>CM019824.1:144205929-145674054 GCA_009763385.1 Coix lacryma-jobi var. lacryma-jobi
ATCTATACAGATCACAAAAGTTTGAAGTACATTTTCACTCAGCCAGATCTGAACCTAAGGCAACGCCGATGGCTAGAGTTAATTAAGGACTACGACCTGGAGGTGCATTATCATCCAGGGAAGGCCAATGTTGTAGTCGACGCCCTTAGTAGGAAGAGTCATGTGAATGAGCTTCTAGCCATGGAGTGGTCTGAAAAGTTATGTGAAGAGATGGCCTATCTGAATCTGGGTTTTGCCACTAATGCAGTGGAGATGGAAGTAATACCAACACTTGAGAAGGAGATACGTCAGGCTCAGCTGCAGGATAAAAAGTTAAAGAAAATATTTGAGAATATAGTAATTGGGAAGACACCTAGTTTCAGGTTGGATGATGATGGTACCTTGTGGTTTGGTAAGAGAATCTGTGTACCAGATGTGAAGTCCATTAAGGAGGCTATTTTGAGAGAGGCGCATGAGTCAGCTTACTCTATTCACCCGGGTAGCACTAAGATGTATTTGGACCTGAAAGAAAAGTATTGGTGGTATGGTCTGAAAAGAGATGTAGCAGAATATGTGGCAATATGTGATACCTGTCAAAAAGTCAAGGCCGAACATCAGCGACCTGCCGGATTACTGCAACCTATGAAAGTACCGGAATGGAAATGGGAAGAAGTGGGTATGGATTTCATAGTTGGTTTACCTCGCACCCAACGAGGTTATGACTCAATTTGGGTGATCGTGGATAGACTAACTAAGGTAGCTCATTTTCTACCAGTCAAGACCACTTATACAGGAGCAAGATTGGCAGAGCTATATATGGAAAGGATAGTGTGTCTACATGGAGTGCCTAAGAAGATTGTATCAGATAGAGGTACCCAGTTTACATCTCACTTTTGGCATGGAATCCACAGAGCCTTGGGTACGATATTGAACTTCAGTACTGCTTATCACCCCCAGACCGATGGACAGACTGAGCGGACCAATCAGATTCTCGAGGACATGTTGAGAGCTTGTGCTCTGCAGTATGGAACCAGTTGGGACAAAAGTTTGTCATATGCAGAGTTCTCCTACAACAATAGCTACCAAAAGAGTCTCAAAATGGCACCTTTTGAAGCCTTGTATGGGCGGAAATGTAGAACCCCGCTATTCTGGAATCAAACAGGGGAAAGTCAAGTGTTCAGACCGGATGTACTCAGGGATGTCGAAGAACATGTGAGGAAAATCAGGGATAACTTGAGGATAGCCCAGTCCCGTCAAAAGAGCTATGCCGACACTCGTAGAAGGGACTTAACCTTTAAGATAGGAGATTTTGTGTACCTGAAAGTATCTCCTATGCGCAGTGTAAAGAGGTTTAATATGAAGGGCAAGTTAGCACCCAGATATGTGGGACCGTTCAAGATTCTGGAAAAGCGTGGGGAAGTGGCATACCAATTGGAGTTACCGGCAAGTTTGTCGGGAGTACACGATGTGTTCCACGTCTCCCAGTTGAAAAAGTGTTTACGGGTTCCAGAGGAACAGTTACCGCTGGAGGATCTGGCTGTGAAGGAAGATCTGACTTATTAGGAGTACCCAGTGAAAATCTTGGAGACAGCTGAAAGGATTACCAGGAGCCGAGCTATTAAGATGTGTAAAGTGCAGTGGAATTGGTATACCACAGAAGAGGCTACTTGGGAAAGAGAGGATGAGCTCAGAAAGGCTTACCCGCAGTTGTTCGAGTAAGCACTAGCCGAATCTCGAGGACGAGATTCATGTTAAGGGGGGTAGGTTTGTAACACCCTAAAATTTTTCCTTTTATTTTTAATAGGCCAATATGATTTATTTTAATTTAGTTGTGGCATTTTAACATAGGAAATTAATAAATGTTGGGGAAATAAAACTTATTCTAGCCTAGCAACAAGTTGATGCATTCATGCTGCTGTATTCTTTTGTTTGAGTGAAGTTTAAATTTGAAAACTATAATTCAATTCCAGTTTGGAAAAGGTTTTGAAAACCAATTGCAAATAAAAGAAAAGAGCAAAACAATTTTCTTCCCTCCCTTCTTCCAAATCTGGCCCGAGGCCCTCTCCCTCCCTCGCTTTCGGCCTGCCTCCTTCTCGCTTCCGCGCGGCCCAAGCAAGAAGCCGGCCCGCTCTGCGCGCGCCCAAGCCACCACCGCTGTGTCTGCATCGCCTTCGCTGACAGCCGGGGTCCGCGCCCGCGCTCGTTGACAGGTGGGACCCACCTGTCAGGGTCACCCCCAACCTCCGCCGATGTTTCTGCTGCAAGCCGCCGCCGCGCTCATCCCTCCGTGTCGTCTGAAGTTTTCGGGGGAGGCCTTATCCGAGCGCCTGAGCCCTATATAGAGCTTCCCTAGCGTCGCCGCATTTCCTTTCCCATCTACTAGCCGCCAACGCCTCCGCGCCCGAGCTCCGCGTCGTCGAAACCCTAGCCGCCGCCGCTGCCGAGCTCCTCTCTGCGATTCGGCATTGGACTGTCGAATTGGATTGTTTCTTGAGCTTCGCCGTGCCGTAAGGATTCCCGGGAACCTCTCCATTCCTATTATTGTCCTTCATCGGCTAACCAATTGGTCACCGAACTTGCAGAGCACGTCGTCCGCCCAATCTCGTCGTGCGTCATCTCTGGTCGCCCTTTGTCTTCGGTGTGGGACTTGGTGAGCTCGCCATCCTATACCCTATCTCTCGGACCTTCTCCCGTGTCAAACCAAGGCCGGATTGGCCGAATCGTGCAACACCGGTGTGCTCCACCGCCGCGTAAATGGCGCTCCGCCGTGCCAGCTCTAGGGAAGCTGGCGGCGCCGCCCCCACCCCCTTTGATTAAATCTGGACCATCCAGATTAAATCGGATGGCCAAGATCGGCCGATACCCTTTCTGTGGATACATGGGCATATGCCGAGTCTCTAAGTGATGAGTGATTGTCAACTGGGATAATGTGCATGTTCTTTGGCTTGTGTTGTGCAGGTGTTGAGCACGGATACAGTGATCAGAGGCAAGGTGAAGGTCAAGTAGAGACGTGCCGTGCCGATGGACCGAGAGCGGCGAAGGGAGGACGTGAGGCTTGGACTGAGGGACCGGTGGCCCAAGGATCAGCTGTGGTGGCTGACAGCCTGGGACAGCGATGAGCGAAGACTTGCGGGATATGGTGTTGCTCGGGTCGAGGACCTGGGGACACGTGTCGGTGGACGGGGTGCACGGGTGGTGCATCCTGTTAACACCAGATTTTTGCACACACGAGAATATGACAGGTGGGTCCAGCCAGCAGAGAAGAGAAGGATTTGGCAAGCATTCGGATGACTATTTAGTCCTTAAGACTTTCGGTGAATACCTGCGCGTTCGGCTATTTCGTGAAGCAGTGGCCCCATTCGGGAGATGAATGATGCAGGTAAGGCCGGCTTGCGCGAGAAGACACGTGACGATGGAAGACGCCGAAAGGATTAGGAATGTGATTTATACCTTTCCTTGTTTTTAAGTCGTAATCGTCTAGGATTCGTGTTTCGTCCAGGGTATAAATATAAGCCCTCGACCATTGTAAAACTGTTCACAACCATATCAATACAACCGGCCCCATGCCATCTTCGAGTCCTTAGTTGTGTCGTCGAGTTCTTCGAGGGGAATCATCGATCCGTCGACCTCCGTAAGTACCGACAACCTTGCTATCAGGTCTAGTATCAAGCGGTGGATTTAGATATGATGCAAGTAGTCTCGTATGTTAAGCTTAGTATCGTGCGGCGAATTTAAGCTTATGACGGGAAGTTTTTGCTTATGCCTTGTATCGTGCGGCGGATTAAGTCATGAGTAAAAATAGTTATCGGCTCTGTTAGATTTGGCAGATCTAATAGATCCATTAAGTTATCATGTGTTATATGTTTTATTTATTCAATTCCTATAACACTCTTTGCCCAATCTAGATTGGTCTTTGTTGGGCCTTGCTGCACGAGTTTACTTGTGCTTCGTTAATCATAAGATCGTGATGGCCGAATTAACTTTCAATCAAGATTGTTACATGTTGTGGGTTCATGCATGTCGACCATGTTTAGGCTTTGATAGAGCTGGGTACCGTGCGGCAGGTGCAGGTTTTAGATTAGTTTAATCATGCTTTGCTTGTATGTTCCTTCTTCATGGACCCCAGTTCGGCTAGTTAGCCGATTCTGGTTAAGCTTACATGAGTAATGAGTTTTTATAGATCTGTTCAGATATATGTATGCTTTTAGCTTCTTATAATTAGATTGTATCATGCGGTGGATTAATCTAATTACAAGGAGTGGTGTGGACTTATAGCAAGTGGTATCATGCGGTGGATTAGCTTTGCTTGAGTTTATACTTGACGGGTTCATGAAGGCTAAACGTGTGGCAGATTAGTAGGATTAGCCTATGCATATGTTATCTGGATAGATTTATATTTACAAATTGCCCTTTTATCCTTTCCTTATTTATGTGTTCGGCATTCAACATGCTTATGAGTTTCATCTTTATACTTGTCGAATGACATTATAAACCTGTTTCGACAAACAGCTTTTATAGTTGTGTGTTGTCATGATTGGCTTTCAAAGCCATACATATGGAACTGTCTGGTCTCACCCGGCATGTTCCAAGGTATTCTCATATTTTTATCCCTTGTTGGTTTTCAGGTCAAACCGACTGGCACACTTCCGAATTCAGAATACTCCGGGCACCCGATTGAAGCCAGCCTCGTTCGGCATGCTGTGTGCCTGGCGCAGGGCGTCACATTTTGCGTCAACACACTTTTTGGCACGCCCGGTGGGACCACTTCGTTTCAAGATGCCTGAGATCAGTGAAGATCAAGTCTTCGATTTGACCATGGACGAGTTGCCACCAGAATCAAAGGATTTGGTGCAACGGGCTTGTGACGAATTCCAGCGCAAATGCTTGGAGACTTTCTCCAAGAATAAAAGCGGCAAGGTCTATCAGAAGCAGACGTTCCTGAAGGTTGTTCCTCACCACCAACCTGAGATGCTCGATGGTAGTGAAGAAGTAGCTCTCCAGAAGATGACTGATATAATGCATAGGATCGTATCAGGAGCCATGACCAATCATCAATCGGTTTCTTGAACACCTTTCGTGCTATCATGGTCGATACTTTCGGTCCAACCGCAGATAAGTACTTTGAAGAAGCTGCTGGTCCGATGCAGGGACCGTTGTTGTTCCAAGTACCTCAACGACGGAGGATTGCCGAAAACAGTGGAGCTAGCCCAAGCACAGGAGGGGTGGTTTCTCAGGAGATGCAACAACCTCTCCAGACCTATGGCCAGCTCACGTTCGGCACAACAGGGAATGTCCCTCAATTGCTTCTAGAGTATCTCCTGTGGCGAACAGGATACAGAGAGATATGTTTGGAGATGGATATCGGGAGTTTATGGACTATAACTCGATTAATGCTCTTCCGAATCCGGGCTACAGGAGTTCAGCAGGACCACATACTGGGGGGCAAGCACAGACAGCTCCTGATTCAAGTGTTGACCTCATCATGCACAAGATGGCTGATATGATGCAGAATCAGTTCGGCCTAAAGCCAATGAATCAGACATATGCTTACAAGTCTCCCTACCCAGAATGGTACAATCGGGTGGCTCTTCCTCCAAGGGTAAAACCTCCTACTGATTTCACCAAGTTTTTGGGTCAGGATGATACCAACACTATAGAGCACATCAGCCGATACTTGATGCAACTTGGGGAAGCATCTACAGATGAAGCTTGGAGGATTCGGTATTTCCCGCTATCGTTGACAGGACCAGCCTTCTCCTGGTTTGCTTCTCTGCCAGCGAATTCTATCAATACATGGGCAGAGTTAGAGCAGAAGTTGCACTCATACTTCTTTACGGGAACCAGTGAAAAGAAGTTGGTCGATCTTATGAGCTTGAAGATGAGACCCGGCGAAACGCCGCAAGAGTATCTGCGCCGATTCAGGGAAACCAAAAATCTCTGCTATTCTTTGAATTTGCCGGATGACCAATTGCTGGGAATAGCCATAGCTGGCATGTTGTTGAGTATCAAAGAAAAACTATTCGGCATGGAGTTTGATGACCTCGGGCAGTTATCCCAAAGGCTGGCGACGATGAGCAATCAAGCCCAGGGATTCAGAAGGAATAATCAATTCTAGAAGGGTGATGTAGCTGCCGAAATGTATCAGGCTTTCCTAGAGGAAGCAGATGAATATGATGATGAAGATGAGGTAGCTGCAGCTGAGATAATCTGGTCTAAAGAGCCAACCCAAGTCAACCAGCGGTGGCTGAGGCAACAAAAAGGTACCTATGACTTTGATGTTTCCAAGTCAGATAAATTATTTGAGTACTTGCTGAAGGAAGGACGCATCAAGTTGCCGGAAGGTCATCCTATGCTGCTCCCTGAGGGCGTCAAAGACAAGAAGTATTGTGGTTTCCACAATACCAAATCCCACTCCATAAATGATTGCCGAGTGTTCAGAGATCGAATCCAGAAGGCTATTCAGGGTGGACATCTGAGGTTCGATGGAAAGATGAAGATTGATGGTAGCCCTTTTGAGCAGAACACTGTGTCTTTCTCTGTTAATATGATCAATGTAGCCGATCCCAAGGATAAGAATAAGATGAAAATTTTAACCTCTGATAGAGCAAGGGAAGCTGGCACTGTTGATCCTAATCGGCAGATTACAAGGAGAGAGCTTCAGCAGAGGGTTCGGTTCCGAAATAGCTGAACTGAGACGGGTGAAACTTCCAGACCCAGGGTCACGACGCGCATCTTGTTAAATAAGTGGCGTCGAGAACAGGAACGGTACCAGAAGCAAAGGCTTTATGAAGAACGGAGGTTCCTGGAGAAGTAACGAAGGTACAAAGAAGAGATGTACCAGGACGAACGAGAAGATACGAGGGAACAAGAACAGTCTCATTGGGAATGCTCGTTTTTTCAGTATTGTTGGAACGAAGGCTTGAAGCTGCCTGTTAAGAACAACTGCCCTGAGTGCAGTAATCAGTACTCTGAGTATAGGCAGTCTCGAGTCAACCGCCGTTCTGTCCATGAAAGGCTTGGGGCACGAATCCCTGAGGACGATCGGCGCGTAAAAATAAATAGTTCTAGAGATCGGCAGGAAAGAGGGTTTGCCGATCCAAGTTGGGCTCGCGCTGGAGAAGAGGAGTACCGTGAGTATGTTTGGCAGAAGGGACAATGGTGTCCGTAAGGTTTAAGGAAGAGCCAGAAGAGGAGAGTGCAGCGCTTAAGGAACAAAGAGTTGGCACAAGCAGGCACCAGAGCAAAGCAAGTCTGGCGTCCTAAGGAAAGGCCGAGTGAAGGTAATCATTCGGCTGATACGTGCATGGCATTCTTTCTACCATCAGAGGTCATAGCCCCTGAGAATCAAGATGTCCAAGATGAGACATATTCAGACTTTGATGAAGGTGAATTTCAGGACTTGTTAGCTCATCTCATCTTGGCTCAAAAGGCAGTATTTGATAAACCGATCAGGCATCGACACTTGAAGCCGCTTTATATGAGGGGGTATGTCAATGGTAAGCCACTGACCAAGATGTTCATAGATGGAGGGGCTGCTATAAACATCATGCCATATACCACTTTCAGAAAGCTTGGCATGACAAGTGAAGATCTATTGAAAACCGACATGGTGTTGAGGGACTTTGCAGGCAATTCTTCTGATACTCGGGGAGCAGTCCATGTCGAGTTAATGATTGGGTCTAAAACCTTGATCACCACCTTCTTCGTCATTGATGGCAAGGGGGCATACAGTTTGCTATTGGGAAGAGACTGGATACATGCAAACTGTTGTGTACCATCGACTATGCATCAGTTCCTCATCCAGTGGATTGGAGATGATATCGAGATCGTCCATGCTGATGATTCGGTGAATATTGCTAATACAGAGCCTATCTACTGGGAATATGAAGGTGTTGAGTGTTTCTCTGGAAGAGCTTGGGAGGCAGGTCCTGTGAACGTTTTCGACGAGGACCAACAGTCGATTCAGACAATCGGCTCTCAGAGTAATTTTTGAATCCAATTGGTGGTGGTGGAGAAGAATTGAGGCCAAAGTTTCATATCGGCTGACGAGGAATAAAGTGTTGATGATGGAGCCAAAATAGGATCAATATGTGCAAGTTTGGGTCTCGAATGTGTTTAAATTTGATGGACGTTTGAAGGATTTTGTTTACTTCTCCATTTCCAGAAAAGGATCAGAAGAGATTTATACAAGGTGGCGTACAACGGAAGCTTTTAGTGAAATTGAAGATTTATGAAAGGCACTTCTACAACTTGGTGATCATTTTGAGTTGTACATGACGGCCGATGGCCTTATAGTAGGGTCGGCCCTTAATTTTGAAGTTTAAAAGAAAAGATGAATAGCAATTTGCCTTAGCCGAAAATGTTAAACCCCAGGAAAGGGTATTCGGCTGTGACAAATCTTTGATTTTTGTGTACTGCTTGTCAGTTGAAGCTTCGGCACTACTTGTTAAAAGCCGAACGCATGGAAATTATGTAACTCGAGAGATGTTTTTATACAGCCGATGTAAGAGCATCGCCTTTAGCAGAAAAATGTTTCACATGTGTTAAGTTATAGCCGATATTTTATTTATATCGCCTTCAGTACAGATATTCATGATCTTGGTGACCCTAGCGTTTTTCAAGTTAGCAGGTTTATCGGGGAAAGAGAAAGGTGGAGTGCAGTAAGTGCAATGCCGAGTGACATGACATGTTGAGAATGGGATTTAGTCGGCTAAGATGTGCGGATACATGGGTGTATGCCGAGTCTCTGAGTGATGAGTGATTGTCAACTGGGATGATGCGCATGTTCTTTGGCTTGTGTTGTGCAGGTGTCGAGCACGGATGCAGTGATCAGAGGCAAGGTGAAGGTCAAGTAGAGACGTGCCGTGCCGATGGACCGAGAGTGGCGAAGGGCGAACGTGAGGCTTGGACTGAGGGACCGGTGGCCCGCGGATCAGCTGTGGTGGCTGACAGCCTGAGACAGCGACGAGCGAATACTTGCGGTCATGTGTTGCCTGAGTCGTGGACTTGGGGACACGTGTCGGTGGACGGGGTGCACGGTTGGTGCATCCCCTCTACAGCTTCGGTTTGGTGGTTGAGCCACAGAAAAACCACCGAGTGGACGGTTTCCAGGTTTGGGCCTCAAAACCTGGGCGCGGATGGTTTCCGAGTTTGGCCACAAAACTCGGGCTGAGGACGGTTTCCAGGTTTGGGCCTCAAAACCTGGGTGCTGCGGGTTTGCTGAGTTTGGGCCACAAAACTCAGGCGCTGGTGGGCTGGTTTCCCGGTTTGGGCCTCAAAACCGGGGGTTGGCTGTGAAAGCTGATTTCCCGGTTTGTGCCACAAAACCGGGGGTGCGACGTCCGAGAAAGGACGGCAGAGCGGTGGCGGCACGTGGCGGCAATCGGGAGGTTGCGTCGAGGCAACGCTACAAGTTGTGCGGGCGTGGCCGTCGGATCCACCTACCATCGAGTTGGTCCAGAATAACCTTAGGGTTTAGCTGGTTCGCTCTGTAAGTAGTTAGGGGTAGAGTGGGAATTAGGAATAGTTAGAATTAGGATAAGTAGGGGGAGACACCCACCTCCCCATCTATCTCAGTCATTTTGCTCTTTGCCTTCTAGGTTTTCCAGCTCTCCCACTCCCCTGCTATAGCGAACTGAGATCCACAGAGAAGAGAACAATACCTCTGTGTCCGTGAGATTTTGAGGAAGTGAGACCGTAATCTCACTGTTGTAGCGTGTGGTAGCCACACGGTTGCAATTTGGCAGTTGTGATTCGCGTTTTGTTTGTGTTCTTTCACGGAATCCTTTTTCTCCACGTTTTTCCCTTCGTTCGATCTCTTTGCTCGGTTCATCCTTTGCAAATCCATTTGAACCAAGTTGGTCTAGGTCGTGAGGCACTTGTTTCCACCGAAGGAATTCACCTCTAACCTCATGGTCTAGGAGATCGATCGATTTTGGTTTTGGGTCAATCTTTTCTCCCTTCCCCCGAAATTCTTCGATTCATCGATTTGAAGATAGGTTCGAGCCATGATCTCTTAGAGATAGCTCACTATCCTCCTTGTGACTTCTCTCAACAAGTTTGATCCCTAGAGGATTTGTTTTGGGTGAGATCGAGTCGAATCGGTGAACGAACAGCGCAGTTTCGGGGTGACCGGACGCTCGGCTCGAGCTGACCGGACGCTGGGGGTGAGTCCGGTCGTTGAACACTTCACTATTCAGTTTCGCTCCTTGACTGGACGCTCCACCCGGTGCTTGACCGGACGCTACGGAGACTCTGTTCATCGCGTTTGTCTTTTGTTGACCGGACGCTCAGTTCACGACCGGACGCTTCCGTACCGTGAGTCCGGTCCAGAACAGTAAGGTTCCAGAACGTGTTTTGCCTGACCGAACGCGTCCGGTGGGTGTTGACCGGACGCAGGGTGAGTCCGGTCAGTGCAGTCTTCTGTTGTTTCGTCTGCAGTTTGCTCGCTCGTTGTCGGCTATGATTTTCGGCTTTTGCATTGGGTTTCTAGAGTCGTGTAGTGTCCCGCTGTGCTTCTTGGAAGCATCCACCCTACCTCTAGGGTCGTGGACACTTACGAGGTCCAGGGTTCGCTCTTAGGGTTGATTCTCGGGACAGTAGTAACAAGTTTCCGAAAGGAAATTTTGAAGCTCCCATTCACCCCCCTCTGGTCGCTTTCTGGTAGCACTTTCGGTCCTTCAAGATGACGTCATACATTCGGCAAGCGCTCTTCTGAAGAAATGTTGCGAACGAGGAAAGTCATTGAAGAATCAAAAATAAACATTATTCAGAAAAGAGCAAGTTCATCTGCTGCAAACTTCAATTACAGAATCTGTCCTAAAGTACAAGCTACTCTTGAAATGGTTTATTCAAGCGAACTAAGAATCGGTGATATCGACAAAGGACGATGGTATAACCAACAGGAGCTTCAGAATCTTCGAAGTCGTCCGGGAGTGCATCTGCAGAGTCGATTGATAAAAGGGTAGTCTTCTTGAGTCAAGGACTCGTCACCACCAGTTTGAGGAAGACCCTGGCATGCACACCTTGGATGACGGCCTAATCAATGCGGCCATCCAAAGCATCGAGACGGGCTTCGGCTGAATCTCCGCGAGCATTCACCCTGATAGCGATTCTGTTTGCTGTTGCCTTCAAACGGTCATTCTCTGCAGAAAGGTCTAGCGAGAGGAAGGAATATATCAGGCATGGCAAGCTCAACCAGAAGAAGAGGACCAAATTTCTGCTAACCTGTAATGATGCTGCAGAGCTGTTTCCGTTGATCTACCCATTCAGCTTCCTCGATACTATGCTTCTAGGATGTCGTTTCCAGTTCTTTCTGAGCCTTATCCTTTTCCTCGCGGTATCGAAGAACATTCAGGTGGATCTGCTAAAATAAGTTATCAAGTTCGGGATCTGATAGAAGGAGATTAAGAGGAGCTGTTGGATTTACCATTTTTGAAGGATCCCGAGCTTGGTTAGGGAAAGACATCATTCTGAAGGAAAGATGAATGATGAATCGGGGATAGACAGGCAAGAAACACTATTGCAGGGGGGCAAGAAATTGGTTTTTTTACCCATAACGCCAATAGGTTGATGCTTGATTTCTTACTACTTCGTCCCCGTTGGGATGTCCGATGTGATTGCTGTTTTCTGCCATCATTGGAAACGCAGGCGAGAAATTTTTTTTTTCTCTGGCTTGAGTTTAGAAGCCGAGAAGGGGAAAAAGTTTGCAAGACGAGCTATTTGGTTGAGGTCAAGTAGAATGGCCTGGCTAAGGTCAAATTTATAAAACCATGGCTTGCACACTGGGAGACTAGGTAGGGTTTTTCACGGCTTGTGGGCCATTGTCGGGCCGGATCGAATCCTTACCTAACCTAAGGAGTTCGAAGAGCCGATAGGATTCGGCTAAAAGTGTTTACTATGAAAAATGCTCAAGTTCGACTAAAAAACAATTGCGGCTGTAAGGTGTTCAATTTCGGTTAGTTATTTGGAAGATTCAAGTCACCAGTTGACACTAAAGACGGGAGGACTGAAGGGATCCTGGTACCATCGTGAACCGAAAAAAAACTGAGAGGATAACTCAAAGGACTCCAGGTCCGGGATGGCCAATTACAATAATTGCTTGCAAGACGAAGATGATTGAGCATGATTATTAACAACAGCCGATGAAATGTACGTCGCTGCTAAAATGGGAAGAGAATCAATGGCCGATGCATGAAACAGAGCACGTATTGATCTCGAAGGATCAATCACAAGCTGGTGGACGAATAAAGAAAAGCTTCTTATTTGCAGAAAGAGAGACAAATTACAATAGAAAGTCGGTTCGTCCATTCTATTCTATCCCTAATCGGGAGATAAAGTCAAAGGAATCGGCCAAATCTGTTCCAGCTTCTTTCATGTCATCAACAAAGTGTGCCACCCTGAATTCTAGTCCTCGCTTACAAACGTCAAAATGACGGTAGTCAGCGCCGGAGTGGATCCGAACAGCGTTGAAGGCGAGCGTTGCACCGTAACCGATGCCAGCCCTGGAGATGTCGGGGAGAACCCGGTTGACCTTGTTCACCCGCCTCAGAGCCGTCGTGCCTGGCACGTTGGCTGTAACAGCAAGATCGGCAATGGCAGCTTCGAGGGAATGAAGCTTAGCCTCCAGAGCTAAGAGGAAGAAGGATCAATAAAACAGGGAAGAAGAATAGGGAAAGAACAGTGGAAGGATACTTACCGATGGCCTGTTCCCGAGCGGCATCACGCTCTCGAGAGATTCGGGTAATCTCCCGGTTCCTCCTTTCTAGATCAAATTGAAGATCCGTGACCTTCTGAGTCAGGACCTTGGGAAAGTCGTCATCGACCCTCCTAAAACAGGAACAACAATGTGAGGGCGACTGCTTCATCTTCGAGCAAAAGCGATTAGAAGGTAACCTTCTCCTAGAAGTACTGGAAGCCCCAAGCTCGAGGCTATGACGGCTTGCTTCAGAAGACATTTTGTATCTGACTGATGGTGAGGAAGAAGAGGGTTTTCTGGTTTTGAGATGGAAGCAGGGGAGTTCGAAATGCACAAGCCGAAGTGAGGTGAAAGAGGGAGTTTAAAAGATCCCAAATGCATCGGGAGACGAATCGGCAGGTACGGTAATTATGGCGAGTGAAGACAGATGCTTCTGGAGATTCCACGTCAGTGCGAAAAGGAAAAGGAATTTTGGAATAAACATTTATCCCAAAATTAGGGGGCATGTGTTAACACCAGATTTTCGCACACACGAGAATATGACAGGTGGGTCCAGCCAGCAGAGAAGAGAAGGATTCGGCAAGCATTCGGACGGCTATTTAGTCCTTAAGACTTTCGGTGAATACCTGCGCGGTCGGCTATTTCGTGAAGCAGTGGCCCCATTCGGGAGATGAATGATGCAGGTAAGGCCAGCTTGCACGAGAAGACACGTGACGATGGAAGACGCCGAAAGGATTAGGAATGTGATTTATACCTTTCCTTGTTTTTAAGTCGTAATCGTCTAGGATTCGTGTTTCGTCCAGGGTATAAATATAAGCCCTCAACCATTGTAAAACTGTTTACAACCATATCAATACAACCGGCCCCGTGCCATCTTCGAGTCCTTAGTCGTGTCGTCGAGTTCTTCGAGGGGAATCGTCGATCCGTCGACCTCCGTAAGTACCGGCAACCTTGCTATCATGTCTAGTATCATGCGGTGGATTTAGATATGATCCAAGTAGTCTCGTATGTTAAGCTTAGTATCGTGCGGCGGATTTAAGCTTATGACGGGAAGTTTTTGCTTATGCCTTGTATCGTGCGGCGGATTAAGTCATGAGTAAAAATAGTTATCGGCTCTATTAGATTTGGCAGATCTATTAGATCTGCCAAATCTAATAGATCCATTAAGTTATCATGTGTTATATGTTTTATTTATTCAATTCCTATAACACTCTTTGCCCAATCTAGATTGGTCTTTGTTGGGCCTTGCTGCACGAGTTTACTTGTGCTTCGTTAATCATAAGATCGTGATGGCCGAATTAACTTTCAATCAAGATTGTTACATGTTGTGGGTTCATGCATGTCGACCATGTTTAGGCTTTGATAGAGCTGGGTACCGTGCGGCACGTGCAGGTTTTAGATTAGTTTAATCATGCTTTGCTTGTATGTTCCTTCTTCATGGACCCCAGTTCGGCTAGTTAGCCGATTCTGGTTAAGCTTACATGAGTAATGAGTTTTTATAGATCTGTTCAGATATATGTATGCTTTTAGCTTCTTATAATTAGATTGTATCATGCGGTGGATTAATCTAATTACAAGGAGTGGTGTGGACTTATAGCAAGTGGTATCATGCGGTGGATTAGCTTTGCTTGACTTTATACTTGACGGGTTCATGAAGGCTAAACGTGCGACAGATTAGTTAGATTAGCCTATGCATATGTTATCTGGATAGATTTATATTTACAAATTGCCCTTTTATCCTTTCCTTATTTATGTGTTCGGCATTCAACATGCTTATGAGTTTCATCTTTATACTTGCCGAATGACATTATAAACCTGTTTCGACAAACAACTTTTATAGCTGTGTGTCGTCATGATTGGCTTTCAAAGCCGTACATATGGAACTGTCTGGTCTCACCCGGCATGTTCCAAGGTATTCTCATATTTTTATCCCTTGTTGGTTTTCAGGTCAAACCGACTGGCACGCTTCCGGATTCAGAATACTCCGGGCACCCGATTGAAGCCAGCCTCGTTCGGCTTGTTGTGTGCCAGGCGCAGGGCGTCACATTTTGCGTCAACACATCCCCTCTACGGCTCGGTTTGGTGGTTGAGCCACAGAAAAACCACCGAGTGGACGGTTTCCAGGTTTGGGCCTCAAAACCTGGGCGTTGATGGTTTCCGAGTTTGGCCACAAAACTCGGGCTGAGGACGGTTTCCAGGTTTGGGCCTCAAAACCTGGGTGCTGCGGGTTTGCTGAGTTGGGCCACAAAACTCAGGCTACGGTCGGCTGGTTTCCCGGTTTGGGCCTCAAAACCGGGGGTTGGCTGTGAAGGCTGGTTTCCCAGTTTGGGCCACAAAACTGGGGGTGCGACGTCCGGGAAAAGGACAAGCAGAGCGGTGGCGGCACGTGGCGGCAATCGGGAGGTTGCGTCGAGGCAACGCTACGAGTTGTGCGGGCATGGCCGTCAGATCACCACCTACCACGAGTTGGTCCAGAATAACCTTAGGGTTTAGCTAGTTCGCTCTGTAAGTAGTTAGGGGTAGAGTGGGAATTAGGAATAGTTAGAATTAGGATAAGTAGGGGAGACACCCACCTCCCCATCTATCTCAGTCATTTGCTCTTTGCACCTAGGGTTTCCTGCTCTCCCAATCCCCTGCTGTAGCTAGCTGAGATCCGCAGAGAACCATACCTTTGTGTACTGGAGATTTTGAGGAATTGAGGCCGTAACCTCACTGTTGTAGCGTGTGGTAGCCACACGGTTGCAGATCGATGACTTGATTCGCGTTTTGTTTGTGTTCTTCGTTTCTCTGCGATTTTCCCGTCACTCGATCTCCCTCTCTACTGCGTCTTTGCGAAATCCGTTTGAATCAACTTGTTCTTTATAGTGAGAAGATCATTTCCACAGAAGAAATTCATCTAACTACTCACGAACAAGTACATCAGGTTGATTTCGTTTTCGTGGCGCTTTTTCGTTCATACTCCTCCCCTTTCGATTTCCCGGTGATTGAATCGATTTGAGCGGATGATTTCTTGGGGATAGTCTCCTAACTACCTCGTGATCATCCTCTCCAAGCTTGAGAACGTGGGATTGTGAGTTGATTCGATTTGGAGAAGTTTTGGGAGAGGGACGACCAAAATCGCCCTCTCTGCAAGGTCGCAGACAGTCCGCGCCTGGTACCGCGGACAATCCGGGCATCGGGGGTGAGCCAGATCAGTGGCTGCGTTCCCCGGCTGCCTTGGCGATTTTTGACCTGCAGACAGTCCGCAGTTGAATTTCACGGACAGTCCAGGAGTCGACCAGGGACGTTCAGCAACCTTGCTGTTTTGTCCATTTGGCCGGCGGACAGTCCGGGCTTATGTGGCGGACAGTCCGCAGTAAGCCCGGACAGTCCGGGACTGTACCGACGGATAGTCCGGGAATCGCCTGAAGCTTCCGGTTTAGTGCGTTTGCTCTCCCGGCTTCCTCGCTTGGTTTTCGGACTTCTCGTTTGGCCTTGTAGTTGACCAAGGAACCTCTCTAGGTATCTTTGCTACTTATTAGCATCGGTATTTGGGGATTTCTCGACGTAGCCGTCTATCTACGTTCGGGACTCATTTTTCTAAGGTCGAACTTGTGCCGGAGCTTTTGGTGTGTGGTTCGCTATCGCTTTGTGGTGCCTCACTGTGATCCTAGGGATCATCCACCCTCTTCCAAGGGTCGTGGGCATCACGGTTTCGGTCGTAGCTTTCGGGGGTTGATCTTGGGACATTAGCCAAAGCTTCGAGAGAAATTTTGTTGGCTCCCATTCACCCCCCCCCCCTCTGGTCGCCTTGCTAGTACTTTCTCGGTCCTTCAATTGGTATCGAAGCGGGTTAAGGATCTTCCACCTTAGCAGGTTCCAGATCCACAGAAGGCGACATGGATCGCGGCGTGGGCAAACCACCGCTCTTTGATGGGACGAACTATGCGTATTGGAAGATACACATGTCGGCCTATCTTCGGAGCATGGGCTCTTTTGTTTGGGAGATTTGCAACAAGGCCGATTACGTTGTCTTGGCTGCTCGTGTCTCTCATCTTCAGATCGATGAGCACGATGCCAATAGCCGAGCACGTAATGCTCTTTTCTCCTGTTTGAGCATGTCCGAGTTTGATCGCGTTTCTCACCTCCCCATGGCTCGTGAGATTTGGGCGACCCTCATGCGCTTCCATGAGGGAACCACTCAAGTCAAATCTCATCTCTACGAGTCGCACAAGCGGGAGTATGAGAACTTTCGACATATGCCTGGCGAGAGCATAGAGAGTTTATTCGCTCGCTTTCAGGTCATTGTCAACAAGATGAGAGCAAACAAGGAGCTGTTGCCTTTTGACGATCATGAGAGGGCTTTGAAGCTTTTGCATACTCTCGATCGGTCGGTGTGGGACTCAAAGGTCCAGGCGATCATCGAATCGTCTAACTATGAGACCCTCACTTGCGACGAGCTCTTCAGTAAGCTCAAGTCTAGTGAGATTGACGCCATGTCGAGGGCTTCTTATGAGAATCCTTCTGGCCCGACTATGGCTTTGGTTTCTGGCTCTTCTGCTAACCCCTCTGGAGGATTTGCACTTTCTTCACTCTTTTCTATCACAGAGGACCAGCTGGAGTCTTTGGGGGATGACGAGTTGGCCATGATCGCCAACCGGTTCTCGCGGTTCCACAACAACCGCATGAACCGTCGCCGCGGAGGAGGACGCTCAGGATGCTTTGAGTGCGGCGACCCCAACCACTTCATCGCCAATTGCCCGAAGAAGAACAACGAGACCTTCGGCAAGGCGGATCATGGGCACAAGTACGACTCCGGCAAGCGCAAGGAGAAGTACGTCCCCACGAAGCACAAGCGGAAAGGGCGGCTTCGACAAGGAGTACATCAAGACGAAGTACTTGGAGAAGGCCCAGGCTGAGCAGCGTGCTTTCTTCGCCACGCTCAGCGACGTCAACGACTCGGATGATGACTCCACTGCCTCCAGCGACGACGAGTCCGAGAAGAAGAAGAGGATCGAGGACAAGCTGAACGGCCTCTGCTTCTTCGCCGACGACGACGGCTTCTGCACCATGGCCCTTGGCAAGGAGGTTGACGGCGATCTGGTGGACACTCCTCGGAACGACGATGACGACGACGCCTCCCAGGTATCTCAGACCCCCGACGAGCTTTCTGCTGAGGTCGAGAAGCTTACTGCCTCGCTCCTTAGTCAGGATAAGTTGCTTAGGCGTGCTGCTAGAGAGCGCAAGGAGTTTAGGCAGAAGTGGGAGGATACGGTGAAGGAACTTGAATCTATCAAGTCCACCGTAGTTGTTACCGATGAGGAGGAGTGTGAGATGTGCACCACACACATGACTGACCTTCTCACCTTGAGAGGTAAGTATGTGGCGTTGGTAGGAGAGGTGGATGAGCTGAAGGCTAGATCCTCGCTGTTGGGTGCGTGCAAGTCTTGTGCTGGCTTGCAAACCGAGTTGGCAGAGAAGAATGCCAAGATTGTGTCTCTTGAGAAGGCCAGCTCGGGTAGCACTTGTGTGTCCAGGTGTGCTTTGTGTGAGGGTCTGGAGATGGAGATAGCCAATGTGAAGCATGACAAGATGCAAACCGAGGAGGAAAACACATACCTTCGGACCATCTTGTCATGGGTGTCTTGTGGTGAGCCGCAGCTTGGGATGATGATCTCCCAATTCAAGCGTGCTGCAGGAGGTCCAGGTGTAGGCTTTGCTCAGGGTGTTGATGTTTTATCTTTTGGTAAGATTGGACAGTCGAGTGGTCTTAACCCATGTGAGAAGCCCAACTCTACCACTACTCCCAAGCTTACAAAGATTCCACCCAAAGAGCCTCTCAAGCCCAATACCAAGGATGGTGTGTTTGTTGAACCTCCGAGAGCTCCACCCAAGAATCAGACCTGGCATCCCAAGCCCAACCACCTGAAAAACAAGTTGGACACCATGCCACCCATCCAGGAGGAGCTTATGCCACAGAAGGGCAAAGTGATCCATACCCACCATCGTGAGTACCAACAACCCCCTTTGAGAGTGGTGAGGTACCATTGTGAGCATTGTGGGAGAGATGGGCACTTGAGTGAGTTTTGCTTTCGGCGCAAGAGAGAGGCGCGCCGTGCAAGGGAGATGAACAACCCGGACATGTACCATCCTTTCCATGATGTACATGAGCCGAACGTTCAGAGGCGTGCTGCTAGGCCTAGAGGTCCAAAACGTCAAGTTCCTAGGCCTAGGCCGCATGGAGGTCGTGCCCGGCGGGAGCCTACAGTTGTAGGTTATGGACCCCGTGGCGGTGGCTTTGTAGTTGAGCGTTTTCCCCCACCGCATTTTGAGTATCGCGATGGACGCTCCTCCCTTAGCGGACCACGTTTTCCTCAATGTGGTGATCGCTCTTCTCGTAGGCGTGCTAGGAACGGTTTTTCTGCTAACCGTTCTTTTGAGCAGCCGACCCAACACTGGTATTCTCCATACTTCACTAACCCCAGTGTTGGCCCGTATGCTCACCCTATGTCTTTTTTATTGATGTAGGTAAAACGATTGGAGAACGTTTGGTTGGTGGATTTCGGGTGTTTAAGGCACATGACCGGAAACGCCAAGTGGTTCTCCAGTCTTAGTCCGGTCGCCGGAAAGGAGTTTATCACCTTCGGCGACAATAGCAAAGGTAAGGTATTGTCTCGTGGGTCTGTGCGAATTAATGAGCATTTTGTGTTGCGCGATGTTGCTCTTGTTTCTAACTTGCATTTTAACCTTCTTTCTATTTCGCAACTCTTTGATGATGACTATGAGATTCGTTTTAAACCGAATCTCAGTCGCATTTTGGACCCTCAGGGCAATCTTGTTTGTGTGATTTCGCCCTTTGGTAAAGTCTTTCGTGCGGATTTCTCGGAATCGTTTGGCATTTCTCGTTGTCTTTTGGCTGGACCTTTCTCCTCTGATCTTTGGAAGTGGCATAAGAGACTTGGTCACCTGAGCTTCGACTTGCTTGCAAGACATAGTTCACTTGGCCTAATCCGAGGATTGCCCAAGTTATCCATGGAGAAGGATCTTGTTTGCCATTCTTGTAGACATGGGAAGATGGTTGCCGCTCCCCACCATCCAGTGACTCAGGTCATGACTAAGCGCCCTGGAGAGCTTTTGCACATGGACCTTGTTGGTCCGGCTCGGGTGAGCTCGGTTGGGGGGAAGTGGTATGTGCTTGTTGTTGTTGATGATTTTTCGAGATATTCGTGGGTCTTCTTTTTAGCTAAGAAGACCGAGACTTTCTCCTTTGCTCGCAATCTGATTTTGCGTCTTCAGAATGAGTTCCGTTTGAACTCGATGCGAGCTATTAGGAGTGACAATGGTTCCGAATTTAAGAATTCGGATTTTGAGAAGTTTTGTAACTCTTTGGGTTTAGAGCATCAGTTTTCTTCCCCCTACACACCGCCCCAGAATGGTGTTGTAGAGAGGAAAAATCGGACCCTTGTAGAGATGGCCAGGACGATGCTCGATGAGCATAGGACTCCTAGGCGATATTGGGCCGAAGCTATGAGCACTGCATGCTATATTTCCAATCGCATTTTTCTCTGAGCTTTCTTGAAAAAGACCTCTTATGAGTTGCGTTTTGGAAAACTACCCAAGGTGAGTTACTTTCGAGTTTTTGGTTGTCATTGTTTTATACTCAAAAAGGGCAACTTGGACAAGTTTGAGTCTTGTTCTTCTGACGGTGTGTTTTTGGGTTATGGCACTCATACTCGAGCTTATCGTGTACTTAACCTTGACACTAACCAAGTCATGGAGATATCCGATGTCACCTTCGACGAGACCATGGTTTGTCCTTCTTCTCGTTTTGAGCGTGCATGTGATCATGAGGTTGGTGAGCCTCTCTTTGATGACGAGGATGAGGGTGTTGAAGGTATAGATGATCCAGCACCCCCTCCACCTGCTGTGCCACAAGGAGCGGCTTCTACTACGACTCACGACCCCGACACCTCTTCCTCATGGGGGCCGTGGGATCCGCCACCTCGAGCAGTACCTTTTGTACCCGAGGAGGTGCCAGCTGCTGTTGAGGGGGAGATTACTCTGCACGGGAGGCGCCACAACACATCCAGCGCCAACACCCCCCTCAGCAGATGATCGACAACATTGACGAACGTGTCACTCGGTCCAGGTCTCAAATCTCTCACTTTGCTCATTCTGCTTTTGTTGCTGATTTTGAGCCCCGAGATGTTGGACACGCTTTGACGGATCCGGATTGGGTCAATGCCATGCATGAGGAGTTAGAAAATTTTGAAAGAAATCGGGTTTGGGTTTTGGTTCCTTTTCCTCCTGATTGTCATCCTATTGGGACAAAATGGGTTTTCAAAAACAAACAAGGAGAGGATGGCCATGTTGTGAGAAACAAGGCCAGACTAGTAGCCCAGGGGTATAGTCAGAAGGAGGGGATAGACTATGAGGAGACTTTTGCTCGTGTAGCTCGTTTGGAGGCAATTAGGATACTCTTGGCTTTTGCTGCATCCAAAGGGTTCAAACTTTTTCAAATGGATGTCAAGAGAGCCTTCTTAAACGGCTACATAGAAGAGGAGGTGTATGTTAGACAACCCCCCGGTTTCGAAAATCCTAAGTTTCCAAACCATGTTTTTAAACTTCATAAAGCTTTATATGGTTTGAAACAAGCCCCTAGAGCCTGGTATGATAGGTTGAAAACCTTTTTGCTTGCTTAGGGTTTTAAAATGGGATGTGTGGATAAAACGCTCTTTCTCCTCAAGCAAGGCAAAGACACTCTCTTGGTCCAGATTTACGTGGATGATATCATTTTCGGTGGTTCTTCTCACGCTTTGGTTGCCAAGTTTGCAGATACTATGAGCATGGAGTTCGAGATGAGTATGATGGGCGAGCTGACTTTCTTTCTCGGATTGCAAATTAAGCAATCCCGAGAAGGGACGTTTGTGCACCAGGGCAAGTATACCAAGGACTTGCTGAAGAGGTTCAATATGGGTGAGGCCAAGCCTCTTCCAACACCCATGTCGACCACGACGGCCCTCGATGCGGACAAGGATGGAGAAGCTGTGGACCAGAAGGAGTACCGAAGCATGATCAGGTCGCTGCTCTACCTAACGGCGACACGCCCGGACATCCAGTTCGCGGTGTGCCTGTGCGCGCGCTTTCAGGCGTCGCCGCGCACTTCTCACCGTCAGGCGGTAAAGCACATTTTGAGGTACCTTCGTTTCACACCTGAGTTTGGGATTTGGTATTCAGCTTCCTTCACCCTCTCCCTTTGTGGTTATTCCGATGCCGATTTTGCTGGTTGTCGCATTGAGCGCAAGTCCACTTCTGGGACTTGCCAATTTATTGGTTCTTCTCTTGTATCGTGGTCTTCTCGCAAGCAGTCTAGTGTCGCCCAGTCTATCACAGAGGCTGAGTATGTTTTTGCGGCTAGCTGTTGTTCCCAGTTGCTTTGGATGATGGCCACTTTGCGTGATTTTGGTCTGAGCTTTTCTTGTGTTCCTTTCCTTTGTGACAGCACGAGTGCGATTAGCGTTGCTAAGAACCCCGTGCTTCACTCGAAGACCAAACACATTGATGTGTGCTTTCACTTTTTGCGAGACCACTATGAGAAGGGTGATATCGACCTTCACCATGTCGATACTCATCATCAGTTAGCTGATATTCTCACCAAGCCTTTGGACGAATCAACCTTTAATCGGTTGAGGGGTGAGCTTGGTGTATGTTTCCCCTTTTAGATGGGGGAAACATTTTGGTTCTTGTATCATAAACTGACCATTTTTCGTTTGTCTTATTTTTCTTTTGGTCTTTTTGCATATGCTTTTACATTCTGAGCTTCATGTGTATAATCTTTAGAATGTAATTATGCTCTGTTTAGTATGCTCCGATGCTATATGTTGATGCTTGTAGCTTATGCTCTTTCTGATCGCTAATACATGTTGTGAACTGAGCTATTTTTGAATGGTGAACCTACTTAACAAACATAAAACCTGAAAATGTTAACCATTGAGATATGCAACTAGCATGTGTAGGATGTGTTGAATTCACTCGTGCTTTTCATATATGCTAGGTTGCTATGTCTCTAGTTCTGAGTCACTCACTTGCTTGGTATGTTCATATTTTGTTTAAAACTTGAACCAAGTTAAGTGAATTAGAAAGATAGAGATGAGATTGCTTGTCAACACATCACAGTTTCGAGACTGTTTCTCGTTGCACCTTGAGTTAAACTTGAGCTGTGTAGTGTATGACCGAAACTGTTGCTTTAAGCTTCTGATTGCTTCTGCATAGGCTTCGCACAGTTGAAAAGTTAGGCAATGATAAGCTTTCAACCTCTCGCAGTCACATGCTGAAATTTTAACTTGTGTAATCTTAACTGCTGCAACTCCGATAAAATTTGGATACACAAGACTATGTTTCACCCTACAGCATTATGATTGAACTTTGCTAGGGGTAGTTCACCTTGTATACATGTTTAGCACTTGACTGATTTCCTGTCTATACATGTTGATGTGCTATTTTGATGGTGAATACCTTTTTGGCTAAAAACTGCTCACTTTGCTCCTATGTTCATAATTCATATTTGGTGATCAGTTTGGGCCTTTGCTAGCATGTGTGCTTCAGTTGTGTCATTGGAGTCATACTGTGTAGAGCATCATTGCTTTCTCTTGACTATATTCCTGAAGCTGCTAACTTGCATTTTGACCCATATGCACTTTGGGAAATGGGAGGACTTCTCTTGTTGGCACTTTTTGATGGTGCATTTTCTAAGGGGGAGAAAATTGTTTTCGGTTCCTTTTACTTGATGGTGCATTTTCAACTAAGGGGGAGAATTTGGACAAATCATGCCTCCCATGTTCAAAGGGGAGAGGAATCGGTTGTGTGCACCATGCAAGGGGGAGTTTGCTCGTGATAAATTTTTGAAATTTCCAATTGGTTCAGAGCGCTTTGCTAGTTGTGTTGAGCATTTGCCTCTATCTTGAGGGACTAGCAGTCACATCTTTGCTTCAGTTGGTTTCAGTTGGTATCGAGCTTTTCAGTTGATGTCGAGCTTTCTGCTAGTTGTGTTGAGCCTCTATGCCTCTGTCTTGAGGGACTAGCATTCTGCTTTGATTTTTCAATTGGTATTTGCTAGCGGTGTTGAGCCTGTTCTACCTCTTCTTGAGGGCTAGCTTTGCTTTGCTTGGTTGCGTCGAGCCGTTGCCCATGTCTTTGGGGACCAAGTTGTCTCGCTCTTTCCACTTGACCTTCTTCGGCTTTGCTATGCTTTTGGGTCATTTGGTCGAGTTCTCTCTTCTCCTTCTTCCTCCTTCTATTTCCATTATGATTTGTGTGTAGTTGACAATGCACTCATCAAGGGGGAGATTGCGGATACATGGGCGTATGCCGAGTCTCTAAGTGATGAGTGATTGTCAACTGGGATAATGTGCATGTTCTTTGGCTTGTGTTGTGCAGGTGTCGAGCACGGATACAGTGATCAGAGGCAAGGTGAAGGTCAAGTAGAGATGTGTCGTGCCGATGGACCGAGAGCGGCGAAGGGCGGACATGAGGCTTGGACTGAGGGACCGGTGGCCCGAGGATCAGCTGTGGTGGCTGACAGCCTGGGACAGCGACGAGCGAAGACTTGCGGGACATGGTGTTGCTCGGGTCGAGGACCTGGGGACACGTGTCGGTGGACGGGGTGCACGGGTGGTGCATCCCCTCTACGGCTCGGTTTGGTGGTTGAGCCACAGAAAAACCACCGAGTGGACGGTTTCTAGGTTTGGGCCTCAAAACCTGGGCGCTGATGGTTTCCGAGTTTGGCCACAAAACTCGGGCTGAGGACGGTTTCCAGGTTTGGGCCTCAAAACCTGGGTGCTGCGGGTTTGCTGAGTTGGGCCACAAAACTCAGGTTACGGTCGGCTGGTTTCCTGGTTTGGGTCTCAAAACCGGGGGTTGGCTGTGAAGGCTGGTTTCCCGGATTGGGCCACAAAACCGGGGGTGCGACGTCCGGGAAAAGGACAAGCAGAGCAGTGGCGGCACGTGGCGGCAATCGGGAGGTTGCGTCGAGGCAACGCTACGAGTTGTGCGGGCGTGGTCGTCGGATCACCACCTACCACGAGTTGGTCCAGAATAACCTTAGGGTTTAGCTGGTTCGCTCTGTAAGTAGTTAGGGGTAGAGTGGGAATTAGGAATATTTAGAATTAGGATAAGTAGGGGGAGACACCCACCTCCCCATCTATCTCAGTCATTTGCTCTTTGCACCTAGGGTTTCCTGCTCTCCCAATCCCCTGCTGTAGCTAGCTGAGATCCGCAGAGAACCATACCTCTGTGTACTGGAGATTTTGAGGAAGTGAGGCCGTAACCTCACTGTTGTAGCGTGTGGTAGCCACACGGTTGCAGATCGATGACTTGATTCGCGTTTTGTTTGTGTTCTTCGTGTTCTTCATTTCTCCGCGATTTTCCCGTCACTCGATCTCCCTCTCTACTGCGTCTTTGTGAAATCCGTTTGAATCAACTTGTTCTTTATAGTGAGGAGATCATTTCCACCGAAGGAATTCATCTAACTCCTCATGAACAAGTTGATCGGGTTGATTTCATTTTCGTGGCGCTTTTTCGTTCATACTCCTCCCCTTTCGATTTTCCGGTGATTGAATCAATTTGAGCGGATGATTTCTTGGGGATAGTCTCCTAACTACCTCGTGATCATCCTCTCCAAGTTTGGGAACGTGGGATTGTGAGTTGATTCGATTTGGAGAAGTTTTGGGAGAGGAGCGACCAAAATCGCCCTCTCTGCAAGGTCGCAGACAGTCCGCGCCTGGTACCGCGGACAGTCCGGGCATCGGGGGTGAGCCAGATCAATGGCTGCGTTCCCCGGCTGCCTTGGCGATTTTTGACCTGCGGACAGTCCGCAGTTGAATTTCGCGGACAGTCTGGGAGTCGACCAGGGACGTTCAGCAACCTTGCTGTTTTGTCCATTTGGCCGGCGGACAGTCCGAGCTTCTATGGCGGACAGTCCGCAGTAAGCCCAGACAGTCCGGGACTGTACCGGCGGACAGTCCGGGAATCGCCTGAAGCTTCCGGTTTAGTGCGTTTGCTCTCCCGGCTTCCTCGCTTGGTTTTCGGACTTCTCGTTTGGCCTTGTAGTTGACCAAGGAACCTCTCTAGGTATCTTTGCTACTTATTAGCATCGGTATTTGGGGATTTCTCTACGTAGCCGTCTATCTACGTTCGGGACTCGTTTTTCTAAGGTCGAACTTGTGCCAGAGCTTTTGGTGTGTGGTTCGCTATCGCTTTGTGGTGCCTCGCTGTGATCCTAGGGATCATCCACCCTCTTCCAAGGGTCGTGGGCATCACGGTTTCGGTCGTAGCTTTCGGGGGTTGATCTTGGGCCATTTGGCCAAAGTTTCGAGAGAAATTTTGTTGGCTCCCATTCACCCCCCTCTGGTCGCCTTGCTAGTACTTTCTCGGTCCTTCACTTTCACCGGCAATTTTTCTAAAGAGTCCCTCGGCTTTTGACGAATCAACCCGTAGTCCCTGCTGGCGCAGTTAATCTGAATTTCCGATTTATTTTATTTTGAAAATGTTTGATCTAATTACAGAACTGCCACTACATCATTTTGTCTATATCTTGCTCATTTTAACTCCGTTTTGATCCATTCAAATTGTGTTAGTTTCGTAATTTTGCATTCTACGCAGTAGTGCCACTGTAGATTAGATTTGCAAAAGTTTTATTTCATGTTTAAGTCAGTCTCGTTTAGGCCTTTTAGAATCTCGTTTAGGCCGTAACTTCCGCGTTTTAAATCCGATTTCGGTGATCCAAACGTCTATGTGTTCGTAGCGAAGTATAGATCTGTTTTACAACTTTTAATTATTTATTTAAATCTGTTGGTGTACTGTTCTAATGTTAGATCTGTTTGCAATGCATGTGTGTGTGGATGCTTGTATGTTGCGTTGTATTCGAGTTCAGACGGTGAGCAGTACGTGGGTGACCAAGATCAGATCTACTACGACTGGCAGGAGAACCAGAACCAGGAATACGCGGATCAAGGCAAGTATACATGGGATCATCCTTGTTACCTACGCACTTTAATCTACCAATCATGTGCATGTGTCAAAATGATAACCATAGGTTTTAACTAGATGTTCAACCTGTACCTTGCTACCGTGGGATATGTGCATTTGGGTAGATCTGCTAGTGCTGTAAACCTATAACTAAAATCTAATAAAATGATTAATGATATGCGCAACGTCTGTTCTTATCTTGTTCTTGGTAATGTGAACCCTGGGCGTGGGAGTCTTCGTGCTCTTGGCCCTCCCTAAATGATCTTCTGTCGGCAAAAGTTGGGACATACAGTACAACTGTGAGGCTACATGGCTCTGGTTTTAGTTGGTTCGAGGACCTCTCCTCGCTTGATGGTGGTTACTTGAAAGGGCACAAAAGGGGCTCGACGACTCGGGTATAGGACGGCCGCCTGGTCTCATGTGTATAGCTAGGAAAGAATGTGCCATCGGAAAAGGGTGTTCCTATATCTGCTTGCCGATTGAAAACCTAGTGGCCACTATCTTGTTAGGGGAACTTTGAAAGACTTCATAGTGTACCCTGCCGCACTTCCTTGGTAGAGGTGATATGGGATTTGCAACTCCTGGCTCATGGGGATCACGGCTCATGGGTAAAGTTGTACAAACTCTGCAGAGTATTAAAACTGGTATATCAGCCGTGCTCACGGTCACGAGCGGCCCGAAAAACTCACAGGCTAATAACTTTAACGAAATTTACTTTTGTTCACGTTACTACCATATTTGTATTTCTGATGATGTTGCCATATTATTATTCATGCAGTATAATTGGGTTTGCAAGCACAACTTAATGACTACTTAGATCTAAAATCTTGACCAACTAAAAGTGCTAATCGTAGTAAACCAGTGTCAAGCCTTTTTGAGCTGCATAACCTCATGTTGCTTGCTGAGTACGAGATGTACTTACGCTTGTTATATTTTCTTCTTTTTGGATAAAAATCCCGGATGGGTAACAGATGGATTTGAGTATGAGCAAGATAAGTTTCCAGAGGATTTCTAGTCTTGCGGTTCACCTGTCGACGTCCCTGTGGAGTGGAGCTTCGTCGAGAGTTATTTATCTTCCGCTTGTTTATGTTTAGTTTTAATTGATGAGTTGTAATAAATACGCTATGTATTAAGCACAGTGATGATGTCTTTCGTTGTAATTTGTCCCTTATGTGTGCGACTGTTTCCTGGGCGCACATAAGTTTATACATTCAATTTTGTTCTTAAAATTGGGTGTGACAATTAGTCACTGATATGTCCAAGTTAGGATCAGATCTGTTTGTGTAGTAGGAACAAAAATGAATTGCTTATGCAAAAGAAGAAATTGCTTATGCAAAAGAAGTGAATTGCTTATACAAAACAACTGAATTGCTTATCAGTTAGCATCAGATCTTCTTTATGCAGTACTATTTGCTTATCAGGTGATGCAAACAGAATTGAATTATTTTCTAGTAACAGATGTGTTTGGTTCTATTTTTGTGAACATTGTAAAATTTTAAAGTCTCAAATGAAGCTTATAGTATTCTTATATATATATATTCATGCATACCTGCTATTTTTGGATGAATTGGCTTGCCTCTATTTTGGATGAATTAGCTAGCCAGTAGATGGTGGCAGTGAAGTTCTAGAGCCCTGTTTTGCGTATTCAAATGAAAAAAACAAATATGGAAGAGAGGAAGAAGATTCGAGCCAGGTGTGGGCCTGGTCGACTCAGGAAGCACGCTTCACACGTTCGCCACATCACTCCTAGCGCATACGTGGCCGGTGCTTCGTCCACCTAACCAGAATAAAAATAAAATATTTTCTTAATTAGAGTGTGCATGCAGGAGGACTAATGCATGCACAGTCATGCAGGAGGACTAATGCATGCAGAGTCGTGCATTAGTTGCTTCTCTCTCTTTTTACTGTAAGAAATCTTGTCAACGTGAAAGCGGACAAAAACGCTGCCGGTGCAAGGACCAAGGATCCCGTGTCGCGTGTGGGCAAAGGATTCTGCAAGTAATGGACATCGGGCCTTTTTCCGTTCTAGTTGGGATGGCGGCATACTGGCCCTCTCCTCAGCTCGCAAGATGTGGACCCAGCATGTGGCCCATAGGAATATTTGACCTTGGCTTATCCACTCGTACGGGGACTACGCCAAGCGCAGATAGAGCTCGCTCGGTTATCCTTCTAGGGTCATCGCAACTGCAGTGCTGCATTTAGCCTGTGCTTTATTGTCGGAAATAGTTGTTTTTATCCCATGAGCAACTTCAACGTAAAGTTATTTAAAAAAATGTTTGGAATATGATCCACGTCAGGATAGATAAACCGACGCTCGACCCACTACATATTGCCAGGTCAGGATTCATACAACTGCGAAGATAGGATGTTTGGTTCTTGCCACAATTTGCCATGACTAATGTTAGGTAGCAGCCATATGTGTGCCTTGCCATATCTGCAGTGGAGTGCATATCTGTGGCAAAAAAAAAGTTGTTTGGATCATCACAAAGGTTTGGCAAAAAATTATGGCAGTTATTTGGTTCTTGCCACAATACTTGACAAAATATTGTAGCATATGTTTGGTTTCCAGCCATATGTACCTCAGTGTCATAGTAGCAAGACACCTATTTACAATGCAACATATATATTCCAGCAATAATAAAAAGTAAGGTTTAGCATATATTTTAATAATATTACAAGCACGAAATACAATCTTCATAAATACAATCTAGGAGGTTTAAACCAAGGAGGAAATACTAATTACAAAAGCTGCAACAATGCATGCATGCACCAGCCGCAAAAGCATCACTAGTCATCACCATAACCAAAATAATCACACAACGAAGTTCCTGGACAGGCAGTCATCACAACCAAAATAATCACACAACCAAGTTCTTGGGCAGACCACAAAATATAAACAGTCACCCTCAAAAGCTATCACAGATTCACAGGTTAATACCTTCCTTCTCACATAAGAACTTGAACATCCAAGCATGCAGAGTATCAGCACTTACATTACACAATAGCCACGCTTACCTTTATTCTCCTTGGTAGACAAGTGTTTGCCAACAAGAACTCTTTGATCTGGTGTCATTGGGATTGCCTCTAATCTCCGCCATAATACTGCATGAGGATCAGTAAGTTGTGGCATTGGAGGAGGGGCGGTGGCAGCAAGTGTTTCTCGAAGTGACTTCATTGTAGCACTAATTTCATCAGTGAAATCACCAAAACGACTCTTTTTTGGCTCCTTAGTTGGTGAGTTATTGGCTCTTGGTCGCTTCCTGCTAGCTTGACTAGTGCTGGAAGATGAGTTGTCAACCGTCGCATGCCTAGTTGGAGTTGGCAAAGTATCTGAATCCTCACCTTCTAGATCTTCGGGTTGTGTTTAAGTATTAAGGTCAAATAGTTTCCTTGAGTCATCACTATCTGAGCCATCATCAGCATCCATACATGTGTTCTGGTCCATAGCCAAAGATCCATTGACATTTGACCCTATGAATAGTTCTCTCATCTCATAGAAGAACTTGATGGGCTTAGCAAGCAGACATCTTGCTCTGTCCTGCATTCATTTGAAAAAGTAAAATTCAATTTATATTCATGAATCAATTGATTTCAGATTCTAAAATATAATATATTCATGCAAATAAATGAATTCAGTGCAACAACTTACACATAATTTTACTTTTTCAGATTCTGAAATATTGACCATGCATCTTTTTTCATCAAATGTATTGCCACTATTGTTCAATACTGTTGCAATGTACTTCTAATTTCTCTATGGTACGTATAGTGACGGTCCACTTGATCAACAGTCACCCACATAGCAAATTTTTTGTTCAAATCATTGGCACATAACATGGGCCTTCTTGAACTTAAATCTTGCATGCTGTTTTTTTTATATACTCCATTCACCACTCTAGAAGGTACTTCGACTGATCCTCGTGCCAGTTCACAGACCTCTCACGAGAAGATGCAAAAGCATCAGCTGTTCCCTTTCCCTTAGCCATGGTTGTTTCACATTCAAGATCCAATTAGAATGAAGTGACAATTTACTTAAGGAAGTTGTGTACATGCATAATTTATTTAAGCAAACCCAACAACATAATAGAGGCAAATACATATAGAAGAAAATCAACCAGTGAAGATAATATGTTTCATACATATAAGCAAATAAAATAGAAAGCTACAAGAAATATACAAAGATAGCATCACTAGTTACATATTTTCTTAAACCTAATCTACAATTGCTCCTACTTTATCTTCCCACATCCTTTAAGCCATAGCCTCTCTTTTATTAGCCCATGCCATATTTTTCTGGTGTACATCACGACGATTTCTTAAACTTCGAGGCAGGGTTGTGTACCAAGTAGCATCATCATAAACATACTCATCAGGCCCGTCCTCTAAGATCCAATTATGAAGTGCACAACATGCCATCATAATTTTGACTTGTGTTTTCAAAGGGAAGAAAGGCTAACATTTGAAGATTTTGAAACGATTCTTACCAAATGCTCGCTCAACAGTAGTTCTAAGCAAGGAATAACGAAGATTGAATAATTTCTTTGGGCTCTCAGGCTCCCTGGTCCCCCTATATTCTTGTAGGTGATATCGAGTACCACGGTATGAGGGTAATACACCAGGCCTTGCTGCATATCCAGCATCAGCTAGGAAATATTTGCCTACATCATTGGTTTGTTGCAGAGACTGATTGTCGCACATGACCCAACACCACAGATGGATGGACCTTCACCTGCTTCACTGCTTTCTTCCAGATCTGCACACATGGAGGAAAGAGGTCAATAGATATGGTGACGGGAAGGGGACAAAAGCAAGAGGAGGGGCGAGACTGTAGATGGGCGTGGTGACCGCCCTTGGACCCATGGCGACCTGACCCCATGGCCTGCGCAGCTGGCGCTCGGTGGCTTAGCCCCTGGCGCTCGACAGTCTGACTCCCTGTGCGTGGCCGGGGTGCAGCGGCGCGGTGAAAGATCCTAGTTTGGTTTTGGTAATTGAGTGACAACTTTAGGTGGACTAATTGTGTTTGTGCGAGATACATAGGAGATTAGTCCATAGGTACATGTGTGTGAGCACTTGAGCCATGGAGGTGAGTGGCTTGGACTTGATGTGAAGCTCACACATGTGATGATCAAGGAGGAGCTTGATGCACATGAAACATGACATGGAGTCAAGTGGCTAAGATGGTGAAGATCAAGGCAAGACTTGGCTTGATGGACCGGTTGCGAAGGTGAAGGGCAAGTTGGAGGCTTTGAAGCCGTTGGTATCGAGTGTCGAGAGGATTGAGCAAAGACTTGGCACCGAAGGACCGAAGCAATGGTGAAGAGCAAGTGAGGTCAAGATCGATGAACGATGGAGGCCACATGATGATATGAAGTGGATCATATCATTTGATGATAGGTTGGTGCATGTGTTACATCAAGACCGAAGGAGATGGAATGGAATGCGCAAGGCAAAGGTATATTTGTAGGGCATTTCATTTTACCGGTCATAGGTGTGTAGAGAAGTTGATGACCGGGTTTAGGATAGATGGTCGTACTATCTAGAGGAGCAAACTTGTTTGCATATCGGTCATCTAGTGCCACTTGAGCGATCTAACATTGCGTTGTTACTAGGATCGAGTGGCGTGGTGAGTGCAAGTGAAAATCCTTTGAAAATGATTGTGAAAATGCTAACACACATGCACATGATGGTGTACACTTGGTGGTGTTGGCACATTTGCAAAGGAGAAGGTGTTGGAGTTGATTTGGATCAACTCGGAGAAGAGAAGGAGGCTTTTCGGTGTGTTCCAAACTCTAGGATGGGTCTTGGATTGGAATTCTGTACTTATCCTTTGTGAGTTGGATTAGCTATGTATGTGGGTTGTGTAGCCCTCTGAGTTAGCTTTCCAAAATGGCCAAGATCATTAAAATCGGAGTTCAGAGCTAAGAGTTATGACCGTTTTAGCGCGGAGCTCAGGATGCTGAAGTCGGTAGTACCGACCCTGAAGTCGGTAGTACCGACCCCTCGGTGGGCAGTTCGCAAGCTCTCTGTGTTGGGTCATTTTTGGCCTAAAGGTAGTACCGCCATTAAGGCCGGTAGTACCGGCCCCCGGTAGTACCGACCCTAGTGGTCGGTAGTACCGATGTTTGGAGGAAGTTTGAAGGTGTTCTGTGTAGGGGGAAATTTGGCCTACCGGTAGTACCACTATGAAGTCGGTAGTACCGACCCTACTATCGATCCGACTACCGAATGTGTTAGGAAGGTTGTCCTAACGGTCATATTGACCGCCGGTAGTACCGGCCCTCTCATCGGTAGTACCGATCGTAGCCGTGGGAGTTCGGGAAAAGGAGAAAACGGCTAGTTCGTGGCTCCCCTCTATAAATAGAGGGGTGGCCGACCCTTGGGAAAGGTTGAGCACCTTGGGGACTTAGTGTCCTTGTGTGAGTGTGCTTGGGAGCCCTCTAACTCGCTTGTGCTTGCTAGTGTGTGAATCGATAGCGAGTGAGCGATTCTAATGCGGAGCATGAGAGATTGCAGTAGTTGGCACTAGGTGTTCAAGTTGCAAGCCGGTGGTGCTTATTACTCTTGGAGATTGCCAACTCGCTTATATTTGGAGTATTGATTTCCTAATTTAGTCCAAAACCTGAAAAAAAAGGAGCCATCAAAGGGAGGTGCCCCGATCTATTATGGGAGTTGGGAATTCTATTATGTTAATTGCTTCATCCATTGATCTTGTTCGCACTACTCCATTGTATATTATGGTACCAACTACTTCTGTCTATTATTAGAGATTCTTTTGTTCAGTTAAACTTCCTGCTCTCCAGTTAACTATTGACGTAACAAACATAGTGTCGGACCATGTTTACCACAATCCACTGTCTATTTTGATTGCTACATTCGCTAATTAGTTTGGCCTATTATTGGATATTTCATGTTTAGTTAAACTTCATGCTCATCAGATTAGTTGTTCAGCTGAAAACTCATGGTGTCAGGTAACATTGATTGGATTGAATCACTTTGTTTTCATCCGTCAGTATAACCTCTTTTATCTATACATCTTTCTTTCAGGTTGCGAATTCTATTGAGATAAAAGCATGGACTTTGCGAACAGAGGGTAATGGACTTTGCGAGAATTGCCTTTGCGAGACTTGAGTGATCTGGTTAAAGCACGTTACCCCTCTCCCATCTACTTTCTTTTGTCTCTCCATAAATTTAGAGAAATGTTACCGTAAACCTCTTCGACATGAGTCGAAATGTTCGCATGTTATTTTCGCTTTCAAGGTTCTCTAATTTCTAACCTTTGTTGGCTTAATATGCCCTGATGACCATGGCTAACCGTACAATATACGATTGCTATTTTGACTGACTGGTTTTAAAAAGTATGTGTGCTTAGCATGTAATACTTTTGAATGATGTATGAACAAAATTTTACTGGTTTCAGTATCCACATACAGGTTGCGAGAGGAAACTGATCTTTTTTAGGGGTGATTTTCAGCAACGGAAGGAATCAAAATTTCAATCTATTTTGGCACCAATCAAAATTGCAACCTCACGCTCTCACTCCTCTGCCTCGTCGTGCTGCTCTGCTCCCTGCCTTGGCTGCAGTGCCTAGCTATCACCTAACCAGGAACTGCTGCAACATCAGCTTCTGAACTTTTTGTGCTTCTTCAATCCTTGTGCTTCAATTAGTGTTACAAGCCGAAGTTTGAAACTGTCGCAGTCGAACTGGAGGCGAGTTTGCAATTTTGATTAGTGTCAGTTAACACGCTCGCTTTCATTTTGGGTGCTATCTTAACACTTAGTATATGAACCATTATCTCAATACTAGCTGCAAATTAAAATTTAAGCTAAACCATTTACTCAGAAAATTTTCATTTCCAGGAGCCACCAGAACAAAATGCCACAAAATTTCACTATAGGTTTTTTGCTTCCTTTTTTTTTTCTTTGGTCATTATTCTTCTCTGAATGCATTTTTTCTTCCTCTTGTGCCATTGCTGATACGAGTGCAGTTCAACCCAACCAGTTACATATAGTGATAAATATGTACTATGCACGCTATTAATAAGGTTGCCATGTGAACAAAGCTGTTATATATTTGTTTCGCTTATCGCTTGTTTCTACAATTTTATGCCATGAATGTAAGTGTGTTTCTCTAGCTTTCTGTAACTATCTATGATCAAAAAAGGTCACTGTCTATGATAAATATGTTGCTGCCATTTTTATCAAAAAAGTTTCTCCATTGGTGTGCATTTAATCCCCCTCCCCTACATAAGTTTCCATATTTGATATTATGCAATTGATTGATTTAAATTTTTTTTGCCGTGCCTATTGCTACCTATTCGAAATTGGGTTCGTACCTGCCCATATATCATCACCTTCCTTCTCAGCTTGATGCCTCTTTTTCCAGTGAGTTTGATACCTCATCCAATTTAAATTCCAATTTGTGCTAAGTACACAGGTACATATTAACTTCCTTTTGATAGTCCTCTTATGAAGAAAAGACAACCAAAGCTAAGATATATCAACATGAATGTAACTCTCTTTTTTTCGGTTCGTTACCTGCTTAGCAAGTCGAAAAAGTGATTAATGCCTCCATGGGGATCCTAGGTCCTTAACTTTGAGTTTCGAGAGAAGATAGGTGCTTCTATGTTAGACCATTATAAATGGATGCATTACCATGTAATGTTTACAGGATATATTTTCAAACAACACTGCATTGTTGTCTTGCCGCAGGATCCTTTTTCAGAGAGGTGTTAGTTCAAATGATGGCCAGAGCAAAGTATATGTACCTTCCTTTTTCCGTCCCTGTCATGTGGGGCTGGCCCAAGATGTCATATGGGGCCGCTGGGCCCAAAGCAGGCCGACATGAACAGTACCCGTGACTACTGTAGCGGCGCGGGTACTGTTCACGCAGTACTGTAGCGCCACCGCCGTCGTCGGATTAGATTAGTGTTTGATTAGATTACTTAAGGGCTAAGTCTTCCTAGGACTATAAATAGAGGGGCTATGTATCCTTTCAATCTAAGAAAGAATATTATACTAATCTAATCTATCTCTTCTAAACAACTAAGCCTACGGCGGAGGAGCAAACCTCGCCCTAGAAGACGGATCGCGGCCACGAACTACGTAGTCGAGGTCCAGCTACCCAAGGGTGTGACGCCCTTGACATCTGGTATTAGAGTCCAGAAGATCCTCGCCTTCCCGTTCCAGCCCACCACCAGCCGCCAGCCCATCACCAGCCGCCGATCCCCCACCAGCTGCCACGCCGTCCCCATCGTCGTTCGTCGCATCATGTCCTGATCCAGCCATGGGCGACTCCACCGACCTCAAGTCCCTGGCCGACGCCCTCAAGTCGCTGCAGGAGTCCGTCGCGGCCAACGCCAAGGCCATCGCTGCTCTCACCGCCGACCGCTCCTCTACGTCGAGCACCAAGCCAGGCTCCTGCGAGCACCACAACGACCGGCCGCCAAGGTTCCAGAATATGGACTTTCCAAAGTACGACGGCATGTGCGACCCGCTCATCTTCATTAACTGCTGCGAGTCGTACTTCCACCGGGAGCGCATCATGGAGGAAGAAAAGGTATGGATGGCTTCCCGTACTTTGGCAGATGATGCCCAGTTGTGGTTCCGCCAAGTCGTGCAGGATGAGGGCACACCGGTATGGCGTCGCTTCACCGAGCTGCCCACTTTGGATCGCCCACAGATCCCAACGTTCTCCATGACGTGTCCACAACGCTGGATCGCGTCATGTCGCTGCTCGAGATGATGAAGGAGCGTGAACGCCTAGCAGCCATACGCCAACAGGCGGCAGTACACTTACAGGCGGCCGCACGGGGACTCCTAGCACATCGGCGTGTGCACTGTCTCCGTGGGGAGACGCATGTCCCTGTTGTCTCTAAGACCATCACATGGCCATCACTAGAGGAGCAGGCAGCCGTACGCCTACAAGCAGCAACACGAGGCTTCCTTGCCCGACGAGTGGTGCGGAAGATGCGCGTGCTGCTCAGTTCATCGCTGCAATGCGCGTTCAACCACTCGAGCTCGCACATCCGTCCTATGGCTCCAATTGAAGTGGAGGTCCAAGTATGGGTCCTTCCGGTGCGGCGACCGCCCAGCGCCACCCATCAGGATGCATTGACGGCGGTGGCTGTCCTGTCACCTTCCTTGGTGTTGGACAAATCTAGAGTACGAGTGGGCTGGTTGGTCCTCCACCCTTCCTCCCACATGCGGCCAGCGGTTGCGCTTTTCCCATGGGATCCAGAGGACATTGTTGCACTTGAAATTTATTTTATATTTTAGTTCCAAATTTACTTCATGTTTTAGTCTTTAATAACAAAGGTAAGCCGAGATGTAAAAGGCTTAACCTTAGGTCGCGTCACGTAGGTCAACGGCAGCTCGTGGGCGAGCTGCTCCGAAAGGGGGGAGAGATGCCATGTGGGGCTGGCCCAGGATGTCATATGGGGCCGCTGGGCCCAAAGCAGGCCGACATGAACAGTACCCAAGAGTACTGTAGCGGCGCGGGTACTGTTCACGCAGTACTGTAGCGCCGCCGCCGCCGTCGGATTAGATTAGGGTTTGATTAGATTACTTAAGGGCTAAGTCTTCCTAGGACTATAAATAGAGGGGCTATGTATCCTTTCAATCTAAGAAAGAATATTATACCAATCTAATCTATCTCTTCTAAACAACTAAGCCTACGGCGGAGGAGCAAACCTCGCCCTACAAGACGGATCGCGGCTACGAACTACGTAGTCGAGGTCCAGCTACCCAAAGGTTTGACGCCCTTGACAGTCCCTACCTGCTTTGCTGTTGAGGTGTTCTATTTTTTTACATAGAAGAGGGGCACTGATATGTGTCGTTCAATCTATTCCTGTAGGATTGCACCCATCTTTTCGTTACTAATGGGTTCTTGATTGTGTGCAGAGTTGTGCCCACTTCTCAGCAATAGCACAACTGGTCTATTGAGCCTTAACAAGGACAGTCCTAATTGGCCTGAAGTTGAGGGATCCTGAAACTTTAATATTGATGTGATTTTTTATGCTCATTGTCGCTTCAAACTATTTTGCTGCAAAATCCATCCTACAAATCATCTGCAACACTTTTTAATAGTCTGTCAGACTTGTAGGTACAGGTTCTTTTGGTTCTTTCTTACAGAACTCAAGAATTCATAGGTAATACTTTTCAACTATGTTATTTTACGATATGTTAATCCATTACATTTTTCTTCACCAGCATGTGTTATTCCACAAATGGTCACTGTTCACTGCTCAAATTTTAAAAATTGAGGCTATTCTGCAAAAGTGCTTGTGCCATCACCCTAGAATGCATAGGCCATTCTGAAGGTTCATCTAATATTTCAAGGATATGGTAGTGACACCATTTGAGAATACTGTATTTTTCTTTGATGTTTAGTTTCAATAGCAGTTGTGGTTAGGGTTATTCTTCTTTTAGCACCGGCAAGTCCATCTTTTCAAACCAGCTGACCTGCCTTTTCATTTATTAGGTTTACGCTCATGTACATAGAACCTTGAACCATTCTATTGATAATTAAGAGGTCAAAGAAAAATTCCTGGTATTCTAATTAGTTAGAGCTAATATTCATTTTTGTAAATTAAATTGCAAAATATTTTTCCTGCTCCCTTCTCCAATCTTAAACATAGTTTTAATATAGTTTACTTTAATTTATCTACTATATGCTATGGACAAGTCTGCTCACACCTCCAAAGTTCCAGTTAACAGCCTACTTGCCACTTCTCCCGTGAAAATACATTGAAGCCTGAGGAAAACAGCATCCCCACACGATATGCTCCTGACTGTGGCCACCGCACAGGCATGTTTTGGAACACAAAATATATATTACACCTATAGGGCGCCTCATAGTATACAAAAGAAGACTTATCAAATTATGTATAAACCAACGTACTAATGTTGCACCATGAAACCATGATGAGGTAGGCACTTCTATATGGATGTAATATACACAACAAACATGTAGATCTAATAATCCATGTAACTTATAGATTAGCATCACTCTTTCTAGCATTTAGCAATATATGTAATATACACGTACGTATGTATGTATGTGTATATATATATATATATATATATATATATATATATATAATTACTTAGATTTCAATGGGTCTACTGACGCGCGCAAAGGCGCATGCCTTGCACTAGTAAAATATATACTATAGGATATAGGACTAGTACCTCCGTCCCATTAAAAATGTCGTTTTAGACCTTTTAGATTTCTTGGTTGACCATTCGTCTTATTCAAAAAATTTAGGCAAATAATAAAATAAATAAATCATCATCAAAGTATATTTAATGATAAAATAAGTCATAGAAAAATAAATAATATTTATAGAAAATTTTTTAATAAGACGAACAGTCAAACAAGAATTCTGGAAAGTCTAAAACGACACTTTTAATGAGACGGAGAGAGTACCTCAAGTTGGTAGGGGTCTTTTTTATGGTAAAGACTTCTCAACGAGCGGTCGTGTTTTTAGCTACCGCACACTCGACCACACATGCTCGCCTCCACTCGACCAGCGGCTTGTCTTCCACTCTCTCTCTCTCTCTCTCTCATCCCTGGCGCCCAGCGAGGTCCTCCCAGGCGGTGACAGCCTCTCCGTGCTCATGTCGCACATCCTCCCGATGCAGCTCCTTCCTCTCTCCATTGAGAATAGGGTTCTGTCGAGCTACCTAGGGTTCCGACGTGGCGACCATGGCAGATCCGGCAGCGGAGGCGGTGGATCCACACCAGGTAGGCCTCCTCCTCATCCCCCTCCCCTCGAGTTGAGAAGTGGTGGCCATGGCGGCGCATCACTTCTCTTTTTTTTGTCCCTTGAGCGCTCACCGTTGTCGACGTCGCTGCCCCGGATCCGTCCCTGCTATGGTAGCGGCGGCCGGATGGCTCACCCCCAAGCTCGGCCGGTGGCTCATGGCCAGCAGGTGCTCGTGCCTGGGCCCCTTTCACGCTTGCTCGGCCAGGGCGACAGCTAGCCATGGCAGCCTGGATCTGTGCAACCCTTCTAGGCGGACCTGAGGCGTCCTGTCTCCCTCCCGGACCGCAACACAACACGCAACCATCCGAGGGAGTTCTAAGAAGCCAAAAGGGCTGTAGGGTGATTCGATGGCAAAGTTGTACGTGCAGGCGGTGCCGGCCCCGGATCTGAACAGGAACACAGAGTGGTTGATGTACCCCGGGGTCTGGCCCAGCTACATCCTCATCCTCTTCTTCTATTGGATCCTCGTCCTCTCCATCTTCGAGTGCGCCCCTGTGAAAGCTCCGAATGGCTAGAGGAGGGTGAATAGCCTATTTAAAAATCTAGAATCCTGAAACTCAAAAGTTTCTTCACTAAGAATCACGAGGGTAATACAAACACTTCGGAGTACCCTCACAAATGAGTCAATCACGGGCAACAACCGAAGAACACCTAACCGGCTAGAGTTCCAAGAACCCAAGAGTAAAGAACACAAATCAAGCCAGAGAGATGTTGGTCCAAGTGCTCAAGACGTAGATCGATGCTTCTCACTCTCTAATCTCACTTCCCTAGCTCAAAGCTTGCAAGAGATTCACTCTAGAATCAAAGGGAGAGAGAGAAAGGAGGTTAGTCAACACTTGGGAGCTCTCTTTCTTGTGTTTAGGCGCAATAAATGGGAGAGGTAATGGTTAGAAACCGAGAGAACGACTATTTATACAAGTCCCGTCTGCGCCATAGTCGGTAGTACCGACCCCATAGGTCGGTAGTACCGACTACATCAACAACGACCGTTAGATTGACCTTGCTAACACATCCGGAAGAGGGTCGGTAGTAGGGTTGGTAGTACTGACCCTTATAACGGTACTACCGGTAGGCCAGATCTAGATCTACACAGAATGCCTCCAAACTTCCTCCAAACATCAGTACTACCGACCGGGGGGTCGGTACTACCGGGGTCGGTAGTACCGGCCTTATGGCGGTACTACCTTTAGGCCAAATCTAGATCTACACAGAGAGCCTTCAAAACGACTTCGATCGCCGGTACTACCGACCGGGGGTCGGTACTACTGAGGGTCGGTAGTACCGGCCTTATGGCGGTACTACCTTTAGGCCAAAAATGGCCCAACACAAAGAGAATGTGATCTGCTCACGGAGGGCTCGGTACTACCGGCCTCAAGGTCGGTACTACCGACTTCAGCAACCTGACCTCCACGCTAAAACGACAATAACTTTTAGCTCCGAACTCCGATTTTGATGATCTTGGACATTTTGGAAAGCTTATTCAGAGGGCTACACAATCCACATGAATACAAGATCCAAAGCACAAAGGATTAGTACAGAATTCTAATCCCAGAACCATCCTAGCGTACGGAATACACCGAAAAAATTCCTTCTCTTCTCCGAGTTGATCCAAATCAACTCCAACACCTTCTCCTTTGCAAATGTGCCAACACCACCAAGTGTACACCATCATGTGCATGTGTGTTAGCATTTTCACAAACATTTTTCAAAGGAATTTGACTTCACTCACCACGCCACTCGATCCTAGCAACAACACAAAGTTAGATCGCTCAAAGAGGTACTAGATGTTAGACGTCATGAGCACTTTTCACCACATCTAGCTAGCCTAGTTTGTATCCCTCTTGATAGTCCAACTTGCCTATACTCAAGATTAAAAGTAAGCAATAATCTACCACTTGAGCAAGGCATCTTTTCTCTTCTTCATTTCACCAATGGTAGAGCACTTGATCACTTAAGTGCTTGTGGCCGCCACCATCCTCCATGGTTGCCACTTTGCTAACTCCACCAATGGCTTGGCCGTAATCCTTTTCCATTAGCTACACACATGCTTCACAAAAGGATTAGAGCAAAATAGGTTTCATCAATTAACCAAAACCAAACTAGGGCTTTCAATCTCCCCCTTTTTGGTAATTGATGACAACCAATACAAAGATATATAATTTAAATTTGAGTAACCACATTGATAGTATTAGCTCCCCCTACATATGTGCTATAGAGTTTGGTTCTAAAATTGGCACATATGTATGAATATGAAATATGGATGAGCAACACTATCAATGATGATGCTAAGGCATAAGAATGGACCTTTGAAGCGTGATACCAATCAGAGTGCGCATGTTATACCATCCTTAGCATCATTATTCACTAGACATACATCAAAACTCAAGAACCCCGTGAGCTCAACATTTATAATAAGATTATTCTTGAACCGCTTGAAACGACAATATGTCTAGTTGCAATCCTATGCATGCTAAATAAACAATTTATCAATCAAGTCTTATTACTAGCATTCATCACATAAGCATGAATATCAATATAGATAGCTTATGCAATGAAACAAACATATGAATATGCACATTTCAAATGCAGCATACATGTTTATAAGCTTGCTCCCCCTATTTCTATGCTCAAATTTTAAGTGTTCAAGCTTCGAACCACTTGAAACTTTTATCCCCTTTTGTCTTTGTTACTCCCCCTTCCACTAGCATATTTCTTTGTAGCACTTTCTTTCTCCCCCTCTGTCAACAATTATCATAAAGGTGGAACAAAATTTTAAAGGAAGGAGGCAACCATTAGCATGAGATACATGTGAGGAGATCGAACTAAGTCAAGTTGTGGCTTAATCTAGCTTATGAACATAAGGTATTTAACACGGTTTGCTCTAGAGTAAGCTTCTTCACACATCTTACAATGGTTATCTTACTCATGTTGGTTAAACACATTTTGCCCACTTACTAGATCAAACACTAGAGTTACAAGCTCACAAACAAGTTATATGCTACCACTAGATCAAGTCAAACATAGAAGCAATAGTGGTACCATATATACTTCAAATTCATTTGATTTTCAATGAATGAACCTAGATAAGCAATGTGATGGCTATATGAACTAGAGCACAACTTAATAAGAATGAATGCACATGCCAAACAATTTCACCTTGCTTTGTCGGAGGAGAGGCATGTCATATGTGGGGGTGCATTCAACTCATGTTGGAGAAATCAAGAATATTCAATTCATTCCTTAGCTTGCAAAACCTTCTCTCATCTAGTGGCTTGGTGAAGATATCGGCAAGTTGATCATCGGTGCCCACGCTTTCAATAGATATGTCTTTCTTTGCTTGATGATCTCTAATGAAGTGATGTCTTATGTCAATGTGCTTTGTTCTTGAATGTTGAACCGGGTTGGTGGCTATTTTGACGGCGCTCTCATTATCACATAGCAATGGGACTTGTCCAAACTTGACTCCATAATCTTGCAATGTTGCTTTCATCCATAACAATTGTGCACAACAACTACCCACAGATATGTATTCGGCTTCGGCGGTAGAGAGTGCAACACTATTTTGCTTCTTTGATGACCATGAGACAAGTGATATTCCAAGCAATTGACAAGTGCCCGATGTGCTCTTCCTATCCACCTTGCATCCCGCATAATCGGAATCCGAGTATCCAATTAATTCAAATTGAGAGCCCTTGGGATACCATAGTCCAACATTTGGAGTGTGCTTCAAATATCTCAATATTCTTTTGGTTGCCTTCAAATGACTTTCCCTTGGAGAAGCTTGGAACCTTGCACACATGCACACACTAAACATAACATCCGGTCTTGATGCGGTCACATAGAGTAAGCTTCCAATCATTGACTGATACAACTTTTGATCCACCATGTCACCACTCGAGTCACTATCCAAATGTCCATTTGTGCCCATTGGAGTGGTTATTGCTTTAGCTTCATCTAACCCAAACTTCTTGAGCATGTCCTTGATGTACTTGCCTTGACTAACGAATGTGTCTTTCTTCATTTGCTTGATTTGTAGACCAAGGAAGTGTTGGGTATTTTAAACGCACACAGAAAAATCCGCAAGCGCACGGATACCGATGTAGCTTTCACCAGAGAGTATTCCAGGGTATCGATTTCCACGGGGAACGTGTAGTGTACTAATCAAGGGGCAAGTCGTCCAAGAAAAGAATGAGAATATGGTTAGAGAGAGATCTTAGGGTTTTCTAAGCAGGTCTCACTATACTTTACTTACTTCGGGACATCAGAACACTAGCCACAGAAAGGGATGAGAAAGGGGCTAGGAAGCTCCGACTACGGTCCTACAAACACCAATCCGAACGTGGTGGACTACGTCGGCCGTCAGGGCTGTCACCACCTGGGGCTACCACAACTATCTGTGGGGCTGGGTGCAAACTCAGGTAAACCCTAGTCTAGACACCACGTCTACACTAACGTCTACTACTCTAATTACATATGATAATTAGAGCACTCGATACGAGCGGAGATCCAGTAAATAAATAAAACAAGAACTGAAATTAAATATAATACTTTGAAGTAGTAAATGAAGAACCTGGAGATTACTTGAAGACAAACTAGATGCTCCTCCTCAACTCTCTCCTTCTCCTCTCTCTAATCTGATCTCTAATTACAACTATATGAACTAGACAACTAGAACAAGAACTAGAACTAGAAGAACTAGAACTAGATCAAATTCTAGATGAACTAGAAGAGATTCATCTAGAGGGACCTCTACTTCTAATTGAAACCCTAGTTTCTAATGTGGAGATGAATAATGAAGATGGAGATGCCTGGAAAGGGGGGTCTGGGGCTGCCTATAGCCCTGGGCGAGAAACCGTGGCTGTTGGATCAAACCGACCTTAGGGACGGTGGAGATGCATCCTAGGAGGCGGTGGAAGAAGGTTTCGGAAGGCGGAGGCAAAACGGCCTCCGTGGCCGACCGACCAGTCTTCGGGCCCCACCGGTCGGTCTGGCCCAGTGGGCCCCCGTGGCGGGCCGCCTCGTGGTGTCTTCTGGTGTCTTCTAGATCCTTCTTTTGCAGGTTTCGTTGCGAAATTAATATCTTTTCATCCAGGACTCCGAATATAGCAAATGATATGTCTGTTTTGATCGTCTCGACGAGCTCTTCGCAATGGTGCACTCCAATTTATCACTTGAGATTCTTTTATATGGTAAAAACATGGATGTCCTAAAAAACAAGTGAGAGTACCAAAACTCGTGGAACTTGTTAGTTTCAAACCCTACAACTATGCTTTGTGATTCATTTAGTGTCATTTCATGCAATAGTTGATGGTTAATTATGAGCATTAGTGAGCGTCAACAAGTTCCCCCAAGCTTAACCTTTGCTAGTCCCGAGCAAAGCCAATCTCAACAATGGATTAGGAGTTGCTGCAATATCTTCACTTCCAACAAGTACACATGTATTCAAACAAAAGTTCTCATAAAGATATCATATTATTTATCACGGGGCTTAGTACTTTACCTTAAATCTTGAGTAATTAAAAGATAGAACGATCAAATCAAGCACACTGTCTCTAGTTCTTTTACTTCACCATTATCCCGGAGTTTTTATGAATTTTCAAAAAGCTTAAAAACATATGTTGTCAAATTAAACAATGGATCCAAAGAGAAAGTCAACCACACCATTGAATCGAGAAGTGCATGTGTATGGAAAATAGAGGCGAATGCTCTTTTGAATATATCACTCTCTTCTGTTTATCAGAGACACATGGCTATCAGGCTAATTCTACTGGCGGGCACATGCCCATTTTGTTTTCTGATATTCATTTTTTTCATCATTTTTTCAAGGTTCCAGACACTTGTCCCTTTTTATTTCCTCAGGATCTTTCTTTTTGAGGTTTCGGACACTTGTCCCTTTTTATTTCCTCGGATTTTTTTTCTCTTTTTTTCAATAGCCACATGCTTCCAACAAACTTTTGAGAGATTACGAACAAATAATCATGAGTATTTATACGAAAAATGGATGGAATGTGTAAGTGATCTCAATTCAGTAGCATGATAACTTCTCATAGGGTCAACAGAGCTTATTTCAACTCAATGCAATTACTAGTCATATTTATATTGAGAAATCTCCGGAACTCTAGTGTTGTTAGAACAAGGCAATAGCAGCTTAGATCATCACATGTCATATCTGTCAACTACCTAGACTCTAGGTCAAGCATTTGCTACCTATGCATTTAATTTCATTTTTAAGCATCATTATTAATTAAGAGAACTCATGCTTTGAAGGCTAGGTACTTGAAAGAAATTAGATAGAGCAACTATTCATCATTTTCATGAATAGACTAGAGAGAGAGTTCTTCTTTTATTATTAACTTCTTAAAATAAACTAAGAAAACTTAACATAGTACTTATTTAACCTAACACAATTATTATATTTAACCTAACACACTTATTATAAATAACTAAGATAGTGAATAAGACATACCTGGATCACGAAGATAACGGGGGTGCGTCTCCCCCAAGTCGGTTCCCTTAATAGCGTTGAGTCTTCATGTGCCCATATATATATTTTTTCTTTTTAATTAATGGTGAGCCTTTATGTGCTCACTTTTTTTGCGTTTATTTTATTTTATTTTTATTTATGTATAGAAAGAAAACTTAAGAAGATACTTACCTGGATACATGTGAGGGTGCCTCCCCCAAGCTGGATGTTGACATAGTCGTTCGATCTTATAATGCAGCGGACTGGCAGTAAAAATGTTCTTCCTTTATCGAAGCTTTGATTGATGTTGATGGTTATTGGACAGTGCTCCGACAGTGGATGGAACATTCACTTGCTTGTCAGCTTGTCTTGGCCTCTCAAATCCTGTGAAACTCAAATAGACAACAAAACTTATGGAACAGATTAAGCGTTAGTGGTTGGCCACTTAAGCCTTAGTTGTCCAAAGCTTTTGAGATTATTCTTGATGCTTTCTAAGCTGAGTTTCAGCAAGATCTCTTTCTCAATATTTTTTTATATTTTTTTATTATTTTTATGATGCAATGCAATATGTAAAATATTTTTTCTCTTTTTTTATGCAATGCTAATGCAGAAAATTAAATATGCTATGGAGGAATAATGATGAGATGTAAACATGCAAAAGAGAAACTAATGCATAAAAGATAAATATGGATAACTACCGATTTTACCTTTCGGCGAGGGTTCAATGTTTTAAGTCCTCTGAACAGGACTTCTCACCATGTTCATTCCTGAGGTGCATCATTTGATCCTGATATGTAGACCTTGATAACTACACCTCTTGATATGGTGTCACTCATGTTCTTCGTTCGTCCAGCAACTTGAAGTGTAAACATTAATTGTGGAGGCTTGCAGCATCTTGCTCAGTGTGCATGTTCTTGTAGATCCAGGATCTCCACTCTGTAAAATTTGGGAGTTGACAAAACTCCTCCATGTTTTGCTCAAGAGTGTGTCCTGCTCATAAAGACAAGGTAGAGATCAAGTGCATGGGCTCTGTTGGTGGAAAAACACCAACAGAACCAAAAGTTTTGTTCATTCCTTTCTAACCTTAAGCACATCGAGCAAGATAAACTTGTTGTTTATGTATTCTATTCAATCTTAACATGAGTGATAAGATCAAAAGATGAGCATGAAAGTAGCATCTTAAAATATTTAATAGATTAGATTACTTAACCCAAGGAATGATAATCTATGCTTAATGTGTTGATATTTTCATGATTGTGATATATCATCTTCCAAAGGTTAGATGCATAACATTTTAGCTCATTGGTTAAGATAGTGAGATTCAAGAGAGTAAAGCTAGGAACAAAGATTAAAGAATTGAACATGTTGAGTTGATTAGGTTGGATCAAATGAGGTGCAACTGAAACATGTTTGGTTCTTATTTATGCACATACCAGAATTAAGGAGAAGCTTTTAAAGTGATGTCACATACCTTGAAATGTTACCTTTATCATTGAAGAGTGATGTGTTGAACCACCTTGTGGAAGCTTCTCTTGTCTGGCTGGTTGTTCTTCACAAATAGCTTGTCTTCTCTTGCCTATCTCACAGTGGGCCAACTAAGTCTTGTTCTCAACAGGTCCAGAAGATAGAGACTTTGTCAACTATTTTCTTGATTTGTAGGCTCGAGTACTATCTCTACATCTTCTGATTCTTGCGGTGCAGTAGCTTCATCCTTTATGATATCCTCTCTATTCCTGGTAGTTGGTTCTTCCTTTGTCGGTTGAGTCAACGTCTTCTCTTGATTTTCTTTGGCTGCTCATAAATGGTGCAGTTGTTGAAGAAGCAGCGAACCTTTTGGTCAAAGATCCAAAAGTAGATTTCTCTAGTTTCGACATAGATGACAACATTGAAGGTTTTGAAGATCGATCTTCCAAGAATGAGTGGTGGATCATATTCTTCTTCTTGATTGGGATAGCGTCCAGTGGCTTGTAATGATCAAAGTGTTGAAGCTAGATTTCTCCATCCTCCCTTTAAGCAGATCTAGACAACGGAATTGTGTCTCCCCCAAGCTGGCTTGTGAGGTAGGTGGATGCCCAAATTTCTTCAACAACATGTTCATGTGTTGAATTTGTACACCTTTGTTGTTGTTGAAGTCGTACCACTTCGTCCCCAAGCTAGCTCTTATGTTGCAATGAATAGAAGTGAGGAAAGCTTTCACTTCTTGTCTTATAGTAGGCCTGAGTGATGGGAGCTTGAGAGGAGGAAGGTATAGTAGGATCATCTTTAGAGGGATCAACCTTCCTTCTCTTCTAGTGGCCCAGCTCAGACTTGTTCTCCTACTGCCGTGGAGTGAGTGCTTTGATTGTAGGTATTGTTTTGTGGCACTCATCTTCTATCTTGTTCTATGGATCTCATTTCTCCATGACCAGTGAGTTGTGTCTCCCTTGCGCAAGTTGTTGATGTTCATGTGTCTCTTCATCTCCAGTGTGAGTTCATCTCAGGACTTTCCCAAATTGATATTGAAAGTTTTCCTACAGGGGTTAGTCCAACAAAATATCCAATATCCACTATAGCATACTATCGGCTCAAAAACCAACCTAGACACCATGTCTAATTTGATTTAGGAAGGCATTTAAACCGAAGCACCATGCTTAATTTAAAAACCTTTGAAAGCAAGATCACCACTCCTAAACTAGGCACCATGCTCTATTTAAGAGATGTATGAAAGTACTTCAAACCTAAACATATACTATAGCAGATGAAGGTAGTATTAAAGCATTAAAGAGATTTACTCAAATGGTGATGAGAGAGCATGATTAGTGTATAGCACATGAGCATGACTTAAAGGTAGGGCAACCAACATAGCAACATGGTAAGAGATGTTCTTACAAAGTGTATCCCTCAAGCTTAGATTTTGCAAAAATCAAGATTGAATGATTGTAATTCAATGTTGCATGATGATTGGTTGGACATACCTTGTGTTTGTTGTTCCTTCGAACTTTTTGCTCCAGACCTGGAAAGGTTAGTGACAAGAACACCCGAAGGAATATTTTAACAATTATATCCCTATGCTCATTACACAAGGGCAGTGTAGCAGGAAGGTGAACACTGGTCTGATAAGTGCTTGTTTTAGGACACTAAGCTTGTCTTTTGGGAAACCTTCAGAATGAGATTTGGTGAAGTGGTTACACCTCCAACACCAATTTAAAAACACAACAAGATCTACAACATTTGTGATAAACATATGCATCTACAACCACCCTTTTGAAGTTTTTATAAATAGAAAGCGTGAGGGGGTTGAAAATCTCGAGTGTGACAATGTTAGACAGACCAATTGAATCAGGAGATGTCTCATATGAGCATGGATTTAAAGAGGCGTTTATGAAGTAGCTTCCATGCTCTTTGATATCATCTTCCTCGATTTCATAGAAGAACACCGAACGATGGGGTTTATCATTTTCTAAAGTGTGGGGTGTTTTCTCTAGAGAAGGTTCGGTGACAACCAAATTATTAGAAGAATTTGAAGGAATTTCAAATTTGGTTGTGTGTTCCTCCTCGTGTTGGTCGGGGTTGGGCTCAACTTCTTCTAGGAATTCGTCAAAAGTGCTAGTGCAAGGAGTGTTTTCAAGGATTATCTCTAGGATGTCGCTTCCTTCACTAACAAGTTTATGTGAGAATGATCCTCTAGAAGCTAAATCGAGATGTAGAGCAGCTTCCTTGTTAAGACCACGATAGAAGTGAAAGTGTAGGACATGGTCTGGTAAGGAAAGGTTTGGGCCAGAATTGGTAAGGTGTTTGAACCTAGCCCAAGCTGCTCCTAGTGTCTCCTTCTCTTTTTGTTTAAAGGTAAGAATTTCTATTCGAAGGGCAGTGATTCGAGAAAGAGGGAAGAAAGCAAGACAAAATTTGTCCCGAAGTTCATCCCAATTTCCATCTACTCCTCTTACGTTATGAGCATACCACTGTTTCGCTCTTCCAAAAAGGGAGAACGGAAACAATTTCCATTTAATGGTCTCTTGTGTCATGCCAGCAATAGACAAGCAAAAACACAATTGCTCAAATTCCCTAAGGTGGGTGTGAGGTTTTCATCATCTAGCCCAGAGAAGGGTTGCTCCCGAACCATGGCTGTAAACCCGGGACGAAATTGGTAGCCATTAGTAAGAATAGAATGTGATGATGGTGGTGGCTCCAACAATTCGCCCTTTGGAGCAGAGTATTTATAGATAGGCGTGGAATTCATGTGGTAGGAAGTGTGGTGGTGAGGTAAAGGTGGTGGTAAAAGAAAAAGGTGGTAAAAGAAAAGAAACACGGACGACTTGGTTTGAAACTAGCACAGCTACCGTTCCCCGGCAACGGCGCCAGAAAGCTTGTTGGGTATTTTAAACGCACACAGAAAAATCCGCAAGCGCACGGATACCGATGTAGCTTTCACCCGAGAGTATTCCAGGGTATCAATTTCCACGAGGAACGTGTAGTGTACTAATCAAGGGGCAAGTCGTCCAAGAAAAGAATGAGAATATGGTTAGAGAGAGATCTTAGGGTTTTCTAAGCAGGTCTCACTATACTTTACTTACTTCGGGACATGAGAACACTAGCCACAGAAAGGGATGAGCAAGGGGCTAGGAAGCTCCGACTACGGTCCTACAAACACCAACCCGAACGTGGTGGACTACGTCGGCCGTCAGGGCTGTCACCACCTGGGGCTACCACAACTATCCGTGGGGCTGGGTGCAAACTCAGGTAAACCCTAGTCTAGACACCACGTCTACACTAACGTCTACTACTCTAATTACATATGATAATTAGAGAACTCGATACGAGCGGAGATCCAGTAAATAAATAAAGCAAGAACTGAAATTAAATATAATACTTGGAAGTAGTAAATGAAGAACCTAGAGATTAATTGAAGACGAACTAGATGCTGCACCAATACAATGTTTGAGGAAGATCCGACAACTCCAGCTCCTCCTCAACTCTCTCCTTCTCCTCTCTCTGATCGGATCTCTAATTACAACTATATGAACTAGACAACTAGAACAAGAACTAGAACTAGAAGAACTAGAACTAGAAGAACTAGAACTAGATCTAATTCTAGATGAACTAGAAGAGATTCTTCTAGAGGGACCTCTACTTCTAATTGAAACCCTAGTTTCTAATGTGGAGATGAATAATGAAGATGGAGATGCCTGGAAAGGGGGGTCTGGGGCTGCTTATATAGCCCTGGGTGAGAAACCGTGGTTGTTGGATCAAACTGACCTTAGGGACGGTGGAGATGCATCCTAGGAGGCGGTGGAAGAAGGTTCCGGAAGGCAGAGGCAAAACGGCCTTCGTGGCCGACCGACCAGTCTTCGGGCCCCATCGGTCGGTCTGGCCCAGTGGGCCCCCGTGGCAGGCCACCTCGTGGTGTCTTCTAGATCCTTCTTTTGCACGTTTCGTTGCGAAATTAATATCTTTTCATCCAGGACTCTGAATATAGCAAATGATATGTCTGTTTCGATCGTCTCGACGAGCTCTTCGCAATGGTGCACTCCAATTTATCACTTGAGATGCTTTTATATGGTAAAAACATGGATGTCCTAAAAAACAAGTGAGAGTACCAAAACTCGTGGAACTTGTTAGTTTCAAACCCTACAACTAAGCTTTGTGATTCATTTAGTGTCATTTCATGCAATAGTTGATGGTTAATTATGAGCATTAGTGAGCGTCAACAGGAAGTAACTAAGCTCTCCAATCATAGACATGTCAAACTCTTTTCCCATCATCTCCCCAAACTCTTCACAAAAGTCTTGGTTGGTTGATCCAAAGATAATGTCATCCACATAGATTTGCAACACAAACAAGCTACTTCCAATTTTCTTGGTGAAGAGAGTGGTGTCAACCTTCCCAATCTTGAACCCTTTTGCTAACAAGAAGTCCCTCAATCTTTTGTACCAAGCTCTAGGTGCTTGCTTCAACCCATATAGTGCCTTCTTGAGCTTGTACACATGGTTGGGTTCTTCAAGTCTTCAAACCCGGGAGGTTGCTCAACATACACTAACTCATTGACGAATCCATTGAAAAAGCACTCTTCACATCCATTTGATAGAGCTTGATGTTGTGAGCACAAGCATATGCAAGTAGGATTCTAATGGCTTCTAATCTAGCAACTGGTGCATAGGTTTCTCCAAAGTCAATGCCTTCCATTTGGGTGTATCCTTGTGCAACCAATCTTGCTTTGTTCCTTACAACAATGCCATCTTCATCTTGCTTGTTCCGGAAGACCCATCTTGTACCAATAACATTTGTGTTCTTTGGTCTTTCTATTAACTCCCAAACATCATTATAGGTGAAGTTGTTCAACTCTTCATGCATTGCATTCACCCAATCAACATCCATCAAAGCCTCATCAATCTTGGTTGGCTCAATAGATGATACAAATGAGTAGTATTCATAAAATGAAGCCAATTTTGATCTTGTTTGCACACCTCTTCTTATGTCACCAACAATTTGATCTAAGGGATGATCTCTTGCAATGTGTGTTGGTTGTAGCGCTTGTTGCGGTTGAACACTTGCACTTGCACTTGGATGAGCCACTTGAGAGCTACTAGCATCTTGTTGATCATGAGAACCACTAGAGCTTGCAACATCATTGCCGTGCATGGTTGGAGGTGAGAGCACTTTATCTTTGTCATCTTCAATGTCAATCACTTGCTTTGGCCTAATATCACCAATGTCCATGTTCTTCATAGCTTTCGCCAATTGTGTTCCTCTCAAATCATCTAGATTATCTTGTTCTTCATGTGAGCCATTGGTTTCATAAAACTCAACATCATGGACTTCTTCAACGATTCTTGATGTGTTGTTCCACACTCTATAGGCTTTGCTTGTAGTGGAGTAACCAAGAAGTGTCCCTTCATCACATTTCTTTCTCAAACTTTCCAAGTCTTGTGCCTTTCTTCAATATGTAACATTTGCACCCAAAGACCCAAAAGTAAGCAATGTTGGGCTTTCTATCATTGAGGAGCTCATATGGTGTCTTCTTCAATAGAGGGTGACAATAGAGTCAGTTGCTATAGTAGCAAGCCATGTTGATTGCTTCGGCCCAAAAGGAATATAATCACTCACATTGTATTCACTAAGTATAGATCTTGACATGTCAATGAGTGTCCTATTCTTCCTTTCAACTATCCCATTGGATTGAGGTGTATACTTGGCCAAGAATTGATGTTTGATTCCAAACTCATCACATAGCTCATCAACTCTTGTGTTTCTAAACTCACTTCCATTGTCACTTCTCACTTTCTCGATTCTTCTATCAAACTCATTTTGGCTTCTCTTGACAAAGGTTTTGAATACGTCAAACACTTCACTCTTGTCAACAAGAAAGAAGACCCATGTGTATCTTGTATAGTCATCCACTATAACAAATCCATACTTGCTTCCCCCAATACTTGCATATGTGGTTGGTCCAAACAAGTCCATGTGCAACAACTCAAGTGCATGTGTAGTGCTCATCATTCCTTTGTTAGGATGAGTGTTTCCAACTTGCTTTCCCATTTGACATGCACTACATAGCTTGTCCTTCTCAAACTGAACATCTTTTAGCCCTCTCACCATGTCATGCTTCACTAGCATCTTTAGTTGCTTCATTCCAACATGTCCCAAGCGCCTATGCCATAGCCAACCCATGCTTGATTTGGTGAATAAGCATGTTGTCAATTGAGCTTCACTAGCATCAAAGTCCACCAAATAGAGATTCTCATATCTAAATCCTTTGAAGATCACATCACTTCCATCAACACTCACAATCTTCACATCATCAACACCGAATATGCATTTGAATCTCAAATCACACAATTGTGCCACTGACAACAAGTTGAAGTTGAGAGATTCCACCAATAGCACATTGGAGATGCTCAAGTCATTGGATATTGCAATCTTGCCCAAGCCTTTGACCTTGCCTTTCTTGTTGTCACCAAATGTGATAGCATCCACATGATCATCACCACTAGTGTTGATTGATTTGAACATTCTACCATCTCCGGTCATGTGTTGAGTGCACCCACTATCAAGCACTCAATGCCTTCCTTCGGCTTTGTAATTAACCTACAAAAAGGATTAATTCTTTTTAGGTACCCAAATCTTTTTGGGTCCTCCAAGGTTAGTAACCAAGCTCTTGGGCACCCAAATTGCCTTCTTCTTTGGGCCAACCATGGGTGCACCAATGTACTTAGCCTTCACGCCATTAGTGCCCTTAGTAAGCATATAACAAGAATCAAGGCGAATAGATGTAACATGAGCATGCTTCTTGTTTTTATTCTTGTTAAAGCAATGTTGCTCTATATGCCCGGATTGCTTGCAACTATTGCAAAATCGACCGTTGCTCTTCACAAAACAAGTCTTGTGAGGAACAAAAGCCGTCTTGCCCTTCTTGGGGGTATAGCCAAGTCCCTCCTTGTTGAGTGGAGACCTTTGGCTACCCAAGCACTTAAGCAAGCGGGCATCTCCACCATAGGCATTGCCTAAAGCATGAGTGAGCTCATTAACCTTGTTCTTAAGGTTCTTGTTTTCTACTACTAATGATGAGTTACATGTAGTAGAAGTAGACATTTTAATTGAGCTAGATGATGATGATGCATTGATAGGAGCAACAATAATAGGAGTGTAAAAAGATTCATCAAGTATATCACAAGTTACTCCTACATTGCATGTCTCTACAACATCCTCAATCTTACTTTGATCAAGGAGGGAGGAGTGGGCTTCCTTAAGCCTAGTGTGAGCTTGATCAAGCTTCTCATGGGCTTTCTCTAGCCTCTCATGAGTAGACTTGAGCTCATCAAAGGATTGCTCAAGAGCCTTGTTGGCCTTGCGCAATTCTTTGCACTCCTTCCTCTTAGTCTCAATGTAAGAGTGAGCATCTCGTAGCATGCTTATGAGGTCCTCCTTTGAGTACTCCTCATCATCATCACTCTCACTCTCACTCTCATCGGATGATACCTTAGTGGCCTTTGCGATGAAGCATGTCGATGGAGCATCTAAGATAGAAGGCTTGCTTGAGATAGCAAGACTAGCCATAGCCTTTTTTTGGTGGTCTTCCTCTCATCATCACTAGAATCACCATCATCGCTTGAGGAAGTATCACTATCCCATGTCACAACATAGGATCCACCCTTCTTCTTTTCCTTCTTCTTCTCCTTCTTCTCCTTCTTGTTCTTCTTATGATCATCTTCATCATCACTAGATTGTGGACAATCCACAATGAAGTGATCTTTGCTCTTGCATCGATAGCATCTTCTAGTTGAGCTCTTGTATGAATCTCTTTTCTTTCTTGCCCCAAAGCTCTTCTTCTTCATGAACTTGCCAAACTTCTTGACAAAGAGAGCTATTTCTTCATCATCTAACTCATTTCTGCTTGTGCTAGCTTCATCATCACTTTCCTCCTTCTTTGCTTTGCCCTTGCTCTTGCTCTTGGAGGATGACGCCTTGAACGCCACAGTCTTCTTCTTCTTCTCTTCCTCTTGGGCTCCCCCATCCCGTTCTATGCGGTATGTGTCTTGAGTGACCACATCACCTAGTACTTGGTTTGGGGTTACCGTATCCAACCCTTCTCTCACAAGGATTGTCACCAAGGTATCAAACCTAGGTGGCAAGCATCTCAAGAACTTATGAGAAAAGTTCTTGTCATCCACCTTCTCACCCAATGCCTTCAAATCATTGACAATGACTTGCAACCGGTGAAACATCTCCAGTATGCTTTCATCATCTTGCATCTTGAAGGTGGCAAGCTTATCTTTGATAATGTAAAGCTTAGCACTCTTCATGGCCTTGGTGCCCTCATAGGTCTCCTCTAATCTTTCCCATATCTCACTTGCACGCTCGAGATTCTTGATTTGCTCAAAAACTTTGGTGTCGAAAGCTTCATAGAAAAGGTTGATTGCCACATCATTCAATTGAAGCTTCTCTTCTTCTCTTGGGGTAGGATCGGTGGTATCAATCACCCCAAAATCATGCTTGATCACTTCCCATATCTTCCTATTCATGCCTCTTGTGAACGCGCACATCTTCCGCTTCCAACAATCGAAGTTGGTGCCGTCAAAATGTGGTGGCTTCCCCATATAGTTGATTTGAGCCATTGCAACACCGGAGGTTGTAAATCCTCAAACAAACAGTGACTTGGCTCCGATACCACTTGAAAGGTCCGAATGGCTAGAGGGGGGTGAATAGCCTATTTAAAAATCTAGAATCCTGAAACTCAAAGCTCGAAATGGATATTAGATCACACAGTCGGTACTACCGACTATAGGGGCCGGTACTACCGGGGTCGGTACTACCGTCTCTAGGGGTCGGTACTACTGACAACCTAGGAACAACTACAAAATCGAGATGAACGAGATGCAAAATTGAATCTAGCTTACACCAAGGTTTTCCTAAGAGATGTAGATGAAGTTTATACCTTATCCAAGTAGTGGCTCCTCCCCAAAGAGTAGATCGAGCCTTCCCACACCTAGAATGAGAGAGGAGGAAGGAAGAACATGAAGAACACGAGAGCAAATGAAATAATCGAAGAGGCAAATTCAACAAGCACACGGGACACAAGATTTATCCCGAGGTTCAGCCTCTTCACTAAGAAGTGCCTACGTCCTCGTTGTTGAGGTGACCACTAAGGTCAGAGTCTCTTTCACCTCCTTGCCTCACTCAAGGAACCACAAAGGCTACTCAAGTTTCTTCACTAAGAATCACGAGGGTAATACAAACACTTCGGAGTGCCCTCACAAATGAGTCAATCACGGGCAACAACCGAAGAACACCTAACCGGCTAGAGTTCCAAGAACCCAAGAGTAAAGAACACAAATCAAGCCGGAGAGATGTTGGATCCAAGTGCTCAAGACGTAGATCGATGCTTCTCACTCTCTAATCTCACTTCCCTAGCTCAAAGCTTGCAAAAGATTCACTCTAGAATCAAAGGGGGAGAGAGAGAGGAGGTTAGTCAACACTTGGGAGCTCTCTTTCTTGTGTTTAGGCACAATAAATGGGAGAGGTAACGGTTAGAAACCGAGAGAACGACTATTTATACAAGTCCCGTCTGCGCCACAGTCGGTAGTACCGACCCCATAGGTCGGTAGTACCGACTACATCAACAACGATTGTTAGATTGACCTTGCTAACACATCCGGAAGAGGGTCGGTAGTAGGGTCGGTAGTACCGACCCTTATAGCGGTACTACCGGTAGGCCAGATCTAGATCTACACAGAACGCCTCCAAACTTCCTCCAAACGTCGGTACTACCGACCGGGGGTCGGTACTACCGGGGGTCGGTAGTACCGGCCTTATGGCGGTACTACCTTTAGGCCAAATCTAGATCTACACAGAGAGCCTTCAAAACGACTTCGATCGCCGGCACTACCGACCGGGGGTCGGTAGTACTGGCCTTATGGCGGTACTACCTTTAGGCCAAAAATGGCCCAACACAGAGAAAATGTGATCTGCTCACGGAGGGGTCGGTACTACCGGCCTCAGGGTTGGTACTACCGACTTCAGCAACCTGACCTCCGCGCTAAAACGACCATAACTTTTAGCTCCGAATTCCGATTTCGATGATCTTGGACATTTTGGAAAGATTATTCAGAGGGCTACACAACCCAGATGAATACAAGATCCAAAGAACAAAGGATTAGTATAGAATTCTAATCTAAGAACCATCCTAGCGTACGGAATACACCGAAAAACTTCCTTCTCTTCTCCGAGTTGATCCAAATCAACTCTAACACCTTCTCCTTTGCAAATGCGCCAACACCACCAAGTGTACACCATCATGTGTATGTGTGTTAGCATTTTCACAAACATTTTTCAAAGGAATTTCACTTCACTCACCACGCCACTCGATCCTAGCAATAACGCAAAGTTAGATCGCTCAAAGAGGTATTTGGAGCGCAGCGCTTTGAATATTATTTAGAGCGCCGGCAAAGCACAGACCCACGCACTACCAACTCCGGCGATCCATCACGCAACCGTAAAAGAAAAGGAAATAGACTTGGTGCCTCCTCCCACAACCGTAAAAGGAAACGAGATTTACCTATGGAATCCTCCGCAACAATAGAAAGGCTGCATGCACCATTAAAGAAAGAAAGTTTTATCTCACAGGCAACCATAAAAGAAAGTTACATGCAACGGTTAAAGAAAGATCCATCTTTTCATGCAACCATAAAAGAAAGATCTATCTTTGCATGCAACCATAAAAGAAAGTTGGTATAGTTGGTACTTTTCTGATTTTTTTTGCAGTAGTTTGCATCTTGAGTGCATGCGTAAGATATCAATGTATTTAATTAAGTCAATTAGTGATTATTTTGAATAATTATTTGTGACTAATAATTTTAGAATTATTTATTTCCCAAAATTTATGAAACTATATCATGATTTAAAATTCTTTTTCACCTAATTTGGCGTGATTAATAAGTAATAATAATTAAACAGTAATTTAAATAATTAATCTCTACCCCTCCCTCAACCCTAAATCCCCTATAAGGCGTAGTAAAATGCAACCAGAAAACATAACCATAAACATGTTCGTCCTCCTAGCTTCCATAAAAGTAAAAGTAACAGAAGATATGTTCCGAGAACTGTAAAAGTAAAAGAACAAAAACCGTAAAAAATATCATGCAATAATGATGTTTCTGGAAGTCTGCATGCATCTATCATTGTGCAAGATGCCACTGATTGCATATAATTAAGGAAAAATAATGATTTATATATTCTCCTCAATTATACTACGCGGTAAATATCTATAGTTAAGGACATTAATTCTTATTTCTCAATTAGCCGTAAGTAGTGTCTATAATTAAGGAACTTAATAAGGAAGGTAGTCATTTGTTTCTATGGAAGCGCATGGAAATAAATGGAATGGTTCTTCATAAATTAATAATTTGTTTTATTTATTTACAATGACAACGGTATTGCTTTTTTTGGGCGACACGTTTAGTACTTGAGCAGGAATAATTCTTTCTAGTGATTTTTATTGTGCAAATGATGTACTCCCTCCGTCCCTAAATAAGTGTCGTTCTCGCTTCCCGAGAAAAAGTTGTCGGCAATTATATATTAAAATATACTAATATTTATACTAAGTAATTAGTATCATCGGAAAGATCTTTACATCTAGTTTTTTAACAAAATTATTTGGAGATATAAATATTGTACATATTTTCTATAAATTGAGTCAAACACGTGGCACGCACATCAACGACGACACTTATTTATGGATGGAGGGAGTATAGTAGTAATTATTTGACTTTTGAAAATGCAACGACTAAATTAGAGCTAAATTTCAATGTGATTCCAATTCCATATATCAGACCACATTCTAAACAAAGCACTAGAAAAATCCATTACAATATTCTCTGGACGTTTACATTTTTTTTAAAAAAAAACATGCTAGCTAGTTTCTTCAATCTTCAGAGATGCATGCATCACGGTATGCTTGCTTCTACAGAACTCAGGTACTCCCTCCATCCACGAAAGAATCAATTCCTAGAATCCGTGTCAGTCAAACTTTTTTTTAACTTTGACTAACTTTATAGAAAAGAATAATAACATCAACTTTATAGAAAAGAATAATAACATCTATGATATAAAATATACATATTATGAAAATATATTCGAAGATGTATCTAATGATGTAAATTTAGTACCATCAAACTTGATAGTTTTTTCTAGAAATTCGGTTAAAGTTTAAAAAATTTAACTTAGCATAACTCTAGAAATTGATTTTTTGTTGGACGGAGGAGTACTCTTATATGTCGTGCTTGTCGGCATCAGAGCATCTCCAAGAGCTTTTCTAAAATCTACTCTCTAAATCATCATTTGAAGAGTCATTTGAGTAAAAACCGTTTTCTATATCTTTATAATCTCCAACAGCTTTTTTATATCTTGTACACAGTCTAGAGAGCTATTCTCGCTCTCCATCTTTGGAGAGCAACAAATATGGAACAGAGAATATCTATATTTAGATATTCAATTGAAGAGGCTGTTGGAAGGTGTTTTTTCATCAAAATCTCTATTCCTATGAGTTAGGGAAGATATAAAGATTCCTATGAGTTAGGGAAGATATAAAGAGTCTCTTGGAGATGCTCTCACCAAACTGCAGCACGCCAGTTTTGGAGCAGCTCCGCGATCTGATATTTTTGGTTAACTGAAAATACATATCACCAAGAAAGACACGAGTCAGTAATCTCATTAAAATAAAATCGAGACTCAAATTTCAGTAAAACGGAACAAAGCTCACGAGAGGACAAACAATTCTAAAAATAAAAACCGATGAAGGGAAAGCAGTCGTAGACGAACGGAAACAGATTTCAACTCACAAACAAGGGTGGAGGCAGAAATAAAGCGTAGCTGATCTAGAGATTAACTCTACTAACGCCAGCTGCTTAGATCATCGAGAGGGCCATGCCGATGCAGATGGATCGAAGCCGATGGGAGGTCCCTTGTATCCGTTGAGCACCATCACCACCACCATGCATGGATCTTGCGGCTGCTTCGATCTATTGCTACCAACTGGCCAAAAAATTAGAGATTAGGATTCAATACAAAATAATTAAAGATACCACTGGGTCTATTCACGTTGCAGACATGCCTTGACGCCGCGGAAAGGGATCTGGGCCACCGCCGGGGCTGCCCGTGCCCACTGGTCGGAGCGCGGCACCGCCGGGCGCCCGCCGTGCCCTCCGGGGGCTCTTCGTCCCAACCTGACTGGAATACTGGATTTGCCACCAATGCTCCTATCCACGCAAGTCGGAGACCACCGATGCGAACCCACGGCCACACTGCCACCGGGTGGAAGGCAAAGGCCGCCGTTGCCGCCTCTGGAAGGCGTATGGCTCGATGTCGTGACGGGATGCTATCACTGTTGTGGACTGACCTCTGGATGGGATTCCACCACCGTTGTGTTGAAGGCCGCCGCTGCCGCCGGTAGAGCGGAAGCCCGATGCTGCTGGTCATCGTCCACCAGTGAGAAGCCGTTCGCCGAGGGAGGGAGAAGCCGCCGGCCGAAGGCAAGAGAGCCGTCGCGGATCTGGGGAGAAAGGCCATCGTGAATTCTATGGAGGAGGCACCACCATCGGAGAGGAACGAGGTGGAACACCGTGGAAGTCGCCCCCTGCATCGGAACGAGATGCTCTGAATTCACTCACCTTGACTGCTGTCGGCCGTCACCGTATCGCAACCGTTGGATGCCATCCGACGGAGCAGCTGAGCCCAGGCAAATATCCCTTCGTACGTGCATATTTGGGCCTAATAACACGGCCTGCTAAGCGGAGAAAGCCGCAGCCAGCAGCCCCTACCTACCGAGAGCTCCCCGTGGATAGGAAAGCCGCCGCCGCCGCCGTCGCCGCCGCCGCCGTCTTCTGCTCGAGTGCGGCGCTGTCGCCATCCCGTCGTGGAGAGCCACGCCATCGCCTTCCGGTCGTGGAGAGCTGCGCCATCGCCTTCCGGTCGTGGAGAGCTGCGCCGTCCCCGTCCCCACGTCCAGAGCCGCGCCGTCGCCGTCTCTTCGCTGCGAGCTCTCCCCGTCGCCGTTCCGAGGCCGAGCTTCTCCCCGTCGCCGTCCCTTGCCAAGCGCCGTGGTGGTCCTGGACACTGCTGGCCAACAGCTTCTCCACCTCTATCATGGTCCAGGAGCTTGACTCCTACACAAGAGGTTGACTAGCTGCAGCACGGCTTGTAGAGCTCATCTGTAATGCTCTAGTACAATCTGCAAAGAATGTGTGTAAAGTGCAATTTGTGCGGGATCTTGCAAACTGTGTAACTTGTGGTTGTATCCAAAGCATCAAAATTATGCAAATTTTACATATTGCCATTTTCTTGTAAATTGTCATGGAATTGAACAAAAAGCATTGCTTAGTGTTGCAAATTCAGAGATGCACAAAATGTTCTCTTGTTCTCTGGTATCCAGTAGGTGTACATGACCTTGTTGCTGGTCATATGACCTTTACAGTTCCCTCTACTTTATACTTCAACCACATATGCAAAAGCTACTTCAAAACAATTTATGTTTCAGGAGACAAAAGACATTCTTGCTACTGGAAGTATCATACTACTAGAATTCAGCAATGACATCATCTGGGATTGCCCCTTGCAAAATAAAAGGTTCAGACATGTATGTTTTAAATAAGTATGATTCAGACATTTGTCATTGCAGGACAAATGCAAAGAGGACACAATCTGTACTACTAGAATTCACTGATAACATCATCTGTCATTGTTCCCTGAAAAGTAGAAGGAAAATAATTCAAGATCATGTATGATTTAGAGATACAGTATATTAATTTGTAATACTAATTACCGTCAATAGTTGAGAGTAACTATTGATGACTGTAAACGATTCAGAGATTTCTTCATGAGGCAAAGATGGATGGTTCAGGCTTGCATTTTCTAGTGTTACGCCATCATCCACTAACACATCTGTAGTTTGCTCCTCCTAATAAAAAAACAAGAGAATCAAATAGTTACAATTGAAACATTTTGTAGCGAATACAGTTAGGGAGATTTGTGTGTCAGATACCTTTGAACATTTTCCTTTTTTCTTGTCATCAACCTTCGAACTTTTTCCTTTTTTCGCACACTTGCGCTTCTTCTCAAACCAAGCTTTCTTGCGTTTTGAGGTTTTTGTTTCTACCTCCTTTTCCTTTAGTCTTGCTGTTCTCAACAATTCATTAGGCAGAGTAACTTTGGTGGGAGCGATGATGGGATCCATAGGGCTTGCAAAACCATTCATTTCTTCTTCAATTTGCTTGCTGAGCATGTCAAGTGTGTTGTTTACTAATAAGGTGCATTTTGGATGGCTTGCAGCTCGATGTGCTAAATTGAGAAATTTGCGAGCCATATCTTTGTAGTTCAACAATTCATCTAATTTTGGATTCTCTATTATGTCTCGCCCTTTGTTGTCCTGTACTGTTCCACTGCGTGCTTCCCGTGTCCATCTCTGTAGTACATAATGTGTGGGGAGTAATTTGATATTCATCAAATCCAAGACTTTTAAAGCATGGCCACATAGTATTCCGAGTCTATTGAATTGTCCACAGCTGCAAGTACTAGTCTGTACTAATGGATGGCCAATGACTTTGTACTCCTTCTCTAAGGAAAAATTTTCATCAAGACTCCCAATTGCTACAAGATATTCATTTGTGCCTTCCAATGCTGTGGTGCATGCTACCATTGATCTCTCGTATTCACTTTGAAAAGCTTCAAAAATAGTTGGTGTGTACAGCTTGCTAGCTTGGATTAACATAGGTGTCCTCATTTTGATTCTAGGTATTTTTTTCCTTGACTCAAATTCAGATTGCAGTTCCTTCTTCCTTTTATATTCCACAACTCTTTCAAATTGCTTAAGAAATCTGATTATATCAAAATCAGATTTAAAATGCCGCTTCAGGTCACTGTTTAAACTCTCACTTAGTTGTGTACTTCTCATCCCTAATGTGAACACATCCTGCATATAACATTCAGCCCATTTTTCCTTTACCTTGTATATACTATCCAACCAAGTTTGCTTGCTTGCCTTTGACCTCATGATGTTAAATACTTCTTCAAATGTTGCCTCATCTTCATAGTCATACATACAAGCACTGAAATATGAGAGAATACTGGGTTCTTTTTTGTTGCCTTCTACTTCTTGTTTGGGAGAAGCATCTGATTCTTCATCATCCAGTTCAGCTATATGCTTGACAGCATTCTGCATTATGTGAAAAGTGCACAGACCGTGCCATGATTGTAAAAAGACTGCCTTAATTGCTTTTCCCATTGCATAATCTTGATCAGTATATATTGTTCTAGGTTGCTTGCCATTATGGGCTCTCAAGAAAGTCTCAAATAGCCACTTAAAGGATTCAAATGTCTCATCATACATTAGAGCAGCACCAAAAACCACTGTTTCTCTAAAGTGGTTGAACCCAACAAATACGCCAAAAGGCCAACTCTCCTTGTTTGTACCAAAGGTAGTATCAAAACTGACAACATCACCAAAATATGCATAGTCAGTGAGCATTTTAGCATCAGCCCAAAATATGTTTGCAATCTGTTCTTCCCGATCCATCTGCAATGCATATTGAAATGATGGGTTCTCAACAATTTTTTCCTGAAAATACATAAGCATACTTCCTGCTTGACCATATGTCATCTCACGTTGTCGCTTGCCCCGTAAATAATTCTTTTGGTCTTGAAGAGTGTAACTGAGATTAGATGAGCCACCAACTTGGATGCAAGCCAACTCATGTGCAGCTTTTGGCCCAATTCCAGCATCATCAGCCGTCTCAATTTCAAAACCTTGTAACCGTGAAATTTTTCTTTGGGACGCCATTAAGTGTGAGGTTTGTGGCAGGTGAAGGCTATGATTGTGTTCCAAATTCAGATCAGTCACTTTATAATTTTCCTTCTCCCGGTCTAGTATAAGACCTATGCGGACTGGACAATCAGTTCTAGTTTTAGCTCTTACACACTTTGTGAGATGATCCCTTTTATCTGGCACTCTATGACCTTCATTTGCACAAACATATCTACAAGATCTAACTTTTCCATCAGATTTTCTTTTGTTTGCATACTTTTTTCTAACCTCAAAGCCTTTTTGACCTCCAAAGGAAACCCAAAACATCCAGGCCTCTTCTATGGTACTGAACTCCATGCCAACTTGAGGTAACAAACTGAGAATCATACTCTCCCTACAACAAAAAGTTGATTTGGTGCTAAACTGAGCAACTAAAATGGAGACTGTGTACTTGTGTGAAGCAATAAATCTAATCTGATGATGCAAATACATAATCATAGTACACACCTATTTTCTGCCATCTGAAACATGCAGGTTTCAGTTTCATGCAGGCACAGAACTTCCTTCAGTCCATGTCAACACATCTAGGGATGTTGGCAATGACTAGATTAGAACAACGAAAAATCTTAGGCCTTGTTTGGTTGAGGGACTAGGGACTAGGGACTACACAAAAATCATTAGTCCTAATTAGCTCTTCATGAGAGACTTTCCCTGTGTTTGCTAACTTTAGGATTAATTGGGACTAATTTGTAGTTCCTAATCCCTAATCCCATGGCAACCAAATAGGGCCTTAATACAGAGAAAGATCTAGGAGTGCAGAGTACTCCAACAATTGATCGTATCCAAGGCAGCATACCACGAGCAGTCGATGATCGCGGCCTCGCCTTGGTCGTCCCGGCTTCAGCCCTGCGCCAAAACGAAGCCGCGTCCGCGCCAAAACACCGAGCAGTCGCGCCAAAAAAAGAAGAACGCCGCTGGCTGCTGCTTTCTACCCTTAGTAGGCCGTGTTATTGGGCCAAGAAATGCACGTACGAAGGAGGTATTGTTGGGGTTCAGCTGCTCCGTCGGATAACATCTAACGGCTGCAAGCGATGACTGCCAACTGCGGTCACGGCGAGTGAATTCAGAGGATCTCGTTCCCCTGCATCTGAGATGAGAGAGAGAATTAAAGGACAGAGGGGTGAGAGAATTATGGGATGCTAGAAAAGCGGGGTTGTACGTTACTTACGATTATATATGGTACTCCTATACTCGCTTTTACGGTTGAGGATGGTACTCCTATATTTTTTTTACGGTTGCAGACCATAATATTTACTGTTAGGGGGGGATTATTGTAAATGTTGATGCATATAGAAAAATAATTATTGATAATAATATTTATGGTTGTGGGATTTGGATTGGGGTGGCCTGTCTCGTCGGATTTGGGCGGCGCTCCGCTGATGCTCTAAATAATATTTAGAGTGTTGTGTGTTCAATAGCAGTCTATATATAGGCAGTGCTATTCTAGAATATTATTCTACACCACTAGGCAAAACTGACCAGAAAAAAATACTGAGTACTACTGAACAACGTTCAGTATGAGTCAGAAATACACCCAGCACCGAAAAATACTGACTAATACTGACACGCGACTACTGAACGATACTGAATTCTGTTCAGTACAACAAGTTGGTGTAGAATAGTACTCTACACCTAGGGTATAGGATAGCACTTGTACACTCGTATATATATATGGTAATTATTCTGTACTCCCAGGGAGTAGTTACTCCCATGTGGTATATATCTCTAGATTTATGATTTATATAACATAACAAACTATATATACGTGGAGTTTATAATCATACTAAAATATTTACAGTAATATTTATGTTGAGTATGTATGTATACATAGAGTATATGGTTATACTTATTTTATATAGTACTGTAATGACATTTATAGTAATATATTAAAAAATATAGGCTATGTTAAAATTTTTTAGGTAGTAAGATTTCGAGTATCTTAAAATAAGTATGTAAACATACTCAAGGTGATAAATGAGTATACATCCATACACAATGTTGATTATTGAACATGGGAGTAACTACTCCCGGGAGTATATAAAATTTACCATATATATATAGATATATATATATATATATATATATATATATAGAACTGCTATTTAGGAGTCTGCGCTCTAAATAGTATTTAGAGCGTCGGCGGAGCGCCGCCTCCCTCCGGCAAGCGATCAAAGAAAAATCCACAACCATAATATTTATTTCTAGACTAGTAAAGTAAAATGATGTTCTGCTCACGTATATGTCCATCGATAGGCAATGGACTTGCACGGTTACTGGCAGCCGATGCTGCAACCCTAAACTCGAGCCACACCTTCATTTTCTCTCCGTCTCTCGTTATCTCAGATCCAAATCTTATCGTGGTCTGTTGATGGTCGGCGCCCTCTTCCACATCTACCGGCGACGGCGCCATCTTCTCTCCGACCAGCGGCGGCGGCCTCTCGATCCCGTTTCCTCTCCTTCCCTCGTCATTGGTGATGTGGTAGCGAGCCTCCGTCGTCGGTGGAACTAGACGCGGCGCCTCTCTATCACCCCGACGATGTTGGCGGACCTCCTCACCTCTCAGATCTGCCCGCGACATCCCGATGGTGATGCCTTCCCTTTCCCTCCCTTAGGCGGCGGTGCCATGGTGCTCCTCCATTAGGTGGCCGTACCTAGATCTGGCAGCACCACATCCGGCAGTGGCCAACGCTCTCCGCCCGACAGTAGTTGAAGGAGTAATCGTCGACCTTCTCTGCGGGGAACTCAACTTCTTCATGGAATGGCTTGAAATCTCCTATAGGCTTATTTCTGTGCTTCTTGCTTGGCATATGTGCTTTTTAACTGATATAGTCTTACAGTTTTACAGTGTGGAATATTTGGGATTGAAACAAGTAATAATTGTTTCAAACAATAGCTAGTATGTAACTGATTCAAACAAGTATTAGTTGTCTTGATGTAGTGCAGTTTAATCAATAGTTTACAAACAAGTAAAAAATATTACTAGTTGTCTAAACCGAGTAAAACATTTTTAAATATACTACTAAAATCATTAAGTTTACGACACTAGCATGTGTTTTGTTTGATAGTATATTTTTGCCGGCAAATGATTAAAAGTTCTTGGGAATAGCCTATTCAACACTATGATGGATATGGGAGTAGTACTGAATAACTATCTCCGCTACTTTTTATGTATTCAATTCCAATATGATCCCTGCTTTCTGAAGCTTGCATTTTCTATGGGCTATGGCAGCTATCGTAGATGCACTGCAAAAAGATTCTCATCTTGCATCTCTAGTATGGCACACATCATGTTTTTTTAGTTTTTTCATAAATAATATTATTTTTCTACTTTGGGTAGGAAATCAATTTAATTTGTATGCCTAATATGTCAAACGGGTTATATCTTCTATCATAATGAATTTTTGATATCTGTTCTAAAAATTCACTACTTTGTGTGTATGGGATGCTTCTAATACTTCTTTAGCCTGAATCTAATTTTGTTACTATCTAAATAAATCAAATTGTGAATTTTTCTACAGGGTCTAATACTACTTATCTAGGGTCATCGAAGTAGATGAACTACTACCACCACCGCCACTTCTACTGCTACTACCACAATTCCACTAGCCCCAATGAATGACTACTGTGACTATATCTATGTTGACTATTACAATTTTTTTTGGGAAACTTTCGTTAACTATATTACTAATTACTACAACCTGCGAGGGCTGCTACTGCTACTATTACCACCATCTGTACTTCTAACGAGATACGACCACTACTATCACCACTATATCAGTTGTACACGTTTAAGTAGTAATATTCATATGTAGTGCTTCCGGGCTTCCTCTACCTATAAGATTGCAAGAGTGAATGAACATTTATTTATACGGTTTGAGAAATATTGTTGTACCTTGATTTCGTGACACGAGTAAATCTCATGGTTCCTAATGTAATGTCTTTGGGCTTCCTCTGCCTATGAGATTCCAAGAGTGAATGACCATGAACGAACATGTATTTATACGGTTTGAGAAATATTATTGTACCATGAATTTCGTGACACCGTAAAGCTTCCTAAATTTTTACGGCTAATTTTGTAGTGCTTACTACTATTGCGTGCTAGCGCTCTTCACAGCTTTTTAGGGTGCATGGCAAATGACATCAGACCAATTTACGGTTAATTAGTAAAATAGTGATAGTAATAAACTTTACAGTTGTCGGATGGAGCTCGTGATTGGTATGTCGAGAAAGGCTGTGCTAATTCAATTTTACGGTTACAGAGCCAAATGGTGACAAAATTATGGTTGCGGGAAGCGGCTCCCGGATATCTCCTGTGTCAGTTTGCGTCCAGATCACTTTTACGTTTGCGGGATTAATTAATCATATCATTTACGCTTGCGGAGGGTGCCATCGGAGATTGGTGGCGCGTTGGGTCGCCGGCCGCCGACGCTCTAAATAGTATTAAACGTGCAGCGCTTCAAATAGCGCAATCCTCTATATATATATATATATATATATATATATATATATATATATATATATATATATATATTCATGCATACCTGCTATTTTTGGATGAATTGTCTTGCCTCTATTTTGGATGAATTAGCTAGCCGGTAGATGGTGGCAGCGAAGTTCTAGAGCCCTGTTTTGCGTATTCAAATAAAAAAACAAATATGGAAGAGAGGAAGAAGATTCGAGGCAGGTGTGGGCCTGGTCGACTCAGGAAGCATGCTTCACACGTTCGCCGCATCACTCCTAGCGCATACGTGGCCGGTGCTTCGTCCACCTACACAAAATAGAAATAAAATCTTTTCTTAATTAGGGTGTGCATGCAGGAGGACTAATGCATGCACGGTCGTGCATTAGTTGCTTCCCTCTCTTTTTATTACGGTCAGAAATCTTGTCAACGTGAAAGCGAACAAAAACGCTGCCGCTGCAAGGACCAAGGATCCCGTGTGGCGTGTGGGCAAAGGATTCTGCAAGTAATGGACATCGGGCCTTTTTCCGTTCTAGTTGGGATGGCGGCATATTGGCCCTCTCCTCAGCTCCCAAGATGTGGACCCAGCATGTGGCCCATAGGAATATTTGACCTTGGCTTATCCACTCGTACGGGGAATACGACAAGCGCAGATAGAGCTCGCTCAGTTATCCTTCTACGGTCATCGCAACTGCAGTGTTGCATTTAGCCCGTGCTTTATTGTCAGAAATAGTTTTTTTTATCCCATGAACAACTTCAACGTAAAGTTATTTAAAAAAATGTTTGGAATATGAGCCACGTCAGGATAGATAAACCGACGCTCGACCCACTACATATTGCCACGTCAGGATTCATACAACTGCGAAGACAAGATGTTTGGTTCTTGCCACAATTTGCCATGACTAATGTTAGGTAGCAGCCATATGTGTGGCTTGTCATATCTGCAGTGGAGTGCATATATGTGGCAAAAAAAAAGTTGTTTGGATCATGACAAAGGTTTGGCAAAAAATTATGGCAGCTCTTTGGTTCTTGCCACAATACTTGACAAAATATTGTGGCATATGTTTGGTTTCCAGCCATATGTACCTCAGTGTCATAGTAGCAAGACACCTATTTACAATGCAACATATATATTCCAGCAATAATAAAAAGTAAGGTTTAGCATATGTTTTAATAATATTACAAGCATGAAATACAATCTTCATAAATACAATCTAGGAGGTTTAAACCAAGGATGAAATACTAATTATAAAAGCTGCAACAATGCATGCATGCACTAGCCGCAAAAGCATCACTAGTCATCACCATAACCAAAATAATCACACAACCAAATTCCTGGACAGGCAGTCATCACAACCAAAATAATCACACAACCAAGTTCTTGGGCTGACGACAAAATATAAACAATCACCCTCGGAAGCTATCACAGATTCACAGGTTAATATTTTCCTTCTCACATAAGAACTTGAACATCCAAGCATGCAGAGTATCAGCACTTGCATTACACGGTAGCCACACTTACCTTTATTCTCCTTGGTAGACAAGTGTTCGCCAACAAGAACTCTTTGATCTGGTGTCATTGGGATTGCCTCTAATCTCCGTCATAATACTGCATGAGGATCAGTAAGCTGTGGCATTGGAGGAGGGGCGGTGGCAGCAAGTGTTTCCTGAAGTGACTTCATTGTAGCACTAATTTCATCAGTGAAATCACCAAAACGACTCTTTTTTGGCTTCTTAGTTGGTGAGTTATTGGCTCTTGGTCGCTTCCTGCTAGCTTGACTAGTGCTGGAAGATGAGTTGTCAACCGTCGCATGCCTAGTTGGAGTTGGCAAAGTGTCTGAATCCTCACCTTCTAGATCTTCGGGTTGTGTGTAAGTATTAAGGTCAAATAGTTCCCTTGAGTCATCACTATCTGAGCCGTCATCAGTATCCATACATGTGTTCTGGTCCATAGCCAAAGATCCATTGGCATTTGACCCTATGAATAGTCCTCTCATCTCATAGAGGAACTTGATGGGCTTAGCAAGCAAACGTCTTGCTCTGGCCTGCATTCATTTGAAAAGTAAAATTCAATTTATATTCATGAATCAATTGATTTCAGATTCTAAAATATAATATATTCATGCAAATAAATGAATTCAGTGCAACAGCTTACACATAATTTTACTTTTTCAGATTCTGAAATATTGACCATGCATCTTTTTTCATCAAATGTATTGCCACTATTGTTCAATACTGTTGCAATGTACTTCTAATTTTCTCTATGGTACCTATAGTGACGGTCCACTTGATCAACAGTCACCCACATAGCAAACTTTTTGTTCAAATCATTGGCACATAACATGGGCCTTCTTGAACTTAAATCTTGCATGCTGTTTATTGATATACTCAATAAACCACTCTAGCAGGTGCTTCGACTGATCCTCATGCCAATTCATAGACCTCTCACGAGAAGATGCAAAAGCATCAGCTGTTCCCTTTCCCTTAGCCATGGTTGTTTCACATTCAAGATCCAATTAAAATGAAGTGACAATTTACTTAAGGAAGTTGTGTACATGCATAATTTATTTAAGCAAACCCAACAGCATAATAGAGGCAAATACATATAGAAGAAAATCAACCAGTGAGGATAATATGTTTCATACATATTAGCAAATAAAAAAGGAAATATACAAAGATAGCATCACTAGTTACATATTTTCTTAAACCTAATCTACAATTGCTCCTACTTTATCTTCCCACATCCTTTAAGCCATAGCCTCTCTTTTATTAGCCCATGCCATATTTTTCTGGTGTACATCACGACGATTTCTTAAACTTCGAGGCAGGGTTGTGTACCAAGTAGCATCATCATAAACATACTCATCAGGCCCGTCCTCTAAGATCCAATTATATATGAAGTGCACAACATGCCATCATAATTTTGACTTGTGTTTTCAAAGGGAAGAAAGGCTGACATTTGAAGATTTTGAAACGATTCTTTAGAGTACCAAATGCTCGCTCAACAGTAGTTCTAAGCGAGGAATAACGAAGATTGAATAATTTCTTTGGGCTCTCAGGCTCCCTGGTCCTCCTATATTCTTGTAGGTGATATCGAGTACCACGATATGAGGGTAATACACCAGACCTTGCTGCATATCCAGCATAAGCTAGGAAATATTTGCCTACATCATTGGTTTGTTGCAGAGACTGATTGTCGCACATGACCCAACACCACAGATGGATGGACCTTCACCTGCTTCACTGCTTTCTTCTAGATCTGCACACATGAAGGAAAGAGGTCAATAGATATGGTGACAGGAAGGGGAAAAAGCAAGAGGAGGGGCGAGACGGTAGACGGGCGTGGTGACCGCCCTTGGACCCACGGCGACCTGACCCGGTGGCCTGCGCAGCTGGCGCTCGGTGGCTTAGCCCCTGGCGCTCGACAGCCTGACTCCCTGTGCGTGGCCGGGGTGCAGCGGCGCGGTGAAAGATCCTAGTTTGGTTTTGGTAATTGAGTGACAACTTTAGGTGGACTAATTATGTTTATGTGAAATACACAGGAGATTAGTCCACAGGTACATGTGTGTGAGCACTTGAGCCATGGAGGTGAGTGGCTTGGACTTGATGTGAAGCTCACACATGTGATGATCATGGAGGAGCTTGATGCACATGAAACATGACATGGAGTCATGTGGCTAAGATGGTGAAGATCAAGGCAAGACTTGGCTTGATGGACCGGTTGCGAAGGTGAAGGGCAAGTTGGAGGCTTTGAAGCCGTTGGTACCGAGTGTCGGGAGGATTGAGCAAAGACTTGGCGCCGAAGGACCGAAGCAATGGTGAAGAGCAAGTGAGGTCAAGATCGATGAACGATGGCGGCCACATGATGATATGAAGTGGATCATATCATTTGATGATAGGTTGGTGCATGTGTTACATCAAGACCGAAGGAGATGGAATGGAATGCGCAAGGCAAAGGTATATTTGTAGGGCATTTTATTTTACCGGTCATAGGTGTGTAGAGAAGTTGATGACCGGGTTTAGGATATATGGCCGTACTATCAAGAGGAGCAAACTTGTTTGCATATCGGTCATCTTGTGCCACTTGAGCGATCTAACATTGCGTTGTTACTAGGATCGAGTGGCGTGGTGAGTGCAAGTAAAAATCCTTTGAAAATGATTGTGAAAATGCTAACACGCATGCACACGATGGTGTACACTTGGTGGTGTTGGCACATTTGCAAAGGAGAATGTGTTGGAGTTTATTTGGATCAACTCGGAGAAGAGAAGGAGGCTTTTCGGTGTGTTCCAAACTCTAGGATGGGTCTTGGATTGGAATTCTGTACTAATCCTTTGTGAGTTGGATTAGCTATGTATGTGGGTTGTGTAGTCCTCTGAGTTAGCTTTCCAAAATAACCAAGATCATCGAAATCGGAGTTCGGAGCTAAGAGTTATGGTCGTTTTAGCGCGGAGCTCTGGATGTTGAAGTCGGTAGTACCAACCCTGAAGTCGGTAGTACCGACCCCTCGGTGGGCAGTTCGCAGGCTCTCTGTGTTGGGTCATTTTTGGCCTAAAGGTAGTACCACCATAAGGCCGGTAGTACCGGCCCTCGGTAGTACCGGCCCTAGTGGTCGGTAGTACCGATGTTTGGAGGAAGTTTGAAGGCGTTCTGTGTAGGGGGAAATTTGGCCTACCGGTAGTACCACTATGAAGTCGGTAGTATCGACCCTACTACCAATCCTACTGCTGACTGTGTTAGGAAGGCTGTCCTAACGGTCATATTGACCGACGGTAGTACCGGCCCTCTCATCGGTAGTACCGACCGTAGTCGTGTGAGCTCGGGAAAATGGCTAGTTGGTGGCTCCCCTCTATAAATAGAGGGGTGACCGTCCCTTGGGAAAGGTTGAGCACTTTGGGGACTTTGTGTCCTTGTGTTAGTGTGCTTGGGAGCCCTCTAACTCGCTTGTGCTTGCTAGTGTGTAAATCAATAGCGAGTGAGCGATTCTAATGCGGAGCATCAGAGATTGCAAGTGTTGGCACTAGGTGTTCGAGTTGCAAGCCGGTGGTGCTTATTACTCTTGGAGGTTGCCACCTCCTAGACAGCTTGGTGATTGTCTCCGTCATGAAGCTCGCAAGAAGCTTGTGCGTGGCTCCGAAGAAGCTTTGTGAGGGGCATTGTGCTCACTCCGTGGGAGATCGCGAAGAGCAACTCTAGTGGAGAGAGGCGCGAAGAGCGCCAAGTGGTCAGACCGGATCGAAGCTAGAGCTCTTGGTGAGCACTCCATCGTGGAGAGTGTGACTTAGGGTCACCACTAGCAAGAGGATCGGCGGCAACCTTGGGCTTGCTTCAACGGGGACTAGCTTGGTGGCAACCAAGTGAACCTCGGGATAAAATCTTGTGTCCCCTTTACCAATTGTTCTTGTTTCCTTGCATATTACGCTTGTTCTTGTGTTCTTCGTGTTCTTCCTCCCTCCTTCACTCTTTCTTAGGTTGGGACGACTCGATCTACCTTTTGGCAAGGAACCAAGACTTGGGAAAGCTATAATCTTCATCTATAACACTTAGGGAAGTGGGGTAATTACTAGATCTGAAATCGCATCTCACCCACTTCGATTTCATAGCTTTCTGCAGGTGGTCGGTAGTACCGTTTGGATGAGTTGGTAGTACCGGTATACAACACCCGGTAGTACCGACCCAAACACCCGGTAGTACCGACTGTGTTCTTCTTTCACTAGCTTGTGTTTCAATACTCACTCTTGTGCTAGTGTTTAGTTGCTTAGTTTGTGTAGCTAAGTTGAGCTCTCTAATTTGGCTTGTGTAGCCTTGTTATTGAGCAGTGCTAGTGAGCTTAGGCTTTGTGGCTTTGCATCACTAGATTGTTAGGAGCTCCCCGGTTTGATTAGAGTACTAGTTGCATAGGTTTGCGTGACCTTGCAAGCTAGATTGATTAGGTGAGCTTTAGCTAGCCCAACACCTTATTTGCTTTGTTTAGGATCTTTTGTAAAGTGTCATAGAATATAAGTAGAGGGATGTAGTCTTGGCTAGACCGATAGTTTTAATTCAGTATTTGTTTCGGTTAGCCGGTACGTTTAATTTTTAAAAAGGACTATTCACCCCCCTCTAGTCCGCCATCTCGACCCAGCACGACTCCTCGCGGGCACGACCCTCTGCGGGCGCGGCCCCCTTGTGCGCGACTCCTCGCAGGAGCAGCTACGCTCCCCCTAGGCGTGGCTCCCCGCCCGCGGCTTCCCTCTCCCTCAGGGGCGGTCCCCTTGGTCGCGGCTCCCCGCCCGCGCGGCTCCTGGGATCGCCTCAGGCGTGGCGACGCAGCTCCTGCAGCGGTGGCATGCTCGCTTTTTTTCTATGGAGGAAGAAGCCAGGAAGAGTTGTGGATTGGGAGTGGTGGGGAGCTTTTTTTTATTCGTTGAACCGAATCTTTGCGGCGCCACGGCCTCGCGGCTGCAAAAACGTCCGCCACACTTTCGCGGTGAAAAACTAAGGCAAAATGGTTCTGTGGCCATGGCGTGCCGTATCTGTTTCACCAACCAAACATCTACCAAAAGTGTTGTGGCAGACTTATGTTTAGGCGTGGCAACCCATGGCTGGGAACCAAACATCCCCAGGGTGCACAACATAGGCCAACTTGCGGATACATGGGTGTATGCCAGATCTTGAGATTATGAGTGATTGTCAACTGGTTTAATGCACATGTTCTTTGGCTTGTGTTGTGCAGGTGTCGAGCTCAGAGACGGTGATCGAAGGCAAGGTGAAGGTTGTTGGCGCAAAAAGTGACACCTCGCACCAAGCACACAGCAAGCCGAAAAGCTGGATTCAATCGGGTGCCCGGAGTATGTCGATTCCGGAGACGTGCCAGTCGGTTTGACCTGAAAACCACCAAGGGATAAAAACGTGAGAATACCTCTGGAACATGCCGGGTGAGACCAGACAGTTTCATATGTACGGCTTTGAAAGCCAATTACGACGGCACACACCTATAGAAGCTATCTGTCAAAGCATGTTTGTAAAGTCATTCGGCAAGTATGAAAAACAGAGTACGTAGAGCATATTAACTGCCGAATGCGTACGTAAAGAAAGACATGCTTGAACAAATTGAGGATATTATAAACAAATAACTTGCAAAAATAGATCTATTCAAATAACACATGCATAGGCTAATCCAACTAATCTGCCGCACGTTTAGTCTTCATAAACCCGTCAGGTATAAACTCAAGCGAAGCTAGTCCATCGCATGATACCACTTGCTATAAGTCTACACCACTTCTTATAATTAGATTAATCCACCGCATGATACAATCTAATTATAACAAGCTAAAAGCATACATATATTTGAACAGATCTATAAAAGCTCGTTACTCATGTAAGCATAACCAAAATCGGCAAAGAAGCCGAATTGGGGTCCATGAAGAAGGAACAAACAAGTAAGCACGATCAAACTGATCTAAAACCTGCATCTGCCGCACGATACCTAATTTTATCAGTCTAATCGTAAATAACATGCATGAACCCGCAACATGTAACAATCTGGATTGAAAGTTGATCCGGCCATCATGGTCTTATGATTAGCAAAGCACAAGCAAACTTGTGGAACGAGGCCGAACAAAGATCAATCTAGATTGGGCAAAAAGTGTTACAAGAATTAAATAAATAAAACATATAACACATGATAACTTAATGAATCTATCAGATCTGCCAAATCTAATAGAGCCGATAACTATTTTTACTCATGACTTAATCCGCCGCACGATACAAGGCACAAGCAAAAACTTCCCGTCATAAGCTTAAATCCGCCGCACGATACTAAGCTTAACATACGAGACTACTTGCATCATATCTAAATCCACCGCATGATACTAGACATGATAACAAGGTTGCCGGTACTTACGGAGGTCGACGGATCGATGATTTCTCTCGAAGAACTCGACGACACGACTAAGGACTCGAAGGTGGCACGGAGCCGGTTTGTATTGATGTGGTTGTGAACATCTATTACAATGGCCGAGGGTTCATATTTATACCCTGGGCTAATAAGAGTCCTGAAAGGACTATGACTAACAAAACATATCTAAAGAAATATCAAGATACACATATATAAATATATCACTTAACCCGCTATGGACATGTACGTACAAGCATAGTACGTATCCCTGCCTCTCCCATCTTGACGTTTATTGGATGTCATGCTTCTGCTAAAAATAATATGTTCTTCTTTCCTTATACTGCACGTAGACTGGTGTCCATTTTATTTCCCTTCTCTGGACGAGATCATCAAAGTTTGGGTACTGTACTAGCCTCACGGTAAAACAGCTGGCCCACCATCTCCATATATTTGTAGGCAATGTAGATGTGTCCCGATCAAACAAGCCTCCTTTCTTTTCCTTAATTGCACGAACTCTAATCTTCATGTATCTTTATTTCTATATCTTTTCTTCATGCACGTATACCATTAAAACTAAGACAATTAATGAGCGCACATGGAGTCCGGCTGATTTCCTTTATTTTCCCCATGCACGTGCAAACCAACTCACGATCTCAATTGCTCTTTACCAAATTTTGGTGTAAACACAGGCCCCCCGAGTTCGGAGTATGAATTCTTCATGCTTCGAATTATTTTAGTCCGATGGTCCTCTTTTCCTGATGACATTCGATCGCAATATTTGAAGACTCCACTGGCTTCTCTTGAAATATAAAGAGCCGCATCGGCTTTTCAATGCTGATAATAATTTCCAGCCGATCCTCTTTTTCCAAGAAACCGAGTAACTCACTGGCAACAATAGCATGTTCTCACCGAATTTCCACAATTTTCCTGTAAAATAATAAACATCCAATACATGTAGAAATAGGTTAACAGTAAATGCGTATAATAGTTCTCTATTTTGTTGTTGATTAGAAGATGCTGCAATGGTGACTATATCTCAAGAGTATCATATTTCGTAACCAAGATTTTTTTAAACTTGAATAAAATGGTACCTTACTCATCCATCCGTCTCTTTAATTATGGGGCTTTAGATCTCACTGAGTCCTCAAGCGATTGCAAAACATAATAGCTACAGAAAATGCTTATCTTTTACCCCTTGATCACTTTTCATCCGGAGTTTTTATCATTATCTTTATATAAAATCGTATCACAAAATATTGCAAAGTCAAAGATTTGACCATAAGAAGATACAAGCCATAAACCTAGATCAAGAAGTGCAAGTGAATATTTTTATTATTTTTTCTTTTGCATATGTCATTCTCCCTACCTTTTAAAATTATGAGGCTACTAGGCCTTCGGCCATCTTTTATTTTATTTGGCAGTCACTTGACCTTTTCCTTTTCATATTTTATTTGGGCGGTCACTTGCCCTTTTTTCTTTCTCAGTTCTGGTGGACACGTGTCCATCGTTTTTATTTCTGAGATTTATAGAATAGCCTCATATTTTTAATCAAAGAGAGAATGCACATACAAAACACTTATTAGTTTATAACGTGTACGTGAATCTTGATCTTGAGAATATGACTATAATCTCAACTAGTAGTCATAATGATTTGATAGTGCTCAATATGACATTAAGTAAATTTTATTATTTCATCAAATCTCCGAATTTCAAGTATCTCTCAGAATAATGTCATAGCAAATTCTACTTCTATTCATATCCCACAACTACTTTCAGACAAAGTTTAAATTCTATGCAACCCACAAATTTCAAAGACTTCAAGATAAATATAATAACCACTAGACCCAAATCTTAAAGAAATCAAAGCTATAAACTAGACACAGGTGAAACATAAAACAGAGCATATATTTATCATTTCAACAATAGATAAGCTAGAACATTATTTATATCACATATGATTTTCAAGACTTTAATTTATCATGGAGATGCAATATCATAAGTTTTGCCCTTTTAATATTTTAATTCTAAACTTCAACATTGTTTAAAAAGTAAGGGTAGAGTCACACAAACCACCGTTGAAGATGAAGGAGTCAATGGAAGTCATTCATCTTGTCTTTCTTCATGATGAATCACTCGATGTTGCGTAATGCATATGCGTGACGAGTCTAAATCTCCATCAATAGATAATTCTTGCTTAGCTGATGATCGGCTATCTATCTCGTCTTTCTCAACTCTGAGCCTGATCAACTCAGCATACTCCGTGACTCTTCTTGCCGAACAATGACAACCCGTCGCCTCCCTAGTTGTCACCGAAGAACTTGATTTCATCAGATTACTTGATAAGTAATAGGCCCCCAGGCATAGTCACGGCTCAAACTTCTCCACGTCGTCCACTCATTTATCAGAAAAGAGCCGATGAGCTATGAGAAGGTCTTCGACTTTCTTTGCCTGCATTATTTTCTCAACGTCACCAGGCACAAGCTCTTTGACTCTAATTCACGGTAACTTCCATCTGGATCTGGGCTCGCCGAACCAGTTGCTGATTCTATTTTATATATTATTTTCTTGGACCGGCGATAATGTTTCCTTTCAAGTTTCCATATCAGCATGCTGACCTTTAGCCGAACTTGAGTTAAATCTAGCTATTTACAATTAACATGTTTGTTCGGTCACCTTTTCTTAGCGAACTATCGGCTTTATGTCCTTGCCGATCAGCTATTTATTTTTTCTCACTTTTAGATCAAATGATTCCACACTTCCATTACCCTAACTGAACCTTCCCCTTTGTTTCAGTGGCAAATTTAGTTGATCATGGTTCCATCATTAGAGGCATCAGCTGAAGTTGAATCTGAACTGGCTGGCCCCCCGGCCGATTTCCATATATCTATCCTTGGAGCCAATCCTATTTTCGAACGGTCAATCCTTTCATTCAACAGTTAGTCGATTCCTGCTATCGGTTTATGATCTGTTTGATTAACTGCAGGAGCGGCGGAGAGTATAGCCGATTGGCTGCTGGACATCAGCATGTGTGACCCTGACTGATTGATCTGAAAGAAATAACCTTGTCATGTTTGCAGACGATATGGCAGACTAGCACTCATCTAAATTTTTATCCGACTTCGTGATGAGCATTGATAGTTCATGGCATCCCTGACTGTCACCGAAGAAGTCAGAAGTGGTGTTGGCCTTTTAATTCCCAAAGTCGATCTTTCTAGTTATTCAGGCGCTCGACTGAATTGACGAAGGCGACTCAAGTCAGGAGCTGAGAACCAGGACGCCTAAAAACCAATGCTGAAGGACGATGAGTAAAAGCCGATTGATATTAGCCGATGACAACAACAGACATTTCTTCATGTATGGACTCCATGCGACAAACTTCCGAATTATAATCTTTCTGCTGCTTGTATTCTCAGTCGCTTCTCGTTATCGTTGTGGAACTGGTTGTATACTATACCCTTAGCCATTGAAAAGAGTAGCAAGTTATCTTTACCGCACGTGATCTCTTCTGAGTAGCTAATCAACTCCATACATTTTGAGAGGTATGTACCATACATGAACGTATACATACTGGCTAGCCTTTTTTTGCATGTTGACACGTACATATGCATGCATGGCACTATAACGTGAAGAGATTTGCTAGCTTCTCAGTCGTTTCCTTTTACTAAGTGATCAGCTATCATTTTTACCAATTTAGCTGATGCAAAATAATGAATCGAGACGATAGTGTTCAAAACATATTACCATCGGCTCTTTCATGCCACCAGCGAAATAAATAAATCAACTCATTTTATCTGATGATACAGGGTTCATCGAATCTTCATGTTTGCAGCCGATTACTTTTTAGGGAAAGTTATCAGCTCTGATGCTTCATTCCAATTAGGAGATCAGTTTGATGTCTTGAAACCGATGTCAGTAGAAAAAATATCATCATAATCTTATATTGGAAGGTCATCGGCTAAGTGCAGAATATTGTTGTGACTTTTCTTGGCCGATCCTTGTTGATGAAATATAAGCCAATAGACATCTGACTCCTGATCAAACGATTGTGGTCCCACCGGGCATGCCAAAAAGTGTGTTGGCGCAAAAAGTGACACCTCGCACCAAGCACACAGCAAGCCGAAAAGCTGACTTCAATCGGGTGCCCGGAGTATGTCGATTCCGGAGACGTGCCAGTCGGTTTGACCTGAAAACCAAAAAGGGATAAAAACGTGAGAATACCTCTGGAACATGCCGGGTGAGACTAGACAGTTCCATATGTACGGCTTTGTAAGCCAATCATGACGGCACACAGCTATAGAAGCTGTCTGTCAAAGCATGTTTGTAAAGTCATTCGGCAAGTATGAAAAACAGAGTATGTAGAGCATATTAACTGCCGAATGCGTACGTAAAGAAAGACATGCTTGAACAAATTGAGGATATTATAAACAAATAACTTGCAAAAATAGATCTATTCAAATAACACATGCATAGGCTAATCCAACTAATCTGTCGCACGTTTAGTCTTTATAAACCCGTCAGGTATAAACTCAAGCGAAGCTAATCCACCGCATGATACCACTTGCTATAAGTCTACACCACTTCTTATAATTAGATTAATCCACCGCATGATACAATCTAATTATAACAAGCTAAAAGCATACATATATTTGAACAGATCTATAAAAGCTCGTTACTCATGTAAGCATAACTAAAATCGGCAAAGAAGCCGAATTAGGGTCCATGAAGAAGGAACAAACAAGTAAGCACGATCAAACTGATCTAAAACCTGCATCTGCCGCACGATACCTAGTTTTATCAAAGTCTAATCGTAAATAACATGCATGAACCCGCAACATGTAACAATCTGGATTGAAAGTTGATCTGACCATCATGGTCTTATGATTAGCAAAGCACAAGCAACTTCTGGAACAAGGCCGAACAAAGATCAATCTAGATTGGGCAAAAAGTGTTACAAGAATTAAATAAATAAAACATATAACACATGATAACTTAATGAATCTATCAGATCTGCCAAATCTAATAGAGCCGATAACTATTTTTACTCATGACTTAATCCGCCGCACGATACAAGGCACAAGCAAAAACTTCCCGTCATAAGCTTAAATCCGCCGCACGATACTAAGCTTAACATACGAGACTACTTGCATCATATCTAAATCCACCGCATGATACTAGACATGATAACAAGATTGCCGGTACTTACGGAGGTCGACGGATCGATGATTCCTCTCGAAGAACTCGATGACACGACTAAGGACTCGAAGGTGGCACGGGGCCGGTTTGTATTGATGTGGTTGTGAACCTCTATTACAATGGTCGAGGGTTCATATTTATACCCTGAGCTAATAATAGTCCTGAAAGGACTATGACTAACAAAACATATCTAAAGAAATATCAAGATACACATATATAAATATATCACTTAACCCGCTATGGACATGTACGTACAAGCATAGTACATATCCCTGCCTCTCCCATCTTGACGTTTATTGGATGCCATGCTTCTGCCAAAAATAATATGTTCTTCTTTCCTTATACTGCACGTAGCCTGGTGTCCGTTTTATTTCCCTTCTCTAGATGAGATCATCAAAGTTTGGGTACTGTACTAGCCTCACGGTAAAACAGCTGGCCCACCATCTCCATATATTTGTAGGCAATGTAGATGTGTCCCGATCAAACAAGCCTCCTTTCTTTTCCTTAATTGCACGAACTCTAATCTTCATGTATCTTTATTTCTATATCTTTTCTTCATGCATGTATACCATTAAAACTAAGACAATTAATGAGCGCACATGGAGTCCCGCTGATTTCCTTTATTTTCCCCATGCACGTGCAAACCAACTCACGATCTCAATTGCTCTTTACCAAATTTTGGTGTAAACAAAGCTCAAGTAGAGACGTGACGTGCCGATGGACCCGGAGCGGTGAATGGCAGATGTGAGGCTTGGACTGACGGACCAATGGCCTGAGGATCAGTCATGGTGGCTGACAGCCTAGGACAACGACAAGTGAAGACTTGCGGGTGGACGGGTTGCACGGTCGGTGCATCCCTCTACGGCTTCGGTTTGGTGGTAGAGCCCCAGAAAAAACACCAGGTGGATGGTTTCCAGGTTTAGGCCTCAAAACCTGGGTGCTGGCTGGTTTTCGAGTTTGGGCCTCAAAACTCGGGTTGAGGACGGTTTCTAGGTTTGAGCCTCAAAACCTGGGCGATGGCGTGTTTCTGAGTTTGGACCACAAAACTCAGCCTGAGGAAAGGTTTCCCGGTTTCATCCTCAAAACCAAGGGGAGGTCCAGGAAAATGGACGGTGGACGAGTGGCGTCACGTTGCGGCATCCGGTGAGGTCGCGTAGGAGCGAAGCTACCTGATGAGCGGGCGTGGCCGTCGGATCAACATCTACCTTGAGCTGATCCAGAATAGCCTTAGGGTTTAGCTGGTTCGCTCTATGTATCATTAGGGTTAGAGTGGGAATAATGTTTAGGATAAGTAGGACCCACCTCCCCATCTATCTCAGTCATTTGCTATTCTCTTCTAGGGTTTCCTGCTTCCCATTCCCTGCTGTAGCTAATGAGATCTGCGCAGAGCGCCACAATACCTCTGTGTACTTGGAGATTTTGAGGAAATGGGACCGTAATCCCGTTGTCTCCTCGTGGGGACGATTTCCGGCTAAAATTCGTGGTTGTGATTCAAGTTCTTGAATTGTTCTTCGCGTTCATCTTTTCTCCACGTTTTTCCCGTCGCTCGATCTCCTTCTACGTTGCCTCGTTTTCGAATTCGTTTGTTTCTACTTGTTCTTGATCGTGAGGGCATCGCTTCCACCGAAGGAATTTAATCCTAACCTCACGAGCAAGTAGATCGGGTCAATTTGAGTTCTGTGGTGACTTTTTCGTTCTTACACCTATCACTTTGATTTCTCGGAGTTTGAGTTGTTTTGAGCGGATGATTTCTTGAGAGTAGTCTTCCAACTACCTAGTGATCATCTTCTCCAAGTTTGGGATCAAGTGATTTTGGTTTGGATCGATTTTGGAAGAGACGTGAAAATTTTCGCCTTTTCTGGACAGGCACGGACAGTCCAGGCATCGGGGAGGCAGCCTGAGCAGTGGTTGTGCGCCTCGGCGTTTCGGCAGGAGAAACACCGGCGAACAGTCCGCCGTTGTATCTCGTGGACAATCCGGGATCGTCCAGGGAGCTTTCAGCAACATTGTTGTTTTCCACTTTGGCCGGGAGACAGTCCGCTAGGGAACCACGGACAGTCCAGCACAGGGCATACTGTCCGGGACCGTACTCGCGGACAGTCCGGGCCCCTGCTGAGTGGTGTGTTCTAGTGCGTTTGCTCTCTCGGCTTTTTGTTCTGGTTTCCGGACTTCTCGTTTGCTCCTAAAGTTCACCAAGAAACCTCTCTAGGTATCTTTGCCACCCGTTGGTATATGTATTTAGAGGATTTCTGACGTAGCCTTCTATCTATGTTCCGGGAGTAGGTTTTTTTGGTAAGAACTCTATTCAGAGTTTGTGATTTTTGGGTTGCTCTCTTTGGTGGTGGCTCGCTGTGATCCTAGGCAGGGTTATGGGCATCACGTTTGTGTTCGAAGCTTTTGGGGTTGATCTCTGTGATAGAGGCCAGAGTTTTGAAAGAAATTTTTAGGCTCACATTCACCCTCTCACTTTGGTCGCCTTGGTTTAGCATTCTCGGTCCTTCGCAACTACCAAGACAGGGTGGAGTACAGGCCTTTACAAATCAAGATGTTGTGTACTACACTGATCGTGGGCTGTATTAAAGTCAGATATGTTTGGAATATGAGCTGAACCAATTCGCTTCACGAGGAAACATAAAGGAATAAAGGATAAGATATACTCTCTCCATATCCATATTAGTTGTGTCCATATCCATATTAGTTGTTGTTTTAGATAAAATTTGAGTCAAACATTGGAAATATAAATCATCAGTAACTATTAAGTTTCTAAGTTTGTAAATATAAAAATTATATAAATAGATTTATCTTGAATTTTTTTTCATAAAAGTATACATATATCACTTTTTTATAAATATTTTTATAAAAATAAGAGATCAAAGTTATGTTTTGAAGACCGTGTTGTTGTCCTAAATCTACCATACTAAAGCATCAACTCTTTTTTTTTGTTTGGTATACCAAAGAAACTTCCCCCGCTGAGATAGCCACGCTCCGCACACCCCATAAAATGTACCCAGAAAAACAACTCCATTGAAATCAACCATCCAAATTAATTCTCAATCTTCTCTTTCCTTACTCACTCAAATCTAACGAACAGAATTATGTGTATGGTATTCTCCCATCTTCCATGCCCACATCTGCCCCCTACGTCGGCGTCTGCAGCACACGGTTCGATTCTCATCTCCCACATTATTTTCATTTTTTTCTTTTTCTTTTTCTATGGTATTCTTTTTCTGATAGTATTTTCCTATATCCCACCACAGTAGCTGTAGCCCACGGTTCTAGCTGTAGCCCACGGCTCGATATCTATGGTGTTCTTTTTCTGATAGTATTTTTCCTATATCCATTTAGGTTTTTTTTCATTACCGATTTCAATTACGACAAAACCATACGCGTTCATTCTGATCGAAGTTCGAACCGTGCCTCCGCCTGGTCCGATCCTCCCATGCCTTTGATTAGTTTCTTGTCCGTTCTTTTTTCTTTCCTTTTTTCCTACTTTTTTGTATCTTTATTTTTGTTTTTTGTTTTTTAAAAACTAACTATATTTTTAGTATAAATATAAGATGCTCTTTTTTTGTACCATTTTTTTTGTATGGTCTCTCCTAATTAATTATGTGAACAATTTTTACTATTCGTCTATGACCTTTTTCATCACTTTAATATGATGTATAAGTATATATGGCTTGGAAAGGAATCCTAATCATAATCTAGATAGAATAGAAAACATGGTCAAGTAGGAAAATGACAAATGGAAATAGAAATTAGATAACAATTATTCTGAATATGTGGATATATAAGACAATGATTACCTCATGCTAGTATCTTTTAGATTACACTATTCTTTTTCTACCCTATTAAAGCACCAACCTTTTTTCTTTGCTTAGTGTACCGAAAAAAACTTGGTACGCTGAAATGGTCATGCTCCGCACACCAAAGAAAATGTATCCAGAAAAACAACTGCATAGATATCAACCATCCATATTAATTCTCAACCTTCTCTCTCCTTAGCTCACTAAATACAACAACCAGAATTATGTGTATGGTATTCTCCCATCTTCCATGCCCGCGCCTGCCCACTACGTCGACGCCTGCAGCCCGCAGTTCGATTCCCACCTCCCACATTGTTTTTCTTTTTTCTTTTTTCTTCTTCCTTGTTACTATACGTCGCAGAACCGCATCGTGGCCCTGCGCTCTGTGACCTCATGTCGTTCGCCCTGGCCTCGCCCCGAGCTCGCTGCCAATGGCCTAGCCGCTCGCGTCGCCACCCTGCGCTCGCCCTCGCGCAACGTCGACCCACCGTCTGCTCGTGATCTCGTATGCTTGCGCCGCTTCTTCACGACCTCAGGCCAACGCGTGGTGGCATGTCGGCAGGCCAACGCTCCCGCGCGAGCTCACCGGCATGGTGGCATGGCGAGCTGTCGTGGCTGCAGCAGGGCTGTCCCCAGAGCACGCGCCTAGGACTTCCGTGCGTCTCGCCGCGGGCGGAGCTCACCGGGGACGGCACGACGGTGCCAGGCGCGGAGCTCGTGCTCCCATGGCCCCTAGTCGGGGGTGGAGCTCGCTGGGGCCGAGCACGATGGGGCAAGGGCAGAGCTCGTGCTCCTATGGGCGCGCGTGATGCTTGTGGGCAAGGGCGGATCTACCAATATGGCGAGCTCTAGCATCCACCATACCTTCCCGTCGGCAAGCCTTCGGATCCCAGCTCCCAATTTTTATTTTAATATATGTTTATGATCAATTAGTAACAAAAAATTTATCTTTTTAATATAATTAGAATGCTATTTGTGAGATTGTTTATGAATGTACATATATATATATATATCGCTATTTTGCTATATTATTATCTATTTTATATGATTGTTATATCACATAAATCATCAGTGCAAACTTCCTCATAAGTGGATTTTTATCCTGGATCCGCCACTGCTTGTAGGTCTCGGCCTCGCCAGATGTCCCATCTCTAAGGCTCGCGGACCTCAGCTGCTCGACTGCTATCCCGCCGCCTTCCATCGCGGTCGACCTTAGCCTTCTCTCTTCTCTTCTCAGCATCGTTCTTCTTCCCTGCAGTGCCCGTCCCACTTGGGGCATCCCCATCCGAGAAATTTTTGGAGACGGGGACGCCCCGCATCTCACGAGAATATTCTGAGGTGGGATGTCATCAGTCTTGCTCGCCTCTGAACCGAACGTTCTTCGTCCTAGGACCATCCAAGGCCATCTCAGTAACCAAACGCTACCTTAAAATAGTGGGTATTAAAGAAACTCAAATAAACAATTATTCTAAAAAAACAGCTAGAAATGACTCGCTGCTCTGGATTTCTCAAGTAGAGTTGTGTTTGGTGACATCTTAAAAAAATATACCAGAAAAAGGTAAAATGAAAATACGTGAACCCATGTAGAGCTTAATCATTGGCGGAAGAGATTTTTTTTAAAAATCAAAGCCAATCTAAACCGGGTGAAATGAAAATACCTAAATCAAATAGTTTAATGCAACCTATACTCCCTTTGTATCATTTTTAGATGTCGTTTAGGGACAACGACATGGTTCCAAAGTATAACTTTGACCACTTGTTTCTTTAAAAATATTTGTTGTAAAGTGGTATATGTATATTTTTATGAAAGTACTTTTCAATACAAATTTACTTATATGATTTTTACATCTCTAAACTTAATAGTTTAAAAGTTATTCTTGATTTTTATTCCCAATGTTTGACTAAAACCTTGTCAAAACAACATCTATTTCCGATACGGAGGGAGTATTATTTATGTCATGGGTTTAATCTTTACATATGCTCAGCTTTGACAAGGCATAATTAGCAAAAAAAAACTTAAATTTAATAGAATTAACTTTAGATTTAATGTAGCTTGTAGCATTAGCACGGGCAATATACCAGTGATAACTGATATGAGTATAGAAGGAGTACTATAAAAAATCTAAACTGAAAGTGAGGTTCATTCAAGTTTGCGATCACTTGCTGGTAGTCTCGAGACGAAGGAACACTTGTGTTAGCTATTTTAAAATATAACTACACATACAGTGGTGACCTGGACGGTTGAAGGGCCATGGGCCAGAACGGGTCACATTTCAACGTCAGCAAACTAATGGATTGAATCGTGTCAATTTTTAATAACCATGGTCTTCTAATGGTGTCATAGTACATCATTCATGTATGCACATCAAGCCCAAGGAACAACCATCTTAATGAATTTTTACGGTCCACATATGCGCAACATGTTTATTCACAACGTGCATTTGTTTGATAATAAGGTGAATTCACACGTTACCATTACATAAATATCTAAGCCTCTCATGTCTAGTTACAATCGTCGAACAGTCTTGTCTAACATATACAATATCCTTCGCCATGACATATCTCATAGACAAGTAAACCCTTAGCGGGTAATAATTAACCTGTCCACTCGCATTTCTATGGGTCACTACTGCACGATGGGCCTTTAGCCCCGGTCCAAAATGGCCTTTAGCCCCGGGCATAGAGCCGAGGCTAAGAAATCGGGACTAAAGGCCCGACCTTTAGCCCCGGTTCCCAACCGGGACTAAAGAGGTCCCGAGCCGGGCCCCGATGGCTGGCCTCTTTAGTCCCGGTTGGTATTAACAAACGGGGCTAAAGACCCTCGGGGGTTGTCCTCTTTTTCTTTTTTTCTTTTTCTTTTCTTTTTTTCTTTTCAATTGGTTATTGTTTTCGGTTTTACAATTACATTAGGTTTTCTAATATGTTTTCTTTGCTGCTAATATATTATACATTAGGGTTTCAAATACATATTCTTCGCTAATAATGTATGTATGCGCGTATATATACACATAAATTTACAAATACACACATAAAATATGAAACTATATATATATATATTGATCGAGCTACTAGCTAGCTATACATATTATATGTATAATATATTTATGCACATAAAATTTACAGCGATATCCATGCATCCTTGGTATTTACAACACAAATATTGACCGTCACTTAAATATCATACAAATGTTCGTCTTGATTTGGTTTCACTGGTTCTTCCAGGTTATAGTAGAACTCGGCGCCGGCTTCGAGGACATGGTCATTAAGAAATCCTACGATTGTCTCTTGAATTCCTTTGAGTCGCACTATTTCCAACACCTTGTTCTTCAACCATAAGTCCTTCAATTTGCAAAAAAAAATGCATTAATATACATAAGATTTATTTAATAGCAATAAAGAAATACATGGGATTATTATTATGTATACATGTTACATACTTTCTGTCTCTCTACAAGAGTTCTTTTCGCATACACCGAGAGAAACTCGCAAACGTAGTACCCACACAAATTATTCCCTGGTGGTTGTCGTAGAACCCACTGCACGATGTAAAAAGATTACTAGCTCGTCATCCCGCGCGTGTGATGAAGCATGCTTTAGTGGTAAAGACGCGGGGAGCTAATACAACTTACTTGCAATTGGATAGGAGGAGGAAGTGTCACTTTCAAATCCGGACGGTGTTTCGGAACGAACCAGGCCCAAACGCTGCACAATAAATGGATCATAATTAACTATTGTAGATTTAAAGTGTAGAAATTAATATTTAGAGATCGAAAGTTACCCCTAGATAATGTCTATGATATCTTGGTAATCTCCCAGTGGTTTTCTCAATGAGTCATAGATTAGCAATTGAGTTTCGGAGAGATCAATGACAATCAATATCCAGTGAAAGCTGCATTAATTTGCTTATATAATCAACATATATCATAAGAATTGAGTAAGTAAAATTAAATATGCACATGATAACAACACCCACCTAAAGTTGTAGGGGAAGAGTATATATCTTTTGTTCTTTTGGTTGATCAAGAACCTCCGGAGATTCCTCTCTGTTTCATTTCTCCATATATCATAGCCAGAATCTTTGTTTCGGAACGAGAATACGATATATGGATCAATGAAACCAACCTCCTTGTCATTTGTACGTACGAGGTCTCTCATCATGTTCCTGCATATGTATAGACACGCTAGCTAGTGTTAGTATAATTACATTTACATATACATATGCTAGAGTGAGATTATTAAAACGAAGGATCACTTACAAACAAAAGCAGCTGACTAGAGATTTGTCTAGAGCATCCAGGTGGCATAGCTGGTGTAACTTAGTGAATTGGACAAGTATAATTTCATCGCCACGAAAGTAATGATGGTCTCTAATTCTAACGCAAATCCAATCATCTTTTTTTTTGCTACACGCTGCCATGTACCACTGGTTTACCAAGTACATTTGAGTGCCAAGTTCTCTGAGGGCCGCAGGGTTGTATAGACTCTGGCCATGTACATAATTCTTCTTCCAGTGATCAATTTGCGGAGCACTTTCGATGGCTGATTCACCGAGCATTTGGGACAAGGTTAGACCAGTTTCTGCGAAAAATGCATCAAGATGCTCAGGATCCATATCAAGTTGTTCTAGCGCTTTCATGTTAGAACCATATTCATTCGCAATATATAGCGGGGCACTGATTGTTTTGATTGTTCCCCGAGCTGTGGGACACCCTTGTTTTCTCTCTTCTGTTTCTGCTTCTCCTCCTCAAGTGACTTGGTGATAGTGCGATCATAGTCTGATAGTGGCGATTTCTTACGAGAATCACGCACCTTTTTCTGATGAGCATCCACCTTTTTCCTGAGCATATCAGGACGTACAAAAACGTACAGCTTCTCTGGGTTTTTCTACGCTTTAATTTTAGCCGCGTTGTCCGCCCAGAATTGGTCCAAATGTGCTTTCGCTGCAGCATTAGTTTCCTCATCAGTCATCTCATATGGAAGTTTCGTCATCTTAGGAATAGCTTGTCTTCTTTCTGAAGAGGCTTTCTTCTTCAGTGGCGGTGGGGCCGATGCCTTCATTTGTGTGGCTGGCCACTTCTTTGGTGTAGTGGGTGGCGGGGATGGAGCCCGTGGTGGAGGAGATGGGGCCAGTGGCGGCGGGGATGGAGCCCGTGGTGGAGGGGATGGAGCCGATGGCGGAGATGGAGCCCGTCCGGTCATGGCAGGGATGGAGCCGGTCGTGGAGGGGATGGAGCCGATCATGGAGGGGATGGAGCCGGTGGGGATGCAGCTGTGTGTTTCATTGCATCGCCCGCAACACTATGAATTAGGTCGGGAGAGGTCCTGCTGTGAAAACAACATGGTATGAGTAAACAATTATATTTAAGCCAATACATAACTAGTGAAAGAAAAATGTTTCATCCACACCTAGGGTTAGTTTGTTGAGGTGCCCCAGGAATAATGATATAGCGCTTACGCCAACATATGAATGCCTTCTCCGCTTCTCCTAAAGTCTTCTCACCATCACCTCCTTCAATGTCAAGAGTCACATTGCTATGCCCTTTCACTACTCTATCCACCGTGACACTAGCATAACCAGGTGGTACTAATGCCCCATGGCATCTTGGTGTCTTCGTAGGGTCAATAGGAGATACAACACCAATAGCCACCATTATTGTGTCATTCCCCTGTGGAATGTGCAGCTCACATGTCGTGAGAGGATCAGTGATGTCATCCACGGGGAAGCGCAGCGCTATGTCACCTTGAATCGTTGGAACCTCCGTGGAAGCGCAACTGCTTTTCAACTGACCAGGGGGCTGATGTTGACTCCCAGCTCTGATGCAGATTGCCTTTGCATGGAACTTACTGCTAACTGCACTTGCCTTTTGATTTCCTCACTCATTTTGTCTTCAAGTGCTTTTTCTCGCTCTACCGCTTCACGAGCCGCGGTCTGTGACTGCATAACCATTTCCTCCATCCTTCGCATCCGCTCTGCCTCCTCCTCCTTCTTTCTTGCACGGCTTCTATAGGTCTCTTTGTCTTTTGGGAAGGCATGCTCCCACGACAACTACCCATAGCCTCTTGTTCTTCCACCGTGCTCAGGATTCTCCAGGGCGTATGTCAGCTCATCCTTTTCTCTGTTCGGCTCCCACACGCCACTGTCAGCCATGTCTCGAGCATAAGCCAATCTTTCAGCTGCTCTTTGGAGTTTTGTGCCATACACTACCCTTCCTGTCTGTAGGTCCAGGCTTCCTCCATGACCAAAAAACCAATACTTGGCGCGCTCAGGCCAGTTGATTGATTCTGGTTCGATGCCCTTGGCTAGAATCTCCCGTTCCATTCTTTCCCACTTAGGAATGGCACTCTTGTAGCCACCTAATCCCAAGTGATGGTGGTATTGTTTTTGTCGGGCATTTTGTCGGTTCCTTCGGACCCGTGCCTCACCCGCTTCTGATTTCTTAAATTCTACAAACTCATCCCAAAATGGCCTCAACTTGACGTAGGCCTTAGTGTTGAAGTCCGGAGTTAGGTCGTTCTTGATAAATGTGTTGTACAATTTTTTCTTCCAACCCTGGAATAGTGTTGCCATTTTCTTCATAGTCCAATTCCTAACTCTTTCCTTCAAATTTCTATCATCTGTTTCAAGTGTGAAATGTGCAAGGACATCTTGCCAAACCAATTCCTTGTCACGATGAGAGACGAAACTTATATGAGGAGCACTTTTCTTTTCCTTCCACTCATGAGCATTGATCGGGATCTTATCCCTTACAAGGTACCCACAGTGGCCAACAAATTTCTGTGCATGTTCTCCAAGTACTTGACCTGTTTCCTCGTCGAATTCTGAGATAATGTACCGGCCATCCAACGGCTTCTTCGGACCTCGTATGGTCCTACTCTTCCCGGTAGTCATTGTCGATCCGGAGGGCTACGTATGTAGGAACGTAGATTATAAATACATTTATAAATTGTTTAGAATCAAATGTGCACATAGAGATTGTAGGTATACCTCGCCAGTATTTTCTTGCATGATTTCTTCATAATCAGCAAAATATTGACTCCCATCATCTACTTCTTGATTATTGTTGTCATCAGCTTCTAATTGTTGATTAGCACCGCTGTTGATTAAGTCGTACATTTCTTCCTCCATGTTGTCAACTGGATCGGCCATTTCTGCGAATAACATACTCATAAAGACCATATTCATTTTTTATTTAACACTTTGTAAAGGTAACACGATCGATAATAAACACTTTGGGTTTGGGGTTTAGGGTTTAGGGTTTGTGGTTTAGGGTTTAGGGTTTAGGGTATATGGTTTAGGGTTTAGAGTTTGGGGTTTAGGGTTTAGGGTTTAGGGTTTATGCGGATACATGGGTGTATGCCGAGTCTCTGAGTGATGAGTGATTGTCAACTGGGATAATGCGCATGTTCTTTGGCTTGTGTTGTGCAGGTGTCGAGCACGGATACAGTGATCAAAGGCAAGGTGATGGTCAAGTAGAGATGTGCCGTGCCGATGGACCGAGAGTGGCGAAGGGCGGATGTGAGGCTTGGACTGAGGGACCGGTGGCCCGAGGATCAGCTGTGGTGGCTGACAGCCTGGGACAGCGACGAGCGAAGACTTGCGTGCACGGTGTTGCTTGGGTCGAGGACCTGAGGACACGTGTCGGTGAACGGGGTGCACGGGAGGTGCATCCCCTCTACAGCTCGTTTTGGTGGTTGAGCCACACAAAAAACACCGAGTGGACAGTTTCCAGGTTTGGGCCTCAAAACCTGGGCGCTGACGGTTTCCGAGTTTGGCCACAAAACTCGGGCTGAGGACGGTTTCCAGGTTTTGGCCTCAAAACTTGGGTGCTGCGGGTTTGCTGAGTTTGGGCCACAAAACTCAGGCCATGGATGGCTGGTTTCCCAGTTTGGGCCTCAAAACCAGGGGTTGGTCGTGAAGGCTGGTTTCCCGGTTTGGGCCTCAAAACCAGGGGCGAAGTCCAGGAAAAGGACAAGCGGAGCGGTGGCGGCACGTGGCGGCAATCGGTGAGGTTGCGTCGAGGCAACGCTACCAGTTGTGCGGGAGTGGCCGTCGGATCACCAACATCTTCGAGTTGGTCCAGAATAAGTAGATTGGGTTGATTTCGTTTTCGTGGCGCTTTTTCGTTCATACTCCTCCCCTTTTGATTTCCCGGTGATTGAGTTGATTTGAGCGGATGATTTCTTGGGGATAGTCTCCTAACTACCTCGTGATCATCCTCTCCAAGTTTGGGAACGTGGGATTGAGTTTTGATTCGGATTTGAGAGGTTGTGTGTGAAGGGCGACCGAAATCGCCCTCACTAGGTGGTCGTGGACAGTCCGCGGTTTGACCGGCGGACAGTCCGCGCGTCGGGCTTTGACGGAGCAGTGGTCGCGCAGCTCGGCTGTGTTTTGCCTCGGGTGATCGGCGGCCAGTCTGCCGTTGACAGACGCGGACAGTTCGGGCCCGAGCAGGGAGACTTCAGCAACTGTGTTGTTTTGGGGATTTTGCCGGTGGACAGTCCGCCATTCCCCAGCGGACAGTCCGCGGTTGAGCCAGACAGTCCGGGACCGTACCGGCGGACAGTTCGGGTTTCAGCTGTGTGTTGCGGTTTAGTGCGTTTGCTCTCCCGGCTTCTCTGCTTGGTTTCCAGACTTCTCGTTTGGCCCTAGAGTTGATCAAGGAACCTCTCTAGGTATCTTTGCTACTTGTTAGCATCGGTATTTGGGGATTTCCCGACGTAGTCTTCCATCTACGTTCGGGACTTGGTTTTTGGGCGTTGAACTAGTTCCGGTGCTTTTGCCGATTGGTTTGCTATCGCTTTGTGGTGCTCCGCTGTGATCCTAGGGATCATCCACCCTCTTCCAAGGGTCGTGAGCATCACAGTTTCAATCGAAGCTTTTGGGGGTTGATTTGTGGGACAAAGGCCGAAGTTTCGAGAGAAATTTTTTTGAGCTCTCATTCACCCCCCTCTGGTTGCCTTGCTATTGCATTCTTGGTCCTTCAATTGGTATCGGAGCGGGTTAAGGATCTTCCACCTTAGCCGGTTCTAGATCCACTGAAGGCGACATGGATCGCGGCGTGGGCAAACCGCCGTTTTTCGATGGGACCAACTATGCGTATTGGAAGATACGCATGTCGACCTATCTGCAGAGTATGGGTGCTTCCATCTGGGATATTTGCAACTCTGCTGATTACGTGGTCTTGGCTGCACGTGTGACTCAACGTCAGATCGATGATCACAATGCCAATAGCCGAGCCTGTAATGCTCTTTTGTCATGCTTGAGCATGACGGAGTTTGATCGCGTTTCTTACCTCGCTACGGCTCAGGAGATTTGGGCATCCCTCATGCGTTTCCATGAGGAACCTCTCAAGTCAAAACCCGTCTCTACGAGTCGCACAAGCGAGAGTACGAGAACTTTCGACATATGCCTGGCGAGAGCATAGAGAGTTTATTCGCTCGCTTTCAGGTGATTGTCAACAGGATGAGGCCTAACAAGGAGCTGTTGCCTTTCGACGATCATGAGAGAGCTTTGAAGCTTTTGCATACTCTTGATCGGTCGGTGTGGGACTCAAAGGTCCAGGCGATCATCGAATCGCCTAACTATGAGACTCTCACATGCGACGAGCTCTTCAGTAAGCTCAAGTCCAGTGAGATCGATGCCATGGCGAGGGCTTCTTATGAAAATCCTTCTGGCCCGTCGATGGCTTTGCTTTCTGGCTCTTCTGCTAACCCCTCTGGAGGTTTTGCTTTGTCTTCACTTCTTTCTGTCACAGAGGAGTAGCTGGAGTTCATGGGGGATGACGAGTTGGCTATGCCCGCCAACCGGTTCTCGCAGTTCCACAACAACCGCATGAACCGTCGCCGTGGAGGAGGACACTCGGGCTATTTCGAGTGCGGCGACCCCAACCACTTCATCGTCAATTGCCCGAAGAAGAACAAGCAAGTCTTCGGCAAGGCGGATCATGGGCACAAGTACGACTTCAGCAAGCGCAAGGAGAAGTACGTCCCCGCGAAGCACAAGCGGAAGGGCGGCTTCGACAAGGAGTACATCAAGACGAAGTACTTGGAGAAGGCCCAGGCTGAGCAGCGTGCGTTCTTCGCCACGCTCAGCGACGTCGACGACTCGGATGACGACTCTGCTGCCTCAAGCGACGACGAGTCCGAGAAGAAGAAGAGCATCGAGGACAAGCTGAACGACCTCTGCTTCTTCGCCGACAACGAGGGCTTCTGCACCATGGCCCTCGGCAAGGAGGTCGACGGCGAGCTGGAGGACACCCCTCGGAACGACGACGACGACGACACCTCCCAGGTATCTCAGACCCCCGATGAGCTTTCTGCTGAGGTCGAGAAACTTACTGCCGCTCTCCTTAGTCAAGACAAGTTGCTTAGGCGCGCTGCTAGAGAGCGTAAGGAGTTTAGGCAGAAGTGGGAGGATACGGTGAAAGAACTTGAATCTGTCAAGTCCACCGTTGTTGTCACAGATGAGGAGTGTGAGATGTGCTCCACGCACATGACTGACCTTCTCACTTTGAGAGGTAAGTATGCTGCGTTGGTAGGAGAGGTGGATGAGCTTAAGGCTAAATCCTCGCTGTTGGGTGCGTGCAAGTCATGTGCTGGCTTGCAAACCGAGTTGGCAGAGAAGAATGTCAAGATTGTGTCTCTTGAGAAGGCCAGCTCGGGTAGCACTTGTGTGACTAGGTGCGTTCTTTGTGAGGGTTTGGAGATGGAGATCGCAAATGTGAAGCATGACAAGATGCAAACCGAGGAGGAAAACACATACCTTCAGACCATCTTGTCATGGGTGTCTAGTGGTGAGCCGCAGCTTGGGATGATGATCTCCCAGTTCAAGCGTGCCGCTGGTGGTCCTGGTATAGGCTTTGCTCAGGGTGTTGATGTGTCATCTTTTGGGAAGATTGGTGAGTCGAGTGGTCTAAACCCATGTGAGAAGCCCAACTCCTCCACTACTCCCAAGCTTACCAAGATTCCACCCAAAGAGCCTCTCAAGCCTAACACCAAGGATGGGGTATTTGTTGAACCTCCGAGAGCTCTACCCAAGAAACAATCTTGGGCTCCAAAACCAAACCACCTCAAGAACAAGCTGGACACAATGCCACCCATCCAGGAGGAGCTTATGCCACAGAAGGGCAAAGTGATCCACACCCACTACCGTGAGTACCAACAACCCCCTATGAGAGCGGTGAGATACCATTGTGAGCAATGTGGGAGAGATGGACACTTGAGTGAGTTTTGCTTTCGGCGCAAGAGAAAGGCGCGCCGTGCAAAGGAGATGAATAACCCGGACATGTACCATCCTTTCCATGATGTACATGTGTCTAACGTTCAGAGGCGTGCTGCTAGGCCAAGAGGTCCAAAACCTCAAGTTCCTAGGCCTAGGCCGCGAGGAGGTCGTGCCCGGCGGGAGCCTGCAATTGTGGGCTATGGACCCCGTGGCGGTGCCTTTGTAGTTGAGCATTTTCCCCCACCGCGTTTTGAGTATCGCGATGGACGCTCTTCCCTTAGCGGACCACGTTTTCCTCTACGTGGTGATCGCTCTTCCCGTAGGCGTGCTAGAAATGGTTTTTCTGCTAACCGTTCTTTTGAGCAGCCGACCCAACACTGGTATTCTTCCTACTTCACTAACCCCAGTGTTGGACCGTATGCTCACCCTATGTCTTTTTATTGGTGTAGGTAAAACGATTGGAAAACGTTTGGTTGGTGGATTCCGGGTGTTCGAGGCATATGACCGGAAACGCCAAGTGGTTCTCCAGTCTTAGTCCGGTCGCCGGAAAGGAGTTTATCACCTTTGGCGACAATAGCAAAGGTAAAGTGTTGTCTCGTGGGTCGGTGCGAGTTAATGAGCACTTTGTGTTGCGCGATGTTGCTCTTGTTTCTAACTTGCACTTTAACCTTCTTTCTGTTTCGCAACTTTTTGATGATGACTATGAGATTCGTTTTAAACCAAATCTCAGTCGCATTTTGGATCCTCAGGGCAATCTTGTATGTTTGATTTCGCCCTTTGGAAAAATCTTTCGTGCGAATTTCTCGGAGTCATTTGGAATTTCTCGATGTCTTTTGGCTGGACCTTCTTCTTCTGATCTTTGGAGGTGGCATAGGAGACTCGGTCACCTGAGCTTCGACTTGCTTGCAAGACTTAGCTCACTTGGCTTAATCCGAGGATTGCCCAAGTTGTCCATGGAGAAGGATCTTGTTTGCCATTCTTGTAGACATGGGAAGATGGTAGCCGCTCCCCACCATCCAGTGACTAAGGTCATGACCAAGCGCCCTGGAGAGCTTTTGCACATGGACCTTGTTGGTCCGGCTCGGGTGAGCTCGGTTGGGGGGAAGTGGTATGTGCTTGTTGTTGTTGATGATTTTTCGAGATATTTCCAATCGCATTTTTCTCTGAGCTTTCTTGAAAAAGACTTCTTATGAGTTGCATTTTGGAAAACTCCCCAAGGTGAGTTATTTTAGAGTTTTTGGTTGCCACTGTTTTATACTCAAGAAAGGCAACCTGGACAAATTTGAGTCTCGTTCTTCCGACGGTGTATTTTTGGGTTATGGCACTCACACTCGTGCATATCGTGTACTTAACCTTGATACTAACCGAGTCATGGAGACATCAGATGTCACCTTCGACAAGACCATGGTTTGTCCTTCCCGTTTTGAGCGTGCAGGTGATCATGAGGTTGGAGAACCTCTTTTTTATGATGAGGACAAGGGTGCTGAAGGGATGGATGACCCAGCACCACCTCCACCTGCTGGCCGCAAAGAGCGGCCTCGACTACCACTCACGGCCCCGACCCTTCTTCATCTACTACTTGGGGGCCGTGGGATCCACCACCTCGAGCGGTACCTTTCGTACCCGAGGAGGCACCAGCTGCTGTTGAGGGGGAGGCTACATCAGCTCGGGAGGCGCCACGACATATCCAGCGCCAACACCTGCCTCAACAGATGATCAGCAGCATCAGCGAACGAGTCACTCGGTCAAGGTCACAACAAATCTCTCACTTTGCTCATTGTGCATTTGTTGCTGATTTTGAACCCCGAGATGTTGGACACGCTTTATCTGATCCGGATTGGGTCAATGCCATGCATGAGGAGTTGGAAAATTTTGAAAGAAATCGGGTTTGGGTTCTTGTTCCTCTTCCTCCTGATTGTCATCCTATTGGGACAAAATGGGTTTTCAAAAACAAACAAGGAGAGGATGGCCATGTTGTGAGAAACAAGGTCAGGCTAGTAGCCCAGGGGTATAGTCAGAAGGAGGGGATAGACTATGAGGAGACTTTTGCTCCTGTAGCTCGTTTGGAGGCAATTAGGATACTCTTGGCTTTTGCTGCATCCAAAGGGTTTAAACTTTTTCAAATGGATGTCAAGAGTGCCTTCTTAAATGGCTACATAGAAGAAGAGGTGTATGTGAGACAACCCCCCGGTTTCGAAAATCCCAAGTTTCCAAACCATGTCTTTAAACTTCACAAAGCTTTGTATGGTTTGAAACAAGCCCCTAGAGCCTGGTATGATAGGTTGAAAACCTTTTTGCTTGCTAAGGGTTTTAAAATGGGATGTGTGGATAAAACGTTTTTTCTCCTCAAGCAAGGCAATGACACTCTCTTGGTCCAGATTTACGTGGATGAAATCATTTTCGGTGGTTCTTCTCACGCTTTGGTTGTCAAGTTTGCATACACTATGAGCGGGGAGTTTGAGATGAGCATGATGGGCGAGTTGACGTTTTTCCTCGGGTTGCAAATCAAGCAATCGCGAGAGGAGACATTTGTGCATCAGGGTAAGTATACCAAGGACATTCTGAAGAAGTTCGATATGGGTGAGGCCAAGCCTCTTCCAACACCCATGTCGACCACGACGGCCCTGGATGCGGATGTGGATGGAGAAGCTGTTGACCAGAAGGAGTACCAGAGTATGATCGGGTCACTGTTGTACCTGACGGCGACACGCCCGGACATCTAGTTCGCGGTGTGTCTTTGCGCGCGATTTCAATCGTCGCCGCGCACCTCGCACCGTCAGGCGGTCAAGCGCATTATGAGGTATTTATCCTTCACTCCAGAATTTGGGATTTGGTATTCTGCTTCCTCCACCCTCTCCCTTTGCGGTTATTCCGATGTCGATTTTGCTGGTTGTCGCATTGATCGCAAGTCCACTTCTGGGACTTTCCAGTTTATTGGTTCTTCTCTTGTTTCGTGGTCCTCTCGCAAGCAGTCTAGTGTCGCCCAGTCTACCACGGAGGCTGAGTATGTTGCTGCGGCTAGCTGCTGTTCCCAGTTACTCTGGATGATGGCCACTTTGCGTGACTTTGGTCTGAGCTTTTCTCGTGTTCCTTTGCTGTGTGACAGCACGAGTGCGATTAGTGTTGCTAAGAACCCCGTGTTGCACTCTAAGACCAAACACATTGATGTGCGCTTTTATTTTCTGCGAGACCACTATGAGAAGGGTGATATCGACCTTCGCCATGTCGATACTCATCATCAGTTGGCTGATATTTTCACCAAGCCTTTGGACCAATCAACTTTTGCTAGGTTGAGAGGTGAGCTTGGTGTGTGTTTCCCCTTTTAGTTGGGGGAAACATTTTGGTTCGTGTATCATAAACTGACTCTTTTTCTTCTTTTGGTTTTATCATGCATCTTTGCATGTCATACTGCATATTTCCATTCAGAGCTTCCTTAATATTATCCTTAGAATGCGACTATGCTCTGTTTAGTGTATGCTCTGATGCTATTTAATGATGCTTGTAGCTTATGCTCTTTCTGATCACTGATACATGTTGTGAGCTGAGCTCTTTTATGAATGGTGAATTTTGATTAATGTCCATAAAACTTGAAAATGTTCACCATTGAGATATGCAACTAGCATGTGTAGAAGGTGTTGAAATCACTTGTGCTTTTCATATATGCTAAGTTGTTATGTTTCTAGTTCTGAGTCATTCACTTGCTTGGTCTGTTCATATTTTGTTTTAAATTTGAACCAAGTTAAGTGAATTGGAAAGATCGAGATGGGATTGCTTATCAGCACATCACAGTATCGAGACTGTTTCTCATTGCACTTTGAGTTAAACTTGAGCTGTGTAGTGTATGACCGAAACTGTTGCTTTAAGCTTCTGATTGCTTCTGCATAGGCTTCGCACAGTTGAAAAGTTAGGTAATGACAAGTTTTTCAACCTCTCGCAATCACATGCTAAAATTTGAACTTGTGTAATTTAACCGCTGCAACTCCGATAAATTTTGAATACACAAGTCTATGTTTTCATTCTATAACATGATGATTGAACCTTGCTAGGGGTAGTTCACCTTTTATACATGTTTAGCACTTGTTTGACTTCCTGTCTATACATGTTTAGTGCTATTTTGATGGTGAATACCTTTTTGGCTAAAAACTGCTCACTTTGCTCACATGTTCATATTTCGTATTTGGTGATCAGTTTGAGCCTTTGCTTATTGATTGAGTCATCGGATCAACGTTTTGACAAGCATCTTCCTATTCTATCGACTATATTCCTAAAGCTGCTAACTTGCATTTTGACTCATATGCATTTGGAGGGAGAGTTCTTCTGTCAAGGGGCAGACATTTGGTTGATAGTGCATTTTCAACTAAGGGGGAGAAAATATTGACAAATCATGCGTGCTCTCTGTGTTCGAGAGATTTCCTAGTTGTGTGCACTATTGGAGGGGGGGTTGGAGTTGGCTCGGATTTTGAGGTTGTTTGAATCTTCCAATTGGTTCGGAGCTTTTCTGCTAGTTGTGTTGAGCCTCTGTGCCTCTGTCTTGAGGGACTAGCATTTTTGGCTTTGTTGTCGAATTGGTTCGGAGCAGTTTTTGGTAGCTAGTTGTGTTGAACCTTTGTCTCTTTCTTGAGGGACTAGCAACCTTGTCTTTATGCTCTTCAGTTGGTATCGAGCTTTCTCGCTAGCGGTGTTGAGCCTGTTCTACCTCTTCTTGAGGGCTAGCTTTGCTTTGCTTGGTTGCGTTGAGCCGTTGCCCAAGTCTTTGGGAACCAAGTTGTGTTGCTCTTTCCACTTGACATTCTTCGGCTTTGATATGCTTTTGGGTCATTTGGTCGAGTTCTCTCTTCTTCGTCCTTCCTTCCTCTGTTTCATTATGATTTGTGTTGATAGTTGACAATGCACTCATCATGGGGGAGATTGCGGATACATGGGTGTATGCCGAGTCTCTGAGTGATGAGTGATTGTCAACTAGGATAATGCGCATGTTCTTTGGCTTGTGTTGTGCAGGTGTTGAGCACGGATACAGTGATCAAAGGCAAGGTGAAGGTCAAGTAGAGACGTGCCGTGCCGATGGACCGAGAGTGGCGAAGGGCGGACGTGAGGCTTGGACTGAGGGACCGGTGGCCCGAGGATCAGCTGTGGTGGCTGACAGCCTGGGACAGCGACGAGCGAAGACTTGCGGGCACGGTGTTGCTTGGGTCGAGGACCTGAGGACACGTGTCGGTGGACGGGGTGCACGGGAGGTGCATCCCCTCTACGGCTCGGTTTGGTGGTTGAGCCACACAAAAACCACCGAGTGGACGGTTTCCAGGTTTGGGCCTCAAAACCTGGGCGTTGACGGTTTTCGAGTTTGGCCACAAAACTCGGGCTGAGGACGGTTTCCAGGTTTTGGCCTCAAAACCTGGGTGCTGCGGGTTTGCTGAGTTTGGGCCACAAAACTCAGGCCATGGATGGCTGGTTTCCTGGTTTGGGCCTCAAAACTGGGGGTTGGTCGTGAAGGTTGGCTTCCTGGTTTGGGCCTCAAAACCGGGGGCGAAGTCTAGGAAAAGGACAAGCGGAGCGGTGGCGGCACGTGGCGGCAATCGGTGAGGTTGCGTCGAGGCAACGCTACCAGTTGTGCGGGCGTGGCCGTCGGATCACCAGCATCTTCGAGTTGGTCCAGAATAACCCTAGGGTTTAGCTGGTTCGCTCTGTAATTAGTTAGGGGTAGAGTGGGAACTAGAATTAGGATAAGTAGAGGGAGACACCCACCTCCCATCCTATCTCAGCCATTTGCTCTTTGCCTTCTAGGTTTTCCTGCTCTCCCAATCCCCTGCTGTAGCAACTGAGATCCGCAGAGAACCATACCTCTGTGTACTGGAGATTTTGAGGAAGTGAGACCGTAATCTCACTGTTGTAGCGTGTGCTATCTACATGGTTGCAGATCGATGACTTGATTCGCGTTTTGTTCGTGTTCTTCGCGTTCTTCGTTTCTCCGCGATTTTCCCGTCACTCGATCTCCCTCTCTACTGCGTCTTTGCGAAATCCGTTTGAATCAACTTGTTCTTTATAGTGAGGATATCATTTCCACCGAAGGAATTTATCTAACTACTCACGAACAAGTAGATCGGGTTGATTTCGTTTTCGTGGCACTTTTTTGTTCATACTCCTCCCCTTTTGATTTTCCGGTGATTGAGTTGATTTGAGCGGATGATTTCTTGAGGATAGTCTCCTAACTACCTCGTGATCATCCTCTCCAAGTTTGGGAACGTGGGATTGAGTTTTGATTCGGATTTGAGAGGTTGTGTGTGAAGGGCGACCGAAATCGCCCTCAATGGGTGGTCGCGGACAGTCCGCGGTTTGACCGGCAGACAGTCCGCGCGTCGGGCTCCGACTGAGCAGTGGTCGCGCAGCTCGGCTGTGTTTTGCCTCGGGTGACCAATGTACAGTCCGTCGTTGACAGGCGCGGACAGTCCGGGCCCGAGCAGGGAGACTTCAGCAACTGTGCTGTTTCGGGGATTTTGCCGGCGGACAGTCCGCCATTCCCCCGCGGACAGTCCGCGATTGAGCCGGACAGTCCGGGACCGTACCGGCGGACAGTCCGGGTTTCGGCTGTGTGTTGCGGTTTAGTGCGTTTGCTCTCCCGGCTTCTCCGCTTGGTTTCCGGACTTCTCGTTTGACCCTAGAGTTGATCAAGGAACCTCTCTAGGTATCTTTGCTACTTGTTAGCATCGGTATTTGGGAATTTCTCGACGTAGTCTTCCATCTATGTTCGGGACTTGGTTTTTAGGGGTTGAACTAGTTCCAGTGCTTTTGCCGATTGGTTTGCTATTGCTTTGTGGTGCTCCGCTGTGATCCTAGGGATCATCCACCCTCTTCCAAGGGTCGTGAGCATCACGGTTTCGATCGAAGCTTTTGGGGGTTGATTTGTGGGACAAAGGCCGAAGTTTCGAGAGAAATTTTTTTGAGCTCCCATTCACCCCCCCCCCCCCTCTTGTCGCCTTGCTATTGCATACTCGGTCCTTCAGTTTAGGGTTTCGGGTTTGGGGTTTCGGGTTTGGGGTTTAGGGTTTAGGGTTTAGTGTTTAGGGTTTAGGGTTTGGGGTTTGGGGTTTAGGGTTTTGGGTTTGGGGTTTAGGGTCTAGGTTTTGACAACATTAAAAATAGCGTATATTCATAAAGACCATATTCGTAAAAATAACACTACCGACATACCCGAAAAGTCATATTTAAGTGATTATTCCATAAACATATACTGGCAAATGATTATTCCGTAAACATATAAATAAATGTTTACATATCATATCTAAGTAAACCAAAATATATATATCTAAGTGATTTTTCCATAAACATATATTTGTAAATAGGGAACGTATGCTATGGAAACCAGGTTCCCGTGGAAACTATGAAAACTCGTACGTGGATCGCTGGATCTAAATCTGATGGCTATGACTAATGGTGGATATTAGCAATTAACCCCTCTCATTTACCTCTCCCTAATATATATAGCCAATACTGGTACAACATAGGTGCACAACACCATTAGCCATAGCCATCGGATTTAGATCCAACGATCCACATGCGAGTTTCCATAGTTTTCATGGGAAACTGGTTTCTATAGCATAAGTTCCCTTGTAAATATACCTAAGTGAACCAAAATGTAGCCTCCATCTATCACAAAGGACACACCATTGACGAGAGGACGACGACAGACGACGGCGAGGATGACGTCGCGGTGAGGACGACGGCGGACGACGGCGAGGATGATGTCGCGGTGAGGACGGCGACGGACGACGGCTGTCACACCCCAAAATTTCTGATTTTGGGTTGTGAGTAGAAAACACTAAATAAAATAAATAATTTTATTATTTCTATAAAATTGATCAAGTTTAATGGAGCTAGCGCCACTTTAGTTGTAGTAAAACGAGAATTTTAAAATTTTCTAAACTAATTTGACGGGTTATGCTTGATGGGATGGTTGGTTGTTGTTTGACTTGTGTTGTGAGTTGGTAGAGTTTTAAAACACGCTTGCTAGGTCGTCAATCTATATCCGGTCTGTTTCCATCTTTTTCAAAAAAAAAAAAATCAAATTTTTCGTTCCGATCTCTATCCTCTTGTTGGACTTTTTCCAAAATCTTTTAATTATACTCCGAATCACTTCTTTGAGTTCATCATCTATCATTATATCGCTACAAACTTGGGAATTTTTCTCGCTTTTTCCGGAACAATTTCCAATCTTTCTAGAAAGATTATCTTAATTTTTAGATAATCCAAAATATCTTTTCATGAGCTTCAAATACTTTATTTGGGTTCATTATATTTCAAAGTGTCTCTGACCCTCGGAGTATTTTTCGTGACTTAAATAACAATTCTGGACTTTTCTAGAATTATTTTAATCCCGAAATTAATAAAATATCCCGTTTTTCAAACTTATCCAAACCCTACATATGTATATATGCCGGTGTTCGTCTCGTCGCGAGGGTTCCGAAAGTATGACCTTTTTTCACAGCCGCCACTCATATCATACTAGATCTGAAGCCGAAGTTTCGCATCTCCTAGGCTCCGGCGAATTCTCCGGCGAGCTTTTCCGGCTAAACTGTCGCGTGCCGGTGAAAACCGTCACCACCATAGGGTACCTCTCGTCGTTCTTTATACCTTCGTGTCTTCCTTTTCACGAATCCATCGTTGTTTTACCGTTTGCTTCATGTCTTTAATTTTCCGGCGAGGTGTACCATGTTCTTCGCCAGCACCATCCCTGACCGCAGCGGGGCACCAACTGGGCACCCTCCGCCGCTGTGGGCCCCACGCGCCCTGACGCCACTAGCAGGCAGCTCGGCCAAGCCCCCTCCGGCCGAGGCCCCCACCATCCCGAGCGACTCCTGCTGTCCTGCAGTAGGCATGGCTACGGTCAGCCCCAGAAAGATGATGAAGTAATTACAATTTTACCACTCAACTTTAATTTCCACCGTTTAATCATCTAATCTCTGTTTTAACCCGTTTCAGTTGTGTTTTACCACTCAACTTTAATTTCCACCGTTTAATCATCTAATCTCTGTTTTAACCCGTTTCAGTTGTGTTAGTTTCGTGTTGACGTGTTCTACGCAATGCTTCTTACGTCACATGTTTTTCCATATAAAGTTAAATATTAAATTGATTAATAAACCTACAACCGATTTATAATTAAAATCAACATAAGTTTTATACTTTGATATTTTATATACAAATGTTATCATGATTAATCACTGATATAAATATGTTTTTAATTTATAATTTGCTTAGGGTAAACACTGCCACATAAATTATATTTAGATGCTCTCACATATTTATTTTTCTTTTGTCAAGATAAAGTTTAACTTGATTAAATTATATGATAATATTTATGAATAAAATATGATTAGTCTAACTCGACTTTATAATTAAAATATGTTCTATCTAATCTGAATTAATATCTTGTGATGATCTTATTTAATTAAAATAAAGCAAGCCGGTAGTTTTTCTTTTTATAATATAAAACTCCTGGTAGACGTGTCTTTCAGCAGTAGCTCTGTTTTAGTCATTTCGTGCGATCTCGCGACCGTAGTACGAGCTCTCTTTTAGTATGTTGTTTTGTCTTGTCTTGTGTTGTACTTAGTTCTCTTTTTGTTTGTTTGCCTATGTGTGGTGCTTGCTACGAGTAGACGATGATCGGTTGTGCGCGCTGAAGATCAGAAGGTGATGACCCAGAGCTGAAGATGTGAGAATTGGTCAAGTGTAACAGGCAAGTATAACATTGGACCATCCTTGTTGCCTATTCATTTAAAATTCACTATTCATATGCATGTGTCTAATATGCAAACCATAGTTTTTCCTAGTTGATTCAATTTTATACCTTGCTACCATGGGATATTTGCATATGGGTAGATCTGCTAGTGCTTAACTCCAATTTATATGAACAAACGAGATGACTAATAATATGTGTAACACATACTGATAACTTGTTTTCATGGTAATGTGAACATCTGATCCCAAAATGATCTTCTGTTGGCAAAAGCTGGGACATACAGTACAACCGTGAGGGCTACATGGCTCTGGTTTTAGTTGGTTCGAGGACCTCTCCTCGCTTGATGGTGGTTACCTGAAAGGGCACAAAAAGGGCTCGACGACTCGGGTATAGGACGGACACGTGGTCTCATGTGTATAGCCGGGAAGAAATGTGCCATCGGAAAGGGGGTTCCTATATCTGCTTGCCGATTGGAAACCTAGTGGCCACTATCATGTTAGCGGAACCTCGAAAAACTTCATAGTGTACCCTGCCGCACTTCCTTGGAAGAGGTGATATGTGATTTGCAACCCCTGGCACAGGGGGATCACGGCTCACGGGTAAAGTTATACAAACTCTGCAGAGTATTAAAACTGTTATAACAGCCGTGCTCACGGTCACGAGCGGCCTAGAAAACTCACAGACTAATAACTTTAACGAAATTTACTTTATGTTCACATTATTGTTAATTTGATAATCTTTGATGTGGTTGCTCATAATATTATTCATGTGGTTTGAATGGGATGTAAGCACAACTTGATGGCTATCTAATGTTAAAATAATGACTCAACTAAAAGTGCGAACTGCAGTAAACCAGTGTCTGGCCTTTTGAGCTTCATAACCTCGTGTTATATTTGCTGAGTACGACATGTGCTCACCCTTGCTATTTCCCCCACACCCCAGTCTCCATCAGAGTTGTGCAGCGGAAGCGTGGTGAAGACACAGATGACTTTCTAGAATACTGACAGAAGTACTAGGCGTATGTTACCCCAGTCAACTGTCCCTATGAAGAATGGAGTCTGAAGAGAAGTTTAGTATCCGTTCCGCTTAACTTTGATGTAAGTGTTGTTTTCGATATCTAGAACATTGTTTTTGATATCTTTTCCCTCTGTGGTTGTATGTGTGGACTTCCTGGGCACACATATGGCGTACCTGGTTTTGTTCTTTAAAATCGGGTGCTACAACGACGAGGATAACGTCTCGATGAGGATGACGGTGGACGGCGACGAGGTCAACGCGACCAATCTCTTTTTATCTACATGTATAAACATATATTTTGTTAGAGTAAAAAACATATATATCACATAATCATTCATTTTCTATAATCATTCATTTTCTATAATCATTCATTTTCTATATATATCATTTTTCTTTTTCTATATATATATATGTATTTATAATCATTTTCTATATATATCATTTTTTATTTTTCTATAAATATATATGTATTTATAATCATTTTCTATAATCATTCATTTTCTATATATATCATTTTTTCTTTTTCTATAAATATATATGTATTTATAATCATTTTCTATACTCATTCATTCTCTATATATATCACTTTTCTTCCATTCTTCACACAACACACGCACACACACAGTGCACACACACGCACACACACAATGCACACACACGCACTGCACACAACACACGCACACACGGCCGACGGCGCCCTCCTCACCGGCGGCGCGAGGACGACGAGGCGGCAACGACGGTGAACGACGAGGACGAGGCGGCAACGACGGAGAACGGCGAACGGCGAACGGCCGCCGTAGTCCCGGCCGAGGGAGGCGTACGGCGGCGAGGGCGAGGGTCACGGCGAGGGAGAGTGGACGAGGCCGCGCGAGAGGACGAAGATCGACGGAGGGCGGAGGGCGGCGTGGAAGAGGACGACGGCGAGGCAGACGTCGACGAGGGAGGTCGAGGACGGCGGCGGCGCGGCACTGGATCGGAGACGGCGAGGGAGGCGGCGGCGCGGGCGGTCTGACGTCGATACGAGGAAGGAGGAGAGCATTGTGCCCTATATACGCGAGGAGGCTTTAGTCCCGGGCCGTGGCACCACCCGGGACTAAAAGACCTTTAGTCCCGGGGCGTAAGCCCACCCGGGACTAAAGGGTTGGGGTTGGACCCTTTAGTCCCGGGTGGTTCCACGGCCCGGGACCAAAGGTTCTTTCCCGTGTATTTTGGGTTTTGTATCAGGTTTTCACTATATTAATATGTTGTAATACTTGTTAATTGCATAGTAAATTCAATATTAGGCATAAAATTACTTTAAAATAACAGTTGTATTTCGTTTTACCTTATTGTACAGTAGAAAAATTTGTAACATAAATTCTTTTCTTTTCTTATAATAACGAATATAAATGTAAATAACAATTCATATTTTGTTAATGCAAAAATATGATGTTAAATTTAAATATCTGAAACAACTGGTTCTCGATAGGAAAATTGTTTTTGCATTATCTGAACGTTAAATTTTGGGTTGTTCATCTTTCATTGTCCAAATACACGATAGAGAAATTCACTGTTAAATTGCAATATAATTTAAAAAGATAAATTTGTGTAGTTCATATACGTTTCTGTGTCGTATTGGTCTCAAACTTTTTCTTAGGCTGTCACGTGGCACAGGTGAGGCAACCAACAAGTTTGTGATTTTTCGGAGATGGTTTGCTACTTTTTCCGGTTTAATTGAATTACCGTGCACTGTCACCCAATAGTTATAGGGTCAACTGGGCCTACCACCAAAATAATCCAGAATGGAGCCAAACTTTTACACAAGGTCTTGTATGCCCTAGGAAGAAGGATGTTGTGAAGGTTGATGAAAAACTGCAGAGGGTCGGAGGTGAAATTCACCAGCTTTTATCTCATTCGGCATAGACAAAAAAGTAATAATTAAAATAATGATCAGAAAAATCTAACACCTCTTGTGGGGCATCAATTTGGGCTTATATGCTTGCCAAAAATAAATCAAGTCATTTCGACACCGACATCAACGAACCATGACTATCCATAATCATTATTAATTACACAAAAACTGTAATACATAATATTAGTTAAAGCATAACTATATATCAAGCGGGTACACTGGTGATCTTCTTCTTGACGTATGTCCCTTGGTTATGATCATGTCGTAACTATGGAGTCTCCTCAGTATTTAGTAGGATGCTTGGATCTTTGGTCACACTGAAGGGCGGTATTCGGTCATCCCTTTCATAATCTTCTGACATGTCTGACTTGTCCTCAATTCCCACGATGTTTCTTCTTCCTGAAAGAACTATGTGGCATTTTGGCTCTTTGGTTGATTTATCGTTATTTTTCCCTCTCTTGAGTTTTGTAGACATGTCTTTCATGTACAACACCTGATTCACATCAGCGGCAAGGACGAATGGTTCATCTTTGTATCCAATATTGTTGAGATCTACTGTTGTCATTCCATACTCCTTGTCAACTGTTACTCCGCCTCCGGTCGTCTTGACCCATTGGCATTGAAACAAAGGGACTTTAAAATTAGGTGCGTAGTCTAGTTCCCAAATCTCCTCTATGCGGCCATAATATGTTTGCCTCTTCCCATTTGGGTCTGTAGCATCTACGCGAATACCACTGTTTTGGTTTGTGCTCCTTTTATCTTGGGCAATGGTGTAAAATGTGTTTCCATTTATCTCATACCCTTTGTACGTGAGGATGTGCCATGATGGTTGCCTAGCCAACAAATATAGTTGCTCATCAATATTGTTATCATCCAGACATTCTTTTCGTAACCAAGTGCTAAAAGTATTCATGTGCTCACATGTAATCCAAAATTCATTCTTCCCAGAAAATTGGGATCGTAGGAACTCCTTGTGTACCTCGATATATGGATCCACCACGGACGCGTTTTGAAGAACTGTGTAGTGCGCTTTATTGAAATAATTGTTCCTCGTACCGATATATGTTTTCTTCTCTAGTGTCCCCTTTCCACACAGCCTCCCCTCGTGCCGCGATTCAGGAACACCAATCGGGTCAAGGTCAGGAATAAAGTCAATACGGAACTCAATGACCTCCTCTGTCCCATAGCCCTTGGCGATGCTTCCTTCTGGCCAAGCATGTTGGTGAACATATTTTTTCAGTACTCCCATGAACCTCTCGAAGGGGAACATGTTGTGTAGGACCACAGGACCGAGAATATGAATCTCCTTGACCAGGTGAACTAGGAGGTGTGTCATGATATTAAAGAAGGATGGAGGGAACACCAACTCAAAGCTCACAAGACATTGAACCACATCATTCTGTAGAGTAGCTAGTTCTAGTGGATTAATTGCCTTCTGAGAAATTGCATTGAGGAATGCACATAGCTTCACAGTGGCTAGACGTACATGTGGAGGTAGAATTCCTCTTAAAGCAACCGGAAGCAATTGCGTCATAAGCACGTGGCAGTCATGCGACTTTAAGTTTAGGAATTTCTTCTCTTGCATATTTATTATTCCCTTTATATTGGAGGAGAATCCAGATGGGACCTTGATGTTGTTTAGGCATTCAAACATGATTTCCTTCTCTTCATTGCTAAGAGTATAGCTAGCAGGTCTTAAGTAATGGCGTCCATCATATGTCTTCTCTAGATGTAGGTTGTCTCATTCTTTCATGCACTGCAAGTCTTGTCGTGCTTCAAGTGTATCCTTAGACTTCCCATACACACCCATGAATCCTAGAAGGTTGACACAAAGATTCTTTGTCAGGTGCATCACGTCGATCGCGTGGCGGACCTCTAGTACATGCCAACAGGGTAGCTCCCAAAATATTGACTTCTTCTTCCACATGGGTGCGTGTCCTGTAGCGTCTTTCGGAACAGGTTCACTGCCCGTCCCCTTTCCAAAGACTACTTTCACATCCTTGATCATCTTAAGTACATCTTCCCCAGTTCTGTTGCGAGGCTTGCTCCGGTGGTCTGTCTCACCTTTAAAATGCTTGCCTTTCTTTCTAACCTGGTGATTCACAGAAAGAAATCGACGATGCCCAAGGTACACTACCTTTCTACATTTTTTCAAATATATACTCTTCATGTCATCGAAACAATGTGTGCATGCATTATATCTCTTGTTTGTCTATCCTAGAAGATTACTTAGAGCGGGCCAATCATTGATTGTTACGAACAACAATGCTCGCAGGTCAAAGTGTTCCTGTTTGTAATCATCCCACACACGTACACCTGATTTACTCCATAAAAGTAGGAGTTCCTCAACTAATGGCCTCAGGTAGACATCGATGTCGTTGTCAGGCTGCCTCGGGCCTTGGATGAGCACTGGCATCATAATGAACTTCCGCTTCATGCATAACCATGGAGGAAGGTTGTAGATACATAGAGTAACAGGCCACGTGCTATGACTACTGCTCTGTTCCCCAAAAGGATTCATCTCGTCCGTACTTAAACCAAACCTTAAGTTTCTAGCGTCTTTTGCAAATTCCGGAAATTCTCTGTCTATTGCTCTCCACTGGGACCCATCAGCAAGGTGTCTCAACATGTTGTCTACCTTACGGTCTTCTTTGTGCCATCGCACCAACTTTGCATGGTCCTTGTTTCTGAACAGACGTTTCAGACGTGGTATTATAGGAGCGTACTAGATAACCTTGGCAGAGATTTTCTTCCGGGGACGTTCTTCACCCTCAACATCGCCAGGGTCATCTCGCCTGATCTTATATCGTGACGCTTTACATATAGGACATTCATCCAAATTCTCGTATTCCTCGCCACGGTACAGGATGCAGTCATTAGGACATGCATGTATCTTCTGGATTTCTAAACCCAAAGGACAGACGACTTGTTTTGCTTCGTACGTAGTGGCGGGCAATTCGTTAGGCTTCGGAAGCATCTTTTGTTTTATAATCTTCAATAATTATCCAAATGCCTTGTCAAATACACCATTCTGTGCCTTCCATTGTAGCAACTCAAGTGTTGTACCCAACTTTTTTTGTCCATCTGTAGCAGACGGGTATAGTAATTTCCTATGATCCTCTAGCATACAGTCAAACTTAGCCTTCTCCTTTTCACTTTCGCAATCTCTTTGTGCATCACGAATGACATCACCAAGAGCATCATCTTCAGCGAGTGTGCCTTCTGCACTTGCCTCTTCTTCACCTTCCCCTATTGTAGTATCACCAAAGTCACCGTATTAAGCAATAATGTCATCGTCAGGGTCCAATTGTTCTTCTTCACCTTCTTCCATCATAACCTCAGTTTCTCCATGCTTCGTCCAACAACTATAGTTTGGCATGAAACCCGACTTGAACAAGTGTGAGTGAAGACTACTTGACCTAGAATATTCCTTCGAATTATTACAAAGGGCACATGGGCAGCACATAAAACCATTCCGCTTGTTTGCCTCGGCTACTCTTAAAAAATAATGCACGCCATCAATGAACTCTTTTGAGCGACGATCGGCATTGTACATCCAGTGACGTGTCATCATCTGCATTATATGACATATCACATAATTATATCTCTCATTCTTATAAACAAATGAAATTATAAAATGACATATAACATAATTATATCTCTCATTCTTATCAACAAATTTAATTTTCTAGCTAAAATTTGTAAACAAGTTCATGACACCCAAATCTAGTAAGCATCACTGGTGGCATATAAGTAGTAGCAGTTGAACTTGTCTAATTAATTATTACATCAAGATAACAGTGCAACCTCATCCACTTGGCCACAACCAAAGCAACTAACAACACCTGCACATTTTTCGCACATCATAGTCTAACAAGATGGACTGCCTGCCACTCCAACCTGATAGGAAGGTAAGGTAGAGGTAGGTGCAGTAGGAATTGAGTTGATTCTTGAGTTGAAAGCCTCTAGAGCTGCAGAAGCTTCCTCAAAAGACTTGTACTTTTTATGCACAACTCCCTTAACTTTGAGGACATACTGACTGCACTCGGCCCAGCTAGTGTAAATACCTGGCTTGGTGCCCTCAAAAACAACATACCAAGCAGACATCCTTCTACATTTGTAGTTGAGCAGTAAACTAAAGTATTATATTATATATTTCTAATTTTTGTAAACAAATGATTTAAATGATCTCTATTTCTTCAAAAAAATAAACTAATTAATCCGGTCACATTTTGTAAACTAAAGTATTATATATTTCTAATTTTTATAAACAAATGATTTAAATAATCTCTATTTCTCCAAAAAAAATTAAACTAAACTAATTAAACCAGCCACATTTTGTAAACTAAAGTATTATATATTTCTATTTTTTGTAAAAAATGATTTAAATGATCTCTATTTCTCTAAAAGATTAAAATAAACTAATTAAACCGGTCATATTTTGTAAACTAAAGTATTATATATTTCTAATTTTTGTAAACAAATGATTTAAATGATCTCTATTTCTCCAAAAAAAAATAAACCCATTAAACCGGTCACATTTTATAAACTAAAGTATTATATATTTCTAATTTTTATAAACAAAATGATTTAAATAATCTCTATTTCTCAAAAAAAATGGAACTAAACTAATTAGACCAGTCACATTTTGTAAACTAAAGTATTATATATTTCTAATTTTTCTAAAAAATGATTTAAATGATCTCTATTTCTCTAAAAGATTAAAATAAACTAATTAAATAGTCATATTTCGTTTTTAGAGTACTAATTTGAACTATCAAGTCAATGAACTCAAAATAGCTTCAAAAACCATATATATATATATATATATATATATATATATATGGCAACTACAAAAATGAAAAACTGAAGCTAGTAACCTTTCAATGAGTCGATGGCGGCGTAGATGTGATGAAATAAATCAATTGCCGGAGATGTGTTAACAAACAAAAATCACCGGAGAAGAGAGCAAACAAGCAAGCAAGTGACTGAATGAAGAAAAAATGAAGACAGGAGCTCGGGCACACGGCTGGAGGTGGAAGAACAATTCAAATATAGGGAGGGACATTTAGCCCCGGTCCTTATCCCCAGCCGGGGCTAAATTCCAACATTTAGCCCTGGCTGGATACACCAACCGGGGCTAAAGATGCCAACATTTAGCCCCGACTGGATACACCAACCGGGGCAAAACCTTTAGTCCCTGTTGGTGTTACAAACCAGGTCTAAAGATTGGCCTTTAGCCCTGGTTGGTAACACCAACCGGGACTAAAGGCCCCTCTGACAAATTACCAACCGGGGCTAAAGACCTTTCTAGTCCCGGGCGCAAATTTTTCCGTGACTAATGTTGATTTTGCAAATCGTCCAAAGGCCTGTTCTCTGGTAGTGGGTATATATACTATATCCTTAAAGTTGTAGATGACCCTCCCTTTACACATCACCATAGATCAACAGTGCCCTTTCAATATCCTTAAAATTGTAGAAGACACCCCCTCACACATCACTGTAGATCAACAGTACCCTCTCACAGGAAAAACTGTTGTAAACACAATACAGGGTCCACATACAATACCGTATCTGTACTGTTTATTATGGGTGCAACTATTTCCTAACGGGCTTAAATAACCGTGCGGGCTACTGTCTACTACGGGCGCAACTATCTGAAGCACGGGTGTCGATCACTAACAGGTCAAAACACTGTTTAGTACGGAGCTACGGTACCATGCACCCATGTTTTGCACACAGTGGCAGATCCATGAATCGAGCAAGAGAGGGGCTGAACTATAATACAAATATATATCTATCAAAAATTTCTTATGTTCATCTCATACTATGAATATCTAGTAGGTTCAATTAATAAAAACTCAAACTATGAATATCTAGCAAGGTCCAACTATATCTCTAATGATTTAGTTTTACTGCCACAAATTATATTATAATAATGATATATAATTGTAGAAAATTAAATTCATTGAAGTAATTTAGTTTTGAGCTCTGAGGGTCCAGTTAAGGTGACAGGCTACTACGATATAAATATTGTAGATTGCATTGATCGAAGATTAGAAGTATCAAATAAAAAATAATGAAACAAAAATAAAAAACTAAAGTGTTAAACTTATAGAACTAATACTATTTGTCTCCTTATGAAATGGATAGTGTCAGGAGCCTGAGTCACTGATCTCCTAGACAGCTACCAGCGTCGGCCTAGGCAAGTAGCTAGCGCTTAGCGGCCAGACACAATAGTGCACACACCAGAAGGGGTGAACCATCGAGGGGCGAAGGATGGAGGCGGCCATATGGGAGCGGTAGCGCCAACCCCGAACACCAGATGTGTAGCAATATAGGCAGTTGAGGGTGCACGCGGCCACGACTGATGCATGCTTACGAGTGCGATTGGAGCAAGACAGAGACTGATACTAAATTAAATTGTGATTTTTTTTAGACTGAACAAAAGAATCGTTCTTCAAGAATTAGGCCCACGAGGGGAGCTATAGCCCCAGCAGCCCCCCTCATGGATCCGCCCCTGTTTGCACAGGCTCTCTGCTAGTATATTTATAAAATTTAGCATCTGTATTCTTTCATCGGTATAAACGAGGTGCCTGAAATCCGACCGTTCAATCTCATATTTTCGTAAATATATATTTTAGTATTTAGTGGTGTTGTTCTTGACACGGCCCCCTGAAATCTAGCAGCTCAACTATTTAGAAATGCTCATAGAAATATGTAGAATGCACGTACAAAACGGCTATAGTATGTGTGAATGTCTACATCTATATTATGTTGTGATGAGTAAAGGCGTCCCACCAAATAAACATTGTCCGTTTGAATTCTTGAAATTGAATTTACTTTAACGATAATAATTTAGGCATATGTTAATTAAACTAATATAGTTGTATGTAGATTATATTTGTATATTATTGTTATCTATACCAGAGAGATATGTATGTGTTATATTTCTATTATGGAGGAGTAAATTAAAGAGCGTATAAGTTGTAATATAGAATCAAATTTCATTTCACGTAGACTTATATAATAACTTTAGAAAATAGTGGATATCACATTCCAAACCAAATAATTTATAGTTTATTAAGTAGAATTCAATTGCTCCAAATAAAAAGATCCAAACGACCGGAACTGCCATTACATTACAATATAAAACTCATGCCGCTGTTTCTTCATGATTTTTTTTAGGGGAAAATAACTTTTCCATTACTGAGACGGTGCCGAATCATCGGCAATTACAGACATGATATAACTCGGAATGGGATCCACAACCTGGTCCTCATCCGGATGACTCAAGCTACCCAAGATCGCTAGCTCATGCGCGACTCTATTGCAAGCTCGGAGTCTTTGTTGGACGCTCCACGAGACAAAATTCCATGTTAACAGACTACGAAGCTCCTCCACCAGAAAAGCAACAACACTCAGATCATAGTCGGTAGAGTAGATAGCCTGGGTCACTATGGTAGCGTCAGTTTTGACGATCACATTACGAATACCCGCAGACACCACGGTCTGCACCCCTTGTATGCAGGCGATGAGCTCGCCTTGGAGGATTGAGCAAAGCTTCCAGCCTTCCCCGATGGGCACTGATCACATCACCGTCCGAGTCTCGTAACACACAACCCCATCCGCCACTATGTGTAACAGGAGAAAATGCAGCATCACAATTCACCTTCACAGCGTCTCCCTGTGGTCGTTCCCAACTTGGCTTGTCTGATGTTCTTGCTCGGGCTGGTTTCATCTCAGTACTTCGCCATTCTTCAGAGAACAGTCAGATGCTATATGCCAACCATTTCGGGTCTCGCTTTTGTTCCCCCTCTCTGATTCTATTACGTTCATCCCAACATTTCCATAAAGCAACACAGCACAGGGACTGTTTTTCTTCCTTCATTGTCATTAAAGGTATGAATATCCCGAAATCCGAGGCCTCCCTCCTTCTTTGGTTTTACATGCATTCCCAACTCAGCCAATGTATTTTTTGTTATGGTAGGAGCATAAGTGGGTCCAATTAGAGTAAACAACATGGGCCTAGCCTATATTCAAATGAGGTACTGTAGTAATTTGGTAGCCCATCTTGAAGTTGTATGAACAAAGATTGGAAGTTCACTGGATGCCGGCGTAGTCGGTTGGGCCGTAGGGCTGCAGCCACTCCGCGAGGAGTCCGGCCTTCCTCCTGGGCCGGTGGCCCATGTCGCGGCAGAGCTGGTCGTGGTACCACGTGGTGACGGAGGCGATGCACGACTTGAGGAAGAAGCCCCCGCACGCCCGCGTGGCCCAGCGGCCCCACCGCGCCCACTCCGCCACGGCGCGCTCCATGTCGCGGACGGCGGGCAGGCGGACCGCGCCGTCGAGCAGGTGCGCCACCCACTTGGCCATCATCTCGTACGGGTAGATGCTGGAGCCGCTCTCGGCGTACCCGACGACGGCCATCTGCGGGACCCGCGGGTGCACGCAGTGCCGGTAGAGCGGGAGCACCGCGGCGCCGCCGCCGTCGCCGTCCGCCCCGGCGGCGACGACCATCTCGCCGAACCGGGGAGAGGCGAGCACGTCCCGTAGCGGGCGGTCGATGTGGAAGCCCGTGGAGAGGATGACCACGTCGGCGCGCACTACCGCGGCGGCGCGCTCGCGCACGCCGACGCCGTCGTCCAGGAGGAGAAGGAGGCCGTCGGCGCAGAAGCCGACGGAGCCGCGGCACCTCCTGAGCTCCACGCTGCCGTCGTCCACCCGGTCGTAGAACCCCTCCGGGAGTATGCCTAGCCGCCAGCCCAGGCTCCCCTGCGAGAAGCTGCAGTCCGGGACCATCCCGTGCTCCTGCATCGGGATGCTCCTCTTGTAGTACACTTCTGCCAACTTCGAGATAAGCCATCTCTGCAGTGCAGAGTCGATCACGATCAGTGTGTGTGTGTGTGTGTGTTTGCATGACCTATTGACATGAGCAGAGCTAGTGCTCGACTGCTGCCTGGTGCCTGCTAGTCGTCGTCGTCGTCATACCAGTGGAGCCAGTGTCGTGGCGACAAGGCTGAGCGCGAACCCCTCTCCGGGCTTGTGAACCATCAACTCGGTCCACCGAGCCGAGGTGAACGTGAAGAATTTCACGCGCCGAGCGACTTTAGGATCCACCATCCAGTGGGCGCTTCTGTACACCATTGTGCACGGGTACCTGCTACCTGTCAAAAAAAAAACCCGCAAATGTCCAGAGCACGTACGCAAATATCAAAAAAAAAAAAAACATCTGCTTCGATAGATTTCATCGGTCTCACCGTTGGCCTCAGCGCACTGCGCGACGATGTCCATGGCCGACTTGCCGGCGCCAACCACGGCGACACGCTTGCCCCTGACCAGCTCGGCGGCGTCCGCGTGTGCCATGGCTGAGTACTCCATGGAATGGAGCACTCGCCCGTGGAACACCTCGGGGCCTCTTCCGTCAGGAAACGTCGGGAGCTTCGCGACGCCATACCTCCCGACACAGAGGATTAGGAAATCGAACCTGTACGTCTATGGAACAGGGCACCAAGATTGTGTTTGGTTTAGCGGACTTGTGGCAAATTGACTTAAATAACTCAGTTACTGTCAAACAACCCTCACTTAGTGACTTATTTGAACTTTGAGGTAGATAGTTGAGCAGTTTTGGATGACTCAAAGTAACTTAACGATCAAAAGATGCCTTAAGTCACTCAAATCAAACATCAATTTAAGTCAGTTTTCAAGAATGACTCAACTTAAATAAGTGATTCAAGTAACTAAACCCAGCCTTACTAGGAACAGAATGCGCCATTTCTTCTTCGTTAATTATTATTTTTTTTTGATAAAAACAGGACGGGCTTGCCCGTACTGTAATTTTATTGGAAAAAAACTAACTTACAAAGGTAACAGAGCTAATCAAGAGTCGCTCAGGAGACAAAAAAAAAGTAAGAAAGACAATAAGGCAAACAAGAAAAGTTAAACTAGATTGTTTAACCATTGAGAAACAAAAGGAAAGTAGCTCTGATTTGCGCGGTAAAGGAACAGCGCAAACTCTGATTTGAAGAACCTCTTCGCCTGGGTCAAAGAAGGCTGAACTTGACTGAAAATTAAGTCATTCCGAGATTTCCAAATGGTCCAACACATAATGAGAGGAACAGCTGCAAGTGCCTTTTTTTTCGTTAATTAAATTGGATTTTAGAAAGATTCGTGCACTACGTACGGGCGTCGGCGTGGCTGGTTGAAGCGAACACTGCCGTTCGTCTACTCCCTTCCATTATATTCCATCACTGACAAAACTAGGCTGACAAAGCTAGGCGATAATTATAAAAGGACAGAGGAGAAGATTCGTCTCGACAAGTGAAGCAAGCGCGTGGGTCGCAAAGGATAGTGAAGCAAGCGCACTGGCCGCAAAGGATAGTAGATAAGTAGTTGCTAATAACTGACCTTTTTCAGTTCGCGAAATTTTTGGCGTGTAATACTTTTGTTGTTAAACTTTATCTAAATATGGACTAACTAGCCAAAAGATTCGTCTTGACATTTATAGACTAAAAATATAATTAGTTATTTTTTACCTACATTTAATACTTCATGTATACGTCTAAAGATTCGATGTGACGGGTACGGGTACTGTGCAATTTTTTTTAGGGAAATTTGAGAAACTCAACGTGACCTTAGTTCTTTAGATCTAAACAGGCTAGCTAATGGTTTAACTAATTATTAGTAGAATATAACTAAAAACTACTTCACTAGCTGAACTAAAATAGCTGGGTTATTTGATATCTTTATTTTGGAAGTAATTAAATCTACTCAATAAATTAGATAATTTGACTTAAAATTTGAGATTCTACCATATTCCGAAGTTCACTTACAATTCTACCTTAAATTCATAGGATGGAAGAAAAAAATAGATTCTATATATCAACCTACTACTTCCTCCGTTCCAAAATAACTGTCGTTTTCGCTTCCCAAAAACATCTTTGACTAAATATATATTAAAAAATATAATATTTATTGTACATAATTAGTATCATTAGAAAGATCTTTAAATCTAGTTTTTTAACAAAATTATTTGGAGATACAAATGTTACATACATTTGCTACAAATCGAGTCAAACTTATGGCACAGAAACCGAAAACGACACTTAAATTGGAACAGAGGGAGTATATTTCTACTTCGTAACTTATAGCATTCTTTAACTCTCTCTCTTACGGTAAAAACGCAATACATAAGTATCCCTCTCATATACCCAATAATAATATACAAATATAATCTATATATAATCATATTAGCTTAACTAATATATGAATAAATTATGATTTTTTACAATAAATTTAACTCTAAGAATCCAAACGGATTCTAATAAAAAAACGTCTTCTAATTAAAAGTACATAACTCTAAGAGACTTTCTAAAATATATAACTTCATGATATATTTAGCTGGTAGGGGTCATGCGCAGCTCTGCTCCATACGCATGGGAAGAGCGAAAGGCACATCTATCTATATATACCTTACTAAAACATCAACCATTTTCTTTGTTGGGTGTACTAAAGAAACTTCTCCCACTGAGATGACCACCCTCCGCAAACCCAGAAAATGTAACCAGAAAAACAACTTCATAGAAATCAACCATCCAGATTAATTCTCAATATTCTCTCTCCTTACTCACTCAAATCCAATGACCAGAATTATGTGTATGGTATTCTCCCATCTTCCATGCCCACGCCTGCCCCCTACATTGGTGCCTGCAGCCCACGGTTCGATTCTCACCTCCCACATTATTTTTATTTTTCTTTTCCTTTTTCTTTTTTTTCTTTCTTATCCTTTTCTTCTTTCTTGTTACCATACCTTGCAGCCATATTGTTTTCCTTTTTTCCTTTTTTCTTTTTCTTTTTTCTTCTTCCTTGTCGTACGTCGCAACCACATTGTTTTCTTTTCTCTTTTTTCTTATTCTTTTCTTCTTCTTTGTTGTCGTACGTTGCAGAACCGCATCGTGGCCCTGCGCTCAGTGACCTCGCGCCGTTCGCCCTAGCCTCGCCCCAAGCTTATTACCGGTGGCCTAGCCGTTCGCGTCGCCGCTGCACTCGCCCTCGCGCAACGCCGCCACACCGCCTAACGCTCAAACCGTCGCTGACAGTCTGTCTGCTCGCGATCTCGTATGCTCGCGCCGCTCCTTCGCGACCTTGGGCAAACGTGTGGTGGCGACGCTCCCGTGCGAGTCACCGACATGGCAGCGTGACAAGCTCCCGCGGCTGCAGCCAACCGTGGGCAAAAATAGCTGAGAACCGAACCGAAATAACCGGAACAGAAACCGAAAAATTCGGTTCCATGTTCGGTTCCTACTTCTTAGGAACCGAATTTAGCTGGGTCAATTCGGTTCTCTATCTCGGTTAACCGAACAGAACCGAATTTCATAAACAAGCCCAATAAACCTTATAACATAGGTCTAATACCATCTTAACCCTAGATATAAAAGGTGGATAACACCACCCCTCATAGCCTCTGAAAGTGCATTCGCCCCTAATGTGGGTTTTGGCTAATTAATGACAATCAAATTAGGGACTAACCAGTTTATAAAAGCATGTATACAGGTGTTAGTCCTTTGAAAGATTTGAAACGTTGAAATCTCGTGAACAAAGCACGTAGGATATTTTTGGACATAAAGATGCTTAGCTCAAGTGGTAGTTTAAAATTTCATTTTTAAACTTGAGTTATAGGTAAGCCGGACTATGAAGAGGGTCACAAAGTAAGTTGGCTAGATGTGGAGAAAAGTGCTCAAATCGACTGACCTTAGTTCGCTTGAGAGACACCGCACAATCACGAACACGTAGAGGGTAATTTCATATGGTCGGTGGTACCGACCATGGGTGGTCGGTGGTACCGACCACGGCTTCTCTGCGCAGCGCTCAAACACCCTCTCTGTGTTGGTCAAAAAATGACCTGGCGGTAGTACCGCCATAACCTCGGTACTACCGCCCGCGGTGGTACCGACGCAAGGTCGGTAGTAACCTGGTTTGCAACCCTCTCTGGATAGAGTTGTTTTTGACCTAGCGGTGGTACCGCCATTACCTCGGTAGTACCGCCCGCGGTGCTACCGACCCATGGCCGATAGTTTCCAAGTTTGCAAGGCTCTCTGTCCGCGCTGTTTTTGGCCTGGCGGTAGTACCGCCATTACTTCGGTAGTACCGCCCCCGGTGCTACCGACGCAAGGCCGGTGGTAACCAAGTTTACTGAGCTCCCTGTGTAGAATTGAAAAAGGCCTGGCGGTGGTACCGCGATAACCTCGGTACCACCGGGTTCGGAGGTACCGACGGAGGTCGGTGGTAACTTGGCTTTGCGAGGCTCTCTGTGTTGTGTTGAATATGACTTGGCGGTGGTACCGCCATAACCTCGGTACCACCGGCCTCGGAAGCACCGACCCAGGTCGGTGGTTGAAAGTTTTTCAGGGCTCTCTGGACTGACTAGCCTTTGACTTGGCGGTGGTACCGCCATTACCTCGGTACCACCGACCTCGGAGGTACCGACCCTCGGGCGGTAGTTTCCGAGGGACCGAGTCCCTAACTGAGTTGCTCTCTGTTCGAGCTTGTTTTGGCCTGGCGGTGGTACCGCCATTACCTCGGTACCACCGGCCTCGGTGGTTCCGACCTTGGCCCGGTGCTTGTCAGTTTGACCAGATCTGGGTGTATGCGACCGTTGTGACATGGTCGGTGGTACCGACCAGCCTCGGGACTGAGGGAGTATAAATGCCTCCCCTCTTCACTTTTCACGGTCACGGACTTACACTATACACTTATTGCTGACCTAACTCGAGACAAACACTCTCCAAGCATTGACTCACCCCTCTCTCTCCCCCTTTGCTCCTAGATTCATTCCCTTGCAAGATTTGAGCTAGGGAAGTGAGATTCGAGAGTGGGAAGCATCAATCTTCGACTTGAGCACTTGGTTTCCATCTTGCCGGCTTGTTTTGTGTCTTTTACTCTTGAGCTCTTTGAGCTCTAGCCGGTTAGGTGTTCTTCGTGGTAGCCCGTATTGATTTACTTGTGAGGGCTCCCCGAAGCGTTTGTATTACCCTGAGATTTCTAGTAGAGATACTCTCGTAGCCTTTGTGGTTGCTTGAGTGAGGCGAGGAGGTGAAATAGACTCCGACCTTTGTGGTCACCTCAACAACGAGGAAGTAGGCACTCCTTAGTGGATTGGCCGAACCTCGGGATAAATCTTGTGTCCCGTGTGCTTGTTGTTGTTGTCCCTATTTTCTCTACTTCTCTTGTTATTGTGTTCTTCGTGTTCTTCCTATCCCTATCTCGTTCTTAGGTTGGGAAGGCTCGATCTACATCAAGGGGAGCAACCAAGGTTTCGTGAGAGTAGTTTTACCATAAATTATTCTTCGGAAAGTTGGCTAGAAACTTGTTTTATCTTCATAGCTTACATTCATCGGATTTGTAGTTTCTTTTAGGATCCCGGTTGTGCCGTTTGTTTGTGTTGGTAGTACCGGTGTTTCACACCCGGTAGTACCTACCCAAACAAACCGGCCTCTCCGGTTGCTATCTAACTACATCTTATAGTTTGTGAAGTTTCAGATAGTCAAAAATCACCTATTCACCCCCGATAGGCTGATTCGGTCCTTTCAGCCTCCCGTCCTCATTTTTTAAAATTTCAGCATTGTGCTTTTTTACAAAAAAATTCCCCCATTTTGAATTATTTTTTTGCTACTTGGGTAAATTTTCGGTTAATTCGGTTACAACCGGAACCGAACCGAACTAACCAAAACCGATTTTGCTCGGTTCCAAGATTTGCGAGGAACCGATCGGTTCCTATTTTTAGAGAACCGAATTTATGTCAAGAACCGAAGAACCGATCGGTTAACCGAATGCCCAGGCTAGGCTGCAGCAGGGCTGCCTCCAGAGCACGCGCCTAGGACCTCCGCGCGTCTCGCCACGGGCGGAGCTCGCCGGGGCTGGCACGACGGTACTATTAATGTAGATACACATGGTTTGCATATTTCAATGTCATGGCGATACTATTACTGTAAATACACATGGTTTGCATATTTCAATGTCATGATTGGCTAAATTCAAGAAACAGGAGTAACTTCGTATCAACGGTGCAGATTTTGGTTTCTCGTGACTTGCTTAATGTATGTGCTTTCTTCCATCCATTTTTCATGGTTATCCTAACGGCAGAAGTCTACGTATCATACGAGATGATTTGTCAGATAATTTACATATGTATTCTATATATTTTATATACATTTGTACTGCTTATAATATCATCAGATTTCCGTTATAACGAAACGGAGGCACCTATGACCGCGCTGAAGGCGGTGCGGCAAAACGTGCTAACCGTCCTAGTTAATTAACGAGGATAGGAGGGTGCGGCCGGCTGCCGGCACCAGCAAGTAGCACGTTCTTTATGCGATGAGAGGCTGACAGTGACGAATGAATGCATAAATTGTTAGAATTATATATGGGCTTGACCCATTAACAAATTCTGAAATTCATGATAAATCTCAAATGCCCATTCATGTGTGCAAAGAGGAGAAGTGGAACTCTTTAGTCCCACATTGCTAGTGGAAGGGGACGAGGACTTGCTGAAATATGAAAGTCCTCCCCACTTTCTCAGCTGTAGTTTGAGAACGAGAAAGAGAAGACCACATGCGCGCGCTCGCCTCGCCGGGGCGTGGCGTGGAGGCTGGCGCGGGTGCGCGGCACCTGCGTGAATGGTCCACCGAAACCATGCTCCTCGCCTTGCGGGAGCGCGGTCTCCTTTTGCAGTTTTAGTTTTTAGTTTCTTGACCTTCAAGTTGCAGAGTCCTAAACGGTTACAACTTAAGAGTTCTAAACCAATTTAGATCGTGATCGCGACACGAGATCGGTTCAACAGGACTATATAAGCAATCTATCGGCCACGCCAAAAACGCATCTCAACACCTCTCAAGCTAGGGTTTGCCTCATATCGTTTTTGCGCTGCCGTCTAGTCGTCTCCAGTCCGTTCGCTTGCGTGCACCAACGACCGGGCGAGCAGGTCTCCAGAACCCTCGTCTTTGCGATCCTGCACCGGGAGAAGGCGAATAAGGTTTTTGGGAAGTGCTCATCGCGCGACTTCTCTCGTCTTCAACAACGGATCGTCTACCGTCCAAGTCAGACGGCGCTGCGTCCAGACGGACTCGTGGTCAACAGCTCCGAGCTCTTCCTCCACCGCTGTAACACCTCTGGTGTTAAAAATGTAATTAACCTGACATGTCATCATCCTTAATCATTAATCTTTGCTTGCCATGCATTTGTGTTGCTTAATTGCTATGCATTGATCCATTTTCAAAAACCCTAAGTGCCCAAATCTCCCTATAAGGGCAAAATGATAATTTCACTTCTGTGTCTAGTTCTATGTATTTCTTATTCAGATTTGTGCTCTGATGTTTTGTTGAGTTAATCAAAATTCAAAATTCAAAAGAGAATTGGTTTTCCTTTTGTAAAAAAACCCTAATTTCCAATTTATAGTTTTACCCCTCTCTTATTAATTCAAAAACTATTCAAAATTTGGGGTTAGTTCAAAAAGCAAAGTTGTAGATCTGATCAAGATGAGCAACTTTGGTATTTACAAATTTTCAAGTTTCCATACAAAATTTGAAGTAATTTCAAATTCATTCAAACTCCAGTTTTTGTCCCTTTTTGAATTTTCAAAATTATTTCAAAAACTAATGAGTTTCAGAAAAAGTGTGTATTAGAAAAGTTGTAGGTTTTGACAAAATAAACAACTTTCATATTTGCAGATTTTCAAGTTTCAGTTTAAAATCCAAAGTAATTTTGAATTTATTCAAATTTCAAAAGTGTCTCCTTTTCTGATTTCAAATATAGTTCAAAAACTGTTTGGATTTTGAAAATATTCTTATTGACAAAGTTGTAGATCTCCTTTTTCTGCACAACTTTGGTATTCTGAGTTTTTCCCGTGCAGTTCAAGTTTTGGGAGTAATTTGCAAAATACAGAAAGTCAAACCCTAGACCTAGCCCTGTTCATCTCCTACCTAGGGTCAGAGCAGAGCAGGGAGGGGGCCCGGCCATGGCCGCTCGCCGGAGCTGCGTGCGCCACGCGCCTGGCAGCCGCACGCCCGCCCCCGACTTGTCGCCTGTGACCGCGCCATCATTCTGCCCCCGCACGCGCAAGCGCTGACCTCCGCCCCCGTCCCCCACTGCTCCCCGACGTCGCCGCCGCGTGGCCGTCGCCGGCAAGCACGACGCCCGGGTCCCAAACTGATTTCCGTCCCTTCTTCATCATGAGATCAATAGCACGCGCCACGGGCATTCTTATCCACCCCCGCGCGCTCCCTAACGGCCCCTGGCCGCGGCTATAAAAGGCCCGCCGGCCGGCCGGAGCTCCGCACTCACCCCACCACCGTCGCCAGCTCACTCCAAAGTCTCCGCCGCTCCACCACCTAGCCCAGAAGCTCCGCCTTGAGCTCGCGAAGCTTCCCAGCCCCTCAATTTTACCTCCGCCGCCTCCAATCGCCCGGCGTAACCCCATCTTCCCAAACTCCGGCGAAACACCAGTGAGCTCGGGTTCGGGAAATCCCCACTCTCCGGCCATGATCATTTTTCTCTGACCCCTGCTTCATCTTCCTTGCCTTCTTGCGCCCCTAACCGGCTACTGGTGGCCGTGCCTGGTGTACAGGGTCGCCGGATCGCCGGAGTGCCGCCGCGGTCGTCTCCTTCCTCGAGCCGCACCCTCGACCGTATCGAGCCCCAAGCCTCGGGCGAATCGCACTACCCTCGAGCGCGTTCCCGAGCCACACCCTCGAGCACATCCTCGAACCCCGCCCCTCGAAGCAGCCGAGTCTAGCCTCAGCCTCGGGCGAATCGCAACTTCTACCGAGCCCTAAGCCTCGAGTGCCACCCTCGAGAGGCTAGCCGCAAGAGAACCCGCCGAGGCCTCGCCGTCGAGCCCTCTTATCCATCCGCCTCGCCGAGCCTTGCCTCTGACTCTCGGTGAGCCCAGCCTCTGTTTTCTCAGCCAAGCCTCGAGCCTCGACGTCGAGCCCGCTCCGACTCGAGCTCAGTGCTCTTTTCCTTTTCAGAAATATGAATAGTCTTGTTATTTCATCTTTTTGTATGATTTTCTGTATTGCTCTAAAAATTCTAAAAATTTTACAGTTGAGTCTTTATACTATGTAGTATTTTATAAAAATTTGAAACTTGACTTTTCTGCAAGAATTTGAAAACGTAAAATCCCTCTTTTAATTAATAAATGGATGGTTTTGGATTTTTAGAAAATCATTTATAACTCCAAAAATCATGAGATAAATTTTTGTGAGCTTCCTATGCCATGTTTAGTCTCTGGTGAAATTTTGAAGTCTTTTGGAACAAGTTGATTTTTGAGCCTTTATTTTAATTGTTAAATAGTGCCGTTTGTTAATTGATGTCTGATTTTATTTGAGCACCTTAATGACCTCCAAAAATTATGAAATTTGTTTTGCCATCTATCTACACCATAATGAACTTATGTGATTAATTTGGTAATTTTTGGAGCAACTGCATAAAATGACCTTTTTAAATAATTAAGAAAAACAGAAAAGGTGATTAAGGTTCATGTTGTATGCCCTGTGTTGCATTGTTCATACTAGCATACTCATGAGCATGCATCATTGCATTCGTATAGTCACCGAAGAAGGCGTCAAGATCGAGGCAGCCGCCGACGAACCTGTCCCTGAGGCTACCCCGAGCTCCGACAACTGCCCTGCCGCCCTCGAGCCTACCCTCTTTGCTCTTCAAGGCAAGCCCCGGTGCATTTAACCCTTCCTTGGATTTATAAAATGTTTTCCTTAAATGCTTTTGAGTTAAATTATTGCATTAGGTTTATAGGAGTTGTGTGCTATCCTAATTGATGCACTACCCACCTTGACCACTGATACACCCGATACCTGCTTTTCAAAAGTATTTGAAAAATGCTTAGCAATGCTTATTGAATTAGACTTTGCAATAAAATGTCATTTTCAAAAAGTGTGATCACTTAAAGAACATTTATGGGCATTTGGCTTTACTCCATGCCTGTTGGCTAAGTATCTGATCCATACGTAGTCAACAGCGAGGAGAGGTTGTCCGAGCGTACGGTGCCGTCATGTTGTAGTCCGGGACTCAACAGTTGACACCGACCGGGACAGGGTTGAAAAACCGACAGGACCTGTACTCTTGGGTTAGAGTCCCGAGGTGCTTGTTGCTAACGGAAAAACTTTAGGGACCATCCGTATGGGGGCCTGCTGGTCAAGACTTGTAACTATTCACATACTTCGGAAAGCTCTGGCTCCGAGGAATCCTTTATTGGACCGACAACCGCGCACTGGGAGTGGAGAGATGGCGGAAGTAGCATGTACCCACGTGGTCGTCGTACCTGGATAGGAGTAGTGTACTGTACTTCCGGGTGGCGTAGGACCGGGTCCAATCTTGGAGGAATCGTGGTAGACGAGTTGGCATATGCAAGCTTGGGTGCGACATATGCAGTGTGGATAGGGATCCTCAGCTGAGTATTATTTATCCGGATTAACGTTGCTCCTCGGTTATGGAGACTTGGTCCACTGACTGTCAACGGAGAGTGGTTCTCAACTAGGAATGTTTTGAAATGTAAAATGAATCATGAACGATGAAGAATTGAGGAATGCTGAATCTTTCCAAAATAAAATAAGGTTTACAAAAATGTTTTTCTGCAAAATACTTGATCTTGCTTAAACCTTACCTTGACTACCCTAAGCCTCTCATTCCTGAGTCTTCTCCCTTTTTCTTAGTCGGGCAAGTCTTGTTGAGTACCCCAGTACTCAGGGTTTGTTACCCATGCTGCAGGTATGACGGAGTCCCCGATGTGTCTTGCACCCTGCTACGTGACCATCGTCCAGGAAGAGGCCGATGAGGCCGAAGAATAGTTGTACACCCTCGGGCTGGGTGATTATAAGTATCTTTGTTGTTCTCCACTATGTTGCCTATGTCTATCTCTATTATCAGAACTTGGTTTGTAATAACTGCACCTTAATTTCTATTTGGAACCCTGCTTTGTAAAACTATTGTTATTTAAGTCTTCCGCTCTTTATTCCGATGTTATTTGTAAAAGTATGCAATGTTGTAACCGAATTGTGAGATGATCCTGCGGACATTGGGCACTGATGTAGCCCGGTGGCGAATAGGTCTTAATCACATGGAACATGGGTTCGGCTGTCAGAGGTTGACAGGGACACGTGGGCCATGAGATTAGGGCCGTTCCGTCACACTTATCGAGGATCAGCCAACACCGACTCCACCACCGTCTTCTCCAGCATCCGAAAGGTACGCCGCTCGTGATCTAATGTCTATGCTTATATCAGATCTTATGTCTTTGTTCTTGCTATTTAATCTATCTAGTGTAAGAGTTATGCTTACACCGTTTATCATGTTTGAGATCATGTTATGCATATTTTATTACGCTAGTAAACAATACAATCAGAGATATCTAGATCATCAATTTATCATGATTTATATTCTGTTTTTATTCTGGAAATTGCCTATTCTTTTAACAATCCAAAAACCTTATTATAGGTTTCCAGAATTAACTATGGCTAGTTTTGTTGATGCGCTGAAGCCAGAAATATTTTCTGGAGAGCACTTTAAGAGGTGGCAAGTTAAGGTCACCAATTGGTTGACGACCATGAAAGTGTTCTGGGTTAGTGCTGGTATGCCCGAGGGAAATATCTCTGAAGAAGATCAGAGAAGGTTCTAGGATGCCAACCAGATCTTTGTGGAAGCTGTGCAGAATGTCCTTGATAATCATATCTTTGATACAATTCTGCACATTAAAGACACAAAGACTTTGTGGGATTCTCTGGTAGCTACTTTTGGTGCTTCAGATGCTGGCAAAGAGCTGTACATCATGGAGACTTTTCATGACTACAAGATTGTTGCGAACAAATCTATAGTCGAGCAAGCTCACGAGATACAGCGTCTGGCAAGAGAGCTTGAACTCCTTAATTGTGTTATACCCGATGAGTTTGTGGCTGGGTGCATTATTGCAAAGCTACCTTTCTTCTGGAGGAATTTCGCCACAAGCCTTAAACACAAGAGACAGAAAATATCAGTTGAAAACCTGATAGCATCTCTTGATGTTGAGGAGAAGGCTCGGGCTAAAGATAACACTGAGAAGGGGAACGAGGAAAGAGCTAGTGCCCACTTCGTCCAGAAAAACCATGGCAAGTACAAAGGAAAGCCTAAGTCTTTCAATGCCAAAACTACTACTGCATTTAAGAAGAAGAAGAAGAATAAAGCAGAGTTGTCGTGCTTTACTTGTGGAGAGCTTGGGCATTTTTCCAAAAAGTGTCCGGAGCGAGCGGACCGAAAAGGGAAAAAGAAGAGTGTCAACCTTGTGACTACTAGCGATGTTGATGACGGGTATGGTAATTTTCCTACTGTACTATCAGTGTTTCAATCACCAAATTGGTGGGTTGATATAGGTGCTAATATTCATATGTGTGCTGATATCTTTCTGTTTTCTTCTTATCAGGGGCTTCAAGGTTCCTCCATCCTAATGGGGAATGGGTCACATGCTTCTGTTCGTGGTGTTGGCACGGTAGATCTGAAGTTTACTTCGGGGAAGATCGTGCAGCTGAAGAACGTACAACATGTCCCTACTATACGCAAGAATCTTGTTAGCGTCTCTCTTCTTTTGAGGGATGGTTTTAAAGTAGTTTTAGAGTCGAATAAAGTAGTTATGTCCAAGCATGGACAATTTATTGGTAAAGGCTATGATTGCGGAGGCTTGTTCCACCTATCTTTGGCAAATTTTTGTAATAAGTCAGTAAATCATATTTGTGGCACAATTAATGATAGTTCTAATATTTGACATTCTCGTTTATGTCATGTGAACTTTGGTTTGATGTCACGTTTGACTAGCTTGAGTTTAATTCCAGATTTCACTATTGCCAAAGGTTCTAAGTGCCATAGTTGTGTGCAATCAAAGCAACTTCGAAAGCCTCACAAGACAGCAAAGGAGAGAAACTTGGCACCTCTATAACTCATACATTCTGATCTTTATGAGATGAATGGTGTGTTGACAAAAGGTGGAAAGAGATATTTCATGACTTTAATTGATGATGCAACTAGATATTGTTATGTTTACTTGCTTAAAACTAAAGATGAAATACTAGACTACTTTAAAATCTATAAGGCTGAAGTTAAAAATCAACTAGAGAGAAAGATTAAACGTCTAAGGTCAGATCGTGGTGGTGAGTATTTTCCTATACTTTTTGATGAATTCTGTGCCGAACATGGTATTATTCATGAGAGGACAACTCCCTATTCTCCCGAATAAAATGGGATTGCCGAGAGGAAAAACCGCACGTTGACTGACTTGGTGAACGCCATGTTAGATACTGCTGGTCTATCTAAGGCATGGTGGGGGGAGGCTTTATTGACTGCAAGTCATGTCCTGAATACAGTTCCAAACAGAAACAAAGAGACAACTCCATACGAGTATTGGGTTGGAAGGAAACCATCACTTACATACTTACGCACGTGGGGATGTTTGGCGAAAGTCAATGTTCCAATTTCTAAGAAGCGTAAGCTTGGACCAAAGACTATGGATTGCATCTTTCTAGGATATGCACATCATAGCATTGCCTATAGATTTTTAGTAGTAAAATCTGAAGTTCCTGATATGCATGTGGATACTGCGGATACATGGGTGTATGCCGAGTCTCTGAGTGATGAGTGATTGTCAACTGGGATAATGCGCATGTTCTTTGGCTTGTGTTGTGCAGGTGTCGAGCACGGATACAGTGATCAAAGGCAAGGTGAAGGTCAAGTAGAGACGTGCCGTGCCGATGGACCGAGAGTGGCGAAGGGCAGACGTGAGGCTTGGACTGAGGGACCGGTGGCCCGAGGATCAGCTATGGTGGCTGACAGCCTGGGATAGCGACGAGCGAAGACTTGCGGGCATGGTGTTGCCTGAGTCGAGGACTTGGGGACACGTGTCGGTGGACGGGGTGCACGGGTGGTGCATCCCTTCTACGGCTCGGTTTGGTGGTTGAGCCACAGAAAAACCACCGAGTGGACGGTTTCCAGGTTTGGGCCTCAAAACCTGGGCGCTGATGGTTTCCGAGTTTTGCCACAAAACTCGGGCTGAGGACGGTTTCCAGGTTTGGGCCTCAAAACCTGGGTGTTGCAGGTTTGCTGAGTTTGGGCCACAAAACTCAGGCCATGGATGGCTGGTTTCCCGGTTTGGGCCTCAAAACCGGGGGTTGGCTGTGAAGGCGTTTCCCGGTTTGGGCCACAAAACCGGGGGTGCGACGTCCGGGAAAAGGACAAGCAGAGCGGTGGCGGCACGTGGCAGCAATCGGTGAGGTTGCGTCGAGGCAACGCTACCAGTTGTGCGGGCGTGGCCATCGGATCACCACCTACCACGAGTTGGTCCAGAATAACCCTAGGGTTTAGCTGGTTCGCTCTGTAATTAGTGAGGGGTAGAGTAGGAATTAGAATTACGATAAGTAGAGGGAGACACCCTCCTCCCATTCTATCTCAGTCATTTGCTCTTTCGCTTCTAGGGTTTCCTGTTCTCCCATTCCATGCTGTAGCAAACTGAGATCCACAAAGAAGAGAACAATACCTCTGTGTCCGTAAGATTTTGAGGAAGTGAGACCGTAATCTCACTATTGTAGCGTGTGGTAGCCACACGGTTGCAATTTCGTGGTTGTGATTCGCGTTCTATTCGTGTTCTTCGCGGATTGCTTTTCTCCACGTTTTTCCCGTTGATCGATCTCTCTACTCGTTGCGTCTTTTGCAAATCCGTTTGAACAGAGTTGTTCTAGATCGTGAGGCACTTCTTTCCACCGAAGGAAATCATCTCTAACCTCACAAGCTAGTAGATCGGTCGATTTTTGTTTTGGATCGAGTTTGCTCCTTTTGTCCCGAATTCTTCAAATTCACCGATTTGGAGTTAGGTTCGAGCCATGATCTCTTTGGGATAGCTCACTAACCTCCTTGGAACTCCTCATACCAAGTCTAAGCCTTAGTGCTTTTGATTCGGAGGAGATAGGGTTGAATTCGCGGAAGAACAGTTCTGTATCGAGACCATCGGACGCTCTGTTCTTGAGCATCGGACGCTGGGTTCTTTCCATCGAAGCGTCCGTTGCCACGTGTCATCTGACAGTGCTTTTAAAGGAGCATCGAACGCTGACCATCGGAGCGTCCGTTGCCATCGGACGCACCGGAGGTCTAGCATCGGACGCTAGGGTTTCACTGTAACAGCGTTCGATGCCAGTCCAGTAAGGTTCCAGAGAGGTCCTGTTTGCATCGGACGCGTTCGGTGCTGAGCCATCGGACGCAGGCCAGCGTCCGATGCAACTGTTTCTGCGCAGTTTCGTCCGCGGTTCGTTCGACTTTTGTCGGATTTGGTTTTCGACTTTTGCGTTGGGTTTCTAGGATTGTATAGTGTCCCGCTGTGCTTCTTGGAAGCATTCACCCTACATCTAGGGCCGTGGACACTTGCAAGCTCTAGTTTTGCTCTTGGGGTTGATTCTTGGAACAGTAGCAACAAGTTTTCAAAAAAGAAATTTGAAGCTCCCATTCACCCCCCCCCTCTAGTCGCTTTCTACTAGCACTTTCGGTCCTTCAATTGGTATCAGAGCGGGTTAAGGATCTTCCACCTTAGCCAGTTCCAGATCCACCGAAGGCGAATGGATCGCGGCGTGGGCAAACCACCGTTTTTCGATGGGACGAACTATGCGTATTGGAAGATACGCATGTCGGCCTATCTACAGAGTATGGGTGCTTCCATCTGGGATATTTGCAACTCTGCTGATTACATGGCTTTGGCTGCACATGTGACTCAGCGTCAGATCGATGATCACGATGCCAATAGCCGAGCCCGTAATGCTCTTTTCTCATGCTTGAGCATGACGGAGTTTGATCGCGTTTCTCACCTCGCTACGGCTCGGGAGATTTGGGCATCCCTCATGCATTTCCATGAGGGAACATCTCAAGTCAAAACCCGTCTCTACGAGTTGCACAAGCGAGAGTACGAGAACTTTCGACATATGCCTGGCGAGAGCATAGAGAGTTTATTCGCTCGCTTTCAGGTGATTGTCAACAGGATGAGGGCTAACAAGGAGTTGTTGCCTTTCGACGATCATGAGAGAGCTTTGAAGTTTTTGCATACTCTTGATCGGTCGGTGTGGGATTCCAAGGTTCAGGCAATCATCGAGTCGCCTAACTATGAGACCCTCACGTGCAACGAGCTCTTCAGTAAGCTCAAGTCTAGTGAGATCGATGCCATGGCGAGGGCTTCTTATGAAAATCCTTCTGGCCCATCGATGGCTTTGCTTTCTGGCTCTTCCGCTAACTCCTCTGGAGGCTTTGCCTTGTCCTCACTCCTTTCTATCACAGAGGAGCAGCTGGAGTTCATGGGGGATGACGAGCTGGCTATGCTCGCCAACCGGTTCTCGCGGTTCCAGAACAACCGCATGAACCATCGCTGCAGAGGAGGACGCTCGGGCTGTTTTGAGTGCGGCGACCCCAACCACTTCATCGCCAATTGCCCGAAGAAGAACAAGCAAGTCTTCGGCAAGGCGGATCATGGGCACAAGTACGACTTCGGCAAGCGCAAGGAGAAGTACGTCCCCGCGAAGCACAAGCGGAAGGGCGAGAGTGTTGAACCGGGTTGTTAGCAAGCTTAACCGCGCTCTCATTGTCACACAACAAAGGTACCCTTTCTAGAACTACACCATAATCTAAAAGGGTTTGCTTCATGTAAAGGATTTGTGCACAACAAGCACCCGCGGCTATGTATTCCGCCTCGGCGGTAGACAAGGCCACACTATTTTGCTTCTTTGAACTCCATGACACTAGAGATCTCCCAAGCAAATGGCACCCTCCGGATGTGCTTTTTCTATCAATTTTGCAACCCGCGTAATCCGAATCGGAATACCCAACGAGTTGGAAGTTAGCTCCTTTGGGATACCAAAGGCCAATGCTTGGGGTGTGCTTGAGGTACCTAAGGATTCTCTTCACCGCTATGAGATGTGATTCCCTAGGATCGGCTTGAAAACGAGCACACAAGCACACACTGAACATGATGTCGAGCCTAGATGCGGTCAAGTATAACAAACTACCAATCATAGAACGGTAGAGAGTTTGATCAACCGGGTTACCTCCCTCATCTAGATCGAGATGTCCGTTGGTTGGCATTGGAGTCTTGATAGGCTTGCAATCATCCATGTTGAAGCGCTTGAGGAGGTCTTTTGTGTACTTCTCTTGAGATATAAAAGTCCCCTCCTTCAATTGCTTGACTTGAAAGCCTAGGAAAAATGTGAGCTCGCCAATCATCGACATCTCGAACTCCTTCGACATCAAGTCACCAAATTCCTTGCAATAGGCTTCATTTGTTGACCCGAAGATGATATCATCGACGTAGACTTGACAAATGAAGATCTCTCCATCAAGCTTCTTGGTGAATAGTGTGGTGTCGACCTTCCCAATGGTGAAGCCCTTCTCAATTAGGAAGTCCCGGAGGCGCTCGTACCACGCTCTAGGGGCTTGCTTGAGCCCATAAAGCGCCTTGGATAACCTATAAACATGATTAGGATATCTAGGGTCTTCAAACCCGGGAGGTTGATCAACATAGACTAGTTCATTTATGAAGCCATTTAAAAATGCACTTTTCACATCCATTTGATATAATTTAATGTCATGATGTGATGCATATGCAAGGAGGATACGAATGGCTTCGAGTCTTGCAACCGGTGCAAAGGTCTCTCCAAAATCCAAGCCTTCAACTTGAGAGAACCCCTTTGCCACTAGCCTTGCCTTGTTTCTAACAACCTTGCCTTGATCATCTTGCTTGTTCCTAAACACCCATTTTGTTCCAATGACTCTTGCGCCTTTTGGTCGCTCTTCAAGTGTCCAAACTTGGTTGCGGGTGAAGTTGTTTAATTCTTCATGCATGGCATTCACCCAATCCGGATCACCTAGAGCTTCATCTACAATGGTAGGCTCAACAAGAGAAACAAAGGAGTGATGTTCCATAAATAAAGCAAGTTTTTGAGAGCGAGTCATTACACCCCTTGTCGGACTCCCTATGATGAGATCTTGAGGATGAGCTTGTAGTAGAGGAGTAGTCCTTCGATCAACCACTTGAGGGGCCGCTTGTGGAGCATCAACATCTTGAGCGTGTACCACCATTTGATCATGGGAGACATGAGTATCTTCATTTGGATCCCTCCCATCTTTGTCATCATCAAGTGGTACATGTGATGAGGATGGCTTGTCAATGACTTGCACATCATCATCATCATCATCTTTAGGCTTGATGGCTCCAACCGGCATGTTCTTCATTGCATCCCTCAATGGTTCATCACCTACATCATCAAGATTTTCATGCTCTCCTTGAGAGCCATTAGATTCATCGAATTCCACATCATATGTTTCCTCTACCATCCCGGTGGCATGGTTGAATACTCGATATGCTTTGGACTTCAATGAGTAACCAACAAGAAAACCAATATCACATCGGCGTTGAAACTTCCCTAGGTGTTGGCGCTTCTTGAAGATGTAGCATTTGCACCCAAACACTCTAAAGAAGGATACATCCGGCTTCTTGTTGTTGAGTAGCTCATAGGGGGTCTTGCCAAGGAGACGATGGGGGAACAACCGGTTTGATGCATAGCAAGCGGTGTTGATTGCTTCCGCCCAAAATCTTTCCGGTGTAGTGTACTCATCTAACATAGTCCTTGCTAGGGTGATTAGTGTTCGGTTCTTCCTCTCAACTACCCCATTTTGTTGTGGTGTGTAGGTTGCGGAGACTTCATGCTTGATCCCAACTTCATCACAATATTGCTCAATGTGGGTGTTGTCGAACTCTCTTCCATTGTCACTTCTTATCTTTTTGATCTTCAAGTCAAACTCATTTTGGGCTCTCTTGGCAAACTTCTTGAATGAAGGGGTTGCTTCGGATTTGTCATGAAGAAAGAATACCCAAGTGTATCTAGAGTAGTCATCAACAATCACTAGACAATAGAGATTTCCACCCAAGCTAGCATATGTTGTTGGTCCAAATAGATCCATGTGAAGTAGCTCTAACTCTCTTGATGTTGACACAAAAGCTTTGGTTGGATGTGTATTTGCAACTTGCTTGCCGGCTTGACATGCACTACACAATTTGTCCTTCTCAAATTTGACATCCTTCAAGCCCCTAACCAAATCCTTCTTCAATAGCTTGTTGAGAGTGTTCATTCCAACATGTGCTAATCTTCTATGCCAAAGCCAACCAAGAGATTGCTTAGTGAACAAACATGTCTTCAAGTTGGCATCTTCGGAGGTAAAATCCACTAGATAGAGATTGTTGTATCTAAAGCCTTTGAATATCACTTGTATATCATCTTTCTTGGTTACAACCACTTCCTTGTCGGTGAACAAGCATTGAAAGCCAAGATCACATAGTTGCCCAACGGATAGCAAGTTGAAGCTTAATGATGCAACTAGAAGCACATTGGAGATGGTATGATCGTTTGATATAGCCACTTTGCCCAATCCTTTGACATTGCCCTTTGAGTTGTCACCAAATGTTATCTTTTCTTGGTCATCGACATTCTCTTCTAGTGAGGTGAACATCCGGGGATCTCCGGTCATATGTTGTGTGCATCCACTATCAATTACCCAATGTGATCCACCGGTCTTGTAGTTCACCTACACACAAGAAATCAAGCTTGAGCTTTCGGGACCCAAACTTGTTGCGGTCCCTTAACTTTCTCAACTAGTGACTTAGCAACCCAAATTTGCCTTGGCCTATTCTTGTTAGGTGGCCCCATAAACATAACCTTCACTTTGCCACTAGAATCTTGTCTAAGCATGTAGTGAGCATTGAAGGCAAAGGGTCTAGCATGCTTGGGCAAGGGTGTGGGCTTTGGCTCCTCACAAGCATGAGCAAAGTGTCCTTCCTTTCCACACTCATAGCATCTCCCAATCTTCTTCTTCTTTGGCTTAGTGATGCTCTTGCGTTGCTTCATCTTCTCTTCAAGAAAGCCAATGCCATTTCTATTGGTCTTCATGACGGTGTTCATGAGAAGCTCACTTTGAAGACATTGACCCTTGGTGAAGTTCCTCAAACCGGTGGTGAGGTGCTCTTTCTCCTTCTTGAGCTTGTCATTTTCTTGTTGGAGTTCCAATTGAGATGGTGTCATTTTGTAGTCCCTCTCCATCTTTAATCTCTTGTTCTCTTCTTTTAGCATGTCTAGCTCAAGTGTCATGCTATAGTCATCGTCATGAGATTGAATGATAACTTGCTTGGTGGTTGAAAGCTTTTCTAGATCAACCTTGAGCTTTGCATTCTCATTCTTGATCTTGACATAGTCATCATAGTGATCGGCCTCAACCACTTTCTTGCCCTTGCCACTAGCACTTTGCTCAACATGCTCACTAACCAAGTCCTCACAAGATGTTGCTATGTCACACTTAACAACAAGGTTAGGAGCATCATGTGTCTCATGTGAAAGCATATCATAAGCAATGGTGAGAGTATCATAATCTACTTTCACTTGAGTATATTGTTCCTTAAGCAAAGCATGACTAGTGGAAAGGTCACTATGCATCTTATCAAGTTTTTCATTTTTAGCTTTGAGCTCCTTGTTAGAGGACTTGAGCTCCTTGATAGTGGATGACATAGTTGCAAGTTCATCTTTTAGTTCATCACTGGCATGAATAGCATGATCACACTTTTCAACAAGAGATTCATTTTCATCAACAAGCTTCTCATTTTTAGCTCTAGTCTTTCTTATGATTTTAGAGTAGTCATTTAGCAATTTGACAAGTTCATCATAAGTGGGAGCCTCAAATTCACCATCACTATCACTATCACTAGAGTCATCATTGTTTTGTACCTTCCAGTCACCCTTGGCCATAAGGCATAGGTGTGTAGATGATGATGGTGACGGTGGTGGTGGTGGTGTAGAGGAGCCAATGACTAGAGCGGCCACCTTCTCCTTCTCATCATCACTATCTTCATTTGATGAGCCACCGGAGGAGTCAATGTCGGTGAGCCAATCACCAACAATGTAAGCCTTTCCACCTTTCTTGTAGTATTGCTTCTTTTTCTTGCCATCCTTCTTGTAGTAGGGCTTTTCATCCTTCTTCTCATCTTCACTTGATGAGTCATACTTCTTGCCCTTGTTCTTGTTCTTGTAGCTCTCTTTCTTGGGCTTGGTGCATTGATGAGCAAGATGGCCAAGCTCACCGCAATTGTAGCAATCCATTTCAGAGATTGGTCTCCTCTTGCTACTTGTGAAGAATTTCTTCTTTCTTGAGTCAAAGTTGACTCCATTCTTGTGAAGCTTCTTCAACATCTTGGTGGTCTTCTTCACCATGAGAGCAATGTTGGAATCATCTTCATCATCGCTTGTGCTCTCATGATGCACCTCAATAGCCTTGGACTTGCCCTTCTTGTCATGGCTTGCTTTGAAGGCCAAGTCCTTCTTCTTGTCGGTGGAGGAGCCACCACTTGGTGTGATGTGCATGTACATCTCATGAGCATTGATCTTCCCCAAGACTTGTGTTGGTGTAGATGTGGAAAGATCACCTTGATGTAGCACGGTCACAATGTGTCCATACTTGTCAATGGGAAGGACACATAGGATCTTCCTCACAACATCGGATGGTTGCATTTGTGTGAGGCCAAGACCATTGAGCTCCTCTACAAGAACATTCAAGCGTGAGTACATTTCATTTGCATTTTCATGAGCAAGCATTTCAAACGAGTTCATCTTTTGCACAACCAAATGATAACGCTCCTCACGCTCACTCTTGGTTCCCTCATGGAGCGCACAAATATTTTCCCATAGATCATGGGCATTTTTGTGGTTCCGAACACGATTGAACACATCCTTGCAAATGCCTCTAAAAAGGAAGTTTTTGGCTTTTGCATTCCATTTTTCATTTTCCTCCTCATTAGGAGTGAGGCTAGTGCCTTCTTTGGGCTTGGCAAAGCCGGTGATCGCGGCATTGAGGCATTTAACATCAACCGCTTCTAGGTACGACTCCATACGGATTTTCCAATATGGGAAGTCGTCTCCCTCGAACATGGGAGGTGGACCATCACCTCCGGACATCTTAACTCTAGGCGGTTAAGCCTAAATCGAGAGCACGAAGCTCCGATACCAATTGAAAGGATCAAGATGCCCAAGAGGGGGGGGTGAATTGGGCTTTTCTAAAACTTCTTTCAATAATAAAACCTATCAAGCCCCAATTAACCCCCTAGTGCCTAGAAGTGTTTATGACAAGAATCAATAGCACAAAAGATTATCACTAAGCCAATTCTACTCTAGCATGGCAATTCAATTTGGGATGAACAACAAGTGTAATGCGGAATTGAATTGCTTGAATGTAAATGCGTAAGTAAAAGAGTAGAGATGACTCGACGATCTTTTTGCCGAGGTATCGAGGTGTCGGCACACCCCCCTAGTCCTCGTTGGAGCACCCGCGCAAGGGTATCGCTCCCCCTTGATCCGCGCAAGGATCAAGTGCTCACTACGAGCTGATTCTTCGCCACTCTGGCCCGGTGAATCGCTCGCTACCAGTCACAACTTGGCTTGGGTCATCCACAATGCCTCCGGATGATCACCAAGCTCTTCGATCGCCACCAAGTCGTCTAGGTGATGCCGATCACCAAGAGTAACAAGCAAGAACTCTCACTTGACCAACGCAAGGCTAATGAGATGGGTGGATGCACACTTGCTACTCTCTACTCACTAATGAGGTGTTTGATCACTCAATTATCAAATCTCTCAACCTCACTAGGCCTCTTGCACTCACTTGCAATCACAATGTGTTTGGGAACCTTTCAAATGAGCAAGAGTGACAGCATGAGGGGGAAGCATATTTATACCCCCCAACTCAAAACATGCACGAAGGGGTAAGTCCAGCCAGTTACACACTGACCGGACGCACCTGTCGGGGTGACCGGACGCGTCCGGTCAGTGTCTAACGGCTACGTGACGTTAGCCCTGACACCAGTACGATACACTGACCGGACGCACCCATGCGTCCGATCACCACTGACCGGACGCGTCCGGTCATCAATTTCCCTCTCTGGAACCTCTCTGGACGCGACCGGACTCACCTCCTGGTGCGTCCGGTCGAATACTGAAGAGCGTCCGGTCGAAGCCAAGCCTGCTTCTTAGCCAAACCAACTGACCGGACGCACGCCCCAGCATCCGGTCAATAGGGTTGAAGCGTCCGGTCACATTTTGAAGTCCGAAACGACTTCGGTTTGCGACGCTCCCTTCATGAACTTTCTTCCTTATGATCTTAGGGACCTTTCTAAGCTACCTAGGGCTTTGGTTAACAAGTGTGCACCACACCTAACTCAAAAGTCTCACCTAGGTCAAGCTACTCATTCAAACCCCTCTTTATAGTACGGCCAAAGATAAAGCAAAGACCTATGCTACTCTAAGTGTCCTTCAACACCAAATGACACTTAGCACTAGCCTATCACCGTCTTCGTCGTCCATCCTTTGAAGACCGAATGAATTCCACCGCTAAGGGGGCATGAATACCATAGTGCCCTCACGATCATCATTACCATGACCTAACTCAACTGTTTCTGCAAAATATACGTTAGTCATAGTAATTTACCGTTGTCATCCAATCACCGAAACCCACTGGGGGCCTAGATGCTCACAGTACGTCCCCGCGAAGCACAAGCGGAAGGGCAGCTTCGACAAGGAGTACATCAAGACGAAGTACTTGGAGAAGGCCCAAGCTGAGTAGTGTGCGTTCTTCACCACGCCCAGCGACGTCGACGACTCGGATGACGACTCCGCTGCCTCAAGCGACGACGAGTCCGAGAAGAAGAAGAGGATCGAGGACAAGCTGAACGGCCTCTGCTTCTTCGCCGACGACGAGGGCTTCTGCACCATGGCTCTCGGCAAGGAGGTCGACGGCGAGCTGGAGGACATCCCTCGGAACGACGACGACGACGACGACACCTCCCAGGTATCTTAGACCCCCGATGAGCTTTCTGCTGAGGTCGAGAAACTTACTGTCGCGCTCCTTAGTCAGGATAGGTTGCTTAGGCGTGCTGCTAGAGAGTGCAAGGAGTTTAGGCAGAAGTGGGAGGATACGGTGAAGGAACTTGAATCTGTCAAGTCCACCGTAGTTGTTACCGAGGAGGAGGAGTGCGAGATGTGCACCACACACATGACTGACCTTCTCACTTTGAGAAGCAAGTATGTTGTGTTGGTAGGAGAGGTGGATGAGCTGAAGGCTAGATCCTCGCTGTTGGGTGCGTGCAAGTCCTGCACGGGCTTGCAATCTGAGTTGGCAGAGAAGAATGCCAAGATTGTGTCTCTTGAAGAGGCCAACTCAGGTAGCACATGCGTGGCTAGGTGTGTTCTTTGTGAGGGTTTGGAGATGGAGATAGCCAACGTGAAACATGACAAGATGCAAACCGAGGAGGAAAACACATACCTTCGGACCATCTTGTCATGAGTGTCTAGTGGAGAGCCACAGCTCGGGATGATGATCTCCCAATTCAAGCGAGCTGCTGGAGGTCCTGGTGTTGGTTTTGCTCAGGGTGTTGATGTTTTGTCTTTTGGGAAGATTGGAGAGTCGAGTGGTCTTAACCCATGTGAGAAGCCCAACTCCACCACTACTCCCAAGCTTACCAAGATTTCACCCAAAGAGCCTCTCAAGCCTAACACCGAGGATGGGGTCTTTGTTGAACCTCCGAGAGCTCCACCAAAGAAACAATCTTGGGCTCCCAAACCAAACCACCTCAAGAACAAGCTGGACACCATGCCACCCATCCAGGAGGAGCTTATGCCATAGAAGGGCAAAGTGATCCACACCCACTACCGTGAGTACCAACAACCCCCTATGAGAGCGGTGAGGTACCATTGTGAGCATTGTGGGAGAGATGGACACTTGAGTGAGTTTTGCTTTCGGCGCAAGAGAGAGGCGCGCCATGCAAAGGAGATGAACAACTCAGACATGTACCATCCTTTCCATGATGTACATGTGCCGAACGTTCAGAGGCGTGCTGCTAGGCCTAGAGGTCCAAAACCTCAAGCTCCTAGGCCTAGGCCGCGTGGAGGTCGTGCCCAGCGGAAGCCTGCAGTTGTAGGCTATGGACCCCATGGCGGTGGCTTTGTAGTTGAGCGTTTTCCCCCACCATGGTTTGAGTATCGCGATGGACGCTCCTCCCTTAGCGGACCACGTTTTCCTCAGCGTGGTGATCGCTCTTCCCGTAGGCGTGCTAGGAATGGTTTTTCTGCTAACCGTTCTTTTGAGCAGCCGGCCCAACACTGGTATTCTTCCTACTTCACTAACCCTAGTGTTGGACCGTATGCTCACCCTATGTCTTTCTATTGATGTAGGTAAAACGATTGGAGAACGTTTGGTTGGTGGATTCCGGGTGTTCGAGGCACATGACCGGAAACGCCAAGTGGTTCTCCAGTCTTAGTCCTGTTGCCGGAAGGAGTATATCACCTTCGGCGACAATAGCAAAGGTAAGGTGTTGTCTCGAGGGTCTGTGCGGGTTAATGAGCACTTTGTGTTGCGCGATGTTGCTCTTGTTTCTAACTTGCATTTTAACCTTCTTTCTGTTTCGCAACTCTTTGATGATGACTATGAGATTCGTTTTAAGCCGAATCTCAGCCGTATTTTAGATCCTCAGGGCAATCTTGTTTGCGTGATTTCGCCCTTCGGGAAAGTCTTTCGTGCGGATTTCTCAGAGTCTTTTGGCATTTCTCGTTGTCTTGTGGCTGGACCTTCCTCCTCTGATCTTTGGAAGTGGCATAGGAGACTAGGACATTTGAGCTTCGACTTGCTTGCAAGACTTAGTTCACTTGGTCTAATCCGAGGATTGCCCAAGTTATCCATGGAGAAGGATCTTGTTTGCCATTCTTGTAGACATGGGAAGATGGTTGCCGCTCCCCACCATCCAGTGACTCAGGTCATGACCAAGCGCCCTAGAGAGCTTTTGCACATGGACCTTGTTGGTCCGGCTCGGGTGAGCTCGGTTGGGGGGAAGTGGTATGTGCTTGTTGTTGTTGACGACTTTTCGAGATATTCGTGGGTTTTCTTTTTAGCTGAGAAAACTGAGACTTTCTCCTTTGCTCGCAATCTGATTTTGCGTCTTCAGAACGAGTTCCCTTTGAACTCGATGCGAGCTATTAGGAGTGATAATGGTTCCGAATTCAAGAATTCGAACTTTGAGAAATTTTGTAACTCTTTGGGTTTAGAGCATCAGTTTTCTTCCCCCTACACACCGCCACAAAATGGTGTTGTAGAGAGGAAGAATCGGACCCTTGTAGAGATGGCCAGGACGATGCTCGATGAGCATAGGACTCCTAGGCGATATTGGGCCGAAGCTATGAGCACTGCATGCTACATTTCCAATCGCATATTTCTTCGAGCTTTCTCGAAAAAGACTTCTTATGAGTTGCGTTTTGGAAGACAACCCAAAGTGAGTTATTTTAGAGTTTTTGGTTGCCATTGTTTTATACTCAAGAAAGGCAACCTGGACAAGTTTGAGTCTCGTTCTTTCGACGGTGTGTTTTTGGGTTATGGCGCTCATACTCGTGCTTATCGTGTACTTAACCTTGACACTAACCGAGTCATGGAGACATCCGATGTCACCTTCGACGAGACCATGGTTTGTCCTTCTTCTCGTTTTGAGCGTGCAGGTGATCATGAGGTTGGTGAACCTTTTTTGATGACGAGGACGAGGGTGCTGAAGGTATGGACGATCCAGCACTTCCTCCACCTGCTGCTCCTAGTGGGTCGACTTCGACCATGACTGCACGTGGCCCCGACCCTTCTTCCTCTACTACATGGGGGCCATGTGATCCACCACCTCGGGTTGTACCGCTTGTACCCGAGGAGGCACCAGCTACTGTTGAGGGGGAGACCACTTCGGCAAGGGAGGAGCCACGACACATTTAGCGCCAGCACCCGCCTCAACAGATGATCGGCGACATCAACGATCGCGTCACTCGGTCTAGGCAAATCTCTCACTTTGCTCATTCTGCATTTGTTGCTGATTTTGAACCCCGAAATGTTGGACACGCTTTGACAGATCCAGATTGGGTCAATGCCATGCATGAGGAGTTGGAAAATTTTGAAAGAAATCGGGTTTGGGTTTTGGTTCCTCTTCCTCCTGATTGTCATCCCATTGGGACAAAATGGGTTTTCAAAAACAAACAAGGAGAGGATGGCCATGTTGTGAGAAACAAGGCCAGACTAGTAGCCCAGGGGTATAGTCAGAAGGAGGGGATAGACTATGAGGAGACTTTTGCTCCTGTAGCTCGTTTGGAGGCAATTAGGATATTCTTGGCTTTTGCTGCATCCAAAGGTTACAAACTTTTTCAAATGGATGTCAAGAGTGTCTTCTTAAACGGCTACATAGAAGAGGAGGTGTATGTGAGACAACCCCCCGGTTTCGAAAATCCCAAGTTTCCAAACCATGTTTTTAAACTTCACAAAGCTTTGTATGGTTTGAAACAAGCCCCTAGAGCCTGGTATGATAGGTTGAAAACCTTTTTGCTTGCTAAGGGTTTTAAAATGGGATGTGTGGATAAAACGCTCTTTCTCCTCAAGCAAGGCAATGATACTCTCTTGGTCCAGATTTACGTGGATGATATCATTTTCGGTGGTTCTTCTCACGCTTTGGTTGCCAAGTTTGCAGATACTATGAGCAGGGAGTTCGAGATGAGCATGATGGGCGAGTTGACGTTTTTCCTCGGGTTGCAAATCAAGCAATCCCGGGAAGGGACGTTCGTACACTAGGGTAAGTATACCAAGGACATCTTGAAGAAGTTCGATATGGGTGAGGCCAAGCCTCTTCCAACACCCATGTCGACCACGACGGCCCTGGATGCGGATGTGGATGGAGAAGCTGTGGACCAGAAGGAGTACCGGAGTATGATCGAGTCGCTGCTGTACCTGACGGTGACACGCCCGGACATCCAGTTCGCGGTGTGTCTTTGCGCGCGATTTCAGTCGTCGCCGCGCACCTCGCACCGTCAGGCGGTCAAGCGCATTATGAGGTACTTATCCTTCACTCCAGAATTTGGGATTTGGTATTCTGCTTCCTCCACCCTCTCCCTTTGCGGTTATTCCGATGCCGATTTTGCTGGTTGTCGCATTGATCGCAAGTCCACTTCTGGGACTTGCCAGTTTATTGGTTCTTCTCTTGTTTCGTGGTCTTCTCGCAAGCAGTCTAGTGTCGCCCAGTCTACCACGGAGGCTGAGTATGTTGCTGCGGCTAGCTGCTGTTCCCAGTTACTCTGGATGATGGCCACTTTGCGTGATTTTGGTCTGAGCTTTTCTCGTGTTCCCTTGCTTTGTGACAGCACAAGTGCGATTAGCGTAGCTAAGAACCCCGTGCTGTACTCTAAGACCAAACACATTGATGTGCACTTTCATTTTCTGCGAGACCACTATGAGAAGGGTGATATCGACCTTCGCCATGTCGATACTCATCATCAGTTGGCTGATATTTTCACCAAGCCTTTGGACCAATCAACTTTTGCTAGGTTGAGAGGTGAGCTTGGTGTGTGTTTCCCCTTTTAGTTGGGGGAAACATTTTGGTTTGTGTATCTTAGACTGACTCTTTTCTTTCCTTTGGTTTGATCATGCATCTTTGCATATTTCCATTCAGAGCTTCATGAATATACTCCTTAGAATGTGGCTATGCTCTGTTTAGTGTATGCTCCGATGCTATTTACTGATGCTTATAGCTTATGCTCTTTCTGATCACTAATACACGTTGAGAGCTGAGCTGTTTTATGAATGGTGAATTTTGGTTAATGAACATAAAACTTGAAAAATGTTCACCATTGAGATATGCAACTAGCATGTGTTGAAATCACTTGTGTTTTTCATATATGCTAGGTTGCTATGTCTCTAGCTCTGAGTCATTCACTTGCTTGGTCTGTTCATATTCTGTTTTAAATTTGAACCAAGTTAAGTGAATTGGAAAGATCGAGATGGGATTGCTTGTCAGCACATCACAGTTTCGAGACTGTTTCTCATTGCACTTTGAGTTAAACTTGAGCTGTGTAGTGTATGACCGAAACTGTTGCTTCAAGCTTCTAATTTCTTTTGCATAGGCTTCGCACAGTTGAAAAGTTAGGCAATGACAAGCTTTCAACCTCTCGCACTCATATGCTGAAATTTAAACTTGTGTAATTTAACCGCTGCAACTCCGATAAAATCTGAATGCACAAGTCTATGTTTCTTTCTATAGCATGATGATTGAACCTTGCTAGGGGTAGTTCACCTTATATACCTGTTTAGCACTTGTTTGACTTCCTGTCTATACATGTTTTGTGCTATTTTGATGGTGAATACATTTTTGGCTAAAAACTGCTCACTTTGCTCATATGTTCATATTTCGTATTTGGTGATCAGTTTGAGCTTTTGCTAGCATTCTGTGCTTAAAATTGAGTCATCGGATCAGCACTTTGTCAAGCATCTTCATGCTCTATCGATTAGGTTTCTGAAGCTGCTAACTTGCATTTTTACTCATATGCATTTGGAGGGAGCGTTCTTCTGTCAAGGGGCAGAACTTTGGTTGATGGTGCATTTTCAACTAAGGGGGAGAAATTCTCCAAATCATAAGATCAACTCCTAGTTGTGTGCACTATTGGAGGGGGAGCTTGAGTTGGAGTTTGCTCGATTTTGAGGTTGTTTGGATCTCCCAATTTGGTTCAGAGCTTTTCTGCTAGTTGTGTTGAGCCTCTGTGCCTCTATCTTGAGGGACTAGCATTTTTGGCTTTGTAGTCCAATTGGTTCGGAGTAGTATTGGTAGCTACTTGTGTTGAGCCTTTGCCTCTTTCTTGAGGAACTAGCAAACCTTGTCTTTATGTTGTTTCAGTTGGTATCGAGTTTTTTCTCGCTAGCGGTGTTGAGCCTGTTCTACCTCTTCTTGAGGGCTAGCTTTGCTTTGCTTGGTTGCGTCGAGCCGTTGCCCATATCTTTGGGAACCAAGTTGTGTTGCTCTTTCCACTTGACCTTCTTCGGCTTTGACATGCTTTTGGGTCATTTGGTCGAGTTCTCTCTTCTTTCTTCCTTCCTTCTTCTGTTTCATTATGATTTGTGTTGGTAGTTGACAATGCACTCATCAAGGGGGAGATTGCGGATACATGGGTGTATGCCGAGTATCTGAGTGATGAGTGATTGTCAACTGGGATAATGCGCATGTTCTTTGGCTTGTGTTGTGCAGGTGTCGAGCACGGATACAGTGATCAAAGGCAAGGTGAAGGTCAAGTAGAGACGTGCTGTGCCGATGGACCGAGAGTGGTGAAGGGCGGACGTGAGGCTTGGACTGAGGGACCGGTGGCCCGAGGATCAGCTGTGGTGGTTGACAGCCTGGGACAGCGACGAGCGAAGACTTGCGGGCATGGTGTTGCCTGAGTCGAGGACTTGGGGACACGTGTCGGTGGACGGGGTACACGGGCGATGCATCCCTTCTATGGCTCGGTTTGGTGGTTGAGCCACAGAAAAACCATTGAGTGGACGGTTTCCAGGTTTGGGCCTCAAAACCTGGGCACTGATGGTTTCCGAGTTTGGCCACAAAACTCGGGCTGAGGACGGTTTCCAAGTTTGGGCCTCAAAACCTGGGTGCTGCGGGTTTGCTGAATTTGGGCCACAAAACTCAGGCCATGGATGGCTGGTTTCCCGGTTTGGGCCTCAAAACCGGGGGTTGGCTGTGAAGGCTGGTTTCCCGGTTTGGGCCACAAAACCGGGGGTGCGACGTCCGGGAAAAGGACAAGCAGAGCGGTGGCGGCACGTGGCGGCAATCGGTGAGGTTGCGTCGAGGCAACGCTACCAGTTGTGCGGGCGTGGCCATCGGATCACCACCTACCACGAGTTGGTCCAGAATAACCCTAGGGTTTAGCTGGTTTGCTCTGTAATTAGTGAGGGGTAGAGTAGGAATTAGAATTAGGATAAGTAGAGGGAGACACCCTCCTCCCATTCTATCTCAGTCATTTGCTCTTTCGCTTCTAGGGTTTCCTGTTCTCCCATTCCCTGCTGTAGCAAACTGAGATCCACAAAGAAGAGAACAATACCTCTGTGTCCGTAAGATTTTGAGGAAGTGAGACCGTAATCTCACTATTGTAGCGTGTGGTAGCCACACGGTTGCAATTTCGTGGTTGTGATTCGCGTTCTATTCGTGTTCTTCGCGGATTGCTTTTCTCCACGTTTTTCCCGTTGATCGATCTCTCTACTCGTTGCGTCTTTTGCAAATCCGTTTGAACAGAGTTGTTCTAGATCGTGAGGCACTTCTTTCCACCGAAGGAAATCATCTCTAACCTCACGAGCTAGTAGATCGGACGATTTTTGTTTTGGATCGAGTTTGCTCCTTTTGTCCCGAATTCTTCAAATTCACCGATTTGGAGTTAGGTTCGAGCCATGATCTCTTTGGATAGCTCACTAACCTCCTTGGAACTCCTCATACCAAGTCTAAGCCTTAGTGCTTTTGATTCGGAGGAGATCTGGTTGAATTCGCGGAAGAACAGTTCTGTATCGGGACCATCGGACGCTCTGTTCTTGAGCATCGGACGCTGAGTTCTTTCCATCGGAGTGTCCGTTGCCACGTGTCATCTGACAGTGCTTTTAAAGGAGCATCGGACGCTGACCATCAGAGCGTCCGTTGCCATCGGACGCACCGGAGGTCTAGCATCGGACGCTAGGGTTTCACTATAGCAGCGTCCGATGCCAGTCCAGTAAGGTTCCAGAGAGGTCCTGTTTGCATCGGACGCAGGCCAGCGTCCGATGCAACTGTTTCTGCGCAGTTTCGTCCGCGGTTTGTTCGTCTGTTGCCGGATTTGGTTTTCGAATTTTGCGCTGGGTTTCTAGGATTGTATAGTGTCCCGCTGTGCTTCTTAGAAGCATCCACCCTACATCTAGGGTCGTGGACACTTGCAAGCTCTAGGTTTGCTCTTGGGGTTGATTCTTGGAACAGTAGCAACAAGTTTTCAGAAAAGAAATTTGAAGCTCCCATTCACCCCCCTCTGGTCGCTTTCTGCTAGCACTTTCGGTCCTTCAGATACGATCTTTGAATCTCATGGTGCTACATTCTTTGAGAACATTTTTCCTATGAAAGATATGCGTAGCAATGCTAAGTTTTCCTCTGAACTAACTCCTGATTTTACTACACCTATTGAGCCTCCGCTTAAGTCATTTGAACAACCACTTAATGAAGTTCTTGAGGAGGATGGCAATGAAATTCCTGTGAGGAACAAGAGACGAAGGATTGCAAAATCCTTTGGCGATGATTTCATTGTGTACCTTATGGATGATACTCCTACTTCTATTACAAAAGCATATGCATCTCCAGATGCAGATGATTGGAAAGAAGCTGTTCGTAGTGAGATGGACTCGATTCTTTCTAATGGTACCTGGGAGTTATCTGAATTGCCTTTTGGTTGTAAACCTATGGGTTGTAAGTGAGTGTTCAAGAAGAAGCTTAGACCTGATGGTACTATTGACATGTACAAGGCTTGGCTTGTGGCTAAGGGTTATACCCAAAAAGAAGGCGAAGATTTCTTTGATACTTATTCACCTGTTGCTAGATTAACCACTATTCGAGTATTACTTTCCCTGGCTGCCTCATATGGTTTTCTCATTCATCAAATGGATGTGAAGACAGCTTTTCTTAATGGAGAGTTGGATGAGGAGATCTATATGGATTAGCCTGATGGGTTTGTAGTAAAAGGTGAAGAGCAAAACGTGTGTAAGTTATTGAAATCTTTGTATGGCTTGAAACAAGCACCTAAACAATGGCATGAGAAGTTTGACACTACTTTAATTAATGCAGGCTTTGCTGTTAATGAAGCTGATAGGTGTGTGTATTGTCGACATGGTGGGGGTCAATCTGTTATATTATGTTTATATGTTGATGATATTCTTATTTTTGGAACAAATATTTATGTTATTAATGAGGTCAAGTCTTTCCTATCAAAGAGCTTTGATATGAAAGATCTGGGTGAAGCTAATGTTATTTTGAACATTAAGCTGATTAAGGATGAGAGTGGGATTACTTTATTGCAATCTCACTATGTTGAGAAGGTTTTGAGTCGCTTTGGATTTATGGATAGTAAACCTTCTCCAACACCTTATGATTCCAGTGTGACTTTGAGAAAGAACAAAAAGATTGCTAGAGACCAACTGAGATACTCTCAGATTATTGGTTCACTCATGTATCTAGCGAGCGCAACTAGACCAGATATCTCATTTGTTGTGAGCAAGTTGAGTAGGTACATGTCCAAACCGGGTGATAATCATTGGCATGCACTTGAAAGAGTTTTGCGTTATCTCAAAGGTACAATGAGTTTTGGAATTCACTATTCTGGGTACCCAGCTGTGCTAGAGGGATATAGTGATGCAAACTGGATTTCTAATATTGATCAAATCTACGCCACTAGTGGGTATGTCTTTACCCTTGGAGGTGGTGCAGTGTCATGGAGGTCTTGTAAACATACTATTTTGACTAAATCAACCATGGAAGCAGAACTTGCTGCTTTGGATACAGCTTCTGCAGAGGCAGAGTGGCTGCGTGAGCTCTTGTCTGACTTACCGGTGGTTGAAAAACCAATACCGGCTATCCTTATGAACTGTGATAATCAAACAGTGATCACTAAAGTGAACAGTGCTAGGGATAATGCGAAGTCAACAAGACACGTTAAAAGACGTTTGAAGTCTGTCAGGAAGTTGAGAGTTGAGACACTCCGGAGTAATAGCTGTGACTTATGTACAAACAGACAAAAACCTGGCAGATCCCTTTACAAAAGGGTTATCACGAAATGTGATAGAAATCGCATCAAGGGAGATGCGTATGAGACCCATATGAGTTTACAGTAGTAGTAACCAAACCTTTTTAATCGGAGATCCCATGACTAAGGATCTGGGAAGAACAAGCTATTGGTAAACCGAGGAGAGTAACCTCGAAACCCTCTCTATGTGAAGATGCAATACTCTCATTGCTATGAGGCACTGTATGGAAGGTTGACAAAGGCCTTAATATGTTCTTTTGGCTTTAATGAGCAAAGATGATGTCCTATAGAGTATTCTTGAAAGAACATACCTATGTGAGCCATGACTGTTAAACGTCGCAGTCTATGAGATTAGGGTGATCTCTAGTAAGCTCATGAAGAGACCATGAAGTATGACGTATATGCTCCACCGACGGAGAAAGGCTATTGACAGCCAGGTACTAGTTTAATCTTGAGTAAAACTTGCTTCACGCAAAACTTGCAATTCAAGGCATAGTCCATTGTTGAAGTTGTGAATAAGTGTAACTTAATGTTATAGGTGGAAGTTCAACTTAATAGTCTCTGCTAAACACTAGTATATCAAACAGTAGCGGGAACAGACAAAACTCTGGTGGGGGATTGTTAGAATTATATATGGGCTTGGCCCATTAACAAATTCTAAAATTCATAATAAATCTCAAAGGCCCATTCATGTGTGCAAAGAGGAGAAGTGGAACTCTTTAGTCCCACATTGCTAGTGGAAAAGGACGAGGACTTGCTTAAATATGAAAGTCCTCTCCACTTCCTCAAGTGTAGTGTGAGAAGGAGAAAGAGAAGCCCACACGCGCGCGCTCACCTCGCCTCGCCAGGTAGGGCGGGGCGGGGCGGGGCGACTGGCGCGGGTGCGCGGCACCTGCGTGAATGGTCCACCGAAATCCGGCTCCTCGCCTTGCGGGAGTGCGGTTTCCTTTTGCAGTTTTAGTTTTTGGTTTCTTGGCCTTCAAGCCTTCAAGTTGCAGAGTCCTAAACGGTTACAACTTAAGAGTCCTAAACCGATTTAGATCGTGATCGCAACACGAGGTCGGTTCAACAGGACTATATAAGCAACCTATCGGCCACGCCAAAAACGCATCTCAACACCTCTCGAGTTAGGGTTTGCCTCATATCGCTTTTGCACTACCGTCTAGTCGTCTCCAGTCCGTTCGCTTGCGTGCACCAGCGACCGGGCGAGCAGGTCTCTGGAACCCTTGTCTTTGCGATCCTGCACCGGGAGAAGGCGAATAAGGTTTTTGGGAAGCGCTCATCGCGCGACTGCTCTCGTCTTCAACAACGGGTCATCTACCGTCCAAGTCAGGCGGCGCTGCGTCCAGACGGACTCATCGTCAACTGCTCCAAGCTCTTCCTCCACCGCTTATCGAGGATCAGCCAACACCGACTCCACCGCCTTCTCCAACATCCGAAAGGTACGCCGCTCGTGATCTAATGTCTATGCTTATATTAGATCTTATGTCTTTGTTCTTGCTATTTAATCTATCTAGTGTAAGTGCTATGCTTACACCATTTGTCATGTTTGAGATCATGTTATACATATTTTATTATGCTAGTAAACAATACAATCAGAGATATCTAGATCATCAATTTATCATGATTTATATTCTGTTTTTATTCTGAAAATTGTCTATTCTTTTAACATAAATGATAAACACCCTTGTTTTGGATTGTTGATTAGAAACGTATGGCTGCTGTTCATCGACTAAGACGTGTTTATTTGCTTGGAAGTTTTGCTAGGTGAGAAAGCTATATTCTTATCTGTTGTGCTATTAGCTAAGTCATTGAGATCTAGTAGGCTAATAGTGGAGAGCTGCTCCGATACTCCTTTCCTACTAAAATCACACATATATCAAAGTTGTTCATTCTAATTAATTATTTTTTTAAAAAAAAAAATCCACTTAGGGCTCCGCATGGGTCTGGCCTCTAAACCCAGCCATGTCCAGAACCCAAAAACAATGCTGACTATCTCTTTATTTTTATTTAGCTCCCGTACGTACATTCCGTTTCTTATATGCAGGTAGCCGGTGGCCATGCATAGCTAGCAACTAGTACCAACCAGGCAATGGTTCAATAGAAAAAAAAAAATAGCCAACAGAGTGGAAAGACGCTGGCGATGGAATGGTGTCGTTTACTACTACAAAACGATTTGTAGCAGCATCTTTTTTTAGGAGCTGCTGCGGCTCTGTATAGAGTCAGCACCTACAAATTCCTTCCAAACGAGTCTATCTCTACAAATCATTATAGGGGACGGTTGTTACTATGAGCTGTTCCTATAAATAGCTTAGATTTGGCTCAATATCTGGCCGTCCCTACAAATAGACGTCGAATACTTAAAATTAAGTACTAAAATTTGATTTTTTTTAAATAACTTCAAATGACGAAATAACCAAAATAGAAGTTGTAGATCTTGAAAATTTATAAAACTTTGATATTTACAACTTTTAAATTTGGAACTATTTGATGCCTCAAAATACTATTTGAAATTCAATTTTAAATTATTAAAAAACTCTAATATCTCATTTTTGATCTCTGGCTCAAACTTGTAACTAGTCTTTCTTCCTCATACTAACTTTCAATCACTTGATTTTTTTTCTTAAAACTTCAAAAATCATGCTCTATCAATTTTTTGTGTTTTTCATACTATTATTTTGGTCATCTTTTCTTATGAACAATTCAAAATTTAAATTTCAAAAAAATAACAACTTCAAATAAGATTTTAAAGTGTCAAATGATTTCAGCAGAAAAAGTCATCAACAACAAAGTTATAGAACTCATCAAGATCTATAACTTTTATTTTTAATCATTTCTTCGTCCAATAAAGTAGTATTAAACATTCTTCACAAACGACATATCTCCCATATAATTTCATAATCTCTGTGAAAAATTTATGAATTTGTGAATAATGTATAGTATCAATTTACCAGATGAATAAATGACCAAAACAAAAGTTGTAGACTTTGATGAGTTGTACAACTTTGTTGTTGATGATTTTTCAGCTGAAATCATTTGCCACAAAGGGTGTGGCAAATAATTTGTTTGAAGTTGTCTTTATTGCGCTGCCACATAAGTATTATGATGACGTGACATGGTATTTATCGAAGAAATAGAGAAAAAAAATTATAGAAACAATGCCTATCTATGCATCGAGATGGAACAAACTGCTCCCACCAGGTCTATGCGGGAGAGCGAGGCGTGTGCGCCGTGCCGCCGAGCAAACTTTGTCGAATGTCTTGCTTAAAAACACTCGGCAAAGCCTTGCCGAATGTTTTTGAGCTCTTTATTGAGTGCAAAAATACTCGGCAAAGTGCCTGTCTAGTGAGGTGGAAAGGACTCCGCCGAGACCACATATTTGTGTAGTCGCATCGCATCAATCTTTTCAGTAGAGTGATTACTGTTTTGTTGTTATCTAATTGTTTGAACTTTAGTGTCTGTGTGCATACGACAATCGTCGAGGTGAAGTATAGTACCGGACTACCAGTCGAAGAAGTTGTTGATGTCACGGCGGCCGGACTCCGGGTCAAACTGGTCGACGCCAAATGGCAGGCACAAACAGCCGGTTGCGTAGCGGCCGAGGTAGAGGTCGGAGGCCCGGCGTCTGCAAACTGATTCGCTGCGTCCGCCCCGGTGTTTGCAGCCTAGCCCCGTGCCCAACCTTGAGCCTGAACTGCGGCTTGCCCCTTACGTCGAGCTCGTCGCACCGAGAATAGGGAAGAAGAAAGCGGGAGCAGAGGATCCATAAGAGAAAGGGGAAAATGATTGGCCAGATTCAAGGACAAAAAATTTGCATTGTGAAGTATATATTTTTAACATTATGTCCTAGGATATAGAAATTATTGCTGGTTTCTACGCTGTGAGTGTCTTTAGAAAACTATGGTATGATAGTGTAAAAGGCAATATTAATGACATGCGCGTACACAATGAATCGAATCATTGCTAAAGTAGAGTCCGGGGTGTCCAGGTCTTCTGCTACTTGCCTTGATTCGTGAGTCTGCTTTTTCGACGATAGATAATAGGAGACAGAGGGAGTATGTTGTCTCACAAAGAGAGATCAGATTTGGGTATTTGGTTCTTGAACCAGCATTTTTTTTTTTTTGTAGTATTTGGTTCTCAAATCAGCTTTTGTTGTAGTAGTCTGTGCGGGCAAGATTTTACCCCCAGCTTGGCAAAGGCAAGGCTTGCTCGGCTAGGAGAGGTGACACATGGCTTGCTGAAACCAAAGCAGCCCCTTGTTCGCCGGCCTATTTAAGATTTAGCATATTAACTAGGGTCCTTGGATCAGTTTGCTCTAATTTTCTCATCCAATTATAGAGTTAAAGGGGTCCAATCCGTCTCCAAGACAAAATAATTTTTAGGAGACTCAAGCCTAGCATCACCTTATGTTCAAAGCTCCAGTCGACTCTTATAGTCATACACTACCTTTATCCCTGAATAAATTAACTTTTAGAGTTATATTAAGTTAATTTTTTCATATTCAAAGCACAAATAATTATCAAACCAAGTAACAATTACTATTTATTTATTGACAGATGTTAAAATTTGTTAGGTGGTGATTTAGGATTTACTATACTATAACTATCTACTGGGTTGTATTTATAAAAAAATTAACATATTTAACTATATAAAAAATATGTCGACAGATAACGAGACACTCTCTAGAAATACTCTCCTTGTCCCAATATAACTATCGTTTATAATTCATGAGAAACAACTTTTACTAAATATATTTTAAATAACTTTTACATAATTAATATCATTAGAAAGATCTTTGAATCTATTTTTTTAATAAAATTATTTAGAGTTATAAAGATTGTACATATTTTCTATAAATGAAGTTAAATTTGTGGCACAGAAACAAAAAACAACAGTTAATTTAAGACGGAGGGAGTACTCATGTTGTATCTTATCTCATGTTACTAATGTTGTGTTATAAGTTCTTTGCACTGACTTAAAACAATTATAGAATTGATTTATTCAGTGATGAAGAGAGTATATGATTATTTGTCTTCAGAAATACTTTTAGTTTACGTTGATATAAACTTATGGAAAACAATAGCTACCAAAGTCGACTATCTAACAAGATAATGCAAAGCTGAAGAAAACGTCGAATAGACACAAACTGCTTTTCAGTGTAGCACATGGCGGATTCTTGGTTCAGTGACCAATCCATGAGAGCCTGCAGTGGATAAAAAGTTTTCTTTTTAGAATACCTCCATTGGGACGACGCAAACTCTCGGTCTAATCGCCAAGCAGACGAGAAACGCAAAACCGCAATGGTAGCGGCCGCCTCCCCTATCTGCTGTCGTCCATTTTGCTTTGCGATTCGTGCTCGGGATGGAAAAAATAGAGTAAAAATAAGGTATTGATGTGCACGAATCGCGGAACACTGTCAACCGTCCGATAGGAGAGGCGGCCGCTCCCTATTGCGGAAAAACCGGCTTGCCAAGCAGACCACTGGAGATGTCTCTTCTGGCTTGTCGATAGGCCACCTCCAAACAAAACGAAACCAAACATACACTATCGCCAACCGTGCAACACCTACCACCACATTTTATTTCTTCTGGCAATGATTGACTTAGTAGCCATAGCCACACGTCATACCTGAGTGCTGCCCTGCGACTCGCCGTCGCCGTCGCCCTGCCGCACGGTGAGGTGCCACTCGCCCGTGCCGTCGCCGAAGGCCTCGCCGTTCCCGGACCACCGTTCCCACGCCGCCACCTCCTGCTCCGTCGCGCCGATGTAGCTGGCGCCGAGCACCTTGCAGCCGAACCGGACGCGCTCCAGGACGCCGAAGCGCCGCGCGTACGCGGTCAGGTACTCCGCCACCTGGTCGTGGCGCGGGAAGAGGCCCTCGGCCGAGGCCGCGTCCGCGGACGCCGGCCACGGGAAGTCGGAGAACCGGTAGGTGGACGCCGGCGTCTGCAGACTCGTGGAAGCCAGCGTCCGATTCCACACGCCGCCGACGGCCGTGCCGGCCTCGAAGACCACGGGGCGGAAGCCCTTGGCGAGCGCGTGCTTGCATGCCGCCAGGCCGCTCGGCCCGGCTCCGACGATCGCCACGCGTTTCTTCTTTGCGTCCATTTTGCTTAACTTTTTGTCTCTTAGCAGAATAGCAGAGTTGAGTTGTGTTCTCTCTCTTCTTGGCTTTCACATCTCGGAAGCCCCGTCTGCCGGTGTGCAATTGTATTTGTACCAGTAGAACAGGCGCGCCCTGCGCGCCCTGTAGATGGATAGAGAGCATGAGTGTTATAAAAAAAATACAAAAGCATAAGTGTTACTAAAAAAATACAAACTTAAAATTCATTTATATATGGGGGTAAACATTAGAATGATAGTGACCATATATTACAAACTTTGCAATATTTTTGTACGGCATACGTAGATGTTTAATACATTGAGTAGCATGGTATAAGAAGTTTAGAGAACCATTGTTTGTAGGCTAAGGCTAAGTGCTGCTGGTTTTGCCGAGGCTGTACACGCCCCTGTGCACCTGTCGCTAGTGAAGATGCTATTGTTGGACAATAGGAACACATATGGAGCGCAGCCAACCTATGTAGAACAAAAATAACGTGACAACGGGAACAAAATAGAACGTAGCACTTCTTACAACTGAATAAAAAAGCACACTAAATCTGTGAATAGAGGATATGTTTTAGTGTCATACCTAAATACAGAATGTCCAGTTAACTACCATTCTCTGCAACACAGAATGACAATACCTTCTTGCCCTCGTAGTTAAGACTGTTGGCAAACATAGGAGATAAGCACAGGTGCATATTACAGTCTGAGTAATAAGATAAAGAAATGCATATTAGTTATTTCGTCAGATCAATATTGGAAAGAGCCAAGGATTATGCAGAGGGATGTTTTATATACACATGGAAAATTTTCATATATACAGAGTAACTACTCTCAGGGAGTACGGGAAATTTACCATATTATATATATATATATACACACACACACACACTTTGGTGTCGTGCTTCTCAGGAACTGGTGCATCTTGTATAGAAGACAATGCACAGTAAATTTGCAGACTTTAATTAGCAGAGCACAAATGAACTGAGAAGCACCGTCAACTGTTTTTTGAGATGTATAAACTGAGAAGCAAAAAGAGCATATCAAGGATAAATGTTACCTACATGTATGAGTATGAGGACAATAAAAAGGTTATACAAAGACAACCGAAACTAAGCAGGTATAGGACAAGCAGTATATCAGAATATGAAAAGAACTGGCCAAAACAGGAGACTTTGTAAAAACTGTTTGTTGAGCGAATTGCTGTGAAACATCACGTATTGATTGCATCACAAGAAGCAAAGAAATTAGTGTCAAAATTGATTAGACAGAGACTGGCAATAAAATTGGGCTAGCATTGTACAAAGACCTAGCAACAAGGTAAAAAACAGTCACTACAATATGTATGAAATATTAGTAAATAAGCAATATAGTTATGGCTAGGTTTATGAACGAATATGCAAGCCAGCTAGGGTTGGTACATATAAACTTTGGTAGTGACTGTTATGGCTAGGTTTGTGAACGAATATGCAATTAAACAATAAGGCATCAAAGAATATATATATATATATTTTATTAACATAAGCATGAGAAACATGTTATCTTTTGATGGTGCAAGAGTGAAATACTGACAAATATCAAAGGCATAGCTGCAGTATATGGGTATATATCAGGCTACGTAAATTATACTGCTAGTATAAAAACATGTTATGAAGGGAAGCGGCAAAGCCTAAAAACAAGGTGTCTAGTAAATCTAAATTACCAGGTTTGATTGGGCAGCCGCATTTGGTAACCTGCATGCGTTGGGTTGACGAACTATTGTAGGTGGCTATTGACTGGCAATGATCTAGTGTGGTAATGTTTTGGTGTGGGCAGATGCATAGATTATCAGAACTGAGATGGATAGACAAGGAACTAATAAAAATAGAGAAGTTAGACAAAAAGGCTAGCAACCTAAAATATAAAGAAAAGCAGACCGATGGCTAGTAACAACCATACACCGAAACAGAAATAAATACGAAGAAGACAATCCACAGGTTATGTACCAATCATTTTGTGAGTTAAAGTATATAATCTATAAAAATTATAATCAGCAGTTGCACAGGAGCAGCTACAAATTTGGTAAGGAACTAACTAATCACAACAGATAAATATAAACTTTTTTTAGTTTAGAGATATATGTTTCTATTTTTGAGGTTATAAAGGAAAATCTGTAAATATAGTAAAAAATAATTAGCAGATATAGCTATGAAGATAGACAACGGATTGGGGTAAACAAGATCTGATAGCATGTTTTGTTATCTCAGTAGCTAACTTTATGTACCTAACTTTATGAGCAGGAAGTTCAACCTTCCAATGATAGGCAAAATTAATTAGCGAATGTATGTAGCAGAATCCAATATCACAAACATTGCAAAATTACTTGAAAAAGAGCATTTCGACCCCTCTATAGTTTAATGAGAACACCTTGTTCAAATAGCTACAAAGTGTCAATGATAAAATAAAACAAGCGCTTAGAGTACAAACCTTATGAAAACTTTGATCTTGCTGAAAATAGATTTTTTAGCAACTCTAGAAACTATAATACTCAAGTCATCGTCGGTCAACACCATTCAGAATCTAGCCACCTGAAACATTCGAGATATTTTTTAAAAGCAGCCTCAAAATATAGCATGATAGAGTCATGGTTTTACAGGTAAATGTTCCTTTTGCACAAAAACGCATATAAATTTATTTTGTATAAAGTACAGTTTAGCTGAATATGTAGGCAAACCTTTTAGCATGTAATTTGCGGGGACATCTATCAGAGATTGAGATGCATTCTATCCTGAAGAGAAATATTAATTAAAATGTGAGATATGAATAGAGTAATGGTGTAACTATCACTGAACTAACTCTCAGCAGCACTACTATCTCTGGACCAATGAGTTAACTGTATGTGAAAATGGTAAGTATCACTCTACTTATTACCACTATACAACAAATAGATGACTTTTTTTTCTCACTGAACTAATAAATCCATATTAAATCAATTTATTCCTCTAGACAAGGCTTAGGGCCAGCCTTACCCTATGATTAGAAGAGGGTGAAGGCAATCAACGGTGCACTTCTTAAGCAACACAACTATATAGTGCAAGCCTAGAGTTGCCATGTAATTATTGCAATAGAAACTAACATGATTTTCAATTGGTTTAACTATGGATAATTTCATGTTTTCTTGCTGCTAGAAAACTAAATTTGACCCCAATAAATAGAAACTGCATTTTACATAATATCAGATGATAATAGGGATGGGCGTTTAACCATGAATATTTCATGCGTTCACTTTCCTCTATGCTCTGTTTCCTAGCAAACAACGCGGTGCTCTTTTTCAGAGATAAAGAATGAAGCCCATGGCCATTTGCTCCACTGTGACGTCACCTGGTGACCAACAAAAAATTTTGGATGACAAGGCTGCATACATAAATCACTATTCTGTGAACAATTAGCAAACTCGAAGGTGGATGTAGATATCTGGAACCATTAGTTCTGATTATATTAGCAACTAGGGATAGAAGTGTATAGCGAATCATCGTATCACAAAATAAAACTATGCAAGGGTCCAAACAATTCATTTGGCATGTTTACCTCTGGGTGTCTGTGTCCAATTCGTTTTCCTTGGTATGTGGATATAGTATGAAACAAGACAACAACAACCTGCAGCAGTAGAAATGAAAGGTTGTGATCCAAATATAGCTAAATAAATTTCATGCACACTGGGGTCAAAATAATTAATATAAAAAATTGGAACTATCTTAAGAAAGACTACGGTCCGTCTTTCTTTCATAGAGAATGAGGCATTTCACAATACTGAGATAGCAAACAATATCCGGTATGCTCATGCCAAATGCGTTAAGGTGTGCAAAAAGTCCCGGTGCAGCAGTGTGAACTCACCATAGAATAGTGGATTAGAAATAGAAATGAAATGAATCAAAATAAAAATAAATGAACACACTTTCATCTACTAGCTGACTTCGTTTTTCTTTTGCAAAATGCAAGTCGAACTTGTCGTATGGTAAGAGAAGCTAGCTTTCTATCAGACATTACCTGTAAGATTATAGGGAAATTCTGAACACGTTGTTGTTTGGCTGACTTGTTGGCTTGTTAAATAGCAAAAGCAAAAGTCTTCTGAAAACTGGATAAATTGGGCCATGGATGAAGCTATATCCCAAGTGTGCATCTTCATCTGTGACATAGTGGCGGCAAACTGCATAGGTTAGATAGCTTTAGGAATTAGCGAAATATTAGTTGCCCAAAGTGGAATATCAATCACCTAGGATTAGAAGGCCTATATGGAGGAATCTAGCTGAAGGCCTCCACTCTAGCAGTTCCAGCAACTGGACACCTTGTAACATGAAAAAAAAACTAACCATGTGTTGTGACCATGGTATTTACAAACCTTTTTTTAAAAAAAAATATGTTGTCACTGAATATATTCTATAATCATCCAAGCTGTGGCAAGATAAAACCCTTATAAGCAAGTGCTGAAATGCATACCATCTTCAGTAAAATATAAAGTAAAATATTGATGCCACTTCCTAATTTAGTTAGCGTACCTTATTGATGTATTTGTCGAACTTGATCAGTGAATCATGTGTACTGTCATAAACAAGCAAATTTGGGGAAAAGAATAGCATTATCTGCAAATCAAAGACACAACGTGGCCCTATTGCAAGAAAATGACCGGATTTTGTATGAATAATATTGTGTGCTGCATCATCGTATACAAAGATAATTGCAGTCTGACAAATCATCATGCGCAACAGGAAAGCAATGGAAACTAAACAGATATAAGCATGAAAGATAACTGCAGGCTGACGTATATTGACGATTAAATCGCGAAGCCTAAATGTGGACAAATGGAAATATTTTTGTGATAAGCTGGAAAGATATACTAAGCTCTGTCTTACGTTTAATCACCTATCCTTGTAAGTAGGCAGGGTGAGAACTTGCAACGAATGGCTAGGTTTATAGAACAACTTGTTTACCATGATTCCAAAGCATTAATACAGCTTTGTTTGTCTAAGAAGAAAGTCTATTCGATTAGAATCTACAAACTACTAATTATAAGTCTATCTAATTAAAGATACATTAACTACTGATTCTAATAACGAATGCCTAGGTTCATAGAACAGCTTGTTTACCATGATTCCAAAGCATTAATACAACTTTGTTTGTCTAAGAAGAAGGTCTATTCAATTAGAATCTACAAACTACTAATTATAAGTCTATCTAATTAAAGATAAATTAACTACTGACTTTAATTAAAAGAGATTGTAAAAACAAAGGTATGTTTTCTTTTGCAGGGATCTTAAAAAGAATAGAGACCTAAAACATTTTCAGCGTGGCATGCGACCTGAACAAAGTAAATAAGAAAGCACAGATGAACTATGGGCTAAGAGCAGGCAGAAATTAATAGGAATGTTTGAAAGTACAGTAAATAGTTTGCGTAGAGGTCTCAGAAATATACTAATCACCATTTATTCATTAGTCTGGAGCTTGAAGGCACGGCGACAACTATGTTACCCTCATAAATTGCATAATATAGGCATCTGACCATGCCCAGTACCTCACAGGCTGAAGAAGGGGTCAATGGAAAATGGCAAATGGAAAGAAACCTAGGCAAAACATGGTATGCAGGTAAGGAGAAAATGACAAATGTAAAGAAATCGAAGCAGAACATGATATGCAGATCTATCAGGCAATTATAACAATCATCATTTGTTCCTCAACCTAGAGCTTGAAGGCATATTAACAACTGAGTTAGTACTACCATAAATTGCATAATATTGGTACAAGGTCATGCCGAGTACGTCACAAGGGAACAAACATCAGACTATTTTGTTAAGGCGAAAATGGCAAGGCGAAATAAATCGAAGTGGAACAAGGCAGGCAGAACATGTATATTTTCTTTAAGGCCTCAGAAACATACCAATCATCATTTGTTTATTAACTTGGAGCTTAAAGGCATGCTGACGATTGGGCTACTCTCATAAACTGCATAATACAGGTAGGAGATGATGCCCAGTACCTCACAAGCGAACAAACATCAGATTACAGCATCAAGTAATAGGTATGAAATTTTGATCACAGGCTGAAGGAGGAGAAAATGAGAAACGGAAACAAATTGAAGTAGAACCAAGTAGGGCAAAGGTCTCACGAACATACCAATCATCATTTGTTTCTTAACTTGGAGTTTAAAGGCATGCTGACAATTGGACAACTCTCATAAACCGCATAATACAGGTAGGAGATCATGCCCAGTACCTCACCAGCGAACAAACATTAGATTATAGCATTAAGCAATGGCTATGGAATTGTGATCACAGGCTGAAGGAAGCGAAAAATCGAAGTACAACCATGTAGGCCGATTTATAAGAAAATCCAATAGAGCATCGAGAACCCACATCCAATTGACCTTTCCTCTCTTTACAGAGGGTGCGCCTCACAAGAGAGGAGGGAGCAAGAGGGTGGCAGGGTCGGGAGTGTAGGAGTAAAAATGTAGCTTTTAGGATTCATAACTCTGTGACTGTACACTTCTTGGTAGCAAAACATGAATCCAGTTCGTCACAAGGGTAAAAGAATATGAATATTCACACGGAAAAGTCATATTAGGTAATAAATTACCTTGGTACTAAGCACAACTACAAATACATCATCGGTAATGGGTTGTGCTCAGTAGCAAAATAACCATTAAATTTTATAAAGCAAAGACATCACTGACAATGGAGCTGTGGTTATTAAGCAATGGACATAATGTACCAACTAATATAAGGTATGTGGCATCACAAAGGCAATGAAAATAGCAAGATTTATTGCTCAATTCCATTGTCTCAGTCTAAAAACAACTTCATCATTGCAGAATCCCAAAACCTCAGTAGAAAAGATGATTGAAACAATTGGTCATCATTGTATAACTAAGGATACCAGTTTTGCACATGTATATGGTATAGGCTATTGACACACTGGGCCAGCCTGCTCATTGCAACGAAGGGAGGGGGCCAAGATCCCCGTAGTAAAGAGAGGGAGCTGAGGGAAGGGGAGGGGAGAAGGGGGAGATAACGAACACCACAGTGTAGGGTTTGGCTCGTCCAGCATGGCAGCACCCCAATAGAGCAGAGGGAGCCGCAGTGAGGAGAGGGACTTGAGGGAAGAGGAGGGGAGAAGGGGAGACAATGCACGACAGAGTCTAGGGTTTGGCCCGTTCAGCACAACAATGCCCCAGCAGAGCCGAGCGAGGTGGACAACAACCAGCCGACATGGAGAAGGTAGCGGCCAACACTGTCGGTGGTCCCTAGCCATGTACCATGGCACCACCGTCCTAGGCCAACAGAGCTGAGGGAGGTGGAGAACAGCCAGCCGACGCGGAGAAGGTAGTGGCCAACACCGTCGGTGGCCCCTAGCCATGTACCATGGCACCACCGTTGCAGGCCCTGTGCTTTGCACGCAAGAACGAACGGATCCGTTCATGGAGACGCCTGATTTGACAGGAACACAGATAGATCTGGCCATGGAGGCACCGCATCTGCACGAGGGAAGGGGAGGGGAGTAAGAGAGAGAGAGAGAGAGCACCTGCGCCGCCCACCACCGGCGGCGCCGCTGTCGCGTCGCCTTGTCTGGGGATGGCGACCGCCAGGGTCGAGCAAGGTCCGGCGGCCGCACAACGCGGTGCAGTGGTGGTCGCGGTAACACCCGCCGTACTGGCGGGGGAGGAAGAATGGCTGAAACCCTAGGACAGATAGATCTGGCCATGGAGGCTCCACAGCTGCACAAGAGAAGGGGAGGGTGAGTAAGAGAGAGAGCGCACCTGCGACCGCCGACGGCGCCGCCATGGAGGCTCCGCAGCTGCACAAGAGAAGGGGAGGGTGAGTAAGAGAGAGAGCGCACCTGCGACCGCTGACGGCGCCGCTGTCGTCGCCGAAACCCTAGGTCCTCGCATGTGACCACTACGATGAGGGCCATCCGCCTAGGACGAGGCGCTGGATTCAGGGTCGACGAGGCGGCCGCGGCAGTCGAGGAAGGCGATCTCGCGGGGGGACGAAGGCGACGACGATGGTCCCCGAGCGGGAACGGTGCGTCACGGAGGCCAAGGCCCGCCGGGAGGGCGTCGCACTGGCGCCGGGCCATGGAGAGCAACGGCCACCGCTGGGGCTAAGGGCCGGCCGGCACGCCGGGAGAGAGGGAGAGGGCCGTCGGGATTTAGAGAGAGGAGAAGGGAGAGAGAGGGCGACGGATGTGGAAGAAAGCGCGAGCGGTGGAGGCGGAGGGAGTGGGAGAGGACGGAGGATAAGGCTTTTTTTTATGCCACGGACCGCGGCAGACGATCCAATGAGAGATTTTGGGGGCGACGTGGCCCTTCTCAACGCGGAGGGCTCCATCGGTGAATGTAAGAGTTAACTAGTAGAAACGGCGCGCCCTTGCGCGCCGAATTGAAAGTTTTACAATTTTTTATCAAGAAAGCGAATCAGAACATATAAATTGGCTGAAGCTTGTCACACCCAATTTTAACAACAAAATTGAATGCAATAACTCATGTGTGCCCAGAGATCAATCACACACATAAGCCACAAATTAAGAAGTACCATCACATATGTTTATTACATAACGAATATTATTCAAAGACTTTACATAGCAGCGGATAAATAAAGTGTCTCTCGCGGTAGCTCCATCACAGGGAAGATGACTGGTTGACAGCAAGACTAGAACTCTTCAGGGAAGTCGTCATTACCATAGCAATCTGTTACCCATCCGGGATTTTTATCCAAGTAGAATGAAAACAAACAAGCATAAGTACATCTCGTACTTAACAAGTGTAACATGGGGTTCATGAGGCTCAAATAAGGCTGACACTGGTTAGACTGCGGTAGCTTTTAATTGGCAATATTTTAATATGAAAGTGAACATATATGAATGCTTAAACCCAATCCACATGATCATAATAACTGAAACATAGTAATAAGGTAATCAACATGAGCAACATAAATAAACAACATATAACAACTAAGTCTGTGAGTTTTCCGGGCCGCTCGTATCCGTGAGCACGGCTGATATATCAGTTTATTAAACTCTGCGCAGAGGTGTACACTTTACCCGATGAGTCGTGATATCCAGATGCCCGGGTTAATTACTCCCATAACACTTCCAAGGTGAGTGGGCAGGATACACGCAAAGCCTTTCAAAGGTTCGTCTAACAAGTTAGGGCTGCTAGGTCTTAAGGCAAGGGGAAGAAGGGTCTCCCAACCTTTCGGCAACGCAGGCAAGGTGAAAGTAGCCGCCCTAAATCCAGCTCGTCAAGCGCCTTATGCGCCCTTTCGGGTAACCACTAACAAGCTAGAAAAGGTCCTTATACTGAGCTAAGGTCAGAGCCATATAACCATCATGGTTGCACTGTATGTCCCGGCTTTTGCTGACAGGAGGTCCTAAACCATGTTGCTAAAAAGATCAAGTTTTATTCACCGTTATTAGATCATGTTTGGTTTAAGTAAAGCTCTAGCAAAATTCTACCCATATGCATAGCATCCCAAGGTTAACAAGGTAACAGGTCAAAAATCTAGGATAAACTAGATAGGAGGTCAAAATTAGACACATGCATATGAATTTAGATGCTTCATGGTGAATAGGTCAACAAGGATGATCCCATGCTATACTTGCCTGATTCAGAGTACTCTGGTTGCTCCTGGTTGTCGAAGTAGGGCTCCTGATCACCAGCGTATGTCTCACCGTCTATACTCGATTATCACATCAATACACAATCAACGGGACAACAATCATGCAAGACAAACAAGCTATAGTTAGAACATTACACCAACAGCAAGAAAGTAATATAAAAAGTTTGAAAACAGCAACTACGGTCTACCACGATCACACAAACGCGAGAATCACGAAAAACGGATTTATAACGCAAAAGTTATGAGCTAAACAAGTTACAAAACCTTAATTAGTAGATTAAACCTAACTCAAATTTTAATTACTGAAAACAGTAGATATTCTTGTACAGATAGATAGATCTTTTCAAAACGAATCTAACGCAACTTGAACGGACTAAATCGGACTAAAAACGTAGAAGTTATAAGCATTTAAAACTGGTGGCAAATCTGTAAATAAACTGAAATTGATTTTGAATTTAAATTGATTTAAAACGAATTTCAGATCTGGCTGGACTGCGCCTCAATTTGGATGAAACGCAGGGGCTTAGAAGCAAGTTTTCGCAGACTCAGAGCACAGTGCCCAAAAGGACCGCGGGTTGATGCATAAAAAGGTGTAAGGTTCTTTTTGTAAAACAGGCAACGAAGGGGTATCGAGCTCTGGTGTGCGTCGGATCTGAGATGGACGCTCGGGATTAGATCAGGGAGAGCTGGCGGCGCTTTTCGCCGGAGCAGAAAGAGGGCGCGGCGGCGCCATGGCCGGAAGGCGGCGGCGCGGCTCGGGATTCCGCTACAGAGCGGTAGAGACCTCGGGAAAAGATCCAATCGAAAGAGGAGCTCAAGGCGAACTCACCAGAGGGGTTTATGGCGCCGGAGAAGACTCGGGGACGGCGGATTGCTCGACTTGGCGGGTGGCGGGCTCTGCAGAGCGACGGCGAGCGATTAGAGCACCAAGACGAGGGGGAAAAAGAGGGAAAACTTCTCGGTTAGCTTCGAAAGATCAAGGGGAAACTCGAGGTGCCACTTACAAGCTCGGAAACTCGATGAATCGTCGGATTGATGGCGGCGGAGATCTTGCGGCGTGCGGAGCTCTCGGTTGCGGCGTTTTGGGGCACGAGAGCATGAGCTTGATGCGTGGGGAGAGGCGGCGGGCTCTCGGGGATCTTATAAGGGGATCGGCTCGGTCGATTTGGCAAGCGAGGACGCGTAGCGAGGATGGATTCGATCTCGGCCATGGAGTCCGAGCCGGATACGAGAGGGAGAAGGCCAAGCTGACATGCGGGCCACGGCGTCAGCGAAAGAGAGAGAGCGACGCGCGCGCGCGGCTGGCTGCGGAGCGGGGCCGACGGCGCGGGCTGCGGTGCTGCGCGCAAGAGTGGGCCGGACGGCGGCCCACGCGGGCGGAGGAGTGGAGAGGGAGGCAGGCCGGCGGAGAGAAAGGAAGCGGGCCGGCCAGGCCGGTTCGGGCCAAAAGAGAGAAAGGGAGAGGAGGGAGAAGGAAAAGGCTTTTCCAATTTTTCAGATATTGATTTCAAAAGCAAATTTGAATTCCAATTGAATTCAAACAAGTTTTGAGCAAAAACCAATCATCCCAAAAGAATAAAATATGCACCAGCATGTATGCATCATCATAGTCTTTGGCCTAGAGTTTATTTTAGCTTTTGCAAATAATTTTATTAATTAGGTTCCATGCAACACATAAAATGCATAATTAAATCATATTGCATATTTTTAAATTGATGCAAATTTTGGGATGTTACAAAGCTGAACAAAGTATTAAAATTAAATTTTGCTATATTATAAGTGATGATAGGAGTTTTTATTGTAGTAAGACGGTAGAGATTAATAGATACAAAAAAGGGTAAAAGTGTCTGCCCAAGTTGTTATACAGAGCTACATGAAACAATTTTGGTTTTTCTTTGGCCTGATCATAAGTAACTGTAGAGTGACCTACAGTTGTTATAATTTATGTCTATAAATATGTTACCTTTCATACTTAGACAGGTAAGTTTTATATACTCAGAGAATTATAGATACTGATATGGGTGAAAAGGCCTAACTAATTTGTGAATCAGGACTTGAATTGGGGAAGGTTGTAGGCGTAGGTTCTATATGTCCGTGACCATAGTTTGATAAAGCAATAGTACAGGTAACACATGTGAACTCAGTATATATGACAGGATTTCTTCCAAATCTTGATTTCCCGTCGGCGTAATTTCAAGATTTTGCAATGGCCATTCTCTGTGAGGTACCAGTTGGTCACCGTCGAGAAACAACAATTTACGCAGCCCAAGCGTACCTGTGAATTTTTTTTGTCGATAACCGCATGAAACATGTTGAAAACAAGAAACCATTATGATTTTAGCACTGGGAGGATAGAAATCCTGGGAACTAAAAAGTAGAGATGTAGTTAGATAAATTCAGTCGATTTTGAAGCATGATAAATTCAGCCTCCAATATAATACCTGGATAAGGTGGTAGTAATAGTGCCTGCATGGTTGGCCTGAAAGAGATTGGAATTATAGTGAGATAGCTGGAAGGAAACATTACCAATTTTAGAATAATTTGTTTAGAGGAATATGGTAAATTTTGAAACACGGTAGAATGGAAGTTTTAGAAACTCAGTTTTTGGTCATAGCAAAGCTGTTAACAAACAAAAAAAGTGACTCAATTGTATGTGTGGGTGAGGACTACAATTTCAGGCTTAATTTGAAAACATGGTACAACAAAAGTTTTCAGAACTCAGGCATTGCTGATAGCAAAGTTTTTAACCAACAAAAGAAGTGATGACTCAGTTGTACCTGCAGATGAGGACTACATTTTTAGGCTTGTAGCTCAGCATTTCATATGTTTGGTTGGTACCCAAAAAATGTTATAGAATCTGCTACAACCTATAGTAGAGGTAGAACATTGATTACAAATGCCAAATTGGATGGAAGAGATACTAATGGATGAACCATACTAAAGAAAAAATGTCAGGTTCTGTTTTATTCCCTTTAGTATTTGTTCCCTCACTGTTTCCAATGAACTAACAGGCTTCAATTCAGGTAATAGAAATACAATACTAAAGGGAATAAAATCAACACGGTCTAGACCATGAGGAACAAAATTTTGTATCTGCCCTGCAATATATTTATATTTATACAAATTAGAAAAAGCATTGAAAAGTCTAGTCCCCAAACGCTTTAGAAGCTATTGTGAGGAACTGCTGCTCCAAAAAAAAGTGAGGGATACTGTTGGACTCACCATTAAGTTTTTCGCATGTAAAAAATGCAGAGAACAGATCCTGAGAAATCCACTGTTCTCATAATGACGAACATTCCACCAGCTGGCCAACCATATGCTATTGCGTTTTTAAGATGAGTAGAGCACCTGAGAACATGTATGGGTTTCATTCATCCTCAATGCATGTATTTTCTCCATGAAAGAAAGGAAAACACAGAAATTATTTGCATGACCCAAACCTTGATTACCATATGTGGGAACAAAAAAAAATGAATCATGAGATGCAGAACACAGGTGTACATATGTAGCAGACAATGGTACCAATATATTGTATTTCTGAATCTCAAAATGTGTATTTTGTGTGCGGGGGTTTTTTTTTTCAAGATGGTGCTAGGCAGTGGGTCATTTTCTGGTGGATTAGATGTCTTCGTTTCTTAGTAGTAGTCCTAATAAGGGGTGATGCCAATTTAACAACATTTAATTTCTTTTAAATTATGTTCTTTCAGGGAAAAAATCATACATGTCAGGGGGCAAAAAATACTAAGCGAACAATGGTCACAATGACCAAAAAGGCAATTATGTTTCATATATTATTGGCCTACCTAATTAAAATAACAATTTTTATATGGAACCATGAACTGACTAAATCACAGAACTAATACATATTAAATATATGCTATCACAAATAAATAGGTACGGAGTGAAACTTGAACCCACTGAAACTATACACTACATAAATCCATTACCAACTGTTTGAAATTGAACAACCAGTAAAATAAGTGCATCATATGTACCTGGTTTAAGTCATATTTCCCCCACGCGATATATCTGCAAGGTCAGTCGCACTTGCATTGTGCCGGCCTGGATTCGGCTCGCCCTAGCAAGACCATCATTTGTGCAACGTAGGTTTGGCCGCGAAATTTAAAAAAAAACAGTAAGGGTAAATCAGTAAGGGAAGGCGATATAGCTGTAATTAAAATTGTAAGAAAACGAAGAACCACAGACTCAAAGTTTTTTGACAATGTAGTCTTTGGGAATTGGGAGTGTGCTCAGAACATGTATCCATTATCTGATAACAGAAACAATGATCACCAACAGAGATCAGAAGCCTAGGGTGGACAACAATATGTCTTTGTTTCATTGGCAGTAAACATAAGCTCAGATTGCACATTTATATGAGCATCTAGATCGCAGGCAACAATCATAAGAAAGTCTGAGTGAGAAACCAAAGGCAATGGTTAAAGTTGAATGTGAAATAAATTGTCATAGATTTCCAGAAGTAGATATTTCTGCTTTGGCCAGCGAAACTGCAACACGTGCAAGAGGTACGGTCAAATAACGGTAGTAGTAAATTTGGGTGGTCGAACACGCATTCAACAGTATTTTTTTTTTGCTAACGTGGCGTAACTGAGAGCTTGCCGGAGTGTTCCCAACTGAAGAGATCTTTCTCTCTGTCTAGAATCCCAAAAGTACAACCGATTTCATTCATGATTGTTGCCTCAGCTATGTATATATTAGAGAATTATCATCCTAGCTCTTCTTTACTGCCTCATCTGTGCTTAAAAAAAGCAAGACATGCAAGGTAGTTCATGATCTCTGCTTTAAACATTCATATGGATATTTGTAGTCATCATAGCAGCACCCCATTCCCTCAAATCAAATTATAATTTGATAAAAGCGAACTCATCATTGCAAGTGACCAAGATCAAGATAATAGATGAACAATCATCATGGATGCACAATAAGAATTCAAAGAAATGTCACTGATATGGTCACACGCTCAGATTGTTTGTCAAAAATAAGGTGGTGCTGTAGAGATCCAATTCAACCAAGCAGGGCATATCAAGAGCACCTCAAGAAGAGCTTTCACAGGGAGAGTAAGATGAGGGAGTGAGTGAGGGAGGGGGAAGGAACAAAACCGAGGATGACCATCCGAGAGTAAGACGTGCTCCGGGGAGAGGGGTGGCACCCGCGCCGAATACCATCGGCGGCGGCCGCTGTTGCGCCGTAGCCGGAGGCGCTCACTGCCGGAACGCACGGCGGGAGCCCGCCGCACCGGCCGGCGCGTCGAGGGGCACCACCCATACGCCGCCACTATGGGTTGTGAAGTTAGATCTCTTCAATTGGGAGGTCGTGCGTGCCTTTGAGCCGCCGCGCCGGAGGGGGAAGGGGCGGCCGGCACCCGGACGGGGGGGTGCCCTCGCGCCGCTGCTTCGGGGGGGGGGGAGGGGAGGGGTACCCGGGCCGTGGGGCGCCGGGCGGCCAGCACCCGGCCCGGGTGCGCCCTCGCGCTGCTGTTTCGGAGGGGGGAGGGAGGGGTCACCGCCGGAGGCAGGCCGCGGCGACGGCCGGTGGCACCACCGCATGGAGAGGGAGGGAGGGAAGAGGGGCGCCGCCCGCGGGGAGAGGGGAGGGAGGCGCAGGCGCGCCCGCGGGGGAGAGGGGGTCGCGGGGGTAGGGCGGCGCGCCCGCGGGGAGAGGGGGGCGCGAGGGCAGGGGCGGCGCGGTCGTGTGGGGTGAGGCAGCGAAGGGCAGGCGAAACCCTAGCTGCCAAGCTTGGGAGAAGCGGAAGCCGACGTTTATATTGGGCGGAGCAGCTCCAGAGAGAAGCTAGACAAGAGGAAGAGAAGCTAGCAAAAAAATGAGCGATTTGCACAGAATCGGGCCAATCCTAGGAGCTGCTGCTTCTCGTTGAGATCTAGGCCGTCCAACTACAGGATCCAACGGTTTCAGAAATTTGGACGACGTGGCATATGGTCCTTTGGTGGAGTTGGTTGCATTTTGTAGGGGTTAATACGTGGCCCTTCTCAACGCGGAGGGCTCCATCGGTGAATGTAAGAGTTAATATTAGCTGTGTTGACAAATGTGGACTTTTTTTTTTGAGAGGCGGCTATGATATGATAATTTTAGATGTGGTTGCCAGAAAAAAAAACCATTCATATAAATGTATTTAGCAATTAAGATTCAAACTTTCTAACGATCTCCAAAAAACGATTTTCAGTGACAATTAAATTAAACAATAACTACATGGAACGAACGGCTTAGGTTCACAGACGTGCATGCCCTAGCGTTTTAGAAATTTGGCATACTTTATTTTTTCTAAATTATGGTTGCTCTGTCAAAACATATATGTTTAATAAACAATTTAATAAGACTAAATTGATATTTCTATAGATCTTGGTGTATCTTTCAATGAATTTGATCTAATTAATCCAATCTTGGTCTATCGGAGGTATTCATAAGTGTAGAGTGTAGACATGTGTATGGATGAGTGTGTGTATGTACAAGTGTCCACATCTATATTATGATTTGCAACAAAAATAGAATAAAATCAAATTGAATTACAATTTATAATTGACGAGGCACGGTAACCATCAAAAGTTAAATAGAGCACTCATTATTAGATTTAGTTGGAATTGACCAATTACATTTAATAATTAAATCAATAGAAATTTCAAAGGTTGGACTAATGCTAGGTGGAACTCATGCTGTGTTATAGTCATTAGTGAGATGTTATAAGGTGGGTTATTAGTTGATTAGTGGGTTACTTGTAAGGAACAATTTATTTGTCAGTTAGTTACTAATAACATACATGGTGTTCTTGATCATTATCAACCATTACACATGTCTCTTAATGTCCCTGAAAGGCTATATAAGATGAGACTCTTCCTGTCTACCTGCGTATAAAACACAACCATGTCACCATTTCACTGTTGAGTTGCTCTCGAGGTTTCCCGTCCCAGTCCTCTACACACACGAAGAGTTGGGAGAGCAGGCCTCCGGAACCATTGCTATGTCAGAGACACCTGCTCAGGTGTGCGGATGATCAGGTTTTTGGGGAGCATCTAATGCGATGGCTCACTATCGATCCGATCGACGACTTCGTCTTCTTCCTGGTGAACATTCGAGGGACTACATTGTAAACATCATCCTACATTGATTGTGGTCTACGACTTCGAGCAACACACGATAACGACTCGTGTAAATGGAGCCAACGGTGCTATAAGCATCGGCCCCTCTGCTGGGTATTTTCTTGATCTTACTGCTTCTATATTCAGTAAAGTTGTGCTAACTAACTTGATCAGTATGTTCACCACAATTCATTGGTAGTTCACACGTGAAAGGATCAAATCAGCCTAGAGGGGGGTGAATAGGTGATTTTTAACGATCTGAAACTTCACAAACTAGAAGATATAGTTAGATAACAACCGGAGAGGTCGGTTTGTTTGGGTAGGTACTACCGGGTGTAAAACACCGGTACTACCAACACAAACAAACGGCACAACCGGAATCCTAAAAGGAACTACAAATCCAATGTATGTAAGCTATGAATGTAATACAAGAATCTACCCCACTTCCCTAAGTATGATAGATAGCAAATCTAATCTCACCGAGCCTTGGTTGCTTCCCTTGATGTAGATCGAGCCTTCCCAACCTAAGAAGAGGATAGGGATAGGAAGAACACGAAGAACACAACAACAAGCGTAGTATAGAAAGTAGAGACAACAACAAGCACACGGGACACGCGATTTATCCCGAGGTTCGGCCAATCCACTAAGGAGTGTCTACGTCCTCGTTGTTGAGGTGACCACAAAGGTCGGATGTAAGGAAAATGGACCTCGGACCATTTAACTTCGGATTTTGGTGTTTGATGAACAACATAACCAAATTGGACTAATGTGTTTGCAAGTGTTTCTTTTGTAGTCCAATAGGGTGCAAATGTGGCTTGGACTAAGGCGACGTGGTGATCCGATGATCAACACCTCAAGCAAGATTCTAGAAGCTCAGTTGAAGACCCTAAAGATCAAGCAAAGTCCTAGGCACAAGAATGGAACCAAGTCGGGCGCAAAAAATGAAAGAAAGGCGGGAAGAACAAGTGACCGGACGCTGGCCTAGATGCGTCCGGTCAGTATCTCAAGCCAGCAGCGCCACGTCAAAGCGACCGGACGCTGCGATGCTACTGTTCCTCAGCACGACCGTGTGACCGGACGCTACGACGACGATCGGACGCTGGAGCTCAGCTGAGTCCGATCAAACACAGAGAGGTTCCAGAGGCACGAAATCGTGACTGGACGCGTCCGGTCATCTGCGACCGGACTCATGCCAGAGTCTGATCAGTGCTTGTGCAGGCTGGCAACTAGCCATTGTGAGAGACCGGACGCGTCCGGTCAGGACGTGACGAGCGTCCGGTCGATGGCAGAAAAGCCCATCTCTTTGCCCAATGGCTCTATTTGCTTGGGGCTCTATATATACCCCCATGGCCGGCCAAAAACTGGGGGTTGGAGCTCAAGGAAGTATACCAAGTGTATAGACACATATTTAGTTGCTCTAGCCACCAAAGTGCTCAAGTGATATACTAGGTGATTAGTAGAGGTGCTTTGCGAAGTGCTTAAGCTAGTTAGACCACCGCTTTGCGCTTGCTCTAGGTGTTAGGCCTAGTGTTTAGTGAGGTTGGAAACCTCTTGTCTATCGGTGCTTGCGCGCACCATTGTTGTACATCGGTGGAGCTTGTAGTCTTGGGAGATCACACCAACCGCGTTTGTGGTGTGGCCGCCTCCGTGTACCGAAGGGAACAAGGCCCGCGGCGCTTCGGCCGAAAACTTGATAGTGAAGACGACGAGGAGCATCCGGGAGAGGCTTTGCCATGAGTGGCTTAACCGGAGACCCACTTGCATGTGGGGAAGGCCCGGAGCTATCCACGGAGTTACCCGACCGGGAGCTTGGCCCTTGCGAGGGGCTCCAACGAGGACTAGGGGGAAGCTTGCGCGCTTCTCGATACCTCGGTAAAAATACCGGAGTCGTCGACGGGAGTTTGCATCTCTATCACACTCTTTAGCTTCCGCATTTATATTGCTACCTTGTTTATGTGCTTTACCTTTCCTAGCTTAGTTGATAGGCTAGTTGATAGGATTAGAACATAGGTTGCATAACTCCTTTTGCGGTAGAGATAGCAAACACATCTAGCAAAACCTTAGTTCCACATTAGATAGTTTACTTTCTTGCATAGGTTTTGTCTAGATAGAAATTAGAGGCCATAGTTTAGAGTAGAAGTTTTAAGTTGCCTAATTCACCCCCCTCTTAGGCGTCACGGTCCTTTCAATTGGTATCGGAGCTGGTTGGCTCTCTTGTGGACTCTTGGCTTCACCGCCTTCAAGCCGACGCCCCTAAGAGAGGTTGGGATGGATACCTCTAGGCCTCCGCACTTTGACGGCACTAACTTCCCTTACTATAGTGCTAGGATGGCTTGCTTTTTAGAAGCCGTTGATCTAGGTGTTTGGAGAGTCACCCGCGACGGGATGAAACCCATTAAGAATCCCGAGAAGCCTACCGCGGGTGATGAAAAAGAAATTCATCTTAATGCTAGAGCTAAAAATTGTTTGTTTGAATCTATTAGCATGGATGTCTTTAACCAAGTTTTCACTTTGCAATCATCTCATGAAATTTGGTTAAAACTACATGAGCTCCATGATGGTACAAGTAATGTACGTGAGCAAAAACATCACCTAACTAAAACAAGCTATGATTCCTTTAGAATGAATGATAATGAGCTTGTTCGTGATATGTATTCTCGGTTGAATCTAATTATCAATGAGCTCCATTCTATAGGAATTACAAAGCTAGGTGATGCGGATATTGTGAGGAAGATCATCTCCGTGCTTCCAAAGAACAAATATGCAACCATCATCACCATCCTCCACAACATGGAGGACTTGAGCACCATGACCCCGGCCATTGTCATTGGCAAATTGGTGACATTTGAGATGTCACGCAAGATGGGTCAAGAAGAAGCCACTTCATCAAGCAAAGACATTGCTCTCACATGTGAGCACAAAAAGATGAAGGGCAAAAAGCAAGTTGAGACAAGCTCAAGTTCCTCAAGTGAAGAAGAGGATGATGAAGATGAAGAATCAAGTGATGATGATCAAGCCTCCACCTCATCCGACTCCTCCTTAGATGAAGAAGAAACAATCAAGCTCATGAAAGGAGTGAAGAGGATGATCCACAAGCTCAATGTCAAGGGTGTGCCCAACACCATAGAAGATTGCCTCTTCACCAATCAAAGAAGAGAGCAAAGGAAAAAGGGATGCTATAGATGTGACAAGAAAGGGCACTTTGTGGAAGATTGTCCAAAACAAAAGCCCACACCCAAGGACAAGAAAAAGAAGGGATGCAAGGCCAAAGCTCTCACCACCATCAAGACATGGAATGATTCATCAAGTGATGATGAAGTCCAACACAAGAGGCATGGCCGCAAGCACTCATCATCAAGCTCCTCACGTATGTGCCTTATGGCACGAGGTAACACAAGCCCTATCTCTAGTGATAGTGATAGAGATAGTGATAGTGATGATGAGCTACCTTCTTACAATCAACTTGTGCAAGATAATCTTAAATATGCTAAAGCTTGTACTAGCCAACAAAAGAAAATTAATATCTTAAAAGAAAAATTAGATAGTTCTCAACAAGCCTATAATGCTATGCTAGATCAATATGAAACTTTTTCAAACTTAAATGTTGAGCTATCTAATAAAATTGAGAAACTTGAGGCTAGTATAAGCACATATGATAGCACAAGTAAAGATGAGCAACTTGCTAAGAAAAATGAAAAACTAAAAGCAAAATTAGCTAGCACACAAGATTCTTACAAAAGTTTGCTTGCCAAAATGGAAATTATGTACAAACATTGTGATGAGCTAACTAATAAAGTTGCTAATCTTGAAACCATCGGAGCAAACCCCACTGAGGCACCTAAAATTGAAAAATCAATCTTTAATATGTCTAAAAAGGATGCCTTTACTTCTTGCATTGATTTACTTGATTTGAACTCACCCATGTGCAAACAAGCTTGTGTTGAGAATGTGATTGTAGAAACATGTACACAAGAAGTTGCAATGGAGAATGAGAAACTAAAGCAAGAATTGGCTCACCTCATCAAGGACTTGACTCAAGCAAAAGGCAAGACGAAGCAAACCCAAACTCATCAAGATAACACCGTCAAGGGAGTGAAGAAGCTTGATGAGGAGCAAACCGTGGTTTGTTACATTTGCCACAAGGAAGGCCACAAGTCCTATGAGTGCAAGGTGAAGCATGAGGGAGAAAAGAAGAAAGAGAAAAACAAAAAGCAAACAAGAAAGCTCTCCAACACCTACACCAACAAGGTGAACAAGAAGGCCTCCACACCTTACCTTTTGAAGAAGAAGAAGAATGACAAGGTGGTGGCCATCAAGGTGAACAAGCAAGCCAACAATGGGGCCAAACGCATTTGGGTGCCTAAAGACATCATCTCAACCATGAAGAGCACCAAAAAAGTTTGGGTCCCGAAAGGGAAGTAAGTAGTCAAGTGGACTTCGGGGAATTTGGAGACTTGGCAAAGTTTTGGGTGCATATCATGGGGTGCATCACATTGGATCATGTCATTGCCAAGTATGTTAGTGGGTACTATGGACCCAAGTTCCCCATCCCATGTTAGGTAACTAGATTTAAATTCTTGCAATTACTTTCATTTGGTATAATTTCTTGCAATTACTTTTAGCATCTAGTTCCTTCATTGCCTATGTTTGCATTGGTATATTCATATCTTTTGTCATGCAAATTAGGCTTATCATATGGTAGTTTTGTTCGGTATCACTCATATTCTTAGAGCAATTCTACATGGTTTTAATTGGTTAGAAGCACGGCACATAGCTTCTTTTACTTTGTATTTATCTTATATGTGCCAAAGTCCAGATTATAGATAAACTACCCCAATTACCATCTTCAATTGATGTCACATTTCTTGTAATATCAATATGGAAAATGGTAGTTTGACCTTACAAGTCAATGTGCATGTCTCCTACAAGTATTTCAAACTTGTATGCACACTTTTAGGGGGAGTCTAGTCTATAATTTGGAAGCTTTGAGACTAACACTACTTTCAAGATTATCATGTGTGTAGTAGTCTCATTGCAAGGAAAATGGAGTTCTCGGAGACAAGCATCATGTGTGGTGATAATCCAATTGACATCTACATGTGGTATTCCTAACCGATATCATTATGTTGATCTCAATTTGATATTCTTATATGCTTTCTCCATACATTATATAGATTAAACTCCTTTGTGCTTTAATTTGTCGGTTATGCATATGCTTTTGCCTTACATCATATGTATGCATATACTTAGGGGGAGTTTTAGCTTATATAATGTGTCCTCTCTTGAGCTTTAATGTCTTCCTTTTCGGTGTTTGATTCCAAAGGGGGAGAATGTGTAGGGACCAAAATCAAGCCCAAACTAAAACAAACAAAATAACCAAAATCAAATTTTCAAAAAATTCTATGGTTATTTCTATGGGAATGGTTCAAAAAGGGAGGAAGTGATTTATGGAGTTAAGGGGAGTCTTAATCCATAAAGTCACAAAGAGGGACTCTATGGCAAGGGCAAGATATGCTAGAATAAATATGTTTCTTTTTGGTATCTTTTAAACATCGTATGATCTTGCCTTTGCATTGCATCCTAGCAAGTAGATTGCATTTTAAATTATGTATCTATTATTTGCTTGTTTTGGTCGTGTTGTCATCAATCACCAAAAAGGGGGAGATTGTAAGGAAAATGGACCTCGGACCATTTCACTTCGGATTTTGGTGTTTGATGAACAACATAACCAAATTGGACTAATGCGTTTGCAAGTGTTTCTTTTGTAGTCCAATAGGGTGCAAATGTGGCTTGGACTAAGGCGACGTGGTGATCCGATGATCAACACCTCAAGCAAGATTCTAGAAGCTCAGTTGAAGACCCTAAAGATCAAGCAAAGTCCTAGGCACAAGAATGGAACCAAGTCGGGCGCAAAGAACGAAAGAAAGACGGGAAGAACAAGTGACCGGACGCTGCTTCGCAGTGACCGGACGCTGGCCTAGATGCGTCTGGTCAGTATCTCAAGCCAGCAGCGCCACGTCAAAGCGACCGGACGCTGCGACAGTTGCGATCGGACGCTCCGATGCTACTGTTCCTCAGCACGACCGTGTGACCGGACGCTACGACGACGATCGGATGCTGGAGCTCAGCTGAGTCCGATCAAACACAGAGAGGTTCCAGAGGCACGAAATCGTGACCGGACGCGTCCGGTCATCTGCGACCGGACTCATGCCAGAGTCCGATCAGTGCCTATGCAGGCTGGCAACTAGCCGTTGTGAGAGACCGGACGCGTCCGGTCAGGACGTGACGAGCGTCCGGTCGATGGCAGAAAAGCCCATCTCTTTGCCCAACGGCTCTATTTGCTTAGGGCTCTATATATACCCCCATGGCCGGCCAAAAACTGGGGGTTGGAGCTCAATGAAGTATACCAAGTGTATAGACACATATTTAGTTGCTCTAGCCACCAAAGTGCTCAAGTGATATACTAGGTGATTAGTAGAGGTGCTTTGCGAAGTGCTTAAGCTAGTTAGACCACCGCTTTGCGCTTGCTCTAGGTGTTAGGCCTAGTGTTTAGTGAGGTTGAAACCTCTTGTCTACCGGTGCTTGCGCGCACCGTTGTTGTACATCGGTGGGGCTTGTAGTCTTGGGAGATCACACCAACCGCGTTTGTGGTGTGGCCGCCTCCGCGTACCGAAGGGAACAAGGCCCGCGGCGCTTCAGCCGAAAACTTGATAGTGAAGACGGCGGGGAGCATCCGGGAGAGGCTTTGCCACGAGTGGCTTAACCGGAGACCCACTTGCGTGTGGGGAAGGCCCGGAGCTATCCACGGAGTTACCCGACCGGGAGCTTGGCCCTTGCGAGGGGCTCCAACGAGGACTAGGGGGAAGCTTGCGCGCTTCTCGATACCTCGGTAAAAATACCAGAGTCCTCGACGGGATTTTGCATCTCTATCACACTCTTTAGCTTCCGCATTTATATTGCTACCTTGTTTATGTGCTTTACCTTTCCTAGCTTAGTTGATAGGCTAGTTGATAGGATTGGAACATAGGTTGCATAACTCCTTTTGCGGTAGAGATAGCAAACACATCTAGCAAAACCTTAGTTCCACATTAGATAGTTTACTTTCTTGCATAGGTTTTGTCTAGATAGAAATTAGAGGCCATAGTTTAGAGTAGAAGTTTTAAGTTGCCTAATTCACCCCCCCTCTTAGGCGTCACGGTCCTTTCATCGGAGTCTATTTCACCTCCTCGCCTCACTCAAGCAACCACAAAGGCTACTCGAGTTTCTCCACTAGAAATCTCAGGGGTAATACAAACACTTCGGGGAGCCCTCACAAGTGAATCAATACGGGCTACCACGAAGAACACCTAACCGGCTAGAGCTCAAATAGCTCAAGAGTAAAAGACACAAATCAAGCCGGCTAGATGGAAACCAAGTGCACAAGTCGTAGATCGAAGATTCCCACTCTCTAATCTCACTTCCCTAGCTCAAAGCTTGCAAGAGAATGAATCTAGGAGCAAAGGGAGAGAGAGAGGGGAGGAGTCAATGCTTGGAGAGAGTTTGTCTCAAGTTAGGTCAGCAATAAGTGAGTAGAATGAGTGGGTGACCGTGAAAAGTGAAGAGAGGAAGCATTTATACTCCCTCAGTCCCGAGGCTTGTCGGTGGTACCGACCACCCATGGTCGGTACAACCGACCAGTCATAACGGTCGCACAGATCTAGATCTGGCCAGAGAGTCAACTACCGACCTCAGGTCAGTACCACCGCGGGCGGTAGTACCGGTCTTATGGCGGTACTACCGCCAGGCCAAATTGGCCGCGAACAGAGAGCTCCACAGATAGGGACTTGGTCCCTCGGTTACTACCGACCAGGGTCGGTAGTACCGACATAAAGGCGGTACTACCGCCAAGTCAAAAACGCGTCAGTCCAGAGAGCCCAGCAAACTTGGTTACTACCGGCCAGGGCTCGGTACCACCGAGGGCGGTACTACCGACATAATGGCAGTACTACCGCCAGGCCAAAAACGATCCATCCAGAGACCTCTGTAAAACTTGACTTTCTACCGACCAGGGTCGGTACCACCGGGGGCGGTAGTACCGACATAATGGCGGTACTACCGCTAGGTCATTTTGAGCGCGAACAGAGAGGTCTGCGAAACCAAGCTTACTACCGACCTGGGTTGGTACCACCGAGGGCGGTAGTACCGACCTTATAGCGGTACTACCGCTAGGTCATTTTCGAACCAAAACAGAGAGGGTGTTTGAGCACTGCGCGGAGAAGCCGTGGTCGGTACTACCGACCACCCATGGTCGGTACTACCGACCACATAAAAATACCCTCTATGTGTTCGTGATTGTGCGGTGTCTCTCAAGCAAACTATAGTTAGTCGATTTGAGCACTTTTCTCCACATCTAGCCAACCTACTTTGTGACCCTCTTGATAGTCCGGCTTACCTATAACTCAAGTTTAAAATTGAAATTTTAAACTACTACTAGAGTGTGACACCCCAATTTTAAGAACAAAATTGGAGCACAATATATGTATGCCAGGATCAATTTTCATACATATATCCACATCATAGTAAATATCAAAACAATGCTTTATTAATATATCGAACATTATTACAAAAATGACCCTCGGGTCTGGAAAGGAAAGTACAGACTCTCAGTCTAACTCTAATGTAGACTCGCGGAAACTGGACGCCATCTCCACAGGAAGGTCGACCGGGGGCTGCGCCATCCTAGTGCAAGTCGTCTGGGTCGTATCCACCGTCTTCTGGGTGCGAGTTGTCGGGGTCGTAACCACCGTCTTCTCGGTACTCCTGCTCTGCGTCGTCGATTGCAACGTCTGGGTGGGGTAGCAGGGGGTTCAAAGAGGAAGGGTGAGCACATCGAAATGTACTCCGCAAGTGTAGGAAATAAATGCTTATGAGGCTATTAACAAAGGTAGGCTGACTTTGTTTGACTCAAGCGCCTAAAGCAACACACCCTATTAATCCTATTAATCCTATGCACCTATTTACTATATTATATCCACAGTCTCCATCGGTAACAGTAACCATACTCGGAGTCGCACCGAGCAAACCACACTCGGAGTCACACCGAGCAACCAACACTTGGAGTCGCACCAAGCACCCTCACCTGAAGTCCATCAGGCAAACCATACCTGAAGTCCATCAGATAACCCGAACCAGGTCGTTACAAGGAGTCCTATGTGTATTAGTTCCGTACGTCACGACATAGAGAGCTACCTTCCGTAATAACACCAGGTCTGCGCCCGAGCCTGGGATTCGCTCCCGTACCAAGCAGTAACCTGCGTAGAAGAAGCCTCTGTACCCATGTCATATGAGACTAATAACCACATAAGGCTTCTCTAACGAACTAGAACCAACCCACCAACTAATCTCGAAGAAGTCCAAGCCCGCTCATGACCGTGAGCACGGCTGATATATCAGTTTTAATACTCTGCAGAGTTTGCACATCTTTACCCATGAGTCATGCGTTCCCCATCACGCCAAACACTGCCAAGGTGCACAGCGGGGTCGCACTACAAGGCCTTTACAAAGCCCCTCCAAGCCTGTGTTACACGTACTCTAAGGTTTCTCCCCTGTCCATAAGTCTACGACCCCAAGGGACCCCTCTTGAGCCACTAAAACAAACCCCGTGTAGCATAACTTGGAGGAAACTAATTAATTAGCCAGATCCAGCCCATCCAGACCTCATGGTTGTGCTGTGTAACCGGGTTACATGCTCCGAGAACCGGGTCCTAGGGATCCAGGCAGGATAATCTAGCACAAGCCCAGAACCAAAAACCAAAAGCAGCTGCCGAGTCGCACGGCACAAAAACCACCAGTACGGTCCATCCTGCCGGATTTACCTACTCACCATACTACTCATTACCAGTCCACATGTTCCATAGATCATTAATCAGAATTAATTATAATAACCATCCCATCCCAAGACAGCAGGGCTAAGCATGACGTCTACCCAACACATCCCAAACCAGGTGACAAGGAAAATATGAACAAGTTCTAGTAAACCTTAACATGGGATTCAATTTAAGACTGCATGCATCTACAGGATCTAACTAATCTAAACTCAAAATAAAATAAATACAGGAGCAAGATGTTCAAGGACACTTGCCTGCGGGCTGGGTCGGTTTGACGAAGGCACAAGCTGGATCAGAAGGTTCCACGTAGCTCGCACTCGCTGGATCAAACATCATCACATGGCCCAAACAAAGCAATATAAGAAACAGTACATCAACAGTAAGAAAACAGAATGTAAACAGATCTATTGCGTAGAGCTCGTCGCTATGAATCTAACGCAAGTTGAAAGGGTCGAAACGGAGTTAAAATGAGCAAGTTATGGGCATTTGAAGTTGAGTGGCAAAACTATAAATCATTTGAACCCATTTTCGTATTTTAAATAAATCAAATTTGAATTTAAACGAGCTCTGGACCGGGCCTCATTTTGATAAAACTGCGGGGGCTAGGATGCGAGATTCCCCAGACACAGCGCACAGTTGCAATCGGACTGCGGGTTGATACGGAAAAAGAGCAAGGTCTCTTTAGCAAATGCGCGTGCGAAGGGGTATCCTCTGATCTGGATCGCCCGATCCAGATCGGACGGTCTAGATTAGATCGGGGGTGCGGCTGTGCAGTGGACCGTGCCTCGTTTCAGCGAAACCACAGGGGTCAAAATGAAAGTTATCCGAGACTCAGGGAATAGTGCTTGAGGACTGCGGGTTGGTTCAAAGAATCATGGGGGGGGTCTTTTGCAAAACGGCTAGAGCCGTCCGCGTGGTCACCGCGTGGCGCTGACTCGGCGCCACGTGTCGGCTGTTTGTTGGTGCGGTGTGCTAGCGGAGCGGTGGACACGGGTGAATCGCCACGGTGGACTGCGTCCACGCCCTTGTGGACCCGGTGTATACCGGTTCAAGGGGGGTTCTAATCTCAACCGCCGAGCCCGATATGGACGGCTGGGGGTGCACCGGCGGCTTGCAGTCGCCGGACCAGAGGAGAAGAGCGACGGTCCTCCATAGGCTCCGCCGAGAGCTTGACGACGCGTAGGGGAAAACGGCCTACGGTCCTTAACTGGTCAATCCTAGGGTACAGGGAGAGAGGGCACGAGAAGGCGAGCTCACCAGAGTGGTTTTGCGCAGTCGGGGAAGACCCGGTGGGTGTGCGCGACGACGGTGGCGCGTCCTGAAGCTCCGAGCTCCAGTGGGGTCGAGACGGTGGGGTTCCCAGCTCTGATCTACACCGAGGAGGAGCCCAGCGGACGCGGCATGGTCCGGCGGCTTGGATGGGGAACACAGGGAGGCCGATGGTGTTCTCCCCGATGCGGTAGAGAGCTCGAAGGGAGGTTGGTAATGGCGGTGATGGCGGCGGGTTTTGGGGAAGGGGAGGGAAGAATTGGGCGCGGTTCTTATAAGAGAAGAGGTGGAGGTGGCGGCGCGATGCCATCTGCATCTGACTCCGCGGAAAACGGGGTGGGTTAGGGGGCCTGCAGATCGAGAGGAAGGAGCGGCGGGGATGAGAGGAAACAGAGACAGAGAGAGAGATCAGAGGGGGTTCGTTGGAGGTGGGGGATGACGGAGGGGCTCCACTCGTCAGGGACACAGGAGAGGGCGAGCGGCGCCGACAGGACGGGCCCACGCGGTAGAGAGACCGAGAGGGGAAGGCATGGTGGCGTTGTGTTTCGCGGGCGCGGGTCGCGCGAAGTCGAGGCCGAGGCGGGCCGGTGCGAAGGGCGCGCGTTGAGGAGGGAGTGCGGGCCGACGCTGGCCCAGAAGAGAGAGGAAGAGGCCTGCGCGGTGGTGGGCTGGGGAGAAGAGAGGGAGTGGGGACGGTCTGGTGGGCTTGGCCCAGGCTGACGAGGAGCGGGGTGGGAGAGGGGCTCTGGGCCGCGGTGAGGGGGAGGGAGGCTGGGTGGGCCGCTGTGGCCCAGGCGGGAGAGAGGAAATGGGAAGGAGGGGAGCGGGCCACCGGGAGCTGGGCCGGCTGGAAGAGAAATGAGGGGAGAGGCCCTTTGTCTTTTTCTCTTTCATTTGATTTTCCAAATTTTGCAAACTCCTTTGAAATCAAAATCAAAACCAGTTTTGAAATCAAACAACTTTGGAGAACTTTAGAAATATTTTCCCTAGGTTTTGAAATAAAATTTTGAGTTTGATTTTCTAAAGCTTTTATAAATCTTTTATTTGTTTTCTAAATAGAACAAATTCGATTCGCCCTAATCGGGTTTAACAAATTATTTTTCACCCAATAAAATTATGCAACGACATGAATGCAACAAACATCTGGCTAGGATTTTCCTCCATTTAGGGTTTTGGCCATTTTTCTAATTTATTTTAATTATTTTAACACCCGGGGTGTTACATAGAGCTAGGCATCTTTATGTCCAAATGTATCCAACGTGTTTTGTTCACGAGATTTCAACGTTTCAAATCTTTCTTAGGACTAACACCTGCATACATGCTTTTATAAACCGGTTAGTCCCTAATTTGATTGTCATTAATTAGCCAAAGCCCACATTGGGGCGAATGCACTTTCAACACGTATACAAGTTTGTTGTCATGAATTTACTACTATGTTTCTGAATTAAATTATATATGAAAATGCCTAAATTCATAATGATAAAAAATCTGATCTTAGGCAATCTTTTGTTAGAGGTTTTGTTGCTGCATTAAAACCAAATGGTTTTTATGGCTCAGCTATGAGAGATGACATGCAAAAATGGTATTGTAGTTGACTGCCTTGAATTGCTATCACGCCACACAGGGAAACCCGAATAGTCTATTCTTGAGGAGAAACAAAGGTTCGAGGTTGCCGATAACTTGTTTCGAGGTTGCGTGGTAAGTGCTCTTCGTAACAAATATTAGTGGCCCCATTCCTATATGGTTGCAGAAGGGTTTTCCTATACCAGGGAAATTATATTCCTTCCTTTGATCGGATACTAGAATCTTTGACAATTACCTTACCTGCGTGACTAGCAAACAAATTATGGGATGCACTTATGCAAAGTTTAGTGTTTTTGATGCTGGTACCGAGTTGTACCTCATGAAGCAACTGTATGACTATAGGATGGTTGAGAACTGTTCAGTAGTGGAACATGCCAAAGAAATACATGCATCCTCAAAGGAACTAGAACAATTTCCATGTGTGTTACCCAATAAGTTTGTGGCTAGCGACATAATCACAAAGTTGTCACTTTCTTAGAAGGATTTTGCTAACCTCCTAAAACAAAAAAGAGAGATTAGCATGATTAAGCTTATTGGGTCTCTTGACGTTGAGGAGAGGGCTATAGCAAAAGACAAGCGTGGAAAAGAAGAACAAGCAAGATAACAACTCAAAGGCTAAACAAATAACCACTTTAAGAAGAAAAAGAACAAAGAAGGTGATTGCTTTATTTGTGGAAGCAATGAGCATTGAGCAAGTGCGTGCCTAGACCGTAAATTTAAGCAAGAGAAGAGATTGGTAAACATGGTTGTTAGCAAGGCTGAAGGAGAAACATCTAAGTATGGTAATCCTTTACTTAATGTTCTTTTAGTTTGTCATTCGTCTAATTGTGGTGGATAGACACTAGGGCTAATATTCATGTGTGTGCTGATATTTCTTTGTTCTCTTCTTATTTGGTCGGTGGGACTAGATTTTTGCTAATGGAAAATGGATCACATCCACATGTTCTTGGTATTGGTATGGTTATTATGAAGGTCACTTCAAAAAAGACTGCTATTGAAGAACGTAAATGATATCCCCTTCGTAAAAAAGAATCTAATTAGTGGCTCTCAACTGTGTCGAGATGGTTATAAAATTATCTTTGAGTCAAATAAATATATACCGTCAAAGTAAGAGATATTTGTTGGAAAAAGTTATGACTAGAGAGACTTATTCCACTTATATTTGTATGATGATATTTGTAATAAAATTGTAAATAATGCTTTTATTTTTTATGAGTCAAACATTTGACATTCACGACTATGTCATATCAATTTTGGTTGTTTATCGCATCTAACAAATCTGAATTTAATCTAAAAAATTTAATTTAGTCAAAGGTTCTAAGTGTCATATATGCATGCAATCTAAGTAACTTCGCAAGCCTCACAAGGATGCGGAGACAGGAAACTTAGCACCATTAGAACTAGTTCATTCCGATTTGTACGAGATGAACGGTGAGTTGACTAAAGATGGAAAAGATACTTCATAACTTTTATATATGATTATACTAGATTTTGCTATATGTATTTATTAAAATGAAAAGATGAAGCATTGAATTATTTTAAGGCCTATAAAGGAGAAGTAGAAAATCAATTTGAAGAAATCTGGAAAAGATGAACAGTGTTTGCCAGCCTCGCTATACAAGAGCTGAATAGAAGGTGCGTGCCACTGTTTGTAATTGAAAACTTGGGAGCATTTGTTTTCCATCTCACTGTGCCGTGTTGTTATGGCTGATCTATGCTTCCGTTGGTTCAACCAGGACCTGCATGGAAACAAGAGACTGAAATGCCAATCCCTTAGATATCCTAAAATTAGTTGAGCAATACCCATTCCATACAGGCAATTAGTCTGCCAACTATAACGAGGATGTGTATTACAAAATGTACAAGCTGATGCAACCAAGAAAGGCCAATCTCACACTGAACAGTACTGCACAGTTCGTACAGCATGTGATTCCTCGGCCTTTCCTATTTCATATAAATCAGTTCATGTGCACCAGAGCAACTCAATGCAAAAGGGAGACCACTGTTGATGCAGATTTCACTGCAGTCTCACAAAAAACAGATCAGTTGTTTCTTCATGTACCAAGCGGTGCCGAGAGTGCAGCAGAGCAGCGTTAGTCGTCAGTCATCTTGCCACCTGCCCATGTTGTAAAGCTGTCCTGTGAAAAATCCTGCAGGCAGAGATCAAGTTTAGCAAGTACGAGGAGAAATGGAGAACTGATCATGTAACTGATAGTAGCTGATGGTACTGGAACCATACAATTTGGCTCAGTCGAAACTCATTAGTGTTGTCAAGCTCAAGGCTTGTGTTATCTGTGGGCTCCAACCGCTGGCACTCTTCTAAATCCTTCTTGAAGTCCTCTGCTGACAGGTGGGCATAAGCAGCCAGAGACGGCTTGGTTACTCTAGGTTCATCTCCACCGCCACAGGAGGTCTGAGACTGACTCAGGAGAAACTCATCACAGAGAGCGAGTCGTTCTGCCAGCTGCTGAGAGTCTAACAGTTCAAATTGGGAATCACCTTCCCACAACTTCGGATCTTGTGATTGGGGATTATCTCCATCCTCTGTTTTTTCAGAGGGTGGGAGGACAACAGTCTCTTCAATGTTTATTTCACAGTTTTTGTTAACCTGCACGTTAGGCAACAAAAAATGTATTTTATAAATTGCATTTTTAATTATCAAAAAACAAGTTAGCAGCATATGTTCTATTTTCTGGTTGAACATAGCTATGACCCACAAATGTGCTCCACAGAAAATATAGATAATGAACACAAGAATATACAGTTACCTGGTAAAGATTATGCTCAGGACTATGGACAACTTCTTGGATTGCACCAACATGTTTGTCAGCAGGCAATGTAGTAAAATCAGGGAGATCTGCTTCAGCAGCCATTGATTCCAGATCATCTGATGTGGTTAGCTCTTGAGCATTCTTGTCCCCAGGTTTAAACTGTTGCTGAAAAAATAATTTGGAGACGACATATTCACCATCTCTCTCATCCTCTCCAGTGCCTAGGTGATACTGGTGCATAACCCAATTGGTCTTCTCAGCCTTCCCACCCTTTGCCGGGCTCATATAAAGCACCATTATTTTCTTACAGCCAAGGTGTTCTCCATCAACTAATACTGGCTTTGTCTTGCCTGTCTTGTGCCAACGGACATCAGCATCATCAGTGTTTATCTTTCGACGCTTCCTAGTCCCAGTGTTGTAGGCCTTAAATGTTCTGTGGAAGAAATGTGATACACTTCCATTTTTCGTAACACCTGAAATGGACAGAGATGACTTTTGAGTGTTGAAAAACAAGTGGAGTATCAAAGCAAAAGGTGTTCCAACCAGAATGTGAAATGTCTGTTTGAAAGAAGACAGTAACAATTCAGAGGTTGTTAATTGTCGCATAGAGACATGGTGAAAAACTAAATGAAAAGTAAGATAATCCTTTTTCCCTATTCTGCAGTTTTCCTAGGCTAAATGCAGGCCATAGGGTGTGATCAACAAAAAAGGGTCCCACAGGACAACAAATTACTAACAAAGATAAGCATTTGGCAGTAGCTGTAAACAGCAGATTTTTCACATTTGATCTTATCTGAAAGTAAAAGTAAAAGTTCTTACTTAAGAACCTTAATCATGAAAATCCCATAATCTTTCAGAAAGAAGATAGAAGTACCTGGAAGTTTCTGTGGATGAGTGTAGCAGATGCCTTCATTTTCCTCAACTGTTGGAATAAATTCGTTAATGAACGGATGAGGTTTTATACCAGATTTTCCATGTTTTGCCAGTAAGTGCCAGACTAGTTCCTGGTCAGACGGATCAAATTTTACACCTTTAGGCAAACCAGGCCAATGGTGAACAACCTGCAGCAAGAACACAGTCATGAGCTGATCACACTTTAATAGAACCTTTCAGACATTGTTTCTTAATGTTGATTTGTAGCAAAAGGAATATTGACAGCTAAAGCCCCATACTGTATATGCAAAAGTCAAAGCATTTCATTAATAATAGGTCTACTAAGCATATAAGTTGGTCATGAGCTGGCTCAAAAGAAAGGCAGTTAAAGTGACAAATACAATTATAACCATAGATATTTATTCCAGTTTTATAAATAAGTTGACCAACTCCTTAAGATATGCAAATTGTTAATCTTTGTATCATTTTTTTATTTACTCCTAATCATGCTTGATTACAAAGAAATGGAAATGACATATCTAATGGAGAAGTGGAAATATTGTAGCTAGTCCAATTCTATTTCAACATAATAGCAGCACAACTCTTACATCACTGTTATCAATGACATGGCTGCACTTTGGGCACTCTATACTTGGGTTGCTGATCCATTTCTGTTTACTATCTGAAGACCCAGAAACATTTTTTATTTTGGTGGCAAATCTTTGGCTGTCAATTATCCAAGTTGTCCTGTAGAAAACATTGAGAGAAAAAAAATTGAAGCAGGGTTGCACAGAAGACAGAACACAAACAGTAATGCCAGAATTTCAGTCATTTGTTAACAAATAATGATTGATCATTGACCAATAAAAAAAGACAAAAATCAAGGTCAAGGTCAAACATTAAATGTATCGAAGAAACGAACGTAGAGCTACTTTTTTTTGGCAGGCAGACAACAATTCAATTGCTAGGAGCAAAATTAACTTGCAGTTCCTCAAAATTGTTGTCATAATAATATTGATCAGGCATCCAGTTTCAAACATTCAAGACCACACTCGCCTCCACTGACTACCATTGCCTAAAGATAAGTTCAGAACGTATTCTAGCCAAACTTCCATCTAAAACAATATTGTTGACCCATGAAGCAAGAGTCCATAAGATCCGTAGAAATCAAATCTAGCAGACAAGAACAGTTCATGTCCAGCTTGCATGATCTGCCCATCACAGAAGCAGAATATAAACAAGATGTTTTTCCCCACTATATTACCAAGAGGAAAAAACTGGTTTCTTTAAGAAAACTTGAAAACCAGTGATTTCACTATCTTACAAAGGGGGCTACCAAGTTGCCCATAACCAAGCCATCAATGGTCGGTTAAGGAACTAAGTTTGAACTAAAGACAAAAATCAAGAATAATCAAACTAGTAGCCATAGTGTAGTGTTGAAACAAGCATTCAAACAATGGTAACCATAATATCCCTTTGAGTGATACCTGCACTCTTACAAACAGAAGTGGACATACTATAATTGTAAATATAATTCATTTGTACTGTAGACATATCCTTATCATTAAAACCAAAGTACAGAAACGTCATCATTTGTCCAGAACTGCGGTTAACTGCAAAAGGTCGCCCCTGCATCCAGTCATCTGAACTGAAGGGCGCCACACTGTTTATTCACCAAATCGAGCCCCAACACAACAAACCTTTGACAAGGTTGGCGATCCTAACACCTTTATAACATGAAAAGACGTCTCCTTTTGATCAAAACCAATGAAAAAAGCAACGCGCATAACATTAGCCCCCCAAAGAAAATCATCTGTTTTGAGTTTTGACTGTAGCACAACTGCTATACCCAGTGGAATCATGCATTCCCCAAATCACCCCATACTGCAAAATATTAGCACCGATTGATAACGGATATCGATCCCCGAAACACAAATGCCAAAAGGACGCATCCTCGTAGTCCCCGCAGCGCAAGGCGCTCCTTTTCCGACATATAGATGGCATTGCTTCCTAAGGAGAAACGCGGCGGGACGAGAGAAGATGGTCGAATCGGAGATGGGGACGCACCCAGTCATGGCCGCGGCAGCGCTTCCCGCCACGGTCGCTGGGTCCTAGGGTTCCGGCGAGCACGCGGCGGCGGCGGCGGCGTGAGAACTGGTTGGAGCAGCTCCGGGGGGAATATGTGGGGGGTTCTGTCTTTGTTTTTTTTGAAAACGAGGGTTGACTTGACGAGGGGAGACCGGAGACACCGACCGGGTGAGACCGAATCACGTGTTGACACGACCAGGCAATTCTTAGTCGTCGGATGGATAATGGTCGGTCTTAATTCGTCAGTATTATGGTGAATTGTCTCTCGATGATTTGACCGCCTGTCGCTGTGCCCTCTGGCTCATCATCGTGCAGTTTTTGTAATCCATGGGCACGGTCGCGCGGCTATGAAGTGTATGAACGTGCTGGGCCTTTAGAACGTCGAAGCTGCAAATTGGGCTAGGATTGATAAAAGACGGGCCAGGCGTGTGGTGAGCTTTCCCTTTCCTATTGCAAAAATATTTAGGCTTGCTAAAAAAACAGCTCCACGTAGCTTATATTTAGGCTTAGAGGTACTCCATGAATTTGGTGGATCTTGGAGCTAGATTCATATTTTTTCCAAATCTGAAGTTCATGGAGTTAGACCGTTTGGCTAAAAAAAAAATAAGAGCAAAACTGTTTTTTGAGATCTCGAGCTACGTGAAGCTCTGCCAAACACGATCAGAGTTGCTAAAAAAATAGGCTTGCTATACATATAAATATTAATTAAGGAAATGCTGGAGATGGATTTTATTTGTTGGCAAATGGAGTATTAAATTTGTAGTATATCGCAATTAGATATGCTCTGGGATGTCCATATGATATAGTTTGTATTACATACTATATCTAGTCATGGTTTGCAAGCAAAGACAAATCTCGTAGTACTCTCATACTATGTCCAAGATGCATAGCGCGGCAGCGTCCGCCACGTCGGCCCGGTTGATGATAAGGTCGGACCACGTGGCACCGCTGCCGCGCCACCATACATGGTGCGACAGCGTGGTTTTGTCGTGCCTGTTATGGTGACATAACTAAAGATGTTAGTTTTTTAAAAAATAAAACAGTGTTACTTTTAGAATGTCTTCTAAAGAAAAGTGTTAAAAATAAATAAAAAATCCAGATGCTAGAGCAAATATAAGGAGGGTGCGCTTGCCTTGTGGGTGCATATGATTTTTATCATATGAGTGCGAATATAGTGAAAAATTGATCGTAATCACTGTTTTTCAAAAAAATTTGTGGGTGCGCCCCCACCCAGCAGACTCCATATGTGAGCCCTTGGTGCGTGCGCGTTCAGAGGAGTAGCAACGCACATGTCTTTGGAGAGCTACGTACGCACGCTTCTGCCTTCTACTACTTTTGGTTCTCTTGTCTTGCTTCTCTCATACATGTCTGGTTCTCCTAGATTGTTCTACCACACATGTGTGGTTCTCCTGTCTTGCTTCTGCCACATATGTCTGGTTCTCCTGTCTTGCTTCTGTCTAGCTTTTGAGGTCTAGATTTCTCCTATCTAGATTCAAAACTAATAGGTCTTTTGGATTTCTATGAACTATTTTCTTTCTCTTTCGGGATAACGGGTTTATGGGAGAAGAAAAGGGTGGAGATGGTTTGACATCTATATGCATGCGAAAGTACTATTTTTAAAATATTATATCTTATACGTTCCATAATATTTTAGACAATATTTTTAATTTAACCGACACAGAAAAAATAAAAATAGTTATCGGTCAAAAAAAAGAGAACATTCTATAGATATATCTTTGAAAAAATAAATAATATAAAGTGAATATAGCTTTCTTTCTTTAACGTTTAAAAATAGTTGTTAGTAGTACCCTCAAAAAGATAAGGTAAAAATATATTTTAAAATAAATAAAGTTTTGTTAAACTTTACATTTCTGTATGTAAAAAATATAAATAGTACAAAAATTAAAATTTGATTTCTAAATTTAAAAACTTTAAATTATGACATTATAAACTTTATAATATAATGCTAGATTCTAAAAAGATTATACTCAAAATTCATAAATTTTGAACTACTTTATGCTGCTAGGATCGTAAGTTTACACTAAGAATTTAAAAACTTGCAATTATAGCATCATAAAATTTATAATGCTAGGTTCAAACACTTTGTAATATGATATTTATAAAACTTTATACAACTAGATTTAAGACTTTTCATTATAACATTATAAAACTTTGTAAAAGTTTTACACTCAGAATTTATAACAACTTTGAACTAGCACATTAGAAAAACTTTATGCTACTAGATTTAATACTTTAATTTATCAAATTATAAACTTTTGTACTAACAACTCTAAAACTTTACACTCAGAAATTATAATATTTAAACCATCATGTTATAAACTTTAAATTGTCAGGTTTAAAAGTCGTAAATTAGAAAACTTTATACTTCTAAGTTGAAAAACTTTACACTCAAAAATTATGCTTTAAAAAATACATAACTTAGTACTGCTAGGAGAAAACTTTACATTTAGAAATTAATTAAAAACTTTAGATTATAAGAATATAAACTTTATTCTAATAGCTTCAAAATCTAATAATATAAAATATGACTATAAACTTTAAACTTCAAGGTTCAAAACTTTACGCTCAGAATTTATATAACTTTCAACTATGATATTACAAACTTTGCTTAGAAATTATGAAAAACTTTGATAACTCACATTATAAAATTTTGTAATAGTATGTTAAAAACTTTAAACTATCATATTATAAACTTTATACTGCTAGAATGAAAATATTTTCATCCAGAATTATATAAACTTTAAACTATAATATTATAAACTTTGTGCTCGCGAGTTACCACTTTAAATTATGATATTACAAACCTTGTAATGTTGAGTTGAAGACTTTACGCTCAAATTAAATAAAAACTTTGGACTATCGCATTATATACTTGTAGTGTTACATTTAAAGGTTTAAATTATCATATTATAAACATTGTAATGCTAGGTTGAATACTTTGCACTCAAAATTTATAAAACAAAATTAAACTATGCTAAGTTGTCCATTTGTATGTATCAAAAAGATGCATATTTTAATTTTTTTCAGGCAGCATTCCTACTTGAAAAAATAACATATATACATATTTAAAGAACTTGTTACTGTGTTTTTGAAAACTCTATACAAACTTTATTTTTATAATTTAGGAAGTTTATATTAGCACTTTGAAACTTTGTATTTTAAGATAAAACTTTATAATTTTAAATTTTATACTTTAAATTCAAAAACTTTATACTACCACAATTAAAACTTTGTATTTTAAAATTTAAATTTTTTAATTTTAAATTTATTTTTAAAATTGAGAAACTTTATACTGGCATATTTAAAACTTTAAATTTCTAGCTTTACAACTTTGTAATTACAAACTTTGTATCAGCAAATTTAAAATTTTGAATTCAAAATTTAAAACTTTATTTTTAAAATACAAAACTACATACAAACATATTTTAAACTTTATATTTAAAGGTTTAAACTTTATAATTTTTAACTTTATATTTTAAATGTAGAAACTTTTATTAACAGATTTAAAACAATATTAATGAACTTTGTATCGTTAAATTTGAAACTTTCTGATTTTAAAACTCTACACCTAAATTTAGAAACTTTATATTAGTTTTTTTAAAACTCAGTACTTACATGCTATGAACTTTATAATCCTAAAGTGAAATCTTGTAATTTAAAAATTTACATTAAGTTTCGAAAACTTTTAAGTACCATATTTAAAACTTTGTAGACCTAAGTGCAAAACTTATAATCACGTAAATTATTTTAAAACATATCCAATATGGATCTACTTTTTTAGATCTCGTCATAATAAAGATTATAGTGCAAACGAAATAAAAAAATAGATATTCCATGAGAAAGTTATCGTGTTTTAAAGTTTGTAAACTACTTGTAAATGTTGAAAAAGTAGATCTGACGCACAGCTTCGGTTGGTTTCCGCAAATTTGACACGCGCGTGCTCTCTCTCCTTGGTCCCCGCATCGTAATGCTTTACGCTTGTCACTCGGTGCTACTTTCGTTGTGCCACGCGTCCGTGCGCTGTTAGGTGACGCAGTGCACGCGCGCTCTCTAACAATTTGGGTGCGCCTTCTGCTGCTAGAGCGTGTACACGCCGACCTTCTGCTGGGAGTCTGGGACAGTGAAGCCATGTGCAAGGAGTCACTGGCAGAGCTTAGTGAGGGTCAAGGTGGACCATAACCCCTAAGCCAGATTATTTTTTAATGAAAATCTTAACTTGACTACTTTTGATGCTAATGAAATATTAATATATCTTCCTCACCTTGCACTTTATCACGTTGGCCTCCTCTCCCTTTGTGGTCAAGCTCTGCGACTGCAAGGAGTAGCATCCGCCTAGCCACGAGCCCCCGTCCCCGTGTGAGGAGAAACTGAGGATATGATGTGACAACGAGCGTGGATCAGGGAAAAGGAACTCGCTCATCATCCATGTTTGCATTTTGCAGGTTCTTCCTAGCATCAGTCGCGTGCATGCATGTCATTAGATTGATTTACCGTGTGTTTGGTTTGAGGATGATATAGGATGGGTTGGACCTAACCCCATAGGTTGAACCTAGTTTTTGTTTGGTTGGAAGGATGGATAGGGTTAGAATGGATAATATTTTAACACCGTTAACAGGAGACCTTAGTGGGATCCACATGTCATCATCTTTGTTTCCTTTTTTTCCCATCACGTTATCGTCTTCCCATCCCACGGTCGCGCCAGAGCGCATCACTCAGTCCGCCGCTGCCTCAAGCCTGCACCACCGCTGGCTCCACAGCCATCCCAAGCACATCGCCGGCCGCCACCAACTCCTCGAGCCCGAGCTCACCTGCCTTGGCCGCCGTCATCTGGAGCCCGAGCTCGCCTGCCAAGGACGCTGCTGCACCGAGCCCCGAGCCCACTGGCCATGGTCTTCGCCGCCCCGAGCTCCAAGCTTGCTGGCCATGGCCGCTGCGGCCCCGAGCTCGAGCTCGCGCCCTCGCCTCGGCTCTGGCAGAACCTGTGTGTTGGGGGAAGGGACCCTCGGCAGCGACGCCACGCTGGCTGGCTCAAAGACGACCTTCGCGCCACCCGCGCACCTCTGCGGCATTTGTCGAGTCACTCGGATCGTTTTCTTAACCTTCGGATAATGGTTCGACCCTCGCCAACCTTGTGGCTTCTTGCAGGCTATAGGCGTGAAGAACACAGAAGGTGACCCTCGCGCGCTCCTGCGAGGGCACTTTCGCTGAAGACGTTGAGCTCAGCGGGCAGGAAGCCAACACAGACCTCGTGACTGACGAAGCCGAGGAGTCGACCCATGCTTTCTTGTGAAGGTGTGCGGGAGCCCAGTGGCGGCGGACAGGAGGAAGTCGAACTAGGGTTTCCGTTTTCTCTGTGTTTGTACGATTCTGCCCTTCCATTGTATAGTGCAGAGGAATCTTTCTTGTCCCCTTTTGTAATTTGGTCAGTGCCCCTTGGTATTCCCTATAAATACCAAGGGGTGAACAGTGTAATGGGGGCGGGTTCTTTGGGGAATAGAGCCACAACATACTGTTCTTACTTCATTGTACCCTCGCGTTTAGTTTTGACAACCGACCGCCTTCGCTGATTCCCTGCGCGTAAGCGGGGGTGAGGCAAGTGTGATCCAACAGTTTGGCGCCGTCAGTGGGGACCGGAAGTTCGTAATGGCGGGAAACAGAAGAGCGTCCTCAACTAGAGACCCTCGCGTGACCAGAGAGGCCACGGCGATGGTCTAGCCTGAAACAGAAGAAGTTGCTCCAGGGACAGAGGTCCCGGGCCCTCACACTCGGCTAGTATCACAGCCACACCCGCATACCTCCGGAGGAGATGGGGAAGGAGATGAGGAGGAGTTGGGCCTCGAGGCTTTAGAGAGACTTCAGCTGAGTTGCAGGAGAAGAAGAGATGTCTGGACCAGCTTGAAAGGCACAACCAGCTACGCCTTATCAGGCAAAAGGCGGATGAAGCAAGAGAGCAGCTTCGCCGAATGGAGGAGTCCCTCGCAGCAGCTGAGGCCGAAGCCGAGGACTGGAATGACAGGCAAATGCCGCCACTTCAAGAGGAGAATGTTGGGCAGGGACAGGGCAACGCTCGTCAGCCACCACCACCCTTACCACCGCCAAATTTTCGCCAACTCTACCCAGAAGAGCGAGAGCCAAATCTTCGTATTCAGCGAAGGGCCCAACAACACCAGATGCCCTACGACCCAAAATCACCACTTTCCCAAATACTGCAAACTCAACCCTGGCCACCATGCTACAATCCACAAAATCTACCCCGTTATGACGGTCTCACTGACCCTCGCCAGTTCATAATGAGCTATGAAGCGGCAGTTGCCGCAGCAGGAGGAGATGAATCAACAATGGCGAAGTCCTTCGTAATCATCCTTCGCGACATCGCGCAGACTTGGTACAGCAACCTTCGCCCCAGAACTGTGGATTCCTAGGTCAACCTCAAAGACATGCTCTGCACAAACTTCAAGGGTATCACAGCTGCGCCATCAAACCCCATTGAGCTGTTCAACTGCAAACAGGAAGAGCGCGAACTACTGCAAGACTATTGGCGAAGGTTCATCCAAATCAGGGCCAGAACTCTGGGGATCTCTGACGAGGCTGTCATCCTCGCTGCAGTCAGCGGTCTGCGCCTAGGCCCATGCTCCTCGAAATTCGCCAAGAAGCCGACAAATACAATCGAAGAACTACATGAAACAATGGAGAGATACTGTAGAGCAGACATGGACTTCAGGGCAAAGTCCGATGCTCGAAGGTCACAGCAGAAGTCGCAGCCGAGGCCTCAAGCGAGAGAAAACAACACTCGTCAAGAACAAAGCAACATTGGCACAATCAACAAGGCAGCCCCCTTTGAAGACCAAAGAAGGGGTGCTCAACCTCCCGGAAACCAAAATCCACAAGGGTTCCCACCCCCACCGGACCAACGAAACCAACAAAAAGATCCCGCGAAAATGTATTGCCATTTTTGTGGTCCTGGGAAGGGGCACACCACCAAACAATGCGAATGTTTCGACAAGGGAAAAGAGTACCAGGAATCCAAAAGAACCGCTTCGGCAGAAAACCGAACCATCAACCACACCAGAAAACCAAACTTCAACCCACTCAATCCTCCATTCCACTACACCCCCATAAACTACGGCCTACCTTCGCACCAACCTTTCTACGCACACCACCCTGACTACAACCAAGCCTCTTATCAGCCAACCACCATCCCCAACGCCAAAACGCACCATATACCGTCACATTCCCAACAACCCCTCAAACCCAAACCCAAACCAACCAACAAGTGAACAATACTCTACCACCACCACCACCAATACCAGCATTGCCAGCACCCCAACCTGTCAAATCCGAAGCCCAAAACCATACAACCATCAACAACCCAACATCAACCTTCGGTGTGATTCTAGCCATCACTGGAGGCTCAAACGAAGATCATGGCAACAAGAGGCAAAGGAAGGAACACGCTAGACGAGTACACCATGTAGCCGTCGAAGGACCGCACAAATTTGGGCGATGGTCCCATATCCCTATAACCTTCGATTCCAGTGATATGAAGTTAAGGGATTACCCTCACACTGACGCCATGGTGATCGAAACTAATCTAGCAGGGTGGACAGTCACCAAAATTCTGGTCGACACAGGAAGCTCGGCAGACATCCTGTTCGCCACAACCTTCGACAACATGAAGCTTGACAGAAACCTCTTGCAACCCACTGACAACCCACTATATGGTTTCAGTGGTCAACAAGTAAGAGCTGTTGGAAAAATATCTCTGTCTGTAACCTTCGGAGACCAGGTGAACTACAGAACTGAACACATAACCTTCGACATGGTTGACATGTTCTACCCTTACAATGCAATATTTGGTCGAAGGGTCACCAATGCATTCAATGCAGTCATCCACCCCGCATACCTCTGCATGAAGCTTCCTGCTCTGAAGGGGGTCGTTCCAGTATATGGAGATCAAGACATTGCAAGGGCAGCTGAGGGAACAGTAGCACCGGGACAACGCAACGTCCACAATTTGTCAAAGCCTCGTGCAACAAACCTCAACACCGAAGGTGAGCTATGCACTGACCGAGTAAAAGCATCACCCAAAGAAGAAACTAAATAAGTCCAACTCTTTGAGAGCAACTCCGAAAGAAAGGTGTTCATCTCAGCCAACTTAGACCCCCAGTCAGAAAATAACCTCGTTCTTTTCCTCAAGGAAAACTCCGACACCTTCGCTTGGTCTGCAGAGGACCTCAAGGGAGTAAACAGAGCCCTGATAAAGCATAGCCTTAACATAAAGCCAGGCTACCGCCCAGTTAAGCAAAAGCTTTGCAAAATGTCGAAAGAAAGGAAAGAAGCATCGAGGGCTGAGGTTAAAAGATTCTTGGATGCAGGTGTCATCCGCCCAGTCAAATACCCAACATGGCTCTCAAACGTGGTCTTAGTCCAGAAAAAGAACAAGAAGTGGAGAATGTGCGTAGATTTCACATGCTTGAACAAAGCCTGCCCGAAGGATGACTTCCCCCTACCAAACATAAGCACCTTAGTTGACAGAGCAGCTGGTTGCCAACTGCTTTCTCTCCTCGATTGTTTCTCGGGGTACCATCAGATCTGGATGAATGAAGAAGATGAGGAAAAAACAAGCTTCATCACACCTTCGGGCACTTTTTGCTTTCGAAGAATGGCAGAAGGCTTGAGAAACGCAGGATCAACCTTTGCTCGCATGACATCTGAAGTCTTCAAAGATGAACATGCCATCTCTGCCTACGTCGATGATTTGATTATCCAAAGCGAGCTAAAAGAAAACCACATATCAGACTTGGCAAGAGTGTTCAACAACCTTCGGACCGCCGGATTAAAGCTAAACCCCGAAAAATGTGTTTTCGGGGTGAGCGAAGGAAAACTGCTAGGTTGTATCGTCTCAGCAAGGGGAATTGAAGCCAACCTCGAGAAAATTGATGCCATCATCAATATGGAAACCCCAACAACCAAAAAAGCAGCTCAGCGTTTGTCAGGCCGCTTAGCGGCACTTAGCAGATTCATCTCCAGGTCAGCTGAGCGAGGGTTACCTTTCTTCGAAACATTGAGAAGCACAGCTCCATTCAATTGGGAACCTCGGCAGCAGAAAGCCTTCGAGGATTTGAAAAAGTATCTCACCAACTTGACCGTCCTAACAAGCCCGAGCAAAGGAGACTTGCTACTGCTGTATGTCGCAGCCTCGCCTCATGTAGCAAGCGCAGTTCTGATTAAAGAGTTGCACGAGAACAACAGAACCAGGATAACCCCAATCTACTATGTATCAGAAACTCTCGAGGGTCCCAAACAAAACTACTCAAAGCTCGAGAAGATAGCATACGCCATGGTCATGGCGTCAAGAAAGCTAAAACACTACTTCCAGGCACACGAAATCCATGTACCTTCAGCATACCCCCTCGAGAACATCTTCAAGAACAATGAGGCTGTCGGCAGAATAGCAAAATGGGCAGTTGAACTCAACAGCTACACAATAACCTTCGTGGGAAGAACAGCGATCAAATCGCAGGCACTAGCAGATTTCATAGCTGAATGGACCCCAGACCCTCGCAGTGACGGAGCCCAATCAGAGCTGTTTTGGACAGTGTATGTCGATGGAGCTTGGGGAGCAACCGGAGCAGGAGCCTTGGCTATCCTAGTTTCGCCATCTTGGTCGAAGCTAAGATACGTAAAAAGACTCGACTTCAAGTGCACAAACAATTCCGCAGAATACGAAGCTGTGATACTAGCTCTCTCAAGGCTTCGATCATTATTAGTCCGAAGGGCGGTCATTAATACAGACTCCCAAGTCATCGCGGGACACATCGAGAAAAATTACAAAGCAAAAGATCCAGAGCTACAAAAATACTTCAAATATGTTCGAAGGTTAGAATCATTCTCCCTCGGCATAACGGTGAAAACAATACCAAGGTCAGAAAACAACGAGGCAGACAACCTAGCTAAAGCAGCAGCACAACAGCTACAGCTGCCGCCTGACGTGTTTCACGAGGTAGCAACTCAATCAGCATTCAAAGCCTCTGAAAAGAATGCCAAGCTGATCAATGCAATCCAGAACGAAGACTGGAGAACACCCATCATGGCCTACATCAACGGGATGCATGAACCCGAGTCCAAAGAGGAAGAAAACAGACTAAAACAAAGAGCTCGAGGGTACAAAATAGTGGACAACATTCTGTTCAAAGCCTCGGTAACCTCGCCATGGCTGAAATGCGTGTCACAGATTGAAGGAAATGACATTCTCAGGCTTATTCACGAAGGTATTTGCGGTTCACACAACGGCCCAAGGGCGCTAGTTGGGAAAGCCTTCCGTCAAGGTTTCTACTGGCCAACAGCATTACGAGATGCAGAAGACATCGTCAAACGTTGCGAGGGTTGCCAACTAACGGCAAAAACACAAAACGCCCCAGGGGCCCCAACAACTCTGATACGCCCAACATGGCCCTTGCAAAGATGGGCAATGGACCTCGTCGGTCCACTACCAACAGCTCCAAGAAACCTTCGCTATGCAGTGGTAGCTATGGAGTACTTCACGAAGTGGATTGAAACTAGACCTCTGGCTTCCATCACCTCCCTAGCTGTGAAAAAGTTTTTCTGGTAGCAATTAGTTTGTCGGTTTGGAGTCCCCAAACACCTAACCGTCGACAACGGCACTCAGTTTGACAGCGAGGTCTTCAAAGAATTCTGCGCACAAATCGGAACAATCTTGTGCTTCGCCTTAGTCCGGCACCCTCAATCCAATGGCTTAGTTGAAAGAGCCAATGCAACAATTTTCCAAGCCATATCCAAAAAATTACAAGGCAGGCCAAAAGGAAAGTGGGCAGAAGAGCTAACCTCGGTCACCTGGTCCCATAACACCTCGGAATGCAGAGCCACCAAATTCACACCTTTCAGGCTCCTGTTTGGGGAAGAAGCTGTGTTACCAGAGGAATTGAAGCATGTCTCTCTCAGAGCAACCCTCGAATCAGATGAACAAAACCAGCTGCTTGATAAATACTTACTCGAGGAAACAAGGTGCAACGCAGTGCACAACCTTCGCAAGTATCAGGAAGAAACAAAAAAATGGAGAGACAAAAAGGTGAGAATCAAAGAACTGAAGAAGGGTGACCTCGTCCTCATTCGGAAGCAAAACGCCAACATGGCCGGAAAGTTTCAACCAAAATGGACGGGACCATACCTGATAGTAGAATGTAATCATCCTGGATCATATCACCTCGCTGACAACGAAGGAAACAACCTGCCTCACACCTGGAATGTTGACGACCTTCGCAAATATTATCCATAGCGGAGCCTTAGCGAGCTCTCGCAACATGTAATTTGTTTTCTCTCCCTTGTCTTTTTTCAGTTCCATGTTTGTAACAAAAACAGAGGAGCTGCACTCTTTTTCCTTACGAAGGGGCGTAAGGTTTTTTACCGAGGCAGTATCCAAATCCTTAATACAGGCTAGAACCCCCAGAAAAAGCAAAGCTCCAAATTGTCACATTTGTTAACAAACATCGAAAAAAGCAACTCTTTTTCAAGAGCGCTATAATCGATGAAAACACCCCAAAGACTGCTTCGAAAAACAAACCTTTTTCGAAACAAACTTGGAAAAAGTCGAGCACCCTCGCAAAACACGCCAGGGGCTCGCAAAGCAAACTTCACCTCCATCTAAGACAAGGGGAGGCGCGAAGTCCAAAACAGTCGAGCACCCTCGCAAAACACGCCAGGGGCTCGCAAAGCAAACTTCACCTCCACCTAATACAAGGGGAGGCGCGAAGTACAAAAAGTCGAGCACCCTCGCAAAACACGCCAGGGGCTCGCAAAGCAAACTTCACCTCCACCTAAGACAAGGGGAGGCGCGAAGTCCAAAAAGTCAAGCACCCTCGCAAAACACGCCAGGGGCTCGCAAAGCAAACTTCAACTCCACCTAAGACAAGGGGAGGCGCGAAGTACAAAAAATCGAGCACCCTCGCAAAACACGCCAGGGCTCGCAAAGCAAACTTCACCTCCACCTAAGACAACGGGAGGTGCGAAGTACAAAAAATCGAGCACCCTCGCAAAACACACCAGGGGCTCGCAAAACAAACTTCACCTCCACCTAAGACAAGGGGAGGCGCGAAGTGCAAAAAGTCGAGCAACCCCGCAAAACTCGCTGTTTTACTAAACATCTCTATTTAACGAAAGGCGAGCCTCGCTAAAAAGAAAGGGGGGCGTCCCAGTTTTACTAAAACATCTCTCTTTAACAAAAAGCGAGCCTCGCTAAAAAGAAAGGGGGTGTCGCTGTTTTACTAAACATCTCTGTTTAACGAAAGGCGAGCCTCGCTAAAAAGAAAGGGGGGCATCGCAGTTTTACTAAAACATCTCTCTTTAACGAAAAGCGAGCCTCGCTAAAAAGAAAGGGGGGCGTCGCTGTTTTACTAAACATCTCTGTTTAACGAAAGGCGAGCCTCGCTAAAAAAGGGGGGGCGTCGCTGTCTCATTAAATATCAAACGAGCCTCGCTAAAAAGAAAGGGGGGCGTTGCTGTTTCATTAAATATCAAACGAGCCTCGCCAAAAAGAAAGGGGGGCGTCGCTGTTTTACTGAACATCATACGCAACCAGCAATGCAAAACCAAACAGCTAACGGTCCTCGCCAATATTCAGCAAGAACCAAGCATCCACTATAAAAATTACAAAAATCAATTGTATCTACACCAAACAATCATACAATTCCCCCGTTTACATACAAAAACAACTTCACAACGTCTCACAATCAATAAAAACTATAAAATTATAAGGAACTATCATAGTCCTCAATCAACATTAAATCATCAAAACCTTCGTAACCCTCTTCCTCAAATCCTAGTCCAACAGGAACCACGGGTCCCCATAACAAAGGAGCCGCAGGAACAATCGGCAGTTCCCCGGGCAAAACCCTCGCCCTATACATATATCTCTGACCCACATCACCAACTTCCGAAGGCTCCTCCTTCGGAATCACAAGGGAACCATCCAGACCCAGCTCGAGGTTGCTATGACCAAACAGGAAATCCAAAGCTGTTTTTTCATCGCTATCATCTTCAATAACAGGCTGCGAGGAAGAAGAAGAACCAAACAACTCTCTCGTAGCCTGCCGATCAGTATAATCCGCATCACGCCAAAAGCGGCTCGATCGACTATTCTTCAAATCGTACCTTCGCACCTTCGACCACCAAAAACGCTCAAAAGACAGCGAAGGATGCTTAAACTTAGCTCGAGCCCATGATTCACCAGTAATAAAAACATCTTGATAATTTAGCGTCAGAGGTGTCATATCAAATACCTCTAGCACGGTTCCATCAGGAACCTGCATGTTCACAGAGTCAAGAAAACAACTCAGTTCCACTAGGTCATTTCCACCACCCAACATATTACAAAAAAAAACCCTCGCCTGGTGTTGACGATAATTATAGCATAAAAATACATATCAAAATATCGTCAACAAGCTCGAAAATAGAGAAGAATGACATGACATAGACATGTTTTATCAATAAAAGGTTCCACTTGTACTCTTAGTATTTGATTTGCAGGTATAACAGAATAAGAAGGAAATGGACACCTGGACCCACCCAAGGTGGGGTCGGCCAACCCCACCATGGGAGCTCCTCGGGCTTGGTGATGTGGCACTATCCAGGTGAAGCTTCACCAAGCTACTTTCCACCACCAGATCAGAAATGTGTTTGCATTCAACGGTGAAAGATGAGAAGCACATGGATCCATGGGCCCACACAAGAAAGCAAATGCAACCAACATATGACACCATGCTCCATGACATATGGGGACATCAGGGGACACAAGTTGGTGGGCCAGCTCTGTCATAGGGGGGTCGGCCGACCCCCCCTTGGTGGGCCCTGGCTACACTATTCAACCTGATGACATCAGCACCTTCTAGAAGCAAAGTGGTGGGCCCACCTATCATTGGCTGGGGTCGGCCGACCCCAGGGTGAAACCCATCCAATGTTGGTTGCTTGCACATGTTTCACACGTGAAGAAATCAAGGCCATCCATCTATGGCGGTTACAATGATGGTGGATCCAAGGGATGAGAGATGGGGAGCACGCGGATCGATGACGTGGCGCGGAGTAGCCCCTACTCCACCTTCCCCTATAAATAGAGGCTTCATCCACCCTCTCAAGACATGGTTCATTAGAGGATTCACTTCATATGAGATACAAGTGTTAGCCTTCTAGTTGTAGTGTAGTCTAGTGTGGGAGTTAGAGTGAGTTGAGCAAGCTCGGGGTCTCCGGAGTCGTCTTCTGGGAGACTGGTATTGCTCTTGTATCTTTCTCTTTCCAGAATTATTTTTTATATATATTCTTCTTCTGCATTTCAAAGTGTTATCCTTTATGCAATATTATTCTTGCAATAGTATTGTAGTGCTCTAGTTAGTCTTGTATTAGTTACATACTAGATTGTGATCCTTACACAAACATCTTGGTTGTTTATCATCGCCCGTAAAACGGTACTTTAGTTAATTGTATATTAGCTAGAGTAATAAGGATTAGCATAAACGTGGTGCTTAGGCTAAGACTTATCTTTGGTTGCCGCTGGCTTGCACGGACAGTACGGGCGCATGGGCAAAAGGTGACAGATTTTGCCTGGCTACCTAGATCCCCTCACGTGAACTCAGGCTAGTTCTTAAAAGGTAAGACGCCCATAAGCCAAATATCCGCTTGAGTACTGGGTTAGGTGAACAACCTTCTATCGCTTTACTCTCTCGTTTATCCCTAGCAACCAAGGTGAAGGTAATCAATCCTAGTTGTATCTACTATTTGATTAATTAGAACATGGGAGTGGATTAAGAATTTCACAGGAACCTTTCTCACTCGTTGTCCTCCCACCTAGCTATACTACACTAGTTATCTTTAATTATCTCAATTAATTATCCTGAATCATCACCTTCCTTTTACCCTTCGTTTATCACCTCTACATTAGTTGTAGCTAATCTAAGATAGGATCCCTTTTCTTGTTAGTCTTTCTAGTCATCGCTTCCTTTGGGATAAAATAAATACGATACCTTGGAATATTCCCGGGTGAAGTGCTACATCGGTAATTTCTGTGCGCTTGCGGAATTATCCAATAGTCATTAGTTTTACCAACCAGACACTTCTAGCGCCGTTGCTGGGGTTAGGCTCCATAGTCTACTTCTAGTGATTGCGTTAAGAAGTGTCAACAAGTATTTCTGGCGCCGTTGCCGGGGATAGATTAAAACTCTATTCTTAGTAGCGACGCTAAGAAATACCAACACCTGGGCTGCCTCTAACTTTCACACATGCTCGGCATCCCCATGCTCCTCAGCGTCGCCTCCGCCGGCTGGAACATCCAAACCCTCGCCAGCTGTAGCAGCCTCCGCCGTAGATTGCTCAATAATGAACGTCTCGACCGCCGCTTCCTCCTCTATAACAACTTCTCCAGTGTCAGGGACCACCTCGGCTGAGGGTATAGCCTCGACAGGCGGAACCTCCGTAGAAATGTGCGCAAAAACGGTTTTGGAGCAACCAGCAGCATCGTCAGTCGCAGATGGTGAAGGCATCGCGTCCCTCCGAGCCTACAAGGAGAAATGAGAGGGAAAACTAGTAAATTAATGCCAACCCTTTCCCACACAAACAAACCCAAAAAACAACTTTTCCTTCCAAACATCACAAACCTGACGTGTAGCCTCGGCAGCCTCTTCGAAGGCTAGTGCACGGCCCCCACCAGCAATCCAGAACTTGCGAAGCAATCACATCGCACAGTTCCGAACTTCTGCGTCATCAACCTTCATCTGACGCACTTCGTCAACAGTCGGAAAAACATGGCTCAGACGCTTGATCTTGCGAAGGTGCTCGCAGTCGGCCTGTCGGAGAGTGCAAGACATGGCCAAAGCTCCGGCGTAACCGCCGAAATCAGCTGCGTTCTCAACCAACGAGCTGAAAACGTCGAGCTCGCCACAAAGCAATTCCCCAAAGGCCTCCGCTGTACCAGTATCTGGAAGTGGCTCCGCCGCAGAGCCACCAGCCTCGGTCAAACAACCGTCAAGCTTGGCCTTAACCTTTTCCATGCTGTCGCACCACGACCCAGTCAAATCGCTGATCCGACCTTCTGCTAACGCCAACACTTTATCTTTTTCCTTGCTCGCCGCAACTAAATCAGCATTCCGCTTAGCCAACTCAACAGCCTCCTCTCGGCACTTCGTAGCTTTCTCCAAAGCAACTTTTAACTCAGTCTCTTTATTCTCCAAGCTCAGCCAAAGTTTCTTATTATCCTCCTCAACCTTCGACAACCGGTCTTTCAGGTAGTGGAGATTATAACTCTCTCTCCGGCGAGCCAAACGGTTGAGGAGCATTAGCTCAGCCACCTTGACATCAATGTCATCATGAAGGTCATCCAAAGGCTGGTTGGCCAGTCGAAGCTCCGCCTTCGGTAAACAAATCCGGTTAAACACCCGACCAAGAAAATGCCTTTCTTCCAGAGCACTCTGTAGGTGGCACTCTCAGAGGTCCGGACTTGTAAAAAGCTCCGTCGCCGGATCAATAACACCAACTTTCCTAGCAAAATAAGGAAGAGAATAACGGTTAGCTTCGCCATACGGCCTCTTGCCCGGATTTCTTTCTGACTCAAGGTCACCGGCCACCTCAACACCATCAACCCAGATGTGTGACCCCGCGAACTCGGGCAATGACCCTCGCTCGGGACTCTCAGGCTCGAGGTCAAGTAGCAACTCATCATTGCGGTGTGATGCCTCAGCATCCGCGCTTGAGGAAACAACAGCCTTCCCACGACCATCTCCAATTGAAACATCATCATCTGAGTTACCCTCGCCGCTGGAAGTGTCGCTAATATCATCAGACGTATCGTCCCCAGTCTCGGCCTCCTTTTCAATCTCTTTCTCCTCCTCCTTCTCATCTTCTTTGGAGACACCCTCGTCGTCCGAGATCTGAATCAGGGCGCCGATCCCGCCGACGCGCGGTACCCGCCCTCCGACCTTCGCAAAACCTCGGCCACTTGACAAAGACGCGGTGGCCGAGGAAGCGGAAGCGCCGGCAGCGCCCGAACCCAAAGCGACCTTGGTCGCAAGTGTCTTCACCCGGCCGCCGGCAGCGCCGCGGCCTCGACCACGACCTCTCTTCGGCCGCGACACAACCCCCTTCTCCTCCGCGGTGGCGTGTTTCCTTTTCTTCGGTGCATCATCACTCGAAGGTGCGGGCCAGTTAGCATACTGGAGCCCAAGCATGTCGAAGAGCCTGTTAACCCGACCCCCGCTACCCACCGAACTATGGATAGCCTTAACCTCCATTGTGGACAACTTTCCAATGAGGTCTTTCGCCCTCTGCTGAACCCTCTTATAAATCGCTTCGACGCCATCTTCCCATTGAGGGAACTTCCTAAGGACAGCCTCCCAAACCTTGTTCAACTCCAACTTCGGCTTCTTCAAACCCCTACCCTCGTACTTGGGTTCATCCTCAACCGCAAACCAGACTTGTTTCCGGCTAAGGGGCAACGCTTTAGCACAACAATACTCTTCGACCAGGTCGCGGGCACACTGAGAGCGCGCAACCACCCTCAGACAGTCAACCGAAGCATGCGCCTCGGCATTCATCTTAGCCTCGGCACTCACGTCTCCAAGAGGTGAAAGTTCGCCACAAAGATTGGCCACGCCGCCAAGCTTGTAGTAGAACCAAAACTCTTGCCACCCACTAGTCCATTTGTTCTTCTGAGCTTGCACTGGCAGTTCGGATCCAGCGCGATGGCAAAATGTATACACTGCAAACTGGCCAAGGCTGGTTTTACCTTCGCCATCCACAATCTTACGAGGTTGCATATGCACTTGATATGAACGAACAAACCCCTCGACGTGAGGAACAATGCCCTGGGAGCGGCATGCCCAGACATATACTGAAAGCTTCGTAAAGCATGATGACGTCAGCTGGTGAAACCTCAAATTGAACCTTTGCAAAACAGAGGTCACAAAAGAAGCAACCGGAAAACGCAGACCAGCAGCAAAGAACTCCTCGAACACTACAATCTCATCAGCACCTGGCTTCGAAACAACCTCCCCAGAACTGGCCCTCGCTTTTCCATCCTCAATCCAACCTCGCTTGACATAAGACGCTAGATCCGAACTACAGACTCGGCTAAGCCCAAACTCGAAGGTTATCCCTTCATCCAAGGCAGTTGGAGACACAGCGCGAGCAGTCTGTTTCAACATAGCCATCTCTCTAGCTGACTCTAACTTCAAACAAAGAGTGCCCAGCTCAACCCTCGCAAACGAATTAAAACAAACCCTCGCAACAAGCAAAACGCAGCAGCAGGATGGCTAGAGCAAAAGGATGGCGCAAGCTCAAACCCCCCACCTACCCCACGTATTTATAGGGGCGCGGAGACGAGCCACACCACCCGACAAAACCGGCACGACAACCGAAATCTACGGCACAAAAAACAAGATGGACCTCAACAGTGCAAACAAAAATACAACGGCCCGACCCAAAAGCAGCCGCGGGCGCCGCTGTCAAGGGTCTCATCACGTTTCCCATCAAAGAGCGCTGCTTGGGCCTAAGTATTGTCCATTAGATCCAAGGCATCGAGGGGCTACTGTTGGGGGAAGGGACCCTCGGCAGCGATGCCACGCTGGCTGGCTCAAAGACGACCTTCGCGCGATCCGCGCACCTCTGCGGCGTTTGTCGAGTCACTCGGATCGTTTTCCTAACCTTCGGATAATGGTTCGACCCTCACCAACCTTGTGGCTTCTTGCAGGCTATAGGCGTGAAGAACACAGAAGGTGACCCTCGCGCGCTCCTGCGAGGGCACTTTCGCTGAAGACGTTGACCTCAGCGGGCGGGAAGCGAACACAGACCTCGCGACTAACAAAGCCGAGGAGTCGACCCATGCTTTCTTGCGAAGGTGTGCGGGAGCCCAGTGGCGGCGGACAGGAGGAAGTCGAACTAGGGTTTCCGTTTTCTCTGTGTTTGTACGATTTTGCCCTTCCATTGTATAGCGCAGAGGAATCTTTCTTGTCCCCTTTTGTAATTTGGTCAGTGCCCCTTGGTATTCCCTATAATACCAAGGGGTGAACAGTGTAATGGGGGCGGGTTCCTTGGGGAATAGAGCCACAACATACTGTTCTTGCTTCCCTGTACGTTGCGTTTAGTTTTGACGACCGGCTGCCTTCACTGATTCCCTGCGCGTAAGCGGGCGTGAGGCAAGTGTGATCCAACACTGTGCTGCCCCGCTCTCGCACTCGTGCGGCGGCTCCAGACGGAGAGGAACGACATCGATTTGGAGGTATCCGTGGTCGCCGGAGCCTGGGGCAGAGCAGGACCGAGGCCGCCGCAGTCGCCACTGCGGGAGCCGATGGCGGGGTGTGGCAGGGCCGCCGTGGTCGCCGCCGTGGCCGCCTTGAGTGTGAAGCTGGGGCAGGGGCACCGGAGCCGACGCCATCTTCACTGTAGCGCGAGGACGGGTGTGAGGCACAGACACGGAGAGCAACAGCGTCGATGCGGGTTCGCTCGGTCCCCTCGATTTGGAGGGATCTAGTGAACCCGCGTATTGAAGGAATATTCCAACTCGGGTCGACCCTGTTCCACTCAACCCCTAACCAAACAAACAACAGTCCATCTGGATCGAACCCGGGACAACCCGGGATATCCCGCAAACCAAGTACACAGTTAGTTTCACATGCGTTGAACAGACCGCTGTTTATCCCCATGTAACTTGTTGCAAGCTATTACAAGGTTCTCCAAATAAAAGCTAGCAGTATGTTGCCGTTTTGAACTACTGCTCTGTCCCTAAATAAATATCGTTTTTATTTTTCGAGAAACATATTTGATTAAATATATATTAAGAAATAAGTTAATATCTATTATATATAATTGATATTATTAGAAAGATCTTTGGACCTAGTATTTATTATACATAATTAGTATTTTTAGAGATATAAATATCGTATGTATTTGCTACAAATCGAGTTAAATTTGGGGTATACATACCGACCGTGACAGTTATTTAGGACGAATGGTGGAAGTATATAGTAAAATATGTTTCTAATTTTGTGGGGGCTTGCCATGCTGTGCTTTCAGCCGCACCTGCGGAGTAACTTCTATGCAACACTCTCAGCCTGACAAACATGATGTGAGGATGTACGTGGGCTTCGTCCAAATAAAATTCTGAAAATACGGATTCGTAGAAAAAAGTCTTAAAGGCCTATCCATGTCCAAAGAGTTACCTGTGAAAGTAGAGGCAGCCTTTTTTTTAGATTTAGTTTTTAGTTATTTAGCCTTTAAGATTGTGGATATATGAGAGTCCTAAACGGTTTAGATCTTAATCACAACGAGAGATCTTGTTTGGCACAGTCTATCAACCAGCGCCAAAATACATCTAATCGTGCTAATGTTTTGGCTCCACTTGCAGCCACACCGTTGTTGTAGCTTCTCCATCACCAACGTACGTGCACAGTGAATCAGTGATTGGTAGACCAGGATTCCAATACTCTCGTCCCTACGATCCTGCATCAACAAATGACGAATAAGGTTTGTTTTAGAAAGCGCTCTTCTCACGACTGCTCCAAATTTTCATGACGGGTCGTTTTTCATCCAAATCAGGCGACACTAAGTCCTTTGTATTAGTCTATCCATCCAACAAAACATGTAATTCTTGCTTATCGAGGAGTCAAACAATTCAAACTTTGATCGAAGTTATATAAAATAGTACCAACATTCTTAATACAAAAAGGTACCATTAGATTAGTAATAGAATATATTTTTATAATAATTTTATTTAACGACATAAATACTAATACATTTTATTATAACCTTGGTCAAACTTTAACTAATTTGACCTGCACGGATCTTATAATTACATGTTTTTATAGACGGAGGGAGTAGTCATCAGGTGCTCGAGCTCTTCCTCTAACACTCATGGATGACTTCGTACCACTACGAGGACATCTCCCTCTGCAGACAAAAGTTACACACCCCGTGATCCAATCTATTATTTCCATATGTTTGCTATTATGATCATGAGCATGTGTTCGCACTGTTGGCGCTAAATCGGTCACACGCTACAAAGAGCTACTCAGATCACAACAGATCGAAGGCAGGACAAAGATCAGCTGCCTAAAAATGTGTCCGCACGCGAACACTTAGCTGGTGTCTCTAACGATGAGCGTGATATACAAGACACGTCTCCGAAAGAGCCTAGCCAGAAACGTGATACGCAAGACAACCGATGAGGTCTCTTGATACTCGAAACCCCACACGTCAAGGAGGGGCCTAGATTAGGGCATGCAACAGTGATGAGCTGCCCTAGCCGATCGGACCGCTCTAGAACTTCATCGTCATTGAACCAATAGCTATCAACAGCAATGAAGAACAAAAAGCAATAATAGATTGAAAAAGTAAGGTAAAAGATAAAAGATAAATGTTGTATTGATATATCGATTGTGGGTGATTAATTCACCCATCACCCCTTATATTTACTAGGAAAATATGCCCGTACAGTTGCTATAATAGAATGCAATATATACCTTGTCAAACGTACCAATGTGCTACAACAGGACCCAACACATCTTAAAATTAGTGTGTGTCTAGGCACTAAACGATTGTTTCCAGCACTCCTAGCTAGCACTCGATTGTTAGGACAGCCAAAAAATAACCAAATCTCCATTCTAAACATAATCGGATGATCAAACAAATCTTCGTACTGATTTAAATGGACATATATAAAACAAAACAAATAGCCAGATTAAATGAGCTAAATAAAATTTTTTCAAAATAATACAAAAATAATAAATAAAAACAAAAATAGCCAAATTATTTCTATAAAAGAAAAACTGAAAGATTTTAGGATCCAAATAAAACATACACAAATCAGAAGGCAAAAATAATTAGCTAACTGTTCCAGTAATTGTAAACATTCTAATTTATAAATAATCAATTTACACTAATTGAACATGAAGTCAAATATGAATAGTAAAATATTGTTCAATGAGATGTAATATATAACTACTAATCAAGAAATAAATTAATTGAAACTAGCTGGGTTGTTTGTAGCCTTTAAAGGAGCAAGAACTCCCCATCTCCTGAGCCTTCCGATGTGACACACGCAGGGCCCAAGCCAAGCAAAGGAAGAAGGCAAGGAATTCGCTTGCCAGTTGCCAACAGAGGCCTGCGGGCTGCGGCGGAGCTACGCACGCACGCACGGGCCACGCGAGCACCGAGCGCCAAAAATCGATGGCGAGAAAATCGAGTGACCGAGCGTTAGGAAAGGGTCGAGCCGGGATTTGCTAAAATCCAGTCGCCTGAAATTTAAATTTCTTTCAGACGATGGTTATTGCATATGTTTTTTTACTAAAATTGCAGGTTTCGTTCGTTGCAATTACTGTACGTGCAATCTGCAATTTTGAGTAGTGATAATTAAAAAACTCTTTAGACAAAACTAAAAACCTAAAAAAATTTAATTTGTGTTGGCACAAAGATAATTTACAATTATTTCTATATGAAGACAAGGACAAAAATTTAATATGTAATGACACAAAAACAAATAATAAATCACAAAAGTAACAATTAACTCATACTAGTCGGTGATATAAAAGTGGTACCTAAAATCATCTAAAATTTCAGGCACCTGAAATATAGGAAAAGTGAAATACAAATAGTGGTCTTTTGGTTTCTGAGGCCTGAGAAAGCTCTCAATTAATTATACTCTAGAGTGAGGTTTACAGAATACCTCCGTTTAAGCTGTTTGATCTTCATCTTCGGTCCTCACTTCACATCATACATGTGGTGTTGTTATTGGTGTAGATGTAATATTGTAGGTGATGGTGGTGTCAACGTGATGTATGCCCTCATCGGTATCCATGGGCCAGTACAACTTAGCTAGAACATTATCTACGTCTGTCCATATTGCCTGTCTCGTCAGTATCAAACGATATATAGTGGTGGCTGTTTTAGATTGCACAAGGATAGAGACGTAAGAAAATTAGCCATTTTCACTAGCAATTTAATCTAAAAATAGTGATAGATAAAATGTTTGTGATATAATGTATGTGCTTGTGTGATCTATCAGTGGCATATACATGAATGATACTAACAAGCAACATCATGAACACCATGACGAGACCTTGCCAGAAAAGTTGGGTTCGTTATAGAAATATACTGTGGCTGAGCCGGATGTGCTAGTCGACGTATCACCCCGCTCGATGTCGTGCAGAGAGGAAGTAGTGCCGATCACCGGAGACGTACGCTGATGCCAGTGTAGCAGACGTAGCGAGTAGTCGTGTCACCAGCGATACTTCCAAAAATATGATTGTCGTCCTTCACCCGAGCAGACAAACTCTAAGATGTCAAGTGTTCCAAAGGCTCCTACTCTCCCAGGTCTTGTGCGCACAAACTCTAGGATCGGAAAGCTTTTGGGGCAGCAGAGAGATGTGGTGGAACCAAGAGTTCTTGACTGAGAAGAGGGAGAGTTTCTTATTACTCTTGTTATTTGTTGGTGCCTACACGGCTTGGAGGCGTTTCGTGGAGTTGACACATACTGTGACTGTCCAAACAACACTCACTGTGAAGGATTAGAAAGTTGTCATGTTCCTACTAGCCTCTCTTGTGCTCAGGAGTTTGAAGGACCGAATTGGCGACCAGAGGGGAGGTGAATGGGAGCCTCAAATTTCAACTCGTGAAATAGATGGCCCTTGTCCCAGAAAATCACCCCAAAAGACAAAGTCTCAAACGACCAGCAAGTTTACGACCTACGAGTAGGTGGATACCCTAGGAGATGTCCTAGTGCTACAGCGGAACTGCCGGAGAAACTCGAACACCAAGTGCCAAAGCAACGGGAGAAAACTGCACCTTCAGTAGGATCCCGGACTGTCCACTGAAGGCCGGGTTGTTCGCCACTGAAGGTTCGGACTGTCCGCCGTCAAAAATCCCAAAACACAACTGTTCTGAAACAGTTCTGGACAGGTCCCGGACTGTCCGCGGTTTGCACGCCGGACAGTCCGCGGTTCACGTGAACAGTGAAACCCTAGCGTCTGAGGCCTACCCTGTGCAGCGTCCGATGTGATCCCGGACTGTCCGCGGGTCACTGGCGGACTGTCTGCCGGTCACTTAACCAAGGACAGTACCGTGCTGGCCAACTCTGCTTGGACGAACCCCGATGCGTGGACTGTCCGCCGCTTGGGGCCGGACTGTCCACCCGCGGTTCACGTGAACAGTGAAACCCTAGCGTCTGAGGCCTGCCTTGTGCAGCGTCCGATGTGATCCCGAACTATCCGCGGGTCACTGGCGGACTGTCTGCCGGTCACTTAACCAAGGACAGTACCGCGCTGGCCAACTCTGCTTGGACGAACCCCGATGCATGGACTGTCCGCCGCTTGGGGCCGGACTGTCCACCAACACACAGAGAAGGCAAAAACAACACGGGTCAAAGGCAAAATCAATTCGATCTTCACCAAATTGAATGAGACTTCGATCAAACTTCTTCCAAGTGTTCCTCTACGTATTGGGGTGCTAATCCTAGGAAATCATCGCACCAAACCAAGTCAAACGAGAGAAATCCGAAGAACACTCAAAAAGGAGGAAGAACGAAGAACGAACGCGATTTCAGCCTGATCTACGTGCTCGTGAGGTTAGAGAGGAAATCCTTCAGTGGAAAGAAGGAACTCATGTCCTAGCACGATCTGGTTCAAACGAAATCGAAAACCATCTCTCGGAGAGGAAGAACGAGGCAAATCTTCGAGAAGGCAAAAACCGAAACGCGAAGAACACAACACCAAAACACGAATCGATCACGATTTTAGCCGGAACTTGTCCCCACGAGGAGACAATGGGATTACGGTTCCGTTTCCTCAAAATCACAAGTACACAGAGGTATTGTATCCGTCTCTGCGGATCACGGGTAGCAGGTGGAAGAAAACCTAGCGAGGGCTAAGAAAATGAAATGCTGCAAGGATAGAATGAGAGGAGGGGCTGCCTCTCTATTTATAGCCTAATACACTTATTTCCCTTCTACCCCTAGATACATAGAGCAAACAGGCTAACCCTAGGGGCATTCCGGTCCAGCTCCGCCAAGTCTTGATCTGATGGCTACGCGCCTTCCTCATCCTTCGCTTCGCCTCGACGCAAGCTCCAGGATGCCGCCACGTGCGATCCCGTCGACCGCCGTGCCTTCCTTACCGATAGCTTCGCCGCAACGCAAGCCTCTCAGCGCTGCCATGTGTCGACCGTTCCTTTTTGAACCTCCCCCGGTTTTGAGGCCGAAACCAGAAACTTGTGTCCTCGGCTGAGTTTTGTGGCCCAAACTCAGAAACCCGCCAGCCCAGGTTTTAAGGCCCAAACCTGGAAAACCGTCCACCCTGAATTTTGAGGCCTAAACTCAGAAACCGGCCACCCCGAGTTTTGAGGCCCAAACTCGGAAACCGTCGAGGGTAGTTTTCCGAGGCTCAACTACCAAACCCGCGCCGTAGACGGAATGTGGTTCGCACACCCCAACCACCGGCACCGATGCCGATGCATGTCCAGCCTCCACGCCGGGCACAACACCTTCGCCTTCCTCCTTGACTCGGTCGAAGGCACTTGCGCCGCATGCAAGCCTGTGTCCGTCCTCCCACCAAGTGCCACGATGCCATCGTCTTCCTCCCGACTCGGCCAATGCCATCGCACATCACCATGTGCGCCTGCTCGCCGATGCCACGTGCCAGCTACCACAGCTGGTCCTCCGGCCTCTCGGCCCGTCGGTCCATGCCCCACGTCTGCCCTTCACTGCTCCCGATCCATCGGCACGGCCCGTCTCTACTTGACCTTCACCTCGTCATCGACCACTGTCTCCGAGCTCCACACCTGGACATTAACACAGCCAAGAGACACATGTTGCCACTCACCCCTTCCGGTGAGCCTGTTGACCGATCGCTCATCACTCAGGAAAGAGCCACAAGAGCACATATCAACCTTGTGTTCGCAGAGTTAAGTAGCCTCAAGCTATCACAACCATTGTTGATTCCATGTAAAAATTTCCAAGTGGAATAGTATGACAATTTAATGTGTCGCATGCCACCCTCTAGAGGAACAAGACACTTGCTTGTGTGCATAGTTTCGGATCAGTTTGTACATGAAAGTCTTACATTTCCTTACATATAGACATTTGCCTATGAAATTTTCTTCTACTTCTGTAATCTGTCTAACGACTAAGCGATCAATATGTATTCAAGTAGAAGTCCCACAACCAACCATTAAAATAATGAAACAATATAAAATAGGGTAAGTAATAAAATTTAGTGCATAAATGAGAATAAATAGCTAAGCTCATTGTAATGTTGATTCTGACACAACCAATACACCAAACTAGGTAAAATGCTACAATGAAACAAGACACATACATTTAAAAGTCTGCACAATATTTCTTTACAATGAAGTTGCTCACACTCCAGCATAAGAGAATACTATGACGCTTAACCCACATATATAGGATGAACTAATTGGCCACCATGCAACTTGGCATATTAGATGGTGAATAAAACCTAGTTCAAGTCTGCATTCATCATCCACTGAGCATAAAGGAATTCTCCTAGTTTATCATTAGTCCAGTCAAAATGGACCCTATCCGCCTCCATGGTCGGAGCCACTAAAGAACTTGTACCTCCCATTCGCTCTTGTTGCTGGCCAATAGACGTACCTCCCATTCGCTCTTGTTGCTGGCCAATAGCCGTGGTGGTCATTTTGCTGTTGCTGCTACTTCCATGGCCAGTGTGGTACAGGAATGGCCAAGCTTGAGCATTGTTCCTGGAAGTAGGATGCCCAACAAAGGTAGAGCGATTTGTGTTGCAGACACCTCCACCAAAGGTAGGCCCCTCCCAGGCAAAAGCATTCATCTGCGACAAGGGCTCAAAATCATAAAGTCCAATGTCATTGATGCTATAACGTTGCTTCTTGGTGGTATTTTCTTTTCTAAGGAAGTACTTTTGTGCATGGCTGGAAACTTGCACTGGGGTCTTAGTGGTAACAAAGTGCCTGAAGATGTTCTTCCAATTTCCGCGACCATACACATGTAGACCACATAGGAATTGCCTACAATGAGGTAGAGTTTGAAGTGAACTAATTAGAGACAAATTTAGGTCGATGTCCATAGATATTCAAGATCAGCAAAGACAGTAATATATAAACATCACATCATAATAATATCTCACAACCTATGCTTAATAAGGGTACTAAAACTTCTTGTGACAAGCATTAAAAATTTGTATGAGATGGTTTAAAGATATATATGTAGCATATAACTAACTTGTGCTCGTTTGTGGTCCAAAACCTCCCAATGTGTGGGCTCTCCTTCCGAGGAGTGGGCTTCCTCTGTGGAGTCTCCTTCACATTCCTCATGCCGAACATCTCCACTTGTTGATAACCATCAAATGCGTCCATGTTTCCCATGGATGGACTCCCCACAAACACATCATAGGATTCATTCGTGAGGTTTCTACTTGCTTCCACATGTTGGTTGCCACTCTGCAATGTTTGCGTCATCTTGACCATGACATCAACATACAAGTTTGTTACCTGTTGCTTCTCCTTGCTAGGGAACATTGCTTGGAGCTCATCCACAATTTGATTGTGCTTCTTGTTCATATCAGTAGCACAATTGTTGTTGGCGTTGTCCCTTGCAATGAGAGATTTCACCACCTTCATCTCAGAGGCACTCCACTCTCCCTTGAACTTAGGGTCCATTTTCATGAGTACTTTGCAACAATTGGTAGTTTGTGCTAAGAATGAGTTGTTGGGTTGTGGAGATTGGCAATCACTAAGGCTGGTATTTATAGGCTTCATGGGAATCTTTTTGTCCTAATTTTGATTAATTGGATAGTTGACTTTGATATATATGAAGGCAAAAATGAGATTTTGGTAACAAAGTCAAAGAATGAATGAATATATATATATATATCACATCTCTATTTTTGTGACTTTTTTTTCTCCAATGCATTAATATTTAGTGAAAGAAAATTGGCATAAGATCCATATACACATTTTCAACATGCCAACGCCAACAATTTTCTTATGATGTAGAGCACAAACTTGAGAGTAGAAAAGGTAGAGAAACATTAGTGCAGTCTAGTTTGGTTCTAGAGAGGTGAGGTTTCAAGGCAGATGCATGTTTGTCCATGTTTGTAGCCATTGGCGGGGTGACATATGTGGTCAAGCATGACCATACAACCACTGGTGTCATTCCTAGGCACACAGGATAGTATGATACAAATGTCTGGTTTAGCTACTATTAGTTGACTACATAATCAACGGGGAAGTCTAATGATTGCAATGCTTCATCACACACATGTGATATATCTTTATCTTTTCAAATATCTTGATGAGTTACTGCAACATAAATGACCATGAACATTTCAAATCTTGTAATATATGCATATCTTTTCTAGTGATATGGTAAACAATAGTTCTATTTGATATAGATGTACCAAATAAGTGTTAGTGTAGGTAATTTCGTTAATTGGGAATCTACAACTAGGTTAGTGTGTGGTTGGTTTCGTCTTCCCTCTTTTTTTTGAGAAGTTGTTATGAAGATCTGAGAAGATGTGAATTGCATGTTTTCTCTAGACCTTCATGATTTATGTATGCATGCATGATAGATTTCACTAACTATAACTAATTTGGTAACAAATGTTTTCAATCATGTCACAAATGACTCATTGTTTATCATCCACAAACCAGTGGTGGTCTTTCTATCAAAGGCTATAACTGCTCATAATAATTAGCTGACACCAAAAAAGCAAGAACTAGAGTTAACCTCACTATCTTAAATATTCAAAAAAACATTTTGTCATCCTATATCTGCATTTTCATTTCACCTTGGGTTCAGCCAACTCACAAACCAATAAAATAAATACATTGTGGAATAGTTTTTGTCGGGTACTTAGAAAAGGGGTACCCCAATACCTCGATTAAGAAAAACTAAACCACAGCAAAACCCACTATCACTCCTCCTCCCTAACTGCCAAACCAGCCCAAGCACCAAAACCATACTGGGCCAGCCCACGAACGGGCCTTGATGGCTCAGTCCGCAACACCCTCGAGGAGTCCCTTCTTGGGACGAAGCCAGTCTGCTCGAGGCAGCCCTCAGTGACGGAACTCTGCCGAGCGAACGAGGCAACCCTCGGTGACGGAAACTTCCCGAGCGAACGAGGCTCTCCTCAGTGACGGAAACTTCTCGAGCGAACGAGGCACCCCTCAATTACGGAACTCTCCCGAGCAAATGAGACTGACCTTGACCGCCTCGCCGCACACCTCCTCGGACACCCCTCGAGGGGCACCCCTTGAGCACTCCTAGAGCACCCCTCGAGGAGCACCCCTCGAGCATATTCCTCGAGCACCCCTCAAAGGGCACCCCTCGAGCACTCCTAGAGCACCCCTCAGGCACTCCTCGGATACCGGGTACGACTCCAGGAGCATTAAATGCACCCACCAAATTGTATGGCTGTAGCGCATGCCGTAGTGAGTCATGCTTAGGGCAAATCCAACTTTTACCGTCCGTACCCGACAAATGAGTGGCTCATACAACACTGTTACGCCGTACCACGCACTGTGCCTCGTCAGGCATCCCCTCGAGGTGCAAACATCAGTGCATTCCCGGTATTTCCCAGGGTCTTATCTTGTCAAGTACGGGCCTCGACCGCCTCGACCACCTCCTCGAGCACCTAACTCCTGTACGACTTCTAGAGCATTAAATGCACCTACCCACTCCCATCCAAAATCGCATGGCTGCAGCGCATGCCGCAGTGAATCATGCTCAGGTTAAACCAAACTTTTGTCGTCCGTACCCAGCAAATGAGTGGCCGTACAACACTGTTACGTCGTACCACGCGCTGTACCTCGTCAGGCATACCCTTGAGGCGCAAACATCAGCGCATTCCCCGCATTTCTCAGGGTTCTATCTTGTCAAGTGTGGGCCTCGACCGCCTCGACCACCCCCTCGAGCAGGACTTCGTCAAGACCAGTCAGCGCCCCAACAACTCCTGACGCGACATCTCCGGCGTCTCGTACGACCGTGCATGAGCGCCAATATGACCGGTGTCAACTGCGTCATCACCAGGATGATTGCGACATCTCGGCGCGCGTCTCTACAGGATGGCCATGACACGATGGGACATGCCGCTATAGTGGCACCGACATGATCGGTCTCGCCTCGCCAATGTCATTGCCTACGTTCACCCTAGAACTCATGTACTCATGTGCCTCATCTTCGCGTATAAAAGGGGACGCCAGGGCATAGGGAAAGGCACATTTACAAGCTTCCAGCAAGTAGACATAGCTCTCAAGCTCATAGCCTAGGACTCCAGAACCTAGTTCTCTAGTTCTAGCCCCTTCCTTCACACCTCGTTCTCTCGCACGCTTGTATTCGCCCCTGTACAAGCACTTCAGTGCAGGATAATACAAACTCTCTTCCCCCGCTGGACGTAGGGACTTCTCTTGCCCGAACCAGGATAAATCCCCCGTATTCTTCTTGCACCACCATCCAGATTAGGGAGCACGCAATCACAAATTCACTCGTTGGTGTAGACCCCCTGGGTTCGAAACACCGAAAGTTTTGTTCTCTTAGAAAGGAATATGTCCATGCAATGATATTCTTTAATATAGCACATATATATAGGTTGTAACATGATTGCACTTAATTAGTGTCCAAGTTACACATAAACCTACTTGTCGATGTTTTCATCAGTAGATAACTAGGTTTTTGGCGAATCCTGCTGATGCAAAGACCAACCATAGTAGAGACCTAAGATTTATACTGGTTTGGGCCCTCAGGAAGTGAGTAAAACCCTTATGTCCAATTGCTACTTTTTGTATTGTTGTATTTGGCGAGATTGTAATTGCAATGTAGTTATTGCCCCTGCTAAAGATTAGATCTTGAAGGACCATAAATGGCGACCAGAGGGGGGGGGTGAATGAGAGCCTCAAATTTCTTTTTAGAAGTAGATAGCCTCTGCCCCAAAATCAAACCCCAAAAGCAAAGCTAGCACATGTAATAAAGTCCACGACCCAAATGATTGGTTGGATGCACCCTAGGAACACAGCGGGACACCACAAGAACTCCCATGCCCTAGTGCACGTGAGCCAACTAGCGAGTATATGAACTTTGGGATACCTTAACCTCCCGGAGCAACACGAGGGGGATTCAAGCTATTTTCCAAAGTGGGAAGCCTGATTTCTACAGAGCACAAAAGTAAGGAATCCAATGCAAAAGATAGAATGCAAAACAGAACCCGAACGAACAAGCTACGGATGAAACAACGCTACACTAGCGAGCACCGGACTCTGTCAGCGTCCGATGCCTAAGAACCTGACACTGAACTAAGCCTTGCAAGCAAGTCAAACTTCAAATGTCCAACTCTTGAACAACTAGTCTTAAAGCGTACTTCAAAGTCGTCCCCAAGGAGTTGCGAAACTGAAAGTAAATTAAAATGCAAATTCGAAACCAAAGCAACATCCTTGAGAACAAAATTCTCGTTGAGACAGATTAACCCATGAGAAACAACCTTACCTTTGCTATTGTCCCCAAATGTAACAAATTAATGTTGGGGCATGGGGTCAAGGCTGGAGAACCATTTAGAACTTCCGGTCATGTGGCGCGAACAGCCAGAATCAACAATCCACGTGTTCTCCAACCCGAGATCCTGCATTAACAGAAAGGCAGGGAGTGAGCAAATGGCACAACACTGATGTTAATAAACTGATAAGGATACCAGTGTTGTGTTGGCCCAGATAAGGTGTTAGGAAACACGCCAAACTGTCCTTGTTCCATGGGGGGATAGCGATCACCACAAGAATGAAAATGTGGTTGGCTATGGAACGAAAAGCCTCCATCCATACCTTGTCCCATTTGGGGATAGCGATCACCACGATGCTAAAATGTGGTCCACTATGGGACAGTCAATAAAGCCTCTTATGCGAACCTCACGGTCGTATGGAGCATGATTGGAAGCATGACCACCTCGTGGTCTAGCTGCCTAAGGCCTAGCTACCTGAGGGGGTGCACCTCTAGGTCTAGCCCTCTGCCTATTAACACCTAGGAATGTACACCATGGAAAGGGTGGTACATGGCCTGGTTGTTCAGCTTAAACTCCCTCTGAGCATCCCTCTTCCTCTGAAAGCAAAACTCAACTAGGTGACCCTCACGATGGCAGTACTCGTATTGGAACCTCACCTCTCTCTTAGGTTGTTAGTTCGCCCTCTTGCAGGGGTTGCGCACTCTAGCTGGCTTCTTACCTCTCAGAAGGGGATCACTAGAGATGTCAAGTAGAGTGTCAAGTGGGTTTCGGAGATGGCTCAGTTTTAGAATCCACACTTTTTTGAGGCGGAGCTCTCGGGAGTTCCTCAAATTCTCCATCCTTGTCAGTAGGCTTGGATGGCTTAGGTGGGTGATCTTGGTTAGTTTGGGAGTAGTGGAAGGCTTCTCACTCGAGTTCACACCACTACACTTACCAATATTCCCAAAAGGTTTTGCGCCCTTCCCACCTATAGCAAAGCCTACACTAGGTCTGCTAGTTCCCCTCTTGAACTAACTGATCATCATGCCCAACTACGGCTCGCTGTATGCCACCCAACTCAAGATGGATTGAAGGTACATGTTTTTCTCTTCGGTTTGCATCTTGGGATGCCGGCAGTTGGCAATCTCAAGCTTCAACCCCTCACATTGCTCACATCGAGCGGTACAAGTGCTAACTGAGCTAGCCTTCTCAAACTTGGCAAGCTTGGCATCCATCTTTGTCAACTCAGTTCGCAAGCCTAGACGACAAGACTTGCACGTACCTAACAAGGAAGGCCTAGCCTTGACCTCCTCAATCTACTTCTTCAAAGTGGGGCGCACCTTGCAATCACCCACCAAACCAAGCCTCGACTGCAACTCATCGCGCACATCGATCAAAGAGGCATACTTGACACGAAGGGTGGCAAGATCAGTCATGTGCACGACACACTCATCGCACTCCTCCTCCTCCTCCTCCTCCTCAGAGACACGCACCTCGGAATAGGCACACGCAAGATCCTTGAGCGCTACAACTAGCTTATCTTTGTACTATCTATGCTCCCTAGCTGCGAGCCTAAACAACTTGTCCTGACTAAGCAAGGCAACGTTCGAAGTCTCAAGCTCAGCAGTGAGATGGTCGACGGTAGAAGAGGTCGATACCTCCGAAGTAGTGTCATCATCGCCGTGTAACTCCTCCTTAGAGTTAGAGATACACACCTTAGAATGAGCAAAGTCAAGAAACTTAAGCGCTATAGCCAGCTTCTCCTTAAAGTCCTTGCGCTCTCTAGCTGCGCGCCTGTTGACGCAAAACTTCGGTCGGGAGCACCATCACACTCGGGCGCACGGTCCTCAGAGGGGTACAGAGCGAGTCCTGACCTCCTGGACCTTCAGCAAGCGATGGTGCTGATTCTCAGCGAAATCGACTTCGGGCGTGCCAGTCAATTTGACCTGTAATTGACAAGGAAAAGAAAAAGATCGTTAAATCGTGGAACCTACCGGTTTGGTGCCAGACAGTTCCAAATTATACGACTCTGATATAGCCATTTGTCTTTAGGACATTGACTACAAAGTCAACTCTCGTGAGATTGCATGAAAAAGCATTGAAAAGGATACAAAGCATGACGGCTATGATATATGAAAAGATACGCTTAAAATAAACAGCCGATGAGCTTTAAAGGTATTAGCAGAAAGAGATCTATGTGCGCGTTTGAGCGACATGAAAACAATGCATCGACTAAATGCACAAGCAGTTCTATTCATTAACAGTGGGGTGTCTCCATGCAGCCATAATAACAAATAGATCGATAAAATAACTTAAACATCAACAGTGGGGTGTCTCCATACAACCTTGATGATGACCAAGCTAGATCACGTCCCATGCAAAGAGTAGATCCATTGATTCCATACCACTTAAAAGAACACATTATGAAGAAAGCATAACTGGATCAGCTATTTCAGCCGATTCAGGGTCCATGAGGCACGAACAAGATCTACCCGACAAGACATGATCTAATATAAAGCGAAAAGACTTAATCTATCATATGTATCAGTGGGGTTCGGAAATACAGTCGTAATAAACATGCTAGATTAAATCTATTTGCTCTTAGATCAGATCATGTTCTAATCAGATATCTCGAACACACAACATGTAACAACCAAGATGGACAAAATAGTCGATGAGAGGCTTGCATCGGCTATTTCCCCTGTTGCGAGCGTGTGAACCTCAAAGCAGCCAATGCTAAGCATCTTTTTAGGTTTGAGCCACCTTGTCAATCTCGGTTGGGCAAGATGTTGTTTAAAACATAAAGAAAACAAATTAAAACATAAAACAACATTGATAACTTAATGAATCTATTAGCTTGCCAAACTAATAGAGCCGATAACTAGTCAAGATCGACTAAATTAAGAGATTGATCGAAGTCAAGACAATCTTACAAAAGACACGCTTAAACCGATAACTAGCCATGCCATAGCCTAACAAGAGTTTGGTCGATGCCAATGCAGCCTTATTACACGATGACACAAGCCATTGGTGAAACTTACAAGCAAACTGGAGGTCGGTCGGTGCCGATGCAGCCCTGCCTGATTGAAGATCTCGCCGAGATCTATGCTACTCCTACTCCTAGGGTTTTGGCCGAGGGCCGATTGTGTTTGATTGATTGGATTCCTTTACAAAATTCAGGTTTCTAGCTATTTATAACCCGGTCGACTCTTGCCCTAACATGAGTAGATTACAAAAAAGGAAAAAACAAAAGACAACCCGAACTTGAACTCCTTGGTCGAGTCCGACACGTCTTTGAAGCCCGTCGTGCTGGTCCGCATGAAGCTTCCGGGTCACCCTCGACTCATACGAGCTTTTATATTTTCAGGCCGATCCTTTTCCTTAATAAATCAGCCGTTTATGTTTACAAAACATTAATATCCTCGGACACATGGCCCCCAATTTTGGGATGAAATTTATTTTATTCCAAAAATGTCGTTTCCCTTCCTTTAGGGTCCGGTCGACTAACCTTATTTTTAGCCGAATAGCCAAGTCTTTCTTCAACCGTTATTGCTTTCTCTTAGTTCTCAAACCCTAATCTTCAAAGAAGTCCGCCGCCATTTTTGATTTTGAGCAAAATCTTCTCAAGGGCTCACCTCCAGCGCTCCCGCAAGTCAAATGGCGACTTAGGATCCCATCCCTGAGGTAAAATTTAAGGTCCCCCATCATCCTTCTTTTCTGATGAACTTTTATTTTTGCATTCTCCCTCAAATTTTGAATTTTCAGGCGCTCCATGACTAGATCCTCATTCCAGTTCAAGACAACCCAGATAATTTCTTTCTTGGTCCAGTAGGCAATCTTGATCCTACTGAAGTTATTACTGCCGAAACTCAGAGAGTTCCCTTCAAGAATTCAGATTTTGCTTCAAAGCACTGGGGCAAAACTCCTTTTAGGAACTGGCCATCGATTATTCCTGGCTGGAGAGACTGGCTAATCAAGTTGGAAGCCAAGAAGAAGTCAGACTGGGTTCTTCGCAGTTTAGATTAGTGTATCACCCCGTCCTTAGCTGACATGAAGAAAAACGAGCAAATGCTGAAGGCTGCCTGCTATTTTTGGTCTGGTACCTTCAACTCCTTTATGTTTAAGCAAGGACCTATGACCCCCAATTTAGTCGATGTGCATATGCTGACCGGCTTAAACATCACTGGATTCACTAATCCACATAGTCTCCAGACCAAGCCTTCCATCAAGCTTGGAAACTTAAAAGGTGGGTGGTCCAGTTATATTACTTCCTTCAACACCCCACAGTCCAGCGTTTCAGAACGAGAACACATCTTTTTTCTGAACATGTGGCTGGAGAAGTACTTATTCTGTGGGCAGAGTTGCAGCCCAACTTCAAATTTCTTGGCTCTGGCAGAAAAACTGCCTGTATCTTCGGACATACCTCTGGGAAAATATCTCTTGGGCACCCTGTATAGTATGCTGAATAAGGTAGCCCAAAGTATGATGGAAAATGAAGGTATTCCATCAATAATAGGTCCCTGGTGGCTACTTCAACTCTGGCTTAACCTTCACCTTCACAGGCTGATAACCACAGATTTGAGGACCTTGTCCTTCCCAAAACTATATCCGGACAGTCAAGAAAAACTACTGGCCAATGATGCCGAAGTGAGAAGGTGCACTTCATTTGGAGAGGCTGCTGCTATGATATCTGTCGATGAACCAGCCAGCTTCTTCTTCAAGATCTTCTACAAGGGATTCCCTGTAGCCATCTTCAAATGGTTCCAATACTCAGACATTATAGATTTTGAGAACCCATACAACTTTAGGTTCCAAAGGGAATGTGATGAGGAGGGTCTGAAGATCTTGTGTCAGATTATGAAACCCTGTCTCCTGCCAACTGAAATTAGGCATGGTAGAGAAAAACCTCCCATGTCCTATGAATTTCATCATCCTGTTATGGCAGCCAGACAAATTGGTTTTGGCCAAGTGCCCCCATCCCTTTATTTTGCTGATAAACTCAGGTCAAGGGAAACAGTAGACTCTGCCTTAGAGTATGACAGAATATTTTCCAATTGGAAAAATCTGTTTCCTTGAAGATGGTCAAGGAATGGGACTGCAGACCTTTTTCTTTGGTCTCTTTCCAGAACTGGTGGCAGCAATGGAGCATCCATCTCTTTAACAAAGTTGTGGCCACTTACTGCCTGAAGTTGGATTCAGACTTCCAGGCAACTGACGAGGTATAACTCAATTTGCTCTCAAATTTTATATCCTTATCATCTGTTTACCTCTGATATCACGTGTCAAATGTCTGCAGGATTTGGTCACCTTGAATCCTCCAAAAATTAATTACAACATATGGTGTTCAAATACAAGGATTGGTTGTGATGCTCCTACAATCAAGACTTTGATGAAGAGGAAAGCTTCTGACCTCTCAGATGATCAAACCCTTAGCACTTTCATAAAGGAAGTTGGCTCCTCCAAGAAACAGAAAAGCATCAAGTCAACTGCTAAGGTTGTATCCAAGAAGAAGAAGAAAAACCCTTCAGACAGCAGCCAATCCCGGACAGAGAATGTCAATACAGAGGTAATAGAATTCTGTTTTTTCCTCATTCTCATCATCAAATATGTAACTCTTTATCTTCCAATTTCTGGGAATAGGCTGGCACTCATAATACTGAGTTGCCTCAAGAGCAGGTGGATACTCAAAATGTGGAATCTGGAGCATCTCCTCTTCCTGATATTGATCAAGAGCTTCCCCAACTAGGTATATTCTTCAGTTAACAGCTTTACTTTCTTCGGTGGATCTTTCTTGAAAATTGATGAAAATTTTCTTTCAGATGTACTTCCTGAGCCTTCTTCAAACATCCCTGATCCTGAAATTAACCCTTCTGACCAGGTGTTCTAATTAACACTACTTCTCCCTTCAATATCTCCTTATCTGTGATTATTCATACACCTATCTGTGCAGGAACAAGGAGAGCCTTCTTCCCCTGTTATCCCCTTCAACTTGAAAGACTATATGGATGAAGAGGAAGCTTATGCACTTAGATCCCCAAGAGATCTACCTGAAGAAGTTAAGATTCGGCTTCAGACACTAATCTCCCTTTTGGAGGTCAACACAGCCGACTTGGTGCAAGATGCAAAGGGAGTCAGAGACATCTTTGATCTGGTCAAAGATAACATACCCAAAGACCTAAAAGAGACTTTGACTTCTGTTGCTCATATAGAATTTCTTGAGCCAAAGTTCTCCAAGGTCAAAGCCAAACTCAGGGCATGAGAAGCTCAAGTACACCTACGAGCACGCGAACAATGTTGTATTTCTGATATGGTTGCCAAAAAGAACACCATAGATCAATTAAATTCAAACTCCACTGTTCTTATCGGCAATCTGTCATCCTTGGAAGCCGAGAGAAATGAATTGCTAAGCAGGCTTCAAGTCATTGATGAACAGATCAAGTTGAAGAAGGATAGCCTGGAGAACATCCTGGTTGCCCTTCGTGAGCATAAGAAAAAGATGACAATTCTTCATGGTGAGCTTCAGGATGTCAAAGCCAAGAAGAAACCGATCCTAGGCTCCATTGAAGAAGATCAGAAAGAGATCGATGAAATAGATGCTATCCGCTTGAATGCTCTGAATGCACTGAAATCTGTGCTAAATATGTAACTCTGCTTATCTGCAATTCCTTGACTTGCAATCCTCCTTCTGTAAACATTCTTCTTTGGTTGACCGTCGTCATGATACTCTAATATTCATTCGGTACTCTGTAACTTTATCAGCTATTCAGCCGATATTATCCAGACAACTTATTTTTTTAGCCGATTAGTACCAGAACGGTCTATCCTTTAGCCGATTAGTATCAAAATGGCTTATTTAGTCGATTCACCTTAGGATCTAGATCCGAGGGTGCCCCCGAGCCGATGCCTTTTCTCCTTCTCGAGTCTTACTCATAAATACCAGACGCTGACTTCTCAAACACATCGCGCATTCATTGCCTCACTCTTCGGCCTTTGCTCTCCTCTTTCACTAACTGCTCCTCTTCTTCACTCAGCAGCCGAAACAATGGCAGAAAACCGCGGAAAGCGCCCTGCGGAGGTATTGGAGTCCGTAGACGGTCCTCCGGTGACCCGTCGCTGCGTGCTCGGGTAATGGTTTCTTTCCCTAACACCTTCTTGTGCTTTGAAACTTTCCATTTACTCGGGGAAAAACCCTAATTTTTCTGTAGCCCCTCTCCTCCGGCGAACGACCAAGGCCCCAGCCAACCCCCATCGGGGCATGGGTTGGCGCTGGATGACGATGCATGGGCCTTCGTCCGGGGCGTCACCGACACCCGACGTCTCCCGGAGGAGGAGCGTCGCCGAACCGCCCGCCTGGTGGAGGAGCGAGAGACTCTCCGCGCTCGCCTCAACAGTTCTCTCGAGCACCTAGAGGCGTCCGACGCCAGGGTTGCTGGTACATTTCTCCAAATCTCCCAACTTGTCACCCTGATTACCTTCTGTATGACAGCACTAATGACCTTGTTGGAAACTGCTTGTTTAAATATTTAGCCGATTTGTTATTTGACTTGATTGAATCGGCTATCTTTCTGAAATTTAGTCTCCTTTCTCCAATAATATAACTCCAACAACAACTCGATTGGCTCCCCGGGCGAGCCACGACGATTGCCGACTTCGTGAACGCACGAGGAGACAATCTGTGGGTGCGCCTGGATGACGTCGGGACGCGCATCAGGGAGCTGGCCCTCAATGCCATCTGCCACGGCGCCATCTTCGCCCTTGCCGGAGCCGAACTCAGCGGCGCTGAGATCTCCGGGGAAGTCTCTCCATCCTTCGTCGGCGCCAGGACGAGGGAAGACTTCCGGGAGCTGGTGGAGGAGTTCCAACCCCTGGGGCTCGCCGTGACGGAGGTGTCACACCTGGAGGACCTCCTGAACCGGCTCCATCTAGATTAGTTTGTCTTTAATGTTCCTTTTGTGTATCCGGCCTGGTGGCCGAACGAACTGAACAAGTCTTCCCCTGCATAGTCAGGCTTAATAATTTTGTTAAATATCGTTTGCCTGATATTCCTTACATCGCATTGCTTGAGCTTTCCAAAGCTTTTCCTTTGATGAATGTTCTAAAGGTGATACTTCTTTAGTATCGGCTATCAATTAAAATCACAAGACGATACATACATATCGACTATTTTTGTTCTAAAGGCGATACATTAGTATCGGCTATAAAATCAAACAAATCAAATTCTAAAAGAATTGATCTTGACTGACATAACACCGGCCTTAGTTCATTAGCGCTGATGCGAATCAATGCCAGCAAATTAATCCTCTAGAACATTTTTTGAAACCGATTGCTTAGATCGGCTGTTGACTTTCATCGGTTGTCTTGAGAAAGTCTTCTTTGAGAATCCTTCTGGAAAAGCACTCCACGTTGTCAAAATTCCAAACATCAGGGTTTGAATAAGCAATGCTAACAGTCGAATCGGCCGGTACTACTTCCACGGTGTCACCGATCCACTGAATTACATTCTGATGCATGGTAGATGGGATGCAACAGTTGGCGTGGATCCAATCCCTTCCAAGAAGCACACTGTAGGATCCTTTTGCATCGACTACAAAGAAAGTAGTCGGCATGCTTTTGCTGCCAATCGTTAACTCAACACATATAGCACCTTTAGTAACCGATACGTTGCCAGCAAAATCAGTCAACCTCATATCGGTCTTAGTCAAGTCTTCCGCGATTTTACCAAACTTTCTGAAAGTGGCATATGGCATCAAATTAATAGGTGCCCTTCCATCAACCAGTATCCTGTTTAGAGGCCTTCCATCGACAAACCCTTTCAAATACAAGGCCTTTAAATAAGAATGTTTCTCAGGTTTTTGAAATGTGGCCTCTTCTGCTTGATAGATCCACTGAGTAACTGCTTCTTCACTATCAGACTCTTCTTCACAATCGGAAGATCTAAACTTAGCAGGTAGCATGAACAGAGCAGCAATGTTAGCTGATGACTCACCTTTATCGGCTATTTGCTTTATTTGCCAGACTTTAGGTTTCTTCTTCTGGATTTCATCATTTCTCAACCTTTGAACCTGTCGTTTCTGGCTTTTAGTTAAGCCACCAGGACACCATTGTCCCTCCTGCCATGGATGATCATGATCGGCTAATCTTGCTCCAAGCCAATTATGAACATTATTTTTTATGTGCCGATCTGTATTCTCAAACTTTAATCTTTCATGTACAGACCGGCGGTTGTCTCTCGACTGCCTATATTCTCGGTATTGATCACTGCATTCTGGGCAATTACGAAGAGTAGAAAGTTTCAAGCCTTCATTCCAACAATGCCTGAAGAAAGGACAGTCTCAATGATTCCTCTCTTCTTCTCTGATGTGTCTTCCTTCTTCACGAGTCTTCCTATACTCTTCTTCTTCGAGCCATTCTTGATACTCTTGTTCATCTCTTTCCTTTTGCATTTGGCTCCTTTCCTTCTGACGTTGCCACTTGTTCAGTAAGATCCTGACAGTTGGACGCCTTCTTGCTTCTCTAGCCTTTGAAGTCTCAGGTTGATCATGTTGATCATTGTTTTTCTTTCCTTTTATCTCCTGATACTCCTTGGTTGTTAATTGCTTCTTTGGATCAACTGTTCCATCTGTCCTGGCTTTATCAGAAGTCAACACCTTAATCTCACTTCGAGGTGCTGGGGCTATCATGTTCTGTGGGAAAGGATGGCCATTGATGCCCATGCCTTTGGCCTTTTCCAGACCTATTCTTCCTTTAACGATTGCCTTCTGTATCATATCTCTGAAAACTATGCAATCGTTAGTAGTATGGGTACCAGAATTATGAAATTTGCAGTACCTCTTGTTTTTAAGCTCCTCGGCCAATGGGATAGTATGATTCCCAGTTAACTTGATCTGACCCTTCTCCAGTAAGTAGTCAAATATTTTGTTGGCCTTGGTGATGTCGAAGCTATACTTTACATCTTTCTCGATACCTCTGACATTTGCCCAAGGCATGTACTCATTGTTTTTCCACACCCAGTCTACAGCAGCCACTTCTTCATCACTTTCATCTTCTGAATTATCATTTTGATCTCCCAGAAAGAAATGGCTTTCTGTATTGTAGGCTTTCTTGGGCTTAAAGACTTGATTATATGTCACACCCAATTTTAAGAACAAAATTGAATGCAATAACTCATGTGTGCCCAGAGATCAATCACACACATAAGCCACAAATTAAGGAGTACCATCACATATGTTTATTACATAACGAATATTATTCAAAGACTTTACATAGCAGCGGATAAATAAAGTATCTCTCGCGGTAGCTCCATCACAGGGAAGATGACTGGTTGACAGCAAGTCTAAAACTCTTCAGGGAAGTCGTCATTACCATAGCAATCTGTTACCCATCCGGGATTTTTATCCAAGTAGAAAGAAAATAAACAAGCATAAGTACATCTCGTACTTAACAAGTGTAACATGGGGTTCATGAGGCTCAAAAAGGCTGACACTGGTTTAACTGCAGTAGCTTTTATTTGGCAACATTTTAACATTAAGGTGAACATATATGAATGCTTAAACCCAACCCACATGATCATAATAACTGAAACATAGTAATAAGATAATCAACAGGAGCAACATTAAAAAAACAACATATAACAACTAAGTCTGTGAGTTTTCCGGGCCGCTCGTATCCGTGAGCACGGCTGTTATAACAGTTTATTAAACTCTGCGCAGAGGTGTACACTTTACCCGATGAGTCGTGATATCCAGATGCCCGGGTTAATTACTCCCATAACACTTCCAAGGTGAGTGGGCAGGATACACGCAAAGCCTTTCAAAGGTTCGTCTAACAAGTTAGGGCCGCTAGGTCTTAAGGCAAGGGGAAGAAGGGTCTCCCAACCTTACGGCAACGCAGGCAAGGTGAAAGTAGCCGCCCTAAATCCAGCTCGTCAAGCGCCTTATGCGCCCTTTCGGGTAACCACTAACAAGCTAGAAAAGGTCCTTTTACTGAGCTAAGGTCAGAGCCATATAACCCTCATGGTTGCACTGTATGTCCCAGCTTTTGCTGACAGGAGGTCCTAAACCATGTTGCTAAAAAGATCAAGTTTTATTCACTGTTATTAGATCATGTTTGGTTTAAGTAAAGCTCTAGCAAAATTCTACCCATATGCATAGCATCCCAAGGTTAACAAGGTAACGGATCAAAAGTCTAGGATAAACTAGATAGGAGATCAACATTAGACACATGCATATGAATTTAGATGTTTCATGGTGAATAGGTCAACAAGGATTATCCCATGCTATACTTGCCTGATTCAGAGTACTCTGGTTGATCCTGGTTGTCGAAGTAGAGCTCTTGATCACCAACGTAATTCTCACCGTCTATACTCGATTATCAAATCAACACACAATCATCGGGACACAATCATGCAAAGCAAACAAGCTATAATTAGAACATTACACCAATCAGCAAGAAAATAATATAAAAAGTTTGAAAACAGAAGGTACAATCTACCACGATCACATAAACGCGAGAATCACGAAAAACGGAATTATAACGCGAAAGTTATGAGCTAAACAAGTTACAGAACCTTAATTAGTAGATTAAACCTAACTCAAATTTTAAGTACTGAAAACAGTAGATATTCTTGTACAGATAGATAGATCTTTTCAAAACGAATCTAACGCAACTTGAACGGACTAAATCGGACTAAAAACGTAGAAGTTATAAGCATTTGAAACTGGTGGCAAAACTGTAAATAAACTGAAATTGATTTTGTATTTAAATTGATTTAAAACGAATCTGCGGATTGGATGGACTGCGCCTCAAATAGGACAAAGCGCAGGGGCTCAAACAGAGGAAAACGCAGACTCAAAGAACAGGGCCATTGGGACCGCGGGTTTAGACCTAAAAAGGTGTAAGGTTCTTTTTGTAAAACAGACAACGAAGGGGTATCGAGCTCTGGTGTGCGTCGGATCTGAGATGGACGCTCGGGATTAGATCAGGGAGGGCCGGCGGCGCTTTTCACCGGAGAGAAAGAAGGACGCGGCGGCTCCACGGCCGGAAGGCGGCGGCGCGGCTCGGGATTGCGCTACAGAGCGGTAGAGGCCTCGGGAACAGATCCAATCGAAAGAGGAGCTCGAGGCGAACTCACCAGTGGTGTTAATGGCGTCGGAGAGGTCTCGGTGACGGCGGGTTGCACAGTTTGGCGGACAACGGCCTCTGCAGAGCGACGGCGAGCGATTAGAGCACCAAGACGAGGGGGAAAAAGAGGGGAACACACTCGGTTAGCTTCGAGAGATCAAGGGGAAACTCGAGGTGCCACTTACAAGCTCGGAAACTCGACGAATCGTCGGGTTGTTGGCGGCGGAAAGCTTGCGGGCGGCGGAGTTTGTCGCGGAGACGAACTAGGGCACGAGAGCTCAAGCTAAAAGCGTGGGGAGAGGCGGCGGCTCTCGGGGATCTTATAAGAGGGTCGGTCCGGTCGATTTGGCAAGCGAGGACGCGTAACGAGGATGGACTCGGTTCTGGTCATGGAGTCCGAGCCGGATACGAGAGGGAGAAGAAGCGATGGGACGCTGACAGGAGGAGTCGAGCTGTCAGCGAGAGCGGGTGCGGGAGCGGCGACCCTCGGGCGAGGCTGGACCCTCGGGCGAGACGGAGTAGCTACGCTCGCGCGAGGCTGGACCCTCGGGCGAGGCGGAGACGGTTACGCACGCGCGAGGCTGGAGCCTCGGGCGAGACGGAGACGGCGGTGCTCGCGCGAGGCTGGAGCCTCGGGCGAGACGGTGATGCGCACGCGAGTGCAGCGCCGAGGCTGGACCCTCGGCTCAGCGCGGGGCTGCGGCGCTGCGCAAGGCTGCTGGGCCGGGCGACGGCCCACGCGAGCGACGGAGAGAGAGAGGAGAGGGGAGAGGAGAAGCGGGCCGGCGCAAGGGAAAGAGCAGGCCGGCCAAGCTGGTTCGGGCCAGAAGGGAGAAAGAAGGAGGAGGGAGAAGGGGAAAAGGGTTTTCCAATTTCAGATTTGATTTTTCAAATGCATTTTCAAATCCTTTTTTGAATTCAAACAACTTTTGAACTAAAACCACGCATCACAAAAATAAGTTATGCACCAGCATGTATGCATCAACATGATCTTTGGCCTAGGATTAATTTTAGCTTTTGCAAATAATTTATTAACTAAGTTTTATGCAACACACAAAATGCATAATTAAATCATATTGCCTATTTTTAAATTGATGCAAATTTTGGGATGTTACATTATACCGATTTTGGGCATCAATGCTTGCCACCTTTTTAGCTAAATCGACCATATTGTTACAACCAAAGCTGATTTTCTCTCTGATAGCAAGTATCAATCCTCGAATTGCAATGCTAACCACTTCTGAATCTGGCAATGTCAAGGAATAGCATTGATTCTTCATCTCTCTGAACCTTTGGAGGTACTGGCATCCAGACTCATTATTCGTCTGTCTTGTATCGATTAAGTCCACTACGCCTTTCTCCAATACTCCAAAGCTGAAATACTTATGGAATTTATCTTCCAAGTCATCCCAGCTCTGAATGGAATTTGGTGGCAGAGATGAAAACCACGAGAAAGCCAGACCAGACAAAGAGAGAGAGGGAACATTCTGACTTTGAGTGCTTGTTCGTCACCAATCTCTCCGAGTTGGACTAGGAACTGGGTTATATGCTCCATAGTTGACACTGAACCGGTTCCTGTGAACTTGGTAAAATCAGGAATTCTATACCTTGGAGGAAGAACAACCTGATCAAACCATTTTGGATACGGCTTTTTGTAACTAGTTACCGTAGATTTTGGCGTCAAGCCAAATTGCTTCTGAACCAGGTCAGTTACCCGACTCATTAACTGGTCAATTTGATTCACCGGCTTTTGATAGCCGATGTCCTGCCCCCCGACGGTGTTGCCGTTGTATCCTGGGTTTTCTTGAGCATCCAAAGTATAGAAGTCAGAGACATAATGATACCCTTGAGGGATATCACCAGATGCTAAGTTCCCTTAGTATGACGGTGTGTTGAAATCTCTTGTGATGCATCTCGCGTGAGGAGCTATTTTTGTAGCCAATGAGTACATGTTATTACTCATAACCGGCTGTTGCACTGGTTGCGATGTCATGCCCCCAGAGTTAATCATCATCTGGTTTCCATTGCCATTTGGACCATTGGTCTGAGGTCCAGTAGAAGTTCTAGCTCCTTGATTGTTTACAATGTTATATGCTGAACCTCTTCTATCACCACCCATGTTGAAAACCTCTTTAATGGCATTTGTGAGGCTGTTGAGAAAAACCTCATTGTGATTCGTCAAGGTGGCAGACATAGCCTTGCTGATCACTTCCTGCATGGCATTATGTTGGACCTGGACCATTGGATCAACGTGTCCATCAAAAACCACTCTTGGAAGATGAGTTTTCTGAGTGATCTTCTTATCTCTAGTCTTGCTGAAACTCAGTAAGCATAAGTGTCGGTATTGATCGACAGTTTCTTCTACTAAGCGTTGAGTCTCTTCTGGGAGGTCCTCCATTTTCACATGCAGTGCTTCTTCATTGTCAAACGTCATGATTCAGACGATTGTGTCCCACTGGGCGTGCCAAAAGAATGTGTTGATGCAAAACTTCGGTCGGGAGCGCCAACACACTCGGGCGCACGGTCCTCAGAGGGGTATGGAGCGAGTCTTGACCTCCTGGACCTTCAACAAGCGATGGTGCCGATTCTCAGCGAAATCGACTTCGGACGTTCCAGTCAATTTGACCTGTAATTGACAAGGAAAAGAAAAAGATCGTTAAATCGTGGAACCTGCCGGTTTGGTGCCAAACAGTTCCAAATTATACGGCTCTGATATAGCCATTTGTCTTTAGGACATTGACTACAAAGTCAACTCCCATGAGATTGCATGAAAAAGCATTGAAAAGGGTACAAAGCATGACGGCTATGATATATGAAAAGATACGCTTAAAATAAACAGCCGATGAGCTTTAAAGGTATTAGCAGAAAGAGATCTATGTGCGCGTTTGAGCGACATGAAAACAACGTATCGACTAAATGCACAAGCAGTTCTATTCATTAACAGTGAGGTGTCTCCATGCAGCCATAATAACAAATAGATCGATAAAATAACTTAAACATCAACAGTGGGGTGTTTCCATACAGCCTTGATGATGACCAAGCTAGATCACGTCTCGTGCAAAGAGTAGATCCGTTGATTCCATACCACTTAAAAGAACACATTATGAAGAAAGCATAACTGGATCGGCTATTTCAGCCGATTCAGGGTCCATGAGACACGAACAAGATCTACCCGACAAAACATGATCTAATCTAAAGCGAAAAGACTTAATCTATCATATGTATCAGTGGGGTTCGGAAATACAGCCGTAATAAACATGCTAGATTAAATCTATTTGCTCTTAGATCAGATCGTGTTCTTATCGAATATCTCAAACGCACAACATGTAACAACCAAGATTGACAAAATAGTCGATGAGAGGCTTGCATCGGCTATTTCCCCTGTTGCGAGCGTGTGAACCTAAAAGCAGCCGAGGCTAAGCATCTTTTTAGGTTTGAGCCACCTTGTCAATCTCGGTTGGGCAAGATGTTGTTTAAAACATAAAGAAAACAAATTAAAATATAAAACAACATCGATAACTTAATGAATCTATTAGCTTGCCAAACTAATAGAGCCGATAACTAGTCAAGATCGACTAAAGTAAGAGATTGATCGAAGTCAAGACAGTCTTACAAAAGACAAGCTTAAACCGATAACTAGCCATGCCATAGCCTAACAAAAGTTTGGTCGATGCCAATGCAGCCTTATTACACGATGACACAAGCCATAGGTGAAACTTACAAGCAAACCGGAGGTCGGTCGGTGCCGATGCAGCCCTGCCTGATTGAAGGTCTCGCCGAGATCTACGCTACTCCTACTCCTAGGGTTTTGGCCGAGGTCCGGTTGTGTTTGATTGATTGGATTCCTTTACAAAATTCGGATTTCTAGCTATTTATAACCCGATCGACTCTTGCCCTAACATGAGTAGATTACAAAAAAGGAAAAAACAAAAGACGACCCGAAATTGAACTCCTTGGTCGAGTCCGACACGTCTTTGAAGCCCATCGTGCTAGTCCGCATGAAGCTTCCGGGCCACCCTCGACTCATACGAGCTTTTATATTTTCAGGCCGATCCTTTTCCTTAATAAATCAGTCGTTTATGTTTACAAAACATTAATCTCCTCGGTCCAAAATCTGGTGTAAATAGCACCTAAGCAACTTGTCCTGACTAAGCAAGGCATTGTTCATAGTCTCAAGCTTTGTGGAAAGATGGTCGACGATAGAAGAGGTCAATACCTCCTCCAAAGATGTGTCGTCGTCGCTGTGAAGCTCCTCCACGCGTGCTCGCCTCCTCGCCAAGGGCCATGGTGGAGTATCCTCTGGAGGTGGAGTTGCTAAAGAAGCATAGGTCATTGAAGCGGTCCTTCGTCTTCCTCTCGGGCTTGTCGTCGCTGGAGCGAGAGGTGCTGGCACACCCCAAAATTTTTTGTCGTCGCTGGAGCGAGAGGTGCTGTCACACCCCAAAATTTTATTTTGGGTTGTGAATAGAAAATACTAAATAAATAAATGATTTAATGAAGTTTCTAAACTTTTTCCCAAGATTTAATTATGTTGTTTATAAAAAAATGGTGGAAAATGTGATTTTCTTAAAACTTTTAAGATATAAATTTGATATTGTTTGTTGCATTCATGCAAGTGCATTAATTTTATTGTGCGAAAATGATTTTATTAAAAATCCCGTTTAAGCTACGAAAAAGGTTTATTCTATTTTCAAAATAAAATAAAAGTTTTGTCTTATTTTTTTTATCTAACTCAAATCCTTAAACCCTGTTTTCTAGCCAATATTGTTTTATATCTCAAGTCAAATATATCCTAAATCTTTATCCATCTCATCTCGTTAACACCTTCGGGCTTACCTTGCCATTAATAATTCCACCATTATTCCTTTCTTCCTTCTTTCGGCTATTTTCCTGTGCACGTGAGATCACTTCAACAAGCAAACAATCTGGTCACCACGTTCTACCGGTAAAACAATCCTTCTTTTCTCTCTTCTTGTCCATCTAGTATTTCTTTGTCATAAAAAAAATCATGCACGACATTATTAGCTGCTACTAATCCCTCTCTCCTCAATTGGCATGGGCTACTCTATACCTAATAAAAAATATATATATAATATATATATATATATATCTATACCTTTTTATTTTTATTTTTAATAATAAATAATAATAAAGTGACAAAATTTCCGCCTCTTTGTTGGTACCATTTTTTTTTGGTATGGCCTCCTATAACTAACTCTGTGAATGTAAAGATAACTAGAAGTCCTAATCTGTTTAGGACATTGTTGAGGTAAAATTTCTCCACTCTCTTTTGGTCTGGTTATAGAGTTCGATCAATCAACGACGGCATATCTCTTTTTGTCTGGTCACAAGTTAGAAATACGCTGGTACAGAGATAGAAAGATATGGTACGGCCACAACACAGAGTTAGAGACGGACACCTCAAAAGAGTTAGAGACGGACACATACGAATCTTCTCTGTAGATCACGGAACCGTAGCAATATAATACAGCACGAGCAATCCAAATAAAATACAATACAATTTATATATATAAATCAAAGACAGATCAAGTTGAATCGGGCGCTTAAATAGAAAAATTCACGTGTTTTGTGTCTTTTCTTCTTGGCTGAAGCCTCTACCAGAAAAAATCCAACTCGGATACGAAGTCGAAACCAAACTTGGAACACAGATAGAACAAGACTCCATACCACCACAAATCTCTCTTGAATCACGAAGCAATACAAATCACATTCAAATCAAGTACAGTCGGCTCCGAAACAGGATATGAATCCAAATCAGCCTTCTCAAATCAAATCAATAAATCCATTGCTACTTGGATACGACAAGGACTCCTCAAATCAAACCAATAAAATCATTGGTTTCTTCTTCCTCCTCCTATTTTAAAACAAAATCTTTCTCTGTTCTTGTTCTGAAAAAAGGAGACAAATTATAAAGCTCCTGGATGGATGCTGCCGGAGCACCTTGGCGGACTAAGCCGCCGCGGACACCACACTCACCGGTAGCTGATGCAATCGGTCGTCCCCAACGTCGCGTATTGCCCGCTCCACCGGCCCTAGCACCAAAAACAGCGTGGAAAGAAAAAAATTTCGCAAGGAAAGATTTTGACGACAAGAACTGGTCAGACATAGAGAAACAAAGGCGGTGGACCAAGAATAAGGTCGATGCTGCAGGGGTGGACCTAGACCTTGCGCGGCGCGCAGAGCACCACCATGGCCATCGGCTTGGCATCCCAGCAGCCGCAGCTCTCGGAGGTGGACTCGACGAACAGCCGGCGAGGGGAGGAGGCACGTACAGCGAGGCGCAGCGGCGTGGGAAGTTGTGCCGGCGACGTCGCCAGAGCTCATGGCGCAGGGCTGCCCCGACTACCAGATCGCCATGGACAACCACGCGTGAGGACGGAGCTCCTCGGACTTGCGTGCGTGAGGCCAGGAGAGGAGAAGGAGAGAGAAAAGGAATGGAGAGAGAGAAAAGGAATGGAGATGTAGGTAGATAAGGTCCGCACACTGGATATCTCGGAGGGGAGGGAAGTGAGAAAAAAAAATAAGAAATAAAAAGGTGGAAATAAAATAAAAAACATATAAAATAGTATTGTAGTGTAGACTTCAATATTTATTTCAAATAAGGTTAGCCCAGTTAAATAAAAAAAAAAGATCGCTAGCTTTAGATGTCCGGTTGCAATACATGCTATTAACATAAGTACTGTCAATAAATTATATATCGTCCTGCTACGATACATGGACATATTTATTTTTAACATATCAGATAATAAATTGTACGTTCCGGTATAATGCACGAGTCAGTTTTGGTAAAATTTTAGCTCATTTTTCGATCCATCTATTTTTCGATCCATCGATAATAGAGTTTTTTCAGTCTGAACTTATATACTATATAATAACCCATGCTCAATAGCTCGCATCTAGACCGATATGGAGTCCGATTCTAAGATTGAGGTACAAATTCAGATCCGATTGAATAGATATCCTAATTCAAATAGAAATAGAAAAGAAGATAAAAGTAGATTCCTATACTGTCTTTATCTTTCTACGTTATATTTTTATACTATTTTGGTGTCTAATTTTTTTTTCATATGCGTACAACCATACATCATGCATAGGTCTTTATTGTTGTATTTTCTATTTCTGTTTTTTATCCTATGCTGTTGTAGCTTCATATCCTAATAATGTGCGTACCTGAGTCCAATTAAAATGTTTATTTCAATTTTGAAATCTATTATTTGGTAGTTGATTCCAATCCTACTCAGAACATGTCATATTGAGCCGTACCTATTCATTTTTTTCCAAAAGTTTTTAAATTTTAAAATTATCATATTTTTCAGTCAGAACAAAAAAGCCTTTAGTGATCATGCTGATAGATCTCAATCTCTCTCTAAGTTCTAAGTATATTTGGATTACAATTCCAACTATATAAAAATAAATGTATGTGCATCGACGCAGGGGCGAGCAGGGGCCGTGGCCCCCTGCCCAGTGAAAAAACATTTTTTAGATATAAAAAAATTAATTACACAGATAAAAATATATAACTTCACTGTTTTTATAATAAAACTGTGTTTTTCGTTACGAATATTAAATATATATGTAAAAATAATAAAAATCTTTTTTTTAATATATTTATATATATATGTGATGTCTTTTATCATGACCGTTAAACATACTTATTTTACGTAAATATTTTATATTTTTCTCTGTTGCAACGCATGGGCATTTACCTATATATATATATATAATAAAGAGGCAAAATTTCTCCACTGTTTTTGGTCTGACCGTTTTCGTTTGGTCTACTTATATTGACCAACTAGGATTCTCGTAAGATTAGTGGACCGATATGGGACTAATAGGATGTTACTGATACCTGTTCGTTTGTTTATCCCGCAAGGATATGATGAGCTCGGCCCAAAAAGAAAAGGCTCACGGTTCTTTGCAACGAAAACGGCCCAAACTTGAAGGCCCAGTCTCGGTAGCCCACGAGACCTCAGCGGTAGTAGAGCGGAAACGAGCGCTCGTTCAGTTTTGGTGTGGGCGTTTAGCACCACCTCACCCGCTGAAGGCGGACGAGCCACGAGCTCACGCTATAAGAAGAGCGCCCCGTGCCCCGTTGCTCCATATTTACCTGGACGGGGTCGACGTGAGATCATTAAGGCTCGTGTACCACTGCCAAAATTAACAATTTAAACTTTAGTCTTTCTGCATTTATTTGTTTTCGGAATTTTCGGGATTGGATCAACCTAAAAGATTTTTAGAGTTTCTTTCTTCTCCTGTTGCAACGCACGGACATTTGTCCTAGTCCTAGTAATATATATATATATATAATAAAATAAAGAGGCAAAATTTCAGCCAAAATTTTCGTCTGCACAAAATTTTCGTCTGGCCCCGCGCTGATTGCCTGCTCTTCCGCCTCCTTTCAGAAAACTCCCCCAAAAGTCTTCCTTTATAATGCAGGTGTGTTTTTGTAGTCTCCGTGATGGACTTTTCCAAATCTCACAATGTATCATTGCAAAAAAACTATCCCTAACACCGTACCAATCCGAAATCAAATAGATTTCTTCAGATCTCCTACTAAATCTATCAAGGTTTTCCCAAATCGGCAAATCTAATTAGCAATGGAGACCGTATGGGACAAGAAAAGAAGAAAACAATCAAACATGCAAATCAAATCAAAATCGAATCGAAAAAGATCTATAAATAAAAGAAAAATAACTGCAAGATTTTTCTCGACCCTGCCATAAAACTACATCACAAAACAACGTCCTCCAAATCCTGCGTGATGATACGAAAATCATAGCACACGGTATCAGATCGACCATAAATTAAATTGATTGAGAGAAAATCTAAGAAAGAGATCGAAAGAATCGAAGAGGACGAGCAGGCCGCACGGGACAACGGGCCGCTAGCCAGGTCCACCTGCGCCGCCGCCTCTACGCTCGCCGGCCAGGGCACCCACATCGTTGCCTCCTCCGCGCCGGTCAGGAGCGCAGGTGCTGCCGGCCAGGTCTTCCATGGGCGCCGCCCAGGTGCCCCTGTGCCGCTGCCTCCACGCGCCTGGCCAGGCCTGATCCACCCACCAATGGAGGACAGGAGCAGGGATCACACGCCGATGGAGGAAACAAGAGGAGAATCAGAGACCTCCACCCACCAATGGAGGACAGGAGCAGGGATCACGCACCGATGAGGAGACAAGAGGGAGCCGAGACCTCCAACGGATCGAGAGTAGACGAAAGTACCGCGAGCACAGATGCTGGAGAGATAAACAACATGGACCTGCTAGAGCTAGAAGATAAGGCCGTCAGCCTGTGAGCTGTGACCCAGGCCGTCAGCCTGTGAGCTACTCTCTCAGTCCCTAAATATGTGTCGTCGTTGGTGTGCGTGCCACGTGTTTGACTCAATTTGTAAAAAATATGTGCAATATTTATATCTCCAAATAATTTTGTTAAAAAACTAGATGTAAAGACCTAATTACTTAGCATAAATATTAATATATTTTAATATATAATTGTCGGCAACATTTTCTCGGGAAGCGAGAACGACACTTATTTAGGGACGGAGGGAGCATGACCCATTCGTAGGATAATGTGTGGTTTGATTTTTTTTGTTTTGTTTTTTAACCTTTCCTCTGTAGCTAGGCCGGCAGCCAAACCAACGAGACATTCTCTTTCTTTTCTTCCTCTCTTTAATAATATGATCCTTGATTTTTTCCTATTTTTCTTTTTATATTTATTCGTTGCACTCTCATCATATATAATATAATACTAGGTTTGTATTCGTACGTTGCTATAAATCAGCTAAAATTTTGAAATAAAAACACACGGATTGCACAAAGAATAATAATACTATGAATTAAACGCTGACATTAAAATGACATTTAATCTAAAAGTTGAAGTTCGTAAAATTAATATAGGCCTTGTTTAGATGCAACGCAGTAAATATTGGGACACTAATTTGGAGTATTAAATGTGGACAACCCTGGCTAAAATCGCGAGACCTTTCCGTCAACAAGTGCCTTGCCAGCCTTTGCGAGTCGAGTCAGAGAGCAGTGGGGCGACAATTGATCCTTTTCCTATGCCTAATAACAAACAGAGATTGCAATTGTGTTGATATAATTTTAATTAGAAAGAAAACTTATTTTTTAATTAAGACCTAGATTAGTCAATAGTTCAATTAATTAAAACGTGAGGTGAATTCGAACAAATATATGTCTAATTAAATGCAATTATCGATGTGGTTACGTAAAAAAATCAAGCTTATGATCAGTCAAAGTTAGACAATGTGTTGGCACCAAAAGTGACGCACTGTGCCAATCACACAGCAAGCCGGAGAAGTTGGCTTCAAACGTAGCCCGGGTGCTCAGAAGTCCGGTGCGTGCCAGTCAGTTTGCCCTGCAACTAACAAGGGAGATAAACTGTTAAATACAAAGCTAGAACATGCCGGGTATGACCAGACAGTTCCAAAATATACGGCCCTGAAGCCACTTACGACGACATATAGCTATGAAAGCTATCTGCCAACAGGTTTAAAGATTATTCGGCAATATGAACAGAGTTACGTGAATAACAGGTTGCCGAACACGTTTGCATGAGGATCGTACTTGCATGACGTATTAAATATAAGTTAAAACTTAACCAATCTCGATTGTACAACCGAGTTGGGGTCCATGGGGATTGAACATACAAACTAAGCATGACTAAGCTAATCTAAAGCCTGCGCCTGCCGCGCGACACCTAGCCTTGTCATAGATCAAACATACTTAACATGCATGAACCCTCACCACGTGGCAATCCAGATACGATCCAATCGGCTATTACGAACAATAGATCCACTGCATAAAAGACTTTTCAATAATAAACGTGAAAGAACAGAGCAGATCTATAAAAGATGAAGCCGAACCGAACGGTATCTAGATTAGGCAAAAGTGTTATGATGAAATAAACATAACAAAACATATAACACAAGGTAACTTAATGAATCTATCAGATTTGCCAAATCTAACAGAGCCGATAACTATTTTTACTCATGACTCAATCCGCCACACGATACAAGGCATAAGCAAAAACTTCCCGTCATAAGCTTAAATCCGCCGCACGATACTAAGCTTAACGTACGAGACTACTTGCACCATATCTAAATCCGCCGCACGATACTAGACATGATAACAAGGTTGCCGGAACTTACGGAGGTCGACGAATCGATGGCCCCTCTCGAAGAACACGACGACACGACTTGGACTCGAAGACGGCACGGGGCCGGGTTGTTTGTATTGATTGTGAATGTCTTTACAATAGTCTCAGGGTTTATATTTATACCCTGGTGTTCTACGAGTCCTAGGAGGACACGATTACAACAACAAAACAGGAAACTTATCTAAAACACGATGCCTTTTATTCTAAGCCTCCCTTAATAATCGGCACGTGCTAACCATGACGATATCTTCTGTTGCCGAATCTTCTGATATGCCGTATTTGTCGCAAACCGACTTAGCCTGAGGTAGCCGACCGCAGCGCCATATTGCCGAATCCACCCTCCGTTTGACCAGTCGCCTCCACAGCCTTACCGAATCGATTGGATTAGCCGACCGTGCTTGCTATCTACCGAATCCCTCAGGTGGTGATTTCTCCCGAACCTGCGCCGTGCTGGCCCACTTGTCATAGTGCGAAAATTCTGTGTTAACACAATGTTTTTCTATCAAAACAAAACAACAACAACCGCCATAAATCATGTTGTTCCGTTACGGCGTACGGACATATGTACTATAAAATTAAATTTTAAAATAGATCTACTTACATCACTTTCATTTTTTTAAACTAAACCCAAAAGAGTTTATTTATAGTTAGAGTTTAAAAATTTAAACTTTGGATTAAACTTAATCTAAAAAAATTTTAGAGTTCCTTTCTTCTCCCGTTGCAACGCACGGGCATTTGTCCTGGTAGTACTAATGCATGGAAGAATGCACCAACGCAACTGCATTCGTTCATCATCATTTCCACCTCACGAAACTAACCCACCAGTGCCCAGCAAACTGCAAAAATGGAAGCTCCAATTATTATTCCTTTGTCAATTTTCATATCCATCTGCTTAAGGCCAGTCTCAATGGGGTTTCATGGGAAGTGTCATGCACATTTAATACCATGCCACATCAGCAAATCTGCACTTTTTGCATGAAACGAGCAGGAGAGAGAAGAGATTCGTTTCATCCCCACGACACCAGTCGGGCAGCGTTTCCAGCACCGTGAAACCGATACGAAACCCCCATTGAGAAACCTTCGCATTTCATCGGAGGGGGGAGCCAGTCTTCAGTGAGCGCCTCCGCCGCTGCGCGAGGCCGATCCGCCGCAGGCGACAGGCCGCGCGGGCCGCTCCGCCGCGAACGAGGCGGCCGCACGGGGAGCGCCTCCACCGTGAACAAGGCCGCCACGAGCGAGGCCGCCGCGCGGGCGAGCGCCTCCGTCGTGCGAGCCGCTCCGCCGCTGACGAGGCCGCCGCGCGGACGAGCGCCTCCGCCGCGAGCGAGGCCGCCGCGCGGGCGAGCGCCTCCGCCGCGAGCGAGGCCGCCGCGCGGGCGAGCGCCTCCGCCGTGCGAGCCGCTCCGCCGCGGATGAGGCCGCCGCGCGGACGAGCGCCTCCGCCGCGAGTGAGGCCATCGCGCGAGCCGCGAACGAGGTCGCCGCGCGGGCGAGCGCCTCCGTCGGCGCGGGCGACCTCCGCCGGCGCGAGCTCCGCACCAGGAGCAAGTGGTCGCGGGCGCCAGCCATGAGCGCGGCTCCACCGAGGATCTCCGTCGCAATGCGTCACGAGCGGGCTCCTTCGCTGCCTGACGCCGCGGGAGGGGCTCCTCCGCCGCAAGCCGCGGGAAGGCCTTCTCCGTCCACCAGCCAAGGAGCGGGCTCCGGGCGTCCGCACCCTCGGCCAAGGAGCAGGCCGGGGGTGCATCAACGGTGCCAGCCGCGACCTCAAGCCTGCGACTCCGGCCACCAGGGATGGAGCGCTCCCGAGCAGGCTTGGTGGTGAGGGAGGTGCGGGCAAAGTTGGGCGGAGGGAGACGACAGTTGTAGATTGGGTGACGAAATTCTGGAGCCGAGAGATGGGAAGAAAGACCGGTAGGACCCACGAGATGCTAAAATAGCTATATGAAACTATGCCATGAAACTAGACATTGAGAGAGACACATATTTCATGTTTAGTTTCATAGTGTTGGAAACTGAAAAGTGAAACCATACACTGAGACTGGCCTAATGCTGCAATAGTGGCCTGAGTTGAAGCGTGACCATCATGAATTATCATCGGCTAGTAACTCCTTGATCAACTCCTCCACTCCCTGTTTGCTGCTATAAAAGGAGCCCAAACTCCACAGATGTGTTGACGTCGGTCATTGTTTAGAAGGCGCTCAGGCTTTTTGCCAAACACTTGAAAGTATTTTTTCAAATACCTCCCGTTTATTGCTCTTAGGAGACTTTCACCTTGTAACGTCTCTAGCACATATGCATTCCCGAATATCACTTTGATAACTTTATAAGGACCCTCCCAGCTCGGCGACCACTTGCCAAACTTTTTGCTTCTCGATCCAAGCGGTAATATAGTTTTCCACACCAATTCTCCCACTTGGAACGATTTGCTTCTCACCTTTTTGTTGTAAGCTCTAGCAATCCGGGCTTTGTCTTTCTCCATCTTCTTAAGAGTCTTTAATCTCTTATCGGTCACTTCATCAGTGTTGTCCATCATGGCATCATGATACATAACAGCGAATAAATCATTCTGCTTAGCTAGTCTATATGCATCTAGATTTACCTCGACAGGCAGCACCGCTTCTTCACCATATACCAGCTCGAAAGAAGTAACTTTTGTAGCACCTTGCCTCGATATTCGATGAGCCCATAGAGCCTCAGACAAAACCTCATGCCACCTCCTTGGGTTATCCTAAATTTTCTTTTTGATAAGCTTGATCGAAGTCTTGTTATGACTCAGCCTGACCATTAGCTTGAGCATAGTATGGAGACGAATTGAGCATCTTTATCTTGTATAATCCGGCAAAATCTCGTACCTCTTTAGAAATAAAAGACGTTCCTTGATCTGTAGTTAATGTTTGAGGTATGTCGAACCTATGTATAATATGCTCAGTAATAAACTCAATCACCTCCTTGTGTGTCATATTCTTCAAAGGCACCGCTTCAGTCCACTTAGTGAAGTAATTGGTAGCGACCAGAACAAAACGATGTCCCTTTAAAGATGGGGGATGAATTTGGCCAATGAAGTCTAGCCCCCAACCACGAAAAGGCCACGGTTTGATAATAGGATGAAGCATAGCAGCAGGTGCAAGCTGTATATTTCCAAACCATTGACATTCTTCACATCCTTTGTAGTAACGAAAACAATCGGCTATCATCGTGGGCCAGTAAAACCCAGCTCTGCGTAATAGCCACTTCATCTTTGGGGTTGATTGATGCGTACCACAAATACCTTCATGAACTTCTCCCATAGCCACCTTAGCTTGATCATATCCCAAACACTTAAGCAACAAGTCTTCGGCAGTTCTTCGATAAAGCTCATCATTGTGCAGTACATATTTAAACACACTCCGTCAAACACTTTGATCAACCTTAGTACTCAGATCACTGAGATATTTTAGCAAAGGAGTCCTCCAATCTTCTAAATCAGTTTCATCTTCATTAGAACTTGACTCGGACCGATTTAGAGTTCTTTCAGACAAATCAATTGAATTAATCGTTCCAGGATCAACCAAGTCAATCGGACGAATTAACTGACTCGATTCATGAACAACCTGGTCGGCCAAAGTGTATACCCAAGCATGCCTAATATATACCTGGTCTCCGGGGTAAGGTGGCCGAACTGGTTTAAAAACAAACTGGTCGGCTATACGAGCCGACAATACTTCTGCATGCTGTTGCATCGGCTTTATGTGAAAATTCCGTCTACTGACGCTATAGCCAGATGCTTGTTGAGCTAATATGTTGGCTTTATAATTTTCATGCCTTGGTATATGCCGAATCTGGAATTCGGTAAAATGAGTAATGATATCGAGGCACATGTCAAGATAAACATTCAACGATCCTTCTAGGCATTGAAACTCACCAACAACTTGTTGCACTATTAGCAAAGAATCGCCATAAGCCTCAACATGCTTAACTCCCATGGAACACAATATTTCCAAACCAAACAATAAAGCCTCATATTCAGCTTGATTATTGGTGCAAAGGTAATCTAATCGTCTTAGCATTTCAAATTCAACACCATTAGGAGAAATAATGACCACACCAACACCTTGGCCCTCTTTACAAGCCGATCCATCAAAATAAAGTTTTCACAGAGTAAAAGTAAAATAACTAATCTTATCTTCTAAACTAATACTATGTTCAACAATGAAATCAGCAAGAACTTGACCCTTTAACGTTTTTAATGGTTCATAAGTCAAGTCATATTCAATCAATGCATACGCCCATTTACCAATCCTTCCTCTAAGGATCAGCCGATATAACATGTTCTTAATTACATCGGCCTGGCATGCAACAACACATGTACTAGACAATAAGTAATGTCTCAATTTGGCACAAGCATAGTACAAGGATAAGCATAATTTTTTAATATGAGCGTACCTTGTCTCAGGATCAAGAAGACGGCGACCAATATAAGCGATCACATATTCTTTACCTCCATCCTCTTGTGTTAAGACAGCTCCAATAACCTTTTCTTCGGCAGCGATATACAGTCTGAAAGGGACTCCTCTCTTAGGCGCTTGAAGAACTGGTGGAGATGACAAATATTCCTTTATCTTTTCAAATGCTTCTTGTTGCTCTGTCCCTCAAGTGAACTCAGCTCCGTCTTTCAGCTTTAATATGGGGATAAAAGGAATAATTTTCCCGGACAAGTTTGCAATAAATCTTCTCAAGTAGTTCACTTTTCCCAAGAACTTCTGCAAGTCCTTTTTGCATGTAGGTGCTTGAACTTTCTTAATCTTTTCTATCCTTTTAGGATCAATCTCTATGCCTTTGTTATGAATGATAAATCCTAAGAACTTCCCAGCCGATACACCAAAGGCACATTTCAGTGGGTTCATCTTCAAACCATAACGACACATTCTCTCAAATGCTAAACGCAAATCGGCTAAATGAGATAAATGAGCAGCCGATTTGATCACAATGTCATCAATATATACTTCCATGATTATTCCAATTAAATCATGAAAGATCAAATTCATAGCACATTGATAAGTAGCGCCTGCATTCTTCAAACCAAATGTCATTACGACCCACTCAAAGAGACCAACAAAACCAGGACAAATAAAGGCCGTTTTGGACATATGCTCCTTGGCCATGAATATCTGATTATAACCAGCGTTGCCGTCAAGAAAACTGACAACCTGATGTCATGAAGCATCATTGATCAACATATCGGCTATAGGCATAGGATACTCATCTTTGGGAGTAGCCATATTTAAATCTCTAAAATCAATGCAGACCCTGATCTTCCCAGTACCCTTTTTCTCCACAGGCACGATATTAGAGACCCACTCTGCATATCTGCATGGCTGAATAAACCCCGCTTGCAATAACCGATTAATTTCCTCTTTAATCCGGTCATAAATCATAGAATTAAAACGACGAGGATGTTGTTTGAATGGTCTGAACCCCGGTTTAATAGGAAGCCGATGCTCAACAAGTTCTTGGCTTAATCCAGGCATCTCCATATAGTCCCATGCAAAACAATCAACATACTCTTTTAAAAGCACGATTAGTGTTGATTTATAATCGGCTTCAAGATTCTGATTTACAAAGGTCGGCCTAGATATAGAACCATCTCCAATATCTACTTGCTCTAAAGGGTTGGCCGACGTGAAACCTTGGCCCAACTTATTGAGCTTGTCAAAATCATCAATAGCTTCACAAATATTGGTCTTGTAGGTCCGATATTGTTCAACACGATGCTTCAACCAATCAACATTAGCATCCATTAAATTACATGATAATGTTGAAGCGATTGTCAATCGTCTTTAAAGATACTGGTACAAAACCTTCCCTAGTGACACTAACAAACTGAAAATCAGAAAGGTCCTGACCAGATAGACAAGCGATAGTATCATGCCCCCCGAGCAAAGGAGCATCGATCGTAGCTACATAGGCCGATGAATCTGATTGCACCACCTCAACAACGTCCCCCACCCATTGAATGAGAAACTGATGTAGGCTAGAAGGTATGCACCGATTAGCATGAATCCAGTCGCGCCCAAGTATAAGGTTGTAACTACCTTGTATGTCGGCGACGAAGAAAGCAGTGGCCAAAGTCTTGATCCCAATGGTCAGCTCCATGGAGGCAACTCCTTTGGACGGAATAGGATCTCCTCCTCTGACTCCAGTGATAGTCATGTTGGTCTTGATCAGCTCTTCATCAGTGCCACCAAGCTTCTCATAAAGCGAGTATGGCATTAAGTTTACAATCGCCCCACTGTCGACCAACATCCTGTGAACTGGTGTACCATTGATGTGACCTTTTATATGTAACGGCTTAAGATGATTGACAGATTCCTCCGGCTTCTGGAACACAACAGTCTGCGTAGCGAAGTTGAACTCCGCTGTTGTCGAATCATCTCCGACCACATAGTAGTCGGCCGATAAGTAAACTACATTGACCTCCGCCCTTTCTGGGGAAGGTTCATAGTCCACCATTTCCTCATCTTGTTCTTCAGGTAATTCTTCACTGGTCGCAGCAATACCAGCGGAGGAAACAGGGTTATTAAGAAACGTGTCAGATCCCATCGGAATATCAAGAACCGATTTGGTCTTGGATTCTGGTCGGGGCAGCTCAATTCTTAATCTAGAAGTAGCCGATTCAACCTGCTCGACCCCTAAACTGGTCGGCACCTGTCCTGAGGTGGTCGGATTGGTGCCCGACCTGATTGATTCCGAAGCCACTTCAGTAGATTCGGTGTTCAGACTGGTCGGTTCAGGATCCGACCTGTTTAGCTCTACAATTGTCAAAGTCGGCCTTTGATTACAAGCCGGCTCTTCATCTCCTCGCTTACCCTGAGGGAAAACGGGATGCGTTGAGTTAAATATATCTTCCCTCATTCTCTCGAGCTGTTCTCGCCTCTGTTTCTTGCAGCGATCCCTCTGCAGCTTTCTTCATTGAGTTTTGCTTAAACCAGGGGGACACCACCTGGGCTGCATATATTTGGGATCACGCTCAACAGGATTTTTTGCCTCTACCCCAGTTGAAGTATTTTGAGCTTCCGGAACTTTTACTGGAGTTGGTTCCTCGACCGCCATCGGCTCGGGTTCATTTGCAAGAGGGACCTCCATAGAACCGATCGTAATAGTGGGTATAGGATCGGGTCTGGTCGGAGAAACAATTGGGACACTTTGCACCTTCTTAGGCACATAGATTTGTCGCACTTGTGCTTTCCCCGTTTTCTGAGAGGTTAAAGTCTTTGACGTGATCAGCCGATTCTGATTTATATTACTAGAACTTGGTCGATCACCCAAACGATCGAACACTGAGATCCTTGTAGGCTGATTGGCAGGCATTCCCCATCCTGGTTGGTAATACATATGTGCTAGCATGGGGTAAGGTACCCACACTCCTTGAGGACCCCATTGTGGCGGCGGCGAAATAGGAGGAGCCCACTGATGCCAATAAGGGCCGGTCTTCGGTGCTGGAGATGCCACCTAAGACACCATCATTTGCTTGGGCTTCTCATCCTCACGCTTCGGAGGGGTAGACTCTCTCTTTTTTACTGGTCGATTCTGAGAATTGGCCTTTTGTTGTTTGTACTTGGCCATGAGCTTATCAAAGGTACACGACTCTCTAGCAACTTTTCCCTTACTCCTATCCGCATTAGTCTTCCAAGTACCGACCTCGGGCTTCTGTGGGACAAATGCGCAAATGACATGTACTCCAGAGGGAATAGGGTCTTTAGAACCGGCTAAACCGACTGTATCAGTCGATTTATTGGTCCCACTGGGGTTAGGAGAGACCGGCTTGACCTGGTCGGCCCTCTGCACTGGCTGCTTTGAAGATGAACCAGACTGGTCGGCTTGAGAGCCCGACCTGGTCAGTCTTTGTTGTGCCGCCCTGGTCTCAAAATATCTCTGTCCTTGCAAGTGTCGTGCTGACCCTGCAGTGATTGTGAGCTTGCTTTTGCCATCATCACCCTTCTCAAGCACCACCTTGCGCCCCGAATCACTCTCAGTATTCGGTGCCACCCGTGGTTCGTCGATAATGACATTTTTTCCTTTGGTCGTATCTGCTTGCTCTGGACGATTTAGAACAGCAGGGCTCCCTGCCTCCACCATGTGAACTGTGAAAGGGGTAGTACTGATCTGCATCTCAGTAAGACTCAATCGTCCTTCATTAAGGGCCGATTGGATCTGTCGATGAAAAACGTTACAATCGTTAGTGGCATGAGAGAAAGAATTATGATACTTGCAATAAGCCCTTCTCTTCAATTCGTCGGGTGATGGCAAAGTATAATTAATTTTAAGATAACCGAATTTAAGCAATTCATCAAATATTCGGTCACATTTAGAGAAATCAAAGGTAAATTTTACTTCCTCACCCCGATTCTTTTGAATTGGTTTAAGGGAAGGACAAGTGACTAGTTTATTCTGTGCTGGCCATAAAAATTCAGCAGTGTAACAATCTTTAGACTCGTCATCGGAACCATCAGAATCCATCTCGACAATATGTACGCCCGATCGATGAGTCTTATGAGAATCGTAAGGTTCTTTAAGGCGTGATTCTATTGCAACGACCTTCTGCAAAAGCTGATTTACATTAAAGAAATCATGATGCTCGAGTTTATCCTTGATTTCCCGACGTAGACCAGCGAGACATAGATCTGTTAGATCTCTGTCAGAAATACTTAGATGGAAACATCGGTTCTTAATTTCTTTAAAACGCTTAAAGAAGTCAACTACAGGCTCGCTATGTCCTTGTCGAACCGACGTGAGGTGTGATAATCTAGTTTCTTGAACCCCGTCATAAAAGTGATTATGAAATTTTTCCTCTAACTCAGCCCAAGAACCTATGGTGCATTCCGGTAGTGACGTAAACAAGGCAAAAGTTGTACCAGTAAGAGATAAAGGAAAATGCCGTACATTCATATAATCTAAAGTACTAGCTTCGCCCATTTGTGCGAGGAACATGCTGATATGCTCCATCGTTGTTTTACTACTGTCACCACTAAACTTGTAAAAATTCGGTACCCTCCAACCGTCAGGTGCTTTCATAAAATCAAAACATGAAGGGTATGGTTTAGAATAAGTGGTCCTGGTGGGCTTAAATTGGACCCCTAAACTAGTCTCGAGAGACCTAGTTATCTCTTCCTTAAACCGATTTATAGCCCGTCCAAAATCGGTGTCAGCAAGATTAGGAGTGCCACTATGCATGGGATTGTGGCTTGGGGACTTCGATGGATTGGGCAACACTGTTCTCTGTCCTCCTGAAGTTCTGTTTGTTGTTGTTCCCTAGTCGGTATGTGCAATCCGACCAGAGTTATGATGGGTGTTATTGACGTTCGTCGAGGTACCGACTTCACCGTGCCTGGTCTCAACAGACCCTAATTGCCCAAAGTTAATATGCGAAGTCTGTCCTCTAAAAGAATTAAAAGGCATGCCGAACTATGGTTGCCCGGTTGGAAGTTCGGGTTTGTTGGTTTTACCTTCTAACTTATCCATGCGATCACTAAGTAATTTAAACGAATGCTGAATAGTATTGGTAAGAGTTTTTGAAGTATCAACCAGCATTGCAGAGTAATTAGCATGGGTAGGGTAAGAATCTTCAGGTACCTTGGTGTCTACCTTATCAGTAGTGTCTTCAGCGTTCGCGGTGGTCGTAGTAGGGATGATTTCGCTGAAGTCCGACTCCTTGTCTTGAGTGACCCTGCCGCGCCGATCCTTCAAACAGCTTTCTAGGAAAGCCTTCAAGACGGCGTCGAGCTTGGCCTGTGCTGCTTGTTGCTTTAATTCGTCGGGGAGCTCGTCAATGCCCGCAGGACGAACGATGTTATCTTTATCAGCAGCACCGTCTTTGCCGCCCATGTTGGTAGTAGATGAAATCTCAATCGTCCCCAGCGGAGTCGCCAAAAAGTGTGTTGACATCGGAAGTGATCCGAATCACACACCAGCAGGGCTAGAACGCTCGAAGAGGTTGCAGATCAACCTAAGACAGTAAAGACCCTAGCTAAGCCAACGAAAACCGATCTAAAGACCGGTTTAAGCTGATTTAGGGTTTTAGATCCCTGTGTTGATAACTCTAGAACTCCTCCCGGGAAGACCCGTCGGGGAGAAGCACGCAGAGGTTGCCCTAGGACCAGCAAGGCCGCCTAGAACGCCGTCGAGCCTCACCGGGAGACGCGCCGAACAACAAAGTAGAGAGAGGAAAACTGGTAAAAGGGATAGTAGTATTGATTTGGATCGATTAGGGTTGGATGCCTCAATCGGCCATGATCCTCTCATATATATAGAGAGGGCTGGTCTTATCCCAATAGGAAACATCTCCAGATACGATCTCTAAGTTTCCTATCCGGACTCTATCAAAATATAGAATCCAAGAATCCAATCCGGACGAGACAAGGTAAACCTGATCTCGTCGATCCTTGAATCGACTAAATCGGTTTAATTTGCTTCATCAGCTCATACTGATCAACAAATCGTCCTTACAAGAGAAGGGTCTATATATTAGCGCTGGACTCAACATTCATCACAACCATAAAGCCTCCGACCAGCGTCACCTGGTCGGACATAACATGAGTGGTCGGAAACCCAAAATAATCAGGCTCATTTGACTTAGAACATCCGATCTTTCAATTATGAAATATTAAAAGACAAATTCGACCCTAATATTATAGGCCGAATACCTCTTCTAAATTCATCTTTATCTGTGACACTTTTGAGTGTCAACAAGATGTTCCTTACCTGTCTCTGCCCCGTCGTGGCCTCTTTGTTCCACCAGTTGGTGCATGGGTAGTCATCCTCGGCAAGTTTTTTTTGTTCCTTTGTGTCATCGGCACTCCGGTGAGTCTTGCCGAAATCTCTTTTGTTCATGATCCAAATGCATAGCTCGTTGAAGCCCCGTATCGCTGTACGTACTCGAACTATCACAATCACTAATTTGTTTATGCAGTTTGCTGGAATTGACCTTGCCTTCAGATAGGAATCGGCATCACAAATTCATCCTCTTTTCCAGCTAGGACTTCTTTGCCGTCAGCCATCAGCCCATCACACCTATGGTGAGAAATCTCCTAGCAAGTTCATCTATGTATACCGTACTTTACAGTTCTCTAGATGGATACGCCATATCTTGCGCCAAATAGTAGTGTATTCTGAACCATATGTACAGAACTTGCAAGAATTTCTGATCACAAAAATCTAGCATGCATAAGAGCATCCGCAGTGTGTGAGTCTTGAGTGTGTCCATGCATTAAATACGAGTATAGGACCGAGTTCTATACACTGTGTACCTGTGTCTATAAAGAACCTGGTTCCATACATAGAACCCGCTCTCATCTTCTCTCTTCTCTCTCCAATCAGTACATAGAAAGATCCACCTCCTGTGTCTATACATTGGTGGTGAAATATTAGACGGTGTCTTATCATTGTGGCACCCAGCTGAAGACATACCCCTGTGTCTATACATTGCTGATGCTCTAAGGTACTTGGCAATTAGCAAAGCCTATAGCTGAAAACACGTACATCATATATATGCCTTATTGATGTTGTCACTTCATTGTGCTGATGCCTTACACATCTCTCTTTTACATCCAAAATACAATCCAAATATTCCCATAAATATTGGTACCAATCTAAACATTATCAACTATATCCTATTTAATTTCTATGTTCTTGTGCCTTCTCTAGTCCATGATAAATAATCATATTTCCTTTTTCCTTTCCATACATGTGACCTTGCATCTTAAGCAATTTTGACCTTGAACGTTGTTTTCTCACTGTGTATCGAACCTTACCATAATTCTTTCCATAATTTAATTAATTAAGTTTTAAACTATTATTTTTTACCTTTCCTATTGTGCAGTCGCCTGAAATCTGGGCTTCCTTCAGGTGACTCTGCGTCCATGGGATGAGCTGTAAGATCTGTGCGCCTTCAAGTGTGTCTGGTGGGCTTTATCGTTTTTGGATTTGTGATCCTTTATTACGTGGATCCGTTAACAGCCAACCCAAAGCATCCGACACCCGCATCTGGTTGCTTCGGACACTGTTCGTATTCCTCACATCGCGCACCTAGAGAAGAAAGTGGAGGTGATGTCGATAAAATATGGTCGGCAGTCTACCGAGGAGTATGCCCAAGGTAGTAGATTAGTTGGTGGAGACGTGCGAGATGTCTACACAAGCATAAACACAGGGACGAAAAACATCGATTTAGACAGGCCTCGAGCCCCGCGTCTCTTCCAGATCGGATCTATCATCTGGATTGCCGGCGGCACCATCCTCGCTCCAGAGATCGTGGAACCCGCGCAGTTTCGTGCGCCCGATGCCTCGCCGTTGACCCTTTGCGCCATCGCGCCGGTGCCCCGCTCAAAGGTCCAAATTGGCTAGAGGGGGTGAATAGCCTAATTAAAAATCTACAAAATCACTTAGGCAAACACTATTAGTATAACAAATGGCAAAACTTTTTGCGCTAGCCTAATAGTGTGTTGCAAGCCACCTATCCAACAATTCTACCTAATATTTCTAAGTCACACAAGCAAGTAGAGCTAGAAAACTTATGTGGAATAAAAAAGCTAGCTCTAGCACAACTATGATCAAGTTCATCTTAAATAAACAAGTGTGTACAAGAGATAAACAAAACAAGCTAGTCACAATATCACTACACAAGGTATATGACAAATGATATACAACAAGTAACAGTATCTACACAAAAGAAAATAGCTTAAGGTAAATACACAAAGTAAATGAGCTAGATAGAGGGGGGTTTCACCGAGCCTTTGGGATCGTCACGTAGAGAACCAATCACCGGTGAAGTCCACTTGTGAAGCCAATCACCAAGATGTGAATATGAAGTCCAATCACCAAGATGAATACATAATCACAATAAGCACACGAGACACCAATATTTATCCCGAGGTTCACGTGCTTGCCGGCACGCTACTCCCCGTTGTGTCGACCAACACTAGGTGACCCAGTGGCTAATCGGCACAAAGCCAAGCTCACAAAGAGCGCTACAAGAATCTGCCACTAGTGAGGTAGCTCAATGACACGAGCAATCCACTAAGGATGCCTCTTGCCACTCCGGCGAGGTGAGGCTCCAAAACCTCTCACAATCACGATTGGTGTGGCCAAGAACGATCTCCTTCTCTTGCCAACAACACCACAACTCCTCCAAGCCGTCTAGGCACCGGCAAAGCCAAGAGTAACAAGAAAACTCAATGCCAATGCGAAGAACTAGTGCCACTAGATTGAACTCTTTCAAATCACGCACTAGATCACTCAATCTCACTTGGTTTTATCAAATCAACTTGGGAGATGAGTTGGGAGGCTTGCCAAAGCTCACTAGTATGCTTAGGAATCAAAATATGCAAGAGAGAAGCCAAGTGAGCCGGCCAAGCCCCTTAAATAGCCCACACAAGTCGGCCTAGCCGTTGGGCTGAAATCGGGGGCATCGGACGCGCCGATGCTCGACCATCGGACGCTGCCCCCACGTCCGATGCTTCAGATGGAGCCACGTGTCCCCCAGATATGAATTCAGCCTGTTAGATCCCAACGGTCATTTCCTTTTGCGCCACGGTTAAAGTGACATCGGACGCGCCGATGCCAGGCATCGGACGCTCCGATGCCACTGCACAAATTAGCTCATTTCTACGCCACATCGGACGCTCCGAGCCCTTAGCATCGGACGCTCGACCCCTGCGTCCGATGACCATGCAGAGAGGTTCCAGAGAGGGTCAAATCACATCGGACGCATCCATGGATCGGCATCGGACGCAGGCCAGCGTCCGATGCTCCCTGGAAAGCTAGCTCGCGCCACGTCATCACCATCGGACTCTGCAACAGTGTTTCCTCTGCGTCCGTTGCCAGCGTCCGATGCTCCTTCAACTTTTGTCAGAAACTAGGGTTTACCATCGGACGCTCGGCCCAGCGTCCGATGCCCCTTGGACCAGCGTCCGATGCTTCCGAACACATTACTTATCTTCCAAAAAACGCTGAATCTTGCCTCGCAAGCTCGGCAGGAGGGAGAAGGACTATACACTAGTTTCTCCCACTTCTCCACAACTCCGGAACACCCCCTTATCCCAAAAGTGCCAACACCACCAAGTGTACATCATTATATGCAAGTGTGTTAGCATTTTGCAAAGCATTTTCAAAGGGGTTTTGTTAGTCACTCACTAGGTCCATAGCATCGATATGTTAGAGAACACCTAGTGGCACTTGAACACCGCATAAGCCGTGAGTTATCTCCTCTTAATAGTACGACTATCTATCCTTAATGTGATCACACTCGCTAAGTGTCTTGATCACCAAAACAAAGAGCCCTATAGGTTATACCTTTGCCTTCGGGCCACTTTGCTCCATCTCTTCTCTTCTTCATTTCACCAATGGTAGAGCACTTGGTCTCTTGAGTGCTTGTGGCCATCACCATCCTCCATGGTTGCCACCTTGCTAGCTCCACCACTTGGCTTGGTCACAATCCTTTCTTATAAGCTACACACATGCTTAGCAATAGGATTAGACAAAATAGGTTTCATCAATTAGCCAAAACCAAACTAGGGCTTTCACCCGCACGCCGAGATCCATCCGTTGCGACGACCTGGTCGAGGCCATCGATCGGGCCAACAAGAGGATCACCGACTGCATCAACGTCGTCGAAACGACTCGTCGTCGCCTTCACTCGTCGCCGACCAGGCTCGGGGACTTCGCCTTCGCTCGTCGCCGCCTTCGCTCGTCGCCGACCGGGCTCGTCGCTGCCTTCGCTCATCGTCGACCGGGCTCGTCGTCGTCTTCGCTCGTTGTCTACCAAACTCGTTGCCGCCTTCGTCGCCGACCCGACTCGTCCTCGTCTTTTCTCATCACCGACCCGGCTCATCGCCGCCTTCGCTCATCGCCGTCTTCGCTCATCGCCGACCTGGCTCGTCACCGTCTTTGCTCGTCATCGCCTCTGCTCGTCCTCGACCGGGCTCATCGCTGCCTTTGCTCGTTGTCGACCCGGCTCCTCGCCGCCTTCGCTCGTCATCGACCAGGCTCATCGCTGTCTTCGCTCGTCATTGACCAGGCTCATTGCCGTCTTCGCTCATCGTCAACCGGGCTCGTCGTCACCACCCTCGCTCGTCGCCGACCGGGCTCGTCACCACCTTCGCTCGTCGTCGACCCGGCTCGTCGCCGCCTTCGCTCATCGTCGACCCAGCTCCTCGCCGCCTTCGCTCGTCGTCGACCAGGCTCGTCGCCGCCTTCGCTCGTTGTGGACTAGGCTCCTCGCCACCTTCGCTCGTCGTCGACCAGGTTCCTCGCCGCTTTCACTCCTCACCGTCTGCGGATACATGGGTGTATGCCGAGTCTCTGAGTGATGAGTGATTGTCAACTGGGATGATGCGCATGTTCTTTGGCTTGTGTTGTGCAGGTGTCGAGCACGGATATAGTAATCAGAGGCAAGGTGAAGGTCAAGTAGAGACGTGCCGTGCCGAGGGACCGAGAGTGGCGAAGGGCGGACGTGAGGCTTGGACTGAGGGACCGGTGGCCTGAGGATCAGCTGTGGTGGCTGACAGCCTGGGACAGCGACGAGCGAAGACTTGCGGTCATGTGTTGCCTGAGTCGAGGACTTGGGGACATGTGTCGGTGGACGGGGTGCACGGGCGGTGCATCCCATCTACAGCTTCGGTTTGGTGGTAGAGCCAGAGAAAAACCATCGGGTGGACGGTTTCCAGGTTTGGGCCTCAAAACCTGGGTGCGCATGGTTTCTGAGTTTGGCCACAAAACTCGGGCTGAGGACAGTTTCCAGGTTTGGGCCTCAAAACCTGGGTGCTGCGGGTTTGCTGAGTTTGGGCCACAAAACTCAGGCTACGGTCGGCTGGTTTCCCGGTTTGGGCCTCAAAACCGGGGGTTGGCTGTGAAGGTTGGTTTCCCGGTTTGGGCCACAAAACCGGGGGTGCGACGTCCAGGAAAAGGACAAGCAGAGCGGTGGCGGCACGTGGCGGCAATCGGGAGGTTGCGTCGAGGCAACACTACGAGTTGTGCGGGCGTGGCCGTCGGATCACCACCTACCACGAGTTGGTCCAGAATAACCTTAGGGTTTAGCTGGTTCGCTCTGTAAGTAGTTAGGGGTAGAGTGGGAATTAGGAAGAGTTAGAATTAGGATAAGTAGGGGGAGACACCCACCTCCCCATTTATCTCAGTCATTTGCTCTTTGCACCTAGGGTTTCCTGCTCTCCCAATCCCCTGCTGTAGCTAGCTGAGATCCGCAGAGAACCATACCTCTGTGTACTGGAGATTTTGAGGAAGTGAGGTTGTATCCTCGCTGTTGTAGCGTGTGGTAGCCACACGGTTGCAGATCGATGTGTTGATTCGCGTTTTGGCTCGTGTTCTTCGCGTTCTTCATTTCTCCACGTTTTTCCCGTCGCTCGATCTCCCTCTCTAGTGCGTCTTTGCGAAATCCGTTTGAATCAACTTTTTCTTTATAGTGAGGAGATCATTTCCACCAAAGGAATTCATCTAACTCCTCACGAACAAGTAGATCGGGTTGATTTCATTTTCGTGGTGCTTTTTCGCTCATACTCCTCCCCTTTCGATTTCCCGGTGATTGAATCGATTTGAGCAGATGATTTCTTGGGGATAGTCTCCTAACTACCTCGTGATCATCCTCTCCAAGTTTGGGAACGTGGGATTGTGAATTGATTCAATTTGGAGAAGTTTTGGGAGAGGGGCGACCAAAATCGCCCTCTCTGCAAGGTCGCGGACAGTCCGCGCCTGGTACTGCGGACAGTCCACGCGTCGGGGACAAGCCAGATCAGTGGCCATGTTCTTCGGCTGTCTTGTCTTTGTTTGACCGGCGGACAGTCCGCCGTTGGTTTTCGCAGACAGTCCGGGAACTGTCCAGGGGACTTCAGCAACACTGCGGTTTTGCTCATTTGGCCGGCGGACAGTCCGCGACCTGAGCCCGGACAGTCCGCCACTGGGCAGACAGTCCGCAACCGTACTGCCGAACAGTCCGGGATTTGGCTGAAGCCTCCGGTTTAGTGTGTTTGCTCTTCCGACTTGCTCGCTTGATTTCCGGACATCTCGTTTGGCCTTGTAGTTGACCAAGGAACCTCTCTAGGTATCTTTGCTACTTGTTAGCATCGGTATTTGGGGATTTCTCGACGTAGCTGTCTATCTACGTTCGGGACTTGGTTTTTGAGGGTTGAACTCGTGCCGGCTCTTTTGGCATTCGGTTTGCTATCGCTTTGTGGTGCCTCGCTGTGATCCAAGGGATCATCCACCCTCTTCCAAGGGTCGTGGGCATCACGTTCTCGGTCGTAGCTTTTGGAGGCTGATTTTGGGACAATCGGCCAAAGTTTCGAGAGAAATTTTTGAGCTCCCATTCACCCCCCCCCCCTCTGGTCGCCTTGCTAGTGCTTTCTCGGTCCTTCACCGTCTTCCCTCATTGCCGCCATCGCTCGTCGTCGACCCGGCTCCTCGCCGCCTTCGCTCGTTGTGGACTAGGCTCGTCGCCGCTTTCGCTCGTCACCGTCGTCGCTCGTCGCCGCCTTCACTCGTCGTCGACCAGGCTCGTCGCCGCCTTCACTCATCGTCGACCAGGCTCGTCGCCGCCATCGCTCGTCGTCGACCCGGCTCATCGCCGCCATCGCTCATCGTCGACCCGGCTCCTCGCCACCTTCGCTCGTCATCGACCAGGCTCATCGCCGTCTTCTCTCGTCACCGCCTTCGCTCGTCATCGACCCGACTCGTTGTTGCCTTCGCTTGTCGTCGACCAGGCTCCTCGCTGTCTTTAGTCATCACCGCCTTTGCTCGTCGTCGACCCGACTCCTCGCTGCCTTCGCTCTTCATCGACCAGGCTCATCGCCGTCTTCGCTCGTTGCCGCTTTCGCTTATCGTCGACTGGGCTCGTCACCTTTGCTCGCCGACCTCTCTAGACGTTCGCCGACCTCTCCATACGATCGCCGACCTCTCCAAGGAGCCTGACTAACGCTGAAGGGGCCTTAGAGCCGGGGCTGTTGTCACCACTGGACGCGTGCATGAGCGCCTGCCCTCTGCGCTATGGCAGCCAGCAGTCCTCCCGAGTGACGTCCTGACCTCTTTACGCGTGCATGAACTTCTGCCCTTTGCGCTACGAAGGGAAAGCTAAGCTCGGGTTGAGACCTCCAAGGCTATACGTCCAGTGCCTGTATATGCGCCGTTTACGCGCTCGTTCTCCGTACGGTCTACAAGTAGCCTGACTGACGCCGATGAATACTCAGAGCCGGGGCTGTTGGCACCACCTGACACGTGCATGAGCACCTGCCCTCTGCGCTACGGTGGCCAACAGCTCTCCCGAGCGATGTCCCGACCTCTCTACGCGTGCATGAGCGTCTGCCCTCTGCGCTATGAAGGAAAGGCTAGCCCGGGCTGAGAATTCTAAAGCTACATGCTCAGTGCCTATATCTGCGCCACCCACGCGCTCGACGAACGATCTCCATTTGCCCAGGTCACGCCTCGATTGAGCCTCTCGGAAAAGGCCTTGTCTCTGGTACCTCCTTACGCATGCATGAGCGTCTGCCCTCTGCGCTACAGGATGCTAGCAGTGGTTCCTTGGGCGACTCCTTTGACTCCTATGCGTAAACGGGCTCCGCGCTCTATGATACGGATCATGGGATAATCCAAGGCCAAACTGTTCATCGCTTCGGCTCATGACTATTGGGTCTACGGAATTCGAGGAAAATTCAAGGCACGCCGACTCGTTAAAGGCTTTGCCTCTTTTCGCTCAAGAGTCTATTTACAGACTATTCTCCTATATTACGTTCTACTACTGCCCGGCAGCGAAAAGATCTACATCGGCGACCTGGGCCTCTGCGGCAGGCTCCATCTCCGTCTCCAGACGCTCCATGTCGACACAACGACTCCAGGGTCGGGGACTTCATCAAGCTGCAGTCATCCTCTGCCACTGGTTTTTCTTCATGTTTTATTTGTACATCATCATGTATTGTCATTCTCCATATTTATTTTTCAGGGACACGGTTTCGTCAATGAGCTTCTTACGCTCGGGGACTGGATCACTCCGGAAGAAGATCGTCGCCAACCAGGTTCATCGACCTGGCCTTTGCCCGTCGTCATCGCTCATCGCCGACTTGGCTCGGGGACTTCGCTCGTCGCCGTCTTCACTCGTCTTCGCCTACGCTTGTCACCGACCAAGCTCGGGGACTCCGCCTTCACTCGTCACCGACTAGGCTTGTTGCCTTCGCTCGTTGCCGTCTTTGCTTATCGTCGTCTTCGCTCGCTACCAAACAGGTTCATCAACCTAGCCTTCGTTTGTCACTGACCTGGCTCGGGGACTTTGCCTTCGCTCGTCGCCTTCGCTCATGGCCGCCTTCACTCATCGCCGACCTGGCTCGGGGACTTCGCCTTCCTTCATCGCCGACCAGGCTCGGGGACTTTGTCTTCGCTCGTCGTCGCCTTCGCTCGTCGTCGTCTTCGCTCGCTACCAACCAGGTTCATCAACCTGGCCTTCGTTTGTCGCTGACCTGGCTCGGGGACTTCGCCTTCGCTCGTCGCCGCCTTCCCTCATCGCTGACCTGGCTCGGGGACTTCACCTTCCTTCATCACCGACCAGGCTCGGGGACTTCATCTTCGCTCGTCGCCCTCGCTCACCGCCGCATTCGCTCGTCGTCACCTTCGCTCGTCGTCGTCTTCGCTCGCTGCCAACCAGGTTCATCAACCTGGCCTTCATTTGTCGCTGACCTAACTTGGGGACTTCGCCTTCGCTTGTCGCCGCCTTCACTCGTCGCCGACCTGGCTCGGGGACTTCGCCTTCCTTCATCACCGACCAAGCTCGAGGACATCATCTTCGCTCGTCGCCCTCGCTCGCCGCCGCATTCGCTTGTCGTCACCTTCGCTCATCGTCGTCTTTGCTTGCTACCAACCAAGTTCATCAACCTGGCCTTCGTTTCTCGCCAACCTGGCTCGGGGACTTCGCCATCGCTCATCGTCTTCGCAAGTCGCTGCCTTCACTCGTCGCCGACCTGGCCCGAGGACTTCACCTTCGCTCGTCGCCGCCTTGGCTCGTCGCCGTCTTCACTCGCCGCAACCTTCGTTCGTCGCCAACCAGGCTCGAGGACTTTGCCTTCGCTCGTCGCCGACCAGGCTCGGGGACTTCGCCTTCGTTCGTCGCCGACCAGGCTCGGGGACTTCGCCTTCGCTCGTCGCCTTTGCTCGTCGTCGCCTTCGCTCATCGCCGTCTTCACAAGTCACCGAACAGGCTCAGGGACTTCGCCTTCGTTCGTCGCTGACCAGGCTCGTTGCCTTCGCCCGTTGTCACCTTCACTCGTCATCGCCTTCGTTCGTCGTTGCCATCGCTCGTCGCCTTCGCTTGTCACCGCCTTCACTCGTCGCCGACCAGGCTCGGGGACTTCGCCTTCGCTTGTCGCCAACCAGGCTCAGGAACTTTGTCTTCACTCATCGCACTCGCTCGCCGCCGCGTTCGCTCGTCGTCGCCTTCACTTGTTGTCGGTGTGCATCAAGTCGCTCCATACTGTTCGGATCAGGGTGCTAATTTTGGGCAACTCATCGGGGCACTTGCTAAATGCTTTACAAGCTCAGCACCACGTGTCTTCAACACCTACTACCAAGCTCGGGGACTAAGTGGATACACTTCACCTTGCGGTGAATGTATTTTCTTTTTCTTTGACATTTCAATGACGCTCCGTCAAGTTGGACTTGCACAGACTTATACTAGGACCTCGCTGTTCCTTATAGTCTTGCAAGCTCCAAGTGGATACACTTCCACCAGAAGAAAGCTTTTCAAAAATTTTCTTGAGCACCTTACATCCTTCTGGCAAGCCTTACTTGGCCGACATCGACTTTGCCTGCTCGGACAAGCTCAAGACGACGTCGCCAAAGGATACAAAGTGCTCGAGGACTAGCTGTGGGGATATTACCTCTGTATACCCTCATGGACCTACTTGGACCCTTCATCAAGGACAGCCCAGCTCGAAGGCCCTGCGGCACACGACCAGGTTGTCGTGTTCGTCTGGGACTCACGAAACCTTGCCTGCCAAGGAAGATCCTAGAGTTAGATCTGGATTCCTTGCCTTAAGGAACCGTTTGTAATCTGTTACGAACTGTAACCCTGCTCCCCGGCTATATAAGGCGAGCAGGGACCCCCTCTCATCTCATCTGATCTCATCCGAGATCATGGGATCACACGTCATATTCCAATCCAGCAATACAACCAAGGTTTGCGTCAGGGCGACCCCCTATCACCTATGTTGTTCATCTTGGTGATGGATGTACTAGGACATTTGGTTTCCAAAGCAGCCATTGAGGGACTCCTGTAACCCCTCTCTAGGCGTGCTTTGCAGCACAAAATTTCTCTCTACGCCGATGACATGGTGTTGTTTATTAGACCGGAAGCTGATGACAGCAACCTAGTAATGGAAATTCTTAATCTCTTTGGTGATGCTTCAGGTCTTAAAACCAACCTTCAGAAGAGTAATGTTTTACCCATCAGGTGTGGTGACATGGAGTTGACGACTATCCAGCACATGTTACCTTGTGCGGTGTCCAAGTTTCCTTGCAAATACTTAGGTTTACCCCTCTCCCTTAAGAAGCTCACTAAGGGGCAGATCCAACCTATTATTAATAAGATTGCAGATCAGCTACCAGGTTGGAAGGCAGACCTTATGACTGTTGACGTTCACAAAGTGTCATATTCTTATCATCAACAAGGTCATATAACACAAGACAAGGGCCTAAAATCAACCAAAAACCTTTTATAAACTAACAATTTCCACTTGCCCTTGAGTTTTATTTGAATGTAGGAAATTGCAGGGTTTTTGAGCAAAATGACCAAATGGACCCACCAGGAAGCAAGCCCACTTGCCTGGGCTCACTTTGGGCCAAGGAGGGGTGGCGCCCGCCACCCCTAGCTGGCGGCCGCCAGGGGGGAGAAGCCCAAACTCCCCCCTGCCACGTCACTGATCCAGGGGAAGCACCCCACACTCATTGGCAGCCGTTGCTCACCTAAGTCAGTTCATCCAAGGGCTAAGAAGCAGCGTCACATGGATCATGGCCTAATTGCCCATGTGACGGTTATTGGACAACCCTAACCGACCCCAAACTGACTTGGAGGACCTCCTGGATGCCGTTGGTGAAGAGGCGGTGGATCCAAGGGCCAGGGGAGTGCCGCCCGCCACCCCTAGCTGGCGCCCGCCACCACACTCACCCCCCTGACCTAACCCTTGGTCCATAAGTACCCCCTAGGTCCCTTAGGCTATAAATAGGACCCCCCGAGCTCATTTGTACTCAGACCTCACCTCATTAGTCCCACTCTCTTGTAAGCAAAGCTCTGGTGAAGGAACACTCTAGTTGAGAGACTTAGAGTGAGAGCGAGAGTGAAGAAGAGAAGAGCTGGAGTTGTAATAGAGGATCTTCCAAGTCTCTGGTATAATTCCAAGTCTTCCTTCATTTATCTTAGTGTTCTTCTACTTTCAGCATTTACTTTAAGTTCTTTACTTATTGTTCTTGTTGAGTGCTTTCGATCATAGATAACTTAGTATTTAGTTTGTATCTAGTTTGGGTTCTTCGCTGAGTAATCAGTGCTCTAGTTTTGGACGCAAGATTAGAGTAGTATATATTAGTGTAAGTGCGGTGCTTAGACTAGTTATACCTTAGTTTGTGGCTAGCCCCCCCCCCCCGGATAGCTGTGGTAGCAAACAGGTGGTGACAGCCCTGAGAGCCTTGAATTCCACCACGTAGTTGGGTTAGTTCTTAAATCATAAACCTCGTTGTGCACGTCTAAGGTAAATAGTCCAGAGGGTGTGTACGGTTCGAAGAACTAGATAAACTCTTTATTGCTAAGTTAGTTGTGTTCGTAAGTGTGTAGGAAAACATTAATCTGTTCATCGGCCAGACCCCGCCGATTTAGTTTAGTAGTTGTTAGCTTTTCTTTTCTTTTTAGTAGTAGTAGAAACCAACCCCCATTCCTACTTTTCGATCAACCCTGCTAGAATCACTAGTTGTTCATAGCGGTCCTAGTGTTAGTTCTGCCGTAGTAGCTTCCCTGTGGAAATAAATACGATACTCGGTTACTCCCGGGTGAAGTGCTACAATAGACTTATTCTGTGCGCTTGCGGAACCTACCAATAGTCATATGAATAGTTAGTTATACTTCTTACATCAAGAAGTGCCAACAAACCTTTCTGGCGCCGTTGCCGGGGATAGATTCAGAGTCTACTCCCAGTGACGACGTTAGCAAGAGTCAACAAGCATTTCTGGCTCCGTTGCCAGGGAAGCAATTGGCTAGAATTAATTCTTTGTGATTTCTATTGAATTAACCCCCGTAGTTCTAGCGGGTATATATATTGTTCGTTGTTTGTGATCATTCAAGTAGTCATGGTCGGATTCAATCTTCCGAGCGACTACCAAGAAGATCCTGAGGCCATTCTTAGGAGAGCGAGAGCTAATCTCACTCCTCCGAGGAAGAACCTGGAGCTTCGTGAGAGGAGTTCGTCGAGACAAGAATCCCAGTCAAAAGTGACTGACGAACCAAGCTGCTCCAACGATCAAGCAACATCGACGTCGACCAAAACACTCTGTGAGTATTCCATGCCTACTCTTGCTCACATTCCAGTGTTACCTTCTACTAGTAATGTAGATTTTGAGCTTAAACCTCACTTAATACGTATGGCTCAAGCTATTGCATTTAATGGCAAACCTTCTGAGGATGCCAATGCTCACCTCCGAAATTTTCTGGAGATATGTAGTACAATTTCTGTGCAGGGGGTTTCGCAGGATGCCATCAGACTTCGTCTTTTTCCATTTTCATTAGTGGAAAAAGCGAAGCAGTGGTTCCTCTTCAACTCTGGACACCTGCTGACGTGGGTGAGATGCACGGATCAATTCCTCAACAAGTTCTGCCCGATAAGTCAGACTATTCTTGTCCGTCGCAAGATTTCCAACTTTGGACAGGGAGACGAAGAAACAATCACTGAAGCTTGGGAGAGACTACAAGAGTATGTTGAATACTGTCCTCACCATGTTATGCAAGACTGGTACTTGATCCAGAGCTTCTACAATGGACTCCAGCAAGAATCTCGACAACACATTGATGCTGCCGCCGGAGGTGCATACCTCTCTCTCACTGTAGAGAAGGCAACCAAACTGATCGAGACAATGGTGGCGAATCAAGAATGGACAGAAAAACGTGCTAGAGGTATGTCTGAAATTAAGCAAGCTGATTCTGTTACCCTGCAAACTTTGGTAAAATTGCTAGAGCAAAGAATAAATGAGAAGAGAGATCGTGCTGCGAAGGAGTACTACGCCAAGCAAAGAGCCGCTTCGTCAAGTGAAGGTCAAGCAGAAATTAAGAAAGAGGATGCCAAATCCCTTCTTAATAATGGTGGCTACGGAGAACCTCCAATTCCAATGATCCAACAATGGAATAATAAAAGTATGCCTCAAACCTCCGTATTTAATTCTCCTATTGGAAAATTAGTTTCTAATCAAGGTAGAATTAATGATAGCATAAGTAACAAATTAATTGAACATGATAAAATGTTAGAAGGAATTTATGCTAAACTAAAAGATTTTTCTGAAGCATTTAAGGAACAAATTAATTTTAATAAGAGATTAGAGCAAACAGAAGATAACATTAAATCTCAAATTAAATACTATGAAGAGGTAAAAGCTGTAACCACGAGAGGTGGTAAATCCACTCGTGATCCCCCTCATCCTAATTTAGTTCCTAGTAGTAATACTGCTGCAAAGAAAAATATTGTTAATGTTGAAGAAGACGAAGAAGAGGAGACCCCAGCTGAACCTTCATCCAAGGTACGAACTGCTCCTCATGAATTTTATGATACACATGTATTACCTTTTCCAGATAGAAACAGAAATCCGACGGAAGACGACCAATTCAAGAAATTCGTCGAGGTAATTCAAAAATTATATATACATGTGCCATTTATTGACGCTATGCAGGTTCCAACTTATGCAAAATATTTGAGAGACATGCTCAATAAGAAGAAACCAATTCCAAGTAGGGATGTGGTTAAATTGACCGAAGATTGCAGTGCGGTCATTTTAAACCAACTCCTAGAAAAGAAGAAGGACCCAGGAAACCCAACGATCGCATGTTCAATTGGAGAGCAGCACTTCGAGCATGCACTCTGTGATCTGGGAGCAAGCGTCAGCGTCATGCCCAAGGTAATATACGATAAATTAAATCATCATACCTTGTCCCCTACTTCTATGTGTTTGCAGCTAGCCGATCAATCGCTCCGATATCCCGCGGGAATAGCAGAGAATATTCCAGTGAAAATCCGGAATTTCTTTTTGTCCCGGTGGATTTCGTGGTTCTGGATATTAATCCCGACCACCGGACGCCATTGATCTTGGGACGACCATTTTTGAGCACTGCAAAAGCCACCATTGATGTAGGAGCTGGAGAAATTCAGCTCCACATCAGTGGAAAGGAGGAGAAATTCGAGTTCACACCGCGACCGGAAAAACACCCGTCATCAAAGTTCGTCGGTGCCGACATTCCACCACAACCACCGTGAAGGCGACACTAATCGGGAATCCAAAGCGGCTAACCAAGGTAAGTTAGGCTAAGGTAAGTCTTTATCCCTCATTTAAATTTTCGTTTTTACTTAAGCAAATTAATTTTCTGCAAAGTAGATGTTTACTAGAGTGATTAGGTGGCACCTAGGGGGCTTAGGGCAGCCATAGGGGTGGCGCCTGCCACCCCATGCTGGCGCCCGCCACCCTAGGGTGCACTAGGGAGCACTAGCCAATCTCTAGACTATTACACCTACCTCCTAGACCCAAATAACACCAAGGGAGACCCATGGCTTTGCTCATTTCAATGCAATCACTCACTTCCATGTCTCCCCCTCTTCACTCCACCTTTTGGACACGTCTCCACCCAAAAATTCTGGTGCACATATGATGGAGAGTGACAAGGAGAGCACTAGGTGAAAGGAGGGGTGAGTTGGTGTGAAATTTCAGCCAAGAGGGTGGCGCCCGCCACTTATTCCTGGCGCCCGCCAGGTGGGAGGGGCTCTCAGCCTTCCCCCTTCTATCCTCAGCCTATAAATACTACCCACACCCCATGCAAGTTCTCACAACTCACTCAAAACACAAAAACATCAGCCATGTTGAGCACTAGCAAGGAAGTCATGGGCCCTCTCAAGAACTTCTTCACCGGCAAGAAGAAGAAGAGTAAGGGTGAGGGAAGTTCGTCGAGGGCAAACACCCACATTCGCTTTGCTGGGAGTGATGAGGAGAGCGCCGGGCGGGGTACTCCATCCACCAACGAAATGTCGGTGGATCGGAACTCTCCGTTCTCACACCAGGCCGGACCGACCATCCGCATCCTGAACTCCGTCAATGATATCATCTGGCAGAGTGATCGGGAACGGCAGGCCCGGAACATCCTCAGTGAGAGGGAGTTCGTCTACACCCGTCACATCGACTACGACTTGCTACGTCGCACTGGTATGGACATTGAGTTTCTCTATATTTCTCGAACCCTAGGATGGGAAGATGCATGGATGGTTAATGAGGAGGGAATCCTTCCCCTCACAATGGAATTTCTTGCTACTATGCAATTGTCTGCTACTCACATAACTTTTCGGCTTTTTAATGAAGAGCACACTCTTTCGTGGGGGCAGTTCAGCAAGCACTTAAATTTTGATGATTCATGCTTGCTAAACCTGGAATCTGCTTGTGCGGGTTTTAATAGAAATGAATTTTGGAAAAGCATTGCTGGGAACAGAGACCCAGGCTTGCCCCGTACAAGTAATATCCACAACCCCACGCTCAGGTTTTTCCACAAATATATTAGTATCACACTTTTTCCAAGACCTGACTTGAGACCAATTAAAAAGCCCGAAATGCTGCTGCTTTATGCTCTAGTAAACCACATAAAAGTATCACCCGCCAAGGCCATGGCGGATTACTGGTCTAAATTTAATCAACGCACTGGAAATATTGAAATGACATCTTGGATAACTAGACTGTCTTATAACATGGGTCTGCTGAACACCGCTATATACTCCTACATTCCTAGTGACCGAGACCTTTTGACCATAGAGCATTTCTCGCAAGGACACCTCTTGCGTGAGAACCAGGAGACCGGTGAGATTCACATGATCTACCAAGATTATGTCAATAAAATCGCTCTTCCTGACATGTCACTTTGGTTGGTGAATGCACCAACGTTACTTTTGGCCCTGGAAACCGAGGCAGAGCAAAACCGCAGATTGGCCCGAGAGAACATCATGCAGGTTCCCAGAAGGAGGACGCGAGCGCAGACCCGAGCAGCAAAAGAGGCCGCAAGAGCAGCAGCAGCGGCACAGGAGTTTGACCCTTTTCATGCAGGGCAGTATGAAGGAGCAGCACACTATGGTCATTTGACACCCCCTGGCTCGCACCAAGCAGGAGGGTCGAATTAGCAACAACCGCAACATCCGCGGTGGGAATACGGCCAGGAGGCGTCCTTTCACTCATCCCAGTTGAGGAGTTCAACTCATTCCTTGGGAGGATCCACCCGGTACACTGGCCGTGGTGATGAGTTCTTCCATAGAGGAATCTCGCCACAGGCCACTCGCCATTCGTCCTTTCATCAGGACGAGTGGATGCGCGATATGGGATACCTTCAGCACCAAATGAATGGACTTACCACGGATACTGCTGAAATCCGTCAGGACTTGAACAACTTGAACCAAAATTTCCAGGAATTCCTCCAGGAAACTGGTGGAGAACTGGGTAATATTTCATCTCTCCTGCAGCAGAACCAGCAGAACTGGGACGACATGTACCGTCGTCAGGGATGGATGTGACCCAACCACGCCAAAAGCCAGCTTGAGGGAGGACCCCTGTCATCGAGGTAAGTATCACTGCCATCTTTATTTCTGTCAGTTTTATTTTTATTTTAGTAGTTTAAATTTGAGTTTTATCTTAGTTAATTTGTAGTTAAAAAAATAATAATAAATAAATAGCAATAAATGAAACGCTCTCATCGTAAGTCTTTCTAATAAATAAAAATGTATGTCATGCATTACAGTTATCATGGGAAAGGTATGCTAGAACTAAACTTGAGACATGAGCATTAGACTAAGTAAAGGGGAAGTAAGTTTCTACTTTGACTTGAGCAAGTCAAGTTTGTGGAGTAATTATTTTGAAAAATTTAAAAACTTGCTCTAAATACTTCTGTGGCAAAGAAAGTCCAACCAAAGCCAAATAATTTTTAATCTTAGAGTAGGAGCTTCCACTTGCTGCATGTTAGTGTTGAGCTAGTTAGACTTTTGTTGATAGTCATGGTAGAGAAACTTGTCATATCTTTAGACCAAGGAATTCACTTGCACCCACCTATATAGTGCTATTCTTACACTGAGAATACGCACACAACATGCCTTTATTTCCATTCATTGTTAGGAATACTTCATGGCAAAATATCATGCTCCATAATGAAATCTCAGGGACATGGCTATAATCATTCATTCAAAAAAAAAAGAGCAAGTGCTCTAGAAAGAAAGTTCAAAAGAGCAAGTGCTCTAGAAAGAAAAGAATGTTCAAAAGAGCAAGTGCTCTAGAAAGAAGAGAATATCCAAAAGAGCAAACGCTCTCATTCATAGCCATGATCCCACAAATGAGATAGAAAGGAGAAGTGCCATGAAAGTAGTAGCCACAATAAATACCACACACTTGCACATTCCTGGTCTGAACCTATGACTTGTTGCTCCTTTGCTCCATTTGTCTAACTTAGCAAAATTATGCTAGCATTGCATGCTCACTTTTATCCTACCCATTAAACCCCACATAAATATGAGTGATCGAGTGAGCCACAGAAGTTGCTAAGCATGCTTTCTTTTGAACAAAACTTGCAAAAACTCCACATATCTTGATTAGCAAAATAGGCAAGGGAAAGACAAACCTTCTTTCTTGCTGGTCTTTTGTTCTAATCTTGAGTGCAGGGAAGGCTACCAATTTCATGGTGATGAAAATAATATGGGCATACACAAAAAAAAACACCGAGTTTCCAAGATTATTTCAAGTCCATGCTTGCTCGAGGACGAGCAAGAGGTAAGCTTGGGGGAGCTTGTTGACGCTCACTAAGTGTCATATTCTTAGCATCAACAAGGTCATATAACACAAGACAAGGGCCTAAAATCAACCAAAACCCTTTTATAAACTAACGATTTCCACTTGTCCTTGAGTTTTATTTGAATGTAGGAAATTGCAGGGTTTTTGAGCAAAATGACCAAATGGACCCACCAGGAAGCAAGCCCACTTGCCTGGGCTCACTTTGGGCCAAGGAGGGGTGGCGCCCGCCACGCCTAGCTAGCGGCCGCCGGGGGGAGAAGCCCAAACTCCCCCCTGCCACGTCACTGATCCAGGGGAAGCACCCCACACTCATTGGCAGCCGTTGCTCACCTAAGTCGGTTCATCCAAGGGCTAAGAAGCAGCGTCACATGGATCATGGCCTAATTGCCCATGTGACGGTTATTGCACAACCCTAACCGACCCCAAACCGACTTGGAGGACCTCCTGGATGTCGTTGGTGAAGAGGCGGTGGATCCAAGGGCCAGGGGAGTGGCGCCCGCCACCCCTAGCTGGCGCCCGCCACCACACTCACCCCCCTGACCTAACCCTTGGTCCATAAGTACCCCCCTAGGTCCCTTAGGCTATAAATAGGACCCCCCGAGCTCATTTGTACTCAGACCTCACCTCATTAGTCCCACTCTCTTGTAAGCAAAGCTCTGGTGAAGGAACACTCTAGTTGAGAGACTTAGAGTGAGAGCGAGAGTGAAGAAGAGAAGAGCTGGAGTTGTAATAGAGGATCTTCCAAGTCTCTGGTATAATTCTAAGTCTTCCTTCATTTATCTTAGTGTTCTTCTACTTTCAGCATTTACTTTAAGTTCTTTACTTATTGTTCTTGTTGAGTGCTTTCGATCATAGATAACTTAGTATTTAGTTTGTATCTAGTTTGGGTTCTTCGCTGAGTAATCAGTGCTCTAGTTTTGGACGCAAGATTAGAGTAGTATATATTGGTGTAAGCGCGGTGCTTAGACTAGTTATACCTTAGTTTGTGGCTAGCCCCCCCCGGATAGCTGTGGTAGCAAACAGGTGGTGACAGCCCTGGGAGCCTTGAATTCCACCACGTGGTTGGGTTAGTTCTTAAATCATAAACCCCGTTGTGCACGTCTGAGGTAAATAGTCCAGAGGGTGTGTAGGGTTCGAAGAACTAGATAAACTCTTTATTGCTAAGTTAGTTGTGTTCGTAAGTGTGTAGAAAAATATTAATCTGTTCATCGGCCAGACCCCGCCGATTTAGTTTAGTAGTAGTTAGCTTTTCTTTTCTTTTTAGTAGTAGTAGAAACCAACCCCCATTCCTACTTTTCGATCAACCCTGCTAGAATCACTAGTCGTTCATAGCGGTCCTAGTGTTAGTTCTGCCATAGTAGCTTCCCTGTGGAAATAAATACGATACTCGGTTACTCCCGGGTGAAGTGCTACAATAGACTTATTCTGTGCGCTTGCGGAACCTACCAATAGTCATACGAATAGTTAGTTATACTTCTTACATCAAGAAGTACCAACAAACCTTTCTGGCGTCGTTGCCAGGGATAGATTCATAGTCTACTCCCAGTGACGACGTTAGCAAGAGTCAACAATGACAAGGGCTGTAAGGAAAGTTCAGGTACAGTTTGTGCTCACTACTATGCTGGTGTACCTGGTGATGGCCATAGACTTCCCTCCCTGGGCCATTAAAGCCGTGGACAAAATTAGGCGAGGTTTCCTATGGAGAGGTAGAAAGGATGCAAAGGGGGGCCATTGTCTCGTAGCATGGGGCAAGACATGCCGTCCACCGGAGCTGGGTGGGCTGGGGATTTTTGATCTAAAAAGCCTTGGATGGGCGCTGCGGATGCGCTGGGTTTGGCTTCATAAAACAGAACCCCACAGGCCCTGGGCGTTATTTTCCATCCAGGTGCCGACACAGGTGCAAACATTCTTCAATCTAGCAGTTGTCTCTGAGGTTGGCAATGGGTCAAGGACCCTGTTTTGGGCAAATAGATGGCTACACGGACACTCTATTGCAGATCTCGCCCCTTGTCTGGTTGCTGGAATATCAAAAAGGATAGTAAATAAACGCACAGTTCAGGAATCCCTTACGGATCATGCTTGGGTTCAGGATATCCGGTGTATTACGACAGTGGAAGCTATGCTAGAGTTTCTCAATCTATGGGATCTTCTTTATGATTGGCAGCTACAGCCGGAGGTGGAAGACTCTCACATTTGGCGTCTCTCTTCTAGTGGAAAGTATTCAGCCAAATCGGCATATGAGGGTTTTTTTTCATAGGTTCCACCCTGTTTGGACCATATGAGAGAATTTGGAAATCTTGGGCTCCACCCAAATGTCGTTTCTTCATGTGGCTTGTTGCACATGACAGGTGCTGGACAGCTGATCGGCTTGTAAAGCAGGGGTTGCCGCATCCGGCACAATGCCCTCTTTGTGATCAAGATGAGGAAACCATTAACCATCTGCTGGTGTCTTGTGTTTTCGCTCGGCAATTCTGGTTCTATTCATAGTTCTCTGTTGTTCAGATCACAAGGAAACATGTAGCTGCGCGGGCCGAATGTTATGGCAGCATAGCATTATTTATTTGGTGTCAATATATTTTGAAGGTGGATAATCATGCAGAGTTCATTGACTTGTAGGTCGGAGTCATACATGGAGATCTAAGTGCTATTCAGGTTGATTTGCAATCCGTTCATTTTGTTGTTCGAACTCAGATAGGCACCTTGTATTGGACATCTTTATATCTTGTTGAATATAAATATCATATACTGATGGAATCATCCTCGCTGCCTCCATTTATTTACATCTTGTAGTTTAATTTTGAACAGTTCTGTAGTATCATCTATATGACCTTACCAGGTTATCTGCTCAGATAGTGAATAAAACACATATATGACCATGTATATCAGATTGTTCAATCGATCTACCACAACCAACATGTGTATACAGCTGCAGGACATATATAGCTCTGTGTGACAGATAGCTATGTGTGACAGATAGCTGATGTGGTTCTGTGGAAGATGTAGACTTGTAGTTGGTTTTGGATAGCTAGGCTGTCTTATGGCTGTTGTAGTAAAATAATAGGAGCTCACATTTTTTAATTATGTGTTGCATATACTGTACAATAAATGTGTGTAGTATCCATTTCTTAATTGCATATTTAGAAGTATTAAATTGCACACCTAAATTATTGTAATTATGGTGTTTAACATGTGCAATATCTGGTCTTTATATATAACTTTCCTATTATTTTGTTTTCCTTTTATATTAGATTAAGCAGGAAAAACATATATTCAGAACTGCTTGCACTAGGAAAACTCTTTACTTTAATAGTCCAAGTGTAGCATCAGTTAGATTGTTTGATGGTGAATAATATTGCACTAATCTGGATCAATGCTTGCAGCTGAATTATATGGCTGATTGCTTCATTTCATGCTTTGTTACCTGACTTTTGAATGCTAATATGCATTTGTGAAGCACAGTCTTCTAGTTTTGTCATTAATTCTTTAATATGCAGAATATAAATGTTGTACTCATTAGTTTTAGTTGCATGTTTGATGATCTGAATTCCTTTATGCTCGGTTACTCTGAAGCCTGCTTACTTTTGGTAGCATCATCTTGTCTTCAGTAACTTACGTGTTGTTCTTGTTTCGGTCTTAACTGCAGATCATTAGTTACATGGTAGAACATGTCATGGGTACAGGCTTATTTGGGATCGTCCTCCAGGTATGGTGCTTGGTCGTGGGGGCTCTTTTTTTTAGGTGTCTAATATTGGTTGATTTAACATGTATTAAATTCGCGGGGCCTGAATTTTTTCCATTGTTTTTTTGTTTTCTTTCTTTGATGTTCTTTCTTCTCATTTTCTCTAGCTTCAATTTTGATTGGTTTTTGATAGTTTTCGTAGTTCCTGGGGCTCCTGATCATTATTTTGTGCAATGATGAGTCTCGAGCTGTTAGCAGGAATGACCAATTAGTACATGCACCCTCGCGTCCAGAAGGAAATGCCAAAATGATTTACTAGCCCTAATTTGTTCCAAGAAATGCACCACTGAGTAGGATTTTTTTTCTTTCTATTTTCTTCCTCAAAGGAATGCAGGATTACCGGATGGCTTTGAAACGAAGGTTCCTTTGTTTGTTCTTGTTTTCTTCAACCCCTAGTGTGAATGGCTTGTTTATTCACAATCACACTGATATGGTTCTTGTATCTTCTGTACTGCAAATTCTCCCTACATATATCTGTGCGGTTTATAATTTTTGGGAGAGTATTGAAGCAATACTTAGTTCTATATCTTTTGGACTTAATTAGGATCCTTTACTCTTGTAGAATCTGGAATTTTGCACATTTGGATCATAGATTTGTTGGCTTTGATGTTAACTCGATGTTTTCTGGAGGCATGGCCAATATGATCCGAAGATGATGATTTACGTTTCCCGCTGACCGTTGAAACATTTAGTTTCAAACTGCTCTTTGCTGAAACTTATATTTTTCTCGTGGCATGTCCATAATATTTTTAGGTGTGGGTTTGCGAGTTGGGTGTATTGCCATATTGAGAATAGGTCCTATGCCCTCTCCCTTTTTCTCATATGTTAATAAAATGACTGATAACACTCATGTGTTGTTTGAGAAAAAAAAAACAAAAGTTCTAGATTCATTTACGTTAATGTTGGCCTATCTGGTTCACAGGGAGCCAGAGCTGTTGTTGATGCTAGGTTGCCTCTTGAAGTGGTAGCTAAACAAGCGAGGCATGCATCTAGGTTGTTGCAGCTATGAGATGGTTGCTTTGAGTCCTGCATTTCAAGCAATTGTGAGTACATTTCATGTCTCAGTAAAATTTAGTTTTTTCATGACCTGTACCTTCATTGATGATTTTTGAATCTAGTTGTTTTTGTTATCTGGAAACTATTAATGGAGTATTTTCTCACATACAAAATACTCAAATTTTAGTTTAGAAAACTGAAAACCCCACAACTTGCAAAATATACTCCATCTACTTTCAAGTTGTGTTGGTGCACTACTACAGAAATAAGATGCATTCATAGTATATTACAGGGTAATAACAAACACTGCAATTTTATTTTTGTGTTGTAGTGCTCTATTCCTATTAACCTTTTGTATCCACGAAACACAAAACAAATAAAACATTCAGTTACTTAATTGCAATCAGCAATGAAGTAAATTACAGGGTAACGAACACTGCAATTTTTGTGTTGAGGATATGCAATATGTCCCTTTTTTTTGCAGAGTTTGCCAATTAGTAATAAAATTGTTCTTCCACAAGAATCCTTCCAACTTTGTTGACTTGGGTGGTGTGTAGTGGGTTGTACATGGTGTAGTTGACCTGGGCTCTAACTTTGCATGGCCCAAAAGGAAGAAGCTGGTTATAGAAAACATAAGTTCCAGGGTTTCACAGTTTGTTTGTTTTTCATATTTTTTTAGAATTGTCATGTCTTACTAGACCCCAACTACATATAATTTGGATAAGCCCATGTGGTAACTGGTGATCAAGTTAAAACTAGAGAAATAATCATTTATGTTCTGACCTTCATATGATTAATTGATTAGGTTATATGATTCCAAATATTGTAGGTCTTTATCTCAACCATAATTATGGTGCTCTAGTGACAATAGAACTGTACAACCAACTATTTGTGTTCCTCAGTAATGAAATAATTCACTTGTTTCGTAAACAAGCAACATTAAAACCTGCAGTTGAAAGGTGAGGGATGAGGGATCTATTAACTTAAATAATTCTCTTGTTTGGTAAACACCTCAAACTCCATATCATTGCCAAACAATGTTACTGCTTTTAATTAGTCATTTCATTCTTCATTGTTCAAATCATTGCCAAAGTGCCTTACTGCTTCTCACTAATTATTTCTAAAATTGTTCATCTTTGCCTGAGCTGGTATTGTGCCGGTCAGAAATACTACTAGTTATAATCATAGAAACAAATAAAACACTAAGCTAATAGTTGCAATCAGGAATAGTGTAAATTGCAAGTATTTGGCACCGCAATTGCAGATGTCATAATATGCAATAAGTGGACTTTTGATTTGCCTCATGAGTATAATTGGCATTTACATTGTTTGAATCAAATTTGTAATAACTTTAATATCCATTTGAAATATCTTGAAGAATCACCCTCATTTTGGCTAATACACCTTTTCCTTTGTTTATTGTAATTTGTGCGAGCACACACCAAATTTATGTCTTTGTCCTTCTGTAGAAAAAAATTATTTCTTGTTATTTGTGCTAACATACCTTTTCATTTGTTTTGTGTGATTTGTGCCGGCAAACACCAAGTTTTTGTCCTTGTCATTTTATAGGAAAAAATTACTTCTTGTGATTTGTGTTGACACATCTTGAACTTTGTTAATTGTGATTTGTGCCAACACGCACCTTATTTTTGTGTACCATTAATAGAAAAATTGTATCTTGTGTTTTGTGCTAACACATCTTGAACTTTCTTTTTGTGATTTGTGTCGACACATTTCATATTTTGTCTATTTGTTTGTATAGAAAAAAAAGTAGTCTGTCTTTTGTGGTTTGTGCCATCACACACCACATTCTGTCGTTTTGAACATCTCGCTTAACTTTATAGGATTATCAAGAACTGTATAGAACAACTCATTCTGACCTCCATGTCTATGTAATGCTTGTCTGTTTGTGTCTCATTTTGAATCATGGTTCCATTGTCCTTGTTTAATTTGTGTGTTTCATCCTTTTTTGCAAGTTTGCTGCATCAATTATGAATCCACCAATACCAAATTTAAAGCACAGGGATATACAAAAAAGAGAAGAGTCGAGTTACAAACTTTCAAGAACCAAGTTACAAAGCACTGCAGAAAAAGGAGATGATGGCAAGAAATTAAAAATTGTTCAGGTTAGTACCTAGCTTTTGCTTTGACCGATCTTCTTTTCTTTTGTTCCTGTTCATCTTGTTATGATTTTTCTGTGCAATGTTTTACTGATTTTAACCCCTTTCTCCGCTTCAGCGCTTTCTGGATCAGAATTGGTTCTTTCTTGTTGGAGGGTGCAGTGGCAGATTTGTCATTTCTGTAATATAAGGGAATACTTGTACTGTCATTCTGGCCCAATATAACACTGCTGTGTTTCTTCAAAAAAAAACACTGCTGTGGCTAACGGCTATTCGTTTTTTTCCCACCGTTTAGCTATGGTGGGCCCGGTACCACCTGATGCGCCTAGCGGGTTTATTTTCGTGAACCTCGTTTGATTGTCTTATACAGAAACAACTAGAACCAAATCTGGCTGTTGCATGCATATCTGATGGTCCATAGATGTCGCCTGAAATGAAGCTAGATTCCGTTTTAGGTAGTTTTTATGCCCACACGAACTTAGGATCATGCTATTCACGTTAGAATCGTTTTTATTTTTTTAATAATCATTGGTGTACTGTTTTAGGATCATTACAAGATGCTTGTGCTAATTGATTGCTATCGATAGAAGGAACTCTGCAAGGATGTTCTAAAAGAACAGTTTGGGGGAGTTTGAGCAAGCAATTGGAGGCAAGTGTAACAAAGGAAATCCTTGTACCTATACAATATGTAATAATTCATTTATGCTTGTGTCTAATATTGAAAAGCCTATAGGGACTTTACCTAGATTACTTTGTACCATATAACCTTGTATCCTATGGGTTGGTATGCATGTTTGGATAGATGCTTCTGTGCATAACCAAAAATAATTAATAAGTTGACTAATGATTTATGCAATGTGAATAAAATGATGCTTTTTAGTAACATGGTTAGGAGGACTCTATCCTAAAGCGACAACCCAGGAAATATCGTACAACCATGAGGATCACATGGCTCTGATCTTAGCTAATTACTTAGATTAGTTCTAGCTCGTCTTTAGCTTACCGAAAGGGCAAGAGGGGGTACCATGTAGCTTATGGGCCCTGTCCTGCTAGGGTGAGCACTAATTGGGATCTGGAGTGTCACCTTAGGGGAAGGTGTCTATAACTCTTGGGAGACTGAAACCTCAGTGGCTACGACTTGTTAGGGCGTTTTTGGAAAGGCTTCGTAGTGAGACCCTGCCGCACATCCTTGGTAGATGTGATATGAGAGTAATCAACCCTGGCAAATGAGAACCACGACTCACGGGTAAAGTTCTACACACTCTGCAGAGTTTTGATCAAACTGTTATAACAGCCGTGCTCACGGACACGAGTGACCTGGATCCTTTATGATTGGGAACTACCTGGAATCTTTTGGGAATGACTTTAATCTTGATTAATGATATTTCACATTTGGGATGGTTTATCACTAAAGTAGTGATTCAGGTATAATAAAATATGACCAACTAAAATTGCTAACTGCAGTCAAACCGAGTCAAGCCTTTTGAGCCTTCATAAACCCCTGAGTTATACTTGCTAAGCATGGTGCACTTACGCTTGTTTTTGTTGGAAATATGCCCTAGAGGTAATCATAGAGATGATGATATTTCTATTGTATCCATGATTTATTATATGTTCATTGAATATCCATTAAAGACAACTTGTATTGATTGACAATTATGTGAATTGTCTGTGAAACTCTTTTACTTATATGGTTATTCGATAGTTGTCCCTGATCGGAGTTCATGTGAGGACACACATGAATATTAGATCAACACATGTATTAGTTGATGACTATGTTTCACAAGTCATAGACATGGAGATGTCAAACTAATAATGTGGGCACATGTATGACATGGGGCTGGACTGACCCAACATGAGATGTTCTTATTATCTCTTTACACATCATGTACGTTATGTTCTTAGACCTGAGATTGTGTTATGTACTCAAGATATGAATCGACTTACTTAGGGACTATCAAACGCTACTTCGTAACAGGGTAGTTATAAAGATAGTCTTCGGGTCTGTCAGGAAGTATGCTGTGAGACATAGACGATCAAGATGGGATCTGCCCCTCTCCATGCGAGAGAGATATCAATGGACCACTCAAATGATTGGATCATAAAATGCATGGTCGTGCTTAGGTTAAGTGTTAACCTATGAGTTGGACCAAATATTGTGTGGCAAGGGAATTACGTATATGTGATCGTGGTGGTTCGTCAGATATGATCTTTGCGTATACATAGGAGTTGACACGTCTTGCTAGAGGCCGCTGTCAACTATCGGGCGAGTAGGAGTACTCGGGCCGTGTCTATGTGTGCGTGAACCCATAGGGTCGCACGCTTAAGAGGCTGGAAGCCTGATTCGAGTTGGACTCGAGTCAGACCGGAATTAGGGTTTGCTAATGGGCCTCCAGGTCGGTGGGCTCATTAGGGACGCCTATTTAAAGAGGGGGGTGGGGCGACCAGGGTTGAACCACGTCATTAGACAGTCGTCGCCCACCCCACGCCCGCGCCTATTGCTCCTCGCAGACCTAGCAATCTGGACGCGTGACGCTTCCTCCCTGTACTGTGGGATGCCTCGGAGGTGCTGCATCTGGAGCACAAGGACGAACCGCACGTGGAGACCTGAAGGTCGAACGTGAACATCTACACGGCATCGTTGCGACGCGCACGTCTACACCGAGACGTCTTCCGCTGCATCTGCGCGTCTAGTGGTAATCTCGTGATCTATAACTAGCAGTAGTTCCTGGTTTATGGGGTCGAAAAATTTTGTTTTCCGGCTAGCGTAGCATCCTCGTAACCCTTCAGTTTTACTATCAACAAAAATCTCGGATGGATACCAGATGAAGGAGACTAGGAAGAGGACCATGGAGAGTTTCTAGAAGCTGAAGGTTGATGTTCACCGGTCAACGTTCATGTGGAATCGTGGAGTTCTCCAGAAGAGTAGTTAATCGTTTCTGTTGTGTACCTGTTTAAGACTAGTATGTCTTGTTGTAACGTTTGATTATCGATATGTAATAAAGCACAACTTTTGGTATCTATCTCCTTTTGTCACTGTGTGTGATTTGACGTCCTGGGCATACATATGGTTAGCATTCAGTTTTATCCTTAAAATCGGGTGTGACAAGTGCGATCGTTGTAACACCCTAGGTGTTAAGTAAGTTCATTTTATATGTACAAGCATAAGCATCATCATTTCTTGCATTAATTCTATGTTTTAGTAAATTTTTGACTTGGTTGCTTGCAATTTTTCTAGGGTTAAGGAAAATAGTATTTGATCATAGAGATAAATTAAATTAGGTGATTTAGTTGCTTGTAGAATTATATAATCGTGTTTTATGCTAAAAAAAGTGCGCATAAGTTAGGAAAATAATTAAGTCCTGGATGAAAGAAAATAAATTAAATAATTATAAATAAATTAATTTGAAGGATAATTCTTCGGTTTATTTATATATCAAGAGTCTTTTAAAAACCTTGAAAATATTTGAACTTAACTAATCAAGTTAAGATACGGACTTTGACTTGGAACAATTCAAGCTAGATTAAAATAATAATAATAATTAAGTCAATATTTAGAAGCCCCAAAGATCATGTAAAAAAATTAATTATTAGAATTTTTGAGAAAAACTTAGTTAATGTTTTATCTAGTATTAGCATGATGACCACGTTTATCTCCTAAAGCTTTGGCCGTTTAAATTAATAAAAAAAAATCGAAGTGCATCACGTACAGATGTACTGTTTGGGTTTATAATCATAGATAAGAACCATTAGCAGCCAGTTGCGATTACAGGCCCTGGCTTCCATCTACGTACGCGGCACGCGTCCTCGCCACGCGGCGGAAACCCTCTGCTACTGTCTCGCCGCGCCGTCTTGGTTCTCTCTCCTACTCGTGCTGATGATCGCAGAGCCGGGTGGCACGCCCACGCCGCTGCCAAGCCAGCTGCGCCAACGCCCTGTCCCCTCTCCGTTTCAACATGGAACAGCAAGTTGCACTGTGTGCGATCGCGTCAGTCACGCGGCAAGCTTCATCTGTGAAACACCACATCTGGTCGGCTTTATCCCTCTCACACGCGCGCCACGGAAGCCTGCTTAGGACCCTACCCTATGTATCTAACCATTAGCCAGTCACCTCGCCACCACAACACAGCTCAGCGCCGAGCCTCGCCATGGACGCCGAAGCGGTTGGTCGTTGACTGTCCGGCGAAGCAATCGCTGCAGCTTCAAACAGCGCCACGTTGCGTCCTTGGACTTGGAGAGCACGCCCACAGCTAGCTCTGCCACCTGTGATGACCAAACCGACATCGCCGCCCTAGAAATAGAGAAAACAAGGTACCCTGTCGTGAACCTCCCACCTCATCTCCAAATTCATCCACCACAGATCATCCCTATCCAATTCCTTGCAACCATGACTGCCTTAGGAACTTAGCTAGATTTTGGAACAGACCCGATGTGCCTCCGTTCGACAACAAGGTAATGCGAGGCGATTTCCTCGCTACGGTCCGCCATGGCCGCCAGAACAGAGCGTTCTGCCGTGACTCTGCTCTCACCAATATTTGCTTGAACGAGCACTGACCTAGAGTCTCGCTGACCTGCGTGTCTCGTCCGTGAACCAGTTTCACCGGAGGAGGAGCAGATCACTGGGAACGCCTTCGCCACGGTCGCCGTGAACCAGTTCGCCCCTGTGCACGCGGCCATCTACCTCGCCAAGCCTCTCGACCTCGCCCAGCCCATCCTACGCGCTTCTGGTAAGGCTCTTCTACTCCTAAGATAGTCGGTTAGGCTAGCTGAGTAATGTGCTCGCCGGAACACCATTGCTGCCGCCCGTGAACTAGCTGTAGATGTAGTTTTCGTGGACAGCTCGATAGGAAATATTATTGGTACATCTAGAACTCCTGGCATGTTAGCAGTAGTGTAATTATGGAATGTAGGTAGCTTTAGTGCTGCTGGGATAACTGTTTTTGCCGGCGTCGACGTACCTGCGGCCAGACCCCGCCGCAGCACGCGTCCCCGTCGCTACGGTATACCATTTCGTGCGTGTAGTGGCTTGATCGGTTTCGCTTGTCATGTAAAACAACTTTGTGGTGTTAGTTGTTGCCGGAGATGCCTGCACTCGCCGGCGTTTGGTCGGAGATGCTGCAGCCTCTGTTAAACCTGGTCAGGGACCTCTAAAATCAAGAATTTGATTATATTCAGGGTGTTGGATGCAAACAATGTAACTCAAATAAATAGTACATACTGTAGCATCGCAAATAGACATAAAAACGGGGACTCTTTAGTAAAAGAGCCAGCACCCACGTTGGATTCTCCACCAGGCCGCCGTTGCTGGGCTCTGTTGAGCCATACGGTGGATCTCATTAGGCTTCATTAGCCTTTTTCTTTTTAGGAAGTTTATTAGGTTAATTATTTTCAGTTTTTATGCAGTTTTGTAAAATACAAATGAATGTTCAAATGATGTTCAAAAATCATGAAACTCGAAAAATAGGTGCAGAACATGTTTAGAACTCTTTAGAAAAAGTTTTGAGAATTTTTGGAGCATGCTACTGTCCGTAATCAGTTATATACTTTTGGATACTAGTCTGCTTATAGAAATTTCTGTGACTGTCGTGTTAATCAAATGAACCTGAGATTTTTACAGTAGTCTGGTATATGTTCTAGGTAGCTCTAGTAAAAATTTCAGCTCCAAAATAGTTCATTTGCTTTTGTTCATAAACTACAACTTGTTTTAGCTAGTTTAGGCTTGTTTGATTGACTTTTGTCTACATTAAGAGTAATATTAGTTCCTTATTTATGATCTGTCCAGAAATTTACACTTGCTGTTTGCAAAGTAAACAAGCTGTTGCAATGTAATTAGGTCATTACTTAAAGTGTCATATATGTTTGTTTTGTTGTGCTTGTGTTTTCTTTTGCTTATTCTTGCATATATTGCATGCACGTAGAAGCCGAAAATATTGAAAGCTCCAACTTCGAAGTCCAGGAATTTGAGGAGGTCATCGAGGAATATGAGGAGGACCTGATTGTTGACCCTTTCACTGACACTTCTCTTGAAGTTGCTGCCCCAGCACCTACCCAAGGCAAGCCCCGGTGCATAACCTATGTTTTCAATCACTTTTCTGTTTAATGTGCATTAAGTTTAGGAGTTGTGTGGAACCTACATGCATAAATATCTTGACCCATGAGTCCTACTAGTTATTACACTCGAGTAGCTGCTATGCTTAGGGACTCAGTAGTGTGGGCAACCTATCGTTGCTCACGAATAGGTTCACACTCTCTTATCTCATAATTAGATCTTGGAAGGATAATAAAATAAGACCGAGCAGGAAGGCGTGTTGTGATGGTAGGAGCAACATGACTTGGTCCTGTGTGCTTTCTCCTGCCCGTGTCGATTAAGGACCGTTCGATGATAGACCATTGGTGAAGTTTGAATGCACCAGGTACATATCAAGGTCCCGAGCGAGGTTGACCGAGAAGCCTAGTATCTCTCTTGCGCTAAGGGAACCTTAAGGGCTTATCAGACTGCTACACCGCCCCCTCGGGTAGTAGTCGGGAGGTGGGAACCGTGACTACAACCACACGTTGAGCTTGCGGTTAAGCATGGCCGGTGGGTCAAGTTCCCAGGGCAGGCTGGGTCGGTCTGGACCTTAGTTAGCAAAAGTGGGAACAGTAGCCCTATGTGAACCTTTGCTAAGTTCATACAGGCGTGTGTTTGGGTTTGCCCAGCTGGATGTACATCGATTTCAATCGCCGTCTCTCCTCGGATATGGATACCACTTTGCCATTGTCTACCTTCGTAGATAATGCAACTAAAACCATGGAGAAGAATTGTTGGCGATGGAAACTTGATAACCTGATTGCTTACCACTTGCTTGAAAGTAGTTTTAGGTGCAAACATAGAATGGTTAAGTAATGAACTTACACTTGACTGCTAAAACTTGAAATTATTGACTTATTTCTAGTAAGCTTTTGCAAAATATAAAAGAGCTAGCAAACCAAAACCCCTGCATATTTTTTTGAGAGTCGGGAGACTACTCCCATATTTGTCAGATAAGTCTTGTTGAGTACACTTCAGTACTCAAGGTTTTATTCCCGATGTTGCAGGTGAAAATAAGGAGGAGTAGATCTATGTTGCTGTGGTGGTACTCTCCTGGTGGGCACAGTGACGGTGTCACATCTATCGTCGTTTAGTTAAATTTCTTTCAAAACAATGTAGTGGCATACAGAGGCAAAAACACTTGTCTTTCGTCCTCTGTATGAGTTGTTGAACTATTTATGCTTCCGCTATTTTAAACTCTGAACTGGTTTGTAATAAATAATGGACCCAAGTTATGTATGAAATGTTACTGTGTTGTAAGTTTTATTCACTTGTTATGATTCTGGGTAAATCGTTGTTTCGAGTTCCCCCGTCGTGGTGTTCTCGACAGACTTGTTTACTTAACTAGGTCTCTTGGGTACTTAGTGCCAAAGGGATGGAAAGTACGCTTGGGATTGAGTTATGTTAAGCGGGTCTGCCACAATCGTTAGAGTCATCGTCTAGGTCGCTGAGATTGACATGAGGAAAGCGCGTTCTTGCACCTTGGCCTTCTTGTAGTACTTCTCCTTGAGGGTCTCTGTTGGCACTCCTTAGCGTCACCACCATAAAGGCTATGGCGCCAGGAATGTATGGTAGATAATTAACTTGCTACTTGAATGATATTAGCCAAAGTGATTAAGCCTTTATCTTATAGCATGTGGAACTAGGTTGTCATCCCTAGTTATGATGATGCAAAAGATATGCTAGCTATTCAATATTAAATAAGGCTAAAGAATAAATAAATATGTGAATGAAAGAGTATCCGCAAGCGCACAGATAATTATACCATTGTAGCATTTCACCGGGAGTAAACCAGGTATCATTACTTATATTTTACCACTGGGAATGGAGGATAAGACATATATAAAGGATTAATATTGTGTGTGTGTATATTGATAGAGAAATAACCATGACCATATCATCTACTCAGAAACAGGGGTAAGTCACATGATAAAAGATATATAAGATAATAAAGATAGATCAATCTATAATAAAGATAAATATTCTCAGAGCACTCTTATCTATAGAGCAATAGCATGGTTAGGTAGAAATCAGAGAAACAACTCCTAGTGTAGTCCTTAGTTTACAAGTCAAAGCATACGATGATTAGTGCAATAATTGTAGCAATCATTGTTAAGTCTACCTACAAGTCTAACATAAGGGACGCTAACCTATGGAGGTTGAGAACAGAGCTCACACCCCACAAGCAATAAAGGTTGGAACACCCCAAGCGCCACAAAAGCCCAAGATGTCACTAACATCCCTTCCCTCATGCCAGAGTGTGAAACTCGGCAACATACAACCGTCATCAAAGTAAAGCGCAGAAGTTACAATAAGAACAAAACTATGATTGAGAAAGGTACCACCTCAAATATTTTTATTAAACTAAGAAGGATGAACAAGCTAGGTGATTCTGGTTTTATTACAACAAGATAAAAGTATTATTATTATCACTAAGTGAATAGAACGGTGAAAATGTGCATCTACTCCCATCCCTTCAAGCAAAGAATCCAACCAAGCACCTGGAAAGATAAGAGGGGTGAGAATAAATCTCAGCAAGCAAACTGCCTGAACATGTCATTTAAACTACAAGTTAATTAGACATCAGTTTAATATAAAAGATAACAACATAAGAAAACAATAGTTAATACTCAAGTTGTTTATCCAATGAGATTTTCATAAAAAGATAAACGATATTATGTAAGTTATCCAATAAATATTTCATAAACAAGTAGACAATATGATATACAATACATAAACCACCTCAACATATGAATAAAACAAAAGTCCTCATAAAAAACAATACTCATCATATCCACCTTCAATCCACCAAAACTCCAATATAAATAAACCTCAAAGAGTGCAAATGCAATGCATATGCATGCCTACTTCCTCCATACCCAACAAGGTATGAAGCTGCATCGTACCCCTCCTCGGGCAACATACGATGTTGTACCGGTACGGTCGCGGCCAGCAAGCGGCGACATAATCCACAAGAGCACTCCGGAATAGTCGTATAACTTTCTCACCGACCTGGCTTAAGAGCACTCCGGAATAGTCATATGACTTTCTCACCGACCTGGCTCGATGCATATGCTCAAAACAATAATACATATGATGCAATGATGTGATGCAACTTCAAATATACTTACCACATAGGTCATATACCTTCACAATTTAGAACAAATCACTTACCTTCAGATGATAGACAAACAGTTGCTAGATATACCATATATCTCCACAATAATAAAGCTTATTACTTACCTTCTGATGATAGACAAAAAAGATTCAATAATAAAGATCATACATAAATTACTTTCATAAATAAGTATGTTCATATTTAGTTATATCATTTTGGTTTCATTCATGTTATGATAACCTATAGGTAGAATAAATAACAAGTCAAGCTGTAGCAACCACCGCTACGTTTACTTGCCTTAAAACAATGATGCAAACGACACTAGACATGATCTAAAGCATTGCAACCTGTTTAGCAACAAAAACCAATTCATACATTCACTCAAGCATACATGAATAACATGTAAAGGCTACAGCTACACTCCAACCCATCAAGCAAACAAAACAAACAAGCACAATGTTTTGGTTAATAGCAGCACAACTTCTTAATATTTATGTATCTTTGAATATACCAAAGCAATAGTAGCAAATAAATACATATCTAAAAACTACAAAACAAGACCTACAACTTTCATAAATACACGTTATAATTATTCTTAACTTAAGCATGCGTAAACTTCAGTTGAATTCAGACAAAGAAATCTGCCCTAAATTCTGATAGCCATTGGTAAAGAAAATGAAATCTACTAAACTACCTGTGCAAAAATTATGAAACTTTGTCAGATTATTAAGAACACCATTATCTACAACTCTTATATTATAACTTTTAGATTTTAAAGAAAATAACATACCCAAATCAAGCCAACAAAGTATCTGAACTTTTCTATCAACTGAAAAATAGCAGCTGACTAAAACATGCATAACTGGAGATATACTAATCCAAAACTTATGATCTTTAACAATCTGGAAAGCCTATAAAATTATTTACAACTTTGATGTAGACCACTCCACGAGATTAAAAACTTAAGATAAAGTAAAACTGAATGCATCTAATACTATCCAGAATTCTGACAGCACAAAGGCATCATCAAACAACAGTCATATCTCCCAAACCACAAGGGCTATCAAGGTGTTCTCTATACCAAAAAGAAAGATACTGAAGTATACTAACACAATGTAATTTTTATATGATTTTAGAGTACATAAAGAAAGCCTTAAACAGCACATAACCATCAACTACAGAATCTGAAAACATAGCAAAACTTAATTACGAGATTAGAACCCTAACCCCGTCAACTAATCAACCAAATTCGGTAAACCCTAACATGGAATCACATCACAAACAGTGAGGAAAAGATAAACATTATCCCCAATATCAAGAATAATAAAGATCCATAACAAAGTCTCTCCCGTTCCACCTTCTCCCTTGTGGTGATCCCGGACGCCACACCACTTGTTGACTTGATCTACTCCGCACGTGATGTCACCATCAAGAACAACAAGAGAACCATGAGATTGAGGGGAAAACAAGAAGAGGAGAAGATAAACTACCAATTTATGCGGGAGGCATAAGAGCCACGAACAAGGATCAAGCCCTAACTCCCCCTCTCTTCTCCATCCTCTGATCTTCTATTGAGTTTCTCCTATGCTTGAGAGAGGCGGCGACTCGATAGATGTAGGGGATTTGGTTTTGTGGGGATGAGAGGTGAAAATTGTCACACCCAATTTTAAGAACAAAATTGAATGCAATAACTCATGTGTGCCCAGAGATCAATCGCACACATAAGCCACAAAATTAAGAAGTACCATCACATATGTTTATTACATAGCGAATATTATTCAAAGTCTTTACATAGCAGCGGATAAATAAAGTGTCTCTCGCGGTAGCTCCATCACAGGGAAGATGACTGGTTGACAGCAAGACTAGAACTCTTCAGGGAAGTCGTCGTTACCATAGCAATCTGTTACCCATCCGGGATTTTTATCCAAGTAGAAAGAAAATAAACAAGCATAAGTACATCTCGTACTTAACAAGTGTAACATGGGGTTCATGAGGCTCAAATAAGGCTGACACTGGTTAGACTGCGGTAGCTTTTAGTTGGCACAATTTTAGCATTAGATAGCATCAATAATATCCATCCCAATTAAACATGTGATCAAAGTGAATATGAAACCATAGAAAGAGATAGCAATATCACATTAAAACATTATTAAAGCAACAACTATACCATAAGAATTCCAGGTCGCTCGTAACCGTGAGCACGGCTGATATATCAGTTTTACACTCTGCAGAGGTTGTACACTTTACCCGATGAGTCGTGATATCCAGATGCCCGGGTTAATTACTCCCATAACACTTCCGAGGTGAGCGGGCAGGATACACGCAAAGCCTTTCAAAGGTTCGTCTAACAAGTTAGGGCCGCTAGGTCTTAAGGCAAGGGGAAGAAGGGTCTCTCAACCTTGCGGCACGCAGGCAAAGTGAAAGTAGCCGCCCTAAATCCAGCTCGTCAAGCGCCTTATGCGCCCTTTCGGGTAACCTCTAACAAGCTAGAAAAGGTCCTTATACTGAGCTAAGGTCAGAGCCATATAACTCCCATGGTTGCACTGTTGTCCCGGGTGATCCCTTATAGTAGCTCCTAAACCATGTTGCTATAAAAGCCAATTTTACCAAGTTGCATATATCATTATAATTCAGATTCACATGATCAAAGTTTAATTTGAGCACTAGCATAGTTCTACCCAATGCATACCAAGTTTAACAAGGCACAAGATCAACAACTAGGATATGTCTAAATAGGCATCAAGGTAGACACATGCATATGATGTTTAAAGTGATTTATGGTTATTAGGACATCAAGGAGGATCCCATGCTATACTTGCCTGATTCAGCGAACTCTGGTTGCTCTTGGTTGTCGTAGAAGGGTTCCTGATCACCAGCGTATGTATCACCGTCTATACTCGATTACCACATCAACACACAATCATCGGGACAACAATCATGCAAAGCAAACAAGCTATAATTAGAACATTACACCAACAGCAAGAAAATAATATAAAAAGTTTGGAAACAGAAACTACGATCCTTCACGATCACATAAACGCAAAGATCACGAAAAACGGAATTATAACGCGGAAGTTATGAGCTAAACCAGTTACAAAACCTTAGTTAGTAGATTAAACCTAACTCAAATTTTAAGTACTGAAAACAGTATAGATTTTCATGCAGATAGATAGATCTTTTCGAAACGAATCTAACGCAACTTGAACGGACTAAATCGGACTAAAAACGTAGAAGTTATAAGCATTTGAAACTGGTGGCAAAACTGTAAATAAATCGAAATTGAATTTTGAATTTATCTGATTTAAATCGAATATCAGATTAGATTGGACTGCGCCTCAATTTGGAAGAAACGCAGGGGCTTAGAAGAAAGTTTTCGCAGACACAGAGCACAGTGCTCAAAAGGACGGCGGGTTGAGGCTCGAAAAATTGTAATGGCCTTTCTGTAAAATGACCGGCGAAGGGGTACCGACTGATGGAGATCGTCGATTCCCAGATGGACGGCTCAGATTAGTTCTGGGAGGGGCTGGCGGCGCTGTGTCGCCGGAGAGGAGAGAGTGCGGCGGCGCCATGGCCGGAAAACGGCGGCGCGGATCGGGATTGCTCGATAGAGCGGTAGAGACCTCGGGAGTAGGTCCAATCGAAAGAGGAGATCAAAGCGAACTCACCCGAGGTGATGAGGGCGTCGGTGAAGTCTCTGTGACGGCGGATTGCACGGCGGGGCGGACAGCGGGGGCTCTGCAACGACGGCGAGGGATTAGGGCACTAAAACGAAGAGGAAAAAGAGGGGAAATCACTCGGTTAGCTTCGAGAGATCAAGAAGAAGCTCTAGGAACCTCTTGTGAGCACTAGAACTCGGTGAAGCGTCGGGTCGACGGCGGCGGATCTTCGGCGGCCGCGGAGTTCGTCGCGGGAGCGAATTAGAGCACGAGAGCGTGGGCTTTCCGCGTGAGAAGAGGCGGCGGGTTCCTGGGGATCTTATAAGGGGGTTGGCTTGACCAATTTGGCAAGCGAGGCCGCGTGCCCTGGATTGGAGTCGGGTTCGGCTCCGGAGTCCGCCATGGACACGAGCAAGAGCAAGGGAGATGAGACGCTGACATGCGGGGACGCGCGGTCAGCGACGGGAGAGCGACGGCGCGCTGCGCGCAAAGCCAGGCTGGGCCGGGGCAGATGGCCCATGCGGGCGAGAGAGAGGGGAGAGGGCGCCGGTGGCCGACGGCCCAAGGGAGAAAGGGACGGGCGCTGTGCGCGGGGGAAATCGGGCCGGCCGAGTTGGGCCGCGCGGGGGAAAGAAAGGGGAGGGAGGCAGGCCAGCGAGAGGAAGGGAGCGGGCCGGCCAAGCTGGCTCGGGCCAAAAGAGAGGAAGGAGGAAGAGGGAGAGGGAAAATGGTTTTCCAATTTCCAAAACTGATTTTCAAGAATGAATTTGAAATCCCTTTGAATTCAAACAAGTTTTGAGCAAAAACCAATCATCACAAAAATAAGATATGCACTAGCATGTATGCATCAACATGATCTTTGGCCTAGGATTAATTTTAGCTTTTGTAAATAATTTATTAACTAGGTTCTATGCAACACATAAAATGCATAATTAATTCATATTGCCTATTTTCAAATTGATGCAAATTTTGGGATGTTACAAAAATGCACGCAAGGAAGATGGGAAGGTACTGTAGCTACTCTACAGTATGCAGCTACTGTTCACCCTTTTTTTCTTCCTTATAAATCTTGCAAAAATTGTATCTTCATAATCCGGACTCCGAACAATGCATATGACTAGTCAAAAGGAATGTGTTCGACGAGCTCTACGCATCTATGGTCTTCGATCATCCATCCGGGTGATGCATAAAAATTCATTTTTTACCACTCATTAAAACTCCCGTTGAACCATTTGCCATTTTACGCTTTCTAACATACAAAACGTATTTTGGGGTATTACAAAGGTCCTCCTTCTACACCTATAAACGGAGAGTGGACTACAAAGGACTCAACGGGAGTGTCACATCCGCAATCTACAACATGATCCAGAATATAGAGAGTATTCACAGATAAATCTTGTATAAGCACCACACTTACACCATCAATATCACTTTATCCTACAGCCGTTAGAATAAGAGCTTTGCGACCATATGCATAAACAGGAGAATAAACTAACTATACTAAACATGTAATCAAAGTAGACAATCGACATAGTAAATAAGAACATAAACAATATAAGAACTAATGTCGATACGATTGTAGCAAACACACTGAAGTAGTAAGATAGAAAAGAGAGAGGGGTATAGATAACCATTCCGGCCACGATCTTGACAAGATCGGGAGTCCAAGCTCTGCTTGCCTCCCTCTAGATCTACTCTAAGTAGCTAAGCTCTAAAAGAAGAGTCTAAGAACTAGGGTTGATGCTCTGGAGACTTGATCTCTCAAATGACTTAGGGTTTCTTTGAGATGCTTCAGCTAGGGGTCTAGGGCCCTGTATTTATAGCCCTAAGGAAGCAATGACAGCCCTTAGATCAAACCGACCTTGGCAATGACTTAGATAAGTTCTAGGGTTCCGTAGGGAACTGCCTTTTGAAGGAGAGACCACCGGGTGGAGACACTTGGCCGGCCGGCCCCAACTGGCAGCCTCTCGACCTCTGCTTTGGTGTGGTACCCTCTGGAGTCTTCTAGAATGTAGTAGGGTAGATTTTGTCACCACCAAGTCTTGTATTATTTGATGTTTAGGTCCTCCATGATTGCTTTTCTGATTAACTCCTATAGAAACAGAGAATTCACCAAAACTCATGGAATTTGTTAGTTTAACCCCTAGATCTATGTTGGTGATCACAAATGTGCCCTTAATCATATTTATTCTTTATATAAAAATGGTCGTTAACTACCATCAACACATGTGCACCACACACTCCTCATACTCATCCTCCTCCGTGACACGTACCTCAGAACGAGCAAACTCGAGGTCCTTAAGCGCTACAACTAACTTCTTGTTGTACTCCTTACGCTCTCTAGTTGTGCGCCTAAGTAGTTTGTCCTGACTAAGCAAGGTGGCATTCATTGTCTCAAGCTCAACGGAAAGACGGTCGCCGATAGAGGAGGTTGATACCTCAGAAGATGTGTCATCACCGCCGGGAAGCTCCTCCGTGCGAGTGTTCGCCTCCTCGCTCAGTGCCTTGGTGCAGTATCCTCTGGAGGTGGAGTTGCTGAAGAAGAACAGGCCGTTGAAGCAGTCCTCCGTCTTCCTCTCGGACTCGTCATCGCTATAGGGAGCATTGCGATTGTCGGAGTCGTCATCGAGGTCGCTGATCGATGCGAGAAAAGCACGTTCTTGTGCCTTGGCCTTCTTGTAGTACTTCTCCTTGAGGGCCACCTTGTTGAACTTACCCTTGGTCTTCTTCTTGTCAGCGGTGTACTCACGCTTGTCCTTGCGCCTAGAGTAGTTGAACTTACCGGGAAGACCTTGTCCCTCTTGGGGTAGTTCGCGACGAAATGGTCGAGGTCGCCACATCCGAAGCATCCATCCTTTGCGCCACCACACTGGTTGTTCAAGCAGTTGTTGTGAAACCGCAAAAACCGGTTGATGATGAACGCAAGCTCGTCATCGCCTAGCACCTCCAACTGTTCCTCCGTCATTTAAAGCAAAGAAGACAATGCAAAAGATGGGCCTTGGCATTCATGTTGTGCTGGTCAATCTGGATCTGATCCACGCGAGTCGCAAGAACCTCATAGTTCGTAAAGAATTGATGTTGTTGAAATAAGCACGCAACTGAATCTTCCAATAAGGGTAATTCGTTCCATCAAAGAATGGTGCCTTGCCTGAACCACACTCCATGTCGCCTTCATGGATCTGGAACCAATTCAGGTGGAAAGATCTTTAACCCGCTTCGATACCAATTGAAGAACCAAAAAAAGGCGACCGGAGGGGGGTGAATGGGAGCCTCAAATTTCTTCTCAGAAATAGATAGCCTCTGTCCTAAATTCAAACCCTAAAAGCAAAAATCGCTCAACATGATGTCCACGACCCAAATGATTGGGTGGATGTTTCCTTGGAACACCGGGGGACACCACAAAACTCCCTCGCCCTAGTTCACACAAGCCAACTAGTGTCTGGGTGAACTTTGGGTAACCTCAACCTACCCCAAGCAACGTGAGAGGGATTTAGGCTTTTCGGCAAAGCAGGAAGCTCGATCTCTGTAAAGCACGGAAGTTGGGAATCCAACACAAAAGTCAGATCTCAAAACGGAAGCCAAACACAAAAGCTACGGATGAAAATGCGCAACTTCAATGAGCATCGGACTCACCTAGCGTTCGATGCCCAACATCGGACGCGTCTAATATGAAATGGTCTGATCTGGGACCTTACTGCATGGACATCAGACAAATGAACAGTGATACTTCAACATCTGATGCAGCGTCCGATGCTGGTCAAAGAGACCTCTTACCTGGTCAACGTCTGATGCCTGTCTCCCTCACGCATTTGATGCCAAGTGAGTGTTTTTGGAACCTCACCGAGTGACCATCGAACGCTGGACTATAACATCTAATGCTCCAACCCGGAGCGTCCGATGCCACGTACAAAACTGGACAGTACGTGGAAGGCATCGAACGCGCGTCCGATTCCAAGAACTGCAGCGTCTGATGCCCCCAATGCAGTGTAGTTCTTCCACCGATTCGACCCGATCTCCCTCAAATCAAAAGCACTTGGGCTCAAACTTTGTGTGAGGGGTCACAACCAGGTTAGTGAGCTACTCCTAAGGTATCATGGCTCGAACATAATTGCAAATTGGTGAATCAAAGAAATTCGGTGGATAGAGGCAAAACGAGATCCAAAACAAAATTCGCCCGATCTGTGTGCTCGTGAGGAATTATAGAAAATCCTTCAGTGGAAAGATGACTCTCATGATGTAGCACAAGATGGTTCAAACATATTTTCAATCCATCCCTTGAAACGAGAGATCTCGTGAATGAGCCAAAGAGAGAAAACAAAGAACACGAAGAACAAAACGCAAACTCAAAGATTTCAGCAAAATCCCCAATGAGGAGACAAGGAAATTACGGTCTCCTTTCCTGAAATCAAGATACACAGAAGAATGATTGCCATCTCTGCGGATCACAAACATAGACATGACCGAACGCACTGCTCGACAGCGATCAGATGATAGCCGAGTGAGTCCGGTCACTACTCGGAGAGTTCATGAGTTGACCGAACACGTTTGTCTCTCCCTGACCCTAGCATATAAACTAATGGTCACCATTTTTGGTCCTTCATTAATTATATGTACATTAGTTTATACCAACAAGCATTTCTAGCACCATTCCCGGGGAACGGTAGCTGAGTGAACTTCAAACCTAGCTTAACCTTGTATCATATACCTTTTACCTTTTTATCCTTTTTATCATGGATCCATAATCTATGCCTATCTACTTATACACTTTACCAACAAGTGCATGTGGACCACCAGAATCTTCCAAGCCTATCTGAGCACCTGGTTTTGAGTTGCGACCCTCGTTTAATAAAAATGGTTCAGGAAAAATCTTTTTCGGGCAAAGATGAAGAAAACCCCTACGATGAGTTTGATCAAACCTGCGCATGTCTGCAAATTTTAGGTATGTCAGACAAAACCCTATAATGGAAGCTCTTTCCTTTCTCTTTGATAGGAAAAGCTAAACATTGGTATAAACTCACTATAGGGAGTAGACAAGGAGATTGGGAAGCCCTATGTTCCCACTTTTGCCTACAAATCTTTCCCATCTCTATAGTAGTCAGCCTCCATTTAGAGCTTCTAATTTTTAATAAGAAAAAAGAAGATGAATCTTTGGGAATGGCATGGGAGCGTTTTAATTCTCTTGTTAATATTGGTCCTAACCTTACCATTCTAGACCTTATGCTTCTTCAACACTTTTATATGGGTCTTAATAGGGAAACCTCAAATTTTCCTAACATAGCCTCAGGAGGTTCATTCTTACACACCTATCCTAGTATAGCTTTCCTTACCAAAATCATCGAGAATGATCCTAGAGAAATAGAGGCATCCCTAGATGAAGAGTTTTTGATAACTGAGCTAGAACCTTTTGCGAGCCCTTCACAAACCTCAGCTATCCCAAATCCTGAACCATTGAAAGAGGAGGAAGCTCCAATTTTAGATCTTGAGCTTGAATTCAAGGATGAACTTTTTGATGAATATGGAAACACCTCGAATTACCACACCAAAAGAAAGCCATAAACATCTTGGAAGATTGCTACCCAAAAAAATTATTATCCTTTCGAGGAAGCTTTTCTTAAAGAAACTACGAGGAAGCTAGTGCCCATCATGAGTAATGAATGGTTAGAAGAGTCAGAGCTTTCCTCTGATGTGATTCAATGTCAAATCAATAAAGTCCCTTTTGATGCTCTATATAATCCAGTTTTGAGAGTTAATATCATGTCTGCAATCTTCGCTCAAAATTCACTAGAAGACATGCCTTTAGCCCCAACAACAAAGATGTTGATAAGTATTTTAGGACACATTCTTCCTAGTTTGAGAATTATGTATGTCCCACCTATCTGAGTAGGAGAAGCCAAGGATGATCATCTAAGCTTTTATATGTTTAATATCTAGAGTTTGACCTGCTGATAGGACAACCTGTAGAAAGACTTATCCATGAAGGACAAATAGGAAAGTTGCAATGTTCCAAGTTTCATACTTGTGTGCAGGAAGGATGCGTTCTGCCTGTGCCGTCGTCACCGCTCGTGCCGTCCAACACCGTTGGTCCCCCTCTCTTCTCCTTCGGTATTTTGCTGGAGGTCGAAGGGAGTGAGGATCCATTGTTTTCAATAAGTTTTGCCTAATAGATCGAGTCCTTAGGGTTAATATCTCTCTCCATGCCAAATTTCTTGGTATCGAAGTTTTGTGTCCTCTTTTTCCTCCTCTCCAGTTACGGTGAAGAGGAAGAGTGGAATCGTCTTCTCCATGGCGGCCCCATTGAAGATGAGGGCGTTAATTTTGATGTCAGCATCTTCATCGACATGACGACATGGAGGCTTTGGTTTCCGAACGATGACATGAGGCATCTTCTCCGTTTCGCTGTGGTTAGATCTAGCTATGATGAAGGATTGGGGAGAATAAGTTTTAGATCAGTCTTCCTCAATTTTCGGTGGCAGAAAGAAGACACCAGAAAGAAGTTCCTTATTTTTGACTACAGGAATGTTGGCCATCATTCGTTGGACATATGTTCTCAGGGCATTATTTGCCGAGTGTTTGCCTGTGTGGTCATCCATACTGCAAAGCATCTAACAGGTTAGCTTTTGAGTTGTGATATCTACAACATGGGTATAATTCTGTAATTCATAGTGCTTGAAACGTGTTGATGTACCCAGCTATCATAATATTTTTTTCTTTTGTTTAAAAAACTTTAAATTATCTATGCCTATCTCCCACTCTCTAAATTTTGAGACTGAACCGAGTCCCAAGAAAGATCTAATAAAAGAGGTCAAGGTCGCATCTCTCAAAGAATTCATTGAACCCAACCTTGAAGATGATGCCCAATTCTTCATAGAAGAGGAAGACGAACATTTCACGAAACCCGAACCTCTAGATGAATAACTAGAGCAACCTAAACCCTCCATTGACCTTAAACCCCTGCATTCTGATTTTAGGTATGTTTTTCTCAATAATTACCAGGATTCTCGTGTGATCATAAGTGATAAACTTTCTTAGGAAGAAACCCTTCGCTTAATAACTATCCTAGAAAAGTATCCTTCTAGTTTTGGCTACTCACTCTAAGACTTCAAAGGAATTTGCCCTGCTCTCTACACACATCTTATTTATCCCTATAGATCCAAATTCTATACCTTCTAGGGAGCCATAATGTAGTCTTAATAACGTGATGAGAGAGGTGGTGAAGAAAAAAGTTTTGAAACTATTGCACGCCAAGATCATTTACCTTGTGTTGCATAGTGTTAACAATGGATTTTGGTCAACATTGAGAAGATGACAGGTGGACCCAACGAGCAGTGAGAAGAGCATTCGGCAGACGGCCAAGCGGTCAGTTAATTTTCAGAGTTTCGACAACTACCTGTGCGGTCGGCTATTTTACAAGGGTGTGACTCCATTCGGGAAATAGATATGGCAAGGGAAGCCGATCACAAGGATAATCGACCATGGTCGTGACAGATTAAACGAGTATTCAAGAATTAGAGGGGTCTGATCTCATTGGCCAGGAGTTGGATTTGGTGGCGTTGTGATGTGGCAAGCAAGCAAAGAAGGAAATTTAAATATAAATATATATAAAGCATGCACGTCTCGACGTCCAGTTCTATATTTGGCATGAATGGCTTCACGATGAAGGAAAGGCTAGAAGACGACCCTACATGTTCGGCTATACATATACGTATACGTAATTAGCCAATTACAACTAGCCGGGCATGAACCGTACGACTAGCTTGAAGACCAGTTCAATGGAAATATTATTACCCGTTTGACAATTGATAATGAAAAGAAAATAGGAAAGAAATCAATGGTTTGTGGTGGAAGGGGCAAGTGCAAAACGTATATGGCCGAAGCTATTTCCGTGTGAAACAAGCAAGGGACCAGATTCGAAGGATTGGTCAGCAATTACGATATCACGTATCCATCTAGGATCCTTACGTACGTACGTAAGCATGTCATATAATATTTCCCTTTATTTTAGATGTTATTAGGTAAGTCCCTTCAGGACTCTTATCTGCCCAGGGTATAAATATAAACCCTTGGCTATTGTAAAAAGTGTTCACAACCATATCAATACAAACCGGCCCCGTGCCACCTTCGAGTCCTTAGTCGTGTCGTCGAGTTCTTCGAGAGGAATCATCGATCCGTCGACCTCCGTAAGTCCCGACAACCTTGTTATCATGTCTAGTATCATGCGGTGGATTTAGATATGATGCAAGTAGTCTTGTTTGTTTTCAATGGTCGTGCGGCGGACCTTTGTTAGCGATCAATAAGTCTTTGCTTATGCTTGGCCTATGGGTAGATACCGTGCGGCAGGCGTTTATTCATATGTTTAGCAAAAGCGAGATAGTTATCGGCTCTATTAGATTTGGCAAGATCTAGTAGATTCATCAAGTTATCATGTGTTGCATGGTTTATTTAATCTTGTAACACTCTCTTGCCCAATCTAGATTGATCTTTGTTCGGCCTCGCTTTACAAGTTTACTTGTGTTCCAATAACTGCATGATCATGATGGCCGAATTAATTTCCAATCTAGATTGTTACATGTTGTGGGTTCATGCATATCAATTACGTTTGAGCTTTGATAAAACTAGGTATCGTGTGGCAGATGCAGGTTTTAGATTGGTTTAATCATGTTTGTTTGTATGTTCCTTCTTCATGGACCCTAACTCGGCTAGCTTGCCGAGCTTGGTTAAGCTTGCACGAATAATGAGTATTTACATATCTGTTCGGATATATACATGCTTTTAGCTTCTTATTATAAGATTGTATCATGCGGTGGATTGATCTAATTGTAAGAAGTGGTGTAGACTTGTAGCAAGTAGTATGATATGGTGTATTAGCTTCGCATGGGTTTATGCTTGACGGGTTTATGAGGACTAGACGTGCGGCAGACTAGTTGGATTAACCTATGCATGTGTTGTTTGAATAGATTTATATTTACAAGTTACCTGTTTATAATTCATTATGTATTGATGATGTCTTTGAAGGACCGAGAATGCAATAGCAAGGCGACCAGAGGGGGGGGGTGAATGGGAGCTCAAAAATTTCTCTCGAAACTTTGGCCTTTTGTTCCCAAAATCAACCCCCTAAAGCTTCAATCGAAACCGTGATGCCCACGACCCTTGGAAGAGGGTGGATGATCCCTAGGATCACAGCGAGGCACCACAAAACGATAGCAAACCAAATGCCAAAAGTACCGGCACAAGTTCAACCCTCAAAAATCAAGTCCCGAACGTAAATAGACGGCTATGTCGAGAGATCCCCAAATACCTATGCTAACAAGTAGCAAAGGTACCTAGAGAGGTTCCTTGATCAACTCTAGGGCCAAACGAGAAGTCCGGAAAACAAGTGAAAAAGCCGGGAGAGCCAACACACAAAACCGGAAGCTTCAGCCAATTCGCGGACTGTCCGCCGGTACAGTCCCAGACTGTCCGGGCTTACTGCGGACTGTCCGCCACAGAAGCTCGGACTGTCCGCCGGCCAAATGGACAAAACAGCAAGGTTGTTGAACGTCCCTGGTCGACTCCCGGACTGTCCGTGAAATTCAAATGCGGACTGTCCGCAGGTCAAAAATCGCCAAGGCAGCCGGGGAACGCAGCCAATGATCTGGCTCACCCCCGATGCTCGCACTGTCCGCGGTACCAGGCGCGGACTGTCCGCGACCTTGCAGAGAGGGCGATTTTGTTCGCCCTTCTCCCAAAACTTCTCCAAATCGAATCAACTCATAATCCCACGTTCCCAAACTTGGAGAGGATAATCACGAGGTAGTTAGGAGACTATCCTCAAGAAATCATCCGCTCAAATCGATTCAATCACCGGGAAATCGAAAGGGGAGGAGTATGAACGAAAAAGCGCCACGAACTCGAAATCAACCCGATCTACTTGTTCGTGAGGAGTTAGGTAAATTCCTTCAGTGGAAATGATCTCCTCACTATTAAGAACAAGTTGATTCAAACGGATTTCGCAAAGACGCAGCAGAGAGGGAGATCGAGTGACGGGAAAATCGCGGAGAAACGAAGAACGCGAAGAACACGAACAAAACGCGAATCAAGTCATCGATCTGCAACCATGTGGCTACCACACACTACAACAGTGAGATTACAGCCCCACTTCCTCAAAATCTCCAGTACACAGAGGTATGGTTCTCTACGGATCTCAGCTAGCTACAGCAGGGGATTTTTGGGAGAGCAGGAAACCCTAGGTGCAAAGAGCAAATGACTGAGATAGATGGGGAGATGGGTGTCTCCCCCTACTTATCCTAATTCTAACTATTCCTAATTCCCACTCTACCCCTAACTACTTACAGAGCGAACCAGCTAAACCCTAAGGTTATTCTGGAGCAACTCGTGGTAGGTGGTGATCCGACGGCCACGCCCGCACAATAGGTAGCGTTGCCTCGACGCAACCTCACCCATTGCCGCCACGTGCCACCACCGCTCTGCTTGTCCTTTTCCCGGACGTCACACCCCCGGTTTTGTGGCCCAAACCGGGAAACCAGCCTTCACAGCCAACCCCCGGTTTTGAGGCCCAAACCGGGAAACCAGCCGACCGTAGCCTGAGTTTTGTGGCCCAAACTCAGCAAACCCGCAGCACCCAGGTTTTGAGGCCCAAACCTGGAAACCGTCCTCAGCCCGAGTTTTGTGGCCAAACTCGGAAACCATCAGCGCCCAGGTTTTGAGGCCCAAACCTGGAAACCGTCCACTTGATGGTTTTTCTCTGGCTCTACCACCAAACCAAAGCTGTAGAGGGGATGCACCGCCCGTGCACCCCGTCCACCGACACGTGTCCCCAGGTCCTCGACCCGAGCAACACCATGTCCCACAAGTCTCCGCTCGTCGTTGTCCCAGGCTGTCAGCCACCACAGCTGATCCTCGGGCCACCGGTCCCTCAGTCCAAGCCTCACGTCCGCCCTTCGCCACTCTCGGTCCATCGGCATGGCACGTCTCTACTTGACATTCACCTTGCCTCTGATCACTATATCCGTGGTCGACACCTGCACAACACAAGCCAAAGAACCTGTGATCAAACCCGTTGACAATCACTCATCACTCGAGACTTAGCATACAACCATGGCCATCCTCTCCTTGTTTGTTTTTGAAAACCCATTTTGTCCCAATAGGATGACATTCAGGAGGAAGAGGAACCAAAACCCATACCCAATTTCTTTCAAAATTTTCTGACTCCTCATGCATGGCATTGACCCAATCCGGATCCGTCAAAGCGTGTCCAACATCTCGGGGCTCAAAATCAGCAACAAAAGCAGAATGAGCAAAGTGAGAGATTTGAGACCTGGACCGAGTGACACGTTCGTCAATATTGCCGATCATCTGCTGAGGGGGGTGTTGGCGCTGGATGTGTCGTGGCGCCTCTTGTGCAGAAGTGATCTCCCCCTCAACAGCAGCTGGCGCCTCCTCGGGTACAAAGGGTACCGCTCGAGGTGGCGGATCCCACGGCCCCCATGAGGAAGAGGTGTCGGGGCCATGAGTCGTAGTAGAAGCCGCTCCTTGCGGCACAGCAGGTGGAGGGGGTGCTGGATTATCCATACCTTCAGCACCCTCGTCCTCGTCATCAAAAAGAGGCTCACCAACCTCATGATCACCTGCACGCTCAAAACGAGAAGAAGGACAAACCATGGTCTCGTCGAAGGTGACATCGGATGTCTCCACGACTCGGTTAGTGTCAAGGTTAAGTACACGATAAGCTCGAGTATGAGTGCCATATCCCAAAAACACACCGTCAGAAGAACAAGACTCAAACTTGTCCAAGTTATCCTTTTTGAGTATAAAACAATGGCAACCAAAAACTCGAAAGTAACTCACCTTGGGCAGTTTTCCAAAACGCAACTCGTAAGAAGTCTTTTTCAAGAAGGCTCGGAGAAAAATGCGATTGGAAATATAGCATGCAGTGCTCATAGCTTCGGCCCAATATCGCCTAGGAGTCCTATGCTCATCGAGCATCGTCCTGGCCATCTCTACAAGGGTCCGATTTTTCCTCTCTACAACACCATTCTGGGGCGGTGTGTAGGGTGGAGAAAACTGATGCTCTAAACCCAAAGAGTTACAAAACTTCTCAAAATCTGAATTCTTAAATTCAGAACCGTTATCACTCATAATAGCTCGCATCGAGTTCAAAGGGAACTCATTCTGAAGACGCAAAATCAGATTGCAAGCAAAGGAGAAAGTCTTGGTCTTCTCAGCTAAAAAGAAGACCCACGAATATCTCAAAAAATCTTCAACAACAACAAGCACATACCACTTCCCTCCAACCAAGCTCACCCGAGCCGGACCAACAAGGTCCATGTGCAAAAGCTCTCCAGGACGCTTAGTCATGACCTGAGTCGCTGGATGGTGGGGAGCGGCAACCATCTTCCCATGTCTACAAGAATGGCAAACAAGATCCTTCTCCATGGACAACTTGGGCAATCCTCGGATTAGGCCAAGTGAACTAAGTCTTGCAAGCAAGTCGAAGCTCAGGTGACCAAGTCTCCTATGCCACTTCCAAAGATCAGAGGAGGAAGGTCCAGCCAAAAGACAACGAGAAATGCCAAACGATTCCAAGAAATCCGCACGAAAGACTTTCACAAAGGGCGAAATCCCACAAACAAGATTGCCCTGAGGATCCAAAATGCGACTGAGATTCGGTTTAAAACGAATCTCATAGTCATCATCAAAAAGTTGCGAAACAGAAAGAAGATTAAAATGCAAGTTAGAAACAAGAGCAACATCGCGCAATATAAAGTGCTCATTAACTCGCACCGACCCACGAGACAATACCTTACCTTTGCTATTGTCGCCGAAGGTGATAAACTCCTTTCCGGCGACCGGACTAAGACTGGAGAACCACTTGGCGTTTCCGGTCATGTGCCTCGAACACCCGGAATCCACCAACCAAATATTCTCCAATCATTTTACCTACATCAATAAAAAGACATAGGGTGAGCATACGGTCCAACACTGGGGTTAGTGAAGTAGGAAGAATACCAGTGTTGGGCCGGCTGCTCAAAAGAACGGTTAGAAGAAAAACCATTCCTAGCACGCCTACGGGGGAAGCGATCACCATGTTGAGGAAAACGTGGTCCGCTAAGGGAGGAGCGTCCATCGCGATACTCAATACGCGGTGGGGGAAAACGCTCAACTACAAAGCCACCGCCACGGGGTCCATAACCTACAACTGCAGGCTCTCGCCGGGCACGACCTCCACGCGGCCTAGGCCTAGGAACTTGAGGTTTTGGACCTCTAGGCCTAGCAGCACGCCTCTGAACGTTCGGCACATGTACATCATGGAAAGGATGGTACATGTCTGGGTTGTTCATCTCCCTTGCACGGCGCGCCTCTCTCTTGCGCCGAAAGCAAAACTCACTCAAGTGTCCATCTCTCCCACAATGCTCACAATGGTACCTCACCGCTCTCAAAGGGGGTTGTTGGTACTCACGGTGGTGGGTATGGATCACTTTGCCCTTCTGTGGCATAAGCTCCTCCTGGATGGGTGGCATGGTGTCCAACTTGTTTTTCAGGTGGTTGGGCTTGTAATGCCAGGTCTGCTTCTTGGGTGGAGCTCTCGGAGGTTCAACAAACACACCATCCTTGGTGTTGGGATTGAGAGGCTCTTTGGGTGGAATCTTTGTAAGCTTGGGAGTAGTGGTGGAGTTGGGCTTCTCACATGGGTTAAGACCACTCGACTCTCCAATCTTACCAAAATATGAAACATCAACACCCTGAGCAAAGCCTACACCTGGACCTCCTGCAGCACGCTTGAATTGGGAGATCATCGTCCCAAGCTGCGGCTCACCACAAGACACCCGTGACAAGATGGTCCGAAGGTATATGTTTTCCTCCTCGGTTTGCATCTTGTCATGCTTCACATTGGCTATCTCCATCTCCAGGCCCTCACACAAAACACACCTGGACACACAAGTGCTACCCGAGCTGGCCTTCTCAAGAGACACAATCTTGGCATTCTTCTCTGCCAACTCGGTTTGCAAGCCAGCACAATACTTGCATGCACCCAACAGCGAGGATCTAGCCGTCAGCTCATCCACCTCTCCTACCAACGCCACATACTTACCTCTCAAAGTGAGAAGATCAGTCATGTGCGTGGTGCACATCTCACACTTCTCCTCATCTGTGACAACTACGGTAGACTTGACAGATTCAAGTTCCTTCACCGTATCCTCCCACTTCTGCCTAAACTCCTTGCGCTCTCTAGCAGCACGCCTAAGCAACTTATCCTGACTAAGGAGCACGGCAGTAAGTTTCTCGACCTCAGCAGAAAGCTCATTGGGGTTCTGAGACACCTGGGAGGTGTCGTCGTTGTCGTCGTCCCGAGGAGTGTTCTCCAGCTCGCCGTCGACCTCCTTGCCGAGGGCATGGTGCAGAAGCTGTCGTCGTCGGCGAAGAAGCAGAGGCCGTTCAGCTTGTCCTCGATCCTCTTCTTCTTCTCGGACTCGTCGTCGCTGCAGGCAGCGGAGTCATCATCCGAGTCGTCGACGTCGCTGAGCGTGGCGAAGAAAGCACGCTGCTCAGCCTGGGCCTTCTCCAAGTACTTCGTCTTGATGTACTCCTTGTCGAAGCCGCCCTTCCGCTTGTGCTTCGCGGGGATGTACTTCTCCTTGCGCTTGCCGGAGTCGTACTTGTGCCCATGATCTGCCTTGCCGAAGGTCTGCTTGTTCTTCTTCGGGCAATTGGCGATGAAGTGGTTGGGGTCGCCGCACTCAAAGCATCCTGAGCGTCCTCCTCCGCGGCGACGGTTCATGCGGTTGTTGTGGAACTGCGATAACCGGTTGGCGAGCATAGCCAACTCGTCATCCCCTAAAGACTCCAGCTGCTCCTCTGTGACAGAAAAGAGAGAAGAGAGTGCAAAACCTCTAGAGGGGTTAGCAGAAGAGCTAGAAAGCAAAGCCATCGACGGGCCAGAAGGATTTTCATAAGAAGCCCTCACCATGGCATCGATCTCACTGGACTTGAGCTTACTGAAGAGCTCGTCGCACGTGAGGGTCTCATAGTTAGGCGATTCGATGATCGCCTGAACCTTGGAATCCCACACCGACCGATCGAGAGTATGCAAAAGCTTCAAAGCTCTCTCATGATCGTCGAAAGGCAACAGCTCCTTGTTAGCCCTCATCCTGTTGACAATCACCTGAAAGCGAGCGAATAAACTCTCTATGCTTTCGCCAGGCATATGTCAAAAGTTCTCGTACTCTCGCTTGTGCGACTCGTAGAGACGGGTTTTTACTTGAGAGGTTCCCTCATGGAAACGCATGAGGGATGCCCAAATCTCCCGAGCCGTAGCGAGGTGAGAAACACGATCAAACTCCGTCATGCTCAAGCATGAGAAAAGAGCATTACGGGCACGGCTATTGGCATCGTGATCATCGATCTGACGCTGAGTCACATGTGCAGCCAAGACCACGTAATCAGCAGAGTTGCAAATATCCCAGATGGAAGCACCCATACTCTACAGATAGGCCGACATGCGTATCTTCCAATACGCATAGTTCGTCCCATCGAAAAACGGCGGTTTGCCCACGCCGCGATCCATGTCGCCTTCTGTGGATCTGGAACCGGCTAAGGTGGAAGATCCTTAACCCGCTCTGATACCAATTGAAGGACCAAGAATGCAATAGCAAGGCGACCAGAGGGGGGGTGAATGGGAGCTCAAAAATTTCTCTCGAAACTTTGGCCTTTTGTTCCCAAAATCAACCCCCTAAAGCTTCGATCGAAACCGTGATGCCCACGACCCTTGGAAGAGGGTGGATGATCCCTAGGATCACAGCGAGGCACCACAAAACGATAGCAAACCAAATGCCAAAAGTACTGGCACAAGTTCAACCTTCAAAAATCAAGTCCCGAACGTAGATAGACGGCTATGTCAAGAGATCCCCAAATACCTATGCTAACAAGTAGCAAAGGTACCTAGAGAGGTTCCTTGATCAACTCTAGGGCCAAATGAGAAGTCCAGAAAACAAGCGAAGAAGCCGGGAGAGCCAACACACAAAACCGGAAGCTTCAGCCAATTCGCGGACTGTCCGCCGGTACAGTCCCGGACTGTCCGGGCTTACTGCGGACTGTCCGCCACAGAAGCTCGGACTGTCCGCCGGCCAAATGGACAAAACAGCAAGGTTGCTGAACGTCCCTGGTCGACTCCCGGACTGTTCGCGAAATTCAACTGCGGACTGTCCGCAGGTCAAAAATCGCCAAGGCAGCCGGGGAACGCAGCCACTGATCTCGCTCACCCCCGATGCCCAGACTGTCCGCGGTACGAGGCGCGGACTGTCCGCGACCTGGCAGAGAGGGCGATTTTGTTCTCCCTTCTCCCAAAACTTCTCCAAATTGAATCAACTCACAATTCCACGTTCCCAAACTTGGAGAGGATGATCACGAGGTAGTTAGGAGACTATCCTCAAGAAATCATCCGCTCAAATCGATTCAATCACCGGGAAATCGAAAGGGGAGGAGTATGAACGAAAAAGCGCCACGAACACGAAATCAACCCGATCTACTTGTTCGTGAGGAGTTAGGTAAATTCCTTCGGTGGAAATGATCTCCTCACTATTAAGAACAAGTTGATTCAAACCGATTTCGGAAAGACGCAGTAGAGAGGGAGATCGAGTGATGGGAAAATCGCGGAGAAACGAAGAACGCGAAGAACACGAACAAAACGCGAATCAAGTCATCGATCTGCAACCGTGTGGCTACGACACACTACAACAGTGAGGTTATGGCCTCACTTCCTCAAAATCTCCAGTACACAGAGGTATGGTTCTCTGCGGATCTCAGCTAGCTACAGCAGGGGATTTTTGGGAGAGCAGGAAACCCTAGGTGCAAAGAGCAAATGATTGAGATAGATGGGGAGATGGGTGTCTCCCCCTACTTATCCTAATTTTAACTATTCCTAATTCTCACTCTACCCCTAACTACTTACAGAGCGAACCAGCTAAACCCTAAGGTTATTCTGGAGCAACTCGTGGTAGGTGGTGATCTGACGGCCACGCCCGCACAATATGTAGCGTTGCCTCGACGCAACCTCACCGATTGCCGCCACGTGCCGCCACCGCTCTGCTTGTCCTTTTCCCGGACGTCGCACCCCCGGTTTTGTGGCCCAAACCGGGAAACCAGCCTTCACAGCCAACCCCCGGTTTTGAGGCCCAAACCGGGAAACCAGCCGACCGTAGCCTGAGTTTTGTGGCCCAAACTCAGCAAACCCGCAGCACCCAGGTTTTGAGGCCCAAACCTGGAAACCGTCCTCAGCCCGAGTTTTGTGGCCAAACTCGGAAACCATCAGCGCCCAGGTTTTGAGGCTCAAACCTGGAAACCGTCCACTTGATGGTTTTTCTCTGGCTCTACCACCAAACCGAAGCTGTAGAGGGGATGCACCGCCCGTGCACCCCGTCCACTGACACGTGTGCCCAGGTCCTCGACCCGAGCAACACCATGTCCCACAAGTCTCCGCTCGTCGCTGTCCCAGGCTGTCAGCCACCACAGCTGATCCTCGGGCCACCGGTCCCTCAGTCCAAGCCTCACGTCCGCTCTTCGCCACTCTCGGTCCATCGGCACGGCACGTCTCTACTTGACCTTCGCCTTGCCTCTGATCACTGTATTCATGCTCGACACCTGCACAACACAAGCCAAAGAACCTGCGATCAAACCCGTTGACAATCACGAATCACTCGAGACTCGGCATACAACCATGTTTCCGCAGTCTTGAGTCTAGAATTTACATTTTCTTTTAAATGATATATGATGACCAATTTTTGTTTGTTCAAGCATGTCTTTTCTTACATGTGCATTCGGTAATCAATGCGTTTACATGCTTTCTTTTTATATTAACCGAATGACTCTATAAACATGCTTGACAGACAACTTCTATAGCTGTATGTCGTTGTGAGTGGCTTCAAGGCCGTAAATATGGAACTGTCTGGTCTCACCCGACATGTTCTAGTTTTATTCTCACAGTTTTATCCCTTGTTGGTTTTCAGGTCAAACCGACTGGCACGTCTCTAGATTCTAAATCATCTAGGCACCCAATTGAAGCCACACTTTCTGGCTTGCTGTGTGTGACGCGCGATGCACTACATTTTGCGCCAACACACTTTTTGGCACGCCCAGTGGGACGACATTCATTTGATCGAACATCAAATCCTCTCCAAATATTTGTCACTTTCAGATCGCGATGAGATGATGTTTAACTTTTATTTTATCAATAAAGGTTCGGCCGAAAGAAGTGTCAAAGACAAAGTGCAATATAATTTGATGAAGAACTTTCCAGTAAAATCAGTTTGATGGCCGATTGAAGGAACGAGAGTGCTACCAGAAAGCGACCAGAGGGGGGGGGTGAAAGGGAGCTTCAAAATTTCCTGCTGGAAACTTGTTGCCACTGTCCCGAGAATCAACCCCAAAAGCAAACCTAGAGCTTGCAAGTGTCCACGACCCTAGATGTAGGGTGGATGCTTCCAAGAAGCACAACAAGACACTATACAACTCTAGAAACCTAACGCAAAAGCCGAAAATCAAAACCGGCAACGTACGAACGAACCGCGGATGAAACTGTGCGAAAACAGTCGCATCAGAGGCTGGCCTGCGTTCGATGGCTTAGCACCGGACGCGTTCGATGCAAACAGAACACTTCTGGAACCTTACTGGACCAGCATCGGACGCTGCTACAGTGCAACCCTAGCATCCGATGCTTGACCCCTGGCACGTTCGATGGCAACAGACGCTCCGATGGTCAGCGTCCGATGCTCCTTAAAACTGTCTGTCATGTGACACGTGGCATCGGACGCATCCGCTAGTATGAAACAGCGTCCGATGGTCCCGACACCAACGTCCGATGCTTCCAGACCAGAACTGTTCTTCCGCGAAAAACACCCGATCTCCTCTGAATCAAAAGCACTAGGGCTTAGACTAGGTATGAGGAGTTCCAAGGAGGTTAGTGAGCTATCCTAAAGGAATCATGGCTCGAACCTAACTCCAAATCGGTGAATTGGAAGAATTCAGGACAAAGGAGCAAAACTTGATCCAAAACGAAAATCGACCGATCTACTAGCTCGTGAGGTTAGAGATGATTTCCTTCGGTGGAAAGAAGTGCCTCACGATCTAGAACAACTTGGTTCAAATGGATTTGCAAAAGATGCACCGAGCAAAGAGATCGATCGACGGGAAAAACGTGAAGAAAAGCAACCCACGAAGAACACGAACAAAACGTGAATCACAACAACGAATTTTCAACCGTGTGGCTACCACACGCTACAATAGTGAGATTACGGTCTCACTTCCTCAAAATCTCACGGACACAGAGGTATGGTTCTCTTCTCTGTGGATCTCAGTTCGCTACAGCAGGGAATAGGGAGAGCAGGAAACCCTAGAGGCAAAAGAGCAAAAGACTGAGATAGTTTGGGAGGTGGGTGTCTCCCCTACTTATCCTAATTCTAATTCCCACCCTACCCCTAGTTATTTACAGAGCGACCCAGCCAAACCCTAAGGCTATCCTGGACCAACCCGAAGATAATGTTGATCCGACGGCCACACCCGCACAACTGGTAGTGTTGCCTCGACGCAACCTCACCGATTGCCGCCACGTGCCGCCACCGCTCTGCTTGTCCTTTTCCCGGACGTCGCACCCCTGGTTTTGTGGCCCAAACCGGGAAACCAACCTTCACAGCCAACCCCCGGTTTTGAGGCCCAAACAGGGAAACCAGCCATCCATCGCCTGAGTTTTGTGGCCCAAACTCAGCAAACCCGCCAGCGCCCAGGTTTTGAGGCCCAAACCTGGAAACCGTCCTCAGCCCGAGTTTTGTGGCCCAAACTCGGAAACCATCATAGCCCAGGTTTTGAGGCCCAAACCTGGAAACTGTCCACTCAGTGGTTTTTTTGTGGCTCAACCACCAAACCGAAGCTGTAGAAGGGATGCACCGCCCGTGCACCCCGTCCACCCGCAAGTCTTCGCTCGTCGCTGTCCCAGGCTGTCAGCCACCACCGCGGATCCTCAGGCCACCGGTCCCTCAGTCCAAGCCTCACGTCCGCCCTTCGCCACTCTCGGTCCATCGGCACGGCACGTCTCTACTGGACCTTCACCTTGCCTTCGATCACTATATCCGTGCTCGACACCTACACAACACAAGCCAAAGAACATGCGCATCAAACCTGTTGACAATCACTCATCACTCGAGACTCGGCGTACACCCATGTATCCGCAATCTCCCCCTTGATGAGTGCATTGTCAACTACACACACAAATCATAATGAAATAGAAGAAGGAAGGAAGGAGAAGAGAGAACTCGACCAAGTGACCCAAAAGCATAGCAAAGCTGAAGAAGGTCAAGTGGAAAGAGCAAGACAACTTGGTCCCCAAAGACATGGGCAACGGCTCGACGCAACCAAGCAAAGCAAAGCTAGCCCCCAAGAAGAGGTAGAACAGGCTCAACACCGCTAGCAGAAAGGCTCGATACCAACTGTTACCATCTTAAGAACAAAAGAGCTCGACACCAATTGATAGGCTGAAAAGCGAATGCTAGTCCCTCAAGAAAGAGGCACAGAGGCTCAACACAACTAGCATAAACTCGCTCCGAACCAACTGAACTGAAAAACGTTTGCTAGTCCCTCAATAAAGAGGCAAAGGGTCAACACAGCTAGCAAAAATGCTCCGAACCAATTGGAAATATCGAAAACTTATCACGAGCAAGCTCCCCTTAAATAGTGCACCCAACCAAGAAATCTCCCCTTTAGTTCAACTTTGGAAAGCACAAGATTTGAAAATATTTTCTCCCCCTCAGTTGAACACAGAAGGCATGATTTGTTAAATTTCTCCCCCTTAGTTGAAAATGCACCATCAAGTAAAATTGCTCCCCCTGAGAAAATGCACCATCAAATGTGCCAACAAGCAAATTTCTCCTTCTTCCAAAATGCATATGAGTCAAAATGCAAGTTAGCAGCTTCAGGAATATAGTCAATAGAATGAAAACATCCTCTACCAAGTTATGATCCGATGACTCAACAACATCCATATCAAGCTAGCAAAGGCACAAACTGATCACCAAATACGAAATATGAACATAGAGCAGTTTAAGCCACAAAGGATTGTTCACCACAAAATAGCACTTTACATGTGTAGACAGGAAAACAAGCAAGTGCTAAACATGTATACAAGGTGAACTACCCCTAGCAAAGTTCAATCATCATGCTGCAGAATGAAACATAGACTTGTGATTTCAAATTTTAATCAGAGTTGCAGCGGTGAAATTACACAAGTTCAAATTCAGCATGTGATTGCGAGAGGTTGAAATCTTGTCATTGCCTAACTTTTCAACCGAGCGAAGCCTATGCATATGCAATCAGAAGCTTAAAGCATCGGTTTCGGTCATACACTACACGGCTTAAGTTTAACTCAAATGTGCAATGAGAAACAGTCTCGATACCGTGATGTGTTGACAAGCAATCCCATCTCGATCTTTTCAATTCACTTATAACTTGGTTTAGATTTTAAACAGAATATGAACATACCAAGCAAGTGAATGACTCAGAACTAGAGACATAGCAACCTAGCATATATGAAAAGCACGAGTGAATTCAACACATCCTACACATGCTAGTTGCATATCTCAATGGTGAACATTTTCATTTTAAGTTCATTAAGCAGGTTCACCATTCAAAAATAGCTTAGCTCACAACATGTATCAGTGATCAGAAAGAGCATAAGCCTACAAGTATCATCATATAGCATCGGAGCATACTAAACAGAGCATAGCCACATTCTAAAGATTATATACATGAAGCTCAAAATTTCAAAGCGTATGCTGAAATGCAAAAGACTAATCTAAAAGACAAACGAGAAATAGTCAGTTTATGATACAAGAACCAAAATGCTTCCCCCATCTAAAAGGGGAAACACACACCAAGCTCACCCCTTAACCGATTAAAGGTTGATTGGTCCAAAGGCTTGGTGAAAATATCAGCCAACTGATGATGAGTATCGACATGGTGAAGGTTGATATCACCCTTCTCATAGTGGTCTCGCAAAAAGTGAAAGCGCACATCAATGTGTTTGGTCTTAGAGTGCAGCACGGGGTTCTTAGCAACGCTAATAGCACTCGTGCTGTCACAAAGCAAAGGAACACGAGTAAAGCTTAGACCAAAATCACGCAAAGTGGCCATCATCCAAAGCAACTGAGAACAGCAGCTAGCCGCAGCAACATATTCAGCCTTTGTGGTAGACTGAGCGACACTAGACTGCTTGCGAGAAGACCACGATACAAGAGAAGAACCAATAAACTGGCAAGTCCCAGAAGTGGACTTGCGCTCAACTCGGCAACCAGCAAAATCGGCATCAGAAAAACCACAAAGGGAGAGGGTGGAGGAAGCTGAATACCAAATCCCGAACTCAAGTGTGAAACGAAGGTACCTCATAATGCGCTTCACTGCCTGACGGTGAGAAGTGCGCGGCGACGCCTAAAAGCGTGCGCATAGACACACCGCAAACTGGATGTCCGGGTGTGTCGCCGTTAGGTAGAGCAGCGACCTGATCATGCTTCGGTACTCCTTCTGGTCCACAGCTTCTCCATCCACATCCGCATCCAGGGCCGTCGTGGTTGACATGGTTGTTGGAAGAGGCTTGGCCTCACCCATATCGAACCTCTTCAGCAAGTCTTTGGTGTACTTGCCCTGGTGCACAAATGTCCCTTCTCGGGATTGCTTAATTTGCAAACTGAGAAAGAAAGTCAGCTCGCCCATCATACTCATCTCGAACTCCCTGCTCATAGTATCTACAAACTTAGCGACCAAAGCGTGAGAAGAACCACCGAAAATGATATCATCCACGTAAATCTGGACCAAGAGAGTATCGTTGCCTTGCTTGAGGAGAAAGAGTGTTTTATTCACACATCCCATCTTAAAACCCTTAGCAAGCAAAAATGTTTTCAACCTATCATACCAGGCTCTAGGGGCTTGTTTCAAACCATATAAGGCTTTGTGGAGTTTAAAAACATGGTTTGGAAACTTGGGATTTTCAAAACCGGGGGGTTGTTCGACATACACCTCTTCTTCTATGTAGCTGTTTAAGAAGGCACTCTTGACATCCATTTGAAAAAGTTTAAACCCTTTGGATGCAGCAAAAGCCAAGAGTATCCTAATAGCCTCCAAACGAGCTACAGGAGCAAAAGTCTCCTCATAGTCTATCCCCTCCTTCTGACTATAACCCTTAGCTACAAGTCTGGTCTTGTTTCTAACAATGTGGCCATCCTCTCCTTGTTTGTTTTTGAAAACCCATTTTGTCCCAATAGGATTACAGTCTGAAGGAGGTGGAACTAAAACCCAAACCCGATTTCGCTCAAAATTTTCTAACTCCTCATGCATGGCATTGACCAAATCCGGATCCGTCAAAGCGTGTCCAACATCTCGGGGTTCAAAATTAGCAACAAATGCAGAATGAGCAAAGTGAGAGATTTGTTGTGACCTGGACCGAGTGACACGTTCGCCAATGCTACCAATCATCTGCTGAGGCGGGTGTTGGCGCTGAATGTGTCGTGGCGCCTCCCGAGCTGAAGTGATCTCCCCCTCAACAGCAGCTGGTGCCCCCTCGGGTACAAAAGGTACCGCTCGAGGTGGCGGATCCCACGGCCCCTAAGAAGAAGAAGTGTCGGGGCCGTGAGTCGTAGTAGAAGCCGCACTTGCGGCACAACAGGTGGAGGGGTGTTGGATCATCCATGCCTTCAGCACCCTCGTCCTCGTCATCAAAAAGAGGCTCACCAACCTCATGATCACCTGCACGCTCAAAACAAGAAGAAGGACAAACCATGGTCTCGTCGAAGGTGACATTAGATGTCTCCATGACTCGGTTAGTATCAAGGTTAAGTACACGATAAGCTCGAGTGTGAGTGCCATAACCCAAAAATACACCGTCAGAAGAACGAGACTCAAATTTGTCCAGGTTGCCTTTCTTCAATATAAAATAGTGGCAATCAAAAACTCTAAAATAACTCAACTTGGGCTGTTTTCCAAAATGCAACTCATAAGAGGTCTTTTTCAAGAAAGCTCGGAGAAAAATGCGATTGGAAATGTAGCATGCAGTGCTCATAGCCTCGGCCCAATATCGCCTAGGAGTCCTATGCTCATCGAGCATCATCCTGGCCATTTCTACAAGGGTCCGATTCTTCCTCTCTACCACACCATTCTGTGGCAGTGTGCAGGGAGAAGAAAACTGATGCTCTAAACCCAAAGAGTTACAAAACTTCTCAAAATCCGAGTTTTTCAACTCGGAACCATTATCACTTCTAATAGCTCGCATTGAGTTCAAAGGGAACTCATTCTGAAGACGCAAAATCAGATTGCAAGCAAAAGAGAAAGTCTCAGTCTTCTTAGTCAAAAAGGAGACCCACGAATATCTCAAAAAATCGTCAACAACAACAAGCACATACCACTTCGCCCCAACCGAGCTCACCCGAGCCGGACCAACAAGGTCCATGTGCAAAAGCTCTCCAGGGCGCTTAGTCATGACTTGAGTCACTGGATGGTGGGGAGCGGCAACCATCTTCCCATGTCTACAAGAATGGCAAACAAGATCCTTCTCCATGCACAACTTGGGCAATCCTCGGATTAGGCCAAGTGAACTAAGCCTTGCAAGCAAGTCAAAGCTCAAATGTCCTAGTCTCCTATGCCACTTTCAAAGATCAGAGGAGGATGGTCCAACCAAAAGACAACGAGAAACTCCAAATGACTCCGAGAAATCCGCACGAAAGACTTTCCCAAATGGCGAAATCCCACAAACAAGATTGCCCCGAGGATCCAAAATACGAATGAGATTCGGCTTAAAACGAATCTCGTAGTCATCATCAAAGAGTTGCGAAACAGAAAGAAGGTTAAAATGCAAGTTAGAAACAAGAGCAACATCGCGCAACACAAAATGCTCATTAACTCGCACTGACCCGCGAGACAACACTTTACCTTTGCTATTGTCACCGAAGGTGATAAACTCCTTTCCGGCGACTGGACTAAGACTGGAGAACCACTTGGCGTTTCCGGTCATGTGCCTCGAGCAACCGGAATCCACCAACCAAACGTCCTCCAATCGTTTTACCTACATCAATAAAAAGACATAGGGTGAGCATACAGTCCAACACTGGGGTTAGTGAAATAGGGAGAATACCAGGGTTGGGCCGGCTGCTCAAAAGAACGGTTAGTAGAAAAACCATTCCTAGCATGCCTACGGGAAGAGCGTCCATCGCGATACTCAAAACGCGGTGGGGGATAATGCTCTACAACAAAGCCACCGCCACGGGGTCCATAGCCTACAACTGCAGGCTCCCGCCGGGCACGTCCTCTCTGCTGCCTAGGCCTAGGAACTTGAAGTTCTAGACCTCTAGGCCTAACAACACGTCTCTGAACATTCGGCACATGTACATCATGGAAAGGATGGTACATGTCCGTGTTGTTCATCTCCTTTGCGCCGCGCGTCTCTCTCTTGCGCCGAAAGCAATACTCACTCAAGTGTCCATCTCTCCCACAGTGCCCACAATGGTACCTCACCGCTCTCAAAGGGGGTTGTTGGTACTCATGGTAGTGGGTGTGGATCACTTTACCCTTCTGTGGCATACACTCCTCCTGGATGGGTGGCATGGTGTCCAGCTTGTTCTTGAGGTGGTTTGGTTTGAGAGCCCATGATTGTTTCTTGGGTGGAGCTCTCGGAGGTTCAACAAAGACACCATCCTTGGTGTTAGGCTTTAGAGGCTCCTTGGGTGGAATCTTGGTAAGCTTGGGAGTAGTGGTGGAGTTTGGCTTCTCACATGGGTTAAGACTACTCGACTCTCCAATCTTGCCAAAAGATGTCACATCAACACCCGGAGCAAAACCTACACCTGGACCTCCAGCAGCTCGCTTGAATTGGGAGATCATCATCCCGAGTTGTGGCTCACCACTAGACACCCATGACAAGATGGTCCGAAGGTATGTGTTTTCCTCCTCGGTTTGCATCTTGTCATGCTTCACATTCGCAATCTCCATCTCCAAACCCTCACAAAGAACACACCTAGCCACACATGTGCTACCCGAGTTGGCCTCTTCAAGAGACACAATCTTGACATTCTTCTCTGCCAACTCAGATTGCAAGCCCGCACAGGACTTGCACGCACCCAACAGCAAGGATCTAGCCTTCAGCTCATCCACCTCTCCTACCAACACAACATACTTACTTCTCAAAGTGAGAAGGTCAGTCATGTGTGTGGAGCACATCTCACACTCCTCCTCATCGGTAACAACTACGGTGGACTTGACAGATTCAAGTTCCTTCACCGTATCCTCCCACTTCTACCTAAACTCCTTGCGCTCTCTAGCAGCACACCTAAGCAACTTATCCTGACTAAGGAGCGTGACAGTAAGTTTCTCGACCTCAGCAGAAAGCTCGTCGGGGGTCTGAGATACCTGGGAGGTGTCGTTGTCGTCGTCGTTCTGAGGGATGTCCTCCAGCTGGTCGTCGACCTCATCACCAAGGGCCATGGTGCAGAAGCCTTCGTCGTCGTCGAAGAAGCAGAGACCGTTCAGCTTGTCCTCGATCCTCTTCCTCTTCTTGGACTCGTCATCGCTTGAGCCAGCAGAGTTGTCATCCGAGCCGTCGACGTCGATGAGCGTGGCGAAGAATGCACGCTGCTCAGCCTGGGCCTTTTCCAAGTACTTCTTCTTGATGTACTCCTTGTCGAAGTCGCCCTTCCGCTTGTGCTTCGCAGGGACGTACTTCTCCTTGCGCTTGCCGGAGTCGTACTTTGCCCATGATCGCCCTTCCCAGATGTGTGCTTCTTCTTGGGACAGTTGGCGATGAAGTGGTCGGGGTCGCCGCACTCAAAGCATCCTGAGCGTCCTCCTCCGCGGCAACGGTTCATGCAGTTGTTGTGAAACCACGAGAACCGGTTGGTGAGCAAAGCCAACTCGTCATCCCCCATGAACTCCAGCTGCTCCTCTGTGACAGAAAGAAGTGAAGAGAGTGCAAAGCCTCCAGAGGGGTTAGCAGAAGAGCCAGAAACCAAAGCCATAGTTGGGCCAGAAGGATTTTCATAAGAAGCCCTCGACATGGCGTCAATCTCACTAGACTTGAGCTTACTGAAGAGCTCGTCGCATGTGAGGGTCTCATAGTTAGACGATTCGATGATCGCCTGGACCTTTGAGTCCCACACCGACCGATCGAGAGTATGCAAAAGCTTCAAAGCTCTCTCATGATCGTCAAAAGGCAACAGCTCCTTGTTCGCTCTCATCTTGTTGACAATAACCTGAAAGCGAGCGAATAAACTTTCTATGCTCTCGCTAGACATGTGTCTAAAGTTCTCATACTCCCGCTTGTGCGACTCGTAGAGACGGGATTTGACTTGAGTGGTTCCCTCATGGAAGCGCATGAGGGTCACCCAAATCTAACGAGCCGTGGGGAGGTGAGAAACGCGATCAAACTCAGACATGCTCAAACAGGAGAAAAGAGCGTTACGCGCTGGGCTATTTGCATCGTGCTCATCTATCTGAAGCTGAGTGACACGAGCAGCCAAGACAACATAATTGTCCTTGTTGCAAATCTCCCAAATAGAAAAGCCCATGCTCTGGAGATAGGCCGACATACGTATCTTCCAATACGCATAGTTCGTCCCATCGAAGAACGGCGGTTTGCCCACGCCGCGATCCATGTCGCCTTCTGTGGATCTGGAACCGGCTAAGGTGAAAGATCCTTAACCCGCTCTGATACCAATTGAAGGACCGAGAGTGCTACCAGAAAGCGACCAGAGGGGGGGTGAATGGGAGCTTCAAAATTTCCTGCCGGAAACTTGTTGCCACTGTCCCGAGAATCAACCCCAAAAGCAAACCTAGAGCTTGCAAGTGTCCACGACCCTAGATGTAGGGTGGATGCTTCCAAGAAGCACAGCAAGACACTATACAACTCTAGAAACCTAACGCAAAAGCCGGAAATCAAAATTGGCAACGTACGAACGAACCGCGAATGAAACTGTGCGAAAACAGTCGCATCGGACGCAGACCTGCGTTCGATGGCTCAGCACCAGACGCGTCCGATGGAAACAGAACACTTCTGGAACCTTACTGGACCAGCATCGGACGCTGCTACAGTGCAACCCTAGCGTCTGATGCTTGACCCCCGGCGCGTCCGATGGCAACAGACGCTCCGATGGTCAGCGTCCGATGCTCCTTAAAACTGTCTGTCATGTGACACGTGGCATCGGACGCATCCGCTAGTATGAAACAGCGTCCAATGGTCCCGACACCAACGTCCGATGCTTCCAGACTAGAACTGTTCTTCCGCGAAAAACACCCGATCTCCTCCGAATCAAAAGCACTAGGGCTTAGACTAGGTATGAGGAGTTCCAAGGAGGTTAGTGAGCTATCCTAAAGGAATCATGGCTCGAACCTAACTCCAAATCGGTGAATTGGAAGAATTCGGGACAAAGGAGCAAAACTTGATCCAAAACGAAAATCGACCGATCTACTAGCTCGTGAGGTTAGAGATGATTTCCTTCGGTGGAAAGAAGTGCCTCACGATCTAGAACAACTTGGTTCAAATGGATTTGCAAAAGATGCACCGAGCAAAGAGATCGATCGACGGGAAAAACGTGGAGAAAAGCAACCCGCGAAGAACACGAACAAAACGGGAATCACAACCACGAATTTTCAACCGTGTGGCTACCACACGCTACAATAGTGAGATTACGGTCTCACTTCCTCAAAATCTCACGGACACAGAGGTATGGTTCTCTTCTCTGTGGATCTCAGTTCGCTACAGCAGGGAATAGGGAGAGCAGGAAACCCTAGAGGCAAAAGAGCAAAAGACTGAGATAGTTTGGGAGGTGGGTGTCTCCCCCTACTTATCCTAATTCTAATTCCCACTCTACCCCTAGTTATTTACAGAGCGACCCCGCCAAACCCTAAGGCTATCCTGGACCAACCCGAAGATAATGTTGATCCGACCGCCACACCCGCACAACTGGTAGCGTTTCCTCGACGCAACCTCACTGATTGTCGCCACGTGCCGCCACCGCTCTGCTTGTCCTTTTCCCGGACGTCGCACCCCCGGTTTTGTGGCCCAAACCGGCAAACCAGCCTTCACAGCCAACCCCCGGTTTTGAGGCCCAAACCGGGAAACCAGTCGTCCATCGCCTGAGTTTTGTGGCCCAAACTCAGCAAACCCGCTAGCGCCTAGGTTTTGAGGCCCAAACCTGGAAACCGTCCTCAGCCCGAGTTTTGTGGCCCAAACTCGGAAACCATCAGAGCCCAGGTTTTGTGGCCCAAACCTGGAAACCGTCCACTCAGTGGTTTTTCTGTGGCTCAACCACCAAACCGAAGTTGTAGAAGGGATGCACCGCCCGTGCACCCCGTCCACCCGCAAGTCTTCGCTCGTTGTTGATCCAGGCTGTCAGCCACCACAGCTGATCCTCAGGCCACCGGTCCCTCAGCCCAAGCCTCACGTCCGCCCTTTGCCACTCTCGGTCCATCGGCACGACACGTCTCTACTTGACCTTCACCTTGCCTTCGATCACTGTATCCATGCTCGACACCTGCATAACACAAGCCAAAGAACATGCGCATCAAACCCGTTGACAATCACTCATCACTCGAGACTCAGCATACACCCATGTATCCGCACCGATATCACGATGAGTCAGAATCCAGAAGCTACAGAACAGTGCCAAAGAAAATCGAGAAGAAAATAATATCAGCTATTCTGTGAAGATAGATTGAAGATCAAATCACGCAAGAAAACATCAGGATTTGTCTTAAGTTGGGAGGTATTATAAAATCTCAGTTGCAACGTATGTGCTAATCCATCAATTTGCTATTCTCCGGCCACGTGTTGCTCATAAAGTTCACAAGTCTCAAGAAGATGAGTCAGGACGTGCTACTGGACTATATGCATGCCTAATTGTGGCAATTACGTGCAAGCATACAGCACGTGCGTACTATGGTCACCAGAAGAACTAAAGATAACAAGAGGCTGATATTATATTCGGCCATCTTTGAGACTATATAAATAAATTCGTCAACACTGATGAACATGCATGTCATGTTTTTGTCTCTAGAGATTTGGATCTGTTACCCCCATGCCGATCATAACCTGAGTCAAGGCCTTACCGGACAAAGAATACTATGCCCAGATGGTGATCGGCTATTCACTTTCATTGGCTCCAAGATCAAATCGACTCTTGCATAGAGGAAGTCGGCTATTTCACACTAGCTTATTATCTATACGTACATGGATTAATGAAGACAAGACACCTTTGAGATACATACATACTATTGATGGTCCTTAAACACCTGTTTTACCATCAACATTTTACCCTAAAGTCCACCGAAAAGGCATGAATTGTAGTCAAATAGGTTTCAAACTAACCAAATTCCACATGTCCATAGATTTTTATTTGAATACAGGAATTTGGACCAAATTTGGACATTTGAACCACCGGAGGCCAAACCCACTCACCAGGGCCAAAATGGGCCTAGAAGGGTGGCGCCCGCCACCCCTAGGTGGCGCCCGCCACTAGGGTTTGGCCCAGAATCCCTCCTGCCACGTCACGGATCCATGTGACCACCCCAAGGCCAAATCTTGGCCCTTGGTCACTTGGTCGGTTTGATCGGAGGGCTACGGAGGGGAGTGGCGTGGATCATGACCTAAGTCGGTTGCTAGGACATGCAACCGACTTCCAAACCGCCTTGGACAACCACCTGGAGGCCGTAGGATCAGTGATGATGCATCCAACGACCAGGGGACTGGCGGCCGCCAGTAGGGGGTGGTGCCCGCCACCTGACCTAACCCTAGGTCGGTTGGCTGTCCCCTATAAGTACCCCCCCTCACTCCACAAGGCTATAAATACCCCCCGGAGGCATCACTACATCCCAACACCATCATATCCCACATCAAGCAACACACAAGCAAGAGAAGCAAATGAGGGTCAAGTTAGAAGCTCAGAGAGCTTAGGCAAGTAGGTTAGCTAGTAGAGAGAGTATAGCTCTAGTCCCCTCGCTACAGCGCGGCTCTTAGTTTAGCACAGCTCAGCCTAAGTTCTTGGTAAAAGGAGCGTAGAGCTTGCTAAGAGAGAAGCGGGTGCGAGCGACTGGCATCGGAGGTCGGTTGATTTCCCGGTGTCTCTGGTCTGGTTTGCTCTCTTGTATCTCAGGTACATTTATCTTTATCTTAGTATTACTTTAAGCATTACTTTCAGTATTACTTTCAGTATTACTTTATCAAGTACCTTGAGTGTGACCTAGCTATCCTACGTATAGTTCAATTCACTTAGCCATAGTAGTTAATCTCTAGTGAGCTTAGTGTTTGATCTTTGCCAATAGGTTGCTTAGTTAGTTTAGTGTTTATCTTATTAAGTCAAGTATTTGCTCTGACGTCCGCAAGGGTGTCTCTATTCAAAGCTAGGATAGAGATAGTTAGAATATAGTTAAGCGTGGTGCTTAGTTATAGACTTACCTTCAGATACGGCTGGACCCCCGGATAGCTGTGGTAGCAAGCAGGAGGTGACAGCCCTGTGCGCCTTGAATTCCACCACGTAGTTGGCCCAGTTTAACAGTAAGGCTCGTTGTGCTAGCGTTCAACCTAAGTAAGTGGTAAAGGCTAGTACGCCTCGATACTTGATAAGATAGGAATAAAACTATACTCAACTTAGTTGCTTTATTGTCATTTGCCTGCCTTGCTTCGTAACTATCTTGCTTCGTAGTTATCTTGTTTTGTAGTTATCTAGGAGTAGTTAGTAGTTATTAGTTAGTGACCCTTAGTTACCCCCTTATCCATCTAGTTATCCACCTTACCTTAACCATCCATTTCATCCTTACCTATCCATCCATATAATCTTTCTAGCCTTTCATCCCCTCTCTTCCCTTCTCTCCTTTTCCCTTTTCTTATTTCTTCGACTCTCATCCCCTCCTTGACTCGACTCATACACCACCCTAGCCTTCCCTTGGGATCAAATAAATCGACACCTGGTACTCCTAGGCGAAGTGCTACTACGATAGTTCCGTGCGCTTGCAGAATCTCCTCTTGGTTGATTGCAACCTCTCTAGCTAGCTCCTACTAGTGTCGGGATTGACAACCCCATTTGACACTAGTAGATAGTTGCTTTAGCTTCATTCCTGTAGGTATAGTGACCGGACTTGCTACAAGCACTTCTGACATCGTTGCCTGGGATAGATTCCATAGTCTACTCCTAGTAACGACGTTGGCTAGTGTCAAAAAGCATTTCTGGGCCATTACCGGGGATAGTTGCCTAGCTCTATCTTTAGTGAAGCTAAGAACTACCAACACATACCTAAAGGAGTGCTAGCAAACAGTATTGGGACGAGATTCAGAGATAAAAGAATCAAATCACGCACCGCTGTCCATGCAAATTATAATTAACAGCTGATGTTGACGGAACTACCAATACAGAAGAAATTTGTAAATTTTTGCTCGACTGGTAATAGTTCTGTCGGTTTGATCGATGAAATAATAGCAAGACTCAAGGATATGGAATCTAATATAGATTCACCAGCTATAGGTGCATCGTATAGATGATCTGGAAATTCGGGTTATAAGATTAAATAGCCAATGTTGAATGAAGATTGGAAGATCTAATTTCCATCGGCTAGATGCCTTAAAATGCTTGGAGTCTAGAACTCAGTGCTTGACAGGAGTGCCCGATTAAAAGGGAGCTAGCAGAGGATTCAGAAGATTAACGTGACTGACAGATTATTATACACATCATATATACGTAGCACGTCACATCTATATGAGATCCTCATATCATAAGGATAATCAAGACTGTATGGGTTCATAAGGAATTTAGGCCGATAAGTTAGAAAAAAGGAGAAGTATTGGTTGATTTTATCAGAAGCTATGAACAAAGTGTCAGCGATGCATCGGCTAAACAAAGAACAACATGCACGTTGTATTAGGGAGATGAAAAATGGAGAGTTTGCATATCCGGAAGCATCATAAATGCGATCAAATTCGGTACTCATGGAAATATGCCATTATGCAGTGATAGGGGGAATCGACTCTTGAAGATAAGAATCGGCTGTTCTGAATACCAGACATAATAAAACCGATGAGATATTGGTTCTGGTAAAGCAGCAGCAGGACATCGACTCTTTTGGTTTAAAATTAAGATGCAAAAAGTAGCCGATGATGATTCTAATCTAGAACTATCCAGCTCCTACGTGTTTGCCGCACTTGCATGTTTAATCAAGGAAACAGAAGGAAACTTCGATAGCAACAAACATGGAGACTGTACAAGCGTCAAACTATGATTGCAAGTCCAAATGCATCACAGTCGTGGTTACCTGGTGGCTGCGTAATGAAAGAAAAGAGATTGAATATGAAGCGACCAGGTGAATCGCAAACGTACGCGGAACTGATGATCCGAACATGTTGCACTAGTTCTATCAGTTTTCATGTGGCGTAGTTTCAGAATATCAGATGTTGAAGGTAGTATGCGTACATATACCCAGCAATGTAGCAATGTATAAGTATAAGCTGATTCGAAAAAGACTGATCGGCTAATAATCATAAGGGAAGGAAAGCAAAATAATTACAGAAAAGGCATGTGCATGCAAGCCATGGTTCGGACATCTAAGCATATGCGTTTTCTCTGAGGGAAACCTATCGAGAAGGGTTTCTATTGATCCCAATATAGTCGAATGATGGACAATTTCAGTAACCATAATCGCAGCAGTCACCGGATTATGCAATGGCCGGCTCAGAAGAGGTTTGATGTCTCATACTAGATGTCTCAGTCGGCCTCAAAATTGATCCATCGGTTCAGAAGATTATTTACAATGTTGATACAAATTATTTTAGAAATAAATGATTTGATCAGCACAAGAGTCGATTGTCCCGTCGGCACACCTCCAACATAGAAAACTTTCTGCTGTCTACAGAGGAAACAAACAAAGCTGACCGGATTAATTATTTTGGAGTACTATCAACATTGAGACTAATGATAATTTTGAAGCGTGATTTCTCATAATCACGTTGATCCTGCGCTGCAATTTCTTGGAGTTGAGATAATATTTCCAGACCCACAGCAATACAGTTCACCATTCTTTGGGAATAAATTTGGCAACAGTCGATCCGTTTTTAGTATTCACAAGAAGTGGAGAATCTATTGTTGGTGAATAAAGAAGCTAGATATGATTGATGGAGTAAGCTGACAGACTCGATCAAAGTTGTTTGGACCCTGACGATTTTACACAGCCGATGTTACTCAAATTGAACTCCAGATCCGGCACTGTAAGAACTCAGTTAAGGAAAAATCAATTCTTAACTAATGGATATAAGAATCAGCTGTAAAGGTCAGGCTAACACACCAAAAGCCAATCAGCCAAGCAGACACGAGAATGATTAACCAAGAAGCATCACACATATATGGGATGATACAATCGGCTAATTTTTGGAGGCATTGGCTGAAAGGGTAGGCCGATAGCAATAGTTCTGATCACCGCACCAGAAGATTGCATACATTCAAGATCGATGCCCAATTTATGTTTACGTCGGTTAAATATCTGGAGGGCATATTTAAGGACCAATGTTAGCATGGAAAGCAGCACTACAGAAGCATACAGGAATTCTAGATGCAGCAGCCGATAAGCACACTGATGAAAATATCATTATACACATATTCCAAGAAGAACACTTATCGGCTTGGAGCGGAAGAGTGTACACGCAGATGTGAAGAACTAATGAGAAGAAAAAACATAAGGTGAACATGCTCAAATTCCTACATCAACTACACTCGGGGGGGGCCTGAACCTCATCATGCACGCATCCATACACCGCCGAGCTCGTATTCGTCCTCTACGGCACACTCAGCTTCATAAAAAATGACGTTCTTCAAAGCTACCATGAGTTACCTGACAGCATGCTCACCTAAAGCATTCCAGTTCCTCAACAAGAAGAAAGTCAAAGGCATACTAAGCAAAAGCCGATAAGACAGAACCTTCGGCTCCTATTAATATAACTTTACCTTTCCCTGAGTAAGGCAAAGCTCAATCTGGTGATAAGGTTACGAAAGGCTACATCAGAGGCACAAAGGACATTAGCAACCAGACGACAGATAGAAGACCATCGACTAAAATATTTTCAGCACACTTCATATTGAAAGAGATACCTTTGCTGATGGCCTTGAATAAGGTGGTGCCGACAAGACACATGCAACGGTGACAGGTTCACTTATAGTCAGAACAGCTACAAGATCTGAAGCAGCCAGTCATTTGCAGAAGAAGGATTGACGTTTATGATTGGCTTCAAATATTTTCAACCCATATTCGGCGAAGACGTCTTGGATGAGAGAAAGAATGACACCAGTGAATCATCGATTACGCCGCTGTGACTACGTGTCAGGGGGCCTGAGATCAACACGCACACATCGTACAACATCGAGCGTTCCATCATGAAGAAGGACAAGACGAATGGTTGCTTCATCTTCAACAGTGGTTTGTGTAATTTTACCCTCGCTTCTCTAATAGTTTCAGAGCTTAAAATTAAAATCATTAAAAAGCGAAACCTCTCATGTTGCGTCTCCGCACTAAAAAAAAGAAAAAAAATTCCACTCTATGAGTATGTGATATAAATATTTTGGGTTATCCATTGTTGAAATGATAAATAGATGCTCTGTTTTATGTTTCACATGTGTCTGGTTTATAGCTTTGATTTCCTTAAGATTTGGGTCTAGTGGTTATTATATTTATCTTGAAGTCTTTGAAATTTGTGGGTTGCATAGAATTTAAACTTTGTCTGAAAGTAGTTGTGGGATATGAATAGAGGTAGAATTTGCTATGACATTATTCTGAGAGATACTTGAAATTCGGAGATTTAATGAAATAATAAAATTTACTTAATGTCATATTGAGCACTGTCAAATCATTGTGACTACTAGTTGAGATTATAGTCATATTCTCAAGATCAAGATTCACGTACACGTTATAAACTAATAAGTGTTTTGCATGTGCATTCTCTCTTTGATTAAAAATATGAGGCTATTCTATAAATCTCAGAAATAAAACGACGGACACGTGTCCGCCAGAACTGAGAAAGAAAAAAGGTCAAGTGACCGCCCAAATAAAAATATGAAAAAGAAAAGGTCAAGTGACCGCCAAATAAAATAAAAGATGGTCGAAGGCCCAGTAGCCTCATAATTTTAAAAGGCAGGGAGAATGACATATGCAAAAGAAAAGGTAATAAAAATATTCACTTGCACTTCTTGATCTAGGTTTATGGCTTGTATCTCCTTATGGTCGAGTCTTTGACTTTGCAATATTATGTGATACGATTTTATATAAAGATAATGATAAAAACTCCGGATGAAAAGTGATCAAGGGGTAAAAGATAAGCATTTCTATAGCTATTCTGTTTTGCAATCGCTTGAGGACTCAGTGAGAACTAAAGCCCCATAATTAAAGAGACAGATGGATGAGTAAGGTACCATTTTATTCAAGTTTAAAAGAAATCTTGGTTATAAAATATGATACTTTTGAGATGTAGTCGGCATTGCAGCATCTTCTGATCAATAAAATGGAAGAACTATAATATTTATACACATATGCGTTTGTAACTAACTTGTTTCGACATGTATTGGAGAATTATTGTTTTACAGGCAAAATTGTGGAAACATGGTGAGAAAATGTTATTGGTATCAGTGGATTTCTTGGCTTTTTGAAGAAGACCAACAGAGATCAAATAGTTCGAAGCATGACAATTCATACTCCGAACTAGGGGGGCCTGTGTTAACACTGAATTTTGGTCAATATTGAGAAGATGACAGGTGGACCCAACGAGCAGTGAGAAGAGCATTCGGCAGACGGCCAAGCGGTCGGTTAATTTTCGAAGTTTCGGCAACTACCTATGCGGTCGGCTATTTTACAAGGGTGTGACTCCATTCGGGAAATAGATATGGCAAGGGAAGCCGATCACTAGGATAATCGACCATGGCCATGACAGATTAAACGAGTATTCAAGAATCAGAGGGGTCTGATCTCATTGGCCAGGAGTTGGATTTGGTGGCGTTGTGATGTGGCAAGCAAGCAAAGAAGGCAATTTAAATATAAATATATATAAAGCATGCATGTCTCGACGTCCAGTTCTATATTTAGCATGAATGGCTTCACGATGAAGGAAAGGCTAGAAGACGACCCTACATGTTCGGCTATACATATACGTATACGTAATTAGCCAATTACAACTAGCCGGGCATGAACCGTACGACTAGCTTGAAGACCGGTTCAATGGAAATATTATTACCCGTTTGATAATTGATAATGAAAAGAAAATAGGAAAGAAATCATTGGTTTGTGGTGGAAGGGGCAAGTTCAAAACGTATATGGCCGGAGCTATTTCCGTGTGAAATAAGCAAGGGACCAGATTCGAAGGATTGGTCAGCAATTACGATATCACGTATCCATCTAGGATCCTTACGTACGTACGTAAGCATGTCATATAATATTTCCCTTTATTTTAGATGTTATTAGGTAAGTCCCTTCAGGACTCTTATCTGCCTAGGGTATAAATATAAACCCTTGGCTATTGTAAAAAGTGTTCACAACCATATCAATACAAATCGGCCCTGTGCCACCTTCGAGTCCTTAGTCGTTTCGTCGAGTTCTTCGAGAGGAATCATCGATCCGTCGACCTCCGTAAGTCCCGACAACCTTGTTATCATGTCTAGTATCATGCGGTGGATTTAGATATGATGCCAGTAGTCTTGTTTGTTTTCAATGGTCGTGCGGCGGACCTTTGTTAGCGATCAAGAAGTCTTTGCTTATGCTTGGCTTATGGGTAGATACCGTGCGGCAGGCGTTTATTCATATGTTTAGCAAAAGTGAGATAGTTATCGGCTCTATTAGATTTGGCAAGATCTAGTAGATTCATCAAGTTATCATGTGTTGCATGGTTTATTTAATCTTGTAACACTCTCTTGCCCAATCTAGATTGATCTTTGTTCGGCCTCGCTTTACAAGTTTACTTGTGTTCCAATAACTGCATGATCATGATGGCCGAATTAATTTCCAATCTAGATTGTTACATGTTGTGGGTTCATGCATATCAATTACGTTTGAGCTTTGATAAAACTAGGTATCGTGCGGCAGATGCAGGTTTTAGATTGGTTTAATCGTGTTTGTTTGTATGTTCCTTCTTCATGGACCCCGACTCGGCTAGCTTGCCGAGCTTGGTTAAGCTTGCACGAGTAATGAGTATTTGCAGGTTTGTTCGGATATATACTGAAGGACCGGATTAGCGACCAGAGGAGGGGGTGAATGGGAGCCTCAAATTCAACTTGTGAATAGTATGGCCCTTGTCCCAGAAAGTCACCCCAAAAGCGAAGACTCGAAACGACCGGAGAGTTCACGACCTACGAGTAGGTGGATACCCTAGGAGATGTCCTAGTGGTACAGCGGAACCTCCGGAGAAACTCCAAAACCTATTGCCAAAGTCACGGAGCAAAACTGCACAATCAGCAAATTCGCGGACTGTCCGGGGTCAGAGTCCCGGACTGTCCGCCGTTGAGTCCCGGACTGTCCGCGGCTGGGAGCCAGACTGTCCGTTGGCAAAAACGCAGAAACGGAACAGTACTCGGAAACCAGCCACCCCGAGTTTTGAGGCCCAAACTCGGAAACCATCGAGGGTAGCTTTTCGAGGCTTAGCTACCGAACCTGTGCTGTAGACGGGATGTGGTTTGCACACCCCGAGTCCGAGCACCGATGCCGGAGCATGTCCAGCCTCCACGCCGGGCACAGTGCATTCGCCATCCTTCTCGGCCTCCCGCCAAGTGTCACGACGCCATCACCTTCCTCCCGACTCGGCCGATGCACCGCACATCCCCATGTCCTCTTGCTCGTCAACGCCACGTGCCAGCTACCACAGCTGGTCCTCAGGTCTCCTGGTCTGCCGGTCCAAGCTCCACGTCCGCCCTTCACCGTTCCCGGTCCGTCGGCACGGCACGTCCCTACTTGACCTTCACATCACCTTCGACCACTGCCTGAGCTCCGCACCTGCACATCAACACAGCCAAGAGACATGTTGCCCGTTGATCGATCACTCATCACTCAGGAAGGGAACCACAAGGGCACATATCAACCTTGTGTTCTCAATCTCCCCCTTGATGAGTGCATCGTCAACTCATAGTAACCGTAACAAAAATAGAAAGAAAACAGAATTGGGTAGAAGGAGAAAAACTCACTCGAAATGCTCAAAAGCCAGAGAAAAGGCTGAAAAAGGACAAATCGAGATAAGCGAAGCTTGGTCCCCAAAGACATGGGCAATAGTTCGACACAACCAAGCAAGAGATCAGAGCAACAACTCATCAAGGAGCAAAACTCAATCAAAACAGAGCACAAGACTTGGTTCCCAAAGACATGGGCAACGGCTCGACGCAACCAAGTCAAAAACAAGCTAGTCCTCAAGAAGAGGCAGAAAGGGCTCAACACCACTAGCTGAGAGCTCGAAGCCAAACGAAGACTGCATAAGAAGCAGCTACTGCTAGTCCCTCAAGATAGAGGCACAGAGGCTCAACACAACCAGCAGTAAGCACGATACCAATCAAGAACCATCAAAACATGATGAAAAACTGCTAGTCCCTCAAGATAGAGGCACATAGGCTCGACACAACTAGCTGAAACGATCGATATCAAATAAGAAACCGACTCAGAGCAACATAGGCAAGAAGACTCCCCCTTACTCAAAGAACTCTCCCTCAACAAGAGAAGCATAAATTGCAAATTGTCACCACAAAGACACTTCTCCCCCTTGGGGGCAAATTGCAATCAAAAGAGAGGGGTAAAAGACTCAAGTAAGGAAGACGAAGCTAGGTCATGTCTATCGGAGTTAAGTAAATGCACATGAGTTAAAAGTGCAAGTCAGCAGCTTCAGGTATATACTCGAAAGAGTGAAAGAATGCTCTAAGGAGTGCTGATCCGACTATTAAGCAACATGTAAAAGTGCTAGCAAAGGCTCAAACTGATCACCGAAAACAGAATATGAATGCAGAAGCTTAGTGAGCAGTTTTAAGCCATTCATAAAGAGGTTTCACCATCAAAACAGCACTGAACATGTATAGACAGGAAGTCAAACAAGTGCTAAACATGTATACAAGGTGAACTACCCCTAGCAAAGTTCAATCATCATGCTATAGAGTGAAGCATAGACTTGTGTTTTCAGATTTTATCGGAGAAATTGCAGCGGTTATTAACACAAGTTCAAATTCAGCATGTGATTGCGAGAGGTTGAAAGCTTATCATTGCCTAACTTTTCAACCGTGCGAAGCCTATGCATATGCAATTAGAAGCTTAAAGCATCGGTTTCGGTCTTACACTACACGGCTCAAGTTTAACTCAAAGTGCTATGAGAAACAGTCTCGATACCGTGATGTGCTGACAAAGCAATCCCATCTCGATCTTTTCAATTCACTAACACTTGGTTCATTTTAAGCAGAATATGAACAGCCCAAGCAAGTGAAAGACTCAGAGCTAGAGACATAGCAACCTAGCATATATGAAATAGCTCATGTGACCTCAACACATCCTACACATGCTAGTTGCCAATCTCAATGGTGAACATGTATCAAATTTTAAGTTCATTAGACATGTTCATCATTCTAAAAAAGAATATAGCTTAGCTCACAACATGTATCAGTGATCAAAGAGAGCCTAAGCTACAAGCATCATCATATATCATCGTAGCATACACTAATCAGAGCATAAGTTCATTCTAAGGAATATAGACATGAAGCGCGAAAATGCAGAATGTATGCTAGATGAAGTCAGAATCGGAGCCAAAACAAAGCCAAAAAGACTCAAGACCCAAAAACAAAAAGGATCAGACAGTCAGTCTATGGTACAACAAGCAACATGCTTCCCCCATCTAAAAGGGGAAACACACACCAAGCTCACCTCTCAACCTAGCAAAAGTTGAGAGATCCAAAGGCTTGGTGAAAATATCCGCAACCTGGTTATGGGTGTCTACATGCCTAAGATCAATGTCGCCTTTCTCATAGTGATCACGAAGAAAGTGAAAGCGAGCATCGATGTGTTTGGTCTTGGAGTGAAGAACAGGGTTCTTTGCTACACTAATGGCAGAAGTGTTGTCGCAAAACAAAGGAACCCGACTGAAATCTAGACCACAATCATGCAATGTAGCAACCATCCATAAATGCTGCGAAGCACAAGAAGCAGCGGCAACATACTCGGATTCTATAGTAGACTGGGCTACATTCGACTGTTTGCGAGAAGACCACGAAACTAGTGAAGAGCCAAGAAATTGACAAGTCCCAGAAGTAGACTTGCGCTCAAGCCGACAGCCGGCAAAATCCGCATCGGAGTAACCACAAAGCGAAAGAGTCGAAGAAGAAGAGTACCAAAGTCCGAACTCAGGAGTGTATCAGAGGTACCTCATGATGCGCTTGACTGCTTGCTTGTGGGAAGTCCGAGGGGACGCCTGAAAACGAGCGCACAGACACACAGAAAACTGTATGTCCGGCCTCGTTGCCAACAGGTACAGAAGCGAGCCAATCATGCTTCTGTACTCCTTCTGGTCAACTGGCTCTCTGTCCTGGTCCGCGTCCATCGCCGCAGTCGTCGGCATGGGCGTCGTAAGAGGCTTGGCCTCGCCCATGTCGAATTTCTTCAGGATATCCTTCGTGTATTTTCCTTGATGCACAAACGTCCCGTCTCGGGTTTGCTTAATTTGCAACCCGAGGAAGAAAGTCAACTCGCCTATCATACTCATCTCGAACTCCCTGCTCATGGTATCTGAAAACTTTGCAACAAACGCATGAGAAGAGCCACCAAAGATGATGTCATCCACGTAAATCTGGACTAACAGAGTATCGTTGCCTTGCTTGAGGAGAAACAAAGTTCTATCGACCCGTCCCATTTTAAAACCCTTGGAGAGTAAAAAGGTTTTCAAACAATCATACCACGCTCTCGGGGATTGTTTCAAACCATACAAAGCTTTTGAAAGTTTATAGACATGGTTTGGAAACTTGGGATCCTCGAAACCAGGGGGTTGCCTAACATAAACCTCTTCCTGTATATACCCATTCAAGAAAGCACTCTTGACATCCATCTGGTAAAGCTTAAAACCCTTCGAAGCAGCAAAGGCTAGAAGGATTCTAATGGCTTCTAAATGGGCTACAGGGGCAAAGGTTTCCTCATAGTCTATCCCCTCTTTTTGGCAAAAACCCTGGGCTACTAGCCTAGCCTTGTTCCTCACTACCATTCCATCCTCACCCTCTTTGTTTTTGAAAACTCATTTGGTACCTATAGGGTGGCATTCTTGTGGAGGTGGAACTAGGGTCCAAACTTGGTTTCGCTCAAAGTTTTCTAACTCCTCATGCATGGCATTAACCCAGTTAGAATCAGAAAGGGCGTGTCCAACATCTTTGGGCTCAAAAGAAGCAACGAATGCAGAATGAGCAAAGTGAGAGATTCCATACGCTCGCGACCGCGTGACTCGCTGGTCGATGCCACCGATCATCTGCTGCGGGGGGTGAACTTGCTGAACGCTTCGGGGCGCTTGCCTCGCCGAAGTCGCCTCCCCCTCGCCAGATGCAGTCCCTCCCTCAGGTGCAGCGGGTGCTCGCTGGAGAGGTGGCTCAAGAAGACCCCAAGAAGAAGATGTCGTGGGATCGGGTCCTCGAGCCGAAGTAGACGTCGCAGGGTTGACGGGGGCAGCCAGTGGAGTTGGCTTGGGATCACCCCAATCGGCATTCTCCTGCTCCTCCTCCACAAAGATGGTCTGTCCCAGCTCCTATTCTCCTGCAACATCAAATGCAGAAGAAGCACAAGGCATAGTCTCGTCGAATGTGACCTCACAGGTCTCCACTATCCGGTTAGTCTCCAGGTTAAGAACTCGATAAGCACGTGAGTAAGAAGCATAACCAAGAAACACCCCATCAGCAGAACGAGATTCAAATTTTTCCAAATTGCCTTGCTTCAGGATGAAGCACTTACACCCAAACACCCAAAAATGAGACACCTTGGGTACCTGTCCAAAACGCAACTCATAAGAAGTTTTCTTCATGAAAGCCCGAAGAAAGATGTGATTTGAAACATGGCAGGCGGTGTTGATCGCCTCGGCCCAAAAACGCCTAGGAGTCCTATGCTCATCGAGCATCGTCCTGGCCATCTCAACAAGGGTCCGATTCTTGCGCTCAACAACACCGTTCTGCTGAGGAACATAAGGAGAAGAAAACTGATGCTCGATTCCATTAGAAGAACAGAAAGAGGCAAACTGAGAGTTATCAAACTCAGTACCATTGTCGCTACGAATAGCTCTAATGGTATCAGGGGAAACTCAGTTTTCAACCTCAGAATCAAATCGTGAGCAAAAGGAAAAGCTTCATCCTTACCCTCCATAAAGAACACCCAAGAGTACCTCGAAAAATCGTCAACGATCACTAGAACGTACCACTTCCCACCCGCTGAGCAAACCCGAGCTGGACCAACTGTGTCCATGTGTAAGAGCTTGCCGGGTCGCTTGGTCATCACCTGATTAACAGGTAGGTGAGAAGCAGAAACCATCTTCCCGTGACAACAAGGATGGCAAACAAGGTCCTTCTGAAACTTAAGCTAGGGCAATCCTTGGATTAGGCCAAGTGAGCTAAGTCTTTCAAGCAAGTCAAAACTCAAGTGATCGAGCCTCCTATGCCACTTCCACAAATCAGAAGAAGGACCAGCCATCAAACATCTAGCAGAGCCGAAAGAACGAGAAAAGTCGGCTCTGAAAACACGGCCAAAAGGGACGATCCAACAAACAAGATCTCCCCGAGGGTCTAAAACACGACTCAAACCCTTCTTAAAACGCACTTCACAATCATCCTCAAGAAGTTGCGAAACAGAAAGCAAATTGTAATGCAGGTTCGAAACCAAAGCAGCATCCTTAAGAACAAAGTTCTCAATGAGCCGAATAGCTCCTTGAGAAACAACCTTACCTCTACTATTATCCCCGAAAGTGATGTACTCCTTGTGCATCACAGGGCTAAGGCTGGAGAACCATTCCTTCTTTCCGGTCATGTGGCGCGAACACCCGGAATCCATGAGCCACATGTTCTCCAACCAAAGTTCTTGCATCAATAGAAAGGCAGGAAGTGAGCATATGGCACAACACTGGGGTTAGTATACTGAGAAGGATACCAGTGTTGTGTCATAGGCCCAGAAAAAGTGTTAGGAGCAACACCAAACTGTCCTCGTCCCATAGGTGGATAGCGATCACCACCGAACTGAAAAGGTGGTCCGCTATGGAACGGAAAACCTCCAAACTCACCACTATGTCCCATCTGAGCAAAGCGATCACCACCATACTGAAAAGGTGGTCCGCTATGGGACTGAGCAGCAAAACCTCTTACACTCGGCTCACGGTCGTATTGAGGACGACTAGAACCGCGATGGGCACGACCACCACCCCGTGGTCTAGCTGCCTGGGGCCTAGCTACCTGAGGGGGTGCACCTCCAGGCCTAGCGCACTGCCTCTAAACTCCCCGACCTTGCACACCATGAAAAGGGTGGTGCCTGGCCTGGTTGTTCAGCTCCAACTCCTTCCTAGCGTCTCTCTTCCTCCGAAAGCAAAACTCAGCTAGGTGACCCTCACGGTGACAGTACTCGCACTCAAACCTCACCACTCTCTTGGGTTGTTGGTTCCTAGTGTTGCGAGGATTGTTCACTCTGGCTGGCTGCTTGCCCTTCGGAAGGGGATCACTAGAGACGTCAGGAAGGGTGTCAAGTGTGTTTCTAAGATGGTTAGGTTTTGGAATCCACACTTACTTGCGAGGTGGAGCCTTGGGAGGTTCATCAAGGATGCCATCCTTGGTGATAGGCTTGGGAGGCTCAGGTGGGATGATCTTGGTGAGCTTAGGGATAGCGGATGGCTTCTCACTTGGGTTCACTCCGCTAAACTCACCAATCTTGCCAAAGGTACTAGCGCCCTTCCCACCTGAAGCAAAGCCTACTCCCGAGCAATCAGTTCCCCTCTTGAACTGACTGATCATCATGCCCAACTGCGGCTCACTGCATGACACCCAACTCAGGATGGACCGAAGGTATGTGTTTTCCTCCTCGGTTTGCATCCTGTCATGCCGACAGTTAGCAATCTCAAGCTCCATCCCCACGCATCGCTCACATGGAGCGGACAAAGTGCTAACTGGCCTTCAAGGCTTCAGCAAACTTGGCATTAACTTCTGTCAACTCAGTTCGCAAGCTAGGACAAAGCTTGCATGCACCAAGCAGAAAGGACCTTGCCTTCACTTCCTCCAGCTCCTTCTTCAGGGAGGGACACTCTTTGCAATCACCTACCAAGTCTAGCCTACTCTTCAGCTCATCATACACCTCAATCAAGGAGGCATACTTGGTTTGCAAGGTGGCAAAGTTTGTCATATGCATCGTGCACTCCTCACACTCCTCCACATCGGTCACCTTCACCTCAGACCTAGCTAACTCAAGCTCCTTAAGCACCTCATTCATCTTAGCCTTAAACTCATTGCGCTCTCGGATAGCTCGCTTGAGTTGCTTGTCCTGAGCGAGAACTATGTCGACAAGAGAATCGTGCTCACCGGTAAGACGATCGACAAGAGAAGAGGTTGATACCTCGGAAGCATCGTCGTCGTCATCGTCGTCGGTGTCGGCGTCCTTTGCCTGGCATTTGGCATCCTCTTTGTCCAAGGCCATGGTGCAGAGACCCTTGGAGGAGTGGCCGAAGAAGCAGAGTCCGTTGAAGCGTTCTTCAGTCTTGTGCTCGGACCCATCGTCGCTGGAGTCGCCGTCGGAGGTCTTCTCGCCGTCACTGATGGTGGCGAGGAAGGCACGCCGATCGGCGTCGAAAGCCTTCTCCATGTCCTCTCGGCGATAGCTGCCCTTCTTCTTCTTCCTGGCCTTGTTCTCCGGCTTGCCCTTGCGCCAGGAGTTGCGGTTCTTGCTGGGGAAGTTCTTGTCGTTCTTGGGGCAGTTCGCCATGAAGTGGTCTAGGTCACCACACTTGTAGCAGCCCTCGCGTGCGCCACCACGCCGGCGATTCAGGCGGTTGTTGTGAAACCGCGAGAACCGAGTGATGACGAGGGCGAGCTCATCGTCTCCAACCGCCTCCAACTGCTCCTCCGTGACTATAAGCAAAGATGACAACGAAAACAGAGGAGGTGAAGGGTCAGCAGAGAAAGTCGATCCACCTGTGCCTGAGACCAAAGCCATGGTATGTGAAGATGGGTTCTTCAGCTTGGCCTGAGTCAGGTGATCGATCTCGGTGGACTTGAGCTTGCTGAACAGCTCGTCCACAGTGAGGGTGTCATAAGACGTAGACTCTATGATGGTCGACACCTTCACCTCCCATACCCTCCGATCCAGGGCGTATAGCAACTTGAGAGCCCTCTCATGATCGTCATAGGGTAGGTTAGCCCGATTGGCACGCATCTTGTTCACAATCGTTTGGAAACGAGTGAACATGGCGTCAATCGTCTCTCCCTCCAACTGAACAAAGTTCTCGTACTCGCGCTTGTACGTCTCGAAGAGTCTGGTCTTGACCTGAGCGGTCCCCTCGTGATAGCTCTGAAGCTTCACCCAGATCTCTCGTGCCGTCTCAAGCTCAGAGACACGCTCGAACTTAGGAAGGGATATGCTGGCCAAAAGAGCGTTACGAGCCTTGGAGTTGGCCTCGTGCTGGTCAATCTGAATCTAACCCACACGAGCCGCAAGGACTACGTACTCAGCATTCTCACATATCTCCCATACAGAAGATCTGATGCTGTTGAGATAAGCACGCATCCGAATCTTCCAATAGGGATAGTTCGTTCCATCGAACCATGGAGCCTTGTCGTTCCCTCGTTCCATGTCGCCCTTAGGATCCAAAACCGATTAAGGTAGAGAAGATCCCTTAACCGGCTTCGATACCAATTGAAGGACCGGATTAGCGACCAGAGGGGGGTGAATGGGAGCCTCAAATTCAACTCATGAATAGCATGGCCCTTGTCCCAGAAATTCACCCCAAAAGCGAAGACTCGAAACGACCGGAGAGTTCACGACCTACGAGTAGGTGGATACCCAAGGAGATGTCCTAGTGGTACAGCGGAACCTCCGGAGAAACTCCAAAACCTACTGCCAAAGTCGCAGAGCAAAACTGCACAATCAGCAGATTCGCGGACTGTCCGGGGTCAGAGTCCCTGACTGTCCGCCGTTGAGTCCCGGACTGTCCGCGGCTGGGAGCCGGACTGTCCGCCGGCAAAAACGCAGAAACGGAACAGTACTGCAAGTCTGCTGGACAGGTCCCGGACTGTCCGCGGGTTTGTACCGCGGACTGTCCGTCGTTCACTTGACAGTGAACAGTCAGGGGTCTGCGCCTGACTGACCCTGAAGAATCCCGATCCGCGGACTGTCCGCCGTCAGGGGCGCGGACTGTCCGCCACCACCCAGAAAGCACAAACTTGCTCGGGTTCAAACACAAATCGAAATCGATCTCAACCAAATCAGGAGGAACTTTGATCAAACTCCTCCCAGGTGATCCTCTATGTATTGGGGTGCTAATCCTAAGAAATCATCGCACCAAACCAAGTTAATCAAGAGAGATTCGTGGATCACCGAGAAAGGGGGAAGAACAAAGAACGAACGCGAAATCAACCCGATCTATGGATTCGTGAGGTTAGGAGAGAAATCCTTCGGTAGAAAAAAGGGGCTCACGACCAAGAACAAATTGATTCAAGTGGAATCGAAAATCATCTCGCGGAGAGGGAGAACGAGGCAAATCTCCGGGAGATGAAAAACCAAAACGTGAAGAACACAGAACACGATTCAATTCCAGCCGAAATTCCTCCACACGAGGAGACAACAAGAATACGGTCTCGTTTCCTCAAAGATCCAAATACACAGAGGTATGATTTCCGTCTCTGCGGATCGCTTGCAGCGAGGTATGATTAGAACCTAAGCAGAGGGCTAGAGAGAGAGAGTGCTCAGGAACAAATGACTGCAAGGATAGATAGAGAGAAGGGGTGCCTCTCTTATTTATAGCCTAAAACAATAATCCCCTTCTACTCCTAGATACAAGAGCGAATCGGCCAACCCTAGGGGTATCCCGGTCCAACTCTGCTGATAGCCGATCCGACGGCCACGCGCCCATCTCATCCTTAGATTCGCCTCGACGCAAGCCTCAGGATGCCGCCACGTGCCGCCCTGTCGACCGCCGCGCCTACTTCGCGAATAGCTGCGCCGCCGCGCCAGCCTCTTCACGCCGCCACGCGTCGATCGTCCTTTTTGCGGACCTCCCCCCGGTTTTGAGGCCGAAACCGGGAAACCTGGGCCTTCCCCCGGTTTTGAGGCCGAAACCGGGAAACCTGTCCTCAGGCTGAGTTTTGTGGCCCAAACTCAAAAACCCGCGCGCCCAGGTTTTGAGGCCCAAACCTGGAAACCGTCCACGCCGAGTTTTGAGGCCCAAACTCGGAAACCAGCCACCCCGAGTTTTGAGGCCCAAACTCGGAAACCATCGAGGGTAGCTTTTCGAGGCTCAGCTACCGAACCCGTGCTGTAGACGGGATGTGGTTTGCACACCCCGAGTCCCAGCACCGATGCCGGAGCATGTCCAGCCTCCACGCCGGGCACAGTGCATTCGCCATCCTTCTCGGCCTCCCGCCAAGTGTCACGACGCCATCACCTTCCTCCCGACTCGGCTATATATGGCCAGGAAGCCCGTGGCCCGGCCCGGCCCGAGCACGGCATGGCCCGGTGGCCACCGGGCCCGGGCCGGCCCGGCCCGGGGGTGCGGGCCGTGCCTGGACCGCTACCCTGGCCCATGGCACGGCCCGGTCTAGCATGTGGCCCAGTGGTGGCCCGGTTAAACTAATATTTTTTGGTAAAAATGACGATATTTATGAGTTGATAATTATATATGTGTGTTGTTTATTATTATACTATTGAATTGATTAACAATTAGTTGAAAATGATAAATTATTTCAACACTTTGTGAAAATGATATAGATTTTTAGGGCTTTTTTAACTGACGGGCCATGGGCCGGCACGGCCCGAAAAACAGCCCGCGGGCCGTGCCTTGGGCCGACACTCAGGCCCGTAGCCCGTAGTGGCATGGCCCGGTTGGCCCGTCGGCCCGTGGCGGCCCGACCCTCACTGGGTCGGCACGACACGACGTCGGGCCAGGCCGGCCCGGCACGGCCCGTTGGACAACTATAGACTCGGCCGATGCACCGCACATCCCCATGTCCTCTTGCTCGTCAACGCCACGTGCCAGCTACCACAGCTGGTCCTCAGGTCTCCTGGTCCGTCGGTCCAAGCTCCACGTCCGCCCTTCACCGTTCCCGGTCTGTCGGCATGGCACGTCCCTACTTGACCTTCACCTCACCTTCGACCACTGCCTGAGCTCCGCACCTGCACATCAACACAGCCAAGAGACATGTTGCCCGTTGATCGATCACTCATCACTCAGGAAGGGAACCACAAGGGCACATATCAACCTTGTGTTCTCATATACATGCTTTTAGCTTCTTATTATCAGATTGTATCATGCGGTGGATTAATCTGATTGTAAGAAGTGGTGTAGACTTGTAGCGAGTAGTATGATACGGTGTATTAGCTTCGCTTGGGTTTATGCTTGCCGGGTTTATGAGGACTAGACGTGCGGCAGACTAGTTGGATTAACCTATGCATGTGTTGTTTGAATAGATTTATATTTACAAGTTACCTGTTTATAATTCATTATGTCTTGATGATGTCTTGGGTCTAGAATTTACATTTTCTTTTAAATGATATATGATGACCAATTTTCGTTTGTTCATGTATGTCTATTCTTACATGTGCATTCGGTAATCAATGCGTTTACATGCTTTCTTTTTATATTAACCGAATGACTCTATAAACATGCTTGACAGACAGCTTCTATAGCTGTATGTCATTGTGAGTGGCTTCAGGGCCGTAAATATGGAACTGTCTGGTCTCACCCAGCATGTTCCAGTTTTATTCTCAAAGTTTTATCCCTTGTTGGTTTTCAGGTCAAACCGACTGGCACGTCTCTGGATTCTAAATCGTCCGGGCACCCAATTGAAGCCACGCTTTCCGGCTTGCTGTGTGTGAGGCATGGTGCACCACATTTTGCGCCAACACATAGTATCGACAAAATATGGTCGATAGCCCACCTAGGGATATGCCCAAGGTGGTAGATTAGCGGGGAAGGCACGTAGGATGACAATCCAGACGTGACGCAAAGAAGAACTAGATGAACACCAGGGTTTATCCAGGTTCGGGCCGCTAGGTTTAGCGTAATACCCTACATCCTGCGTCGAGTTGTATTGATTGGATCTGGCTTGTGGCTTATGACCTATCCCCTCGGAGGACCTCTGCCCCTCCTTATTGTTGGTAGTTCTTAGCTTCACCTAGGATAGGGTAGCTAAAGTAGCTATCTACTAATGCCAAGTGGGGTTGTCAGTCCCGACACTAGTAGGAGCTACCTAGAGAGATTGCAATCTACCAGGAGGAGATTCTGCAAGCGCACAGAACTATCATAGTAGCACTTCGCCTGGGAGTACCAGGTGTCGATTTATTTGATCTCAAGGGAAGGCTAGGGTGGTGTATGAGTCGAGTCAAGGAGGGGATGAGAGTCGAAGAAATAAGAAAAGGGAAAAGGAGAGAAGGGAAGAGAGGGGATGAAAGGCTAGAAAGAATATATGGATGGATAGGTAAGGATGAAATGGATGGCTAAGGTAAGGTGGATAACTAGATGGATAAGGGGGTAACTAAGGGTAACTAAGATAACTAACTACTAACTACTAACTACTCCTAGATAACTACAAAGCAAGATAACTACGAAGCAAGACAGTTACGAAGCAAGGCAGGCAAATGACAATAAAGCAACTAAGTTGAGTATAGATTTATTCCTATCTTGTCAAGTATCGAGGCGTACTAGCCTTTACCACTTACTTAGGTTGAACGCTAGCACAACGAGCCTTACTGTTAAACTGGGCCAACTACGTGGTGGAATTCAAGGCGCACAGGGTTGTCACCTCCTGCTTGCCACCACAGCTATCCGGGGGTCCAGCCGTATCTGAAGGTAAGTCTATAACTAAGCACCACGCTTAACTATATTCTAACTATCTCTATCCTAGCTTTGAATAGAGACACCCTTGCGGACGTCAGAGCAAATACTTGACTTAATAAGATAAACACTAAACTAACTAAGCAACCTATTGGCAAAGATCAAACACTAAGCTCACTAGAGATTAACTACTATGGCTAAGTGAATTGAACTGTAGGATAGCTAGGTCACACTCAAGGTACTTGATAAAGTAATACTGAAAGTAATATTGAAAGTAATGCTTAAAGTAATACTGAGATAAAGATAAATGTACCTGAGATACAAGAGAGCAAACCAGACCAGAGATGTCGGGAAATCAACCGACCTCCGATGCCAGTCGCTCGCACCCGCTTCTCTCTTAGCAAGCTCTACGCTCCTTTTACCAAGAACTTAGGCTGAGCTGTGCTAAACTAAGAGCCGCGCTGTAGCGAGGGCACTAGAGCTATACTCTCTCTACTAGCTAACCTACTTGCCTAAGCTCTCTGAGCTTCTAACTTGACCCTCACTTGCTTCTCTTGCTTGTGTGTTGCTTGATGTGGGATGTGATGGTGTGATGCCTCAAGGGGGTATTTATAACCTTGTGGAGTGAGGGGAGTACTTATAGGGGGCAGCCAACCGACCTAGGGTTAGGTCAGGTGGCGGGCGCCACCCCCTACTGGAGGCCGCCAGTTCCCTGGCCATTGGATGCATCATCACTGATCCTACGGCCTCCAGGTGGTTGTCCAAGGCAGTTTGGAAGTCGGTTGCATGTCCTAGCAACCGACTTAGGTCATGATCCACGCCACTCCCCTCTATATCCCTCCGATCAAACCGACCTAGTGACCAAGCGCCAAGATTTGGCCTTGGGGTGGTCACATGGATCAGTGACATGGCAGGGGGGATTCTAGGCCAAACACTAGTGGTGGGCGCCACCTAGGGGTGGCGGGCGCCACCTAGGGGTGGCGGGCGCCACCTAGGGGTGGCGGGCGCCACCCCCCTAGGCCCATTTGGGCCCTGGTGAGTGGGTTTGACCTCTGATGGTTCAAATGTCCAAATTTGGTCCAAATTCCTGCATTCAAATAAAAATCTATGGACATGTGGAATTTGGTTAGTTTGAAACCTATTTGAATACATTTCATGCCTTTTCGGTGGACTTTAGAGTAAAATGTTGATGGTAAAACAGGTGTTTAAGGACCATCAACACTTATATATTCCGAAGGGACAGAGTTACATGATAAGTATCTGAGTTAGTATTGTATCTAGATTACAACTGTGGTGCGGTGCATGCCGTGCGCCGCACGCCATCATCTTGCGGGCCGGATGATCCCCAGTGGTGCGGCCCATGTACCATCGTGTGGTACCCTGGGGTCTATATCCCCACAGCTAGTCTCCGAGCCTGACAACGGGTGACTCGGTCACGTGGTGCCAGGGTCTTGAGAATAATCAGACTTATATACATGCGCGAACGAGCGCCATGTATACACGGTAGTCCCCAAGGCTGCTAGAAGATGAAGAATAAATCTTGTAGCAGGCTTATAAAAAGGGAAATCTACATTGGTGAAAGTAGTATGTCACCCGAGCAGGTTGTCGAACGACGAGTCCGAGCACCGAGCAGTCCCTAGGTTAGCTGGTGAGCTCTCGGTGTAGCCGTCGATGAACGCCGAGGAGTATGACTAGCTGGTCGGTGATGACGTCTGAGCTCCTAGTGGTGAGCACCGAGCGACCCGACCAGGTGGTCGACGATGGCATGAAGAATCCGAGCACCGAGGAGTCCCCAGGTCAGCTGGTGAGCTCTCGGTGTAGCCGTCGATGAACGCCGAGGAGTACGGCCAGCTGTTCAGCGATGACGTCCGAGCACCTGGTGGTGAGCACCGAGCGACTCGGCCAGGTGGTCGATGATGGTGTGAAGAATCCGAGCACCATTGAGTCCCCAGGTCAGCTGGTGAATCGGTGTAACCGTCGATGAGCGTCGAAGAGTATGACCAGCTGGTCGGTGATGACGTCCGAGAGCCTGGTGGTGAGCACCGAGCGACCTGACCAGGTGGTAGACGATGGCGTGAAGAATCTGAGCACCAAGGAGTCCCCAGGTCAGCTGGTGACTCTCAGTGTAGCCGTCGATGAGCGTCGAAGAGTACGGCCAGCTGGTCGGCGATGACATCCGAACGCCAGGTGGTGAGCACCAAGCGACCCGACCAGGTGGTCGACAATGGCATGAAGAATCCGAGCACCGAGGAGTCCCCAGGCTAGCTGGTGACTCTCGGTGTAGCCGTCGATGAGCGTCGAAGAGTACGGCCACCTGGTCGACGATGATGTCCGAACGCCAGGTGGTGAGCATCGAGCGAAGCGACCAGCTAGTCGACGACGAAGTCCGAGCGCTAGGTGGTGAGCACCGAGCGAAGCGACCAGCTGGTCGGCAATGAAGTCCGAGCGCTAGGTTGTGAGCACCAAGCGACCCAACCAGTTGGTCCCCAACAATGACCTTCTTGTCCTTCATGACTGGTCCAGCCCTCGAGCATAAAGGATAAGCTTGTTGACCGAACCTCGACCCTAAAAAATAAATACGAAGAATGGTAGTACATGACGTACAAATGAAACATGGAGAAAAACTAGCGGTGGAAAAATAGCATATGCCGCTCAGCGATCAGTCAACTCGTATGAATGCTCAGTATTAAATAAAATGCCCTGAGCAATTTGTTTGTAACTGAGTCGCTAACCTCAGCTAGTCGATAACTTCGGAGCGTGAGGTGCAGAGCCCAGGCACGCGTAAGAGCACCAGCGTCACTGAGGAGCCGCTGCCGACCACCCGTAACGCAGAGCGCGGAGCTACATTCATGAGTAGGGAGGAGCCGGAGATAAGGCTGTCTCTGAAAGCACGAGTGTAAACGTGACTGCTCGGGAAAACGTATATGTCATCCTCAGGATGGTATATATGGTGAAAATAATGAAGAGCCATTGTGAAGAAATAATGTGACCGCGGAGGCACATGATAAGAGTCTGGTGTGACCACGAAGGCACACAATGATATCTAGAGATATATGATGATGAAGGAATATTTGATTAATATGAAAGATAATACTTAGCTTGATTGTCATTCGAACGAAGTAGCCGACGAGAGGCGTCGAGGACGGCGATGAGTCAACAACAAGCGGTCGACGAGGATGGCGATGAGACGATGACGACGACATGATGGCTCGCTTGTGGCTCGTTGGCTCGTTGGTGGCTCGTCGGTGGCTCGATGGCTCGTTGGCTCGTCGATGGCTCGTCTTTGGCTCAACGATGACGTGATGGCTCGGTTGTGGCACGTCAGCTCGCGGGCGGCTTGTTGGCTCGTCGATGGCTCGACGACGACGTGATGGCTCGCTTCTAGCTCATAGATGATCAGAGTGAGCATAGGGCACGGGTCGTCGAGCAACTTCTCGTAATCCTCATTGTTGACACTCCTTAATGGAATCACTCTAAGAATGAACCGCCTAAAATAATAATCTAGTGAAGGCACTAAAGAGTGTACGGGACACTACTAACTTCACTTAACATCAAGTTGTCATCCCCAACATGAAGCTAGCAATGTAATTATATCAGGGCACTGGATTTAAAGATAGATATTTAACCGCAAGCGCACAGATAAATACACCCGTTGTAGAAGCATTTCACCCAAGCTAGTCTCAGGTATCGTTATTTATATTTAGCCTAGAGACTAATCAATTCAAAGTATGATGGCATTATACTAATGAGGACTTAACAACATTTAATATGGCACACACTTAAGATAAAGACTGATAACACACTTATTACTCTAAATAGGGATCATATTACAGAGTAAATGATAATGATAAATGATAAATGATACCAGAGATCAGATCAATCAAAGATAATCCTAGAACAGTACTACCTAGCAAGTGATGATTTGAACAGGCATTAAATAGAAACATTCCTAAGTTATTCTAATTACAAGTCATAGCATACATTGATTAGTGCAAACATATTTGGCAATCATTGGCTAGGTCAGATCATATTTATAATCAAGAGACAACTCCATAGTAAAGGTGCCAAACAGAGTAACCACTATACCATGAGTTAACTGAGTCATACTGAACACAACATTCGGGAGGTGGAATACAAAGGACTCAACAGGAATATCACACCCGCGATCTACCAGTCTATCCGGAACATACGACGCATTCGCAGATAAATAGTGTATAGGCACCACGCCTACGCAGCATCTATCACCCACCCAATGATCATTAAGATGAGCGCTATACGAACATGAGTATAAACATAATAATGAACTATCTATGCCAAATATATAATCATCCTATAAGCAATATAATTAAGAATATAATAGTTGATGTCTTAGTCATATCAATTGTATTGCTATCTAGAATATAAAGATGAACAATAAGGTGAATTAGATCATCGAGAAGAACTAAAGTACGAACTAGAACATGAACTAGAACAGGATTATGAACTAGAAGATGAACTAGACGATGAACATGAACTAGACGATGAACTAGAACATAAACAATGAAGAACAATGATGAACTAGAAGAGCAATTATGAAATAGATCCATAATGTTAATACAAGAGAGAAGATCTTGGGTTTACCGAGCCTTCTCGTGACTAGATCAGGAATCCAAGCGAAGCTTGCCTCCTCTAATCCTATTCTATCTAACTATTCTAGGTGGATGAAGTTCTAGGGCTTCCGATTGATCTCCCTCTCTGATAATTCTGATGATGATCTGATGAATGTAATGTCTGATGATCTGGAGAGGGGGGTCAGGGGCTGTTTATATAGCCCAGGGCGATGAACCGTGGCCGTTAGATCAAACCGACTTAAGGTACGGCTAAGATACATCCTAGAGGTCGGTGGGAGAAGGTTCCAGAAGATAGACTCTGTAGGCCCCAAGAGGGGACCGATTGGTCCCTAGGTGGGACCGGTCGGTCCCACCTGTCATCCTCTCGTGGTGGTCGACCTCCTGGTGTCTTCTTGTGTCCTCTGGAGTCTTCTAGAAACTTCCTGACGTGGCGGTGGAGTTATCTCCCGATGATTTCCTTCTATGGGAAGCTATCGGTGTTGATTTCCTGGTTTAGTCCCTGCAGAATCATAGTTCACCAAAACTCGCAGAATATTGTCAATTAAAACCTTAAACCTTTGTTGGTTATCAAATTCTTGCCCTTTTCATATTTATTTATCCTTTAATTTTGATAGATAACCGGTGTCAACAATTCTCCCAAGCTAACCTTTTGCTAGTCCCTTAGCAAATATTCATGATGAATCAGGAATTGCTACTATGCTTTCACACCTCAATGGTACATATGTTCAAACAAAAATCTTCCCTTGGATTAGAGTTAACTATTCTGACTTTCTCATATTACCTTTAACTATGGAGCTTTTGCCTTCACCTGAATCTTTAAACAATCGAAAGATAGAATAATCAAGTTAAGCACTGCATCTCTAACTCTTTGATCAACCTTTATTCTGGAGTTTTTATATATTTTCAAAATAAAAAACAGAGATTCCACTGTATGACACTCTCAAATCGCTCTTTTATATTTTATGATTCCTCACTTATGCATTTTCCTTCCTTCTATGGATATATATATCTGGAGCTTTAAGAAGTGAAAAGCATATCTTACCAAGTCAAAGTTCAAAGTTAGGGAGAAAGATGTCATACTCATAGATCAAGATCTTAGAACATTTGAAATTTGTCATCTCTTGCTGGCATATTATAATTAGAGGGACCATGGGCTATCATTCTTTTTTTCATATTTTTATCATAACTCTCTTTTTTTCTTTTGAGGTAGTCGGACACTTGTCCCTTTTTATTTCCTCCTTTTATACTTTTGCATAGTCCCATGCCTCTAACACAACACTACTTCGAAAGAGTGAATCTTTTAATAAAACATTCTTGATCTCTAGAGCATGATAAGTTTCTCAACCATAACTAAAAACTTAGAACAAAGCAAGTAGCCTTATCTTAAGATCATATATTAATGGCTCTGGGTAGGAACTCATGTTATGTCATACAGGATCTCATCATGTGTTTTTAATCTTTTCAAAGTGTAAATCTCCAGAACTCTAGTTTCTCTAGGAATTAGATAAGCAGCAGCTCAAACCTTTTTATTTCATATCTCACAATTATCTAGACTTTAGATCAAGCATTTGCAATCCACAGGTTTCAGGTTCAGAGTTTATTCAGAACAGCTTTGTCTAAAACTCAACAAAATTTAAGTTTAAACACTAGGTACATAAAAGGAATTACGGCAGAGCAATTGTTCATCATTTTTATCATGAGCAAAATTAAGTTTATATCCACCTAGACATTTATTTATTATATAATATCTTTATTTGGTTTTATAAAATTTATTCATCTTTTTAGGGGTTTCTATATTTATTAACCTGATCTAATTAAACTGAACTAATAGTAATAGATAAAAAGTCGTGATACTTATCATGGTAACTGAGGGTGCCTTCCCCCAAGCTGGATCTTGACGTGGTCTTTTTCTCGAGTAGACTGTTAGTGGTTTCTTGAGTCCTTCTCTTCTTCTTCTTCCTACTGAATTCAAAGATAGACAACACAACTAGTGGAACTTGATTAAGCGTTAGTGATAAATATTCCTCCATTTTGTCTAGTTGTCTTAAAGCTCTTAAGATTATTTATGTTCTTCCTGTCCACTAAGCAGAGTTTCAACAGTGTTTCGTAGTATCTCTTTTTAGATTTTTGTTGTTATGGATGTATGCAATGCAGAAGTAAATATGCAAATGTATCATTTTTATTTTTATGCCTCCACAGAAAGTGTACTACTCTCATGGGGCTTAGAGTTTTCCATATTTTTATTTTGTTTTCTAATGCAGATATAATTGCTGAGAAGTAAATATGATTCTAATAGTAAAATGATCATGCTAAATCTACTAATTATGCAATGATGAATTTAATGCTAATGACTATGAATAACTCTCGGGTTACCTTTCGGCGAGGATTCAATGTTTATAGTCTATCGAACAAGACTCCTTATATGCTCTTTATTCTTCCTTGGGTGCATCAGCAGATCCTGAGGAGGACCTTGATGATTGCACATCAGTAGAACTCTCTTTCTTTTTTCATACTTGTTTGACTGGTGGACTTGTCTCTTTTACTTCATCGTCCTTAATTTCCTTTAATGGGATGTCTTCACTCCTGGTGACTTCTCCTTCATAGTCAGCCCATCCATCATTGATTGGTCGGTTCTTGTTGCGTTGGGATGTGCGGCGCCTCCTCCTTGAGTGGTTCTTCTTTTCCTGTACATTAGTGGCATAGCTATTAAAGTAATAGCGTACCTTCTCCTTTGGGAACTGGAAGTGGATCTCTCCAGATCTCATGTAGATGATGGCACCAGTGGTGTTGAGGAAGGGTCTTCCTAGGATGATGTGAATATCGTCTTCTCTTCCCATGTCTAGTACTATGAAGTCGGTGGGAACATAGTGGTCTTCAATTTGGATCATCACGTCTTTTACTATTCCCTCCAGAAATCGATAAGTTTGGTCCGCTAGCTCCAGCTGCACATATGTTTGATACATGGGTCTATTTTTATATAAGTATTCATATGTTACCTTAGACATTATGTTAACACTTGATCCGATGTCGCAGAACATTTTGTGGAATGTACTTCCCTCGATCTTGCAATCGATGGTGGGTACGTCTGGGTCGTCTCTCTTAGCGAGGTATGGTGATGGAAGAAGATGGTCATATTCTGTTTGGACAGAGTTGACCATCCACAGTGTGTCTTGATGTGGTTGTGTAGCCTTGCTCTTCCTCCTTCTGTTCCTATTCTTCTTCTTTGATGATATAGTGTTTGCATCTTCGTAGGGCATCTGAGGGTGGACTCGGGTAGTGAGTGTACGGCTCTTGAAGCTGAATCTTTCTTTGTTGCCTGTGATTGTGAAACAGATCTTGGCGCTGTCCGCGTAGATGATGACTTTGGTTGAGCTTAGGAACGGGCATCCAAGAATAATGGTGCTCTATTGTCTCCACCTATTTCGACGATCATAAAGTCTACACACACATACGAGTGTCCCACTCGTACACAGACATCTTCTAGAATTCTCAATGGGTAGCACAGTGTCTGATCTGCAAGCTGCAAACACATACTTGTATATAACAGAGGTGCACCATGAATTTGTTCGTATATTACCTTTGGCATAATGTTGATGCTTGCTCCAAGATCGCAGACTGCTTCTTCAAAACTGTTAGGTCCAATGTGGATCGGAATGACAGATCTTCCTGGATCTCCTTTCTTCGGGGCAATAGAGTCATCCTTCCATTCCCTCGATGGTCTAGGTATGAGATGTCCTGCATCAAAAATATCTACAAGATTTGCAGTCTCTAACTCTTTCGGACTTCTGGGAATCTTACCTTTTTCAGCCATAGGGACTGAAGCTGCTAACTGAGATAACTGAGATTCTATCATCTTATTAAAGCTATGTTGATTCTTTATGACAGAAGTAAAGGTATCCATTCTAGTATTAATGTTTTCAAGCAGTTTATCATTGGAAGCTATTTTCTTAGACATATTATCAATAATCTTGTTTTGATTAGATATCATCTCTCTCAAAGGTGGTTGGTTAAATGTATTACCTTGGTAGTTACCTGAGTAGTTACCTGAGTAATTAGGCCTTGATTGTTGGTTCCATCCTTGAGCTTGTTGAGGACGATAATTGGTGTTGTTGTTGATGTACTTCGCATCCTCTTGGATCTCAGGGCAGTTGCTCCCTGAATGACCAGTGCCTCCACACTCTTCACATGTCATGCGAGATTCGTAGATTTGCTTGACGTCTTCTTTCTTGGGAGTGTGTTCATCGAACTTCTTCATGAGTAGGTCAAGTTTGGCAGACAGCATGTCTACTTCCTTTAGTTGATGTATTCCTCCCCTCTTACGTGGTTGAGAGCGTTCCTCGTTCCATCTTTGGTTAGAGGCCATCTTCTCAATTAGTGTAGTAGCATTGTTGATAGTGAGTGATAAGAATGATCCTCCAGCAGCAGCATCTACATTCTCACGAGTACTCAAAGTGAGCCCGTGGTAGAAGGTCTGCATGAGTAGCCAATTCTCCATCCCATGGTGAGGGCATTCTGATATGTAGTCTTGAAAGCGTTCCCAAGCCTCTGGGATTGATTCATCATATTGTTGCTGGAAAGTTGAAATCTTGGCACGGAGGGCATTCGTCTTGCCCACTGGAAAGAACTTTGCTAGGAAGGCGGTTGAACAAATTGCCCACGAGGTATTTTTGTCTTTTTTGGCGTAGAACCATTGTTTTGCTTTTCCCAAGAGTGAGAATGGGAATAAGCGAAGTAGAATGGCGTCCCTTTCGACTCCTTTGATGGTGAAAGTGCTACAAATCTCCAGAAAGTGTTGGAGATGAGCGCTTGCGTCTTCATGTGCCTTTCCGCAAAACTGATTAGCTTGCACCATGTTGATCAAAGCTGGCTTGAGTTCAAATCTGTTGTCTCCCACATTGACTGTTGGTCCAGTCCTGATGTTGGCAGTGGTTGGTGCAGAGAATTCGCGGAGTGACTTGTCAGCCATGGTGTCCAATACTGGTGTTAAGCTTCTTCTTATCTGGCTAACTTCTGGAAGTGGTGGTGAGGGTCTTTTGAGTTTGCGTCTTGTTTTCTTTAGTAAAGCTTCGGGATCCTCAATGTAGTTTTTAGGAAGTTGGAAACCAGTCATATATTACACCCTGCATAAGATAAAAAGATAAACAAAGCCAGGGTAAGCCTGTTTGAGTAGAGATAAATAATCAGTGCATTACACATGTGTGTAAGTAAAATGATATGTTCTAGCTATCATTTTAAATGCTGCTAATGCAATGTCCTATCAGTGTTCATAAAGATTTTAATGAATAACCCTAGGTACCATCCCTAATTGAATGGATGTGTTCCCAGGCAACGGCGCCAGAAATGCTTGTTGACACTCCTTAATGGAATCACTCTAAGAATGAACTGCCTAAAATAATAATCTAGTGAAGGCGCTAAAGAGTGTACGGGACACCACTAACTTCACTTAACGTCAAGTTGTCATCCCCAACATGAAGCTAGCAATGTAATTATATCAGGGCACTGGATTTAAAGATAGATATTTACCCGCAAGCGCATAGATAAATACACCCGTTGTAGAAGCATTTTACCCAAGCTAGTCTCAGGTATCGTTATTTATATTTAGCCTAGAGACTAATCAATTCAAAGTATGATGGCATTATACTTATGAGGACTTAACAGCATTTCATATGGCACACACTTAAGATAAAGACTGATAACACACTTATTACTCTAAATAGGGATCAGATTACAGAGTAAATGATAATGATAAATGATAAATGATACTAGAGATCATATCAATCAAAGATAATCCTAGAACAGTACTACCTAGCAAGTGATGATTAGAACAGGCATTAAATAGAAACATTCCTAAGTTATTCTAATTACAAGTCATAGCATACATTGATTAGTGCAAACATATTTGGCAATCATTGGCTAGGTCACATCATATTTATAATCAAGAGGCAACTCCATAGTAAAGGTGCCAAACAGAGTAACCACTATACCATGAGTTAACTGAGTCATACTGAACACTACATTCGGGAGGTGGAATACAAAGGACTCAACAGGAATATCACACCCGCGATCTACCACTCTATCCGGAACATAGGACGCATTCACAGATAAATAGTGTATAGGCACCACGCTTACACAACATCTATCACCCACCCAATGATCATTAAGATGAGCGCTATACGAACATGAGTATAAACATAATAATGAAGTATCTATGCCAAATATATAATCAAAGCATCCTATAAGCAATATAATTAAGAATATAATAGTTGATGTCTTAGTCATATCAATTGTATTGCTATCTAGAACATAAAGATGAACAATAAGGTGAATTAGATCATCGAGAAGAACTAAAGTACGAACTAGAACATGAACTAGAACAGGATTATGAACTAGAAGATGAACTAGACGATGAACATGAACTAGACGATGAACTAGAACACAAACAATGAAGAACAATGATGAACTAGAAGAGCAATTATGAAATAGATCCATAATGTTAATACAAGAGAGAAGATCTTGGGTTTACCGAGCCTTCTCGTGACTAGATCAGGAATCCAAGCGAAGCTTGCCTCCTCTAATCTTATTTTATCTAACTATTCTAGGTGGATGAAGTTCTAGGGCTTTCGATTGATCTCCCTCTCTGATAATTCTGATGATGATCTGATGAATGTAATGTCTGATGATCTGGAGAGGGGGGTCAGGGGTTGTTTATATAGCCCTGGGCGATGAACCGTGGTCGTTAGATCAAACCGACTTAAGGTACGGCTAAGATGCATCATAGAGATCGGAGGGAGAAGGTTCCAGAAGATAGACTCCGTAGGCCCCAAGGGGGGACCGGTCGGTCTCTAGGTGGGACCGGTCAGTCCCACCTGTCATCCTCTCGTGGTGGTCGACCTCTTGGTGTCTTCTTGTGTCCTCTGGAGTCTTCTAGAAACTTCCTGACATGACAGTGGAGTTATCTCCCGACGGTTTCCTTCTATGGGAAGCTATCGGTGTTGATTTCCTGGTTTAGTCCCTACAGAATCATAGTTCACCAAAACTCGTGGAATATTATCAATTAAAACCTTAAACCTTTGTTGGTGATCAAATTCTTGCCCTTTCATATTTATTTATCCTTTAATTTTGATAGATAACCAGTGTCAACACTCATCGTAGTTGAACAGCCAAGCCAACAATGTCTTCTTGTCGACGGTGATGGAATTGTCTGGCCCTCGATCTTTCCTACTGGTCGTCATAGCACCGCTTATTACGGCGATCATCACTGTGACGCGGTTGGAGGTCGGAACGAGAGGTACGGCGATGTCGTGCTCGAAGATCGATCTCTGATCAGATCTACGAGAGCAAGAGTGTCACTGATGCCTATCATGACCCGGTCGATGGATTCGATCAGATCGATGTTGTCGACACGTCGTCCCCGATAGCGGGGAAGCGTGGTCGGAGCGCCGGGGGAGATGACCTCAAAGAGATGTCAAAGTTGGTCTCGCCGATGCTGAAGTGATGGAAGCAGATCCGTTCAGCACAGGGGAAGCCTGCACCGCCTCCACGCCCCTGGCGGCGGCATCGACGTCGGTGGTCCAGGAGAATGACCCGACGGCGAATGTGAAGCCCACCGGAAGAGTCGTGGAAGCAGGGAAGATGACCATCTGGCTCGCCATGGAGTCTCCACGCACATGCCCCATGGTGGGCGCCAGCTGTCGACGAAATATGGTCGATAGCCCACCTAGGGGTATGCCCAAGGTGGTAGATTAGCGGGGAAGGCGCGTAGGACGACGATCCAGACGTGATGCAAGGAAGAATTAGATGAACATCAGGGTTTATCCAGGTTCGGGCCGCTAGCTTTAGCGTAATACCCTACGTCCTGCGTCGAGTTGTATTGATTGGATCTGGCTTGTGGCTTATGACATGTCCTCTCGGAGGACCTCTGCCCTTCCTTATATATTCCGAATGGACAGAGTTACATGATAAGTATCCGAGTTGGTATTGTATCTAGATTACAACTGTCGTGTGGTGCATGTCATGCGCCGCACGCCATCATCTTGCGAGTCGGACGACCCCCAGTAGTGCGGCCCATATACCATCATGTGGTACCCTGGGGTCTATATTCCCACACATAGTGAGTGGGTGAGCCTTATGCAAGTACAAGTTGTGCCTAAAAAAGGAAGCATGATAGTTGTTAGAAATAAAAAGAATAAATTAATTTCCCAGAGAACCATCATTAGATGCAGGATGTGCATTGATTCCTGAAAACTGAACAAGGTGACAAAGAAGGATCATTTTCAATTTTCCTTTATTGATGAAATATTAGCGCGATTGGCAGACCACTCTTTATTTTATTTTTTTGATAGGTATTAAGGATATCATGAGTTTCCAATCTACCACGACGATCGAAGCAAAACCACTTTTATATATCCACACGGAACTTATCCTTATCATATACTGTAATGTCTTTTGGACCGTGTAAATATAACAATATAAGAAAATATACTACCATGTCGCATCAATCACAGATTACACCGAAAGAATACGTTACGGTTACTTTCTATTTCTAATAAAGCTTGATCCATGAAATAAAGAAGCTCCATCATGACGGTACATTGCCACTGCTAGCGGCCCGGAGCCAGGCTACAAGCACCACGGCGTTCCAGGCCAGGCCTGATCGCCAGCATGAGACATGACCATGTGAGAGGCGCAGCGCCGCAGCGGTGCTCACATGCGAATGCCGCCGCTGAAGATTAAAGGCAATGGGCCATCAGGCAAAGCTACCGCCGGATCGGGGACGACGAAGCCGTGCGGTCAGGACTGAGCGGCGAGGCGAGGCGTGACCGATCGGATGGATAGGCAGGATGCAGGAAGCAGCAGGATCGGCAGTGCCACTTGCCGAGCTGCAACGTTTTTCCTGTGGAGCAAGTGCCTTCCGAAAATATTGTTTACACCGGCGCCGCGAGTTTTCCTAAAATGGGCGCGATCTGCTTCGGGCAGTCCGCAGCTGGGATCCGGCCTATCTGCCGCGAAACGGTTTCCAGAGCGAAACGGCCATTCTATAGTAGTAGCTTCTTGGAGCTCTGATCGAGCAGCACAAAGTGTTAAAGTACTGAAACCAGAGGCGGAGCCGAGGCCTGATCACCCTGGACCCATAGGAGTGCTGCAGTAGACTTTCTTAAAAAAACAAATTTGAAAGATACTTAAAGATCTTACTTATTTCTCTCTTAAAAAAAAGTAATGATACTATTAAAAAAGAAAGATTGTTTTCTAGGGAAAAAAAATCTCAAAAAGAAAAGCTACATACAAAGATGAGGTAGCACGCGCCCCGTATACAATAGTTTAAAACTTAAAACCATTTTGGTCCTTTAATTTTACTTGTAATATCGGAATATACTTATATAAATAAATTTAGTTAGTAACATAAATGTTGTTAAAAAATTTCTATGAAAATAGTCAAATTTAAGAAAGTTTGAACTGTACGTATTTTATAGCGTTTTTTTGAACATAAGGTGTATATTCCTTATTAGATACTTTGTACACAATAATCTTTTGTTCAATAATATATCTTTTTTTTCTCGTCTATCTGTCACATTTCTTTGTGCTTTGGTTTCCGTGTATACATAATTTTTTTAATAGTAATTATAATTATTTTCTTTTGTCTTTTAATTGCAGTGTCCACTACAAGAAATGGTTGGCTTTTTGACATAAAATCCATTTGTGACGCTGGCTTTTTGACGTTAATTATGATATAGTTATGTGAGTTATGACATTAGTTATGTGAATTATGGCATCAGTTATGTGTATTATGACAAAGTGCAATGTCAAAAGATGATTGTCCTTCAACTCATGTCATAACTAACATATTATGACATAAACTAATGTCATAACTAACATATTATGTCATAAACCATACATAATTAACGTCAAAAAGTCAGCGTCACAAATAGATTTTATGTCAAAAAGCCAACCATTTCTTGTAGTGTGTCGTGTTATATTTTTACTTATTTGATATCCTAATTAATGAATATAGAGAACTATATATTTTTTGTGTAGAGAGTGACTTTGTTATTAGCATGATGTTTTGTCTCGCCCAGGCTCCCTAAAATTTTTGGCTCTGCCACTGACTAAAACAACATCAAGGCAACTAGCGATGTTGAGGCACCATTGTTGCCTCCAAGAGCACAATTCCGGAGCTTTGCTCCAAACTACTTGAGCGACAACCATGACGATATAGTAGTGCCATAGTGTAGTAAAATTATCTCCAACAGTCAGGGCTCAAATTGGATACCCATTCTTTTATTTGGGTACCCTAGAGTAAAATGGTCTCCTACCTAAAAACTTGATTCTCCAACAGCTCATGTAAAAAAAAACCGTTTGTCTCCTCACGCTCAATCCCCGTCTCCCTCCCTCTACGCGTCTCAACTTCCTCCTCTTCTCTTCGCCGAATCCGGCGCCGCCCCTCCCTCTCTCCCCCGAATCCATCATCGCCCCTCTCTCTCTCTCTCTCTGTGTGTGCTACAGTACTGCTCTACTGGATCCGGCGTCGCCCTCCCTCTCTCTCTCAGATCCGACGCCACCCCTCCCTCTCTCTTCTGGATCTGCCGCGCCTCGGGCGTTGACGGACAGCTAGGTCGCGCGCCTCGCCGCGCCCGAGGTGGACTTCGCGCCGGCGCCGGTGCCGACGAGCAGCCTGGCCACACCTCGCCACGCCCGAGGTGGACCTTCTGCCAGTGTCTACGCTGACAAGCCGCCTGGCCGCGCCCGAGGCGGACCTCGCGCCGTCGCCGATGACCTGCTCCGTCGAGGCCGTTGTCATCATCTTGTCCTAGGGCCCACCACTACGGCCACAAAAATTTGCATCGTTCCTTCTCCACGACGCTTTTTTGTGTTTTGGTGGGGTGTGTATGCAAACTGCGTCTCTCGTTTGGGTTCTTTGTTAGAGCATATTCCCGGTATGCAAAAGCACTGTGAATCACCTATTTTTGTGTTTGGGTATTTTGTTGGAGTAAGAGCAACTCCAACGATTTTGTAAATGAGTTTGACATTTTTGTTTTTTTTTTTTTTGCAAAAATGTCTAAAAATTTCTTATCCAACGGTTTGACAAATGAACTTAGCATTTTTAGCAACTTGGCAAACAACGGGTGATATTTGGCATATATGCCAAGCTGCGGTTCGTTTGGCAATCGCCCTCGCGTGCTACTCCCGTGAGATATTTCTCTTTCGCGCGTATAATTTTTTTTTAAGTCTAAATACAAAATCATTGGAGATTGACTCTTTTTACCTTTACCATATTAATTTAAGAGTTGATAAATACCATATTTTGCTAAATAAAAAATGCAAAATGATTGGAGTGGCTCTAACGGAGTTGCCGTGGAACACCCCCTAGTTGCATCGCAATTCGCAGCGCACCCACCGGCGGCGGCGCTCTGCGCTCTGGGTGAGAGCATGTGCGCAGTGCGCTGCTACTTTCTGTTTCACGACAAGCACCAGTAGTACTAGGCACTAGCATTAGCAAGCAGACCGGATACAATAATAGTAGTCTGCCGACTTTTTTTCCTCTTCTTCTCCCGTCCTGCCCGAGAACGGGGACCTAGGTACAGCAAGTCTGGTGCTGGCTCTAGTAGAAGAAAAAGAAGTAGGTGTCCCGGTCCGGGGGCCGGGTCATCAGGCCATGTGCCCTCGGCAGCCCCGCGATCTAGTGCAGCTAACAACGGTGATTAGGATATACGACGACCGCATCTTGAAAAGAATCTAACCGGTATGCAGTACTACCAGTAACTCATCGGTTTGTTGTTGTTGTTTCCGACCCTAATCCACACCTGCTGCAGCGCCTGCTTGACAGGCTGCTGCCGCTAATCACAACGCAGTCGTAAGACTGACTGGTTTTGGTCGACACGGGTCTGGATCTGGACTGGAAACCGTGGTGGTGGTGGCGCACGAGTCACGAGTCCCGAGTCCTGAGTCACGAGCCCAACCACGCAGCCACGCATAAAGCGGAGCTGCCAGCCAGCGTGATGGGGCATGGCCCCTTTCCCTGCGCACCGGCTGGCGCCGCACATGCCGGGCCGGGGCGGTACGCTTCCATAACTGCCCTCACCTCCCGGCTCCCGCCCTAGTACCGTGCTACGGTACCACCACCGACTGCTGCCTTGCTCTTCACTTGCTCCTCCTCCTCGGCCCCGGCCCCGCGTGCATGTAACCACAGCTAGCGCGGCGGAACCGGACGCCTCTCGCTCCCAAATATCTCCTCGCATCGCATCGCATCGCATCCCACAGGTTCTCTTCACCTTTGGTCAGGCTCGTCAGGCACAGGAGGCGGGCGGCCAACAAGGACGAGCGATGGCGAGCAAGGTCATGTCCATCCTGGTGCTCGCGTTGCTGCTCCTCGCCGCCGTCGCCTTCCCCGTGGTACGTCAAGGCATTTTTCTGCATTCGAGTGCATACAAAGCTTGCCCACTAATCGAGCGATTTGCTCCCCAGTCTGCAGGTATGCGGCAGCAGGGGAAGAAGGGCGGCGGCGGCGGTGGTGGCAGCCTGAAGCCCTGGGAGTGCTCGCCCAAGTGCGCGTCGCGGTGCTCGCGGACGCAGTACAAGAAGGCCTGCCTCACCTTCTGCAACAAGTGCTGCGCCACGTGCCTCTGCGTGCCGCCAGGCTTCTACGGCAACAAGGGCGCCTGCCCCTGCTACAACAACTGGAAGACCAAGGAAGGAGGACCCAAGTGCCCCTAGATCCATCCCAGACTACAGCACCAGGCCCGGCCGCCATTGTTCCCCTCCCTGCTCCGAATCTGGAGTTACCCACTGGGCTATAGGCCGCTAGGCATTTTATTTTATTATTAAATTATTTCTAGTGCTCCGTTGTCTGCTGAATCTGGAATGGTGCCAGCCAGATCTGCATGCTCAGTGCCCTACTCAGGGCACCCGCACTCACATGAACTCTAAGCCGATCTCTTCAATAATCTTAACTTTTAACAATATGACTTAGGGTGGTTTTGGCTCATATGACACTCTCTGATGATCTCGGATTGTGAGTATAAGTTTAGCTCTTGATCAGGAGCTAATTTTCTCTCTCTTGTATTACAATATGAAAACAACTGGCCATTGGGGCTGCCCTCCGGGAGAGTGAGATTCGTAGGTAGGGTGGCATGCCATTTGAATCCTGAATCCCCTTCCCTAGGTAGAGTGAGGATTCCAGGTAAGCACTAGTGCTCCACTGGTACGAGTCAGTCAACCAAAATTACCCCGGATTGACTTGTCTAATGAGGGAGATCCCACGCGATTAGTGGGGCCTGTCACTCAGACATCGTATCATTGGCAGTCTTGTAGTATGCTGTACCAGGCCTGGTGCACTAGCATTTTGTTCCAATGGCTGTGTTTGAGTTCTTGTGTTTTGATGAGTGGGCAGACGCGGCAAATGCGCATTTTCAACAGAAGATCTGCTCTTGGTCTTCTTGGCCTCGTGGGGGCAGAGGGTGACTCAGATGTGGGATGTTTCAGACCGCGAAAATTGCCTGCCTTGTACAGGCCATATGCAGATGAGGCCCATCATCACGTGCCCATCAGCAGCCCATGATGAATGTGGTTGATCCTGAAATGGCCCAAGCCAAACACCTACACCCCGGGATATTAGAGATGACAGTATACAAAATGAGTTGTACGAATCGGCTTCTTGCTCAAGCGAACAGGACTGGTGGCAAATCACGTTCGGTACACAGAAGACAGGCAGACGAGAAATATAAGATTTTGTTTCACAAAGCGTGGAAGCCTCAAGAGATTAGCCAGAAGAAGATACATGTTCCATCAAATTATAAACAACCGAAGCTGGCAAAGGTAAACCATGGGCAAAAGTTACACCATGCACCCCACTTGATATCGGTTTTCTGAACAGGCCAGCTCTTATCTACAAATGGGAAACCAAGATGAGATATGAACAGAACTCTTACCATACTATTTCACATAATTATTATACCTCTAGAGTTTTATACTTAATTTCTGAAATTCAGAGAACCTAGATAAATAACTAACACAACTCTGGGTGCCTTCTTCTCACTCATGATCCAATAATTAGCAGGTTGTACAGTTCCTCATTTAGAATCAGTATAGTAGAAGAAGCTTTATCTCTAAATTAGTGGAACAGATCTGACAAAGCCGGTGAGGGGGGAAGTGTTCTTTGGACTCATTCCAATTCCATCTCTAGGTACCTTCTTCTCACTCACAATAGATAGTTTTTAAGTAAAAGAAAATAAAAGGAAGCAAACACACGTCTAGACACCTTGATCACTGATATTTGCATACCCAAGAAAATACATATTTTATTTTATTCCCATTAGAATATTTTAGAGCTAATATTATCCCTGAGATTCAAGGGTCCCAAAATCCTCCAGGTATCAAAATCCTGATGAACTCAACAATTTTCATATTTCATTAATTTTAACTTTCACAGTTGATTTGGCATATTTTTAAAATAGTAAAGAAACATAAGTATATAAAGGGACAAATACTAAAACATCAATATGCCAAGATAGGCAAATGCCAAAGTAGAAAATCAGCAAAGGAATCGCCAATATAATAAACCTTATAATGAGCGGTTTGTAGCTCTATTGTCAGACAGGCAACAAAGTAGCTTCAGTTTCCAATTTCAGTCTATAGGATGCCTATTTCAGGTTACATGAAAGGATATTTATTTCAGCTTACAGGGTATGTTATATGTTTCAAGTCTCAATTTAAAGGTTGTAGCTATCAGTTTAGTTATACCATACAAGGAGATTTCGAAACTTAGAAGACCCCTATTGAACCATCCTATTAAACTGAACACAAGATTTGCTCCATCATTCAAGCAATGCAACACAACACTGGATCAAAATTCACACATATGGTCCATGCAGGTGTTTTGTAGCAGCTGGAGCATTGGTTCAGAGTTTCAGACAACCAAAATCACAATCTATAGAACGATTGAAAATCACCCTTCTTTGTGGTGAAGCCTGAAACGGGTGTTGTATGTATCAGTGGTAGCATCCAGATCCAGTAATCCCCTAAACAAAACAAAAGTTGGATAGAGTTATTCACAGTTGCAGTCCATCACTACAGTCAATGCCACAGTTCATCAAGAAAAAAACAGCAAGAAGTTAATATCGTCACTGGTCGAAAAAATAAACAATCAAAATAATCTTGTTCCCCCAATAGTCATACTCACCCTGCACGCCGCACTAGAAACTATTTTGCCTTACATATCTTGATTTTTTCTGCAGAGCACCTAATGAATCGCTGCTGAATGATTTTGGTAGGAAATTCTACACAAACTTTTTTTATCGATAGAAGAGTTACATGGATGCTTTGATTTACCATTTTTAGGATCAGCATCAGGATGACAAAAACAAAGCAGGACTCCTGCAAATAAAATAGAAATTATATTCATCCAAACAAGTGGAGATCGGGAGCAAGCAAACTGAGTAAATTCAAGTGTACCTGGATCATATTGAGGATATCAAGCCACTTCTTGGGCCGAGGTGGAGGCGGCGTTGACAGAGGGGGAGCATGATGCTGACAACCGACGCGATCTATGCGGATACATGGGTGTATGCCGGGTCTCTGAGTGATGAGTGATTGTCAACTGGGATGATGCGCATGTTCTTTGGCTTGTGTTGTGCAGGTGTCGAGCACGGATGCAGTGATCAAAGGCGAGGTGAAGGTCAAGTAGAGACGTGCCGTGCCGATGGACCGAGAGTGGCGAAGGGCGGACGTGAGGCTTGGACTGAGGGACCAGAGGCCCGAGGATCAGCTGTGGTGGTTGGCAGCCTGTGACGACAACAAGTGAAGAAGTGCGGTCATGTGTTGCCTGAGTCGTGGACTTGGGGACACGTGTCGGTGGACGGGGTGCACGGGAGGTGCATCCCATCTACGACGTCGGTTTGGTGGTAGAGCCAGGGAAAAACCATCGGGTGGACGGTTTCTAGGTTTGGGCCTCAAAACCTGGGTGCGGATGGTTTCCGAGTTTGGCCACAAAACTCGGGCTGAGGAGGGTTTTCAGGTTTGGGCCTCAAAACCTAGGCGCTGAGGGTTTGCTGAGTTTGGCCTCAAAACTCAGATGCTTGGTGGGCTGGTTTCCCGGTTTGGGCCTCAAAACCGGGGGTTGGCTGGAAAAGGCTGGTTTCCCGGTTTGGGCCACAAAACCGGGGGTGCAAAGCGAGGGCGGCACGTGGCGGCAATCGGGAGGTTGCGTCGAGGCAACGCTACGAGTTGTGCGGGCGTGGCCGTCGGATCCACCTACCACCGAGTTGGTCCAGAATAACCTTAGGGTTTAGCTGGTTCACTCTGTAAGTAGTTAGGGGTAGAGTGGGAATTAGGAATAGGTTAGAATTAGGATAAATACGGGGAGACACCCACCTCCCCATTTATCTCAGTTAGTCATCCCTGTCATTTGCTCTTTGCTTCTAGGGTTTACTGCTCTCCCAATCCCCTGCTGTAGCTAGCTGAGATCCGCAGAGAACCATACCTCTGTGTACTGGAGATTTTGACGAAGTGAGGCCGTAACCTCACTGTTGTAGCGTGTGGTAGCCACACGATTGCAGATCGATGTGTTGATTCGCGTTTTGTTTGTGTTCTTCGTTTCTCCGCGATTTTCCCGTCACTCGATCTCTCTCTCCCGTGCGTCTTTGCGAAATCCGTTTGAATCATCTTGTTCGTATTTGAAAGGAGATCATTTCCACCGAAGGAATTTATCTATCTCCTTACGAACAAGTAGATCGGGTTGATTTCGTTTTCGTGGCACTTTTCGGTTCATCCTCCTTTCCTTTTGATTTCCCGGTGATTGACTCAATTTGAGCGGATGATTTCTTGGGGATAGTCTCCTAAATACTCTGTGATCATCCTCTCCAAGTTTGGGAACGTGGGATTTTGATTTGAATCGATTTGGAGAACATTTGGGAGAAGGGCGATCAAAATCGCCCTCCCTGAGTGACCGCGGACAGTCCGCCACTCAGGGCGCGGACAGTCCGCGCGTCGGGGACGAGCCAGAACAGTGGCACTGTTCTTCGGCTGATTTGGCTTTTGTTTGAACGGCGGACAGTCCGCAGTTGAAAGCCGCGGACAGTCCGGGAACGTCCAGGAGACTTGCAGCAGCACTTCGGTTTTGCTCATCTGGCCGGCGGACAGTCCGCGACCTGAGCCCGGACAGTCCGCCACTGGGGAGACTGTCCGCGACCGTGCTAGCGGACAGTCCGGGAATCGGCTGTTTGCTCCGATTTAGTGCGTTTGCTCTCCCGGCTTGTTCGCTTAGTTTCCGGACTTCTCGTTTGGCCCTAGAGTTGACCAAGGAACCTCTCTAGGTATCTTTGCTACTTGTTAGCATAGGTATTTAGGAGTTTCTCGACGTAGCCGTCAATCTACGTTCGGGACTTGGTTTTTGGGGCGGTGTTCGAGCCGGAGCTTTTGGTGTTTGGTTTGCTATCTTCTTGTGGTGCCTCGCTGTGATCCTAGGGATCATCCACCCTCTTCCAAGGGTCGTGGGCATCACGGTTTTGGTCGCAGTTTCTCGGGGTTGATTTTGGGACATTTGGCCAAAGTTTCGAGAGAAATTTTTGAGCTCCCATTCACCCCCCTCTGGTCGCCTTGCTAGTGCTTTCTCGGTCCTTCAATTGGTATCGGAGCGGGTTAAGGATCTTTCACCTTAGCCGGTTCCAGATCCACAGAAGGCGACATGGATCACGGCGTGGGCAAACCGCCGTTTTTCGATGGGACGAACTATGCGTATTGGAAGATACGCATGTCGGCCTATCTGCAGAGTTTGGGTGCTTCCATTTGGGATATTTGCAACTCTGCCGATTACGTGGTCTTGGCTGCTCGTGTCTCTCAGCTTTAGATCGATGAGCACGAAGTCAATAGCCGAGCCCGTAATGCTCTTTTCTCATGCTTGAGCATGAGTGAGTTTGATCGTGTTTCTCACCTCACTACGGCTCGGGAGATTTGGGCTACCCTCATGCATTTCCATGAGGGAACCTCTCAAGTCAAAACCCGTCTCTACGAGTCGTTCAAGCGAGAGTATGAGAACTTTCGACATATGCCTGGCGAGAGCATAGAAAGTTTATTCGCTCGCTTTCAGGTGATTGTCAACAGGATGAGGGCTAACAAGGAGCTGTTGCCTTTCGACGATCATGAGAGAGCTTTGAAGCTTTTGCATACTCTTGATCGATCGGCGTGGGACTCCAAAGTTCAGGCGATCATCGAATCACCTAACTATGAGACCCTCACGTGCGACGAGCTCTTCAGCAAGCTCAAGTCCAGTGAGATTGATGCCATGGCAAGGGCTTCTTATGAGAATCCTTCTGGCCCGACTATGGCTTTGGTTTTTGGCTCTTCTAACCCCTCTGGAGGCTTTGCTCTTTCGTCTCTCTTTTCTGTCACAGAGGACCAGCTGGAGTCTTTGGGGGATGACGAGTTGGCAATGCTCGCCAACCGGTTCTCGCGGTTTCACAACAACCGCATGAACCGTCGCCGCGGAGGAGGACGCTTAGGATGCTACGAGTGCGGCGACCCCGATCACTTCATCGCCAACTGTTCCAAGAAGAAGCATTCATCTAGGAAGGGCGATCATGGGCACAAGTACGACTCCGGCAAGCGCAAGGAGAAGTACGTCCCCGCGAGGCACAAGCGGAGGGGCGGCTTCAACAAGGAGTACATCAAGAAAAAGTACTTGGAGAAGGCCCAGGCTGAGCAGCATGCGTTCTTCGCCACGCTCAGCGACGTCGATGGCTCGGATGACGACTCCGCTTACTCAAGCGACGACGAGTCCGAGAAGAAGAAGAGGATCGAGGAGAAGCTGAACGGCCTCTGCTTCTTCGCCGATGACGATAGCTTCTGCACCATGGCCCTCGACGGCGAGCTGGTGAACTCCCCTCGGAACGACGACGACGACGATGACACCTCCCAGGTATCTCTCACCCACGATGAGCTTTCAGCTGAGGTAGAGAAGCTTACTGCCGCCTTGCTTAGTCAGGATAAGCTGCTTAGGCGTGCCGCTAGAGAGCGCAAGGAGTTTAGGCAGAAGTGGGAGGATACGGTGAAGGAACTTGATTTTGTCAAGTCCACCGTAGTTGTTACCGATGAGGAGGAGTGTGAGGCGTGCACCACGCACATGACTGATCTTCTCACTTTGAGAAGTAAGTATGTTGCGTTGGTAGGAGAGGTGGATGAGCTCCGGGCTAGACCCATGCTGTTGGGTGCGTGCAAGACTTGTCCTGTCTTGCAATCTGAGTTGGCAGAGAAGAATGCCAAGATTGTGTCTCTTGAGGAGGCCAGCTCGGGTAGCACTTGTGTGACTAGGTGCGCTTTGTGCGAGGGTTTGGAGATGGCGATTGCCAATGTGAAGCATGACAAGATGCAAACCGAGGAGGAAAACACATACCTTTGGACCATCTTGTCATGGGTGTCTTGTGGTGAGCCACAGCTCGGGATGATGATTTCCCAATTCAAGCGAGCTGCTGGAGGTCCCGGTGTAGGCTTTGCTCAGGGTGTTGATCTTTCTGCTTTTGGGAAGATTGGAGAGTCGAGTGGTCTGAACCCGAGTGAGAAGCCCAACTCCACCACTACTCCCAAACTAACCAAGCTTCCACCCAAAGAGCCTCTCAAGCCTAACACCAAGGATGGGGTGTTTGTTGAGCCTCCGAGAGCTCCACCCAAGAACCAGCAATGGGCTCCCAAACCCAACCACCTGAAAAACAAGCTTGATGCTATGCCACCTATCCAGGAGGAGTTGCCACAGAAGGGCAAGGTGATCCACACCCACAACCGTGATTACCAACAACCCCCTTTGAGAGTGGTGAGGTATCACTGTGAGCACTGTGGGAGAGATGGACACTTGAGCGAGTTCTGCTTTAGGCGCAAGAGAGAGGCGCGCCGTGCTAGGGAGATGAACAACTCGGACATGTACCATCCTTTCCATGATGTACATGCGCCGAATGTTCAGAGGAGAGCACCGAGATGTGCTGCTAAGCCCAGAGGTCCAGAACCTCAAGTTCCCAGGTTTAGGCAGCAGAGAGCTCCGAGGAGAGATGCTAGGCCTAGAGGTGTTGAGTCTCAAGTTCCTAGGCGTAGGCCTCGTAGAGAGCGTGCCCGGCAGGAGCCTGTATTTGTAGGCTATGGACCCCGTGGCGGTGGCTTTGTAGTTGAGCGTTTTCTTCCACCGCGTTTTGAGTATCACGATGGACGCTCTGAAGGACCGAGAAGCACTCAGAAAGCGACCATAGGGGGGGTGAATGGGAGCTTCAAATTTTCCTTTCGGAAACTAGTAGCCACTGTCCCGAGAATCACCCCAAACGACAAACCTTAGAGCTTGCTAGTGTCCATGACCCTAGATGTTGGGTGGATGCTTCCAAGAAGCACAGCGGGACACTACACAACTCTAGAAACCCAACGCAAAAGACGGAAACCAAATCCGACAAAGAACGAACGAATCGCGAACGAAAACGCGCTGAGACAGCACTGACCGGACTCACCCTGCGTCCGGTCAACAGGCACCGGACGCGTCCGGTTAGCCAAAGACGGATTTCGGTGCTCTCTGTGTTGGACCGGACTCACCAGAGTCGAGCGTCCGGTCAGTTCACAGTGCGTCCGGTCACACAAGCCAAAACACGTGAACAGTAAAACCAGAGCGTCCGGTCAGGTGCAAACACCAGCGTCCGGTCAAGTCAGAAAAGCGTTGCGCAATATTCAACCACCGGACGCGTCCGGTCAACACGAGGACAGCGTCGGTCACCCCGACAGCACCCTATTCGTCCACCGATTCAACTCGATCTTACCCAAAACAAATCCTCTAGGGATCAAACTTGGTGAGAGGAGTCACAAAGAGTATAGTGAGCTATCTCTAAGAGATCATGGCTCGAACCTATCTCCAAATCGATGGATCGAAGAATTTCGGGGGAAGGGAGAAAACTTGGCCCGAAACAAAAATCGATCGATCTCCTAGACCGTGAGGTTAGAGATTAATTCCTTCGGTGGAAAGAAGTGCCTCACGATCTAGAACAACTTGGTTCAAGTGGATTTGCAAAAGATGAACCGAGCAAAGAGATCAAGCGACGGGAAGAACGTGGATAAAAAGGATTCCGCGAAGAACATGAACAAAAACGCGAATCACAACCACGAATATGCAACCGTAGCGCAAAACACACGCTACAACCGTGAGGATACGACCTCACTTCCTCAGAATCAACAGTACACAGAGGCAAGTCTCTCTGCGGATCTCAGCTAGCTACGGCAGGGGATTAGGAGAGCAAGAAACCCTAAGTGTGAAATAGCAAATGACTGAGATAGATGGGAGGAGGGTGTCTCCCGACTACTTATCCTACTACTAGCCTAAGTCTATTTCCTACTCTACCCTCTCTATTCTAATTACAGAGCGAACCAGCTAAACCCTAGGGTTATTCTGGACCAACTCGGTGGTAGGTGTATCCGACGGCCATGCCCGCACAAACCGAAGCGTTGCCTCGACGCAACCTCCCGATTGCCGCCACGTGCCGCCCTCGCTCTGCACCCCCGGTTTTGTGGCCCAAACCGGGAAACCAGCCTTTTCCAGCCAACCCCCGGTTTTGAGGCCCAAACCGGGAAACCAGCCCACCAGCATCTGAGTTTTGAGGCCAAACTCAGCAAACCCTCAGAGCCCAGGTTTTGAGGCCCAAACCTGGAAACCGTCCTCAGCCCGAGTTTTGTGGCCAAACTCGGAAACCCTCAGCCCGAGTTTTGTGGCCAAACTCGGAAACCGTCCACGCCCAGGTTTTGAGGCCCAAACCTGGAAACCGTCCATCCAATGGTTTTTCTCTGGCTCTACCACCAAACCGACGTCGTAGATGGGATGCACCTCCCGTGCACCCTGTCCACCGACATGTGTCCCCGAATCCACGACTCAGGCAACACATAACCGCACTTCTTCACTTGTCGTCGTCACAGGCTGCCAGCCACCACAGCTGATCCTCGGGCCTCTGGTCCCTCAGTCCAAGCCTCACGTCCGCCCTTCGCCACTCTCGGTCCATCGGCACGGCACGTCTCTACTTGACCTTCACCTCGCCTTCGATCACTGCATCCGTGCTCGACACCTGCACAACACAAGCCAAAGAACATGCGCATCATCCCAGTTGACAATCACTCATCACTCAGAGACCCGGCATACACCCATGTATCCGCAATCTCCCCCTTGATGAGTGCATTGTCAACTACTCACACAAATCATAATGAAAAGAGAATAAGAAGAAGGAAGAAGAGAGAACTCAACCAAATGACCCAAAAGCATAGCAAAGCCGAAGAAGGTCAAGTGGAAAGAGCGAAAGAACTTGGTCCCCAAAGACATGGGCTACGGCTCGACGCAACCAAGCAAAGCAAAGCTAGCCCTCAAGAAGAGGTAGAACAGGCTCAACACCGCTAGCAAAACTCAATCGGAAAATCGAAGCAAAATGCTAGTCCCTCAAGATAGAGGCACAGGGGCTCAACACAACTAGCAAAGAAAGCTCGATACCAATGACTTACGACCAACAAAAAGCAGCAAGCTCCTCCTCGAATAGTGCATACAACCAGGAAAAAAATACTCCCCCTTAGGTCCAACTTGGTAATAACACAAATATTTGAAAATTTTCCCTCAAACTCCCCCTTAGTTGAACATCCAGGAAACATATGATTTGCAAACTCTCCCCCTTAGTTGAAAATGCACTAATCAAGTAAAAGACTCTCCCCATCAGAAAAGGTACCAACAAAAGTGCTAACAAGGGAGGTTCTCCCCCTTCCAACATGCATATGAGTCAAAATGCAAGTTAGCAGCTTCAGGCATATATTCAGGAGAATACAAAGATGCTCTAAACAGTATAACTCCAATGACTCAACAATAGCATACAAGCTCAGCAAAGGCTCAAACTGATCACCAGATGCGAAATATGAACATGTGAGCAAAAGGAGCAGTTTTGAGTCAAAAGATATTCACCATCAAAATAGCACTAGCAAGGTATAAACAGGAGTCTGAACAAGTGCTAAACATGTATACAAGGTGAACTACCCCTAGCAAAGTTCAATCATCATGCTTAAGAATGAAACATACACTTGTGAATTCAAATTCAGATCGGAGTTGCAGCGGTGAAATTTCACAAGTTCAATTAAAAGCATGTGATTGCGAGAGGTTGAAAGCTTGTCATTGCCTAACTTTTCAACCGAGCGAAGCCTATGCCGAAGCAATCAGAAGCTTAAAGCTACGGTTTCGGTCATACACTACACGGCTCAAGTTTAACTCAAAGTGCAATGAGAAACCGTCTCGATACCGTGATGTGTTGACAAGCAATCCCATCTCGATCTTTTTAATTCAATAAAACTTGGTTCAAATTTTAAACATGATATGAATAGACCAAGCAAGTGAATGACTCAGAACTAGAGACATAGCAACCTAGCATATATGAAAAGCACGAGTGAACTCAACACATCCTACACATGCTAGTTGCATATCTCAATGGTGAACATTTTCAGATTTTAAGTTACTAAGCAAGTTCACCATTTCAAAAACAGCTCAGCTCACAACATGTACTAGTGATCAGAAGGAGCATAAGCTACGAGCATCATCATAAGCATCAGAGCATACCACATAGAGCATAGTTACATTCTAGTGATTATAAACATGAAGCTCAGAATGTAAATGCGTATGCTGAAGTGCAAAAGAAAAGAAAGACAAACGAAAAAGAGTTAGTCTATTATACAAGAACCAAAATGTTTCCCCCAACTAAAAGGGGAAACACACACCAAGCTCACCCTTCAACCGATTAAAGGTTGATTCGTCTAAAGGCTTGGTGAAAATATCAGCCAGTTGATGATGAGTATCGACATGGCGAAGGTCGATATCACCCTTCTCCTGGTGGTCTCGCAGAAAATAAAAGCGCACATCAATGTGTTTGGTCTTCGAGTGAAGCACGGGGTTCTTAGCAACGCTAATGGCACTCGTGCTGTCACAAAGCAAAGGCACGCGAGAAAAGCTCAGACCAAAATCACGCAAAGTGGCCATCATCCAGAGCAACTGGGAACGGCAGCTAGCCGCAGCAACATACTCAGCCTCCGTGGTAGACTGGGTGACACTAGACTGCTTGCGAGAAGACCATGAAACAAGAGAAGAACCAATAAACTGGCAAGTCCCAGAAGTGGACTTGCGCTCAATACGGCAACCAGCAAAATCGGCATCCAAATAACCGCAAAGGGAGAGAGTGGAGGAAGCAGAATACCAAATCCCAAACTCAGGTGTGAAACGAAGGTACCTGAAAATCCGCTTCACCGCCTGACGGTAAGAAGTGCGCGGCGACGCCTGAAAGCGCGCACACAGACACACCGCGAACTGGATGTCCAGGCGTGTCGCCGTCAGGTAGAGGAGCGACCCGATCATGCTTCGGTACTCCTTCCTTCTGGTCCACTGCTTCTCCATCCTTGTCCGCATCCAGGGCAGTCGTCGTCGACATGGGTGTTAGAAGAGGCTTGGCCTCACCCATATCGAACCGCTTCAGCAAGTCCTTGGTGTACTTGCCCTGGTGCACGAACGTCCCTTCCCGGGATTGCTTGATTTACAACCCGAGGAAAAACGTCAGTGTGACACCCTGAAAATCACCTTTTGGAAATTAGAGTTTAATATGATTTTATATATTTATTTTCCATGAAACATATAGGCCAAATAATAATTTTTGGTGAATTAATAAAATATCTCAGGGCTTAGAAACATTTTTGTTGCATCATGCTGGAGCATAATATTTTTGTTTGAGTGTAGGAATAGAGTTGAGTGGTTCAAATTCAAATTGGGTTCGAATTTGAACAAATCTCTTTTTGAAAATAAAAAGAAAAGCCTTTTTTCTCTCCTCCCTCTTTTGGCCCAGCTAGACCCGGCGGCCCAACCCACTCCCCCGCGCCCATCCCCTTCTCCCTCTCCCTCCCCGCGCTTGCGTCGGCCCAGCGCGGCCCGGCCCACACGCGCCACCCCCTTCCCATCTCCTCTCTTTCCGGCCTGGCCTGGCCCGCGCCCGCGCGACCCCTGCGGCCCGGCTCCCCCTCGCCCCGCTCCCCCTCTTCCCTCCGCGCGCTCGCGGCCCAGCATCTCCCTCGACCCGCTCTCCTTCGCGCGCAGCCGCAGCTCATCGCGCCGGCCCAATGCGTGGCCTGCTCGCCGCGCACGCGTCGCGCCCACGCCCGCCGTTCGCCTCCCCGCTCGCTGACGAGCCGGCCCCGCATGTCAGCCCGCGCGCCCTGCCTGCCCGCCCTGGCCCACCTGTCGGCGACAGGGGACTCTTCCCCTACCTCCGGCTGTCCAGCGCCCGCCGCCGCGCCCCCTCCCCTCCGGTAACGGCCGGTAGTGGCCATTAAGGCCACTACGCCGCTGCCTGGCCTCCGCACCGCACCCGCGACCTCTCACCGCCCCACCCAAACCCTATAAAAGCCGGACAGAGGCCCCGAGCCCCCCTCGCTCTCCTCCCTCGCACTCGCTCACCCCCACCGTCTGCTGCCGCCGTTCACCGTCGCGAGTTCAAGCTGATCAAGGTTATCAAGAAGAAGATCCCTGAAGAAGCGAGACCATCACCACGAGTTTTTGGAAGGCAAGTATAACTTACGGTTTCCTTGTTACCTATTAACTGCAAGACTAAATATTCATTATGCATGTGTCATAACTTGATGAACCATAGGACAAACCTAGTTTCACTTGATCTTGTCACCTTGTACCTATGGGAAGGTTTTGCATAATATGTATAGTATTGCTATGCGCTACTTAAGTGCTAAATGTTAATATTGATTAATGACTATGGAACAAATGTTAAAAGAGGCTTTTTAACCACATTTAGGGCACTGGAGCCTGGTGTTGCTCAATGACCCACCCCAGGGACTATCTTTTAAAGCGGCCACCCGGGAGATTCCGTGCAACCTTGGGTATTATATGGCTCTGATCTTAGTTGTGTAACTAGACTTTCTCTAGCTTGTAGTAGTTACCGAAAGGCGCTAGAGGGGAGCCTAGGCTTAGAATGGCTTCCTTGCCTGTCAAGATGTGTACTGGTCGGCTGTCAGGTGTGCCATCTTGAAGGGGGCCTCCATTCGCCTAGATGCTGAAACCTTGCGGCTACTACTTGTTAGGGTAGCTAGTGAAAGGCTACGTAGTGAAACCCTGCCGTACTTCCATAGGGGAGGTAATGTGGGCCTTGCAAACCCCGGCATATGGGAATCACGGCCTAAGGTGAAAGTGTACAACCTCTGCAGAGTGTAAACCTGATATATCAGCCGTGCTCACGGATACGAGCGGCTCGGATCCTTTTTAAGCAGTCCATGGTGGGGTATGTTGGTGGTTGGTTGGTTACCTCTTTTTAACATAATGATGATCATACACTTTGGGACAACAGGGATCATATTCTTAGTAATGTAAGGTAAATATAAAATATGTTCAACATAAAATGCTAACCGCAGTTAACCGAGTCAAGCCTTTGAGCCTTGCATCCCCGTAGTTGTACTTGCTGAGCATGGTGAGCTGACGCTTGTCGTTGGTTCACATAAAAATCCCAGATGGGTACGAGATGGTGGTTTTCAAGTGAAGATCTACAGAAGATGTTCCAAGAGTTCTAGGCAGGTGTTCCCCCAGTCCACCGTCCCTGTGGAGTTTGGAGTCTCGAAGAGTAGTTTCCGCTCTGCTTTGTTTAATATGTAAGTCTTAATGTAAATATGTTTCGCTATGTAATAAAGCATTGTCTTTGGGAAAATTCCATATTTGTTGCTATATGTATCTTGTGGACTTCCTGGGCACACATATAGTGGTCACTTGGAATTCTTTGGAAATCTGGGTGTTACAAATTGGTATCAAAGCAATGTTGACTGTAGGACGCAAGCCTAGTTAGAACTGGACGTCTTAGCATGCTTTCATCCCTGCTTAGTTCTTGCTTTCCTTCTAACCTTGTTATTTGGTAAAAGATATGCTATTTCTATCTCTGCTCTATTATAAAACCTTGTCTCTATTCTAAATCTTCTCCCTCTATCTTTTAGATGGATCGTAACGTTGAGAACACCGACACCGAAAGTCAGGAGGACCAAGCTATGTTGCCCAAGAATGCTTTTGACAAAGAGAAACTCTTAGCTATGCAAAGAAAATTTTTAGAAGGTATGGCTCAACATGAGAATTCAATCAAGGGACCAGTGAAGAGACAAGTAGCAGAAGCTTGGAAGAATATGAAATCTAATGAAGATGCAGACAGCAAAATGCTTGGCAGTCAAGATCAATGTCGTTGTTGCAAACATTATGGCTTTCCATGTCTTCGAATCAAGTCAACTAAAAAGCAAATCAAGGAGGACCCAAATGGTAAGACCAATGTGGATAAGAAGAGAAAGGCAGTCTCCATGGATAACAACCAACAGTCAGGTTCTACTATGTTGTCGCATCCAGCAATGATCCCTCATCAGATAAATCTAGAAGGTGAAGAGTCAGTAGTTCCTCCAGCTGGAACAACTTCACAAGAGGTATACATTGATGGGTGGACCATCAACTATAAGGAGTTTCAGCCACGAAAGACCAAGCAAGCCAAGAAGCAAGCCAATCAGATAAAAGTGAACCTTCTGAGTCAGCAAGATAACAATACACCGAGTGACAGTCTAAACACAAAAGATCTAGCCAAAAGAAGATGTTATCACTGCCAAGAAGAAGGGCACCTTATTAAGTTTTGCCCACAGAAGAATCAACAACTGTGTCAGGGAGGTAACCAGAGTCAAGTCACTGCAGAACAACCTCTAGCAAGTGTTGCCAACACATCATATGAAGAAAACCTCTGATGAGTTTGAGAAAGGATTGGATGTGTCACTCTCAAACCCATACAAGAGATGCTACCAAGATATCCCTGTAACCATGTCATCTTTGAGGATTAGGAGCCTATGCTCTTTATGTAATAAAACCGCTAGTCGCGAAGTTGAGTCTTTGTGTGATATGTGAACCTTTATTGTGCAAGTTGGTTTATCATTATGTATATGATTGTTTTGGATCTTTGTAATGATTGTTAAAAGTTAGTGTGTAGATAGTTGGGGTAGTGTTGTCGATCTCTCATCCTTGTGTTCTCTCGATCAATCCTAAATCCAACAATGAAGTCTCATATCAAGCTATGTTATAAGGTCATCTCCCTCTTTCTCATGCCACCTTTGTTAAAACATCAGATGTCAGGTAGAAGAAATGTTGATGGGCAACTTTTCACTCAAGAACCAAGTCTGTCATATTCTACCAACTCCTTGATGAAGATTAACATTCCTAGTGAAAGATGTTACAGTGGTGAAGAGAATGGGCATGATGTGGATAACTTCACTGAGAATCTTGATTCAAGTAATCAGAGCCAAAATCAACCACTTCAGCAACAGATACAAAAGGTACATAAGAAGCCGACAAAAGGAAACAAAGTAAAAAGGAATTGTATCCAAGGAAGGTTGAACCAGGTGGATATAAATACCACTTACAAAGCTCAAGAAGTCATATATGGTTTGTTTCCAGTAAACTCAGTCAGTGCCATGGTTTTGTTTGATCCCAAAGCTTCACATTCGTTCATCTCAAGCGAGTTTGTTGAAAGTCATAGTATACCTATGTTTCCAATGAGGTAGCCCATAACAGTCAACTCTTCAAGAGGAGAAATGAAAGCAAACCGAATGTGTCCAAAGGTCAGACTGGATATAAAGGGAGTAAACTTTATGGTAAATCTTATAGTTTTGAAGATAACAGAGATCGATGTTATCCTTGGTATGGGATGGTTGTCTGCTTGTGATGGAGTAATTAACTATGCTCAACGTTCGGTACTTCTAACAACCCCGTCAGGAGAAAGAATTGAATATCAAGGTATTCGACCTTTACCCCAGGAGTATGAAGGAGACCCAATAGAAGGTGTAAACCTAGAGGATGATTTTGTAAACTATGAGACTTCAGATATCCTTAAGAAGGAACAAGCACCATTGAAGAGAGCCAAATACAACAGATAACTTCACATGTGATGAGTATCCGGTCAGGATCTTAGAATCAGTTCAGAGGATCCTTACTGAAAGAGTGGTTAAAGTATGCAAAGTTTAGTGAGTAACCAATTAGAAGAAGATGCAACTCGGGAAAACGAGGATCAAATAAAGATAAAGTTTCCTTGCCTTTTTGAAGCATAACAAGATCACAGTGGGGTCAAGATAAACGTTAGTCAGTCAAGAAGGACAAAAACACCAAGGTGTCATATGAAGTTCGGCTATGCTGTTGAGTTTGATGTTCTGTTGAACAAGTCAGTTGTAACCCTTCTTTTAAGGGGGGTAGCCGTTCAGTCGAACCTCCATGATATCAAGTTTAAAAGATCAGTAGTGAATCTCTTGTCAAGCTGTTTTACATATGAAGATGTTGGATCAAGTTCTCTTTTCCATCTTTCCAAAAAATCCTTTGATGTTCTCTCCGTCCCAAGTCTCTTCGAATCTTGAGGACGAGATTCTTTTAAGGGGGGTAGGTTTGTGACACCCTGAAAATCACCTTTTGGAAATTAGAGTTTAATATGATTTTATATATTTATTTTCCATGAAACATATAGGCCAAATAATAATTTTTGGTGAATTAATAAAATATCTCAGGGCTTAGAAACATTTTTGTTGCATCATGCTGCAGCATAATATTTTTGTTTGAGTGTAGGAATAGAGTTGAGTGGTTCAGATTCAAATTGGGTTCGAATTTGAACAAATCTCTTTTTGAAAATAAAAAGAAAAGCCTTATTTCTCTCCTCCCTCTTTTGGCCCAGCTAGACCCGGCGGCCCAACCCACTCCCCCGCGCCCATCCCCTTCTCCCTCTCCCTCCCCGCGCTTGCGTCGGCCTAGCGCGGCCTGGCCCACACGCGCCACCCCCTTCCCCTCTCCTCTCTTTCCGGCCAGGCCTGGCCCGCGCCCGCGCGACCCCTGCGGCCCGGCTCCCGCTCGCCCGGCTCCCCCTCTTCCCTCCGCGCGCCCGCGGCCCAGCATCTCCCTCGGCCCGCTCTCCTTCGCGCGCAGCCGCAGCTCATCGCGCCGGCCCAATGCGTGGCCTGCTCGCCGCGCGCGCGTCGCGCCCGCGCCCGCCGTTCGCCTCCCCGCTCGCTGACGAGCCGGCCCCGCATGTCAGCCCGCGCGCCCCGCCTGCCAGCCCTGGCCCACCTGTCGGCGACAGGGGACTCTTCCCCTACCTCCGGCTGTCCAGCGCCCGCCGCCGCGCCCCCTCCCCTCCGGTAACGGCCGGTAGTGGCCATAAGGCCACTACGCCGCTGCCTGGCCTCCGCACCGCACCCGCGACCTCTCACCGCCCCACCCAAACCCTATAAAAGCCGGACAGAGGCCCCGAGCCCCCCCTCGCTCTCCTCCCTCGCACTCGCTCACCCCCACCGTCTGCTGCCGCCGTTCACCGTCGCGAGTTCAAGCTGATCAAGGTTATCAAGAAGAAGATCCCTGAAGAAGCGAGACCATCACCACGAGTTTTTGGAAGGCAAGTATAACTTACGGTTTCCTTGTTACCTATTAACTGCAAGACTAAATATTCATTATGCATGTGTCATAACTTGATGAACCATAGGACAAACCTAGTTTCACTTGATCTTGTCACCTTGTACCTATGGGAAGGTTTTGCATAATATGTATAGTATTGCTATGCGCTACTTAAGTGCTAAATGTTAATATTGATTAATGACTATGGAACAAATGTTAAAAGAGGCTTTTTAACCACATTTAGGGCACTGGAGCCTGGTGTTGCTCAATGACCCACCCCAGGGACTATCTTTTAAAGTGGCCACCCGGGAGATTCCGTGCAACCTTGGGTATTATATGGCTCTGATCTTAGTTGTGTAACTAGACTTTCTCTAGCTTGTAGTAGTTACCGAAAGGCGCTAGAGGGGAGCCTAGGCTTAGAATGGCTTCCTTGCCTGTCAAGATGTGTACTGGTCGGCTGTCAGGTGTGCCATCTTGAAGGGGGCCTCCATTCGCCTAGATGCTGAAACCTTGCGGCTACTACTTGTTAGGGTAGCTAGTGAAAGGCTACGTAGTGAAACCCTGCCGTACTTCCATAGGGGAGGTAATGTGGGCCTTGCAAACGCCGGCATATGGGAATCACGGCCTAAGGTGAAAGTGTACAACCTCTGCAGAGTGTAAACCTGATATATCAGCCGTGCTCACGGATACGAGCGGCTCGGATCCTTTTTAAGCAGTCCATGGTGGGGTATGTTGGTGGCTGGTTGGTTACCTCTTTTTAACATAATGATGATCATACACTTTGGGACAACAGGGATCATATTCTTAGTAATGTAAGGTAAATATAAAATATGTTCAACATAAAATGCTAACCGCAGTTAACCGAGTCAAGCCTTTGAGCCTTGCATCCCCGTAGTTGTACTTGCTGAGCATGGTGAGCTGACGCTTGTCGTTGGTTCACATAAAAATCCTGGATGGGTACCAGATGGTGGTTTTCAAGTGAGGATCTACAGAAGATGTTCCAAGAGTTCTAGGCGGGTGTTCCCCCAGCCAACCGTCCCTGTGGAGTTTGGAGTCCCGAAGAGTAGTTTCCACTCTGCTTTGTTTAATATGTAAGTCTTAATGTAAATATGTTTCGCTATGTAATAAAGCATTGTCTTTGGGAAAATTCCATATTTGTTGCTATATGTATCTTGTGGACTTCCTGGGCACACATATAGTGGTCACTTGGAATTCTTTGGAAATCTGGGTGTTACAGTCAGCTCGCCCATCATGCTCATCTCGAACTCCTTGCTCATAGTATCTGCAAACTTGGCAACCAAAGCATGAGAAGAACCACCGAAAATGGTATCATCCACGTAAATCTGGACAAAGAGAGTGTCTTTGCCTTGCTTGAGGAGAAAAAGCGTTTTATCAACACATCCCATTTTAAAACCCTTAGCAAGCAAAAAGGTTTTCAACCTATCATACCAGGTTCTAGGGGCTTGTTTCAAACCATATAAAGCTTTGTGGAGTTTGAAAACATGGTTTGGAAACTTGGGATTTTCAAAACCGGGGGGTTGCTCAACATAAACCTCTTCTTCTATGTAGCCGTTTAAGAAGGCACTCTTGACATCCATTTGAAAAAGTTTGAAACCTTTGGATGCAGCAAAAGCCAAGAGTATCCTAATTGCCTCCAAACGAGCTACAGGAGCAAACGTCTCCTCATAGTCTATCCCCTCCTTCTGACTGTAACCCTTCGCTACAAGCCTGGCCTTGTTTCTAACAACGTGGCCATCCTCTCCTTGCTTGTTTTTGAAAACCCATTTTGTCCCAATAGGCTTACACTCAAGAGGAGGTGGAACTAGAACCCAAACCCGATTTCGCTCAAAATTTTCTAACTCCTCATGCATGGCATTGACCCAATCAGGATCCGTCAAGGCGTGTCCAACATCTCGGGGCTCAAAATCAGCAACAAATGCAGAATGAGCAAAGTGAGAAATGTGCTGTGACCTGGACCGAGTGACACGTTCGTCAATGCTGCCGATCTTCTGCTGAGGCGGGTGCTGGCGCTGAAAATGTCGTGGCGCCTCCCTTGCCGAAGTGGCCTCCCCCTCAACAGCAGCTGGTGCCTCCCCGGGTACAAATGGTACCGCTCGGGGTGGCGGATCCCACGACCCCCAGGAAGAAGAGGTGTCAGGGCCGTGAGTCGTCATAGAGGCCGCTCTTTGCGGCACAGCAGGTGGAGGGGGTGCTGGATCATCCATACCTTCAGCACCCTCGTCCTCGTCATCAAAAAGAGGCTCACCAACCTCATGATCACCTGCACGCTCAAAACGAGAAGAAGGACAAACCATGGTCTCGTCGAAGGTGACATCTGATGTCTCCATGACTCGGTTAGTATCAAGGTTAAGTACACGATATGCGCGAGTGTGAGTGCCATAACCCAAAAATACTCCGTCAGAAGAACGAGACTCAAATTTGTCCAAGTTGCCCTTTTTGAGTATAAAACAATGGCAACCAAAAACTCAAAAATAACTCACCTTGGGTAGTTTTCCAAAACGTAACTCATAAGAGGTCTTTTTCAAGAAAGCTCGGAGAAAAATGCGATTGGAAATGTAGCATGCAGTGCTCATAGCTTCGGCCCAATATCGCCTAGGAGTCCTATGCTCATCGAGCATCGTCCTGGCCATCTCTACAAGGGTCCGATTCTTCCTCTCTACAACACCATTTTGTGGCGGTGTGTAGGGGGAAGAAAACTGATGCTCTAAACCCAAAGAGTTACAAAACTTCTCAAAATCCGATTTTTTAAATTCGGAACCATTATCACTCCGAATTGCTCGCATCGAGTTCAAAGGGAACTCGTTCTGAAGACGCAAAATCAGATTGCGAGCAAAGGAGAAAGTCTCGGTCTTCTCAGCTAAAAAGAAGACCCACGAATATCTCGAAAAGTCATCAACAACAACAAGCACATACCACTTCCCCCCAACCGAGCTCACCCGAGCCGGACCAACAAGGTCCATGTGCAAAAGCTCTCCAGGGCGCTTGGTCATGACCTGAGTCACTGGATGGTGGGGAGCGGCAACCATCTTCCCGTGTCTACAAGAGTGGCAAACAAGATCCTTCTCCATATGTAACTTGGGCAATCCTTGGATTAGGCCAAGTGAACTAAGCCTTGCAAGCAAGTCGAAGCTCAAATGTCCAAGTCTCCTATGCCACTTCCAAAGATCAGAGGAGGAAGGTCCAGCCACAAGACAACGAGAAGTGCCAAAAGACTCCGAGAAATTCGCACGAAAGACTTTTCCAAAGGGCGAAATCAAACACACAAGATTGCCCCGAGGATCCAAAATACGACTCAGATTCGGTTTAAAACGAATCTCATAGTCGTCGTCAAAGAGTTGCGAAACAGAAAGAAGATTAAAATGCAAGTTAGAAACAAGAGCAACATCGCGCAACACAAAGTGCTCATTAACTCGCACAGACCCGCGAGACAATACCTTACCTTTGCTATTGTCGCCGAAGGTTATGTACTCCTTTCCGGCAACAGGACTAAGGCTGGAGAACCACTTGGCGTTTCCGGTCATATGCCTCGAGCAACCGGAATCCACCAACCAAATGTTCTCCAACCGTTGTACCTACATCAATAAAAAGACATAGGGTGAGCATACGGTCCAACACTGGGGTTAGTGAAGTAAGGGGAATACCAGTGTTGGGCCGGCTGCTCAAAAAAAACGGTTAGCAGAAAAACCATTCCTAGCACGTCTACGAGAGGAGCGATCACCGCGTAGAGGAAAACGTGGTCCGCTAAGGGAGGAGCGTCCATCACGATACTCAAAATGTGGTGGGGGAAAACTGTGACGGAACGGCCCTAATCTCATGGCCCACGTGTCCCTGTCAACCTCTGACAGCCGAACCCATGTTCCATGTGATCAAGACCTGTTCATCACCGGGCTACATCAGCGCCCATTGTCCGCAGGATCATCTCACAATTCGGTTACAGCATTGGATACTTTTACAAATTACATCGGAATAAAGAGCGAAAGACTTAAATAACATTAGTTTTACAAACCGAGGTTCCAAATAGAAATTAAGGTGCAGTTATTACAAACCAAGTTCGAATAATTAGGAAATAGGCAACGTAGCGGAGTACAACAAAATAGAGATACTGATAATCACCCAGCCCGAGGGTGCACAACTATTCTTCGGCCTCATCGGCCTCTTCCTGCACGATGGTCACACAGCAGGGTGCGAGACACATCGGGGACTCAGTCATACCTGCAGCATGGGTAACAAACCCTGAGTACTGGGGTACTCAACAAGACTTACCCGACTAAAGAAAAGGAAGAAGACTCAGGAATGAGAGGCTTAGGGTAGTCAAGGTAAGGCTTAACAAGATCAAGTATTTTGCAGAAAAATATTTTGTAAACCTTGTTTTATTTTGGAAAGATTCAGTATTCCTCAATTCTTCATCGTTCCTGATTCATTTTACCTTCCAAAACATTCCTAGTTGAGAACCACTCTCTGTTGACAGTCAGTGACCAAGTCTCCATAACCGAGGAGCAACGTTAATCCGGATAAATAATACTCAGCTGAGGTCGAAGCTCGGGGTTACTTCGGGAGCAGGTTCATCGGCGGCGGCCTCGACTTTGACTCCTTCTTCGGTGACTATACGAATGCAATGATGCATGCACATGAGTATGCTAGCATGAACAAAATGCACAGGACAATTCCACTGATTCTAGAGTACAACTTTCCAACGTGAAAGTAACTTCTAGAGTGGACATAAAGTTACTTATCTTTTACCCCTAAGCAAGATTAATCAAACCTATTAAGCATCATCTAGTAAACCTAAGTATAAGTCATGCATGACACCACAAACATCATAGACCAGTTGGGTGGGGGTCTATGAACAGAAAACAATCCAAAAGGTCACATCACAGGGCATACAACCTAAACCCTAATCACTTTTCTATTTTTCTTAATTATTTTAAAAGGTCATTGTATGAAGTTGCTCCAAAAATTACCAAATTAAGCTCATAAGTTCATTATGGTATGAATAGATGGCAAAACAAATTTCATAATTTTTGGAGATCATTAAGGTGCTCAACAAAAATCAAACATTTAATTAACAAAAGGCACTATTCAACAATTAAAATAAATACCCAAAAATCAACTTGTTCCAAAAGACTTCAAAATTTCACCAGAGTCTTGTCATGGCATAAGAAGCTCACAAAAATTTATCTCATAATTTTTGGAGTTATAAATCATTTTCTAAAAATCCAAAACCATTCATTTATTAATTAAAAAGGGGATTTTTCATTTTTAAATTCTTGCTGAAAAGTCAAGTTTTATATTTTTCTAAAATACTTCAAGGTATAAAGAGTCTACCATGAATTTTTCAGAATTTTTGGAACTACACAGAAAATCACACAAAAAGATGAAATATCAGCACTATTAAAAAAAACTGAAAAAGAAAAAAATTGCACTGTTCTTCTTCCTGCGCGCGCTGGCGGTCACCCGTCGGCGGCGAGGTCACGTTCCGGCCACGGCAAACGCTCGCGGGCGAAACCGGGCATGGGGAGATTCAGGAGCTCACCGACAGTCGATGACGCGCGGCGGCGAGACGAGAGGATGGCCGGAGCTAGGAGGTCGACGGAGCGGAGGTCGTCGGCGGACAGAACCGCGTCGCGACGGCGTTCCGGCGTTCCTGAGCACCACAAGGGATCATCGGAGCACGGTTAGACGCGCAAGGATACGAGGAACAAGAAACATCGGTCGGGGAAGGAAGATCACGGCCGGAGAGAGAGTATTTCTCAAACCCGAACTCACCGGTGTTTTCGTCAGAGTTGGGAGAGATGGGTTACGCTGGGCGATTGGAGGCGGCGGAGGTGAAATTGAGGAGGGGAAAAGCTTCGCGAGGACACGGCGGAGCTTTTGAGCTAGGTGGTTGGACGACGGAGGCTCTGGACTGGCCTGGCGACGGTGGCGGAGAGAGTGAGCTGCTCCGGTTAGCCGGCGGCCCTTTTATAGCCGTGCGCGGGGACGGATAAGCGTCGCGCGCGGGCGGATAAGCTTGTCCGAAGCGTGCGCAATCGATTGCACGCTGGCGGAAGGACGGTCGTGCGCGCAGGGGCCGGGTGTGCGTTCGCCGGCGACGGCCACGCGGCGGCGACGTGCTGAGAGCAGTGGGGGACGGGAGAGAGAGTCAGCGCTCGCGTGCGGGTGCGGAATGAGCACGGGGTCAGCGGCGGCAGGTCGGAGGTAGGCGAGCGGGCGTCGAGCGCGTGGCGCGCGCAGCGCCGGCGACCTGGCCATGGCCGGGCCCCCCCCGACCCTAGGTAGGAGATGAACAGGGCTAGGTCTAGGGTTTGACTTTGAACTGATTTCAGAGATTTATAAATTACTTCCAAATCTTGAACTGCACAGGAAACAATCAGAACACCAAAGTTGTTCAGAAAAAGGAGATCTACAACTTTGTCAATAAGAACATTTTCAAATTCCAAACAGTTTTTGAATTATATTTGAAATCAGAAAAGGGGACACTTTTGGGATTTTAATAAATTCAAAATTACTTTTGATTTTATATAGAAAGTTGAAAATCTGTAAACATGCAAGTTGTTCCTTTTGTCAAAACCTATAACTTTGCTATTATACACTTTTTCTGAAACTCATTAGTTTTTGAAATAATTTTGAAAACTAAAAAGGGGACAAAAACTGGAGTTTGAATGAATTTGGATTTACTTCAAACTTTGTACAGAAACTTGAAAATTTGTAAATACCAAAGTTGTTTCTCTTGACCAGATCTACAACTTTGCTTTTTGGACCAACTCCAAATTTTGAATAAGTTTTGAATTACAAAAGAGGGATAAAATCCAGGGTATGAAAATCAGGGTTTTGCAAAAGGATTTGAAATCTGATTTTTATTTTTGAACTTTGGTCAACACAACAAAACTTCAAGACACCAAAGGAACAAGAATTACACCAAGCTAGTCACAGAGGTGAAATTACCATTTTGCCCCTATAGGAAGGTTAGGGCTTTTAGGGTTTTTGAAAAGAGATTGCTACACAAGTTTTAAGCAAACTTAAATGCAAGGCAAGAATGATTAAAGACTAATGATGATGACATGTCAGGTAATTACAGTTGAAACACCAGAGGTGTTACAGCCTTCTCCCCTAAAAGAAATCTCGCCCCGAGATTCCGCGTCTTAAGAAGGATACAGACAAAACTTTACTTCTAGAGGGTATCGAGAAAGTCGGGATAGTTCTTTGCTAAGAAGTCTTCAGATTCCCAAGTGGCTTCTTCTTCAGAGTGTTGGTTCCACTGGATCTTGTACCATCTCGTGTTAGTCCTCCGGGTAACACGGTCCTTGTGATCCAACACACGGACTGGATACTCAGAGTAAGACAGATCGGGTTCTAACTCAACACCTTCAACTTCCACCACATGCTCGGGCACTCGGAGACACTTCTTGAGTTGGGAGACGTGAAACACATTATGGACTGCTGAAAGATGATCGGGCAACCTTAGCTTGTAAGCTACTTTGCCACAACATTCCTGAATCTCAAAGGGACCAATATAGCGAGGTGCTAATTTCCCTTTAACTCCAAAACGAGTGACTCCTTTGGCGGGTGAGACTTTCAGATACACATAATCTCCGATTTGAAACTTCAGAGGTCGACGTCTCTTGTCAGCATAGCTCTTCTGTCGAGACTGCGCAATCTTCATATTCTCCTGTATTTGCTTGACTTTCTCTTCCATATCTTTTACTAGGTCAACTCCAAAGAATTCCCTTTCTCCAGGTTCAGACCAACTGAGAGGTGTACGACAATGACGACCGTACAGTGCTTCAAAGGGTGCCATTTTGATGCTTTCTTGATAACTGTTATTATATGAGAATTCTGCCAAGGGCAAACAGTCATCCCAAGTATCTGCGAAGGTGAGCACACAGGCTCTCAACATATCCTCCAACACTTGGTTGACTCGCTCAGTTTGTCCATCTGTTTGTGGATGATATGTTGTACTATGCAAGAGCTTGGTTCCAAGTGAGGTATGGAACGCTTTCCAAAACTTTGCGACACACTGGGTACCACGATCAGAGACAATGGTCTTGGGTATGCCATGGAGTTTGACTATGTTGTTCTTGTACAAAGCGGCATATGTGGGAACGGTGTAGCAGGTTTTGACTGGCAGGAAATGAGCTTGCTTAGTGAGGCGATCCACGATTACCCAGATGGAATCAAAACCTCTTGATGTCTTGGGTAGGCCATTGATAAAATCCATGCTGATATCGTCCCATTTCCAAGCAGGTACAAGTAAAGGTTGCAATTCTCCTCCAGGCCTCATGTGCACGGCTTTGACTTTCTGACAGGTATCACACTAAGCAACATACCGGGCGATCTCAATCTTCATCTTCGTCCACCAGAATTTTTGCTTCAAGTCCTGGTACATCTTGTTGCTGCCGGGGTGGATGGAGAATCTAGTCAGGTGTGCTTCATCAAGGATTAACTGTCTCAACTCAGGCACTTTAGGAACTACCAGTCGATTCTTGAACCATACCACTCCTTCATCATCAATCCTGAAACAATCAGCCTTTCCGGCTTGGACCTTTTCGATGATGTGCTTGATTCCAGGGTTATCTTTCTGTGCAGTGATGACCTGCTCTCTGATAGGGGTCTCTATTCTGATATTATTCAGAGTTCCTTGCGGAATCATTTCAATACCCAGCTTCTCTAGCTCATAACACAGAGAAGAATCATAGGGTTTCATCATCAGACAGTTGCAATATGACTTGCGACTGAGCGCGTCGGCGACCACATTCGCCTTACCTGGATGGTAATGTACTTCAAGATCATAGTCCTTAATTAACTCAAGCCATCTTCTCTGCCTCATGTTCAGTTCCTCTTGAGTGAAGATATAATTCAGACTTTTGTGATCAGTGTACACATTACAGGTACTGCCCAACAGATAATGACGCCAAATCTTCAAGGCATGCACTACTGCTGCTAACTCAAGATCATGGGTTGGATAATTCTCCTCATGTCGCTTAAGCTGCCGGGAGGCATAAGCGATCACTTGACCTTCTTGCATCAAAACACAGCCCAAACCAGTTCTAGATGCATCACAGTAGACATCAAAGGGCTTTTCAATGTTTGGCTGGGCTAGCACTGGTGACGTAGTTAACAGTCTCTTCAAAGTTTGAAAGGCCTGTTCACAAGCTGGTGACCAGACAACTTCACGGAATTCTTCAACAACTCGGTGATAGGCTTGGCGATTCTGGAGAAATCTGGGATGAAACGGCGATAATATCCAGCCATTCCCATAAAGCTGTGGACTTTGTGAACAGTGGTAGGTGGCTTCCAATCCAGAATGTCTGCCACCTTTCCGGGATCAACTGACACACCTTAAGCGGACATGACATGACCAAGGAACTGTATCTGATCTAACCAGAACTCACATTTATTGAACTTGGCATAAAGCTGATGTTCTCTGAGACGGGATAGAACGATACGTAGGTGCTCGGCATGATCCTCAGGGGTTTTTGAGTAGATAAGAATGTCATCAATGAACACGACCACAAACCTATCAAGCTCTGGCATGAATACAGAGTTCATGAGGTACATGAAGTGGGCAGGGGCATTGGTCAAACCGAAGGACATGACCAAGTACTCATATAGGCCGTATCTGGTGGTGAAAGCTGTTTTAGGAATATCTTCGGGACGTATCTTGATTTGGTGGTAGCCAGATCTGAGGTCGATCTTGGAGAATACCTTGGCTCCAGCTAGTTGATCAAAGAGAAGGTCAATACGAGGCAAAGGATATTTATTTTTGATGGTGACTTCGTTGAGTGGGCGATAATCAACGCACAATCTGAGACTTTTGTCTTTCTTCTTTACAAAGATTGCAGGACAGCCCCAAAGAGACGAGCTTGGGCGAATGAGACCCTTGTCCAGCAATTCTTGTAATTGGATTTTTAGCTCTGCCAACTCTCTGGGAGGCATTCGATAAGCTCTGCGGGATATAGGAGCAGTCCCGGTCTTTAGCTCTATGGCAAACTCAACATCACGGTCAGGAGGCAGACCAGGTAAATCCTCTGAAAAAACATCAGGGAATTCGTAGACCACGGGGATGTCTCTGGTTTCCAGAACATAGGTGGTGTTTATTTGAGTGACTGCTGGTTTTTGAGGCATTGGAAGTTGGAGAAGGAGTTTGGAGGTACTGTTAGGAATATCCACTCTCACAACTCTATTCAGGATGTCGATCATGGCTTTATACTGACACATCCAATTCATGCCTAGAATGACATCTATCTCTTGATCACGTAGCACTATCATAGTGGTGGGAAATAAATGTTCCCCCCAACATTACTGGTATACCGCGAACCACTTCCTTAGTACTTATACGCCCTCCAGGCGAAAATATGCAGAAATTTTCTTTCAACTCCCCAATTGATATCTCATGCTTAACGACAAATGTACGACTGATGAAGGAATGCGATGCACCAGAATCAAACAACACAACTGCAGGATGGTTGGCAACGGGAAACCTACCGATCATGACGGGCTCTCTCTCTGGGATGTCGCTGACAGCGGTGTAGTAGACTTGCCCGTGCTTCTTGACAATCTTGCCCTTCTGAACATGCTGCTGTTGGACACGGTGCTGCTGCTGCTGAGGTCCTCCAGGATTCTTCTGAGCATTCTGAGCATACCTCTTGGGCTTTGGGCACTCACGAGACCAGTGACCGAGTTGACCGCAGTTGTAGCAGGGATGGTTGTAGGCGGTTTGTGGATTGGTGATACGAACACCTGGGGCGTTCGGTTGTGTGGCACTTTGCTGGTTGGCGTTATGGGTGGTAGCCGCAGTACGGACGACCACTTGCTGGTGGGGGTAAGGTAGGCGATTTTGGTGGTGGCTGGGGTGATAAATGACCCTCTGGCGCTTGTGATTGCCAGAGAAGCTGCTAGATCCTGCTTTCTTCTTCTTCTTTTCCTCTTGATACTGGCGATTGCTCTCCTCGAAAGCAACAGCCCGGTCAACGGCATCATGATACGAACCGGTCAGGTTGTTGGACATACTTCTGCGGATCTTGGGGTGCAATCCCCTAAGGAAACAGTCCCTCTTCTTCTCCTCCGTGTTGACGTACTCTGAGGCATACTGGCTGAGATGGTTGAACTGACCCACATACTGCATCACTGTGGAGTCCCTCTGCTGCAGTGCCAGAAACTGATCAAGCTTCATCTTCATTAACCCCGAAGGGATATGATGTGCACGGAAAGCTGTGCGGAACTCTTCCCAGGTCAACTGATGACCCTCTGGCTGGGCAGCCAATAGGTTGGCATACCAAGCACTTGCTGGACCACGAAGCTGCTGGGAAGCAAACCGGGACTTCTGGATGTCGGTACAGCGGAGAAGACCGAACTTCTGCTCCATGGTGCGGAGCCAATCATCAGCTTCAAGGGGTTCATCGGCCTTGGTAAAGACCGGTGGACGGGTCTCGGTGAAATCCACATATGTACTCTCATGGTTGTTATCGCGGCGACCACGGTGACCATTGTTCTGCTGCACTTGGTTTTGGGCCTTCAGATTAGCAGCGGCTGCCAAGGCTGCAATGGCATCTGCTAGGGTAGCAGGAACAGGTGGAGGGTTTGGAAGGTTGGCATTATCAGAACCTCCAGCTCCAGTGCGAGTGTTCACATGCATCTGTTAAGCAACTTTGAACTTAGCATTCATAGATAGAGCTCTGAAAACAACTGACTGACAAGCTTCACTGGTACAAAGGTAGATTGATTGATAGAGACATCTGACAGACAACAACTGACTGATAAGGGGAAAAAGGTACGAAAAGAAAGGTATAGACTGACTTAACAAAAGACTAACTCTCCCAAACCTAGACTAAGGTTTTAGGTAAGCAGGTGGTACAGACACACGGGATCTCCATCTCCTAACGACGGGCCTAATCCTCATCGAAGATGATCATGTCGTCGCCATCGTCTTCTTCTTCGAGGATGAGCTCAGGCTCTTCCTCCTCGTCCTCGTCTTCAACGTGGACGTCCTCGGCAGGTGCAATCTCGTTGTCCACTTCTGGCTCTTGATCCACATCGGGTTCTTCCACTACTCCGTCCTCAGGGTCTTCCATAACTAGGGGTACCAAGGGGTGGAGTTGATCATGCAGCTGATGCACTTCCTCATGAAGCATATCATTGAACTGTTCAATCTGAGCTGTGTACTGCTGCAGTCCGTGGAGCTCGGCTCTGGTGACGTCCTCGCGGGTACAAGCATCATTGCGCTGCTCGATAGCGCGAATCGTGTTCCGGTTGGCCTGCTCCAGGGAAGCTCGTGCCTCGTAAAACTCCAGGCGTGAGTGGTAGAAGTCATGCTCCATGTTCTTCAGCTCAGCCTTCAGATTCTTGATTTCCTCTTTGAGGTGCTTGCGGGTGCGGCGGGGAAAACGACAACCATTGGAAGATTCTCCAGTCTCCTCCCCAGCGCGTGGTGCCAACTGGTGGTGTGGCACACCATGCGGTCCGGTCGACATGCGGGCGGTCAGCTTGATGCGAGCCATGTCTGGGCAAGAGAAGATGGATGAGAAAGGCTAGCAAGAACAGGTAAAGGCATACTACCCCAACGAACTTAGTTAGCTTAAGTGAATATGATATGATGCATGAATCGTTCCTACGGAACAAGGTGAAGCAAGATACATAACATATATAGGGCTTAAGACACATTGTCCTGCTACTAGTGTTGCCAATAGAAGACAAGATGAGAAAAGCAGTTTGGACTCAAAATAGCCAAGTTTAGTTTGTTTGGACTCAAAATAGCCAAGTTTAGTTTGTTTGGACTCAAAAGATCTTTTGAAGTTTTCGCAAAAATACTGCAACGTTATAGTGAGATGCTCCGATACCACTCTGTGACGGAACGGCCCTAATCTCATGGCCCACGTGTCCCTGTCAACCTCTGACAGCCGAACCCATATTCCATGTGATCAAGACCTGTTCATCACCGGGCTACATCAACGCCCATTGTCCGCAGGATCATCTCACAATTCGGTTACAGCATTGGATACTTTTACAAATTACATCAGAATAAAGAGCGGAAGACTTAAATAACATTAGTTTTACAAACCGAGGTTCCAAATAGAAATTAAGGTGCAGTTATTACAAACCAAGTTCGAATAATTAGGAAATAGGCAACGTAGCGGAGTACAACAAAATAGAGATACTGATAATCACCCAGCCCGAGGGTGCACAACTATTCTTCGGCCTCATCGGCCTCTTCCTGCACGATGGTCACACAGCAGGGTGCGAGACACATCGGGGACTCAGTCATACCTGCAGCATGGGTAACAAACCCTGAGTACTGGGGTACTCAACAAGACTTACCCGACTAAAGAAAAGGAAGAAGACTCAGGAATGAGAGGCTTAGGGTAGTTAAGTTAAGGCTTAACAAGATCAAGTATTTTGCAGAAAAACATTTTGTAAACCTTGTTTTATTTTGGAAAGATTCAGTATTCCTCAATTCTTCATCGTTCCTGATTCATTTTACCTTCCAAAACATTCCTAGTTGAGAACCACTCTCCGTTGACAGTCAGTGACCAAGTCTCTATAACTGAGGAGCAACGTTAATCCGGATAAATAATACTCAGCTGAGGATCCCTATCCACACTGCATATGTAGCACCCAAGCTTGCATATGCCAACTCGTCTTCCACGATTCCTCCAAGATTGGACCGGTCCTACGCCACCCGGAAGTACAGTACACCACTCATATCCAGGTACGACGACCACGTGGGTACAAGCTACTTCCGCCATCTCGCCACTCCCAGTGCGCGGTTGTCGGTCCCAATAAAGGATTCCTCGGAGCCAGAGCTTTCCGAAGTATGTGAATAGTTACAAGTCTTGACCAGCAGGCCCCCATACAGATGGTCCCTAAACTTTTCCGCCAGCGACAAGCACCTCGGCACTCTAACCCAAGAGTACAGGTCCTGTCGGTTTTTCAACCCTGTCCCGGTCGGTGTCAACTGTTGAGTCCCGGACTACAACATGACGGCACCGTACGCGCGGACAACCTCTTCTCGCCATTGACTAGGTACGACCAGTTACCTAGCCAACAGTCGGGAAGTAAAGCCAAATTCCCACAAAAGTTCTTAAAGTGATGACACTTTTGAAATTGGCATTTTTATTGCAAAGTCTAATTCAATAAGCATTGCTAAGCATTTTTCAAATACTTTTGAAAAGCAGGTATCGGGTGTATCAGTGGTCAAGGTGGATAATGCACCAGTTAGGATAGCACTCAACTCCTATAAACCTAATACAGTAATTTACTCCAAAGCATTTAAGGAAAACATTTTATAAATTTTAAGGAAAGGGGTTAAATGCACCGGGGCTTGCCTTGAAGAGCAAAGACAGCAGGCTCAGGGTTGGAGGTGCAGAGGTCGAAGCTCGGGGTTACTTCGGGAGCAGGTTCGTCGGCGGCGGCCTCGACTTTGACTCCTTCTTCGGTGACTATACGAATGCAATGATGCATGCACATGAGTATGCTAGCATGAACAAAATGCATAGGACAATTCCACTGATTCTAGAGTACAACTTTCCAACGTGAAAGTAACTTCTAGAGTGGACATAAAGTTACTTATCTTTTACCCCTAAGCAAGATTAATCAAACCTATTAAGCATCATCTAGTAAACCTAAGTATAAGTCATGCATGACACCACAAACATCATAGACCAGCTGGGTGGAGGTCTATGAACAGCAAACAATCCAAAAGGTCACATCACAGGGCATACAACCTAAACCCTAATCACTTTTCTATTTTTCTTAATTATTTTAAAAGGTCATTATATGAAGTTGCTCCAAAAATTACCAAATTAAGCTCATAAGTTCATTATGGTATGAATAGATGGCAAAACAAATTCCATAATTTTTGGAGATCATTAAGGTGCTCAACAAAAATCAAACATTTAATTAACAAAAGGCACTATTCAACAATTAAAATAAATACCCAAAAATCAACTTGTTCCAAAAGACTTCAAAATTTCACCAGAGGCTTGTCATGGCATAAGAAGCTCACAAAAATTTATCTCATAATTTTTGGAGTTATAAATCATTTTCTAAAAATCCAAAACCATTCATTTATTAATTAAAAAGGGGATTTTTCATTTTTAAATTCTTGCCGAAAAGTCAAGTTTTATATTTTTCTAAAATACTTCAAGGTATAAAGAGTCTACCATGAATTTTTCAGAATTTTTGGAACTACACAGAAAATCACACAAAAAGATGAAATATCAGCACTATTCAAAAAAAACTGAAAAAGAAAAAAATTGCACTGTTCTTCTTCCTGCGCGCGCTGGCGGTCACCCGTCGGCGGCGAGGTCACGTTCCGTCCACGGCAAACGCTCGCGGGCGAAACCAAGGGTATGGGGAGATTCAGGAGCTCACCGGCAGTCGATGACGCGCGGCGGCGAGACGAGAGGATGGCCGGAGCTAGGAGGTCGACGGAGCGGAGGTCGTCGGTGGACAGAACCGCGTCGCGACGGCGTTCCGGCGTTCCTGAGCACCACAAGGGATCATCGGAGCACGGTTAGATGCGCAAGGATACGAGGAACAAGAAACATCGGTCAGGGAAGGAAGATCACGGCTGGAGAGAGTATTTTTCAAACCCGAACTCACCGGTGTTTTCGCTGAAGTTGGAAGAGATGGGTTACGCGGGGCGATTGGAGACGGCGGAGGTGAAATTGAGGAGGGGAAAAGCTTCGCGAGGACACGGCGGAGCTTTTGAGCTAGGTGGTTGGACGACGGAGGCTCTGGACTGGCCTGGCGACGGTGGCGGAGAGAGTGAGCTGCTCCGGTTAGCCGGCGGCCCTTTTATAGCCGTGCGGGGGGACGGATAAGCGTCGCGCGCGGGCGGATAAGCTTGGCCAAAGCGTGCGCAATCGATTGCACGCTGGCGGAAGGACGGGCGTGCGCGCAGGGGCCGGGTGTGCGTTCACCGGCGACGGCCACGCGGCGGCGACGTGCTGGGAGCAGTGGGGGACGGGAGAGAGAGTCAGCGCTCGCGTGCGGGTGCGGAATGAGCACGGGGTCAGCGGCGGCAGGTCGGAGGTAGGCGAGCGGGCGTCGAGCGCGTGGCGCGCGCAGCGCCGGCGACCTGGCCATGGCCAGGCCCCCCCTGACCTTAGGTAGGAGATGAACAGGGCTAGGTCTAGGGTTTGACTTTAAACTGATTTCAGAGATTTGCAAATTACTTCCAAATCTTGAACTGCACAGGAAAAACTCAGAACACCAAAGTTGTTCAGAAAAAGGAGATCTACAACTTTGTCAATAAGAACATTTTCAAATTCCAAACAGTTTTTGAATTATATTTGAAAGCAGAAAAGGGGACACTTTTGGGATTTTAATAAATTCAAAATTACTTTTGATTTTATATAGAAATTTGAAAATCTGTAAACATGCAAGTTGTTCCTTTTGTCAAAACCTATAACTTTGCTATTATACACTTTTTCTGAAACTCATTAGTTTTTGAAATAATTTTGAAAACTTAAAAGGGGACAAAAATTGGAGTTTGAATGAATTTGGATTTACTTCAAACTTTGTACAGAAACTTGAAAATTTGTAAATACCAAAGTTGTTTCTCTTGACCAGATCTAAAACTTTGCTTTTTGGACCAACTCCAAATTTTGAATAATTTTTGAATTACAAAAGAGGGATAAAATCCAGGGTATGAAAATCAGGGTTTTGCAAAAGGATTTGAAATCTGATTTTTATTTTTGAACTTTGGTCAACACAACAAAACTTCAAGACACCAAAGGAACAAGAATTACACCAAGCTAGTCACAGAGGTGAAATTACCATTTTGCCCCTATAGGAAGGTTAGGGCTTTTAGGGTTTTTGAAAAGAGATTGCTACACAAGTTTTAAGCAAACTTAAATGCAAGGCAAGAATGATTAAAGACTAATGATGATGACATGTCAGGTAATTACAGTTTAAACACCAGAGGTGTTACAAAAACGCTCAACTACAAAACCTCCGCCACGGAGTCCATAGCCTACAACTGCAGGCTCCCGCCGGGCACGCTCTCTATGAGGCCTAGGCCTAGCAACTTAAGGCACTGTGCCTCTAGGCCTAGCATCTCTCCTCGGAGCTCTCTGCTGCCTAGGCCTGGGAACTTGAGGTTCTGGACCTCTGGGCCTAGCAGCACGTCTCGGTGCTCTCCTCTGAACATTCGGCGCATGTACATCATGGAAAGGATGGTACATGTCCGGGTTGTTCATCTCCCTAGCACGGCGTGCCTCTCTCTTACGCCGAAAACAGAACTCACTTAAGTGACCATCTCTCCCACAGAAGTCACAATGGTACCTCACCGCACGCAAAGGGGGTTGTTGGTACACATGGTTGTGGGTATGGTTCACTTTGCCTTTCTGTGGCAACTCCTCCTGGATAGGTGGCATAGTATCAAGCTTGTTTTTCAGGTGGTAAGGTTTGGGATGCCATACTTGGTTCTTGGGTGGAGCTCTCGGGGGTTCCTCAAACACCCCATCCTTGGTGTTAGGCTTGAGAGGCTCTTTGGGTGGAAGCTTGGTTAGTTTGGGAGTAGTGGTGGAGTTGGGTTTCTCACTCGGATTCAGACCACTCGACTCTCCAATCTTCCCAAAAGCAGAAAGATCAACACCCTGAGCAAAGCCTACACCGGGACCTCCAATAGCTCGCTTGAATTGGGAGATCATCATCCCAAGCTGTGGCTCACTACAAGACACCCATGACAAGATGGTCCGAAGGTATGTGTTTTCCTCCTCGGTTTGCATCTTGTCATGCTTCACATTGGCTATCTCCATCTCCAAACCCTCACAGAGAGCACACCTAGCCAAACAAGTGCTACCTGAGTTGGCCTCTTCAAGAGACACAATCTTGGCATTCTTCTCTGCCAACTCAGATTGCAAGACAGGACAAGTCTTGCATGCACCCAACAGAGAAGGTCTAGCCTTCAGCTCATCCACCTCTCCTACCAACGCAACATACTTACCTCTCAAAGTGAGAAGGTCAGTCATGTGCGTGGTGCACATCTCACACTCAACCTCCTCCGACACGACCACGGTGGACTTGGCAAACTCAAGCTCCCTCACCGTGTCCTCCCACTTCTGCCTAAACTCCTTACGCTCTCTAGCGGCACGCCTAAGCAACTTGTCCTGACTAAGGAGCGCGGCAGTAAGCTTCTCGACCTCAGCAGAAAGCTCATCGTGGGTGAGAGATACTTGGGAGGTGTCGTCGTCGTCGTTCCGAGGGGAGTGCTCCAGCTTGTCGTCGACCTCATCACCAAGCGCCATGGTGCAGAAGCCGTCGTCGCCGGCGAAGAAGCAGAGACCGTTCAGCTTGTCCTCGATCCTCTTCTTCTTCTCGGACTCGTCATCGCTTGAGCAAACGGAGTCGTCATCCGAGCCGTCGACGTCGCTGAGCGTGGCGAAGAATGCACGCTGCTCAGCCTGAGCCTTCTCCAAGTACTTCTTCTTGATGTACTCCTTGTCGAAGCCCCCCCTCCGCTTGTGCCTCGGGGGGACGTACTTCTCCTTGTGCTTGCTGGAGTCGTACTTGTGCCCATGATCACCCTTCCCCGAATGCTTGTTCTTCTTGGGGCAGTTGGCGATGAAGTGGTCGGGGTCGCCGCACTCGTAGCATCCTAAGCGTCCTCCTCCGCGGCGACGGTTCATGCGGTTGTTGTGAAACCGCGAGAACCGGTTGGCTAGCATTGCCAACTCGTCATCCCCCAACGACTCAAGCTGGTCCTCTGTGACAGAAAAGAGAGACGAAAGAGCAAAACCTCCAGAGGGGTTAGAAGAGCCAGAAACCCAAGCCATAGTTGGGCCAGAAGGATTCTCATAAGAAGCCCTCGACATGGCGTCAATCTCACTAGACTTGAGCTTACTAAAGAGCTCGTCGCTGGTGAGGGTCTCATAGTTAGACGATTCGATGATCGCCTGGACCTTTGAGTCCCACACTGACCGATCAAGAGTGTGCAAAAGCTTCAAAGCCCTCTCATGATCGTCAAAAGGCAACAGCTCCTTGTTCGCTCTCATCTTGTTGACAATGACCTGAAAGCGAGCGAATAAACTCTCTATGCTCTCGCCAGGCATGTGTCGAAAGTTCTCGTACTCCCGCTTGTGCGACTCGTAGAGACGAGATTTGACTTGAGAAGTTCCCTCATGGAAACGCATGAGGGTAGCCCAAATCTCACGAGCCATGGGGAGGTGAGAAACTCGATCAAACTCAGACATGCTCAAACAGGAGAAGAGAGCGTTACGTGCTCGGCTATTGGCATCGTGCTCATCTATCTGAAGCTGAGTAACACGAGCAGCCAAGACAACGTAATCATCCCTGTTGCAAATCTCCCAAACAGAAGAGCCCATGCTCTGAAGATAGGCCGACATGCGTATCTTCCAATACGCATAGTTCGTCCCATCAAAGAACGGTGGTTTGCCCACGCCGTGATCCATGTCGCCTTCTGTGGATCTGGAACCGGCTAAGGTGGAAGATCCTTAACCCGCTCCGATACCAATTGAAGGACCGAGAAGCACTCAGAAAGCGACCAGAGGGGGTGAACGGGAGCTTCCAATTTTCCTTTCGGAAACTAGTAGCCACTGTCCCGAGAATCACCCCAAACGACAAACCTTAGAGCTTGCTAGTGTCCACGACCCTAGATGTAGGGTGGATGCTTCCAAGAAGCACAGCGGGACACTACACAACTCTAGAAACCCAACGCAAAAGACGGAAACCAAATCCGACAAAGAACGAACGAATCGCGAACGAAAACGCGCTGAGACAACACTGACCGGACTCACCCTGCGTCCGGTCAACAGGCATCGGACGCGTCCGGTCAGCCAAAGACGGGTTTCGGTGCTCTCTGTGTTGGACCGGACTCACCAGAGTCGAGCGTCCGGTCACACAAGGCAAAACACGTGAACAGTAAAACCGGAGCGTCCGGTCAGGTGCAAACACCAGCGTCCGGTCAAGTCAGAAAAGCGCTGCGCAATATTCAACCACCGGACGCGTCCGGTCAACACGAGGACAGCGTCCGGTCACCCCGACAGCACCCTATTCGTCCACCGATTCAACTCGATCTTACCCAAAACAAATCCTCTAGGGATCAAACTTGGTGAGAGGAGTCACAAAGAGTATAGTGAGCTATCTCTAAGAGATCATGGCTCGAACCTATCTCCAAATGGATGGATCGAAGAATTTTGGGGGAAGGGAGAAAACTTGGCCCGAAACAAAAATTGATCGATCTCCTAGACCGTGAGGTTAGAGATTAATTCCTTCGGTGGAAAGAAGTGCCTCACGATCTAGAACAACTTGGTTCAAGTGGATTTGCAAAAGATGAACCGAGCAAAGAGATCAAGCGACGGGAAGAACGTGGAGAAAAAGGATTCCGCGAAGAACACGAACAAAAACGCGAAACACAACCACGAATCTGCAACCGTAGCGCAAAACACACGCTACAACCGTGAGGATACGACCTCACTTCCTCGGAATCAACAGTACACCGAGGCAAGTCTCTCTGCGGATCTCAGCTAGCTACGGCAGGGGATTAGGAGAGCAAGAAACCCTAAGTGTGAAATAGCAAATGACTGAGATAGATGGGAGGAGGGTGTCTCCCGACTACTTATCCTACTACTAGCCTAAGTCTATTTCCTACTCTACCCCTCTCTATTCTAATTACAGAGCGAACCAGCTAAACCCTAGGGTTATTCTGGACCAACTCGGTGGTAGGTGTATCCGACGGCCACGCCCGCACAAACCGAAGCGTTGCCTCGATGCAACCTCCCGATTGCCACCACGTGCCGCCCTCGCTCTGCACCCCCGGTTTTGTGGCCCAAACCGGGAAACCAGCCTTTTCCAGCCAACCCCCGGTTTTGAGGCCCAAACCGGGAAACCAGCCCACCAGCATCTGAGTTTTGAGGCCAAACTCAGCAAACCCTCAGAGCCCAGGTTTTGAGGCCCAAACCTGGAAACCGTCCTCAGCCCGAGTTTTGTGGCCAAACTCGGAAACCCTCAGCCCGAGTTTTGTGGCCAAACTCGGAAACCGTCCACGCCCAGGTTTTGAGGCCCAAACCTGGAAACCGTCCATCCAATGGTTTTTCTCTGGCTCTACCACCAAACCGACGTCGTAGATGGGATGCACCTCCCGTGCACCCCGTCCACCGACATGTGTCCCCGAATCCACGACTCAGGCAACACATAACCGCACTTCTTCACTTGTCGTCGTCACAGGCTGCCAGCCACCACAGCTGATCCTCGGGCCTCTGGTCCCTCAGTCCAAGCCTCACGTCCGCCCTTCGCCACTCTCGGTCCATCGGCACGGCACGTCTCTACTTGACCTTCACCTCGCCTTCGATCACTGCATCTGTGCTCGACACCTGCACAACACAAGCCAAAGAACATGCGCATCATCCCAGTTGACAATCACTCATCACTCAGAGACCCGGCATACACCCATGTATCCGCACGCTCCTCCGTTAGCGGACCACGTTTTCCTCAACGTGGTGATCGCTCCTCCCGTAGGCGTGCTAGGAATGGTTTTTCTGCTAACCGTTCTTTTGAGCAGCCGGTCCAACACTGGTATTCCCCTTACTTCACTAACCCCAGTGTTGGACCGTATGCTCACCCTATGTCTTTTTATTGATGTAGGTAAAATGATTGGAGAACGTTTGGTTGGTGGATTCCGGGTGTTCGAGTCACATGACCGGAAACGCCAAATGGTTCTCCAGTCTTAGTCCGGTCGCCAGAAAGGAGTATATCACCTTCGGCGACAACAGCAAAGGTAAGGTGTTGTCTCGTGGGTCTGTGCGAGTTAATGAGCACTTTGTGTTGCGCGATGTTGCTCTTGTTTCTAACTTGCATTTTAACCTTCTTTCCGTTTCGCAACTCTTTGACGACGACTATGAGATTCGTTTTAAACCGAATCTCAGTCGTATTTTGGATCCTCAGGACAATCTTGTTTGTGTGATTTTGCCCTTTGGAAAAGTCTTTCGTGCGGATTTCTCGGAGTCGTTTGGAATTTCTCGTTGTCTTTTGGCTGGACCTTCCTCCTCTGATCTTTGGAAGTGGCATAGGAGACTAGGTCACCTGAGCTTCGACTTGCTTGCAAGGCTTAGTTCACTTGGCTTAATCCGAGGATTGCCCAAGTTATCCATGGAGAAGGATCTTGTTTGCCATTCTTGTAGACATGGGAAGATGGTCGCCGCTCCCCACCATCCAGTGACTCAGGTCATGACTAAGCGCCCTGGAGAGCTTTTGCACATGGACCTTGTTGGTCCAGCTCGGGTGAGCTCGTTGGGGGGAAGTGGTATGTGCTTGTTGTTGTCGACGACTTCTCGAGATATTCGTGGGTTTTCTTTTTAGCTGAGAAAACCGAGACTTTCTCCTTTGCTCGCAATCTAATTTTGCGTCTTCAGAATGAGTTCCCTTTGAACTCTATGCGAGCAATTCGGAGTGATAATGGTTCCGAATTCAAGAATTCGGATTTTGAGAAGTTTTGTAACTCTTTGGGTTTAGAGCATCAGTTTTCTTCCCCCTACACACCGCCTCAGAATGGTGTTGTAGAGAGGAAGAATCGGACCCTTGTAGAGATGGCCAGGACGATGCTCGATGAGCATAGGACTCCTAGGCGATATTGGGCCGAAGCTATGAACACTGCATGCTATATTTCCAATCGCATTTTTCTTCGAGCTTTCTTGAAAAAGACCTCTTATGAGTTGCGTTTTGGAAGACTACCCAAGGTGAGTTATTTTCGAGTTTTTGGTTGCCATTGTTTTATACTCAAAAAGGGCAGCTTGGACAAGTTTGAGTCTCGTTCTTCTGACGGTGTGTTTTTGGGTTATGGCACTCATACTCGTGCTTATCGCGTACTTAACCTTGACACTAACCGAGTCATAGAGACATCCGATGTCACCTTCGACGAGACCATGGTTTGTCCTTCTTCTCGTTTTGAGCGTGCAGGTAATCATGAGGTTGGCGAACCTCTTTTCGATGATGAAGAAGAAGGTGCTGAAGGGATAGATGACCCAACACCTCCTCCACCTGCTGTGCCGCAAAGAGCGGCCTCTACGACGACTCATGGCCCCGACACATCGTCTTCCTAGGGGCCGTGGGATCCGCCACTGTGACGGAACGACCCTAATCTCATGGCCCACGTGTCCCTGTCAATCTCTGACAGCCGAACTCATGTTCCATGTGATTAAGACTTGTTCATCACCGGGCTACATCAGCCCATTGTCCGCAGGATCATCTCACAATTCGGTTACAACATTGGATACTTTTACAAATAACATCGGAATAAAGAGCGGAAGACTTAAATAACATTAGTTTTACAAACCGAGGTTCCAAATAGAATTTAAGGGACAGTTATTACAAACCAAGTTCTGATAATGGAAATAGACATAGGAAATTAGACAATGTAGCGGGGAACAACAACATAGAGATACTGATAATCACCCAGCCCGAGGGTGCACAACTATTCTTCGGCCTCATCGGCCTCTTCCTGGACGATGGTCACACAGCAGGGTGCAAGACACATCGGGGACTCAGACATACCTGCAGCATGGGTAACAAACCCTGAGTACTGGGGTACTCAACAAGACTTAACCGACTAAAGAAAAGGGAGAAGACTCAGGGATGAGAGGCTTAGGGTAGTCAAGGTAAGGCTTAAACAAGTTCAAGTATTTTGCAGAAAAGCATTTTGTAAACCCTTTTTTTTATTTTGGAAAGATTCAGTATTCCTCAATTCTTCATCGTTCATGATTCATTTTACTTTTCAAAACATTCCTAGTTGAGAACCACTCTCCGTTGACAGTCAGTGGACCAAGTCTCCATAACCGAGGAGCAACGTTAATCCGGATAAATAATACTCAGCTGAGGATCCCTATCCACACTGCATATGTAGCACCCAAGCTTGCATATGCCAACTCGTCTTCCACGATTCCTCCAAGATTGGACCGGTCCTACGCCACCCGGAAGTACAGTACACCACTCATCTCCAGGTACGACGACCACGTGGGTACAAGCTACTTCCGCCATCTCGCCACTCCCAGTGCGCGGTTGTCGGTCCCAATAAAGGATTCCTCGGAGCCAGAGCTTTCCGTAGTATGTGAATAGTTACAAGTCTTGACCAGCAGGCTCCCATACGGATGGTCCCTAAACTTTTCCGCCAGCGACAAGCACCTCGGCACTCTAACCCAAGAGTACAGGTCCTGTCGGTTTTTCAACCCTGTCCCGGTCGGTGTCAACTGTTGAGTCCCGGACTACAACATGACGGCACCGTACGCGCGGACAACCTCTTCTCGCCATTGACTAGGTACGGCCAGTTACCTAGCCAACAGTCGGGAAGTAAAGCCAAATTCCCACAAAAGTTCTTTAAGTGATCACACTTTTGAAATTGGTATTTTTATTGCAAAGTCTAATTCAATAAGCATGCTAAGCATTTTTCAAATACTTTTGAAAAGCGGGTGTCGGGTGTATCAGTGGTCAAGGTGGATAATGCACCAGTTAGGATAGCACTCAACTCCTATAAACCTAATGCACTAATTTACTCCAAAGCATTTAAGGAAAACATTTTATAAATCCAAGGAAAAGGTTGGATGCACCGGGGCTTGCCTTGAAGAGCAAAGACGGCAGACTCGGGATTGGAGGTGCAGAAATCGAAGCTCGGGGTAGCCTCAGGAGTTGGTTCGTCGGCGGCGGTCTCGACCTTGACTCCTTCCTCGGTGACTATACGAATGCAATGATGCATGCACATGAGTATGCTAGTATGAACAAAGTGCATAGGACAAACTAGAGTATAGCTTTAAGGTGTAAGTGGTGTTTAGCAATGGACATAAAATGACTCATTATTTTAAAGCAACAAAAGTCAACCTTACTAGACAACTTTTATTAATCCTAAGCAAAAGTCATGCATGGCATCTCAAACATCATAGACCAGCTGGGTGGGGGTCTATGAACAGCAAACAATCCAAAAAGGTCACATCACAAGGCACTTAACCTTAACCCTAATCACTTTTCTATTTTTCTTAATTATTTAAAAAGGTCATTTTATGAAGTTGCTCCAAAAATTACCAAATTAATCTCATAAGTTCATTATGGTACAAGTATATGGCAAAACAAATTTCATAATTTTTGGAGGTCATTAAGGTGCTCAACAAAAATCAAACATTTAATTAACAAAAGGCACTATTCAATAATTAAAATAAAGCTCAAAAATCAACTTGTTCCAAAAGGCTTCCAAATTTCACCAGAGACTTGTCATGGCATAAGAAGCTCACAAAAACTCATCTCATAATTTTTGGAGTTATAAATCATTTTCTAAAAATCCAAAACCATCCATTTATTAAATAAATGGGAGATTTTTCATTTTCAAATTTTTGCAGAAAGGTCAAGTTTTATATTTTTATAAAATACTTCAATGTATAAAGAGTCTACCATGAAATTTTCAGAATTTTTGGAACTACTCAGAAAATCACACAAAAATATGAAATCTCAGCACTATTCAAAATAAACTGGAAAAAGAGAAATCACACTGTTCATCGTCTTCCTCACGCCGGCGGTCACCCCGCGGCGGCGCGATGGCATTCCGGCCACGGCAGAGGCTCGCGAGCGAAACCAAGCACATGGGGAGGTTCAGGAGCTCACCGGCGATCGATGACGCGCGGCGGCGAGGCGAGGGGATGGCCGGAGCTAGGAGGTCGACAGAGCGGGGGTCGTCGGCGGACCGAACTGCGTCGCGACGGCGTTCCGACGTTCCTGAGCACCACAAGGGGTCGTCGGGGCATGGTTAGATGCGCAAGGACACAAGGAAGATGAAACAGGGGTCGGGGAAGGATGATCAAGACTGGGGAGGGAGTATTTCTCAACCCGAGCCTTACCAGCGTTTCGCCGGAGTTCGGGCAGATGCGGTTACACCGGGCAACAGGGGGCGGTTGAGACCAAATTGAGGGGTGGGGAAGCTTCACGAGGACACGGCGGAGCTTCTGAGCTAGGTGGTGGAGCGGCGGAGGCTCTGGACTGGCCTGACCACGGTGGCGGAGGCGGTGAGGGTTGCGGCTCACCGGCGATGCCTTTTATAGCCGCGTGCGGGGGCGGAATGATGCAGCGCGGGAGCGGATAAGCTTGGCCGAAGCGTGCGCAATCGATTGCACGCTGGCGGAAGGTCGGGCGTGCGCGCAGGGACCGGGCGCGAGCTCGCCGGCGATGACCACGCGGCGGCAGTGAACTGGGAGCAGTGAGGGACGGGAGAGAGAGTCAGCGCTCGCGTGCGGGTGCGGAAGGAGCACGGGGTCAGCGGCGGCAGACTGGTGATAGGCGTGGAGCGGCCAGACGCGTGGCATGCGCAGCGCCGGCGGCTCGGCCATGGCCGGGCCCCCCCCTACCGGAGAAGATGAACAGGGCTAGGACTTAGGGTTTGACTTTGAATTGATTTCTGAAATTTGCAAATTACTTCCAAAACTTGAACTGAGCAGCAAAAACTCAAAACACCAAAGTTGTGCAGAAAAAAGAGATCTACAACTTTGCCAATATGAACATTTTCCAAATCCAAACAGTTTTTGAATTGCACTTGAAAACAGAAAAGGGGACACTTTTGGAATTTGAATAAATTCAAAATTACTTTTAATTTTCTATTGAAACTTGAAAATATGTAAATATGAAAGTTGTTCCTTTTATCAAAACCTACAACTTTGCTATTATACACTTTTTCTGAAACTCATTAGTTTTTAAACTAATTTTGAAAACCAAAAAGGGAACAAAAGTTGGAGTTTGAATGGATTTGAAATAACTCAAAACTTTGTACTGCAACTTGAAAATTTGTAAATACCAAAGTTGTTTCTCTTGACCAGATCTACAACTTTGCTTTTTGGACCAACCCCAAATTTTGAATAATTTATGAATTACAAAAAGAGGGTTAAAATCCAGGGTTTGGAAATCAGGGTTTTGCAAAGGGATTTGAAATCTGATTTTTTGTTTTTGAACTTTGGTCAACACTACAAAACTTCAAGACACCCAAGGAACAAGAATTACACCAAGCATAGTCACAGAGGTGAAATTACTATTTTGCCCCTATAGGAAGGTTAGGGCTTTTAGGGTTTTTGAAAAGAGATTGCTACACAAGCATTGAGCAAACTTAAATGCAAGGCAAACAAAATGATTAATGACTAATGATGATGACATGTCAGGTTAATTACAGTTTAAACACCAGAGGTGTTACAGCCTTCCCCCCTAAAAAGAAATCTCGCCCCAAGATTCCGCGTCTTAAGAAGGATAAAGGCAAAACGTTACATCTACAGGGTATCGAGAAAGTCAGGATAGTTCTTTGCTAAGAAGTCTTCAGATTCCCAAGTGGCCTCTTCTTCAGAGTGTTGGTTCCACTGGATCTTGTACCATCTTGTGGTAGTCCTTCGGGTAACACGGTCCTTATGGTCCAACACACGAACTGGATCCTTAGAGTAAGACAGATCAGGTTCTAACTCAACACCTTCAACTCCCACCACATGCTCGGGCACTCGGAGACACTTCTTGAGTTGGGAGACGTGAAACACATTATGTACTGCTGAGAGATGATCGGGCAACCTTAGCTTGTAAGCTACCTTGCCACAACATTCCAGAATCTCAAAGGGACCAATATAGCGAGGTGCTAATTTCCCTTTAACTCCAAAACGAGTGACTCCTTTGGTGGGTGAAACTTTCAGATACACATAATCTCCGATTTGAAACTTCAGAGGTCGACGTCTCTTGTCAGCATAGCTCTTCTGTCGAGACTACGCAATCTTCATATTCTCTTGTATTTGCTTGACTTTCTCTTCCATATCTTTTACTAGGTCAACTCCAAAGAATTCTCTTTCTCCAGGTTCACACCAACTGAGAGGTGTACGACAACGATGACCGTACAGTGCTTCAAAGGGTGCCATTTTGATGCTTTCTTGATAACTGTTATTATATGAGAATTCTGCCAAGGGCAAACAGTCATCCCAAGTATCTGCGAAGGTGAGCACACAGGCTCTCAACATATCCTCCAACACTTGGTTGACTCGCTCAGTTTGTCCATCTGTTTGTGGATGATATGCTGTACTATGCAAGAGCTTGGTTCCAAGTGAGGTATGGAACACTTTCCAAAACTTTGCGACAAACTGGCTTCCACGATCAGAGACAATGGTCTTGGGTATGCCATGGAGTTTGACTATGTTGTTCTTGTACAAAGCGGCATATGTGGGAACGGTGTAGCTGGTTTTGACTGGCAGGAAATGAGCTTGCTTAGTGAGGCGATCCACGATTACCCAGATGGAATCAAAACCTCTTGATGTCTTGGGTAGACCATTGATAAAATCCATGCTGATATTGTCCCATTTCCAAGCAGGTACAGGTAAAGGTTGCAATTCTCCTCCTGGCCTCATGTGCACTGCTTTGACTTTCTGGCAGGTATCACACTGAGCAACATATCGGGCGATCTCAATCTTCATCTTTGTCCACCAGAATCTTTGCTTCAAGTCCTGGTACATCTTGTTGCTGCCGGGGTGGATGGAGAATCTAGTTAGGTGTGCTTCATCAAGGATTAACTTTCTTAACTCAGGCACTTTAGGAACTACCAGTCGATTCTTGAACCATACCACTCCTTCATCATCAATCCTGAAACAATCAGCCTTTCCGGCTTGGACCTTTTCGATGATGTGCTTGACTCCAGGGTTATCTTTCTATGCAGTGATGATCTGCTCTCTGATAGGGGTCTCTATTCTGATATTATTCAGAGCTCCTTGCGGAATCATTTCAATACCCAGCTTCTCTAGCTCATAACACAGAGAAGAATCATAGGGTTTCATCATCAGACAGTTGCAATATGACTTGCGACTGAGCGCGTCGGCGACCACATTCGCCTTACCCGGATGGTAATGCACTTCAAGATCATAGTCCTTAATTAACTCAAGCCATCTTCTCTGCCTCATGTTCAGTTCCTCTTGAGTGAAGTTATACTTCAGGCTTTTGTGATCAGTGTACACATTACAGGTACTGCCCAACAGATAATGACGCCAAATCTTCAAGGCGTGCACTACTGCTGCTAACTCAAGATCATGGGTTGGATAATTCTCCTCATGTCGCTTAAGCTGCCGGGAGGCATAAGCGATCACTCGACCTTCTTGCATCAAAACACAGCCCAAACCAGTTCCAGATGCATCACAGTAGACATCAAAGGGCTTTTCAATGTTTGGCTGGGCTAGCACTGGTGACGTAGTTAACAGTCTCTTCAACGTTTGAAAGGCCTGTTCACAAGCTGGTGACCAGACAAACTTCACGGAATTCTTCAACAACTCGGTGATAGGCTTGGCGATTCTGGAGAAATCTGGGATGAAACGGCGATAATATCCAGCCATTCCCATAAAGCTGCGGACTTTGTGAACAGTGGTAGGTGTCTCCCAATCCAGAATGTCTGCCACTTTTCCGGGATCAACGGACACACCTTCAGCGGACAGGACATGACCAAGGAACTGTATCTGATCTAACCAGAACTCACATTTACTGAACTTGGCATAAAGCTGATATTCTCTGAGGCGGGATAGAACGATACGTAGGTGTTCGGCATGATCCTCAGGGGTTTTTGAGTAGATAAGAATGTCGTCAATGAACACGACCACGAACCTATCAAGCTCTGGCATGAATACAGAGTTCATGAGGTACATGAAGTGGGCAGGGGCATTGGTCAAACCGAAGGACATGACCAAGTACTCATATAGGCCGTATCTGGTGGTGAAAGCTGTTTTAGGAATATCTTCGGGACGTATCTTTATTTGGTGATAGCCAGATCTGAGGTCGATTTTGGAGAATACCTTGGCTCCAGTTAGTTGATCAAAGAGAAGATCAATACGAGGCAAAGGGTATTTGTTTTTTATGGTGACTTCGTTGAGTGGGCGATAATCAACGCACAATCTGAGGCTTTTGTCTTTCTTCTTTACAAAGATTGCAGGACAGCCCCAAGGAGACGAGCTTGGGCGAATGAGACCCTTGTCCAGCAATTCTTGTAATTGGATTTTTAGCTCTGCCAACTCTCTAGGAGGCATTCGATAAGCCCTACGGGATATAGGAGCAGTCCCGGGCTTTAGCTCTATGGCAAACTCAACATCACGGTCAGGAGGTAGACTAGGTAGATCCTCTGAAAAAACATCAGGGAATTCACAGACCACGGGGATGTCTCTGGTCTCCAGAACATAGGTGGTGTTTATTTGAGTGGCTGCTGGTCTTTGAGGCATTGGAAGTTGGAGAAGGAGTTTGGAGGTACTGTTAGGAATATTCACTCTCACAACTCTATTCAGGATGTCGATCATGGCTTTATACTGACACATCCAATTCATGCCTAGAATGACATCTATCTCTTGATCACGCAACACTATCATAGTGGTGGGAAATAAATGTTCCCCCAACATTACTGGGATGCTGCGAACCACTTCCTTAGTACTTATACGCCCTCCAGGCGAAAATATGCAGAAATTTTCTTTCAGCTCCCCAATTGATATCTCATGCTTAACGACAAATGTACGACTGATGAAGGAATGCGATGCACCAGAATCAAACAACACAACTGCAGGATGGTTGGCAACGAGAAACCTACCGATCATGACGGGCTCTCCTTCTGGGATGTCGCTGACAGCGGTGTAGTAGACTTGCCCGTGCTTCTTGACAAACTTGCCCTTCTGAGTGTGCTGCTGCGGGGCACGGTGCTGCTGCTGCTGAGGTCCTCCAGGATTCTTCTGAGCATTTTGAGCATACCTCTTGGGCTTTGGGCACTCACGAGACCAGTGGCCAAGTTGACCGCAGTTGTAGCAGGGATGGTTGTAGGCTGTTTGAGGAGTGGTGATACGAACACCTGGGGCGTTCGGCTGCGTGGCACTCTGCTGGTTGGCATTATGGGTGGTGGCCGCGGTACGGACGACCACTTGCTGGTTGGGGTAAGGTAGACGATTGTGGTGGTGACTGGGGTGATAGATGACTCTCTGGCGTTTGTGATTGCCAGAGAAGCTGCTGGATCCTGCTTTCTTCTTCTTCTTCTCCTCCTGGTACTGGCGATTGCTTTCCTCGAAAGCAACAGCACGATCCACGACATCATGATATGAACCGGTCAGGTTATTGGACAGACTTCGGCGGATCTTAGGATGCAAACCTCTAAGGAAACAATCTCTCTTCTTTTCATCTGTGTTCACATACTCTGAGGCATACTGGCTAAGATGGTTGAACTAACCCACATATTGTATAACTGTGGAGTCTTTCTGTTGAAGAGCCAGGAACTGATCGAGCTTCATTTTCATCAATCCGGAAGGGATGTGATGAGCGCGAAAGGCAGTGCGGAATTCTTCCCAGGTCAACTGATGACCTTCTAGCTGGGCAGCCAACAGGTTGGCATACCAAGCACTTGCTGGTCCTCGAAGCTGCTGAGAAGCGAACCGAGGCTTCTGGATGTTGGTGCAATTGATAAGACCAAACTTTTGCTCCATGGTGCGGAGCCAATCATCAGCTTCTAGGGGTTCATCGGCCTTGGTGAACACTGGTGGTCGGGTCTCGGTGAAATCCACAAAGGTAGTCTCACGGTTGATATCGTGACGACCACGGTGACCATTGTTCTGCTGCCCCTGATTTTGAGCCATCAGGTTAGCAGCGGCTGCCAAGGCGGCAATGGCATCTGCTAGGGTAGCTGGTACTGGTGGAGGATTGGGAAGGTTGGCACCTCCAGAACTTCCAGCTCCAGTGCGAGTGTTCACAGGCATCTGTTTAAACAACTCGGAACTTAGCAACCAAGGATAAAGTTCTTGAAACCACAGACGGAGAAACTTCATTAATTTAGAGGTAGCTGACTGATACAGATAAATAACACTGACTGAGAAGGGAAAAAGGTTCAGAAAGACAGATACAGACTCAACTTAACAAACTACTGACTAGCGTCCCCAAACTTAGACTAAGGTTTTAGGTAAGCAGGTGGTACAGACACACGGGATCTCCATCTCCTAGCGACGAGCCTAATCCTCATCGAAGATGATCATGTCGTCGCCATCGTCTTCTTCTTCGAGGATGAGCTCAGGCTCTTCCTCCTCGTCCTCGTCTTCAGCGTGGACGTCCTCAGCGGATGCAATCTCGTTGTCCACTTCTGGGTCTTGTTCCACATCGGGTTCTTCCACTACTCCGTCCTCAGGGTCTTCCATAACTGGGGGTACCAAGGGGTGGAGTTGAGCATGCAGCTGATGCACTTCCTCATGAAGCATATCATTGAACTGTTCGATCTGAGCTGTGTACTGCTGCAGTCCGTGGAGCTCGGCTCTGGTGAAGTCCTCGCGGGTCCAAGCATCATTGCGCTACTCGATAGCACGAAACGTGTTCCGATTGGCCTGCTCCAGGGAAGCTCGTGCCTCGTAAAACTCCAGGTGTGAGAGGTAGAAGTCATGCTCCATGTTCTCCAGCTCAGCCTTCAGATTCTTGATTTCCTCTTTGAGGTGCTTGCGGGTGCGGCGGGGAAAACGACGACCATTGGAAGATTCTCCAGTCTCCTCTCCAGCGCGTGGTGCCAACTGGTGGTGCGGCACACCATGCGGTCCGGTCGACTTGCGGGCGGTCAGCTTGATGCGAGCCATGTCTGGACAGGAGAAGATAGATGAGAATGCTAGCAAGAACAGGTAAAGGCATACTACCCCAACGAACTTAGTTAGCTTAAGTGAATATGATATGATGCATGAATCGTTCCTACGGAACAAGGCAATGCAAGATACATAACATATATAGGGCTTAAGACACGTTGTCCTACTACTAGTGTTGCCAATAGAAGACAAGATGAGAAAAGCAGTTTGGACTCAAAATAGCCAAGTTTAGTTTGTTTGGACTCAAAAGATCCTTTGAAGTTTTCGCAAAAATACTGCAACGTTATAGTGAGATGCTCCGATACCACTCTGTGACGGAACGACCCTAATCTCATGGCCCACGTGTCCCTGTCAATCTCTGACAGCCGAACTCATGTTCCATGTGATTAAGACTTGTTCATCACCGGGCTACATCAGCGCCCATTGTCCGCAGGATCATCTCACAATTCGGTTACAACATTGGATACTTTTACAAATAACATCGGAATAAAGAGCGGAAGACTTAAATAACATTAGTTTTACAAACCGAGGTTCCAAATAGAATTTAAGGGACAGTTATTACAAACCAAGTTCTGATAATGGAAATAGACATAGGAAATTAGACAATGTAGCGGGGAACAACAACATAGAGATACTGATAATCACCCAGCCCGAGGGTGCACAACTATTCTTCGGCCTCATCGGCCTCTTCCTGGACGATGGTCACACAGCAGGGTGCAAGACACATCGGGGACTCAGACATACCTGCAGCATGGGTAACAAACCCTGAGTACTGGGGTACTCAACAAGACTTAACCGACTAAAGAAAAGGGAGAAGACTCAGGGATGAGAGGCTTAGGGTAGTCAAGGTAAGGCTTAAACAAGTTCAAGTATTTTGCAGAAAAGCATTTTGTAAACCCTTTTTTTTTATTTTGGAAAGATTCAGTATTCCTCAATTCTTCATCGTTCATGATTCATTTTACTTTTCAAAACATTCCTAGTTGAGAACCACTCTCCGTTGACAGTCAGTGGACCAAGTCTCCATAACCGAGGAGCAACGTTAATCCGGATAAATAATACTCAGCTGAGGATCCCTATCCACACTGCATATGTAGCACCCAAGCTTGCATATGCCAACTCGTCTTCCACGATTCCTCCAAGATTGGACCGGTCCTACGCCACCCGGAAGTACAGTACACCACTCATCTCCAGGTACGACGACCACGTGGGTACAAGCTACTTCCGCCATCTCGCCACTCCCAGTGCGCGGTTGTCGGTCCCAATAAAGGATTCCTCGGAGCCAGAGCTTTCCGTAGTATGTGAATAGTTACAAGTCTTGACCAGCAGGCTCCCATACGGATGGTCCCTAAACTTTTCCGCCAGCGACAAGCACCTCGGCACTCTAACCCAAGAGTACAGGTCCTGTCGGTTTTTCAACCCTGTCCCGGTCGGTGTCAACTGTTGAGTCCCGGACTACAACATGACGGCACCGTACGCGCGGACAACCTCTTCTCGCCATTGACTAGGTACGGCCAGTTACCTAGCCAACAGTCGGGAAGTAAAGCCAAATTCCCACAAAAGTTCTTTAAGTGATCACACTTTTGAAATTGGCATTTTTATTGCAAAGTCTAATTCAATAAGCATGCTAAGCATTTTTCAAATACTTTTGAAAAGCGGGTGTCGGGTGTATCAGTGGTCAAGGTGGATAATGCACCAGTTAGGATAGCACTCAACTCCTATAAACCTAATGCAGTAATTTACTCCAAAGCATTTAAGGAAAACATTTTATAAATCCAAGGAAAAGGTTGGATGCACCGGGGCTTGCCTTGAAGAGCAAAGACGACAGACTCGGGATTGGAGGTGCAGAAATCGAAGCTCGGGGTAGCCTCAGGAGTTGGTTCGTCGGCGGCGGTCTTGACCTTGACTCCTTCCTCGGTGACTATACGAATGCAATGATGCATGCACATGAGTATGCTAGTATGAACAAAGTGCATAGGACAAACTAGAGTATAGCTTTAAGGTGTAAGTGGTGTTTAGCAATGGACATAAAATGACTCATCATTTTAAAGCAACAAAAGTCAACCTTACTAGACAACTTTTATTAATCCTAAGCAAAAGTCATGCATGGCATCTCAAACATCATAGACCAGCTGGGTGGGGGTCTATGAACAGCAAACAATCCAAAAAGGTCACATCACAAGGCACTTAACCTTAACCCTAATCACTTTTCTATTTTTCTTAATTATTTAAAAAGGTCATTTTATGAAGTTGCTCCAAAAATTACCAAATTAATCTCATAAGTTCATTATGGTACAAGTATATGGCAAAACAAATTTCATAATTTTTGGAGGTCATTAAGGTGCTCAACAAAAATCAAACATTTAATTAACAAAAGGCACTATTCAATAATTAAAATAAAGCTCAAAAATCAACTTGTTCCAAAAGGCTTCCAAATTTCACCAGAGACTTGTCATGGCATAAGAAGCTCACAAAAACTCATCTCATAATTTTTGGAGTTATAAATCATTTTCTAAAAATCCAAAACCATCCATTTATTAAATAAATGGGAGATTTTTCATTTTCAAATTTTTGCAGAAAGGTCAAGTTTTATATTTTTATAAAATACTTCAAGGTATAAAGAGTCTACCATAAAAGTTTCAGAATTTTTGGAACTACTCAGAAAATCACACAAAAATATGAAATCTCAGCACTATTCAAAATAAACTGGAAAAAGAGAAATCACACTGTTCATCGTCTTCCTCACGCCGGCGGTCACCCCCGTGGCGGCGCGATGGCATTCCGGCCACGGCAGAGGCTCGCGAGCGAAACCAAGCACATGGGGAGGTTCAGGAGCTCACCGGCGATCGATGACGCGCGGCGGCGAGGCGAGGGGATGGCCGGAGCTAGGAGGTCGACGGAGCGGGGGTCGTCGGCGGACCGAACTGCGTCGCGACGGCGTTCCGACGTTCCTGAGCACCACAAGGGGTCGTCGGGGCATGGTTAGATGCGCAAGGACACAAGGAAGATGAAACAGGGGTCGGGGAAGGATGATCAAGACTGGGGAGGGAGTATTTCTCAACCCGAGCCTTACCGGCGTTTCGCCGGAGTTCGGGCAGATGCGGTTACGCCGGGCAACAGGGGGCGGTAGAGACCAAATTGAGGGGTGGGGAAGCTTCACGAGGACACGGCGGAGCTTCTGAGCTAGGTGGTGGAGCGGCGGAGGCTCTGGACTGGCCTGACCACGGTGGCGAAGGCGGTGAGGGTTGCGGCTCACCGGCGGTGCCTTTTATAGCCGCGTGCGGGGGCGGAATGATGCAGCGCGGGAGCGGATAAGCTTGGCCGAAGCGTGCGCAATCGATTGCATGCTGGCGGAAGGTCGGGCGTGCGCGCAGGGACCGGGCGCGAGCTCGCCGGCGATGGCCACGCGGCGGCAGTGAACTGGGAGCAGTGGGGGACGGGAGAGAGAGTCAGCGCTCGCGTGCGGGTGCGGAAGCGGCAGACTGGTGACAGGCGTGGAGCGGCCAGACGCGCGGCACGCGCAGCGCCAGCGGCTCGGCCATGGCCGCCCCCCCCCCCTACCAGAGAAGATGAACAGGGCTAGGACTTAGGGTTTGACTTTGAATTGATTTCTGAAATTTGCAAATTACTTCCAAAACTTGAACTGAGCAGCAAAAACTCAAAACACCAAAGTTGTGCAGAAAAATGAGATCTACAACTTTGCCAATATGAACATTTTCCAAATCCAAACAGTTTTTGAATTGCACTTGAAAACAGAAAAGGGGACACTTTTGGAATTTGAATAAATTCAAAATTACTTTTAATTTTCTATTGAAACTTGAAAATCTGTAAATATGAAAGTTGTTCCTTTTATCAAAGCCTACAACTTTCCTATTATACACTTTTTCTGAAACTCATTAGTTTTTAAACTAATTTTGAAAACCAAAAAGGGAACAAAAGTTGGAGTTTGAATGGATTTGAAATAACTCAAAACTTTGTACTGCAACTTGAAAATTTGTAAATACCAAAGTTGTTTCTCTTGACCAGATCTACAACTTTGCTTTTTGGACCAACCCCAAATTTTGAATAATTTATGAATTACAAAAAGAGGGTTAAAATCCAGGGTTTGGAAATCAGGGTTTTGCAAAGGGATTTGAAATCTGATTTTTTGTTTTTGAACTTTGGTCAACACTACAAAACTTCAAGACACCCAAGGAACGAGAATTACACCAAGCATAGTCACAGAGGTGAAATTACTATTTTGCCCCTATAGGAAGGTTAGGGCTTTTAGGGTTTTTGAAAAGAGATTGCTATACAAGCATTGAGCAAACTTAAATGCAAGGCAAACAAAATGATTAATGACTAATGATGATGACATGTCAGGTTAATTACAGTTTAAACACCAGAGGTGTTACAGCCACCCCGAGCGGTACCCTTTGTACATGGGGAGGCACCAGCTGCTGTTGAGGGGGAGGCCACTTTGGCAAGGGAGGCGCCATGACACATTCAGCGCCAGCACCCGCCTCAGCAGATGATCGGTAGCATCCACGAACGCGTCACCTGGTCAAGGCAAATCTCTCACTTTGCTCATACTGCATTTGTTGCTGATTTTGAACCCTGGGATGTTGGACACGCTTTGACGGATCCTGATTGGGTCAATGCCATGCATGAGGAGCTTGAGAACTTTGAGAGAAATCAGGTTTGGGTTCTAGTGTCTCCACCTTCTGAGTGTCATCCAATTGGGACAAAATGGGTTTTCAAAAATAAACAGGGAGAAGATGGCCATGTTGTGAAAAACAAGGCCAGACTCGTAGCCCATGGATATAGTCAGAAGGAGGGGATAGACTATGAGGAGACATTTGCTCCTGTAGCACGTTTGGAGGCTATTAGGATACTCTTGGCTTTTGCTGCATCCAAAGGTTTCAAACTTTTTCAAATGGATGTCAAGAGTGCCTTCTTAAACGGCTACATAGAAGAGGAGGTGTATGTTAGACACCCCCCCGGTTTCGAAAATCCCAAGTTTCCAAACCATGTCTTTAAACTTCACAAAGCTTTGTATGGTTTGAAACAAGCCCCTAGAGCCTGGTATGATAGGTTGAAAACCTTTTTGCTTGCTAAGGGTTTTAAAATGGGATGTGTAGATAAAACGCTCTTTCTCCTCAAGCAAGGCACTGATACTCTCTTGGTCCAAATTTACGTGGATGATATCATTTTCGGTGGTTCTTCTCACGCTTTGGTCGCCAAGTTTGCAGACATTATGAGCAGGGAGTTCGAGATGAGCATGATGGGTGAGTTGACATTTTTCCTCGGGTTGCAAATCAAGCAAACCCGGGAAGGAACGTTTGTGCACCAGGGCAAGTACACCAGAGATATCCTGAAGAAGTTCGACATGGGTGGGGCCAAGCCTCTTCCAACACCCATGGCGACCACGACGGCCCTGGATGCGGATAAGGAGGGAGAAGCAGTGGACCAGAAGGAGTACCGGAGTATGATCGGGTCGCTGCTGTACGTGACGGCGACACGCCCGGACATCCAGTTCGCGGTGTGCCTCTGCGTGCGCTTTCAGGCGTCGCCGCGCACTTCTCACCGTCAGGCGGTCAAGCGCATTATGAGGTACTTATCCTTCTCTCCAGAATTCGGAATTTGTATTCTGCTTCCTCCACCCTTTCCCTTTGCGGTTATTCTGATGCCGATTTTGCTAGTTGCCGTATTGATCGCAAGTCCACTTCTGGGACTTGCCAGTTTATTGGTTCTTCTCTTGTTTCGTGGTCTTCTCACAAGCAGTCTAGTGTCGCCCAGTCTACCACGGAGGCTGAGTATGTTGCTGCGGCTAGCTGCTGTTCCCAGTTACTCTGGATGATGGCCACTTTGCGTGATTTTGGTCTGAGCTTTTCTCGTGTTCCATTGCTTTGTGACAGCACGAGTGCGATTAGCATTGCTAAGAACCCCGTGCTTCACTCGAAGACCAAACACATTGATGTGCGCTTTCATTTTCTGCGAGACCACTATGAGAAGGGTGATATCGACCTTCGCCATGTCGATACTCATCATCAGCTTGCTGATATTTTTACCAAGCCTTTGGACCAATCAACCTTTAATCAGTTGAGAGGTGAGCTTGGTGTGTGTTTCCCCTTTTAGATGAGGGAAACACTTTGGATTTTGTATGATACACTAACGTTTTGATTTCAGTTGTTTTTGCTTCCTTTTGATTTCTTCGTGCATCTTTTGCATTTTAGCATACGCTTTTACATTCTGAGCTTCATATGTATAATCTGAAGAATGTAACTATGCTCTGTGTAGTTTTTGCTCTGATGCTTTATGTAGATGTCGTAGCTTATGCTCTTTCTGATCACTAGTGCATACTATGAGCTGAGCTATTTTTGAATGGTAAATTTAATAATGAACTTAAAACTTAAAAATGTTCACCATTGAGATATGCAACTAGCATGTGTAGGATGTGTTGAAGTCACATGTGCTTTTCATATATGCTAGGTTGCTATGTCTCTAGTGTTGATTCATTCACTCGCTTGGTATGTCATATTCTGCTTAAAATCTGAACCAAGTTAAGTGAATTGGAAAGATCGAGATGGGTTTGCTTGTTAGCACCTCACAGTTTCGAGACTGTTTCTCATTGCACTTTGAGTTAAACTTGAGCTGTGTAGTGTATGACCGAAACTGTTGCCTTAAGCTTCTGATTGCTTATGCATAGGCTTCGCACAGTTGAAAAGTTAGGCAATAACAAGCATTCAACCTCTCGCAGTCACATGCTGTTTTCTGAACTTGTGTAATTTCACCGCTGCAACTCCGATTAAAATCTGAAATCACAAGTATATGCCTAAATTGATATCAGCATGATGTTTGAACTATGCTAGGGGTAGTTCACCTTGTATACATGATTAGCACTTGTTTGAACTTCCTGTCTATACATGTCTTGTGCTATTTTGATGGTGAATACCTTTTTGGGCTTAAAATTGCTCACATGTTCATATTTCATTCTTAGTGATCAGCTTGAGCCTTTGCTAGCATTCTGTGCATTTTTCTGAGTCATCAGATCAGAACTCTGTAGAGCATCTTTGCACTCTTTTGAGTATACTCCTGAAGCTCCTAACTTGCATTTTGACTCATTTGCATTTTGGAAGGGGGAGAACCTCTCTAGTTGGCACTTTTTGTTGGTGCATTTTCTGAGGGGGAGCCTTATTTCTTGATAAGTGCATTTTCAACTAAGGGGGAGAAATTGCAAATCATTACCCTCCGTTTCAGCTAAGGGGAGCCTTCCTGGTTGTTTGCACTATTCGAGGGGGAGTTTGTTTCCGATTGAGTCTTTGACATTTTCAATTGGTTTGGAGCAGTTTGCTAGTTGCGTTGAGCCCTAGCCTCTTTCTTGAGGGACTAGCATTTGCTTTTCAGATTTTCAATTGGTGTCAAACTCTTTTTGGTAACAGTCGGTATCGAGCTTTCTTTGCTAGTTGTGTTGAGCCTCTGTGCCTCTATCTTGAGGGACTAGCATTTTGCTTCGATATTTTCGATTGGTTTTTGCTAGCGGTGTTGAGCCTGTTCTACCTCTTCTTGAGGGCTAGCTTTGCTTTGCTTGGTTGCGTCGAGCCGTTGCCCATGTCTTTGGGGACCAAGTTCTTTCGCTCTTTCCACTTGACCTTCTTCGGCTTTGCTATGCTTTTGGGTCATTTGGTCGAGTTCTCTTTTCTCCTTCTTCCTTCTTCTCTTTCTATTATGATTTGTGTTGGTAGTTGACAATGCACTCATCAAGGGGGAGATTGCGGATACATGGGTGTATGCCGGGTCTCTGAGTGATGAGTGATTGTCAACTGGGATGATGCTCATGTTCTTTGGCTTGTGTTGTGCAGGTGTCGAGCACGGATGCAGTGATCAAAGGCGAGGTGAAGGTCAAGTAGAGACGTGCCGTGCCGATGGACCGAGAGTGGCGAAGGGCGGACGTGAGGCTTGGACTGAGGGACCAGAGGCCCGAGGATCAGCTGTGGTGGCTGGCAGCCTGTGACGACAACAAGTGAAGAAGTGCGGTCATGTGTTGCCTGAGTCGTGGACTTGGGGACACGTGTCGGTGGACGGGGTGCACGGGAGGTGCATCCCATCTACGACGTCGGTTTGGTGGTAGAGCCAGGGAAAAACCATCGGGTGGACAGTTTCTAGGTTTGGGCCTCAAAACCTGGGTGCGGATGGTTTCCGAGTTTGGCCACAAAACTCGGGCTGAGGACGGTTTCCAGGTTTGGGCCTCAAAACCTGGGCGCTGAGGGTTTGCTGAGTTTGGCCTCAAAACTCAGATGCTTGGTGGGCTAGTTTCTCGGTTTGGGCCTCAAAACCGAGGGTTGGCTGGAAAAGGCTGGTTTCCCGGTTTGGGCCACAAAACCGGGGGTGCAGAGCGAGGGCGGCACGTGGCGGCAATCGGGAGGTTGCGTCGAGGCAACGCTACGAGTTGTGCGGGCGTGGCCGTCGGATCCACCTACCACCGAGTTGGTCCAGAATAACCTTAGGGTTTAGCTGGTTCGCTCTGTAAGTAGTTAGGGGTAGAGTGGGAATTAGGAATAGGTTAGAATTAGGATAAATTGGGGGAGACACCCACCTCCCCATTTATCTCAGTTAGTCATCCCTGCCATTTGCTCTTTGCTTCTAGGGTTTCCTGCTCTCCCAATCCCCTGCTGTAGCTAGCTGAGATCCGCAAAGAACCATACCTCTATGTACTGGAGATTTTGAGGAAGTGAGGCCGTAACCTCACTGTTGTAGCGTGTGGTAGCCACACGGATGCAGATCGATGTGTTGATTTGCGTTTTGTTCGTGTTCTTCGTTTCTCCGCGATTTTCCCGTCACTCGATCTCTCTCTCCCGTGCGTCTTTGCAAAATCCGTTTGAATCATCTTGTTCGTATTTGAAAGGAGATCATTTCCACCGAAGGAATTTATCTATCTCCTTACAAACAAGTAGATCGGGTTGATTTCGTTTTCGTGGCACTTTTCGGTTCATCCTCCTTCCCTTTTGATTTCCCTGTGATTGACTCAATTTGAGCGGATGTTTTCATGGGGATAGTCTCCTAACTACTCCGTGATCATCCTCTCCAAGTTTGGGAACGTGGGATTTTGATTTGAATCGATTTGGAGAAGATTTGGGAGAAGGGCGATCAAAATCGCCCTCCCTGAGTGACCGCGGACAGTCCGCCACTCAGGGCGCGGACAGTCCGCGCGTCGAGGACGAGCCAGAACAGTGGCACTGTTCTTCGGCTGATTTGGCTTTTGTGTGAACGACGGACAGTCCACAGTTCAAAGCCGCGGACAGTCCGGGAACGTCCAGGAGACTTGCAGCAGCACTTCGGTTTTGCTCATCTGGCCGGCGGACAGTCCGCGACCTGAGCCCGGACAGTCCGCCACTGGGCAGACAGTCCGTGACCGTGCTGGCGGACAGTCCGGGAATCAGCTGTTTGCTTTGGTTTAGTGCGTTTGCTCTCCCGGCTTGTTCGCTTGGTTTCCGGACTTCTCATTTGGCCCTAGAGTTGACCAAGGAACCTCTCTAGGTATCTTTGCTACTTGTTAGCATAGGTATTTAGGAGTTTCTCGACGTAGCCGTCAATCTACGTTCGGGACTTGGTTTTTGGGGTGGTGTTCGAGCCGGAGCTTTTGGTGTTTCGTTTGCTATCTTCTTGTGGTGCCTCGCTGTGATCCTAGGGATCATCCACCCTCTTCCAAGGGTCGTGGGCATCACGGTTTCAGTCGCAGTTTCTCGGGGTTGATTTTGGGACATTTGGCCAAAGTTTCGAGAGAAATTTTTGAGCTCCCATTCACCCCTCCTCTGGTCGCCTTGCTAGTGCTTTCTCGGTCCTTCAATCTGCCGCTTCATTCGGCCAATCATGTCAGAAGATCGAACACATATATCGCCAGAGCCTATTATATGTATTGCATAGTGGATTGCTTCTTCTATAATGCAAAAGCAGAACAAGTAGGGAAGAGAAGGCAAGTTCATCATATGGAATTAGATCACATCAGATTAGAAATTGCCAATTAGCTTTAGTTAGTGTTGGGTGCTTGGTTTTGCACTGCAAGAATGGAAGAGAAGGAACACCTTCGGGGCGCTTCATCATGGTGATCGAAACCCTGGGACTCTATCCCAGTGGCGGTGCCCCAGCGCGTGGTACGCTACTCGCCGACTGCTTCGCGGGCACACGACGGCTTCGCCATATCCCGTCGCCAGCATCACTACAGGTAGGGCCATCGCATGCGAATCGGAGGGCACCGTCCCCATCGAATTCGCCCTGCTCGAGCCGGATTGGAGTGCCACCATACCAGATCTGGCGTCATCGACGAGCGCGTGGCGTACGGCGGCGCGTGGCAGGGGTCGCGGTGATGGCCAAGTGCGCCTGGTCGAGGGGAGTGGTGGGAGCAAGGAGCGCCCGAGCGGGGCCGGAGTGGGGGCGGATCGGGATCGGGAGCCGGGCGGAGCGCGTGGGGGTGGCGCGGCGTCCGGGCGGTGGGGCCGGCAGGTGGGGGGAGGGCGCGACGTCTGGGTGAGGGGCACATCGTCCGGGAGCCGGGCGGAGGGCGTGGGGGCGGCGCGGCGTCCGAGCGAGAAGGTGGGGTGGGTGGGGGCGTCCGGGAGCCAAGCAAGGAGGTGGGGGAGGGGGCGGCAGGAGGTCGCGGCCGGGCGACGGTTTTGCAAGTCGCAAGGGAGATGAGTGTCGGGCGGGGCGATACAGTGACTATGACGATAGCATCTGGGTCTTGTGGTACTAGTAGTGCTCGTGCGTTGCAACGGGAGACATGGTTACAGTATGTGATGGTGCTCTCACACCCATTCCACAGTGACGGATGATATCACCACTACAATCTCATGGATTGGACAAGATAGTTTTAAGACATGTATATATAGTTGCCAGTTGAATTTACATAAGAATTCCATATATGTTCGCTCTAGGGGAAATATGCAAAACAATTTAAAAGGTCTTGCACCTGTACAATGTTATGAATATGACAAAACAAAAGGCTAAGTAGCTACCCAATTTGAATTTGAAATTACGGTGGTAGCATCTATCAGCACCGTCAGATTTGCATATTGCAAGTACAATCTGAATATTGCTTGGCTTGCACCTGTACAAAATTGAAACACGCATAAGATGCAATGTAATTAACATTTAAAAATAAACATCCACTGGTCATTGTATAGTATGATTGAAACCGTTTTAATTTTCAAGATACTATATTGTAGTAGCTAAGAAACAACACTTGTTGGACAATGAACAGATCTTCACTGAATTCTCAACGCACTCTGAGAATGAAAAATACAAGTGACCAAGTTTATAACTACAGTGTTTTTCATTCATTTCAAGAAAAAAATCGCAAGCAATCAAGCATTACTACCAAGGTTTTTGACCTGTTCATGCACTTATTAATGGTAGCTTCTTTTTATTCATTCAGCTGTTCTATGAGCAGTTTATAATTGTATTAGATGTGTGGTTCTTGAAAGTTCTAAGTGGAAGGCACCTATAGTGACCTCAGGATCTAACTGTTCATTGTATCCTTTTCTATGCAGATCACTTGCAAGCCAAACTGGTAGAGTTCTAATTGGTACCAATTGTACTTCATCTCCTATTTGGGCTGATTTCAGATTTTGGTAGCGATTGGTTTTATTTTACTGCCAGATTGTCACGGCTAGTGGGTGATGGTGTGATGAATCCAGGGAATAAAGAGCTTGAGGCTTGACACATGCAAAAGAAAATATAATACTATAATCCACCTCTTGAAACAGAAGGTAGAAACAAATAATAACAGGAACTACAACACTGCAATGAATTATAAGAGTGTTGCCATCTAGAGATCGCATTTGTCTGCTTCTTAGGGGTCTTTGTCCAACCTTTCTGAGCCCAAAGAACCATTTGACATCTGCTCATGGGTCTTTATCCAGCCATTGGATTATTGGGCTTACCCTAGATGGCTAGCATATTGTAGCTATTACATGGGCCTCATGGGCCTAAACTCATATACTCCAACACCCCCCCGCAATCTGAACTACCGGCGCAGGGGAGTTTCAAGACTGAGCACAAAAAGAAGTGCAACACACGAGCCCCCCACAGACTCAACTAGCCACTAGTGATGTTGAGGCTGGAGCGAAACTCGGAGAACGTCGAGGACGGGAGGCCCTTGGTGAAGATGTCAGCAAACTGAGAGGTGGTTGGGACGTGGAGAACTCGAACATCTCCGATGGCCACCCGATCACGGACAAAGTGGAGGTCGATCTCCACATGCTTGGTCCGCTGGTGCTGAACGGGGTTGGTGGAGAGGTACACCGCGCTGACGTTGTCGCAGTAGACCAACGTGCTCCGGGTCAGAGGACTGTGGAGCTCGCCAAGGAGCTGCCGGAGCCAGGAGGCCTCAACCACGCCGTTAGCAACAGCGCTGTACTCCGCCTCGGCACTGGAGCGGGAGACCACCGGCTGGCGCTTGGACGACCAAGACACCAGGTTGCCGCCGAGGAAGACAGCATAGCCGGAGGTGGACCGGCGAGTGTCCGGACACCCGGCCCAATCAGCGTCGGTGTAGACCACGAGCTCGGTGGAGGCAGACTGGTGGAGGAGCAAGCCATAGTCGACAGTGCCGCGGAGGTAGCGAAGGAGGCGCTTGAGAGCCGTGAGGTGAGGCTCACGTGGATCATGCATATGGAGGCAGATCTGCTGAAGTGCATATGTGATGTCCGGGCGGGTGAAGGTGAGGTACTGAAGCGCCCCTGCAAGACTCCTGTATGCAGTGGGATCAGTAACTACGGTACCCGCGGTCTCTGATAGCTTGGCCTGAGTGTCAACTAGGATGGAGCAGGGCTTGCAGTCAGTCATCCCAGCGCGCTCCAGGATATCAAGAGTGTACTGCCGCTAGTGAAGAAAATGACCCCCTGGACGAGTCTCAACGGTGACCCCGAGGAAGTGATGGAGCACACCGAGATCCTTCATCGCAAACTCCTGCTGAAGAGAGGTGATGATACGTCGCAGCAGAGTCGGGCTGGACGCCATGAGCACAATATCATCAACATAGAGCAGCAGATAAGCAGTCTCCCCGCCGTGGTGATATATGAATAGAGAAGTATCTGACTTGGCCTCCACAAATCTCAGGGTAAGCAGAAAGGCAGCAAACCGAGAGTACCAGGCCTGAGGAGCCTGCTTGAGACCGTAGAGTGACTTGTTGAGGCGGCAGACCAGATCAGGGCGAGTAGAGTCAGCAAATCCCATCGGCTGACTGTAGTAGACTGTCTCAGCAAGTGTCTCGTGGAGAAAAGCATTCTTGACGTCCAGCTAATGCACGGGCCAGGAGCGAGAGAGAGACAGTGAGAGAACCGTGCGGACTGTAGCTGGCTTCACCACGGGACTGAACGTCTCGTCATAGTCAACTCCAGGCCGCTGAGTGAAACCCCGAAGTACCCAGCGAGCCTTGTACCGCTCAAGAGTGCCATCAGCCCGGCGCTTGTGTGTCCATATCCACTTGCCGGTGACGACATTGGAGCCAGGAGGACGGGGCAGCAGATCCCAGGTCTGGTTGGCGAGAAGAGCCGCGTACTCCTCCTCCATCGCACGACGCCAGTGAGGGTCGGCCAGGGCGTCGCGCACGGAAGAGGGTACCGGAGGGACCCGCGTCTCGCCGTGCGTCGCGGCAAGAGCCCGAGGCCGCAACACCCCTGCCGCATGCCGCGTCACCATGGGGGTGAACATGACGCGGGTGGCGGTGAAGAATAGGAGGTGGTACATGGGCGACGCGACCCAGGCAGCCCGCGGCGGTGGAGGCGGCGGCGTAGGCGTCGACGGTGGAGAGGTGGCCACGGGAGGAGACCGAGGTGGCGACGATGGTGACGGAGCCAGCACCGGGGGCGGTGGGGCCGCCTGCGCACGGCACTGGTAGACACGCACCGGCTGGGCGAAGCGCGCGGGAGGGACCGCAGGCGCCGGACCCGCGTCGGGCGCAAGGTCGGGTGCAGCCCCGGGGAACGTGGCCGCCGGACCGGCGCACGGCGCAGGGTCCGGCGTAGCTCCAGAGGGCGGGAAGCCAGGGCAGGATCCCGAAGGAGGGCGCGGTGGAGCAGCCCCGGAGTACGGCGAGCCGGGGCACGTGCCCGACGGAGGGCACGGGAGTGCAGGAGAGCCGGAGCACGATCCCGGCGGAGCGCGTGGAGGACCTGCAGGGTAAAACAGTAAAGGTGGCTGGACCACCGCGTTAGTGGGAAACAAGGAGGAGAGGTCAAGGTCGGAGGTGGGAGGTGGTGTGGAGGTGGGAGGAGAGGTGGTGGTAGAGAAGGGAAAGTCGGCCTCGTCGAACACAACGTGTCGAGAAATGAGGACGCGACGAGAGGAGAGGTCAAAGCAATGGTACCCCTTGTGATCCAGGGAGTACCCGAGGAAGACACACCGCGTCGACCGGGGCGCCAACTTGTGAGGAGCAGTGGCAATGGTGTTAGGGTAACACGCACACCCGAAGACACGGAGATGGTCGTAGCGAGGAGGGGTACCAAAGAGAGCGTGGTGAGGAGTGGGAGCGGGACAGGCAGCGGAAGGTAAACGGTTGAGGAGGTAGGTGGAGGTGTGAAGACCCTCAGCCCAGAAGCGGGCAGAAAGAGAGGCCTGCAAGAGGAGGGTTCAGATGGTGTCGTTGGTGGTGCGAATCATGCGCTCGGCCTTGCCGTTCTGGGAGGAGGTGTAGGGGCACGACATGCGCAACTGCATGCTGTGAGAGAGGAAAAAGGCACAAGACGTGGAGTTATCGAACTCACGCCCGTTGTCACACTGAACGGCCTTGATGGTGAGGCCGAATTGAGTGGACACCCAGGCAAAGAAGTGGAGGAGCGTGGAGAAAGTGTCAGACTTGGCACGAAGAGGAAAAGTCCAGGAATAGTGAGAGAAATCATCCACTAGCACAAGATAGTATTTGTAGCCAGAGATGCTAGGGACAGGAGATGTCCACAGATCGTAATGGACAAGGTCAAAGATATGGGCCACATGGGAAGAGGAAGTAGGAAAAGGAAGACGAACATGTCGGCCCAGTTGGCACGCATGACACAAATGCTCATTGCGAGCTCAAGTACATGGTATGGCAGAGCTACGATGAAGCTGTGTCAAGGCATCGCCGCCAGGGTGACCAAGGCAACGGTGCCAAGTCGTAGAGGAGGTGGTGGTGGCAAAAGCAGCTGACAGAGGGGCAGGTGAGGACCATGGAGCAGAAGTAGGAAACCGAAGAGTGTAAAGGGGCCCCGTGCTGTCACAGCGGAGAAGAGGACGCTGGGAAGCTAAATCCTTTACGGTGAGACCAGAAGGGTCGAATTCAACCGAACAGGAGTTGTCAGCTGTGAAACAACGAATAGAAAGAAGGTTGTGAACCATATTGGGAGCAACCGGGACATCGGGAAGAAGAAAGGAGCCATGAGTGTCAGCGGCACCCACAGACGTGACCGGAAGACAAGAGCCATTCGCGACCATGATGGACGAAGGGTGAGTTGAAGAGGGTGGGTGACGGACCAGGATGTCAGAGATATCATCAGAAGATGATCCTTCCGACTAATCCTGGATGGCATTGGAGATCCGAAGACTTGATACGAAGCATATTTGGATTAGGACTCTTATTATAGCCTAGTTGAGTTTTTAAAGGAAGTCTTGTAATTAGAATATGACTCCTCTGATGTAATCGACTAGGACTCGGTCTACGCTATGCTTCACCCGGATATATATGGGGAAGCAGGTGAGGGCTCTAGAGACAATCGAACATTGAATCATAATCATACACAAGGCACACGCCGCACTGGACATAAGGTATTACGCTATTCAGCGGCCTGAACCTATATAAATCGCTGTCCCTGTGTACTCGCCGAGTCCTACGAACGCCGATCCCCACCGAACAAATCGTCTGAGATTACTCAAGACGAGTTGTCGGTTAACAAACACTGATAGCTGGCGCGCCAGGTAGGGGATTTCGGCGATTCGACGACCAAGAGCCCGGCGAACCACGACAACATGTTCTCGGCGGGATCAGTTTTCGTTTTTGGCTCATGGACTTGCATCGCGGATGATCAAGGAAAGCTGCGTCGACAACTTCACACTGATCTGGAAGTGCAAGCTATGCCAAAGATGGATGATCTCACTCAGAACCTAGCAAAACTCACAGTCCAAGATCCGCGAGATTCCGAGAGCCAACTTGAAGTACCCGACTCCTACTCGAACTCAAATCCGGAGAACGAAAAGGACCCGGAGATCAAACATGGCATCACCTTCGGACTATGGAACTCAGCTCAGGACTGGCAAGACCTAATTGACTCAAAGTTCAAAGAGTATCAAGAGATACCTTTGACTGGAGCTCAGCAAGGACTCATTTTCAGCTCTACCAAGGAGGGTAACATCGTCCATTGGCCAATATAGCCAGCTTCGGCTAGGCTGGTTGGCACAATCGATCAGCAACTTCCATACCAGTACGGACATCAGCTCCCCTTTGAGGAACACGACACCTCAACAGAACTAATCTCCGACACCTCTACATTGGAATCGGTTACGCAGGATCATCAAACCAGGGCTACACTCGTGAAGTCTTCATGGCGGGGCATCAGTCATCTCTACGACCTCCAACCCCCCCAGATGTCTTCTAGGATGATGAAACTCTGAGTATGATATCTAATAACGACCCAGAAGGGCCCGTAGAAACTGAGTCCATAAAGGCTGAGAGAATCAGGAGGAATCAAGCTAAAGAAGCTCGCAGAAGGCGAGCAACTCATCGCAAGGAAGCCGTAGACCGTTACAACGTACGACTCGAGGAGTATAATACCCGGGTGTGTCTAGAGGAAGACGCAGAAAATCGAGCTCGTGCTCAATGTGACCAGGAGCATCAGTCACAGAACGAGCACAATCGTCGACGAGCCGATTGCTCCCGTAACCTCGAGCCTGAGTTTATGAGGGTCGCCGGCCATAAAGTCTTCCAGACTCCGTACCAAAACATCCTGGCTCTAGCCACGGAGATGGGGGCCAAGGACAACCGCACCCCCGACGAAGAACGATGGTTAGTCATGCTTCAGACTACCGCACTTCAACTCCGAGGACGAAATCTTGAGTCCCTAGCAGATGAGCAAGCTTCTTCTCACCCAAGCCAGAGGCGGCCTGTTCAAGAGCGACTCGGTCGAGTCCCAGCAAGGAGTCGCCTAGGTCACCGAGTACCTGATCAAGCTGAGGGAGGAGCTGAATCATCGTACAGAGGAATCGCAGCCACAACATCTGACGCAGTCGATCGCTTCCCCTGCTTCTCCCAAAGGCTCCGAGCAGTCTCGTTTCCGCGAAAATTCAAACCTGGGAACTATTCAAAGTACGATGGGAAGATAGAACCTAAACGATGGCTCAGGCTATATGCTCAAGCAGTTGAGCTGGCCGGTGGAAGCAACGACGTCAAAGCACTCTATCTCCCAATGGCTTTAGAAACAATGTCGCTTGCTTGGTTCGATAGGCTTAAACCCAAATCCATCGACTCCTGGGAACAACTCCATTGTATCTTCATCGAAAACTTTGCGGGTGTCCCAGAGAGATCGGATCCCCGGACTAAGCTCAGAACCTGTAAGCAACAGAAAAACGAATCAATGCGGGAATACTATAGGCGCTTCTTAGAAATCCGCTCCACAGTATCCGACATCACAGACAGAGAAGTAATTGACCTATTTGGCAACGACATTTGCGAAAGGTACAATTACAAAGATTTCATCAAGCAGGACCCAACCACCGCTGACGAGTTCCATCGGGCCATAAACTCCATGATGGCGACAAAAGAACGTACACAGGAGCGTTTTCCCGATAGAAACACGCAGGGTGATCGAGGGAACAACCAGAGAGGCAACCAGGCACCACAGCAAAACACCCGGAAAAGGACAGGAGACAGTACTGTTGCTGCCATGGAGCCTTAGAAGAAGGGGAACAAGCCATTCACCTTTGATGACTTACTCGACGGACCGTGCCCTTTTCATCCAAAAGCCGGACATCAGACAAGGCACTGTCGACAACTCAAGGAGCAAGGCTTGAACTCCGACTTCAACAAAAACAAGAAGGACAAAGGCAAGAAGACAGCTGAGGACCCTCCGCAAGACACCGGTGGCTTCCAACACCCCAAAGGGACTATCAATGTCATTTTTGGGGGAGTAACTACCAGTGACAGCAAGAGGCTTCAGAAACTTTCGCTACGAGAGATCATGTCTATAGAACCAACAACTCCTAGATACCTTGACTGGTCGGAGCACCCGATCAGCTTCTCCCGAGTGGACCAATGGACCAGCGTCTCCAATGCAGGGCACTACCCGCTAGTCCTGGATCCCACGGTCGTCGGGTTTACCTTGAGCAGGGTACTCATCGACGGAGGAGCAGGACTCAACGTCATCTTTGCAAACACCCTACTCAAGATGAATCTGGATCTCGCAACACAGCTCACACCATCAAGTGCCCCCTTCTACGGCATAGTACCCTGAAAGGCGGCTGTACCACTCAGAAAAATCATATTACCCGTAACTTTTGGAACTCAGATCAATTACCGGACTAAGTACATCAGTTTTGAGGTAGCCGACTTCGAGTCATCATACCATGCCATATTTGGACGACCAGCCATCGCCAAGTTTATGGCAGTACCTCACTACTCGTACCTTCTCTTGAAGATGTCGGGTCCTAAAGGAATCCTAACTTTCAGAGGTGACTTGAAGCGATCATTCGATTGTGATACAGAGGCTGTCCAAATCGCTGAAAAAGCTCAACTCACCCGAGAGTTACAAGAACTCGCTCAGATGGTACATAATACCAAGCCTGGAGATCCAGAAATCCCAACCAAGAAGGCGGGTACTATCCAACCATCAACAGCAGTCTTTACAAAAAGCATCGACCTAGAAACCGGTGATCCCTCCAAGACGGCAGTTATCAGCGGTCACCTATCTGAAGAATAGGAATTCGCGCTCACCAAGTTTCTTAGAGCAAACAAAGAATAGGAAACCAGCTGACATGCCGGGAGTCCCAAGGAACTTGGCTGAGCACAAACTGGAATTAAAAGAAGGTTCTAGACCTATCAAGCAAAGATTACGATGATTCTCACCAAAGAAAAAAGAGGCAATCAAGAAGGAAATAGCCAAACTACTCGCAGCTGGATTCATCAGAGAAATCCTTCACCCCGAGTGGTTAGCTAACCCAGTGCTAGTCAAGAAGAAGAACTCTGTCGAGTGGCGCATGTGTGTCGACTACACAGACCTCAACAAACACTGTCCAAAAGATCCTTTCGGATTACCAAGGATAGATCAAATAGTTGATGCCACCGCAGGCTCCGCTCTTTTATCCTTTTTGGATTGCTACTCTGAGTACCATCAGATTGCCCTTAAGGAAGAGGACCAACCCAAGACATCGTTTATAACTCCTTTCGGCGCCTACTGTTATAAAACCATGTCCTTTGGGTTAAAGAATGCAGGAGCCACTTATCAACGAGCTATTCAAGATTGCTTGGGTGATCAGATTGGCCGCAATGCGGAAGCTTATGTTGATGATGTGGTCATAAAGACAAAAGTTCCGACTACCCTGATATCAGACCTGGAGGAAACTTTCAACCGTCTACGTGCATACCAATGGAGACTCAATCCCACAAAATGTGTCTTCGGAGTACCTTCGGGCCAATTACTCAGATTTCTCGTTAGCCATCGGGGCATCGAGGCCAGCCAAAAACAAATCACAGCTATCGTCAACATGAAACCACCTACCTCAGTCAGAGATGTTCAGAAGCTCACCGGGTGCATGGCTGCACTAAATCGATTCATCTCGCGGCTAGGAGAAAAGGGATTACCTTTCTTCAAATTACTCAAGGCTGGCGATAAATTTCAGTGGACGGAAGAAGCGGACAGGGCCTTTGAACAACTCAAAGGATACCTAACCAATTCACCTATACTGACACCACCAGAACCCAGGGAGCCGATGATGCTTTATATCGCAGCTACCACACATGTCGTAAGCACAGCGATCGTGGTCGAGCGCAAAGATGACAAGCACATCTACCACACCCAGCGACCAGTGTACTACATTAGCGAGGTACTCTCCGATTCAAAGGTCAGATACCCACAAGTACAGAAATTACGCTACGCTCTGCTCATATCTTCAAGAAAGCTACGGCATTACTTCGAGGCCCATGAGATTACAGTGGTCACGGATTTTCCTCTGGGAGAAATCCTCCATAATCGTGACGCCACTGGGAGGATTTCCAAGTGGGCAGTCGAATTGGGGGCACTCAACATCAAGTTCACTCCGAGGAAAGCAGTCAAGTCACAGGCTCTAGCGGATTTCGTCGCCGAGTGGACAGAGATACAACAGTTCCAAGACAATGCTATTCCTGATCACTAGAAAATGTACTTCGATGGGTCCCTAAAACTTGGAGGAGAAGGAGCCGGAGTACTTCTAGTATCACCCACCGAAGAGCAGCTCAAATACGTTCTACAGATATTGTGGCCCGCCACCAACAATGAAGCAGAATATGAAGCGCTACTCCATGGACTTAAGCTAGCAGTCACACTGGGCATCAGGCGACTCCTAGTCTATGGCGATTCTTCCGTAGTAATTCACCAAGTCAACAAAGACTGGGATTGCACAAAGGAAACAATGAACGCCTATTGCGCGGAAGTCCGCAAGCTAGAAAAACACTTCTTTGGGCTGGAACTCATTCATATTATCCGGGATCTCAATGTGGCAGCAGACATCCTAGCAAAATTAGGATCTGACAGAGCATTGGTCCCTAGTGGTACCTTCGTACATGAATTATCCAAACCATCAATTCAAGAGAAAGAAGAGGCCGAGTCAGCACCATCCATCGAGGTCCTAACTCTAGCACCCGACTGGACACAAGTCTTCATTGACTACCGCGGAGCAAGTCTCCAGATGTAGCAAGAACTATGTTTTAGTCGGGGACAAGTGTTGGACGCACACTTGCCTAACCCCCGCACTTGTGCAGAGGGAACAGCGAAGGTGGCCAAGCGTCGGAAGTGAATGTGGAAGCGAAGGTCTCGGACTCAATCAATGCTGCGTGCACTAATCCAAAAAAGGTCCTGCTTTACACTGTTCACCCCTTGGTATTTATAGGGGATACCAAGGGGCACAGGCCAAATTACAAAAGGGTACAACAAAGATTCCCTTCCTTCATGCAGGGAGGGAGGGCAAAAGGGTAAATACACGGTGGAGGCTGAAACCCTAGCCGGCTCTCCCCCTGCGCGTCGCCATCAGACTCGGACCGCCTTCGGGAAATGGACAGTGAAGCGCAGACCTTCGCTTCTTGCTCGCCTTTGGTCCCACGACCTTCGCCGCTCGCCAAGCCTTCGACTTCGTCCGTCTTTGGCCCGCGACCTTCGCTGCTCGCTCGGCCCATCGCCCCGCACAAAGCGATTCTGGGACCCGCCGAGGGTCGCCTGCCGTGCCTCGAGGCCTCAACCTGCAGGGAGTTGCAAAAGAAAATGTCGAAGGTCGGACTCATGTCCGAAGGTTAAGAGATTGATCCCAAAAGGTAAAGGGACCTCGCGAGGACACAGAGGTCGCGCGGAGGTTGCTTTTGGCACTACTTCGGGCGGCGTTGCTTGCCGAGGGTCCTTTTCCCCAACAGTAGCCCCTCGTTGCCTTGGATCTAAAGAACGGAGTTTTAGGCCCAAGCAGCGCCTTTTGGACTGGAAAACGTAAAGGGACCCTTGGCAGCGACGCCCGCGGCTGCTTGGGGCCGGGTTGTTGTACTGTAGTTCGCACTGTTGAGGCCTGTTTCGTTTTTTGCGCCACGTTTTTCGGTAGTTGTGCCGATACTGTCGCGGGAGTGCCCGCCGCTTGGCCTATAAATAGGAGGGGTAGGTGAGCGGTAAAGGACTTGTGCCCTCTTTTGCTCTAGCCATCCTGCTGCTGCAATTTTCTTGTAGCGAAGGTTTGTTTTAGCTTGAGTGCGAGGGTCGGGATAGGCGCTTGCCGTGAGGAAAGTGCTAGCAAGAAAAGGGAGATGGCGAGGTTGAAGCAAACTGCTCGTGCTGCTTCCCCTGTTTCCGCAGATGAGGGGATTAGCTTCGAGTTTGGACTCAGCCGAGTCTGCGCATCGGAGATCGCGTCTTATGAAAGGTGGGGTTGGATTGAAGAGGGCAAGGCAAGGACTAGCGTCGGGGAGACGGTGCCGAAGCCAGAAGCGGATGAAGTTGTGGTGTTTGAAGAGTTCTTTTCTGCTGGCCTTCGCTTCCCGGCCCACTCCTTCGTGACCTTAGTGTTGCGAAGGTTCAACTTGAAGTTTCACCAGCTGACACCTTCATGTTTTACGAAGATGTCGGTGTATGTGTGGGCGTGCCGTTCCCAAGGTATCGCTCCAAATGTCGAAGGTTTTGTTCGCACTCATCGGGTGCACATGCAGCCTCGGAAGATTGATTGTGGCGAGGGTAAAAGTTGTCTGGGTCAATTTGCTGTGTACACATTCTGCCACCGCGCTGGGTCGGAGTTGCCAGTGCAAGCTCAGAAGAACAAGTGGACCAGCGGGTGGCAGGAGTTTTGGTTTTACTACAAGCTCAGTGATGTGGCGGAGCTGTGCGGTGAGCTCCCGCCTCTTGGGGATGTAAGTGCGGAGGCCAAAATGGACGGCGAAGCACATGCGGCTGTTGATTGTTTGAGGGTTGTCTCGCGCTCTCAGTGCGCCCGCGACCTGGTTGAAGAGTACTGTTGCGCCAAGATCTGGCCTCTTTGCGGGAAACAAGTGTGGTTTGAGGTTGAGGATGACCCTCGCTACCAGGGCAAGGGGTTGAAGAGACCGAAGGTTGATTTGAACAAGGTCTGGGCAAATGTTTTCAAGAAATTTCCCAGGCGAGAGGATGGGCTCGAGGTTATATATAAGCGCGTGCAGCAGTGGGTGGAGGAGTTAGTTGGCAAACTATCAACGTTGGAAAATAAAGCTATACATAGCGCGATAGGTGCCGAAGGTCGGGTTAACAGACTGTTTGACATTCTTAGCGTTCAGTATCCAAACTGGCCCACTCCGTCGAGCGAAGATGCTCCGAAGAAGAGGAAGCGTGCCGCTGCGGGAAATGAGGTAGTTGTCTCTCGGCCGAAGAGGGGTCGTGGCCGTGGGTGCGGCGGTCCCGGTGGCCGGGTGAAGGTGTTGGCGACGAAGGTCGCAGCTGTTGTTGGTGCTTCGGGCACTTCCACATCCTCGGCCGTTGCCTCGAGCGGCCGAGGCTCTGCTAAGGTTGGAGGAGTGGTGCCCCGCGTGGGCGGTATCGGAGCTTTAATTCAGATCTCGGATGACGAAAACATCTCCAAAGACACCGACAAGGAAGAGAAAGAAAAGGAAACGGAAAGGGGGGTAGAGGAGTCATCTAGCGAGGGCAGCGATTCATCCAGCAGCGAGGATACCTCCGATGAAGACGTTTCTATTGGGGACACCCGAGGAAAAAGGTCAGCTTCGTCCAGTGCTGTTGCTGCGGCTGCCAAAGATGTTGAAGAAGTGTTGCGGGATCTGGAGGGAGAGAGCCCTCGGCGAGGGTCACTGCCCGATTACGCAGGCACACACATTTGGGTCGAGGGATCCGAAATTAGTGGTGACCATGAATCGGACCCGGTGCCTGGAAAAAGGCCATATGGCGAAGCCAGCCGGACAAGCCTTCCTTACTACGTGAAGGAGCTTGGCGTTACTGACCCGGCGACCCATCTGTACACGAGCGCGGACCTTCAGGCGACTCGTTTGCCATGCTCTCCGGAGGAAAGGTGATTCCTGGATCGCGTGTTTAACCGGGTCTGTCTGCCGGAAACGGAGCTTCGGCTCGCTAGCGAGCCTTTGGATAATATTCATGATGATATTGATGTGAAGGTGGCTGAGCTGATGCTTCTTAACCGGTCAGCGCGTCGAAGGTCTAGTTACAATCTTCATTATCTGAACGACCGGTTGAAGGACACGCAGAAAACCAACAAGGAGCTTCGCCAGAGCTTGGAGGGCAAGGATGCGGAGCTGAAAACTGCCTTAGAGGAGGCTGAGAAGTGGAAGAAAGAAGCGCAAGAGGCTGCGAGGACCAGTGCGGAGCTTCTCGCTGCAGGACGGCAAAAAGATAAAGACTTGGCGTCTGCAAACGAGCGCGCAGAAAAGTTGTCAGCGGAGGTGGCAACCCAGGCCGAGGCTTGGCGTGATTGTCTATCTAGGGTTAAAGCTAAGATGGACACATGCTTGACTGAAGCCGGAGGTTCAGCCGGGGAGCCACTTCCTGCAGTCAGCGCAGAGGCTTTCGAAGGTTGGTTAAGCAATGAGTTGGATGTGTTTAGTTCGTTGGTTGGGAATGCAGCTGATTTTGGTGGGTATGCCGGTGCATTGGCGATGGCTGGAACCCTCCGTCGAGCGGACTGCGAGCACCTTTGGAGAATTAAGAAACCCAACCATATTTTTCTGACCGTTGATGAAGTGCGGCAAATGAAGGCTGACGATGCCGAGGTCCGGAACTGCGCGATGCGGTTGCTTCGCAAGTTTTGGATTTCTGGCGGCGGCCGAGCTCTTGCCTTCGAGGAGGCTGCCGAAGCGACTCGTCAGGTTTGTGTTGTTGAAGAGTGACGTCTGGCGTTATTTCAATGATTGTGAGTTTGAAGTTGAAAAGAGAATTGTTTTGTCCTTTTGGTTTTTTGCAGGCTCGGAGGGAGGCGATGCCTTCGCCGCCTGCTGTTCATGGAGCTGGTGGCAGCTCCAAGGCCGCTCAAGCTCTCAGCTCTGCGGAGGTGCCACCAGTGGTGGTTGAGGGACGCGTGGAGGCTGTAATCGCCGGCGAGGGTGGCGAGCAAGATATGGCTGCGAGGGAAACCATTGCCGAAGATGCGGGGACCGCTGCTGGCGAAGCTTTGACGACCGAGGTTGATGAAGGCGAGCAGGTGTGAACATGCGAGATTGTGTGGATGTCATTTTGTAAAAGCAAAAACAGTGATGCTTGTAATGACTTCGATGAATGCTGAGACATTTTTCACTGTTTATGTAAATGTAGGTTCCTGATGGAACCGTGCTTGAGGTTTTTGACGTGACACCATTGACGCTTAACTATCAGGATGTTTTTATAACTGGTGAGTCGTGGGCTCGTGCGAAGTTAAAACATCCTTCGCTAACCTTCGAGCGTTTTCGGTGGTCGAAGTTGCGAAGGTATGATTTGAAGAATAGCAGGTCGAGCAGATTTTGGCGCGAGGCGGACTTTACTGATAGGCAAGCCACTCGTTATTTGTTTGGTTCGTCTTCGTCCTCGCAAGCCGTTTTAGATGATGATATCGATGATAGGACTGCATTGGACTATTTGTTTGGGCGGAGCTCACTTGCAGTGGACTCCGAGGGATCGCTGGTGGTCCCGAAGGAGGAACCTTCGGAGGTTAGCGAAGTACGTCGCACGTACATGTATCGGGCGAGGGTTTTGCCTGGTGAGTTGCCGATTGTGCCGGCAACTCCTTTGTTGTGGGGGCCCATAGTTGCTGCAGGGCCGGAGTTTGAAGAATTTGACGGGGGCCCCAATGATTTGATGCTAATCGAAGGGAACGATGGTTCCTTGTAAATTTTTTTTGTAATTTGCATTGTTTTATCTGTCGATGTAAAGATATTATTTGAATAAAAAGGGAAGATTGAATCAGTTGTGTAAAGCGACGCCCCCCTTTTTCTTTTGGCGAGGCTCGCATAACGCTCTCGTGAGCTTTTTTGGAAAAAACAGCGACGCCCCCCTTTTTCTTTTAGCGAGGCTCGCGTAGCGCTCTCGTGAGTTTTTTTGGAAAAAACAGCGACGCCCCCCTTTTTCTTTTAGCGAGGCTCGCGTAACGCTCTCGTGAGCTTGAAGCTGGTTAGCTTGTTAGGCAATTGAGGTTTCGCGCGTCTCTGACTTGGGCGACGATGGTGTTGACTTTACGGGCCTTGGCGCGTTCCGCGAGGGTGCTGCTTTGCGAGCCCCTGGCGTGTTGTGTGAGGGTCCTGCTTTGCGGGCCCCTGGCGTGTTACCCGAGGGTGCTGCTTTGCGAGCCCCTGGCGTGTTGTGCGAGTGTGCTGCTTTTAGGACTTCGCACCTCCCCTTATCTTAGGTGGAGGTGAAGTTTGGTTTTGGCGAGCCCCTGTCGAGTGTGCCGGGGTGCTCGGACTTCGCGCCTCCCCTTATCTTAGGCGGAGGTGAAGTTTGCTTTTTTGCGAGCCCCTGTCGTTTGTGCCAGGGTGCTCGACTTTCCTCCCCTTATCTTTGGCGGAGGTGAGTTTGCTTTTTGCGAGCCCCTGTCGTTTGTGCCAGGGTGCTCGACTTTCCTCCCCTTATCTTAGGCGGAGGTGAGTTTGCTTTGCGAGCCCCTGTCGTTTGTGCCAGGGTGCTCGACTTTCCTCCCCTTATCTTAGGCGGAGGTGAGTTTGCTTTTGCGAGCCCCTGTCGTTTGTGCCAGGGTGCTCGACTTTCCTCCCCTTATCTTAGGCGGAGGTGAGTTTGCTTTTGCGAGCCCCTGTCGTTTGTGCCAGGGTGCTCGACTTTCCTCCCCTTATCTTAGGTGGAGGTGAAGTTTGCTTTGAAAGGAAAAGGAATGTTTTTCGAAGCAATCTTAGCAGGTTTTGATTGAATGTAGCGCTCTTGAGAGAGACCCGCTTTTTCGATGTTTGGGAGTAGAGGTTTGGAGATTTTATTTTATTTTTTTTGGGGGTTCTAACCTGTATTGATGCTTTGGATACTGCCTCGTTAAAAAACCTTACGTCCCTTCGTAAGGAAAAAGAGTGCACCTCCTTTGTTACATTGATAGAAATGGAAACATGAAAAGCGAAGATAAATTACAACTTGCGAGGGCTCTCTAGGGACCCGCTATGGGTAGTATTTGCGAAGGTCGTCGATGTTCCAAGTGTGAGGCAGGATGTTACCCTCGCTGTCGGAGAGGTGGAAAGAGCCAGGACGGTTGCTTTCCACAATCAAGTATGGACCAGTCCACTTGGGCTGAAATTTTCCTGCCAAGCTGGCGTTTTGTTTTCTGATGAGGACGAGGTCACCCTTCTGCAAATCTTTAATTCTGATCTTTTTATCTCTCCATTTTCGGGTTTCGTCTTGGTACTTGTGAAGGTTGTTCACTGCATTGCATCTTGCTTCTTCGAGTAGGTCTTTATCGAGCAATTGGGCTTGCTCGTCAAATGCGAGGGTTGTTCTGAGCGATCCGTATTTTAGCTCTTCTGGAAGCACCGCTTCTTCCCCGAACAACAGCTTGAAAGGAGTGAATTTTGTTGCTCTGCACTCTGAGGTGTTGTGAGACCAGGTGACCGAAGGTAGTTCATCGACCCATTTACCCTTGGGTCTGCCCTGCAGCTTTTTGGAGATAGCTTGGAATATTGTCGCATTGGCTCTTTCAACCAGGCCGTTGGATTGCGGGTGTCGGACGGAGGCGAAGCATAACATTGTCCCAATTTGTGCACAGAATTCTTTGAAGACCTCGCTGTCAAACTGAGTGCCGTTGTCGACGGTTAGATGTTGCGGAACTCCAAAACGACAGACTATTTGTTGCCAGAAAAACTTTTTTACTGCGTGGGAAGTGATGGAGGATAGTGGCCTTGTTTCAATCCATTTTGTGAAGTATTCCACAGCTACCACCGCATAGCGAAGGTTTCCTGGAGCTGTCGGTAACGGGCCTACAAGATCCATCGCCCACCTTTGCAGGGGCCAGGTTGGGCATATGAGGGTTGTGGGTGCCCCTGGAGCGTTTTGGTTTTTTGCCATCAGTTGACATCCTTCGCAATGCTTGACGATGGTTTCCGCATCTCTTAATGCTGTTGGCCAATAGAAACCTTGCCGAAACGCTTTGCCGGCTAGAGCCATCGGGCCGTTGTGAGAACCGCAGATGCCCTCGTGGATTAGCTTGAGAATGTCATTACCTTCGGAATGTGACACACATTTGAGCCATGGCGAGGTTACCGAGGCTTTGTACAAGGTGTTGTCGACTATCTTGTATCCTCGCACTCTTTGCTTTAGTCTGTTTTCTTCTTCTCTGTTGCTGGGTTCATGGAGTCCATTGATGTAGGCCATGATAGGTGCTCTCCAATCCTCGCACTGGATTGCGTTGATCAGTTTGATGCTGACTTCGGGAGCTTCGAAGGCTGACCGAGTGGTAACCTCGTAGAACACATCCGGTGGAAGTTGTAGCTGCTGAGCGGCTGCTTTGGCTAAGCAATCTGCCTCGCTGTTTTCGGTTCTTGATATTGCTTTTACAATTATGCCGAGGAAGAAGGATTCTAACCTTCGGACATATTGAAAATATTTTTGGAGCTCTGGATCTTTTGCTTTGTAGTCCTTTTCAATGTGCCCCGCAATGACTTGAGAGTCTGTGTTGATGAGTGCCCTTCGGACTGATAGCGATCGCAGCCTTGAAAGTGCCAGAATCACAGCTTCATATTCGGCGGCGTTGTTTGTGCATTTGAAGTCAAGCCTTCGTACATATCTCAGCTTCGACCCGGAAGGCGAGATTAGAATGGCCGAGGCACCGGCTCCCGTTGCACCCCAGGCCCCGTCGACGTAAACGATCCAGAACTGGTCCTGCTGCAGCTCACCGGAGCGAGGGTCGGGTGTCCATTCTGCTATGAAATCAGCCAGCACTTGTGATTTGATCGCTGTTCTGGCAACGAAGGTTACAGCATAACTGTTAAGCTCGACTGCCCATTTTGCTATTCTTCCAACTGCTTCGTTGTTTTTGAAAATGTTCTCGAGAGGGTGCGACGAAGGTACATGGATCTCGTGCGCCTGAAAATAGTGCTTGAGCTTTCTTGATGCCATGACGACGGCGTATGCTATTTTCTCAAGCTCCGAATAATTTCTCTTTGGGCCTTCGAGGGTTTCTGAAACATAGTAGATTGGGGCTTGTCTGGTTTTGTTGTTTTCGCGGAGCTCCTTGATGAGGACTGCGCTTGCTGCGTGTGGCGAAGCTGCGACGTAGAGTAACAATAAGTCTCCCTTGCTTGGACTGGTTAGGGCAGTCAAGCTGGTCAGATACTTTTTAAACTCCTCGAAGGCCTTTTGCTGCTGGGGACCCCAGTTGAATGGAGCGTTGCTTCTGAGTGTTTGAAAGAAGGGTAACCCTCGCTCTGCGGATCTTGAGATGAATCTGCTAAGTGCTGCTAAACGACCGGTCAAACGCTGAGCTGCTTTCTTGGTCGCCGGGGGTTCCATGTTCATGATGGCATCAATCTTCTCAGGGTTAGCTTCGATTCCTCTGGCTGAGACGATGCAACCTAGCAATTTACCTTCGCTTACCCCGAAAACACATTTTTCTGGGTTTAGTTTCAGTCCGGCGGACTGGAGGTTGCTGAATACCCTCGATAAGTCTGGTATGTGGTTCTCTTGTAGTTCACTCTGAACGACTAGGTTGTCGACATAGGCAGAGACAGCATGCTCATCCTTGAAAACTTCGGAGGTCATGCGTGCGAAGGTTGAGCCTGCATTTTTCAAACCTTCTGCCATCCTTCGGAAGCAAAAGGTGCCCGAGGGTGTGATAAAGCTTGTTTTTTCTTCGTCGTCTTCATTCATCCAAATCTGGTGATAGCCTGAGAAGCAATCAAGGAGGGATAGCATTTGGCAACCTGTCGCTCTGTCGACCAGGGTGCTTATGTTTGGGAGGGGGAAATCATCTTTCGGACAGGCTTTGTTCAAGCAGGTGAAATCGACGCACATTCGCCATTTTTTGTTCTTCTTTTGGACTAGGACCACATTTGAGAGCCAAGTTGGGTATTTGACTGGGCAAATGACACCTGCGTCCAAAAGCCTTTTCACCTCAGCCTTCGCTGCCTCCTTTCTTTCTTCTGACATCTTACGAAGCTTTTGTTTGATTGGGCGATAGCCTGTTTTGATGTTCAGGCTGTGCTCGATCATTGATCTGTTGACTCCTTTTAGGTCTTCTGCAGACCAAGCAAAGGTGTCGGAATTTTCTCTGAGGAAGGTGACGAGGTTGCCTTCTGATTGAGGGTCTAGATTGGCTGAGATGATCACCTTTCTCTCGGCATTACCCTCGAAGAGTTGGACTTGTTTGGTTTCCTCCTTTGGCGATGCCTTCACTCTGTCATTGCAGACTTCGCCCTCGTCGCTGATACCGGGGGTTTGAGGTTTTGACAAATTGTGTACATTGCGTTGTCCCGGGGCTATGTTCCCTTCAGCTGCCCTTGCAATGTCTTGGTCCCCAAATACTGCGACCACACCCTTCGGAGCAGGAAGCTTCATGCATAGGTAGGCAGGATGGATGACCGCATTGAACGCGTTTGTGACCCCTCGGCCAAAAATGGCATTGTATGGGTAGAACATGTCGACGACATCGAATGTTATATGCTCCGTCCTGCAGTTGATTTCGTCGCCGAAGGTCACGGGCAGAGAAATTTTTCCGATAGCTCTCACTTTTTGACCACCGAAACCGTATAGGGGGTTGTCCGCAGGTTGCAGAAGGTTCCTATCAAGCTTCATACTGTCGAAGGTTGAAGCGAACAAGATATCAGTGGAGCTTCCTGTATCGACCAGTATTTTGGTGACAGTCCACCCAGCGAGGTTGGTTTCGATCACCATAGCATCGGTGTGAGGGTAATCTCTCACCTTCATATCACTGGAATCGAAGGTTATGGGGATGTGAGACCAACGGCCAAATCTATGGGGACCTTCGATGGCTACATGGTGGACTCGTCTGGCATGTTCCTTCCGCTGCCGTTTGTTACCATGGTCTTCATTTGAACCTCCGGTGATAGCTAAGATCACACCGAAGGTTGATGTTGGGTTGTTGATGGTCGTTTGGCTCGGGGCTTCGGCTTTGATGGGTTGTGGAGCTGGTAACGCGGGGATTGGCGGTGGTGGTGGCAGAGCGTTGCTAGCTTGGTGGGTTGTTGGAATTTGGTTTTGGGGGGTAGTTGGGTATGTAACTGTGTAAGTTGGATTTGGGCGTTGTGGGATTGTGGTTGGCTGATAGGAGGTTTGGTTGTAGAGTGGGTGATGAGCGTAAGAGGGTTGTTGCGAAGGTAGGCCGTAGTTTATGGGGGTATAGTGGTATGGTGGATTTGGTGGGTGGAAACTTGGTTTCCTTGTGTGGTTGATGGTTCGGGGTTCTGACGAGGCAGCTTTCCTGGATTCCTGGTATTCTTTTCCCTTGGCGAAGCATTCGCATTGCTTTGTTGTGTGCCCCTTTCCCATTCCACAAAAGTGACAATACATTTTGGCAGGATCTCGCTGCTAGTACCGCTGATTCGGCGGAGGTGGCAAACCCTGCGGGGCTTGGCTGCTCGGAGGTTGAGCGTCCCGTCTTTGATCTTCATAATTTGTTGCTTTGTTGATTGCACTGACGTTGTTTTGCTCTTGGCGAAGGTTGCTTTCTCTTGGTTGAGGCCTCGGCTGCGGCTTCTGCTGAGACCTCCGGGCATCAGACTTCGCTCGGAAGTCCATGTCTGCTCTACAGTATCTTTCCATTGTTTCGTGCAATTCTTCGATTGTATTTGCCGGCTTCCGAGCAAATTTCGAAGAGCACGGGCCCGGACGGAGGCCGCTGACTGCGGCGAGGATGACAGCCTCGTCGGATATGCCCGGGATTCTCGCTCTGATTTGAATAAACCTCCGCCAATAATCTTGGAGCGGCTCGCGCTCTTCTTGCTTGCAGTTGAACAGCTCGATGGGGTTTGACGGGGCTGGAGTGATGCCCTTGAAATTTGTACACAGCTTGTCTCTGAGGGTGGCCCAGGAATCCACAGTTCCTGGGCGAAGGTTGCTGTACCATGTCTGTGCGATGTCTCGCAGAATGATGACAAAGGATTTTGCCATTGTTGATTCATCACCGCCTGCTGCGGCAACTGCTGCTTCGTAGCTCATGATGAATTGGCGAGGGTCGGAAAGTCCATCATAGCGAGGTAGGTTTTGTGGATTGTAACATGGTGGCCAGGGCTGGGTTTGGAGTATTTGGGAGAGTGATGACTTTGAATCATACGGCATTTGGTGTTGCTGATGCCTTCGCTGAATGCGAAGGTTTTGTTCTCTCTCATCTGGGTAGAGTTGGCGGAAGTTTGGGTGTCTCACAGGATATGGCTCCGGGTGTACTGGTGGTGGTGGAGGTGGTGGATGGTGACGAAGGTTGTCTTGGTTCGGCTCCTCATTCCCCTCTCGCAGTGGGGGTATCTCATCATTCCAGCCTTCGGCTTCGGCTTCTGCTGCGGCGAGGGATTCCTCCATACGACGAAGCTGCTCCCTGGTTTCGTCAGCCCTCTGTCTAATCGAGCGCAATCGGTTATGCCTCTCAAGCTGTTCTAGGCGCCTCTTCTTCTCTTGCAGCTCAGCCTCGAGCCTTTCAAGGGCTTCGAGGCCCATCTCTTCTTCTTCTCCCTCTCCATCTCCCGAAGTGTGTGGGTGCGGCTGCGTCGCCACTCGGACCTGGGGGCCCAGGGATTAGGGTTCCGGGGTGACGTTCTCTCCTCCCGAGGGTTGCACAATTTCTTCCATAGGAGGGACAACCGTCGCTGTCTCTCTGGCTGATTGTTGGTCCCTCGCTGGGTGAGCTCTTCTGTTTCCTGCCATGTCAAATTTTGTTCGATCCCCACGGTCGGCGCCAACTGTTGGACGCACACTTGCCTAACCCCCGCACTTGTGCAGAGGGAACAGCGAAGGTGGCCAAGCGTCGGAAGTGAAAGTGGAAGCGAAGGTCTCGGACTCAATCAATGCTGCGTGCACTAATCCAAAAAAGGTCCTGCTTTACACTGTTCACCCCTTGGTATTTATAGGGGATACCAAGGGGCACAGGCCAAATTACAAAAGGGTACAACAAAGATTCCCTTCCTTCACACAGGGAGGGAGGGCAAAAGGGTAAATACACGGTGGAGGCTGAAACCCTAGCCGGCTCTCCCCCTGCGCGCCGCCATCAGACTCGGACCGCCTTCGGGAAATGGACAGTGAAGCGCAGACCTTCGCTTCTTGCTCGCCTTTGGTCCCACGACCTTCGCCGCTCGCCAAGCCTTCGACTTCGTCCGTCTTTGGCCCGCGACCTTCGCTGCTCGCTCGGCCCATCGCCCCGCACAAAGCGATTCTGGGACCCGCCGAGGGTCGCCTGCCGTGCCTCGAGGCCTCAACCTGCAGGGAGTTGCAAAAGAAAATGTCGAAGGTCGGACTCATGTCCGAAGGTTAGGAGATTGATCCCAAAAGGTAAAGGGACCTCGCGAGGACACAGAGGTCACGCGGAGGTTGCTTTTGGCACTACTTCAGGCGGCGTTGCTTGCCGAGGGTCCTTTTCCCCAACAACAAGCTATATCGACGCAGAGCTTCATCAGGAATCCTCCTCAAATGCATCTCACCAGAAGAAGGCAGGGAAATCTTAAATGAAGTTCACTCCGAGTGTTGCGGTAACCATGCAGCTTCAAGGACTCTAGTCAGAAAAATCTTTAGATCAGGGTACTATTGGCCCTCAGCCTTGAAAGACGCCGAAGACTTAGTCCGTCGCTGTCAATCATGCCAGTTCTTTGCCAAGCAGCAGCATGTACCTGCACATGAACTGATTTGTATTCCTCCATCATGGCCTTTCTCATGCTGGGGACTTGACATGATGGGCCCTCTTAAGCGTGCTCCAGGCGCGTTCGAATACATCTACGTCGCAATCGACAAATTCACAAACTGGATCGAGTACATGCCCTTGGTCAAGTTCAATGCATCTAAATCAGTACAATTCATGCAGAGCATCTTTCACCGCTTTGGGATGCCGCACAGAATCATCACCGACCTCGGGTCCCCTTTCATGGCTACTGAATTCAAGTCATGGGCCAGCAACTGTGGAATCAAGATAGACTATGCATCAGTAGCTCACCCACAGTCCAACGGCCAAGTTGAACGAGCAAACGCCCTGATTCTTGCAGGGTTAAAACCAAGACTATTTGACCTCCTAAAAGATCACGGCGGATAGTGGGTCGAAGAACTGCCTAAAGTAGTCTGGGGGCTGCGGACACAATGAAGTCGGGCAACATGCCAAACTCCTTTCTTCCTGGTATATGGCACTGAAGCGATCCTCCCAGCTGACTTAATCTGGAACGCCCCATGAATAGAGCAGTATAACGAAGGTGAGGCTGATGACACCAGGCGGCTAGAAGTAGACAGCCTCGAAGAAGCTCGATTAACCGCACTCTTTCAGTCAGCAAGGTACCTTCAAGGGATGAGGCACTACTACGACAAGAACGTCCATCACCGCACTTTTCAAGTAGGCGACCTGGTCCTGAAGAAAATTCAGAATACTACAGGGCGCCACAAGCTTATGAGTCCATGAGAAGGACCTTACATTGTATCCAAAGTAACAAAACTCGGGTCATTTGAGCTAGTCACTGAAGATGGATCTCCACTGCCAAATTCATGGAATATTGAGCACTTGAAGAAATTCCATACTTAAGGACTACGCTACAATCCTGACCCAGGGCATTTGTATATATTAGTCGGATATTAATAAAGTTTGGAGTTCAACAGAAACAAGAACTTTACACATTATCCAGGCCTTTTTCTACATCTCATCACGACTAATCAGTCACATAAAAATCTCTGCAATAGCAGGGCTTACCACCGACTAATATTTAATATTACTCGGACGGATCGGTTCAGCGGTAACCATATTTGAGTTACGAGCTTCGAGCTCAATACAACTCACAAGGTAGTACGGCTTAACACCCGGCTATCAGCCTATAGTGAATATGGTATCTGTCGTAGTAGATACTAGTTCCTATAAGGCATAACAAGGTGGAATAGTACCCACCCTGTTACATACTTACCGGACAAAGGTCCATCTACCTTCGCACCCAAGCTGCGACCATCAAGAGGATATGATCCACCCAGAAGGAACCACGGTGAAAGGTCCTAGATTGATTTTGGTAATTGAGTGACAACTTAGGTGGACTAATATGTGTTTGAAGTGAATTACACAGGTGATTAGTCCATAGGTGATCATGTGTGAGCAACATTGAAAGGACCTAAGGTGTCGCCTAGAGGGGGGTGAATAGGCTTTTCTGAAAATTTACAACTTATAATGCGGAAGCAATTAGTATGTGAGTTTCCAATTACTTGGAAACTCCCAATCGGAGTAAAACAACCCCTTAAGAGACAAACACAAAGTATATGACTTGTATTTAATACACCTAGAGGCTATCACCCTGCACCACAAAGATTAGCTCAAGGATTAAACAATTTGGGCGCAGTCAGTAAATACCGGACATGTCCGGTATCAATACCAGACAAGTCCGGTATGCACGGGTTGTGCGGGACTGCTCCTTTTCTTCTCCAATTTCTCACACAACCTGCAATCACTATGTATGATGTATATATAGAACTGATTGCTTGCAAAACAACTAGCACAACAAAGAATAACAAATAGCCGAAAGTAAAGCACAAAGGAATGACATGGTATTTGTTTCACCGAAGTTCGGCACCCCCTCGGGTCCTACTCTCCGTTGAGTCGGCTGCGAGCTACCACAAAGGTGGGCTCTAGAGGACACCACGGGTCACTCTAGTCGCGGTCTATTTCACCCGCAATGCTCCTTCCACTAGTTGATCTCTTTTGAGGAGAGATCGAACCTTCACAAACTTTCCGAGGCACTCCACAAATCTCTTGGGTGCTCAACGGCGACGCCTAACCGTCTAGGACCGTAGAGTCCAAGAGTAACGAGTGCGCACAACAAGATCGACGATTTGCACAAGTGCTCAAGAGGTGGCTTGCTCTCTAATTTTGAATCTCTCTCAACTCACAAATGGATTTGGCAATTAGAGGACAATCACTCACTAAGAGAGGGTTGGGAAGTGTTTTGAAAGGCTTAGAATGAGTGTGGGAACCAGTAGAATCAGCAGCCTCCAAAGGTGGAGGCTTGGGGGTATTTATAAGCCCACATTCGAAACTAGCCGTTTTCTAGCCGTTGGCTGAGTCAGCTCATACCGGACATGTCCGGTATGACTTTGCTACGAGAGAAACACACTGAACAGGCCAACTTTCAAACTTCCCGAATGAGCCCGGTAGTACCGACCATAAGGTCGGTAGTACCGCTAGTTACCAAAGGGTTTTCGCAACCACTCTGAGTTGGACCAATTTTGGCCTACCGGTAGTACCGCTATAACTTCGGTAGTACCGGTCGGTAGTACCGACCCAAGGGGCGGTAGTACCGCCCATAACAAAGATACTGTTAGCCACCAATCCGCAAATACTGGACATGTCCGGTATGCATACCGGACATGTCCGGTATGACTTCACTGCGCGAGAAATATCCTTAACCAACCATCTTTTCAAACCCCTAAAAGGACCTCGGTAGTACCGACCACCAGGTCGGTAGTACCGACAGTTAAGAGGGGGTTTTGCAACCTCTCTGTGTTGGGCCAAATTATGCCTACCGGTAGTACCGCTATAACTCCGGTAGTACCTACCGGTAGTACCAACGCAAGGGTCGGTAGAACCGCCCATGCACAGGCTGCGAGACAGAACTCCGCAAATACCGGACATGTCCGGTATGGACTCCCTTCACCAGGTTCATCAATAGGCCAGAAGGATGGCCGCACTGCTGTGGGCTCATACCGGACATGTCCGGTATGCATACCAGACAGACAGTGCAGCAAATAGCCGAAAGTTAGCTCTAGCTCTCTCATGTCTCACTTAGGTTGGTTTGAGCACTTATGAAGAAACATCTACTATATGTTGCATCCCTCTTAATAGTATGGCTTTCCTATTTATTCAAGATAAATTGAAATACAAATTTTAAACCTCTTGAGTTGATCCCCATTTGAACCAAAGCCGCTTGACTTCATTTTCCATAATGAGAGGAATGGTTGTCATGTTTAGAAGTAGATATTCCTCGAGCATAGCCATCTTGAACATGTGACTTGACTCCATGCAAGTGATATAATGAAGTTTCAAATGTGCCAAGTCACTCCAATCAATATTGTTGCTAGGAAAGTTGATTCTCCACTAGATGCGATCTTCAAGCTTGATTGATCCTTCGACTAAATGCAAGTACTTTCTTCTTCACTCTAGCTAGGTTCTTCAGCCGCCAAGCCGTCGCTTGCCCTTCACCCTTGCTTAGTGCCTCAAAGACTCTTTCCTTGTTGTCTTCACCATTTCAAGCCATTCAACCATGCTTCATTTTGAATCCTTTCTTAGCAATCATAAATGAACTATGATTATCCCACAATACGATAATCCTTTATATCAATATCATTCTCATTGTTGTTTTGTGCTTGTGACATGATCTTCACACAACAATCCATCATTTTGGCTTTGCATTACATTTCAAGTACATAGCGAGATAATCATTTCCCTGTGTCACACTTAGCAAACATATTAGATCTTTAATCAACATTGTCATCAAATCATCCAAAATCACACTTAAGTGCAACATGCACTTTCAAACTCCCCCTTTTTGGTGATTGATGACAACCTTGATTAAATTTTACCAAAGGATAAACAATTAAGCTTATGGGTTCAATGATTTATGAAGAGCTCCCCCTTAATATGTGCAATGTGAATTGAATTCATAAAGGACCTCAAAATGTCAATTTGCACATACTAAGGTGAGTTGGAAACTCCCCCTAAATCATTGCATCCAAGAAATGCAAGTGTGTGAGCAATATAGATCATGATGCATATGACAAGATATATCACACAAGTCAATAAATGAAAAACAATACACCAAGACATATGCAACACACTAGTAAGTAAACATGTTATGAAGAATAAATTACTACTCATATCACACACAAAGCACTCACACAAAGATTTCTCAAGTCCACAACCACTAAGATAGATTATATTACAAGATAAGGATCATGTCTCATCACAAAGATGTCTCTGCCACCAGATACACAAAAGAACTCATACATAGCTCATGATATTACAATAAAGCTCATACTCTGATAACTAAACCACCTGCATTACAAAACTCCAGATACAAGATACATAACTGATAATCATGAAGTCTGGAAACTCTAATCAACTATCTCTCCCCCTTTGTCATCTATCTCCAAAAAGGTAAACGTGAAGCTCACAGATGACACAAAGAGGGCTGCAGGTGAAGCTGTCACTCGTCGTCATCCCCAGGCTGCCGAGAGCTCTGTCCTGGGTCAGGGTAGCCGTAGGTACCACCAAGGAAGTTGTCCCACACGTCTGAACCAAACTCCTCAGCTGAGCTAGGACGAAGTAGGGGGTCTGTGGAGAACTTGGGAGCTGAAGGAAGAGTGTCATGGGGTTGCTGCTCTGCCTCTACTCCCTGCCTCTGCTGCTCTGTCTCTGCTCCCTGTCTCTGATGCACTGAAAGCTCATCAAACTCCCTCTCATACCTCTGCTGCTGCTGCTCAAACGTCTCAGGCTGCTCAGTCTCATCATCTGACGGTGGGGACCTCGGGGGCTGAAACCTATAGTGCTCGTGAAGCATCTTCAGCGTCCTCGAGTCCTCTCTCCTAGCCTGCCTCTCACGGTGCTGCTGAGCCTTGATCACATTGACATCCTTGCACACGCCGAGAATACTGCTAAGAACCTTGCGCAAGAGAGAGCGCTGCCTGCCACGTCCCTGAGAGGTGGAGTGTGAACGAGTGTGTGGCTGTGGCGAGCCTGCTCCAGCTGCTCCTCCCGCTGCTCCTGCAACTGGGTCCTCTGGCTGTGGCTCTGCTGCTGCTGGAACTGCCCCTGGAGCCGGAGGCGGTATAGGTGACTCAGGAAGATCTGCCTGGAACCTCAAAGGCCTGTGTGAGTGGTCATAGGTGAAAGTGGCACCAATCTGCTGCTCAATCATATGCTGAATGTATGGTGCAAATCCACATCCCTTGAGTGGCCTCTCACCCACTCTCTTGATCTCATACCAGATAAAATCAAAGATACTGAAAGGTTGTGCTCCTGGTGCTAACCTGTGCAGGAGGTTCCTCGTGTAATCTGCAAGTGTCCCTCTGTCTCCTGACTTGCAATCAATAGTGGCCCTGAGCATCCTGTTGAGATAACCATAGGTAGGGTGAATGCCTCTCACCTTCCCTACAACTGCCCCAGCAGGTAGAGGTGGTGGGTACATGTACCCAAGCTGCTCTGGAGGAAGCACAACCTCATCATGAATACAAACTCTGAAGATCCTCCTCGTCAAAGCCAAGATACCCTGTAAACTCCCTGTAAGACACAGAGTACCAGACACCCTCAGTCATCCAGTTCATGCGCTTCTCATCAATCTCGTCAGACTCCTCAACATATAGGGTGGCATAGAACTGGGCTATCACCTCATCACACCAATCATGCTGAAACTCCAGAATACGGTAGAGGCCTGTCTGCTGGCAAATAGCAATAGCATGCTCAACTGAAGGACGGTGATGATCTCTAGCATGCTGCCAATCAACGTACTGAGCTCTAATGATCACAGGGTTTCTAGTCAGAAGCACCTTCTCATAATAGTCAATGTGAAACAAGGTGTGAAACCTGTAGTCATAGATGTTCCTCTCCTGTCCCCTGGGGTCTCTCCTCCGCTCTCTCCTGGCCTTCTGTGTACCACCGGACTCCCGATAGTCCACACGAGCCACCCAAGCAGGAATCAGGGCGGCAGGGCGTATCGCAAGAGCCCCAAAGTGCAAACCCTCCTGCTGCTGCTGAGGTGCATCTTCTTCCTCTTCCTCTTCCTCTTCTTCTTCTTCCTCTCCTTCTTCTTCTTCTTCTTCAATCTCTTCTTCCACTTCTTCCTCTTCCTCTTCTTCCTCTATGTCATCATGAGCTGCAAACTGATAAGGAGCTCTAGAAGCACCTCCCCTCGGAGGTCTAGTGGAGCCACGACCACTACCACTCCCACTGCCACTGCTGCCTCCAACTGACAAGCCGGGGTGAGAATCTTGCCTCCTCTTCTTCTGCCTTTCCCTTGCTGGATCATGTCTCGTCTTGGTTCATGGTTCAACTCTGTCACTCATAGCTGCTGCCCTGTGACCAAACAATCCACAAAGATGTCTCAGAAGCATATTCATAGGATTTGTCAAAAGTAGTTGAATTAATAGAGATACGATTAAATGCCTCATGGATTGCAAGCACCTAGATCAAAACCGATCACTAGGTTTACAACACAATTATAGACATATAATAATACCCCTATCATCAACTATAGAGAGCCTGAATCGAGAAAAACAGAAAGATTTCTGTTCTGCTGGGAAAAACCGGACATGACGTTCACAGCATCCCTCACCTAGGGTTTCTCGATTCATCCCCAATACAAATCCAATCCATCTCAAACTTAATACATTGCTTCTAGACCATGAATCCAACATCTTGACCGAAGGAATTTGTGAATGATATAGTGATGGATAGATCGGACAAGTCCGGGATTTGAAATACCTTGAGATGAGAGGAAACGAGGGAAAACTTCAAATTCAACACCGGGCACTTGCTTTTGATGGAATCCTTCTCCAACTCCTTCTCCAAAACCTTCTCCCTCTCTTACTTTTCAAGGTGGGGTTCCTAGGTCTCCATTTGAGGAGGAAGACACCTTGCTTGGTCGGTTGGGAGAGAATAGAAGTGAGGGAGAGAGAGAGCCCGAAGGGGTACGCTGCCCTTATGTCCCCCGCCCATACCGGACATGGCAGGTTTTGTCCAGAAGCTTCTCTGCTCATACCGGACATGTCCGATATTATACCAGACAAGTCCGATATCAGCAGACTATGTCCAACAGCTCCAGATTAGCTTCTCTTTCTTCCAAAACCCCTTCCTTTCCTCGAACATACATTCCATTATATTTTATTTTCTTCCTTCCACATGATTTCACAAAGAGTACTTGTGTCCAAATCTCAAGTTTTCTTTTCTCTAAGATAATCCATGATTTTCAAGTCACTTAAGATTAGAGAGAAACCTTATGTCCATGATTCAATTTGACTAGAGGATTATCAAAGAATATAATTTACTTTAGAGATATAGGACTTGAGAGAGAGAGCCATGCCACTTGCAATTAGTCAATAAAACAATCAAGTAGAACAATAATTACAAGTGACATGGGTAGGTCACAAAGACCAAGGGTCAAATATTTTCACAAAGCACACTTGCTACTCATGCTAGTAAGGAATTTGAAAAATATCTATCCTATCACACACAAGTGCACACGCTAGCATATTATGGGCCTATTATGCACTTTCAATGCACATATTAAAAACATACCTTTGCCTTGTGCCCACAAGTTCCACCTAGCATAATCATGACATGGTGATGATTTTGTTGACCTTTCTTGTCAAATAGTCATGTCCTCACCGAGAAGTCAATTTGATCAAGATGAACTACAACATATGCTAGATAAACCTTATCAGCTCATAAAAGGCACAAAGTTGAAATTGAGCTCCCCCTCAATTGGTGCTTCAAGTATTTGAATTCCTTTCCAAGCACTTTCATTCCATTAAGAATGTGAGAGTCAAAGTTCAACTTCGGCCAACACAAAGTAATTTTCCATATATGATAAGAGAGTAAATTCTAAGCACAAATCACTTGAGACACAACGACATGTGAGATCTAAGTTAAGACAATAAGCATAACACAAGTAGAATTAAGCTCAAATCTCATGTATGCAAGGATAGGTAGCAAGTTTAGGCACTCTATGTCATGGTGAAGATGAAGCAAAAGATAAGATAAACATAGATTACCAACGGGTCAACCACATAAGCAAGTATGATGAAAATAGGTTGATAGGTTGAGTTAGAATTTCAAATTGTCTTGCTCAACCACCCCGAAAGCACATTCTAGCATTATGAATCCTATATGCACTTATATAGCATGTATGTAAATACATACCTTGGCCTTGAGCTCACATATGTTCCACTAAGAGTAACCATGGCATAATCATCTTCGTGTTGACTTGACTTGTCAAGTGATCATGCCTTTGTTAAAGTGATCTACTCTTTCTATTCAAGGAACTATCACATCACTTAGACGAAATTGTTAGATTACAGTGGTTCAAGGTCGAAACTAAGCTTCCCTTGCTAAGTGCTCAAGTCATTTTGGATTACTTGTGAGAGCACTTTACTTTTCCTTTTAAGAATATGGGAATGCTTTTCTACCTTGACCTAGACACATAACTTTGCTAAGAATTGAATTAAGTTTAAGCAAAGCTTACAAACACACAATTATTGATCAATTGCGCAGGTCTTTTGTTAGAGCATAGGACTAGTTCACTAGGATTTAGAAATCCTTCTGAAATCAGGACGCTGTGCTTTTCCTGGCCATACCAGACATGTCCGGTAGGCATACCGGACAAGTCTGGTATGAAAAGACTTTGTCCAAACCTTCGAACTGAGTCACTGGTTCTGTCAGAGTAAATATCCCATAGATACCGGACAAGTCCGGTATTTGCAAATCAGAACCAGTAAACAGCCACTTCTGAGATTTCCTTTTGGCTCTAGTTTATTTCACTTCCCTGCACTTCATCAAAGATAATGCTCTGCTAGAGAGCCATTAAGAGCATCGAATGGCAAATGTCATAAGGTTAAATTAAATTCATTTGATTACTAAGTTTTAGGCACTTATCAACAATGGTGGAGATGAGTAAAAATGAAATCAATCATCACACAGTCTTCGGTCAACCATATAGGGTAATATTGACAACATAGGTTGATAGTTTGAGTTGAGATGTCATTTTGCTGTGGCAGAACCTCCTGAATTAAGTGGCCCACCTGCACCCATCATTATCTTAAAGACTTCTGATTGGCGTGCATGCGTTCCAAATGATCCAAGAGATCTGTCGGGTGTCCTCAGGAGACCCGAATCATCCACGTTTATGTTTTCCAGGATAATCCCTTATCAAGCATCACAGTATTACAACAGTTTTATAGATAAGATAAATCAGAGTAAAGCGGAAAGATTAATATACATATATTGAAACTTATACTTAAAAGTTTACATTACCAAAATACTTATTACAAAACTTGTTCGGAACTTAATATTACATATTCCACACAAAAGCTTTTACTTGCCCAAGGTCACGCATTAGAATCATCATCACTTTCTTCTACTATAGTGAAGTAGCACTGTCCATCAAAAGGTGGATCCATGTACTCACCTGCAACAAGGGTTAACAAACCCTGAGTACAAAAGTACTCAACAAGACTTAACCGACTAGAAAAGAGGAGAAGACTCAGGTATGAAGGTTATAGGGATACAAGGTAAGGCTTTAGCAAAGTCAAAGCATTTTGTTTGCACAAATGCTTACTAAAAGTAATTCCTATTTTCAAGTTTTAACTCAAGTGTGAACTAACCAAAGATTCTCAAACCTTCACATTCTCAAATTTCTAATTTCAAAACCATCCCATTCTTTACTACGGTGCGGAGCAATGGATTGAGGTTCCATATCCGAGAAAACACGGCGATTCGAATCGATTACACCCAGCTGGGGATTCAGTACCACACGATATATGTAGAACTTAATCTTGCATATATCAACCCTATCTATAGATCCTCCCATACAAGAACGGGTCCGCGCCACCCGAGAGTACAGTACACCTCCAGTCCGGGACTTTAACCCACGAGGGTACACGCTACTCCCGCCATCTCTCCACTCCCAGTGCGCGGTTAGCCATTCTCAGGTATCGGAATAGCTATAGACGAGGCTTACGTCCGCATGTGGGCTGTACTCAAAGGTCTCAATCACAGTGGTCCAACAACGATAAGGTCCTAAGTTGAGTAACCTTACAACAAGACTCCACTCTTGATGTAAGTTACTATCATTATCATGTTGTCTCAAGATTCATGATTCCCTTAACAAAGCAACCATTTTGAAAACACCTACTTTAAGAAGTAGCAAAGCATGGCTAAGCATACTAAGTATTTTTATAAAACGATAAGTATCAAAACATTTATTGGGAGTGTGAGAAAGCAAGGCTGAGCCTATCTTCCTTTGCATAAAACAAAAAAAATCAAGGACTGAGATATCGATAACAAGGTTGATCACGCATCAACAGGTTTAAAGCATTTATTTGATAAACATCTAATGCATCAAGTTATCAAAAGTAAATGTAATAGTAAATCCAAGGGATTGGTTAAATGCACCGGGGCTTGCCTTGAGAGTCAGCGAAGTCCGGCAACTCAGAAGGGATAGGAAGATTCACACACTCAGAAGGAATCCACTGAGAAACAGGCTCTTCCGAAACGGAATCTACACGTAGAATTGCATATGCATGATCAATGAGATGCTTATGACATGAATATGGTAAAGATGGAAATTTTCTTAACTATAACTTTTGCAAACCAACAAACCCAACTTGGAAAACTTAAAAGGAATACTACCTTTATTAATCAGCAGATCAAGATAATTCACCCAAGTCTATTAAACATTTCGTATCATAACCACAAAACAAAACTATATAACTAACTGTCGACAAAAGATAATCAACACAAAGAAAACCATAACAAGGGAGCAATTTATGCTAGGTTCCCTTTGGTCGTCAAATAATCCAAAATCATATAAACCTAAATGATTAAGCATTTCTTTTTATTTTATAAACCTTTAAATAGCCTTTACTTATAAACTAACTTATACTTATTTAAACAGAGATGAAATTAAACATGAAGGTAGATGTGACTAAGATAAACTTACATTTCAAATTTCATGATTTTTGGATAAATACAGAAAAGTACATAAATCACCAAAGTTGCATTTATTAATTAAAGCATGGATTTAATAATTATAGCAAAATTACTCTAAACACAGGTTTTATAATTTTTATATTAGCACAGATATACTAAGATCATCCATGTCAAATTTCATAATTTTTAGAGCTATAGAAAAATTATAGTAAAAATAACAAAACAGGCTACTGTTTAAAAAAACTAGAAAAAGAAAAACACAAAACTAGCCCAAACTAGACTTGCGGCCCAGTCCGGCGCGGCCCGTCACGCGCGAAAGCCAGCCCAGCCAGCTCCCGCCCGCGCGCTCTGGCTACTTTACAGAAAAGCCCTTCGGCTTTGAGGAAAACAACCCGCAGTCCAACTCACTATTCATATGAGTCTTAGACTTTGCAACCAACACCTTGAAAGAACTCGTCTTCACAAACACCAGGTCCCCGACCATGGCCGGCGCGCACAGCGACGCACCGAGCGGCGGCGGTCCTTACGCCGGCCAACTCCGGCCGTTAGAGACCAAGCTAAGGCGAGCATCAGCACCAGCAAGCCAAACGCGGCCGATAGAGCTCCTAAACCCTAACTCTACCGCTCTGGCGAAGCCTGGCCACGCACGGCGACGGACTGGATCGTGGCGACCCCGTTCCGGCGAACCTAGACTGGTAGCAGTAGAGCGGAGGGGCTAGGAGGCTCCAGTAGCTCACCCTGATGCCGATGGTGAAGACGGTTTGGACGGAGGAAGCTCGGAGAGTAGGTGTCCACGGAGCAGTGGCCTTCGGCGGCAAACTCCGACGAAGACGACGCTGTTCTGGTAAGACCTGGACACCAGACCAAGAACCATCGAGCCGATGAGTTCTTTGGGATCAAGACGAAACATAAACACGAGAAAGAGAGAGAGGAGAAGTGCTCGGTTGAGCTGACCGCGGTGAGGTTGAGCTCGGCGGCGCTTTCTGCTCGGCGGGAAGAAAACCGGCGAGTATAAGCTCTCTGGTGCAGTAGAGTGTGCACTGGTTGGCTTTGGAGATGCACAAGGAGATGAAGTATTTATAGCCGCGGTGAATCTGGATGAGAAAGAGCAGGGACGGTGAATTTGGAGATTGAATCAAATTGTGTTCGTCGGTGCTCCGGTGGCAAATCGAGGTCGGTGAGCTCCGGTGGAGGCGCCACGACGCGAAGAAAAAAACCAGCAACTGCGCAACTTTGCCACGATCACGGTCGCGCGGAGCTTCGAGGATAAACGTCGTCCACGCGCGCGCAGGATCGATCAAAAGATCAGCCTTGCTGCCGCCATGAACAGGAGCAAGAGCTTATCCCCCCTTTCCCTATTCTACCCTTTCCCAATTTTGAAATTACTTTGAATTTTTGAATAGAAGTTGAAAATATTCCAAAATATCAAATGCTCAGAATTTCAAACTAAACATCTTTTATTTTTGCAACACACCCAAATTTGGCTTGCATTTTGAATTTGAGTTTGAATTGCAAAAGGGGATAAAAAGGGTAAAAGAGGATTTTCTCAATTACTTTTGATTTTGTATGAATACTTGAAAAACTTTACACATCAAAGTTGTTTCTTATCAAAAATAGAGCAACTTTGCTTTTTGAAACATACCCAAATTCTTTTTAGATTTTGATTTATAGAAAATGGAATAAAATAGGATTTTGGATTTATTTAAACTATTTAATGAATTTTAAACCAAAACTGAATTATATTCCATTGATGACTTGAATCAAGACCCAAATTCATCTTTGAAACATAAATCCAAAGTTTGATCCAAAATTCACTACTATAAGAAATTACAATTATACCCCTTTATAAAAACAAGCATTTAAACACTAATATGAAATCATAAACTAGAGATTAGCTTAAGCACTCTTTATCAACTAAACACAATCATCAAATGATAAACTTGTTTTAGTGAATGCATAACCAGGTTATCACTCAAAGGAAGTGCCATTGCATATGATGACATGTCAGGTTTTAGTTTGCTTAACACCGGAGTGTTACAGCTCTTTCCCCCTAAAAGAAATCTCGTCCCGAGATTTAACTTACAGGCTAACTAATGGAAAAGGAAATGTGTCAGGCACTTCCATTATTACCTTTTACATAAGACAGATTACAAGGATTATACAGAAGAGAGAAACTCCGGAAAACTTTCTAAGAGAAACTCTTCCGACTCCCATGTGGCTTCATCTTCTGTATGCTGATTCCATTGAACCTTGTAAAACCTAACACCTGAAGGTGGCTAGCGTCCGATGCCCTAACACCTGCAGCGTCCGATGTGAACAGAGCCCCTCAAAAACCTTACTGCATATGCATCGGACGCTGTGAACAGTGAAATGTCAGCGTCCGATGGTCTCACTCCGGCGCGTCCGATGCACAACGGAGCGTCCGATGGTAGCGTCCGATGCTCCTTAGAAAATGTCAGATCCTGACACGTGGCAACGGAGCCTCCGATGCCAAAGGGGTCAGCATCTGATGCTACGAACTCGAGCGTCCGATGCCCCCGACGCAGTGCAGTCTTCTGAGAAATTCACTCGATCTCCTCCGAATCAAAAGCACTAGGGCTTAGACTTGGTGTGAGAAGTTCCAAGGATGTTAGTGAGCTATCCCACGGGAATCATGGCTCGAACCTAACTCCAAATCGAGGAATTGGAAGAAATCGGGGCAAAAGAGCAAAAACCGATCCAACACGAAAATCATTCGATCTCCTAGACCGTGAGGTTAGAGGTGAATCCTTTCGGTGGAAGGAAGTGCCTCACGACCTAGGACAACTTGGTTCAAACGGATTTGCAAAAGATGAACCGAGCAAAGATATCGAGCGATGGGAAAAACGTGGAGAAAAAGGATTCCACGAAGAACACGAACAAATCGCAAATCACAACCACGAATTGCAACCGTGTGGCTACCACACGCTACAACAGTGAGGTTACGGCCTCACTTCCTCAAAATCAACAGTACACAGAGGCAAGTCTCTCTACGGATCTCAGCTAGCTACAGCAGGGGATGGGAGAGCAGGAAACCCTAAGTGCGAAAGAGCAAATGACTGAGATCATTGGGAGGAGGGTGTCTCCCGACTACTTATCCTACTACTAGCCTAAGTCTATTTCCTACTCTACCCCTCTCTATTCTAATTACAGAGCGAACCAGGTAAACCCTAGGGTTATTCTGGACCAACTCGGTGGTAGATGTATCCGACGGCCACGCCCGCACAAACCGAAGCGTTGCCTCGACACAACCTCTGGATCGCCGCCACGTGCCGCCCTCGCTCCGCACCTCCGGTTTTGTGGCCCAAACCGGGAAACCAGCCTTTCCAGCTAACCCCCGGTTTTGAGGCCCAAACCGGGAAACCAGCCCACCAGCTTCTGAGTTTTGAGGCCAAACTCAGCAAACCCTCAGAGCCCAGGTTTTGAGGCCCAAACCTGGAAACCGTCCTCAGCCCGAGTTTTGTGGCCAAACTCGGAAACCATCAGTCCGCGCCCAGGTTTTGAGGCCCAAACCTGGAAACCGTCCATTCGATGGTTTTTCCCGGGCTCTACCACCAAACCGATGTCGTAGATAGGATGCACCTCCCGTGCACCCCGTCCACCGACACGTGTCCCCGAGTCCACGACTTAGGCAACACATGACCGCACTTCTTCACTTGTAGTCGTCACAGGCTGCCAGCCACCATAGCTGATCCTCGGGCCTCTGGTCCCTCAGTCCAAGCCTCACGTCCGCGCTTCACCACTCTTGGTCCATCGGCACGGTACGTCTCTACTTGACCTTCACCTCGCCTTTGATCACTGCATCTGTGCTCGACACCTGCACAACACAAGCCAAAGAACATGCGCATCATCCTAGTTGACAATCGCTCATCACTCAGAGACCCGGCATACACCCATGTATCCGCACGAATCCATCGGTTCTCACAAGCGGTGAAGCTCAAACGTGAGTCCAAGCTCCGATACCAATTGAAAGGACCTAAGGTGTCGCCTAGAGGGGGGTGAATAGGCTTTTCTGAAAATTTACAACTTATAATGCGGAAGCAATTAGTATGTGAGTTTCCAATTACTTGGAAACTCCCAATCGGAGTAAAACAACCCCTTAAGAGACAAACACAAAGTATATGACTTGTATTTAATACACCTAGAGGCTATCACCCTGCACCACAAAGATTAGCTCAAGGATTAAACAATTTGGGCGCAGTCAGTAAATACCGGACATGTCCGGTATCAATACCGGACAAGTCCGGTATGCACGGGTTGTGCGGGACTGCTCCTTTTCTTCTCCAATTTCTCACACAACCTGCAATCACTATGTATGATGTATATATAGAACTGATTGCTTGCAAAACAACTAGCACAATGAAGAATAACAAATAGCCGAAAGTAAAGCACAAAGGAATGACACGGTATTTGTTTCACCGAAGTTCGGCACCCCCTCGGGTCCTACTCTCCGTTGAGCCGGCTGCGAGCTACCACAAAGGTGGGCTCTAGAGGACACCACGGGTCACTCTAGCCGCGGTCTATTTCACCCGCAATGCTCCTTCCACTAGTTGATCTCTTTTGAGGACAGATCGAACCTTCACAAACTTTCCGAGGCACTCCACAAATCTCTTGGGTGCTCAACGGCGACGCCTAACCGTCTAGGACCGTAGAGTCCAAGAGTAACGAATGCGCACAACAAGATCGACGATTTGCACAAGTGCTCAAGAGGTGGCTTGCTCTCTAATTTTGAATCTCTCTCAACCCACAAATGGATTTGGCAATTAGAGGACAATCACTCACTAAGAGAGGGTTGGGAAGTGTTTTGAAAGGCTTAGAATGAGTGTGGGAACCAATAGAATCAGCAGCCTCCAAAGGTGGAGGCTTGGGGGTATTTATAAGCCCACATTCGAAACTAGCCGTTTTCTAGCCGTTGGCTGAGTCAGCTCATACCGGACATGTCCGGTATGCATACCGGACATGTCCGATATGACTTTGCTACGAGAGGAACACACTGAACAGGCCAACTTTCAAACTTCCCGAATGAGCCCGGTAGTACCGACCATAAGGTCGGTAGTACCGCTAGTTACCAAAGGGTTTTCGCAACCTCTCTGAGTTGGACCAATTTTGGCCTACCGGTAGTACCGCTATAACTTCGGTAGTACCGGTCCGTAGTACCGCCCATAACAAAGATACTGTTAGCCACCAATCCGCAAATACCGGACATGTCCGGTACATGTCCGGTATGACTTCACTGCGCGAGAAATATCCTTAACCAACCATCTTTTCAAACCCCTAAAAGGATCTCGGTAGTACCGACCACCAGGTCGGTAGTACCGACAGTTAAGAGGGGGTTTTGCAACCTCTCTGTGTTGGGCCAAATTATGCCTACCGGTAGTACCGCTATAACTCCGGTAGTACCTACCGGTAGTACCGACGCAAGGGTCGGTAGAACCGCCCATGCACAGGCTGCGAGACAGAACTCCGCAAATACCGGACATGTCCGATATGGACTCCCTTCACCAGGTTCATCACTAGGCCAGAAGGATGGCTGCACTGCTGTGGGCTCATACCGGACATGTCCGGTATGCATACCGGACAGACAGTGCAGCAAATAGCCGAAAGTTAGCTCTAGCTCTCTCATGTCTCACTTAGGTTGGTTTGAGCACTTATGAAGAAACATCTACTATATGTTGCATCCCTCTTAATAGTACGGCCTTCCTATTTACTCAAGATAAATTGAAATACGAATTTTAAATCTCTTGAGTTGATCCCCATTTGAACCAAAGCCGCTTGACTTCATTTTCCATAATGAGAGGAATGGTTGTCATGTTTAGAAGTAGATATTCCTCGAGCATAGCCATCTTGAACATGTGACTTGACTCCATGCAAGTGATATAATGAAGTTCCAAATGTGCCAAGTCACTCCAATCAATATTGTTGCTAGGAAAGTTGATTCTCCACTAGATGCGATCTTCAAGCTTGATTGATCCTTCGACTAAATGCAAGTACTTTCTTCTTCACTCTAGCTAGGTTCTTCAGCCGCCAAGCCGTTGCTTGCCCTTCACCCTTGCTTAGTGCCTCAAAGACTCTTTCCTTGTTGTCTTCACCATTTCATGCCATTCAACCATGCTTCATTTTGAATCCTTTCTTAGCAATCATAAATGAACTATGATTATCCCACAATACGATAACCCTTTATATCAATATCATTCTCATTGTTGTTTTGTGCTTGTGACATGATCTTCACACAACAATCCATCATTTTGGCTTTGCATTACATTTCAAGTACATAGCGAGATAATCATTTCCCTGTGTCACACTTAGCAAACATATTAGATCTTTAATCAACATTGTCATCAAATCATCCAAAATCACACTTAAGTGCAACATGCACTTTCAAACATATGCCATAGAGGTGAAATGGCTTGGAAGATATTGCAAGGCTCACACATGTGATGAAGGAGCTTAATGCACATGAAACATGACATGGAGTCATGTGGCTAAGATGGTGAAGATCAAGGCAAGACTTGGCTTGATGGACCGGTTGCGAAGGTGAAGGGCAAGTTGGAGGTTTTGAAGCCGTTGGTATCGAGTGTCGGGAGGCTTAAGCAAGACTTAGCGCCGAAGGACCGAAGCGATGGTGAAGAGCAAGTGATGTCAAGATCGATGGACCATGGAGGCCATGTCATAATATGAAGTGGATCATATCATTTGATCAAGGTTGGTGCATATGTTGCATCAATAAATGGAGGAGATGGAATGGAATGCGCAAGGCAAAGGTATATGTATAGGGCATTTCATTTCACCGATCATAGGTGTGTAGAGAAGATTATGACTGGGTTTAGGATAGATGACCGTACTATTAAGAGGAGCAAACTTGTTTGCATATCGGTCATCTAGTGCCACTTGAGCGATCTAACTTTGCGATGTTGCTAGGATCGAGTGGCGTGGTGAAAGCAAGTGAAAATCCTTTGAAAAATGTTTATGAAAATGCTAACACACATGCACAAGGTTGTATACACTTGGTGGTGTTGGCACATTTGCAAAGGAGAAGGTGTTGGAGTTGAATTGAATCAACTCGGAGAAGTTTTCGGAGAAACCTTTGGTTGAAAAAGAGAAGCGATGGATCTTGGTTTGGAATTCTGTACTAACCCTTTGTGAGTTGGATTAGCTTTGTATGTGAGATGTGTAGCCCTCTGAATAAGCTTTCCAAAATGTCCAAGATCATCGAAATCGGAGTTCGGAGCTAAGAGTTATGGCCGTTTTAGCGAGGAGTTCAGGATGCTGAAGTCGGTAGTACCGCCATAACCTCGGTAGTACCGACCCTACTACCGACCCCTCTGTAGGCAGTGCGTAAACTCTCTGTTCGGAGGAGTTTTGGCCTAGAGGTAGTACCGCCATAACCTCGGTAGTACCGCCATAACCTCGGTAGTACCGACCCTACTACCGACCCTACTACCGACCCCTCTGTAGGCAGCGCGCAAACTCTCTGTTCAGAGGAGTTTTGGCCTAGAGGTAGTACCGCCATAACCTCGGTAGTACCGACCCTAGGGGTCGGTGGTACCGAGGTTTGGAGGAAGTTTGGGAGCGTTATGTGTAGATCTAGATTTGGCCTACCGGTAGTACCGCTATAAGGCCGGTAGTACCGACCCTACTACCGCCCATGTTAGAAAGTCGTTTCTAACGGTCTTTTGGACCGCCGGTAGTACCGACCCTCGCCCCGGTAGTACCGACCATAGGCGTGGGAGTTCGGGAAAAGGGGAAAATGGCTAGTTTGTGGCTCCCCTCTATAAATAGAGGGGTGGCCGGCCCTTGGGGAAGGTTGAGCACCCTAGGGACTTTGTGTCCATGGTTGGGAAGTGCTTAGGAGCCCTCTAACTCACATATGCTTATTAGTGCTTATCCGATTGTGTGAGAGAGCGATTCTAGTGCAGTGCATGAGAGATTGCAAGAGTTGGCACTAGGTGTTCGAGTTGCAAGCCGGTGGTGCTTATTACTCTTGAAGGTTGCCACCTCCTAGACGGCTTGGTGCGTGTCTCCGTCGTGAAGCCCGCGTGAAGATTGTGCGTGGCTCCGGAGAAGCTTTGTGAGGGGCATTGTGCTCGCCCCGCGGGAGATCGCGAAGAGCAACTCTAGTGCAGAAGAGGCGTGAAGAGCGCCAAGTGGTCCGACCGGATCGAAAGCTAGAGCTCTTGGTGAGCACTCCATCGTGGAGAGAGTGACTTAGGGTCACCACTAGCAAGAGGATCGGCGGCAACCTTGGGCTTGCTTCAACGGGGACTAGCTTGGTGGCAACCAAGTGAACCTCGGGATAAAATCTTGTGTCCCCCTCTCTTGTTGCTCTTATTGTTCTTGTTTCCTTGCATATTACGCTTGTTTGTGTTCTTCGTGTTCTTCCTCCCTCCTTCACTCTATCTTAGGTTGGGAAGACTCGATCTACCATTTGGCAAGGAACCAAGACTTGGGGAAGCTACATTTGTCATCTACTTCATCTAGGGAAGTGGGGTAATTGCTAGATCTGAGATTGCATCTCATCTCCTTCGATTTCGTAGCTCCCTGCAGGTGCTCGGTAGTACTGGCCTAGAAGCCCGGTGGTACCGGCCTATAGCCCGGTAGTACTGACTGCCTGGTGTTTGCACTAGCTTGTATTGCAATACTATCTCTTGTGCTAGTGTTTAGTTGCTTAGTTTGTGTAGCTAAGTTGAGCTCTCTAATTTGGCTTGTGTAGCCTTGTTATTGAGCATTGCTAGTGAGCTTAGGAGCTTTGTGCTTTGCTTACTAGATTGCGTAGGAGCTCCCCCGTGCTTGAAGTACTAGTTGCATAGGCTTGTGTGACCTTGCTTCTAGAATTGATTAGGTGAGCTCTAGCTAGCCCGACACCGTATTTGCTTTGTTTAGAATCTTTTGTAAGGTGTCATAGAGTATAGGTAGAGGGGTGTAGTCTTGGCTAGACCGATAGTTTTAATTCCGTATTTATTTCGGTTAACCGCTACGATTAGTTTTAAAAGGACTATTCACCCCGCCTCTAGTCCGCCATCTCAACCCTTTCACACGGTTACGGTCCTTCAAAAGGTGCCTGATCAGAATTATCCCTTGAACAAGGGTACTAAGAGTAGTACTCGGGCAAGACTAAGTCCTCTACACAATCACTAGAGAGACAAAGTCGTGCGACCCACAACAAAAGTGCTAGAGAGCACTCGGATAGACTCATCTAATCAGACGCCTGGTCATACATCCACATAAAGTAAACTCAACCTATTGCTGAAGATATTTCTCGCAATAAGGAGTTGATTACATACAAAATCCATGAGATTCAAAAGTAACCAATATTTTTTATATTTCATAATAATCGTTTGCAGAGGATACAAGCCGCGCTAAAAAGACTAAGGAGACTAAATTACTCTACAAGATCTAGAATCTGTGAGTACTCCTCCGCCGTGGCCTTCACCTCCTCTTGCATTGTTGCAAGGTCCTCGTCGCCTTTGCCTTCAGGGAGGGTCATCAGAGCAGACAGATCGAAAGACGGTTGATGCAACCGCAGCATCGCCATCAGACCTTGCACTACAGAAATCGACATATCTTTGATATATTGAGCCAGCCGCCCAGGCGCAGCCTTGGCCCGATCAATCAAAGTCTCTTCAACTCCTTCTGGCGCCGGAATCATGTTCAGGATGGGCTCGACGGCATGCTCCAAGGCCTTCAGAGAAGCTTGCGAAGATTCAAGAGCCTCCTGCGACTCCTTCGTAGACTTTAGAGCCTGCAGAAGGTCCCGGTCAGCACCCTCACGCATCCATTTGGCTTCCTAAAGAGTACTTTGTGCATTAGCAAATACCTCCTCAAGCTCCGCCTGCTTGCGGTTGAATGTGCTCTGCCACCCAGAAGCTAGCTTATTCGCATCTGCATAAATATCAGTCGGTTATCATATAATCAAATTGACACTATGGAATCAACCGACACAGAAAATTACAAAGTTTACCTTCAAGCTGCTTTTTGGAAGCCTTCTTCAGCTCCTTCATCTTCTGCTCCATAGAGGCGACCTTAGCTATCAGCCCAACCTAACGGTCGTTTGCAGCATCACGATCCGCGACCACCTCCTTGAGGTTACCTTGGAGTTCATTGATGCGGTTATGCAGAAGCTGGGTGGCTACCTTTTGACTGATTTGGTCCTGGGCAATGTAGTCCCGGAGCTTTTGGTTCTCATGGGACATCTCCTGGCGGATCCGGGTGACCTGATCCCTAACCTTGAAGTCAAAGGCCTACATAAAAACACTATTGTGAGTACTCGGACGTGACTACAGTACGATAAGAAGAAATTGAGAATCTTACCTCAACAAATTGGTGAAGAGCTTCAACAGGAGCTCTCACTTGATCACTCAGCTCCTTTAACCGGGTGAGGTCCTGATCATACCTGGATATGTCGAGAGTTGCCCCCTGGCGCAAGGACTCAGGGACATCTACAGACCCTCCCTGTTGACGAGTTGAATCTTCTACACGGATATCCGCCAAGACCATGTCCAGGGTTGGTTCATCTGGCTATCGCGTACGGAAAACCAGTCATTGAATACCCGGTCAAACTCCAGCTGAGCAGGAGAACGAAAGATGGAGAATGGCCAACCAACCTGAGGCAATGGGAGAATATCCGAATCAGGAGCCGCATCGGCCTGAGACTTGGACGGAGAGGAGCCAGGCAGCGGATCTACCTGGCTAAAGGTTGGCGTGCGGATACATGGGTGTATGCCGAGTCTCTGTGTGATGAGTGATTGTCAACGGAGATGATGCGCATGTTCTTTGGCCTGTGTTGTGCAGGTGTCGAGCTCGGAGACAGTGATCGATGGCGGGTGAAGGTCAAGTTGCGACGTGCCGTGCCGACGGACCGGGCGCGATGAAGGATGGGCGTGCCGTGCGGCGGACGTGCCATGCCGATGTATCGGACGGTGAAGGGCGGACGTGGACTTGGACTGATGGACTGGAGGCCGGAGGATCAGCTGTGGTGGCTGGCAGCCTGCGACAGCGACAAGCGGAGAAGTGCGATCATGTCGGTGGAAGGGGTGCACAGGCGGTGCATCCCCTCTACGACGCCGGTTTGTTGGTAGAGCCCGGGAAAAACCAACGGTGGACGGTTTCCAGGTTTGGGCCTCAAAACCTGGGTGCTGGGTTTCCAGGTTGAGCCACAAAACCTGGGCGTGACGGTTTCCAGGTTGAGCCTCAAAACCTGGGCGTGGGCCGGTTTCCGAGTTTGGGCCTCAAAACTCGGGCGCGGACGGTTTCCGAGTTTGGCCACAAAACTCGGGCTGGAGGCTGGTTTCCCGGTTTGGGCCTCAAAACCGGGGGCTGATGGAAAAGGCTGGTTTCCCGGTTTGGGCCGCAAAACCGGGGGTGCAGAGTGGTGGCGGCACGTGGCGGCGATCTGAAGGTTGCGTGGAGGCGACGCGGAAGACCGTGCGGGCGTGGCCGTCGGATCTACCTACCACCAGCGGGTGGACTAGAATAGCCTTAGGGTTAGGCTGGTCTGCTCTGTAAATACAGTAGTGAGGGGTAGAGTAGGAAATAGACTTAGGCTAGGTTAGTATAAGTAGTCCAGGGGAGACACCCTCCTCCCCATCTCAATCTCAGTTAGAGCTTTCATTTCCTAGGGTTTCCACTCTCCCACACCCCTGCTTTAGCTAGTTGAGATCCGCAGAGAGACTCCACTCTGTGTACTGTTGATTCGAGGAAGTGAGGCCGTATCCTCACCTTGGATCCCATCTCTTGGTGTCAATTCGCGTTTTGATTTCATGTTCATCATGTTCTTCGCGGATTGCTTTGTGCCTTGAGTTTTCCCGTCGCTTGATCTTTGTGCTCGGTTCATCTTTTACGATTCCGTTTGAACTGAGTTGCTCTAGATCGTGAGGCACTTCTTTCCACCGAAAGAAATCATCTCAAACCTCACGGTCTAGGAGATCGATCAAGTTTTAGTTTCGGGTCTCTTTTTCTTCTTTCCCCCGAATTCCTTCGATTCACCGATTTGGAGTTAGGTTCGAGCCATGATCTCTTAGAGATAGCTCACTAACCTCCTTGTGACTCCTCAGATCGAATCCCAAGCCTAGAGCACTTGATTCGGAGGAGATCGGGTTGAATCGCCGGAGTTTCAGTGCAGTCGCGGGGTGACCGGACGCTCTGTCGGTCTGACCGGACGCACGCTTTCAGAGTCCGGTCGTTGAGCACGGCGCCAAGCTTTTCTGCGTACTGACCGGACGCTCTCGACCGGACGCTCTGTTTGCATTTCGACCGGACGCTACGCTTGCACTGTTTCTGGCTTTGTCGGTTTCGACCGGACGCACTGTACACGACCGGACGCTCCGTACTCGTGAGTCCGGTCACGAACAGAGAGCTCCCAGAGCTGATTTCTGACGACCGGACGCGTCCGGTCCCTGCTGACCGGACGCTGGCCAGAGTCCGGTCGATCCAGTTTCGCGCGTTTTCGTTCGCGGTTCGTTCGTCCTTGATCGGATTTGAGTTCCGTCTTTTGCGTTGGCTTTCTAGGGTTGTCTAGTGTCCCGCTGTGCTTCTAGGAGGCATCCACCCTACATCTAGGGTCGTGGACATTAGCAAGCTCTAGGGTTCGCTCTTGGGGTTGATTTTGGGACAGTGGCATCTAGTGTCCGAAAGGAAATTTTGAAGCTCCCATTCACCCCCCCCCCTCTGGTCGCTTTCGGGTAGCTTCTCGGTCCTTCAATTGGTATCGGAGCAGGTTAAGGATCTTCCACCTTAGCCGGTTCCAGATCCACCGAAGGCGACATGGATCGCGGCGTGGGCAAACCGCCGTTTTTCGATGGGACGAACTATGCGTATTGGAAGATACGTATGTCGGCCTATTTGCAGAGCTTGGGCGCTTCGATCTGGGATATTTGCAACTCCCCTGATTACGTGGTCTTGGCTGCTCGTGTGACTCAACAGCAGGTCGATGAGCACGATGCCAATAGCCGAGCCTGTAATGCTCTTTTCTCTTGTTTGAGCATGGGTGAGTTTGATCGCGTTTCTCACCTCGCTACGGCTCGGGAGATCTGGGACACTCTCATGCGTTTTCATGAGGGCACCTCTCAAGTCAAAACCCGACTCTACGAGTCGTTCAAGCGAGAGTATGAGAACTTTAGACATCAACCTGGCGAGAGCATAGAAAGTTTATTCGCTCGCTTTCAGGTGATTGTCAACAGGATGAGGGCTAACAGAGAGCAGTTGCCATTTGACGATCATGAGCGTGCTTTGAAGCTTTTGCACACTCTTGACCGTTCGGTGTGGGACTCCAAGGTTCAGGCAATCATCGAATCGCCGAACTATGAGACTCTCACCTGCGACGAGCTCTTCAGTAAGCTCAAGTCCAGTGAGATTGATGCTATGGCGAGGGCTTCTTTTGAAAATCCTTCTCGCCCGTCCATGGCTTTGGTTTCCGGCTCTTCCTCTAACCCCTCAGCTGGTTTTGCGCTTTCTTCTCTCTTTTCTGTGACAGAGGACCAGCTGGAGTCTTTGGGAGATGACGAGTTGGCTTTGCTCGCCAACCGGTTCTCGCGGTTCCACAACAACCGCATGAACCGCCGTCGAGGAGGAGGACGCACGGGATGCTACGAGTGCGGCGACCCCGACCACTTCATCGCCAACTGCCCCAAGAAGAACAAGCACTTGGGCAAGGGCGAACATGGGCGCAAGCGCGACTCCAAGTACAAGGAGAAGCACGTTCCCCCAAGGCACAAGAAACGGGGCGGCTTCGACAAAGAGTACATCAAGAAGAAGTACTTGGAGAAGCAGCAAGCTGAGCAGCGCGCGTTCTTCGCCACGCTCAGCGACGTCGACGGCTCGGATGACGACTCCACCAGCTCGAGCGATGACGAGTCCGAGAAGAAGAAGAGGATGGAGGACAAGCTGAACGGCCTCTGCTTCTTCGCCGACGACGACGGCTTCTGCACCATGGCGCTCGGAGATGAGGTCGACGGCGAGCCGGAGCGTACCCCTCGGAACGACGACGACGACGACACCTCCCAGGTAAGACGGTTGGAGGACGTTTGGTTGGTGGATTCCGGTTGTTCGAGGCACATGACCGGAAACACCAAGTGGTTCTCCAGCCTTAGCCCGGTCGCCGGAAAGGAGTACATAACCTTCGGCGACAATAGTAAAGGTAAGGTATTGTCTCGTGGGACGGTGCGGGTTAATGAGCACTTTGTGTTGCGCGATGTTGCTCTTGTTTCTAACCTGCATTTTAACCTTCTTTCTGTTTCGCAACTTTTTGATGATGACTATGAGATTCGTTTTAAACCGAACCTTAGTCGCATCTTAGATCCTCAGGGCGATCTTGTATGTCTGATTTCGCCCTTTGGGAAAGTCTTTTGTGCGAATTTCTCGGAATCGTTTGGTTCTTCTCGCTGTCTTTTGGCTAGTCCTTCTTCCTCCGATCTTTGGAAGTGGCATAGGAGGCTCGGTCATTTAAGCTTCGACTTGCTTGCAAGACTTAGCTCACTTGGCCTAATCCGAGGATTGCCCAAGCTTTCGATGGAGAAGGATCTAGTTTGCCATTCTTGCAGACATGGGAAGATGGTTGCTGCTCCCCACCATCCGGTGACTAAGGTCATGACCTCGCACCCCGGAGAGCTTTTACACATGGACCTTGTTGGTCCGGCTCGGGTGAGCTCGGTTGGTGGCAAGTGGTATGTTTTGGTTGTTGTTGACGACTTTTCGAGATATTCGTGGGTCTTCTTTTTAGCTGAGAAGACCGAGACTTTCTCCTTCGCTCGCAATCTGATTTTGCGTCTTCAGAACGAGTTCCCTTTGAACTCGATGCGAGCGATTAGAAGTGATAATGGTTCCGAGTTTAAGAATTCGGATTTTGAGGTGTTTTGTAACCGCCTTGGTTTGGAGCATCAGTTTTCTTCCCCCTACACACCGCCCCAAAATGGTGTTGTAGAGAGGAAGAATCGGACCCTTGTTGAGATGGCCAGGACGATGCTTGATGAGCATAGGACTCCTAGGCGCTTTTGGGCCGAAGCTATGAACACTGCATGCTACATTTCGAATCGCATTTTTCTGAGAGCGTTTTTGAAGAAGACCTCTTATGAGTTGCGTTTTGGTCGCCAGCCCAAGGTGAGTTATTTTAGAGTCTTTGGTTGCCACTGTTTTATATTGAAGAAAGGCAACCTGGACAAGTTTGAGTCTCGTTCTTCTGACGGTGTGTTTTTGGGTTATGGCACTCACACTCGAGCCTATCGTGTACTTAACCTTGACACTAACCGAGTCATGGAGACATCAGATGTCACCTTCGACGAGACTCTTGTTTGTCCCTCTTCTCGTTTTGAGCGTGCAGGTGATCATGAGGTTGGAGAGCCTCTTTTTGATGATGAGGACGAGGGTGCTGAAGGTATAGATGATCCAGCACCCCCTCCACCTGCCGTGCCGCAAAGGGCGGCCTCGACGACGACTCACGGCCCCGACACTTCTTCTTCCTGGGGGCCGTGGGATCCTCCACCTCGCGCGGTACCTTTTGTACCCGGGGTGGAACCAGCTGCTGTTGAGGGGGAGGTCACTTCTTCCCGGGAGGCGCCACGACATATCCAGCGCCAGCACCCCCCTGAACAGATGATCGGCGACATCGACGAGCGAGTTACTCGCTCCAGGTCACAGCACATCTCGCACTTTGCTCATTCTGCGTTTGTTGCGTCTTTTGAACCCCGAGATGTTGGACACGCATTGACGGATCCGGACTGGGTCAATGCCATGCATGAGGAGCTAGAGAACTTTGAGCGAAATCGGGTTTGGGTTCTAGTGCCACCACCTCCTGACTGTAAACCTATTGGGACAAAATGGGTTTTTAAAAACAAGCAAGGAGAGGAGGGCCACATTGTGAGAAACAAGGCCCGGCTTGTAGCGAAGGGTTATAGTCAGAAGGAGGGGATAGATTATGAGGAGACCTTCGCTCCTGTAGCTCGTTTGGAGGCTATTAGGATACTCTTGGCTTATGCTGCATCCATGGGTTTCAAACTTTTTCAAATGGATGTCAAGAGTGTCTTCTTAAACGGCTACATTGAGGAGGAAGTCTATGTCCAGCAACCCCCCGGTTTTGAAAATCCCAAGTTTCCAAACCATGTTTTTAAACTCCACAAAGCTTTGTATGGTTTGAAACAAGCCCCTAGAGCCTGGTATGAGAGATTAAAAACCTTTTTGCTAGCTAAGGGTTTTAAAATGGGATGTGTTGATAAAACGCTCTTTCTCCTCAAGCAAGGCAAAGATACTCTCTTGGTCCAAATTTACGTGGATGATATCATTTTCGGTGGTTCTTCTCACGCTTTGGTTGCCAAGTTTGCAGATACTATGAGCAGGGAGTTCGAGATGAGCATGATGGGCGAGCTGACTTTCTTTCTCGGGTTGCAAATTAAGCAATCCCGAGAGGGGACGTTTGTGCACCAGGGCAAGTACACGAGGGACTTGCTGAAGCGGTTTGACATGGGTGAGGCCAAGCCTCTTCCGACGCCCATGTCGACGACGACTGCCCTGGATGCCGACACGGATGGAGAAGCAGTAGACCAGAAGGAGTACCGCAGCATGATTGGATCGCTGCTCTACCTGACGGCGACACGGCCGGACATTCAGTTCGCCGTGTGCTTGTGCGCGCGCTTTCAGGCTTCGCCACGCACTTCTCACCGTCAGGCGGTGAAGCGCATATTCAGGTACCTTCGTTTCACGCCTGAGTTCGGGATTTGGTATTCTGCTTCCTCCACTCTCTCGCTTTGCGGTTATTCCGATGCCGATTTTGCTGGTTGTCGCATTGAGCGCAAGTCCACTTCTGGGACTTGCCAGTTTATTGGGTCTTCTCTTGTGTCGTGGTCTTCTCGCAAGCAGTCTAGTGTCGCCCAGTCTACTACGGAGGCTGAGTATGTTGCTGCGGCTAGCTGCTGTTCCCAGTTACTCTGGATGATGGCCACTTTGCGTGACTTTGGTTTGAGCTTTACTCGAGTTCCTTTGCTTTGTGACAGCACGAGTGCCATTAGCGTTGCTAAGAACCCCGTGCTTCACTCGAAAACCAAACACATTGATGTGCGCTTTCATTTCTTGAGAGACCACCAGGAGAAGGGTGATATCGACCTTCGCCATGTCGATACTCATCACCAATTGGCTGATATTTTCACCAAGCCTTTAGACGAATCAACCTTTAATAGGTTGAGGGGTGAGCTTGGTGTGTGTTTCCCCTTTTAGATGGGGGAAGCATTTTGAGATGTACAGACTGACTCTTTTATTTTGAGGCTCTTTTCTTTTGAGTTTCTTGAGTCTTTCCAATTGGTATCTTCCTTCTTTCAGTTTTGTGTCGGACATACGCATTTACGTTCTGAGCTTTATGTCTATATTCACTAGAATGTAATTATGCTCTTGTTAGTATTGCTCCGATACTTATGATGATGCTTGTAGCTTATGCTCTTTCTGATCACTGTTACATGTTATGAGCGAGCTATTTTTTGGAATGGTGAATTATGCCTAATGTACATAAATCTGAAAATGTTCACCATTGAGATATGCAACTAGCATGTGTAGGGTGTGTTGAGTCCATTCCTGCTTTTCATATATGCCAGGTTGCTATGTCTCTAGTTCTGAGTCATTCTCTTGCTTGGTTGTTCATAACTTGCTTAAAATCTGAACCAAGTATTGTTGAATTGAAAAGATCGAGATGGGATTGCTTGTCAACACCTCATGGTATTGAGATTGTTTCTCATTGCACTTTGAGTTAAACTTGAGCCATGTAGTGTATGACCGAAACCGTTGCTTTAAGCTTCTGATTGCTTCGGCATAGGCTTCGCACGGTTGAAAAGTTAGGCAATGACAAGCTTTCAACCTCTCGCAATCACATGCCAAAAATGAACTTGTGAATTCTTTTACCGCTGCAACTCCGATATGAATTTGAAATCACAAGTATATGCTTCATTCCTATGCATGATGATTGAACTTTGCTAGGGGTAGTTCACCTTGTATATATGCTTAGCACTTGTTTGGATTCCTTCTATACATGTCTAGTGCTATTTTGATGGTGACTATCTTTTTGGCTTAAAACTGCTCACATGCTCATATGCTTCATATTTCGTATAAGTGATCAGTTTGAGCCTTTGCTATTTGAGTGCTTAATTGAGATGTTGGAGCTATACTGATTAGAGCATCTTTGCACTCTTTTGACTATATACTTGAAGCTCCTAACTTGCATTTTGACTCCATATGCATTGTGGACGGAGATCTTGTGTTCAGGGGGAGTTTATGTGAAGAGAGTTGCTTCTCCGATACCTTTTGGCCTTGATAAGTGCATTTTCAACTAGGGGGAGAAATTTACGCAAATCATATGCCCTGAAAATCTTTTGTCCTAGTTGCTTGCATTTGTCGTGGGGGAGTTTGCTAGTTGTGTTGAGCCGTTGCCTCTGTCTTGAGGGACTAGCAAACGTTCCTAGCTTTTCATGAGCTTTCATAAGCTTTTTCATTTGGCTTTCAATTGGTATCGTCTGGTGTGCTTTCCCATTTGTTTTGGGTTGATTTCCAATTGGTTCGGAGTGATTTTCTTGCTAGTTGTGTTGAGCCTCTGTGCCTCTATCTTGAGGGACTAGCATTTTGCTTCTGTTGTCCTCCGATCTTCAATTGGTATCTGCTAGCGGTGTTGAGCCTGTTCTACCTCTTCTTGAGGGCTAGCTTTGCTTTGCTTGGTTGCGTCGAGCCGTTGCCCATGTCTTTGGGGACCAAGTTTTCGCTTCATCCACTTGACCTTCTTTGGCTTTTGTTAGGCTTTTGGGTCATTTGGTTGGGTTTTCTCCTCCCACTCCTTCCTACCTCCTTCTTCCTATTCATGATTTGTTGTGGAGTTGACAATGCACTCATCAAGGGGGAGATTGCGGATACATGGGTGTATGCCGAGTCTCTGTGTGATGAGTGATTGTCAACGGAGATGATGCGCATGTTCTTTGGCCTGTGTTGTGCAGGTGTCGAGCTCGGAGACAGTGATCGATGGCGGGTGAAGGTCAAGTTGCGACGTGCCGTGCCGACGGACCGGGCGCGATGAAGGATGGGCGTGCCGTGCGGCGGACGTGCCATGCCGATGTATCGGACGGTGAAGGGCGGACGTGGACTTGGACTGATGGACTGGAGGCCGGAGGATCAGCTGTGGTGGCTGGCAGCCTGCGACAGCGACAAGCGGAGAAGTGCGATCATGTCGGTGGAAGGGGTGCACAGGCGGTGCATCCCCTCTACGACGCCGGTTTGTTGGTAGAGCCCGGGAAAAACCAACGGTGGACGGTTTCCAGGTTTGGGCCTCAAAACCTGGGTGCTGGGTTTCCAGGTTGAGCCACAAAACCTGGGCGTGACGGTTTCCAGGTTGAGCCTCAAAACCTGGGCGTGGGCCGGTTTCCGAGTTTGGGCCTCAAAACTCGGGCGCGGACGGTTTCCGAGTTTGGCCACAAAACTCGGGCTGGAGGCTGGTTTCCCGGTTTGGGCCTCAAAACCGGGGGCTGATGGAAAAGGCTGGTTTCCCGGTTTGGGCCGCAAAACCGGGGGTGCAGAGTGGTGGCGGCACGTGGCGGCGATCTGAAGGTTGCGTGGAGGCGACGCGGAAGACCGTGCGGGCGTGGCCGTCGGATCTACCTACCACCAGCGGGTGGACTAGAATAGCCTTAGGGTTAGGCTGGTCTGCTCTGTAAATACAGTAGTGAGGGGTAGAGTAGGAAATAGACTTAGGCTAGGTTAGTATAAGTAGTCCAGGGGAGACACCCTCCTCCCCATCTCAATCTCAGTTAGAGCTTTCATTTCCTAGGGTTTCCACTCTCCCACACCCCTGCTTTAGCTAGTTGAGATCCGCAGAGAGACTCCACTCTGTGTACTGTTGATTCGAGGAAGTGAGGCCGTATCCTCACCTTGGATCCCATCTCTTGGTGTCAATTCGCGTTTTGATTTCATGTTCATCATGTTCTTCGCGGATTGCTTTGTGCCTTGAGTTTTCCCGTCGCTTGATCTTTGTGCTCGGTTCATCTTTTACGATTCCGTTTGAACTGAGTTGCTCTAGATCGTGAGGCACTTCTTTCCACCGAAAGAAATCATCTCAAACCTCACGGTCTAGGAGATCGATCAAGTTTTAGTTTCGGGTCTCTTTTTCTTCTTTCCCCCGAATTCCTTCGATTCACCGATTTGGAGTTAGGTTCGAGCCATGATCTCTTAGAGATAGCTCACTAACCTCCTTGTGACTCCTCAGATCGAATCCCAAGCCTAGAGCACTTGATTCGGAGGAGATCGGGTTGAATCGCCGGAGTTTCAGTGCAGTCGCGGGGTGACCGGACGCTCTGTCGGTCTGACCGGACGCACGCTTTCAGAGTCCGGTCGTTGAGCACGGCGCCAAGCTTTTCTGCGTACTGACCGGACGCTCTCGACCGGACGCTCTGTTTGCATTTCGACCGGACGCTACGCTTGCACTGTTTCTGGCTTTGTCGGTTTCGACCGGACGCACTGTACACGACCGGACGCTCCGTACTCGTGAGTCCGGTCACGAACAGAGAGCTCCCAGAGCTGATTTCTGACGACCGGACGCGTCCGGTCCCTGCTGACCGGACGCTGGCCAGAGTCCGGTCGATCCAGTTTCGCGCGTTTTCGTTCGCGGTTCGTTCGTCCTTGATCGGATTTGAGTTCCGTCTTTTGCGTTGGCTTTCTAGGGTTGTCTAGTGTCCCGCTGTGCTTCTAGGAGGCATCCACCCTACATCTAGGGTCGTGGACATTAGCAAGCTCTAGGGTTCGCTCTTGGGGTTGATTTTGGGACAGTGGCATCTAGTGTCCGAAAGGAAATTTTGAAGCTCCCATTCACCCCCCCCCCTCTGGTCGCTTTCGGGTAGCTTCTCGGTCCTTCATGGCGGCACGCTGGATTCATCCTTGGCCAGCGACCCCGACTCCTCTACCGCCTGGGAATCAGGAACGGTACTCGAGGCTGTTGCATCTAGTTTCGTTTTCCTACAAACAGATGAATACTCATGCTAGTATCAGCAATTTGTGAACACTCTACAAAAGCTGAAAACTTACTTCACGAGCTTCAATGGCTTCGGCAACTTCAAGAGAGACTGCTTCAGAAGCGGATCCGGAACCGGAGTTTCTTCATGGATTACATCACTTGAAGTCCCTTGAGTTGTCTCAGCATCTGGTACATTGCCATATATAAGACAAGAGTTTATCAAAATCCAGATACAAAAGGACTATAGAGTACTCGGGTTTCCCCTTACCAGGAGCACCCATATTACAGTGCTTTTCAGCCAGAGCTGGTGACAAAAGTACTTTTCGAATAGCACGGCGCCTACCAGTGCGAGCCTTCTTTGGGATAGTTTCCCTGGCGTCTTGAAGTGGAGTCGGCGACCTTTTCCGGCTACCCTCAGCTTCCGGGTCTATAAGCATGACATCAGAGTCAGTTGAATCTGTGTCAAGCCAGTCAAGATCTTCAGGAGAGCTCGGTTTGTTAGAAGATCCTCACTTCGGATAGGACCCTCCAAAACTGTGACACCCAGAAAAATCGCTTTTGAGAAAATAGAATTTAATATGAATTTATTTATTTGTTTTCATGCAACACATAGGCCAAATAATAAATTTTTGGTGAATTAATAAAATATCTCGGAGTTCAAAAACATTTTTGTTGCATTCATGCTGGAGCATAATATTTTGCTTGAGTGTAGGAATAGTGCTGAGTGGTTCAAATTCAAATTTGATTTGAATTTGGGCAAATTTTCAAAAGAAAAAAATAAAAGAAAAGGTTTTTCTTTTTCTCCATCTCTTCCTCACCCTTTTGGCCCAGCCGGCGATGCGGCCCAGCCCGTGGCCGCCTCTCTCCCCCTCCCCTCCTTTCCTCGCCGCGCCAGTCGGCCCAGTCGGCCCGCTCCGCGCCTGCCTCCCCGCTCGCCCTCGCGCGGCCCAGCGCGCTCACCCCCGGCCCGCTCGCCCCGCGCAGCGCGCAAGCGCAGCCGCGCCCGCCCGCCTGCCACCCCGGCCCCACCTGTCAGCCACGCGCCCCTTCCCCTACCTCGTGACGCTCAGCGTCCGCGCCGCCGCACCCCTCCTCTCCCGAAACCGCCGCGGGAGTGGCCTTTATGGTCACTCGGCTTCAATCAACGGTGGAGCTCTTCCCCGACTCCTCACTGTCCACCCGAGCCCTATAAAGCCCCGGGCGAAGCCCCTCGCCCTCCCCTCGCCACTTCACGCACCCACTCTCTCTGCCGCCGCAAGCGAAGCCCCGCCGGCCGTCTTAGCCTTCCGAGAAGCGTCCCCAGGTGACGCCGCGTCCACCCCAGACACCCTGTGCCCTCTCTCTTTTGTTCCGCGTGAACCCGAGCCTCACCGGAGTTTTTCCCCTTTCGCAGATCCCGCCGCCGCCTCGTCATCGCTGTGGTGAGTCTCCGCCGGAGCCAAGGCCACCGACGAGCTCGCCTTCGCCCCCGCTTCGCTCCGGTGCTATCCGCGTGGTCAACCAAGGCCGGGAACGCCGGAACGGCGAGTTCCCAAGCCCCTCGCATGGCGCCGCCGCTCGTCGGCGTTTGCGCCGCCGCTCCCGCCGCCGCGCTCGCTCGCCGAGCCCTCCTGCGCCGTCCGATCGGTGCGGACGGCCAGGATTAGAACATAACGCCGAAGGGGTATGCACCGGGTCCATGGACCCGTGCACCCGAGCCTCGCGCGCGGTCCACCGTCCAGGTGGTGGACCGGCCAGTCGCGTCACGCCGCGTGGCGCCGCGTCAGCCGCCGCACCGCTGCAGCTGCTGCTTTTGTAAAAAGGCCCTCGAGCTTTCTGCTAATCAACCCGCAGTCCTGTCCAGTTCAAAATAGTTTTTCTTTTCAGTCCAGTTTTCTTACGGTTTGGCCCCTGAGCTTTTCAGTTTATGAACCCGCAGTCCTAGCCGAGCTGTTTTCGCTTGCTAACCCCCGAAGTCTACGGTTAATTACGTTCTAGCCCTCGGTTTTCGCAGGTTAGACCTCAGGGAAAGGTTTTTATTTACAAAAGTGCCCCTGAAACTTGTTTTCTTTATAACTTTCTCGTTTTAGATCCGATTAGAGTGATCTTTATGTTCATTTGATCGTATCGACGAGTAGAATAGTTTTATATATGTTTCTCTAACTATTTTTGATGCTTGGTGTACTGTTCTAATAGATATATATATTTTGTTTGCATGTAATGACTGTTTGGATGCTATGATTGGTGATTCTTTATCGAGTCCAGACGGTGACGTGTTTGAGGAGCAGGCTTCGCAGGAGCAGTACCAGGACCAAGAGTGTGACCAAGGCAAGTACAACCCACGGTTTCCTTGTTACCTATTTAATGCAAGACCTAGTAAATCATTATGCATGTGTCTAATATGATGAACCATAGGATCATACTAGTTTCTTGAAACTGTATACCTTGAACCTATGGGTGGGTTTTGCATAACATGACTAGTAAAGCTACGCGCTATATGTTGCTAATTGTTTAATACTGATTAATGACTATGGAACAATGTTAAAAGAGGCTTTTTAACCACATTTAGGGCACTGGAGCATGTTGTTCGCTCAGTGACCCACCCCAGGGACTATCTTTTAAAGCGGCCACCCGGGAGATCCCGTGCAACCTTGGGTATTATATGGCTCTGATCTTAGTTGGGTAACTAGACTTCCTCTAGCTTGTAGTAGTTACCGAAAGGCGCTAGAGGGGGGAACTGGGTTAAAGAATGGCTTCCTTGCCTGTCAAGATGTGTACTGGTCGGCTGTCAGGTGTGCCATCTTGAAGGGGGCCTCCATTCGCCTGGAAGCCGAAACCTTGCGACTACTACTTGTTAGAGTGGCTAGTGAAAGACTACGTAGTGAAACCCTGCCGTACTTCCATAGAGGAGGTAATGTGGGACTGGCTCTCCCCGGCATATGGGAATCACGGCCTAAGGTGAAAGTGTACAACCTCTGCAGAGTGTAAACGTGATATATCAGCCGTGCTCACGGATACGAGCGGCTCGGATCCTTTATAAGTGGTTCATGGTGGGGTATGTTGGTGGTTTGTGGCTTACCTCTTGTTAACATAATAATGATCATACTTTTGGGACAACTGGGATCATATACTTAGTAATGAAAGGTTATCTTTAAAATATGATTAAGATAAAATGCTAACCGCAGTCAACCAGGTCAACTTTTTTTGAGCCTTGCATCCCCCGTAGTTGTACTTGCTGAGCATGGTGAGCTGACGCTTGTCGTTGGTTCACATAAAAATCCCGGATGGGTACCAGATGAAGGAGAGTACGAGGAGTATCCAGAAGATGTGCCAGACTTCTGAGGATGGCGTACCCCCAGTCGGTGTCCCTGTGGAGTGAAGTCTACGTCTACGCTACCGTTGTATTAATGGGCCGTTGGCCGATGTGATGAACAATCTCGAGTGTTGTAATAAGTTATTAAACGTTGTTCGTGCTGTAATGATATACATTTTGTGGTATATGTGGATTTGGGACCCCCTGGGCCCACATATGCTTTACCTCGGCTTTATCCGTAAATCCGGGTGTTACAAATTGGTATCAAAGCCGAACTGACTGTAGGACGCTACCCTAGATAGACTGGGCACCCTTTTCCTAGGATTAATTCCAAAATTTTATTGCTTTTTATAATTTATAAAATTTCTAGTACTCCTCTGTCTTTCATAAAACTTTTTTTTACCGTATCTGACTCATATTTAAAATTTGTAGATGGCACGGACCAAGCAGACCGCTCGTAAGAGCACCGGAGGACGTGCACCGACCCGCGTCGAGTACCTCTGTCTGTTCCGTCAGCAGAGGCAGGAGGCCGAGGAGGAGCCCGAGGAGCAGCAGCAGGCTGCAGGTGGAGACCCCAGCGACAACTCCGGAGACTCGTCCGACGACCACTCCTCAGACGACTCTTCCGACGACCACTCCTCAGACGACTCTTCTGACGACCACTCCAGCTCCGACTCCAGCGACTCGCACGACGACGGCAGTGGAGCGAGGTCCCCCGAGTACCACGTCCAGGACGAGGACGACGCCTACTGGATCCGGAGGACCCATACCACTGAGGAGGGTGATGGCTTTTACCACCCCAAGCTCCTGAAGCTCGTCGACCTGCACTACGGCCCCAGCCGCACCTTGGTGGAGTACCGTAGCCGGGAGTATGTTCACCCCGAGCATACCGGCTACTGGGTCACCAAGGCATTCGTGAAGACCAGGGATGAGGACGACAAGACCTGGGTTGTGCGTGACGTGATCTACGCTCTGAGTCCGACTTTCACCCGGGAGTTCGGCGTGGAGGACGCAGCGAGGCAGGCGTGCCTCATCTTCCGTGACAGGATATTCCCGACGATCCAGCAGGACGCCGACCGCTACTTCCCTCGCACCGTACTCTGGACGACGGCTGTGTGGTTGCCAGGGTGCAGCAGCACGAGAGTGCTCGCATGATAGAGACGGTACCCCTGGTAGTCGCCCTCAACACAGCCTTGGACAGAGCTATGCTTGATCAGAGGACTCTGTGGATCGAGGCGGAGAGGATGCAGCTACGGATCGACAACCTCGAGCGCCAGCTGCGACGTGGAGCCCAGCCCCAGGATCCCCTCCCGACCGCCATAGCGAGGGACCCAGCTATCGTCGCTCAGCGCAAGAGGCATCACCCGAGTTGCACCTGCACCCGCACGACCTACGAGCCATAGGCGTTCCACCCCAGTTTAGACTAGATCGACAGTTACGCGAGTTCGAGTCAGTCTTATGTCAGTGTCATGTTATCGAGTCATGGATGATCTTTGAGTTAAATAATGTGCCTTAATGCTTGTAATGATGGACATGTGATGTTTTGGATCTTTGCATGTTTGGGATGAGTGTGGGACATGTCCACACCATCTTAGTACTCTTAATGTGGTTATAATAATAATAATAACGTTGGGTTTTATATCATCTTTTCTCGGATCAGCTTTCTCGAGCAGTTTCTTTTGTTATCTCTATCTCTGTCAATGCTTTATCATACAGTACAAAAGAGCTTATGAGGCCTATACATATGTTACAGATGGTTGACACAAGGAGAACCTCTGGAGGAGGAAACCCACCACCACCACCCAATGTGTCGATAGAACAGCTCCTGGCTATGCAGACACAGCTTATGCAACAGATGACCAATGCTATCCAGAACAACCAGAATCATCCACCCCCACCCCCACCTCAAGTTAGAGATAAGCGTGGCGAGTTCATGAAAGGACACCCGCCTACCTTCGATCACTCCCCTGATCCCCTTCAAGCAGATGACTGGCTCCGGGCAGTTGGATGCCAGCTGGAGATTGCGCAATGCAACGACCGTGAGAAGGTCTTGTATGCATCGGGGCAACTCCAAGGAGCAACTCTTGATTGGTGGGAGACCTACCAACAAGCACACCCCAACCCCAACCAGATCACGTGGCAGGAGTTCCACGATAGTTTCCGCACGCATCATGTGCCGGCGGGAACAGTACGTTTGAAGAGAAAGGAGTTCTTAGCTTTGAAGCAAGGAAGCATGTCCGTTAGTGAATATAAGGACAAGTTTACACAACTCTCCCGTTATGCACCGCGGGACATTGAAGAAGACCTCGATAAGCAAGAGCTCTTTATGGAGGGACTGAATGATGGGATCCAATATCAGCTACTCTCTCACACCTTCGCCAACTTTCAGCAGATGGTTGACAAGGCATTGGTGATTGAGGGGAAGAGGCGTGATATGGATGCCAAGAAGAGAAAGTTCCAGAACCAGCAGTCGGGAAGCAGCAGCCGTCCGCGCTTTTCTGCAGGGTATGACAACCAGCAGAGGCAGTATGGGCAAACAGGTAATGACCAGCGCAACCAGAACCAGCAAAGGACCCCACAACAGTCACATCAGAATCAGAATCGTGCACAGACCCCTCGTCAGGGACAGACTGGTGGAACACCAGTGAAAAACTCTCCCAACACGCCGGCCACTCCAACAAACAACAAGTGCTTCGTCTGTGGTGACGTTGGGCATCTCTCCTATCATTGTCCCAAGAAGACGGGGCAAGGATCCCAAAGCATCCAGAAGCTCAACACTCACACGCCAAGCCGTCAAGGACAGCAGAACTATGCTCGTGGAAGGGTGAACCATGTGACAACAGAATCTGCTCAGGGCGCCCCAGATGTTGTGATCGGTACGTTTCCAGTTAACTCCCACTCTGCTTTAGTTTTGTTCGATTCCGGAGCATCACATTCTTTTATATCTGCACACTTTGTGAAGAGGCATACTCTACTCATGCATACCATGGACAAGGCCATGCTTGTTAGTTCACCAGGTGGTGAAATGAGAGCAAGCTTGCGCTGCCCAAAAGTTAAGGTTAACATAAGGGGGGTAGACTTCTTATTCGATCTGATGGTGTTAAACACATATGGGATCGATGTCATTCTGGGTATGGACTGGTTGACAAGGCATGATGCAGTTATTCACTGTGCAACAAGAACCGTACAGCTGAAAACTTCAGAAGGAGAAGTAATAGAGTGCAAGGCAGTATCACCTACTCTTGAAGTATGCCAAGTGAATCAGATTAAGGGATCAACGACTGATGATATTCCAATAGTCAGAAAATTCTCGGATGTTTTTCCCGACGATCTGCCAGGTATGCCACCTGAACGTGAAATTGAATTTGTAATAGATCTTTTACCTGGCACTGCACCAATAGCAAAAAGACCTTATAGAATGGGTGTTAATGAGTTAGAAGAGCTAAAGAAACAAATAAGAGAATTACTCGGAGCAAGATAATCCGGATGTGTAAGGTTCAGTGGAATCGGCACTCTGAGGACGAGGCCACTTGGGAAAGAGAAGAGGATCTAAGATTAGAGTATCCCAATCTTTTTCTATCTACCGAATCTCGAGGACGAGATTCATCCTAAGGGGGTAGGTTTGTGACACCCAGAAAAATCGCTTTTGAGAAAATAGAATTTAATATGAATTTATTTATTTGTTTTCATGCAACACATAGGCCAAATAATAAATTTTTGGTGAATTAATAAAATATCTCGGAGTTCAGAAACATTTTTGTTGCATTCATGCTGGAGCATAATATTTTGCTTGAGTGTAGGAATAGTGCTGAGTGGTTCAAATTCAAATTTGATTTGAATTTGGGCAAATTTTCAAAAGAAAAAAATAAAAGAAAAGGTTTTTCTTTTTCTCCATCTCTTCCTCACCCTTTTGGCCCAGCCGGCGATGCGGCCCAGCCCGCGGCCGCCTCTCTCTCCCCCTCCCCTCCTTTCCTCGCCGCGCCAGTCGGCCCAGTCGGCCCGCTCCGCGCCTGCCTCCCCGCTCGCCCTCGCGCGGCCCAGCGTGCTCACCCCCGGCCCGCTCGCCCCGCGCAGCGCGCAAGCGCAGCCGCGCCCGCCCGCCTGCCACCCCGGCCCCACCTGTCAGCCACGCGCCCCTTCCCCTACCTCGCGACGCTCAGCGTCCGCACCGCCGCACCCCTCCTCTCCCGAAACCGCCGCGGGAGTGGCCTTTATGGTCACTCGGCTTCAATCAAACCTCGGTGGAGCTCTTCCCCGACTCCTCACCGTCCACCCGAGCCCTATAAAGCCCCGGGCGAAGCCCCTCGCCCTCCCCTCGCTACTTCCCACACCCACTCTCTCTGCCGCCGCAAGCGAAGCCCCGCCGGCCGTCTTAGCCTTCCGAGAAGCGTCCCCAGGTGACGCCGCGTCCACCCCAGACACCCTGTGCCCTCTCTCTTTTGTTTCGCGTGAACCCGAGCCTCACCGGAGTTTTTCCCCTTTCGCAGATCCCGCCGCCGCCTCGTCATCGTTGTGGTGAGTCTCCGCCGGAGCCAAGGCCACCGACAAGCTCGCCTTCGCCCCCGCTTCGCTCCGGTGCTATCCGCGTGGTCAACCAAGGCCGGGAACGCCGGAACGGCGAGTTCCCGAGCCCCTCGCATGGCGCCGCCGCTCACCGGCGTTTGCGCCGCCACTCCCGCCGCCGCGCTCGCTCGCCGAGCCCTCCTGCGCCGTCTGATCGGTGCGGACGGCCAGGATTAGAACATAACCCCGAAGGGGTATGCACCGGGTCCATGGACCCGTGCACCCGAGCCTCGCGCGCGGTCCACCGTCCAGGTGGCGGACCGGCCAGTCGCGTCGCGCCGCGTGGCGCCGCGTCAGCCGCCGCACCGCTGCAGCTGCTGCTTTTGTAAAAAGGCCCCCGAGCTTTCTGCTAATCAACCCGCAGTCCTGTCCAGTTCAAAATAGTTTCTTTTCAGTCCAGTTTTCTTACGGTTTGGCCCCTGAGCTTTTCAGTTTATGAACCCGCAGTCCTAGCCGAGCTGTTTTCGCTTGCTAACCCCCGAAGTCTAGGGTTAATTACGTTCTAGCCCTCGGTTTTCGCAGGTTAGACCTCAGGGAAAGGTTTTTATTTACAAAAGTGCCCCTAAAACTTGTTTTCTTTATAACTTTCTCGTTTTAGATCCGATTAGAGTGATCTTTATGTTCATTTGATCGTATCGACGAGTAGAATAGTTTTATATATGTTTCTCTAACTATTTTTGATGCTTGGTGTATGGTTCTAATAGATATATATATTTTGTTTGCATGTAATGACTGTTTGGATGCTATGATTGGTGATTCTTTATCGAGTCCAGACGGTGACGTGTTTGAGGAGCAGGCTTCGCAGGAGCAGTACCAGGACCAAGCGTGTGACCAAGGCAAGTACAACCCACGGTTTCCTTGTTACCTATTTAATGCAAGACCTAGTAAATCATTGTGCATGTGTCTAATATGATGAACCATAGGATCATACTAGTTTCCTAAAACTGTATACCTTGAACCTATGGGTGGGTTTTGCATAACATGACTAGTAAAGCTACGCGCTATATGTTGCTAATTGTTTAATACTGATTAATGACTATGGAACAATGTTAAAAGAGGCTTTTTAACCACATTTAGGGCAATGGAGCATGTTGTTCGCTCAGTGACCCACCCCAGGGACTATCTTTTAAAGCGGCCACCCGGGAGATCCCGTGCAACCTTGGGTATTATATGGCTCTGATCTTAGTTGGGTAACTAGACTTCCTCTAGCTTGTAGTAGTTACCGAAAGGCGCTAGAGGGGGGAACTGGGTTAAAGAATGGCTTCCTTGCCTGTCAAGATGTGTACTGGTCGGCTGTCAGGTGTGCCATCTTGAAGGGGGCCTCCATTCGCCTGGAAGCCGAAACCTTGCGACTACTACTTGTTAGAGTGGCTAGTGAAAGACTACGTAGTGAAACCCTGCCGTACTTCCATAGAGGAGGTAATGTGGGACTGGCTCTCCCCGGCATATGGGAATCACGGCCTAAGGTGAAAGTGTACAACCTCTGCAGAGTGTAAACGTGATATATCAGCCGTGCTCACAGATACGAGCGGCTCGGATCCTTTATAAGTGGTTCATGGTGGGGTATGTTGGTGGTTTGTGGCTTACCTCTTGTTAACATAATAATGATCATACTTTTGGGACAACTGGGATCATATACTTAGTAATGAAAGGTTATCTTTAAAATATGATTAAGATAAAATGCTAACCGCAGTCAACCAGGTCAACTTTTTTTGAGCCTTGCATCCCCCGTAGTTGTACTTGCTGAGCATGGTGAGCTGACGCTTGTCGTTGGTTCACATAAAAATCCCGGATGGGTACCAGATGAAGGAGAGTACGAGGAGTATCCAGAAGATGTGCCAGACTTCTGAGGATGGCGTACCCCCAGTCGGTGTCCCTGTGGAGTGAAGTCTACGTCTACGCTACCGTTGTATTAATGGGCCGTTGGCCGATGTGATGAACAATCTCGAGTGTTGTAATAAGTTATTAAACGTTGTTCGTGCTGTAATGATATACATTTTGTGGTATATGTGGATTTGGGACCCCCTGGGCCCACATATGCTTTACCTCGGCTTTATTCGTAAATCCGGGTGTTACAAAAACTATGCCTCCACCTTCTTCATTTGCTGGAGGTAGGGGAGGACAATCATTGTCATCTCTCCCCTGGCCCTAGAAAAGAAGAACATTCAGTCAGGTCAGAAGGATATTTATTCAGAACCTCGAAGACATGGTAAATCATATATTTACCTGAGGCGGTGGATTAATGGCGGAGAATGTTGTCACCACTGGAGCAAGGTGTTCACGACTCTTGAGAAGCCGGTTCATCCTCCATAAGACTTCACAGTCTAACAACTGTTCGACAACATGACGTCCCGGGTCATTCTTATCCAAGTACTCGAAGCCAAAATTGGCTCGTTATTGCAGAGGATGGAAGCGTCGTGCAATAAAATCTTGGACGACAGAGTACCCGGTCATGCCGTTGAGCTTTAATGCCTCTATGGTATCAATATGAGGTCGGATAGCCTCTAATCCTTCAGCACTAATTTTGTCTCTCCACTCACGGCACTTGCGGAGGCCACCCGTCGTGATGGCGCAGCGTCGGCGGAGGGTTTGCCATATAAAACTAGCCGGAAGCCGAGTCTTTGACAGAATCCGACAAATCTACAGCTATGTACTGACTAGCTACCTCTAACCTTAACTGGATGCTAGCACCGCCGACTACCTCTACACTAGCATCACTGGGTTGACACTTCACCCAGAAGAAATAGCGGAAGAGAGTAAAAGAAGGGTAGATACCCAGAAAAGCTTCACACAGATGGGTAAAAATTGCAATGTGGAAGCAGGCATTGGGAGTGATATGGTTGAGAGTCAAACCATAATAGTGCAGCAATCCACGGAAAAAGTCAGAAGTAGGAAGCCCTAATCCCCGCTCGACAAAGGACTTGAACATCACTATTTCAGTAGTGTTGGGGGCAGGAGCGCGGTGATCGGTAGGCACTCTCCATCCATCAAGCGGTTGTGCTCGAAGTAATCCTTATTGCGCCAAGAACGCCAGCTCTGACAAGATGGTGTCTGGTTTTTTCCATGCCAATATGTCAGTTGGGGGATTGGGATGCTTCGGCTTTCCGGTGGTGGTGATCCTAACCTTCTTCTTATCACCAGCGACTTGTCTCTTGGGACCCATGTAGATAACGAGAGACTTTCTACGCATCAACCAATGGTTTGCTAGGGGATTTCTAACTCTGAAGGCAATGGCTTGATGAAAGCGTAAGGGACATACAGCCTAACGGCGGCTTATTATAGATCTGTTTTGGCAACCGTTCATCTTTCACAAACGACGTTAGGAGACTGTTCAAAACCCTAACGGGTGAGAAAGTGCTACAAACGGCGTCAGCTCCAGCTAAACAGACAAGCTTCTTTTTTTCACAAAACACATTTAGTACTCGGATAACAAGACAGAGGACTCGGAAAATATTCCAAGTACCCGGATTTTATTTATTAATACTCGGAATTACAACAGAGATACATGGCAACATCTTGAGATACAGCGATTCTCAGCAGAAGTACAATCATGATGTAAAACGCTACTCTAGTGTAATCAAGGTACAGAGCCTTGATGCCTATTGCACCAAGGACCGGGTTCAGTGAGACGCAGTAAAGCAGACACAGAACCTTGGGTAGACACTATCTTTTCAGTGCATCCCAAGGTGGATTTCAGGCACCACCCCGGTACTCAAGGAACTCTAGGGAAGACCATCACCCTCGCCGCCCTTTTGACAACCTGTGACTCCGAGGTTATCTACAAGTGGTAGTCAAAAGAGTTATTCTAGGCGCACCTCTGTATCCCTCTGCTCGCGACCACTTGAAAACCACCCTAGCGGATGGTCCCTTCACAAGAGTTCTTCTGGGCACCTCATCTTTTTTACATAAGGAAGATACCCGGGGGCTCGGCCATCTCCGTTATCACAACTATAAAACTCATGGGACTAAGAGAAGTTCTACACTCCTATAGGATATGAACTCCTTGCTTCCCAGGCAGGGTATTTATAGGCGGTTTCTTCTTGGTCTATGGACATGGTTCATCAACACAAGTGACCGCTGGAGCAATAATTCAACCAATGTACTGTGGTGCATGTGAAGCTTGATATCGGTAACAGAGCTGTTTCCCACATGTACTTCAAGACAAAAACGACAAAGTTTGCAGTTGCAGAAAACGACAAACATCATTATTACAGACAGCTGGAACAGTCACCGGTCAATTATTGCTGGCCTCATGGTAATTTTTATTCATTGGGGGGTGATACGGGATGTTTGTTGAAAACATTACCCACCTGAAAATAATGATTTGGACGGTTTAAGCAACGAATTGGTGTCATGTTCCGACTCCTCATTTCTTAAATAATGATTTTAGAAAATGATGAAGAGCTCGGAGGCTTGATGGACCAGGATGTCAGAGATTTCATCAGAAGATGATCCCTCCGACTAATCCTAGACGGCATTGGAGATCCGAAGACTTGATACGAAGCGTATTTGGATTAGGACTCTTATTATAGCCTAGTTGAGTTCTTAAAGGAAGTCTTGTAATTAGAATATGACTCCTCTGATGTAACCGACTAGGACTCGGTCTGCGCTATGCTTCACTCGGATATATAAGGGGAAGTAGGTTCGGGCTCCAGAGACAATCGAACATTGAATCATAATCATACACAAGGCACACGCCGCACTGGACGTAAGGTATTACGCTATTCAGTGGCCTGAACCAGTATAAATCGCTGTCCCTGTGTACTCGCCGAGTCCTACGAACGTCGATCCCCACCGAACAAATCGTCTAAGATTACTCAAGACGAGTTGCCGGTTAACAAACACCGACAGCGGGTGAACAGAAGATAGGAGACCAGGGTTGGGAGTGGTGTGGTACGTGGCTCTTGAGACAGCGATCCAGTCGGAACTGACGGTAGGTGTCAGGCCGAGGGTGCTGAAAGAGCGTGCCAAGGCCGTCGGGTCCCAACCGACAGGCCCCAGCAGAGTCTCGGGAGGTGGAGTCCACGGCGACGGGAACGGAGGAGCGGCTGGAACTGCCCCAGCGAAACTGGCTGCCGGTGTGTATGTGGGGCGGGACTCGCCCCCAGTCGCCTGGAAGGACGGCATGGAGATGTGATCGGACCATGGGTTGTTGAAGGAGGGCCAGGGGCACCCCAGGTAGCCGGTGTGCTCCCACACCCCCCCACTCCCGCTAGGCCCAGGAGGAGTAGGACCGAGGAGAGACGATGGAGGCGCAGCGATGGCGGCAGCGCCCGCGGCGCCTGCTAAGCCCGCAACGCCTGCGGTGCCCAGAGCCGGCGGCGCCCATGCGGTCTGCGGCCAGGAAGGGAGAGCAGCGCATGGAGCAGCAGCGCGGCTTGCGCCCCCCGCGGCGCCTGCGTCAGGCGTGTGGCGAGCGCCCACGCTGCCTTGCAGGGGCAGCGGCGGAGGAGGGTGCTGGAGAGCACCCGGGCTGGAGGGTAGAGGCGCAGCCGGGGCGTCGGGGCTGCCACCCGCGCCGGGCACGCCAGGAAGAGGCCCGGCGGCCAGGTGACCGAGGCCCTCCGCGCCGGGAAGCAGGCCGCCTGCAGCAGCGGCAGCGGCAGCCGCACTCAGCGGCGGAGGAGGCTGGCGGCCGTGGCTGGGTACGCCAATCAGGGGAAGAGGCGGCGGCGGCAGGGGCTGGCGGCCGCCGTGCAGCTGGCCTGTAGGCAGCCGGACCGGCTGGCTGGTGGGAGGGAAGGGGATTGGTGGGAGAGGTCGTCGATGGACAGCAGCGGCGGAGGCGGCGGTGGTGTGGGAGCCTGGGACACGCGCCGCATCGAGGCTGGTGGGTAGCCGGCCGGCCGCGCCAGGCAGGGGAGGGTGTGACGGAACGGCCCTAATCCCATGGCCCACGTGTCCCTGTCAATCTCTGACAGCCGAACCCATGTTCCATGTGATTAAGACCTGTTCGCCACCGGGCTACATCAGCGCCCATTGTCCGCAGGATCATCTCACATTTCGGTTACAGCATTGCATAATTTTTACAAACAACATCGGAATAATGAGCGGAAGACTTAGATAACAATAATTTTACAAACCAGGGTTTCAAATAGAAATTTAGGTGCAGTTATTACAGACCAAGTTCTGATGATTCAAATTTAGACAACGTAGCGGGGAACAACAACATAAAGATACTTCACCCAGCCCGAGGGTGCACATCTATTCTTCGGCCTCATCGGCCTCCTCCTGAACGAAGGTCACACAGCAGGGTCCTAGACACATTGGAGGTTCTGTCGTACCTGCAACATGGGTAATAAAACCCTGAGTACTGGGGTACTCAACAAGACTTACCCGTCTAAAGAAAAAGGGAGAAGACTCAGGAATGAGAGGCTTAGGGTAGTCAAGGTAAGGCTTTGGCAAGATCAGGTATTTTGCAGAAAAAGCACTTTGTAAAACTTGTTTTTATTTTTGGAAAGGTTCAAGTATTCCTCAGTTCTTCATCGTTCATGATTCATTTTACATTCCAAAACATCCTAGTTGAGAACCACTCTCCGTTGACAGTCAGTGGACCAAGTCTCCATAACCGAGGAGCAACGTTAATCCAGATACATAAATACTCAGCTGAGGATCCCTATCCACACTGCATATGTAGCACCCAAGCTTGCATATGTCAACCCGTCTACCACGATTCCTCCAAGATTAGACCGGTCCTACGCCACCCGGAAGTACAGTACACCACTTCAATCCGGGCCTCGAACCCACGTGGGTACATGCTACTTCCGCCATCTCTCCACTCCCAGTGCGCGGTTGTCGGCCTCAATCAAGGATTTCTCGGAGCCAGAGCTTTCCGTAGTATGTGAATAGTTACAAGTCTTGACCAGCAGGCCATCATACGGATGGTCCCTATTTTCCAGCCAGAAACTACACCTTGGTCATATCTCACCCAAGTGTAATAGTCCTGTCAGTTTTTCAAACTTGTCCCGGTCGGTGTCAACTGTTGAGTCCGGGACTACAACATGACAACACCGTACGCGCGGACAACCTCTTCTCGCCATTAACTAAGTACGGATCAGATACTTAGCCAACAGTCGAGAAGTAAAGCCAAATTCCCATAAAGTTCCTTAAGGTGATCACACTTTTGAAATTGGCATTTTTATTACAAAGTCTAATAAGCATTGCTAAGCATTTTTCAAATACTTTTGAAAAGCGGTATCGGGTGTATCAGTGGTCAAGGTGGATAATGCACCAATTAGGATAGCACTCAACTCCTATAAACCTAATGCAGTAATTTACTCAAAAGCATTAAGGAAAACATTTTATAAATCCAAGGAAAGGTTGGATGCACCGGGGCTTGCCTTGAAGAGCAAAGAGAGTAGGCTCGAAGGCGGCAGGGCAGCTGTCGGTGCTCGGGGTAGCCTCGGGGACAGGTTCGTCGGTGGCTGCCTCGAACTTGACGCCTTCTCCTTCAGACACTACACGTATGCAACGATGGATGCTATGAGGATGCTGACATGAACAAAAGCCTAGCTAAGGTGCAGGACAAATCCACTGAATCTAGCATCGACTTTCAAAAGGTGAAAGTAACTCCTAGAGTGGTCATTTAGTTACTTATCTTTTATCCTTAAGCAAGATTAATCAAACCCATAAACCATTACCTAGCAAACCTAAGCAACAGTCATGCATGGCATCACAAAACATCATAGACCAACTGGGTGGGGGTCTATGGACAGCAAACAATCCCAAAAGTCACATCACAGGGAAGGTCAGTACAAACCCTAATCACTTTTCTATTTTCTTAATTATTTAAAAAGGTCATTTTATGAAGGTGCTCCAAAAATTACCAAATTAATCTCATAAGTTCATTAAGGTATAATTAGATGGCAAAACAAATTTCAAAATTTTTGGAGGTCATTAAGGTGCTCAAATAAATCTAAGCATTAAATTAACAAAAGGCACTATTCAACAATTAAAATAAAAACTCAAAAATCAACTTGTTCCAAAAGACTTCAAAAACACACCAGAGACTAAACATGGCATAAGAAGCTCATAAAAATTAGTCTCATGATTTTTTTTTGGAGTTATAAATAATTTTCTAAAAATCCAAAACCATCCATTTATTAATTAAAAGAGGGAAATTACATTTTCAAATTCTTGCAGAAAAGTCAAGTTTCATATTTTTATAAAATACTACACAGCATAAAGACTCTACTGTAAAATTTTCAAAATTTTTAGAGCAATACAGAAAATCATACAAAAAGATGAAAAAGCAATACTATTCACATCTTGTAAAAAGAAAAGGGAGCACTGTGCTCTTTCCCGCGAGGCTCGGGCGAAGGAAGGCTCGGACGAAACGGAGAACCAACTGTCCGTCCGAGGCCTGGGGCTCGGGTGAGACGGAGACACAAGGGTCTGACCGAGGCTTGGGCTCGGGCGAGGCCGAGGCCTGGGCTCGGTTGAGACGGAAAGGCAAGCGTCTGCCCGAGGCCTGGGCTCGGGCGAGACGAAGGGGAAAACAGAGACCGGAGGTCTCGGTTGCTTACCAGGTGTCGGAGGCAGGGCTCGAGGGTGAGGCTCGGCGCGTGCGCGAGGGTGAGGCTCGGCGCGTGCCCGAGGGTGAAGCTCGGCGCGTGCGCGAGGGTTGACTCGAAGGTTGGCTCGAAGGTTGGCTCGAGGGTTGGCTCGAAGGTTGGTGCGAAGGTTGGTTCGAAGGTTGACTCGAAGGTTGGTGCGAAGGTTGGTTCGAAGGTTGACTCGAAGGTTGGTGCGAAGGTTGGTTCGAGCGGTTCGCCGGAGATGGGGACGACGGGTTACGCCGGGCGACTGGAGGCGTCGGAGGTGGAATTGGAGGGCGGGGGAGCTTCACGGACTCAAGGCGAAGCTTTTGGGCTAGGAGGTGGAGCGGCGGGAGCTTCCGAGCGGGCTGGCCACGGCGGCGGGTTGAGTTGCGAAGCTCCGGCTCCGGCGGCCTTTTATAGCCGCGGGGCTGGGGCTGGTGGGGGTCCGGGCGAGGGGTGGAAGCGCTCGCGCGGCCATTGCGGAAGTAGGGAGCGGGGTAGGGCGGCTCGGCATGGGCGGGGGCTTCGCGCGCGGCGCGGCGGCTTGCCGGTGGCCGACCACGGCGCGGTGTCCGCGGAGGTGGGAAAACGAGGGAGGGGTAGGGGATGGGCGAAACGGCGCTAGGTAGGGGCCGGAGGTCGCGCGGCCGCACCGGTCGCGCGCGCGGCACGGGCGCGGGTCAGCCGGGAGGCGTGACCTTCGCTTCCGCCGCCGGCGGCCGGGGGTCCCCCCTTGCTTTAAGAATCGTGCAGAGAGATAAGACCAAGCCTTTTTCTGTATTTTTGAAATTATTCCCAAAACTTGAACTGAGCAACAAAAACTCAAAACACCAAAGTTGTGCAAAATTTTGAGATCTACAACTTTGTCAATAAGAACATTTTCAAATTCCAAACAGTTTTTGAATTAAATTTGAAAACAGAAAAGAAGACATTTTTGGAATTTGAATAAATTCAAAATTACTTTTGATTTTATATTGGAACTTGAAAATCTGTAAATATGAAAGTTGTTCCTTTTGCCAAAATCTACAATTTTGCTGTTATACACTTTTTCCGAAACTCATTAGTTTTCAAACTAATTTTGAAAACCAAAAAGGGGACAAAAGTTGAAGTTTGAAAGAATTTGAAATAACTCCAAGTTTTGTACTGCAACTTGAAAATTTGTAAATACCAAAGTTGTTTCTCTTGATCAGATCTACAACTTTGCTTTTTGGACCAACCCCAAATTTTGAATAATTTTTGAGTTACAAAAAGAGGGATAAAATCCAGGGTTTTAAAATCAGGGTTTTGAAAAGGATTTGGAATCTGATTTTTCATTTTTGAACCTTGGTCAACACAACAAAACTTCAAGACACCAAAGGAACAAAAAAAATCACACCAAGCTAGTCACAGAGGTGAAATTACCATTTTGCCCTTATAGGAAGATTAGGGCTTTTTAGGGTTTTGAAAAGGAATATCTACACAAGCATTAATCAAGCTTAAATGCAAGGCAAACAATATGATTAATGACTAATGATGATGACATGTCAGGTAAATTACGAATTAAACACCAGAGGTGTTACAGAGGGAGGGGAGCAGCAGTGCAGCCCGCGCCTGCAGTGGTCGCGCCGTCGGCGGCGGCGGCACCCGCGCCAGCGCCGGTGGTGGCGCCCGCGCCCGCGCCAGCGTCGGTGGTGGCGCCCGCGCCCGCGACGCCCGCGCCCGCGGCGGTGGCGGCAGCGGCTGCGGCGCCCGCTGGGCCTAGGAAGGAGGAGGGAGGAGCGCCCGCGCCCGTCGCGGCGGCGGCTGCAGCGCCCGCTGGGCCTGGGAAGGAGGCGGCGACGGCAACGGCGCCCACGCCCGCGCCCGCTCCTGCTCCCGGAGGGAAGGAGGGAGAGGAGAGAGGAGGGGGAGATGGGAGGCCGCCGGCCATGGCTGGCGACGGCGGCGGTGCCAGCGGCGGCTGCTGCTGGCAAGGGAGGGAGGGAAGGAAACCCTAGCTTGATACCATGTTGGAGAGAATGAATTGGATTATTGGGCTTACCCTAGATGGGTAGCATATTGTAGCTATTACATGGGTCTCCTAGGCCTAAACTCATATACTCCAACAAAAACAATGAATATGAATTGGTTCTTTAGACTGACCAACCCCATATAAAGCAGGAAGCATGATGATGAATAGCTTGCAATCAATTTATCCTAAGTACCAAAGCTGCACATGCATTAACTACAATCTTTAAATATTATTTAGCAACCTACAAGATTGTAAGTGTGAAGAGCAAATGAAGCAAGTCCAATAAGTGATTACGAGGTGAGTCCTTATGCTTTGTTCTTTTGAAAACTAGTGAAGGGGGCGCGCCATCGCGCGCATTTGGATTTATTTTATTGAGATTTAGATGAGCCATGACTTGTTTTAAAATATTTAATTAGATTTTACTGGAGTTATATGTCTTCTAAAGAAGATAGTGTACACACCAAGTATGGCACCACTTGTCACAATATTACATTCGATAAGAGATTTGTTGAAGAAAAAGGCACAAAATGTAAGGATGAAAGGAGCATTATGGAATACTCCAGGGGAATCATCAAATCAGATGGAACTTGGGGGAGGTGCAACTTAGCAGAAGCACATATTCAATTTCAGTACACAACAAATTTGAAAATAAATTTTCAGAAAAAGGGGAACATCGAATTGGATCTTGATGTTTCAGGCCTCCAGTTTGTCATTAACGTCATATGATAATGATTCTAATTTTTTGAACATATAATAGTTTTTAACACTGAGGCTAGCTAGATTTTGCACAGGGATGGATGCTTCCTATTATCCCAATATACAAAAATATTAAAAGAAATTAATGAAGATCTACAGAATACATGTTTGTTACACTACACTTGGAGGGAACAAACCTAAAAAAATTGATACAAGAGTACAAAGAACAGTCTACCTATATCATTGGTGGCATAAATACAAATCTGGAAGTCATAGAGCAAAGTAAACATTGAAGGATGCACTATGATGTATAAAGTAAGTGAAGATCTAACATATTCTGTAAGAGTAAGAATTTAATTGAAATGCTATTTGCAGACTTTATTTTTTATAAAAAAGAATCCTGACCACTTGGTAAGGTCATATTCTTAGATTGAACATTTCAATACAAATTAGAGCACATGCAAATTTCACAGGAAAGGGATGTTCTAACCAAGACAAAAATGTCCACATAGAAATCCAATAAGTACTCTGAGGTAACTATTATGATTCAATTTTTCATGTCTCCTCTATTGGTTGATGACTATACCTTGATATCCGAACATAAAACTATCTGGTCAGTAGTTCCTGACCTTTACTGAATCAATTTTAGCTTCACTTATGATTCATGTCATATATACAAATCTAAAAGCCATAGAGCAAACCAAACATTGAAGCATGCACTAACATGTTTTGTATGAGTGTAAGATTTTAATTGGAATGCTATTTGCAGGCTGTATTTTTTTGGAAAAAAGAATCCTAATCACTTAATGAGGTCATATTCTTAGACTGAAGATTTTAATAGAGATCAAAGCATATGCAAATTTGATAGGAAAGGGATGGGACATCCCAACCAAGACAGAAACATCCACATAGAAATCCAACTAAGTAACCTGAGCAATTACAGAAGATCACATCGCAACAGGGACTTCAATCCCCAAGGAATCACCCCCACCTAAAGTAGATGTTCACGGCCTCCATGACGAGGTCAGAGATGGCCCTAGAGCCGAACCCCTCCACCTGGACATGGTCAAAGAGCGTGATCATATTCGACACTAAACGAAGCATGACAATTATATTAATATAATAAAGAATTAAAGAAAACCCAGATACCTTGGTGCAGCAGTGTGTACACAAAAGAAGCCTGAAAATCACCAAATGACAGCCAATGATCTGAACGAAAAGAGGGTGTGCATCAGTATATTGTTTCGATCAATAGTTTCATTAGATAGTAATCTGAAGAAGAAACACCAAAAAGGAATTCCATCGAAGTATATTTTTTTGCTGATCTAGAATTGCCTAGGATGTATACTTGTCTCAAAACAACCAATAAGCATGATAAAAACACGTATTCTCATATGCTATGTTTCATAAAAATATATTTGTTTCCAACATTTTTGGCATTGGCATATAGTCAACAAAAGGAGCAAACATCCATGTCCAGTTTTATCAGAGGGGCCCCACATGTTTTGCCATATGTTCAAACTGGGATAGCTACATCATCAACAATGATATATGCTCAGACTAAAATAAATAAAGTAGCACCATTGGCAGACGCCTATATATACTGGAAAGACTATAACATCAACACGATGCATGCATCCAAACATGTTTTTTTTTTGCCAGGACACCAACCCTATGTATAATCAAAATAAATCCACTCACAGAAAATGAAATCAAGGATCAGAGACATAAGGTGGCAAAGAAGACAAAGTTTCTTTAGGCTACCATACCAAGGCTAAGCAATATCAGAGAGCGAAGCATGTATCTACAAAATAAATTACTCTAGCAAGCATGTGAAGTTTATTAGATTTGTGTGGGTGAACAGATTAGGAGTGAAAAAAAAGGAATTTAGTGAAGTTTCCAAAAACTATGACAACATTAACCTCTATTTCAAGTTGAGGCTAATACCGTATTTGTGCAGTAACGAATAGCATCTGTTTCAGTTCAGTCTTGCCACTCCTATTTAGCTCAGACGGGCAGATGCTCTTCCTTTGCTCCAAAGATACCTCCTCAAATATGCAAAACTGCATGGGCATCAAATTTAAGTGGTAAAGCACTGAATCAAAGGAAATATGGAAATAGAGTGATCCGCAATCAATGCCAAACAATGAAATATCTATGCAATCTATGCTCCAAAGATATCAAGTCTCTTCCAGTTTTTGTTTACAGCAACCCTATAGCCTTTTTTTAAAAAAAGGTAGTTAGCATGTGATAAATTTTAGGAAATATGGGAATTTAAGCATATATGCCAAACAATGAACTATCTTTTATGGTCTGTGAATTTTATTGCTCATCCCATATGTTTTCTTATCAAACTGGAAATCAAAAAAATCAGTGAGTATTTATAAAATGTGCACGAACAGAAACTTTTGAGAATTGGTAGTAGTTGCTAAAATCATCAAAATGAACCCGTTTTTTTATATGGTGCTGTTTTTTGTTTCCATAACTAACCAAATATTTTTTTCTTCAACATCCTGAGGTTTCCTATTTGGCACCGAAGATTTCAGCAACCTGTATGGCCAGCTTCTCTACAGCGAGAGTGTAAATTAATTATATATTAGTAAGGGATGGAAGAAATGGAGACTCTATCTAATTGTCCAAGTGGATTTCAGGTATATTATATGTTGCTGTTTTTTGTTTCTATAACTAACCAAATATTTCCTTCAACATCCTGAGGTTTCCTATTGTATAAAATTATAAAACTCGTGTACAGAACAAGACAAACTCAACTTTCCTTTTTTTGTGCAAGAACTAATTTTTTATATAATTGTAGACCAATCAATATAGCAACATAAAACTGTGGAAGGCTGCTGAGAAAGTAGAATTAGTTCGAAGAATGCACCAATCAATATAGCAGCGTAAAACCGGTGGAAGGCTGTGTGCACTGACTATTGTCTTTTTTGGGAAACATGACAACAGTTGTATTAGAAATTATTTGAGTATTTACATGTGAGAGGAGGTCTAACACTGTATGTAACCCAATAGAGTGCCACGGAGACTGAATCTAGTAGCTGGCAAGAAAATCAATATACGATACATGAGAGGATGTTTGAATGCTTATGTTCTTTGTGTTACAACATCAAGTGAGAGGATTTTTTTAAGTTTAGCCGATTTGGTTTAGCCATTTTATTTAGCATGTCCCAAGTGGCAAGTAGGCTTACATGGATGCACCAAAAGACGATTAACGACTGACGGCAACGGGCAGCCATGGTCCTCATTTTCGTGAGTGGTGCTGAAACATTTCTGCAGTCCTTGAAAAAATAGTCATCAATTCAGTTTTTTTTTGTGTGGAAGCAAATATTACAGACTACAAATTCACAACTGATAGTCTATACTGCCGTGAATCTAATCCTGACAAATTGTTGTAAAGGGAAACCATATAAATAAAAAGATGGCTTAAGATTTAGAACCTACTGTTTGTAGCAGCAGCACATGGTTTATCTTTGAAACACTGAATAGGATCACTCGATCATGTTTATCTTTGCAGAAAGCAGTACATGGAGGAAGATAGAAGAGTCATTCCATACCTCTGATCCCTGGAACTAAATACTGCAAGATGTCTTTCAGCATATCCTTTACAGCTAGAAGAAGATGATTTGGGCAAATAAATAAATTTTGATGTGATTAGATGCATATTTGCAGGCAGAAAATAAAAGTTGTAGACCTTTGCTGGAACGACATCAAGGTAGCTTTGTAAATGGAATGTAGGCTACCAGAATTGGATTGTTGATCATGCAAACATGTATAATACTAAGCAGTCATATTGTCACAAAAGAGGATGTATAAGTAAAAGAATCTTTTAAGATCATACCATTGCTATTAGCATGAGGTACATACATCAAGGCCAAAAACTGTTTAGTAGTCAGAGCATGTCATGGGCCATCCATGTGCATTATGGTTGTAACACTTACAGCTAAGGGCTATCAAAGAAGCTAAATTAGTACTATATACCTAGAATAGTTTTTCAATTTTAGAATCAAAACCTATATAGCAGTTGTTACAAAATAAGGAGCAGACAAAATAATATCAATGAATGAATAGAGGTGTACTCCCTCCTTCCTATATTAAAAGCATGTTTGTGATTTAAATTTTGTCTTACAAAAATGGTTCATTGAAGGTTTCAGATATGACATAAGTACATTTTGATAGGACAAACCAAATAAAAAGGATAATTTGTTAAGAGAAAAAATGAACAAACCAACAGAGGTCTTATGCCCTTATCCCTTCGGTCTAGAAGCTTCTCGTTACCTCCCGCAAGATTCCTATGTCCCCATCTGTACCGCTGCAGCACAAAATGCCAAAAACTTTATAGGGACAGTAATTTAAATTGATGGTCACCTTAATTTGAGTATCCAAAACCTAAACATATTTTTATTATGGGACGAAGGAAGTATTTCTGAAAATTATAGGCATTTTCTACACTGTAAAAAGATAGAAACGAAAAGGGAGTCTAAAAGGCTTACAGAAGTAACATTGTGTGAATTTGTTAAAGTTGATTCCAGTGTGTTGAGAAGCACATTGTAAGCAAACTAACATTTAACATTATGAACAAAAAGGAAATGCTGCTACGATCGCTAACCTTGATAAGACTTAAAAGAAGAAGATATTATCATGCTGCTGCTCAGTGGGCCGTCTGTGCTCATCATGAGATCTGTCCACAACCTGACTTTCTTATCTTCTGTTAACAACATCACAACTCTTTTGTATCTAGGATGTGTCGTAGAGAACAGAAAGGATATAATGTAAGAGTTAATTATGGTGGACCAAGGTAGGAGTCTGCTATTGGAATAGAATTACAGTAAGTAGATTTGGTCATCTTATCTCTTAATTTTCTGAAAAGAAAAATGCCATTAATGGGACAGATAAATACAGTATGTGTGAATCTAAGCACGTGTAGTTTTGCAGAAAATAAAAATGGCACTAATAATACGTGACATAAATATGTTTGACCATTTCATGCCCTAATTTGTTGAGAATGAAAATGACACTAATGGGCCAGATAATGTGTGCAATGTTTATACCAGTTGCGAAAACACTAAGGTAAGCATTAATTAAATCCATAAATCATAGAGGCAACAAATGGATAGTAGTACCTTTTCTAAAGCAAAGCAATACTGACGTTCTGTAGTGCAGCTCTATATATAGTCCTATAAATTGGAGCAGGGAAAAAAAGAGCTAAATGAAGAGGATATAAGTATGCAGTAGCTGAATATTAGATTTATTTAATGAAACAAGAGCAGAAAAAATTCTCTGAATTACTTGGACATCACACTTGCTAATTAATTTGTGGAAAATCTGCTTGCTGCAAATCAAAACCAACTCAATAATAGATGGAAAATAGAAAAATTAAGCAACAATAATCAGTAGCAGGCAAAGAACGCTAGATATTTTGGCTCGTACCACATCCTGCAGCTGAGCTGAGGCGCCACTGCCGCCAACAACAAGAGCAGGAAAAATTCTCTGAATTACTTTGACATCACACAAACTTGCTAATTAATTTTTGGAAAGTCTGCTTGCTGCAAATCAAAACCAACTCAATAATAGATGGAAATTAGTAAAACTAAGCAACAATAATCAGTAGCAGGCAAAGAACGCTAGATATTTTGGCTCGTACCACATCCTGCAGCTGAGCTGAGGCGCCACTGCCGCCAACAACCAGGAAGAGGCCAGAGGCAGCAGGTGTCGCGACGGCGGCGGCAGCGAGGAAGGGCCGAAACCCTAGGCCGTCGTCGCCGACGCACCGGTGCGCAGCGCCCATGCCGGGACGCGAGGTAGGGGCCACCGCAGTCGATCTGGTGCCAGCTAGCGACGGAGAGGCCAAACCCTAGGTCAGCATCATCGCTGCGCCGCGGACTGGTCGGACAGGAGGCCTGCCCACGTCGCCGACGTGTCCGCGTACAGAGAGGTGAGGATAGAGAGGGAGGGACGCGAGGAAGGGAGGGGGAGGGATCCGCCAGCAGGCCGGCCGCGACGGTGAGAGCAGCGTCGCCATGCCCGCGGGAGAGACCGACAGGGATAGGGAAAAAAGAGTCGGGAAGAAGAAGAGCCTGGAAGGAGAAGCTGCTTCAGCTGAGTATAATTTGCTTCGATGGATTTGGAGCAGAAGTCAGGAGAGGCAACGCGAATCTATGTAGAAGACGTAGAAGTCGATCAGAAGCCAAAGAAGCTGCTTCGACAAAATGTGGTTGAAGTAATCATGGCCGCTGGACAGGAGATCTGACGGCCAGGTTTTTTTGGGTGACGTGGATGATGGTTCCTTTGGAGGAGCCGGTGAGCCTTGTAACCTTTTACTGAAATGTTTTTGCACACAATATTTTAACAAACTAGGGATGTGCATAAATATATGGAAAAATAACAAGTAACCACATAAAAAATTCATAGTTTGATGAAAATAAAGTTGTGTATTGGACAGTACCTTTCATACTTGGAAATTCTTATGGAGTCTACGACACTCCTTGCTGAAAATGTTTTGTCTGTCGTGAACACACTGAAAATAAAATACAACATATCTAAGAGAATGTAGTTATGCCTATGAGATTTTTTATGAACTTATCGTGCAGAGTAGTTTTTCTTAAGCAACCTATTCTCCATGGACAGATATGTCATTTGAAGTGCATTCAGTATGTAGTGATCCTTAGTTCATATGGTAGATAGGGGGAGGATAATGGCGCCAGGGGGTTGCTTGGTCGCCCAACAGCATAGGTGAGATTGAGGATTAGCAAGGGAGGAGAGATTAGACTGGTAACTTTATTTCTTTCTTCCCTCCTTTCCAACTAAGTAGGGATTACATATATAGGAGCTCAGCTCCATGCTGCTGGCGCCCAGCTCCTAGTTACTGGTGCCAGCCCACTAATGTTGCCTTAATCTCCTCCTCTATCTCTTAATTGCCTTCATAACTTAGGTCCCTTCAGCCCCCAGCCTCCTTGGGCTCCTACTCTGCAGCCGGCTGCGCATGTACTGCTATTGCTACAGCCATTATTAACTGTGATTGACTAAGCTGCATACGCCTATTGGTCCCTGGTGGCATGAAGCCAGTCCCCGGCTGCCCCCTATGACATCTCCCCTGCCCTTGAAGACCAGCTCGTCCTCGAGCTGTAGTGCTGGATATTGGTCGAAGAAGGTGCTGACATCGTCCAGGATTCCATGGGAAGAGCCCGACAGCTAACCGCAACAATGCACTCGGCCTATCCAGCGACCACAAAGTGGGTGCCAGCGCTGGCAGAGCTTGCTGCTGGGTTGTGTTGGTCGTTCGTCGAACCGGAAGACCGCACATCCCGATCTCTTCTGTGGTTGGAGCTGCCAGACAGATAGGCGCGCCCGAGTGGTTGAATGGGTCGGCCGCAATTTGTTGCAGTGACAGGCTGAGCCACATGTGCATCTTCTGCACCCTCCGCCGGACAAGGAAGCCGCGCTGGTCTGCTTGCAGACGCACCGCCGCTCACTCCTTCAACGATGGCCACGTGATGGCCCGGAGGGTAGCAGCCAGACGCTGCATCTCATGGAGAGACTGCACTCGCCGGCATGCCAAGAACCTTCACGTTGCCGCTTGTAGGCGCACCGTTGCCCGCTCCTCCGATGATGGCCACGTGATGGCCCGGGGGTAACAGCCAGACGTTGTACCCCACGGAGAGACCACACCCATCGGCGTGCCAGGAGTCCACGCGCTGCTGCCTATAGGCATGTTGCCGCCCGGCATTCACGCGCCGCCTCGAGTAGCGCCATGATGTGTTGCAGCTTTGTGGCCGCCTGCTGAAGCCCCTCGGAAAGGGCGCTAAAGGCATCGTTGGCAACATAAGCCATGGATATGGATCGGAACCAAAGCTATTTGATACCAGATCTAGTGAACCTTAGTTCATATGGTAGATAGGGGGAGGATAATGGCGCCAGGAGTTGCCTGGTCGCGCAACAGCATAGGTGAGATTGAGGATTAGCAGGGGAGGAGAGATTAGATGGGTAACTTCATTTCTTTCTTCCCTCTTTTCCAACTAAGTAGGGGTTACATATATAGGAGCTCAGCTCCATGCTGCTGGCGCCAGCCCACTAATGCTCCCTTAATCTTCTCCTCTTCCTCTTAATTGCCTTCATAACTTAGGCCCCTTCAGGCCCGAGCCTCCTCAGGCTTCCTACTCTGCAGCTGGCTGCGCATGCACTGCTATGACTGCAGCCATTAACCCCCAACCACCTATTAAGTAAGATTGACCAAGCTGCTGAAGGGTCGAGATGGCGGACTAGAGGGGGGTGAATAGTCCTTTCTAAAATTAATCGTACTAGCTAACCGAAACAAATGCGGAATTAAAACTATCGGTCTAGCCAAGACTACACCCCTCTACTTATACTCTATGACACCTCACAAAAGATCCTAATCAATGCAAATAAGGTGTCGGGCTGGCTAGAGCTCACCTAACCAATTCTAGAAGCAAGGTCACACAAGCCTATGCAACTAGTACTTCAAGCACGGGGGAGCTCCTACACAATCTAGCAAGTAAAGCACAAAGCCTAAGCTCACTAGCAATGCTCAATAACAAGGCTACACAAGCCAAATTAGAGAGCTCAACTTAGCTACACAAACTAAGCAATGTGACTAGCAAGACTACAAGTCAACTAGTCACGCAAGAGAGCTACTTCTAGGCTACACAAGCAAAGAAGGTAACTAGCAAGCTACACAAGCTAACTAATTACAAGAGCAACTACATAAGCACAATATATATGAAAGTAATTACAAGCTTGTGTATGGGGAATGCAAACCAACGGGATGAACAAGGTTGACACGATGATTTTATCCCGAGGTTCACTTGGTCGCCACCAAGCTAGTCCCCGTTGAGGCAAGCCCAAGGTTGCCGCCGATCCTCTTGCTAGTGGTGACCCTAAGTCACACTCTCCACGATGGAGTGCTCACCAAGAGCTCTAGCTTCGATCCGGCCGGACCACTTGGCGCTCTTCACGCCTCTCTCTACTAGAGTTGCTCTTCGCGATCTCCCGCGGGGCGAGCACAATGCCCCTCACAAAGCTTCTCCGGAGCCACGCACAATCTTCACGCGGGCTTCACGACAGAGACTCGATCACCAAGCCGTCTAGGAGGTGGCAACCTCCAAGAGTAACAAGCACCACCGGCTTGCAACACGATCACCTAGTGCCACTCGATGCAATCTCTCAATGCAACGCACTAGCTATCACTCACTCGCTATCGATTCGCACACTAGTAAGCACAAGCGAGTTAGAGGGCTCCCAAGCACATCCACACCAGCCACCAAGGCTTTGGAGTGCTCAACCACCAGCCCAAGGCCGGTTACCAACGCTATTTATAGCCCCAAGGGCTAACTAGCCGTTGTCCCTTTACTGGGCAACCTGCGCCACCATCGGACGCTCCGGATCGGGACCATCGGACGCTGAGGCCAGCGTCCGATGCTTGGATGCTCGCCACGTGTCTCCCACATTCAACTTCGGCCGAGCGATCCCAACGGCTATATCAATCCCCGCGCCAGTTAAAGTGGCATCGGACGCGCCGATGCCTCTGCTCAAATCTGTGCAAGATCACCCTCACAACGGACGCACCGAGACTCTAGCATCGGACGCTCGACCCCAGCGTCTGATGACACACCAGAGAGGTTCCAGAGAGGGCAGAAACACATCGGACGCGTCCGATGGTTCCACATCGGACGCAGGCCAGCGTCCGATGCTCCCTGGAAAACTTGCTCGCGCCACGTCACCTGCATCGGACTCTGCAACAGTGTTTTCCCAGCGTCCGTTGCCAGCGTCCGATGCTCCTTTAACTCCTGACAGAAACTAGGGTTTACCATCGGACGCTCGGCCCAGCGTCTGATGCTCCTCGGACCAGCGTTCGATGCTCCCAGAGCACTACACTTCTCCTCCGAAAACCTCTGAATCCTGCCTCGCAAGCTCGGCAGGAGGGAGAAGGACTATACACTAGTTTCTCCCACTTCTCCATGCCTCCTTTCAACATAACTTCTTCTCCAACAACTTCTCCTTTGCAAATGTGCCAACACCAAGTGTACAACATCATGTGTATGTGTGTTAGCATTTTCACAATCATTTTCCAAAGGATTAGCACTTGCTCTCACCACGCCACTTGATCCTAGTAACATCGCAAGGTTAGATCGCTCAAGTGGCACTAGATGACCGATATGCAAACAAGTTTGCTCCTCTTAATAGTACGGCCATCTATCCTAAACCCGGTCATATCTTCTCTACACACCTATGACCGGTGAAATGAAATGCCCTACAAGTATACCTTTGCCTTGCGCATTCCATTCCATCTCCTTCGGTGTTGATGCAACACATGCACCAACCTATCATCAAATGATGTGATCCACTTCATATCATCACATGGCCTCCATGGTCCATCGATCTTGACATCACTTGCTCTTCACCATTGCTTCGGTCCTTCGGTGCCAAGTCTTGCTTAAGCCTCCCGACACTCGGTACCAACGGCTTCAAAGCCTCCAACTTGCCCTTCACCTTCGCAACCGGTCCATCAAGCCAAGTCTTGCCTTGATCTTCACCATCTTAGCAACATGACCACATGTCATGTTTCATGTGCATTAAGCTCCTCCATCACATGTGTGAGCCTTGCAACATATTCCAAGCCATTTCTCCTCTATGGCATATGTTGCTCACACATGATCACATGTGGACTAATCACCTGTGTAATTTACTTCAAACACATATTAGTCCACCTAAGTTGTCACTCAATTACTAAAACCAAACAAGGACCTTTCAGCTGCATGCGCTTGCTGGTCCCTGGTGGCATGCAGCCGGTCCCCGGCTGCCCCTTACGACACAGTAACTCAGAAATACTCTCTGAAATCTACAAGAAGGAATTATGAGCTATAGAATCTGTAATTTAGGATATATCCAGCTACAAAACTAACGATGTGTACAAGCAACAATTTTAAATCAATTGGCAAAAATTTTAGGAGATGTGGAATAGATAAAATCAACAGAAGGTCAAAAGAATGACATGCTAGCTGATAATCTTGGTGGAATGTGCTGTCTAAAATACTGAGCATGCTTTGGATCATAGGGCACACCTGAGATCATAGAAGGAATGAAAGAAAGGAGAAAGGACTCTGCAATATACAAAAAGAATGAACAGTCTACCTAAGTGGTACTACAGGATAAGTTTAAGGACCGTCGGTGTATTTGACTCCTTTTAAGGACTTGGCTAAGCTTCCTTTCAGAAAAATAATAAATACTTTCTATCGTTCTATTCTTTATGGTTTTACCTCACTACTACATATATACTCCTAAAGGAAGGTATGATCATTTGTCAACAGACAAGATAAAACATCCATCATAAGCTGTATGTGTGATATAATTTGTTACTTTTACTCCATAACATCATAACAGAGCTCCACTTGGTTTAAAAATAAAGTCCTAGGTTCTCACCTGGAAGGCAGATATCCATCCCCTGAACACATTAGTAATGGACTTCGTACAAATATGGAGACTCAAGCCTTGTTCTCAACCCTTTACAATTAAAAAAAAGTTACATGGATTCCGAAAAGTAACATCAGATACACACGGACAAAATTGGGATGAGAACACTGAAGGCAAGTGACACCAATAACCATACATTGTCAGACCAAATGTGTGTTGCATGAACATGGAAACAAATATTTCTTTGGCAACATAGGCCAGGTTATACATCCCAGCATGGAAAATTAAATTTACATGATATAACCTTAGGACAAGAGAAGTGTTGGCTAATTTTGCTAGCAAGATTCAGAGAACAGGAAAAATAATTGAGGAAGAAAAAAAAATAGTTTCAGTTTACAATACTGATTGCTGCTAGTTCATCAAATAAACAAAATCAAGAGTTACAATCACAAGCTTCTTATCATGGTATATGTTGATCACAAGCTGTAGGCTTAATTTCTGATCACTAAATTCAAGGAGAACCTCATTCGATATAAAGGTATTGGAAAGAAAAGAGAAAACAGATCTGTTCAAAGCATTTGTCAATAACTAAGGGAGTCAATGGCAACACGATGCCCCGCTAGACCGTTGAATGTAATCTTGCTGCGATGCGAACAGACATTAAATTTGTGTAAAACATCTAATCAGATCAAACAAAACATATAAGGGAACAAGAAATTCTCCTATCTTAGTGGTGACCGTGAAGCTTTCCAACCCGAACGAGAGGGTAAGCACATGGACCGCTTGCGCTATCAAGATATCGTGGTGCCTGCGCCACCAGGACGTCGCATCACCTGCGCCGCCGAGATGCCGCACCGCCTCTGCCACCAGGATGTCGCGCTACCTCCGCCGTCGAGCGGCGCCTTCGTGGCCGGGGCAGCGTTCTGCCTCCGTCGCGGAGCCCTATTTCAAATCTCAATTTTGCACAACATAAAGAGGGAAGAGAAGCGGTGGGCAAATCCGTTTGGTGTTCATTGCCGATGAAGGGCTCGTCGAAGACCTGCACACCTAGCGTGCAGCGATGGCGGCGCCATCACCCCCAATCCTATGCTTGGGTACCACCTGCAGCAGTAGATAGAGTTGTGAGGCAGCGGAACGGGCGGAGAGGCAGCACGGCGCAGCAGGCCGGGGGCAGGCCTAGGCATGGCCGGGCGGTGCAGCGCGGAGGGGACGGGCCTAGACGGACGGTTGCCGGGTCAGCGGTGGGAGACAGGCAGGGCAAACAGGGAAATATGACAATAGCATCCTGGTCTTTTTAGCTGTAAGGGCCTGTTTGGTTCCCTCCTACTAAAATTTAGTGACTAAACTTTAGTCGCTAAGTTGCCAAACACCCCCTACTAAAAGAGACTAAAAAGTCATTTTAGTTCCTTTTAGTCCCTTTTAGTAAGGGTGATTGTTAACACAGAATTTTCGCACTATGACAAGTGGGCCAGCACGGCGCAGGTTCGGGAGAAATCACCGCCTGAGGGATTCGGTGGATGGCAAGCGCGGTCAGCTAATCCAATCGATTCGGTAAGGCTGTGGAGGCGACTGGCCAAACGGGGGATGGATTCGGCAATATGGCGCTGTGGTCGGCTACCTCAGGCTAAGTCGGTTTGCGACAAATACGGCATATCGGAAGATTCGGCAACGGGAGATCTCGTCATTGTTAGCACATGCCGATTATTAAGGCAGGCTTAAAGGCATCGTATTTTAGATAAGCTTCCTGTTTTGTCGTTGTAATCGTGTCCTCCTAGGACTCGTAGAACGCCAGGGTATAAATATAAACCCTGAGGCTATTGTAAAAACGTACACAATCAATACAACCAAACCGGCCCCGTGCCATCTTCGAGTCCAAGTCGTGTCGTCGTGTTCTTCGTGAGGAGTCATCGACCCGTCGACCTCCGTAAGTCCCGACAACCTTGCTATTATGTCTAGTATCTTGCGGCGGATTTAGGCATGATGCAAGTAGTCTCGTTTGTTGGTAATGGTCGTGCGGCGGATCGTTACTCGATGATCGGGAAGTCTTAGTTTATGATAAGATTACGAGTAAGTATCGTGCGGCAGGCACTTACTTGGTAACCTTAGCATAAACAAGATGGTTATCGGCTCTATTAGATTTGGCAAGATCTAATAGATTCATTAAGTTACCTTGTGTCATATGTTTTATTATGTTTATTTCATCATAACACTTTTTGCCCAATCTAGATACTGTTCGGATCGGCTTTATCCCTTATAGATCTGCTCTGTTCTTTCATAATTATTATTGCAAAGTCTTTTATGTAGTAGATCTAATTGCTCACAATAGCCGATTGGATCGTATCTAGGTTGTCACGTGGTGAGGGTTCGTGCACGCTGAGTGTGTTTGATCTATGATATGGCTAGGTGTCGTGCGGCATGCGCAGGCTTTAGATTAGTTTAATTATTCTCAGTTTGTACGTTCAATCTCCATGGACCCCAACTCGGTTGTACAACCGGGATTGGTTAAGCTTTAATTTATAAAATACGTCATGCAAGTACAAATCTCATGCAAATGTGTTCGGCAATCTGTTATTTACGTAATTTTGCCTATATAGCCGAACAACCTTTAAACATGTTGGCAGATAGCTTTCATAGCTATATGTCGTCGTAAGTGGCTTCAGGGCCGTATATTTTGGAACTGTCTGGTCATACCCGGCATGTTCCAGCTTTGTATTTAACCAATTCTTCCCCTTGTTAGTTGCAGGGCAAACTGACTGGCATGCATCGGACCTCCGAGCACCCGGGCCACGTTTGAAGCCAGCTTCTCCGGCTTGCTGTGTGGTTGGCACAGTGCGTCACTTTTGGTGTCAACACACTTTTTGGCACGCCCGGTGGGACACCTTTTTCCTGCAGCAATGGTCGAAGTCACTGAAGCCGAGGCCAGCAACAGGACGGGGCTCGTGCAGGTGCAGCTCGCTGAACTACCCGACGAGTACAAAGAGCAGGTGGATAATGCTTGTGCCGAATTCCAGGCCAAGTGCCTAGAGGCCTTTTCCAAGAACAAGAGCGGAAAGGTTCGCCGTCTGCACGATCTGCCGAAGCCCGTCCAGCTCAACCCGAATGATCCAGATGAAGCGGAGGCAGTGTTGAAGATGTCTCACATAATTAACGAAGCTGTCTCTGGTGCCATCGGTCGCATGCACGGGGCGTTTCTCAACACTTTCCGCACCATCATGATCGCCCAATTCGGCCCCAAGGCCGACGAGCTTATGGAGGCGGAGTTTGGTCCTATAGCAGGACCACATCTTTTCAATCTGCCGAATCACCTCAAGGGGGCAGGAGCTGCTGGTGGGGAGACCCCGCCTAAGGCTCAATCAGGCGGGCTGGCCATTCAAGAGAAGCGCATGCCAGAGGGCCAGTTGCCGACCATGATTCAGCCCACGTTCGGCACTAAGGGTCAGCCACCAGAGTCAACACGCAGAATCTCCCCGCAAACCTATAGGCTCATAAAGGACTACTATGGAGACGGGTACCATGAGATGCTTGAGCCCCACAACATAGAGGGCGCCCCACATCCAGGATATGGGAAGCCGACGGCCGAGAAGACCGCCGACTCTAACGTCGATGTCATGCTAGAGAGGATGGCAGATATGATGCAGCGCACTTTCGGCCTGAAGCCTAAGGGCACTTATGCTTACAGATCTCCGTTCCCCGAATGGTTCCACCGTGTGGCTCTGCCTCCCAGAGTCAAAGTGCCGACAGACCTGTCCAAGTTCTCCAGCTTAGATGACACCAGCACGGTGGAGCACATCAGTCGCTATCTGCTCCAGCTGGGAGAGGCCAATACCGAAGATGCCTTCAGGGTTCGGTACTTCCCGTCATCGCTCACTGGGCCGGCGTTCGCTTGGTTCACGTCTCTGCCACCGGGCTCTATTCTCTCTTGGGCAGACTTGGAACAGAAGTTCCATACGCACTTCTATACAGGCACCAAGGAGAAGAAGCTGGTGGACATCATGTATGTGCGCCAGAGGTCGAATGAGACACCACAGGACTACCTGCGCAGGTTTAGGGAAGTCAAGAGCCAGTGCTTCGGCATGTACCTGCCGGACGACCAGCTTCCACCATTGGCCGTGGCAGGCATGCTCCCAAGCGTCAGGGACAAGCTCTTCGGCCAGGAGTTTGAGGACCTGGGTCATCTCTCTCGCCGGCTGAATGAGATGACTATCCAAGTGCAAGGCTTCCGGAGGGAAGGGCGCTTCCAGAAGGACAATGTCGCGGCCCAGATGTATCAGGCTTTCTTGGACGAAGCCGATGACTATACCGATGCTGAAGATGAGGTGGCCGCTGCAGAGCTCAACTGGGACAAAGAGCCGACCCAGGCCAACAAGCAATGGCTGCGCCAGCAGAAGGGGGCATACGACTTCGATGTCACCAAGGCCGATAAACTCTTCGAGTTCCTGGTAGCCGAAGGGAGAGTCAGGCTACCCCCGGATCACCCGATGCTGCGTCCTGGAGGCGTCAAGGACAAAAAATACTGCGGCTTCCATAACACTAATACTCATTCTATTAATGATTGTCGTGTGTTCAGGACGAGAATCCAGAAGGCCATCCAGGACGGCCACATCAAGTTCAATGGCAAGATGAAGATCGACGCCAATCCCTTCACCCAGAACGTCGCGTTCTTCTCAGTGAACATGGTGGCTCCAGAGCGCCCCGGCGGTAAGGGCAAAGTCAAGGTCCTCACCTTCGACAAAGCGCGTGAGTCTGGCGCAGTAGATCCCGACCAGCAAATCACCGGCGATGAGCTCCAGCGGCGTGCCCATGCCACGAACAGACGATATGAGCACGGAGAATCATCGTCTAAGCGCAGGCCTACCCATAGAGATCTCCTTAACAAATGGCGCCGGCAGAACGAGAAGGAGCAGAGGCGTCTCCAACACGAAGAACAGGAGCTCGCGGAGGAGTATCAGCGTGAAGGCGGTCACACGGAAGAGTACCGGTACCGTCTGGAGGCTCATCGCAGAGAGCGGGCCTACCGCTGGAAACAGGAACGCCGCCAAGAGCAGGAGCAGGATCACTGGCACTGCCCGTTCTTTCGTCACTGCTGGAATGAAGGCTTGAAGCTGCCTGCCATCAATAACTGCCCTGAGTGTAGCGACCAGTACAGAGGGTATCGGCAGGGTCGAGTCAACCGCCGTCCCGTCCATGAAAGATTGGGAGCACGTATCCCAATGGACAATCGACGCCTAAAAATAAGAAGCCCGGATCGGCAGATCAAAAGGTATGCCGATCAAGGATGGGTGCACCACCAGGACGATGGCGAGGGGGCACAGCCTCGCCCATACAAGTGGCAAAAGGGGCAGTGGTGCCCACCAGGGCTCAGAAAGAGCCAGAAGAGAAGAGTGCAGCGCCTCCGGAACAGGGAATTGGAGGAAGCAGCTGCCGACGGGAAGAAGCACGAGTGGCGCCCGAGGGAGAAACCGGATAACACTGACAAGGGCGCTGGCGTAGCCATGGCCTTTTTCCTCCCTATGGAGTTCATGGCTCCTACTGGCCGGGGGGCACAAGATGAAGAGTATTCGGACTTTGATGAGACCGAGTACGACGAGCTCGCGGCACAGCTCGTGTTGTCTCAGAAGGCAGCGTTCGACAAACCAGCCAAGCATCGGCACTTAAAGCCGTTGTATGTCAAGGGGTACGTCAATGGCAAGCCGCTGGCCAAGATGTTCGTCGACGGCGGCGCAGCAATCAACATCATGCCCTATGCCACTTTCAGAAAGCTGGGCATGAATGATGAAGACCTGCTCAAGACGGATATGATACTCCGTGACTTTGCCGGCAATCCTTCTGACACTCGGGGTGTTGTGCACGTGGAGCTGATGATCGGGTCCAAGACGCTCATCACGACTTTCTTCATCATTGATGGCAAGGGGGCATATAGCTTGCTCCTGGGCAGAGATTGGATCCACGCCAATTGCTGTATACCTTCAACCATGCATCAGATACTCATAGAGTGGGTTGGAGATGACATCGAGATTGTCCAAGCCGACGACTCGGTTAGTGTCGCTGCCATTGAACCCACTTACTGGGAGTTCGACGGAGTGGATTGCTTCTCCGGTCGTGAGTGGGAGGAAGGTCCTGTCAACGTCTATGGTAGAGATCAACAGCCGATCCAAGCAATCGGCTCTCAAAGCTTCTTTTAGATGGATAATCCAACTGACGGCAGCGAGGGCAAACTGGGACGTGGCTTCGCATCGGCCGACAAGCTGGAAGAAGTGGATGTTGGCGACACAAGTAAAAAGAGGCCGATGTTCGTAAGTGTTAGTTTAGACCCTGCTTTCAGATTGCAACTAGTAGATCTTTTAAAAGAGTTCAAAGATTGTTTCGCCTGGGATTACACAGAGATGCCCGGTTTGGATCGGTCCATTGTTGAGCATAAGTTGCCGATCAAACCCGGGTACCGCCCATATAAACAACCTCCGCGCAGGATTTACAAGGAGGAGGTATTGGCCGACGTGAAGAAGGAAGTGGAAAGATTACTAGAAGCTAACTTCATTCGGCCGTGTCGATATGCGGAATGGATCTCCAACATTGTCCCAGTGTACAAGAAGAACGGAAAGATGAGGGTATGCATCGACTTCAGGAAACTCAACAAAGCTACTCCTATGGATGGTTATCCAATGCCGGTGGCCGATTTGCTAGTAGATGCTTCGGCCGGTTTTGAAATTATAAGCTTTATGGATGGCAACGCAGGTTATAATCAAATCTTCATGGCTGCAGAGGACGTGGCAAAAACTGCCTTCAGGTGCCCCGGCCATATAGGTTTGTTTGAATGGATTGTCATGACCTTCGGTTTGAAAAATGCCGGTGCTACTTACCAGCGAGCCATGAATTATATATTTCATGAGTTGATCGGCAAAATCGTAGAAATCTATATTGATGATGTGGTGGTCAAATCCGGAAGCAAAGAAAGACACTTAGCCGATTTAAGGAGGACCCTGGAGTGCACGAGGAAGCATGGTTTGAAGATGAATCCAACCAAATGTGCATTTGGGGTGTCGGCCGGTGAGTTTCTGGGATTCTTGGTCCACAAAAGGGGTATCGAGGTTGGCAAAAAGAGCATGGAAGCAATTGATAAGGTGGTGCCGCCGACCAATCTTAAAGAACTGCAATCACTGCTCGGCAAGATCAACTTTGTCAGAAGGTTCATATCCAACTTGTCCGAGCGCGTGTTACCATTCTCTCCACTGTTGAAGCTCAAGAAAGATCAGGAGTTCGTGTGGGGTGACGTGCAACAAAAGGCTTTCGATGAAATCAAAGAATACATGAAGGCGCCACCAGTATTGATTCCTCCACAACTCGACAAGCCTTTCAAGTTGTACGTGGCGGCCGACAACCTAACAATAGGGTCGGCCCTCATGCAAGAATTCGACGGAAAAGACAGAGTTGTAGCCTATCTTAGCCGAAAGCTACTGGATCCCGAAACAAGGTATTCGGCAACGGAAAAGTTGTGCTTGTGCGTTTTCTATTCCTGTACCAAGTTTTGGCACTATCTATTGAATGCCGAATGTGTGGTAGTGTCGGAGTTTGATGTAATCAAGCACATGTTATCAATGCCGATTTTAAGTGGAAGAATCGGTAAATGGGTATTGGCTCTTTCTGAGTTCGATTTGCATTTTGAATCGGCGAAAGCCGTTAAAGGCCAGATTATGGCTGATTTTGTCACTCACCATCGTGATCCTAACGCTAACATAATAACCATCGCCCCCAGGGCATTGTTTTTTGATGGATCGTCGTGTAGCAAAGGTGGTGGAGTCGGGATCATGTTGATTTCTCCCAAGGGGGCACCTTTCAAATACTCTATACCGATCGAGTACCCGGTGACTAATAATCAAGCCGAGTATGAGGCACTGCTTCGAGGATTGCGGTTGCTTGTGGACATTAAGGCAGATGCCGTGGAGATCTTCGGCGACTCGGAATTGGTGATAAAGCAACTAACTGGTGAGTACGAGTGCAAAAACGACACATTACAGGAATATCTCGGAGGTTGCCGAGAGCTCCTTAAACAGTTTCGATCGGCAACCTTCCAACATATTCCTAGGGGGCAGAATGAGGAGGCAAACCAGTTGGCCCAAGCCAATACCCAGGGTGGAGGAAGCTTTCGCCGATTCAAGTTGGCCTTTCTGAGTTCGGGATTTGGTATTCAGCTTCCTCCACCCTCTTCCTTTGCGGTTATTCCGATGCCGATTTTGCTGGTTGTCGCATTGAGCGCAAGTCCACTTCTGGGACTTGCCAATTTATTGGTTCTTCTCTTGTATTGTGGTCTTCTCGCAAGCAGTCTAGTGTCGCCCAGTCTACCACAGAGGCTGAGTATGTTGCTGCGGCTAGCTGCTGTTCCCAATTGCTTTGGATGATGGCCACTTTGCGTGATTTTGGTCTGAGCTTTTCTCGTGTTCCTTTGCTTTGTGACAGCACGAGTGCGATTAGCGTTGCTAAGAACCCCGTGCTTCACTCGAAGACCAAACACATTGATGTGCACTTTCACTTTTTGCGAGACCACTATGAGAAGGGTGATATCGACCTTCGCCATGTCGATACTCATCATCAGTTGGCTAATATTTTCACCAAGCCTTTGGACGAATCAACCTTTAATCGGTTGAGGGGTGAGCTTGGTGTGTGTTTCCCCTTTTAGATGGGGGAAACATTTTGGATCTTGTATCATAGACTGACTATTTTCTCGTTTGCTTTGTTTTTCTTTTGCATTTCAGCATACGTTTTTACACTCTGAGCTTCATGCATATAATCTTTAAAATGTAATTATGCTCTGTTTAGTATGCTCCGATGCTATTTGTTGATGCTAGTAGCTTGTGCTCTTTCTGATCACTAATACATGTTGTGAGCTGAGCTATTTTTGAATGGTGAATCTACTTAGCAAACATAAAACTTGAAAATGTTCACATTGAGATATGCAACTAGCATGTGTAGGATGTGTTGAATTCACTCGTGCTTTTCATATATGCTAGGTTGCTATGTCTCTAGTTCTGAGTCTGTCACTTGCTTGGTCTGTTCATATTCTGTCAATAAAATCTGAACTAAGTTTTAAGTAAATTGAAAAGATCGAGATGAGATTGCTTGTTAACACATCACAGTTTCGAGACTGTTTCTCATTGCACTTTGAGTTGAACTTGAGCTGTGTAGTGTATGACCGAAACTATTGCTTTAAGCTTCTGATTGCTTCTGCATAGGCTTCGCACAGTTGGAAAGTTAGGCAATGACAAGCATTCAACCTCTCGCAATCATATGCTGAAATTTTAACTTGTGTAATCTTAACCGCTGCAACTCTGATAAAATTTGGATACACAAGATTATGTTTCACTCTATAGCATGATGATTGAACTGTGGTAGGGGTAGTTCACCTTGTATACATGTTTAGCACTTGACTGATTTCCTGTCTATACATGTTCTTGTGCTATTTTGATGGTGAATACCTTTTTGGCTAAAAACTGCTCACTTTGCTCATATGTTCATAAGTGATATTTGGTGATCAGTTTGAGCCTTTGCTAGCTTGTATGTTTTCCAGTGAGTCGTTGGAGCTATACTGTTTAGAGCATCCTTGCATTTTCTTGACTATATTCCTGAAGCTGCTAACGTGCACTATGACTCATATGCATTTTGAAAGGGGGAGAACTTCTCTTGTTGGCACATTTGATGGTGCATTTTCCCAGGGGAGACCTTGCTTGAGACTTCTTGTTGCATTTTTCACTTGATGGTGCATTTTCAACTAAGGGGGAGAATTTGGACAAATCATACCTCCCATGCCTCCCATGTTCAATGAAGGGGAGAGGAATCGGTTGTGTGCACCATGCAAGGGGGAGTTTGCTCGTGTTAAATTTTTGAAATTACCAATTGGTTCGAAGCGCTTTGCTAGTTGTGTTGAGCTTTTGCCTCTATCTTGAGGGACTAGTAGTTGCATCCTTGTTTCAGTTGGTATCGAGCTTTTCAGTTGATGTCAGGCTTTTCTGCTAGTTGTGTTGAGCCTTTGTGCCTCTGTCTTGAGGGACTAGCATTTTGCTTTGATTTTTCAACTGGTATCAGCTAGCGGTGTTGAGCCTATTCTACCTCTTCTTGAGGGCTAGTTTTGCTTTGCTTGGTTGCGTCGAGCCGTTGGCCATGTCTTTGGGGACCAAGTTGTCTTGCTCCTTCCACTTGACCTTCTTCGGCGTTGCTATGCTTTTGGGTCATTTGGTCGAGTTCTCTCCTCTCCTTTCTTCCTTCATTCTGTTTCCATTATGATTTGTATGTAGTTGACAATGCACTCATCAAGGGGGAGATTGCGGATACATGGGTGTATGCCGAGTCTCGAGTGATAAGTGATTGTCAACGGGTTTGATCGCAGGTTCTTTGGCTTGTGTTGTGCAGGTGTCGAGCATGAAGACAGTGATCGAGGGCAAGGTGAAGGTCAAGTAGAGACGTGCCGTGCCGATGGACCGGGAGCGATGAAGGGCGGATGTGAGGCTTGGACTAAGGGACCGGTGGCCTGAGGATCAGCTGTGGTGGCTGGCAACCTGGGACAGCGACGAGCGAAGACTTGCGGGACATGGTGTTGCTCGGGTCGAGGACCTGGGGACACGTGTCGGTGGACGGGGTGCACAGGCGGTGCATCCCTTCTACAGCATCGGTTTGGTGGTAGAGCCAGAGAAAAACCATCGGATGGACGGTTTCCAGGTTTGGGCCACAAAACCTGAGCGTGCGGCGGGTTTCTGAGTTTGGGCCACAAAACTCGGGCTGAGGACGGTTTCCAGGTTTGGGGCCTCAAAACCTGGGCGCTGGCGGGTTTCCTGGTTTCAGCCTCAAAACCAAGGGATGGACTTGGAGGCTGGTTTCCCGGTTTGGGCCTCAAAACCGGGGGTTGGCTGTGAAGGCTGGTTTCCCGGTTTGGGCCACAAAACCGGGGGCGGAGTCCGTGAAAAGGACGCAGAGCGGTGGCGGCACGTGGCGGCAATCGGTGAGGTTGCGGTGAGGCAACGCTACCTATTGTGCGGGCGTGGCCGTCAGATCACCACCTACCACGAGTTGGTCCAGAATAACCTTAGGGTTTAGCTGGTTCGCTCTGTAAGTAGTTAGGGGTAGAGTGGGAATTAGGAATAGTTAGAATTAGGATAAGTAGGGGGAGACACCCACCTCCCCAAACATCTCAGTCATTTGCTCTTTTGCTTCTAGGGTTTCCTGCTCTCCCCATCCCCTGCTGTAGCGAACTGAGATCCACAGAGATGAGAACAATACCTCTGTGCCCATGAGATTTTGAGGAAGTGAGACCGTAATCTCACTATTGTAGCGTGTGGTAGCCACACGGTTGCAAATTCGTGGTTGTGATTCGCGTTTTGTTCGTGTTCTTCGCGGGTTGCTTTTCTCCACGTTTTTCCCGTCGATCGATCTCGTTGTTTGGTGCATCTCTTGCAAATTCGTTTGAACCAAGTTGTTCTAGATCGTGAGGCACTTCTTTCCATCGAAGGAATTCACCTCTAACCTCACGAGCTAGTAGATCGGTTGATTTTAGTTTTGGGTCTAGTATTTCTCCCTTCCCCCAAATTTCTTCGATTCATCGATTTGGTGATAGGTTCGAGCCATGATCTCTTAGAGATAGCTCACTATCCTCTTTGTGACTCTTCTCACCAAGTTTGATCCCTAGAGGATTTGTTTTGGGTGAGATCGGGCTGAATCGGTGAACGAACAGTGTAGTTTTGGGGTGACCGGACGCTGGTGTCGGGACGACCGGACGCTTGGTCAGAGTCCGGTCGATGAAGGCTTGACTCGCGCGTTTTCTGTTGACTTGACCAGACGCTGGTTCTTGAGAGTGACCGGACGTGCTCTTGTTACTGTTCCCGGTTTTTGTCTGAATCGACCGAACGCTGGTACCCTGACCGGACGCATCTCCATCGAGAGTCCGGTCAGAAACAGTAAGGTCCAAAATCTGTTTTGCCACGACTGGACGCGTCCGGTGTGTGTTGACCGGACGCAGGGTGAGTCCGGTCAGTGCTGTCTCGCGTTGCTTCGTCCGCAGTTCGCCCATCTGTTGTCGGTTTTGATTTCCGCTTTTTACGTTGGGTTCCTAGAGTCTTGTAGTGTCTCGCTGTGCTTCTTGGAAGCATCCACCCTATCAGTAGGGTCGTGGACACTAGCGAGCTCTAGGGTTTGCCTTTGGGGTCGATTTTCGGGACAGTGGTGACAAGTTTCCGGAAGGAAAATTTGAAGCTCCCATTCAACCCCCCCCCACTGGTCGCTTTCTAGGAGCACTCTCGGTCCTTCAGAAATGTCTGACTTAGGCTCTCTCAGTTATTGCTTAGGCATTGAGGTTAAACAGTTTGCAGAGGACTCTAATTTTTGTCAGTCCAAGCACATCCAGGATCTTATTGCTCGCTCAGGCATCACTTATCATCGGACGGTTGCGACACCAATGGATCTTCACTTGCAGCTTCGTCCTACCGATGGTACTCCTCTTTAGAATCCCTCTCGATATCGGCATATTGTGGACAGTCTTGTTTATCTCACTATTACTAGACCAGACATTGCTCATGCAGTCCATATTTTGAGTCAATTTGTGAGTGCCCCTACGTCTGTTCATTTTGGTCATTTACTTCATGTCTTGTGATATTTGAGAGGGACATCATCTCACTACTTATTTTATGCTTGTGATAGTCCGCTTCAGCTTCATGCTTACTCGGACTCCACTTGGGCGAGTGATCCAACAGATCGTCGTTCAATTACAGAGTACTATATTCTTCTTGGCTCATCTCCTATTGCATTGAAGTCCAAGAAACAAGTTGTTGTATCTCGCTCTAGTACAGAGGCAGAACTTTGAGCGCTTGCCACCACTACTTTAGAAATTGTATGGCTTCGATGGTTGTTGGCTGATTTTGGGATTTGTTGTGATATTGCCACACCTCTTCTCTGTGATAATACCGGAGCTATACAAATTGCCAATGATCCTATGTAGCATAAACTTACCAAACATATTGGTGTCGATGCCTTCTTTACTCGGTCTAACTGTAATTACATACAATTGCTCTTCAGTATGCGCCATCTGAGCTACAGTTGGCTGACTTCTTTACTAAAGCGCAAACTCGAGAGCAACATCAGCTTCACTTGCTCAAACTCAATGCTTCAGATCCTCCACTTCCACCTTGAGTTTGAAGGGGGGTGTTAAGGGTCCATCTACTATTGGCCCATATGGTCCATATGAGTATCTATATATACCTTGTCCACTAATGTGGCAGACATACTTTATGATCCCAAGGTCAGTAGCACTCTTCATGTTCACATATCCTCCTGTGCCATCAGATGTAAAATTTCTGCCTTCCCTAGAGCTCATAGGGCTTCTTTGGATGTCGTTAGGAACCAAACATCCTACTGACATGTGTGAATCTGATGTTTGTTCACCAATGCTCCATTGTGATTGTTTCTTATATAGCCGTTCTGTATAGAGTAAAAAGGAAAGATCATAAAAAGGAATGTACGTGGTTAAAAAATGTACATTTTGGATAGAGATTGATTTTTTAGCCCCAAATGGAAGAGTACTAAATCTTTAGATTTAACAGCATAGAAAATAATAAACAACAACATACACTCAATAATAAATTTAAAGTGGAAAGAACAACATACTAGGAACCTCAGATACTACTACCCTAAGAACAAACGATTCGAGCCGAAGGAACAAGAACCGTGACCAAGATACCAAAGAACAAACCATCTCATACTAGGAACCGTGAATCTACAGCTACGGCTCCCCGACGACTCTTGAGTTTTGATTTTGATGCAAACTTCATTACCCCGATCGATGACTTGCATTAACAACAAGAAGATCCGTCGTTCAGTATCTTGCAAGAACCCAGAAGTCATCCTAGGCCTACCCACGAACATACGATTCAGGGTTTAGGACGACTTGCATTGATTAGAGAGGAGAAACAAGAACCGCCGTTGATGGCATCTTGCAAGAACCTAGAAGTTGTAGAGGACTAACCAAGAACAAGAACCGCCGACGTTCATACTACAACCGAGGATGAACAAAAGAACCTATCCATCCATCCAAGCAACTAACAAGCCAACATGTAGAGGCAGTGCGTCGCCTGGCTGGTGGGGATGGTGGCTCTCGTGGTGTCCCTCGTACCCGCAACAGTGCAGGCATGCCAGGGAGTTGCATCCAAAGCAGAAGAATATGGTACGACAAGGTGCCATCCAGTCTGTATCGTGGATGAGGCCGGTGTCCCAACGCACCGTCCATCGCCGCCATCGTCACGCGCGGTGCACCCTCCGATCGTCGTGGTATCCTAGCCGACTCCCGTCTCCCCCGCCTCCCAGCTCCCGCGCGACGACAACGACCCCTCCACGTGCGGCCTCGACAGAAACTGGTGGGAGAAGGATGAGAGAGAAGGAAGCGGGAGGAAGAAGAAGGTGTGTGCCATCGTGTCGATTGGGCAGGGCGTGACGCTATTTATACCATCACATGTACATTTGATATCTCGCAACAACTAAAATTATGTTGCAAATAATAATATTGCCACATCAAAACAATCGTGGTATTATTATATCAACTTTTGCAATGACTAAAAAAGCATAGCAAAAGTTAGTATTGCCACGACACAGTGACTGTAGCCACAACTTTCTCTTGCAACAAATTAACGTTCGTAGCAAATTGTATACTTGTCACGGTAAGACTGTCGTGGCAAATTGTGTACTTGCCACGTCATGGCGTTCATGGCAAAGTATGTATTTGCCATGGTAAGACTTTTGAGGCAAATTATGTACTTGCCACGTCATGGCGTTCGTGGCAAATTATATACTTGTCACGGTAAGATTGTCATGACAAATTGTGCACTTGCCACGTCATGGCATTCATGACAAATTATGTACTTGCCACGGTAAGACTTTCGTGGCAAATTATGTACTTCCCACGTTATGGCGTTCATGAAAAATTATTTACTTGCCACGACATCGCGGTCGTGACAATTACACCATACGCAACAAAATTGTAACGTGGAAAATCATTATATTGCTATGCTATTGATCGTTGCATGTACGAGACATATCGCAACGTTTTTTCGTCGTTGCATAAGGGGTAGAATTTAGTAGTTCCAGAAGCAAGTTTAATGCAAATTTTGCATGAATTTCAGTAAAATATGAACCCAATTTTTCTGTGTAAATTTTATCCAACGATAACTTTGCTCAAAAAATAGAAAATATGACACATGCTTCTGGAAAATAATTATGAAATGAATTTTAATGTTTATGTTGCGAATTATGAATTTATTGTTTTTCATTATTAAATTCGATCCAACGGGAGAATTTAATTATGAAAAATGAATATTTCTGATTTATGAGATTATTATGATGTTGTTATTTTCTAACCAATGTTGTTAATAACAACATTATAATATTTTGTTCATATGAAATTATGCATGAATTCCACTTCTGCCCAATGGTGATGTTGAATGTTTGCATAAATGAACATTGCATGTTTAATTTTGACCAACGTTGAGATAAGGCATGCAATTTTCATATATATATATATATAAATGTTTCTTATTTTTCTTTGAAAAAGTTTCAGGAGGAAAGACCGTGTTGAACGTCAACAACATCCCGCCGCTCAATGGGACCAACTATAAAGTCTGGCGGGAGAAATATGAACTGGAGCTTGCTCTCGGAGAGATTGATATGGCAATAACCACACCGTGTCCTATTGCACCAGAGGACCCGATGAGGAGAGCCGATGAAAATGATGTTGATTTCCTTGCTCGGCAAAGAAATCATGCTGAAATAAGATTGAAATATGATCTTGAACACAGGCAATGGATACTCTCCAACCGCAAGTGCCTGATGGTGGCTAAGGCCACCATTGAAGAACATATAAGGGGGTCGATCCCAGAATGTACCACTGCTATTGAATACCTGGAAAGGGTAAAAAATTAGTTTACTGGGTCTTCCAAGGCCACAACAAACACATTGATCAAGGAATTGGTCACTATGAAATACAATGGTGGTGGTATTATAGATCACATTGTGAAATTGAGCTCCATACAGGCTAAGCTGACGCGAATGGATGTGGTGATCAATGATCAATTGCTACTTCTTTTGGTTTTCTACTCTTTGCCGAGGGAATATGAAACTTTCACTGTGAACTATAACATGCAGCCTGATAAATGGGATATTGAAAAGCTCATTGCCATGTGCGTTCATGAGGAGGAGAGGGTCAAGTCCTCACATGACGACTCTGCTCACTATGTGAAGGACAATAAGAAAAGAAACTTTCATCATAAGAACTATAGACCACAGGGCAAGTCCCAGTGGGAGAAAGGCTCTACCTCCAAGGCACAGGGAAAGGCCCCTCAGAACTCTAAAAACCAGAACCAGAATCAGCAGGACAACCCTTTTGGCAATGCTAAGAAAGATCAGTGCAAGCATTGTTTCAAAAGGGGGCATTACAAGAAAGATTGTCCTGAATTCCTGAAATGGATGATGAAGGGTGAGAATTTGATTACATTTGTAGATGAATCCCTATTCCTATGTTATTCGAAAATCACTTAGTGGATTGATTCTGGAGCAACTGTTCATGTTGTGAATTCCTTACAGGGATTAAGTGGGACGACCACGCTGCAAAGAGGAGAAAGAACAATTAAAGTAGCGAATGGAGTGCAAGTCAATGTTGAAGTTATGAGAAATTTTTCCTTACAATTAAAGAATGGCTTTGCTCTTATTCTTAATGATGTACTTTATGTTCCCTCTTTGCATAGAAACTTAATAAGTGTGTTGAAACTTGATGATGATGGATTTGAATGTCATTTTGGTAACGACAGATGCGAGATATTTTATAATGATGAAAGTGTTGGTCTTGCCTTTTGACAAGACAAGCTTTATTTATTATCTCTCGTTGAGAATTTGAATCATGTATGTGATGAGAAAGTGAATCATGTATGTAATTTGAATGTGAATGACTCTCAATCTACAAATGCGAACAAGAAGCGGAAGAGAATCGATTGCAACTCTTTGAAATTATGGCACAGTTGCTTGGGCCACATTTTGAGGGGGAGAATAGAATGTTTGATTAATAAATCAATTCTTCCGCACTTAGAATTTTCAGAATTAGAACAATGCATTGATTGCATTAAAGGAAAATATGTCAAGAAAATGAAGAAAGATGCTAAACAAAGCACGAGAATTCTAGAAATAATTCATACGAGCATTTGTGGTCCGTTCACTGTGAAAAGCGTGGATGGTTATGATTCGTGTATAACATTCATGGATGATTATTCCTGTTATGGCTATATTTATCCAATTAAAGAAAGATCAGAAGCATTGGATAAATTTAAAATATTTAAGGCTGAAGTTGAAAATCAGCATGATTTGAAGATCAAAGTAGTACGATCAGGCCGTGGTGGAGAGTACTATGGGAGACATACCCCGTATGGCCAAATTCCTGGACCTTTTGCAAGGTTTCTACAGGAAAATGGCATAGTTGCTCAGTATTCCACACCAGGGGAACCTCAGCAGAATGGAGTAGCTGAAAGAAGAAACCGTACCTTAATGGATATGGTAAGAAGCATGATAAGTTACTCCACGCTACCGATTAGCTTATGGATGGAGGCACTGAAAACCGTCATTCATATACTTAATCGAGTACCAAGTAAATCGGTGCCAAAAACACCGTATGATTTATGGACAGGAAGGAAACCCTCACTTAATCACTTGCGTGTGTGAGGCTGTCCAGCTGAGGCGAAGGTTTTTAATCCAAACGTTGAAAAGCTAGACTCCAAGAGAGTCAGCTGCCACTTTATTGGTTATCTCGAAAGATCAAAAGGATATCGATTTTATTGTCCTGGCAGACATATGAAATTTGTTGAAACTAGACATGTTGTATTCTTGGAGAATGACATGATCAGGGGGAGCATGGTAGCGCGTGAAATTAACCTTGAGGAAAAGCGGGTACATGTACCCACTCCGATGGTTCCAAAACCTTTCTTTAAGCTACCTGCTATTGTTGTTGCACCAGCAGTCCAGGACGCTGCGGTGACAACACCTGTTGCTAGTTCTCCCATGGTGACAATAAATGAAAATGTGGAACCTGTCCAACAAGATGTGGAACCTGTCCAACATGATCCTATAGAACCTATTGTCGCACACGAGGAAGAACAACAACAATCCGTTGTGGAACAAGTGCCAGAGGCCCCTAGAAGGTCTCAAAGAACCAGAAAGTCAGCCATTCCAGACGATTATGAAGTCTACAACACTGAAGAGTTTCGTATGGAAGATGACCCAAGAACTTTGAAGAAGCCATGAGAAGTGATCACTCATCCAAGTGGTTTGAAGCCATGGAAGATGAGATGAAATCAATGAGTACTAACAAAGTTTGGGAACTCGAAAATATTCCTAAAGGAGCCAAAACGGTAGGCTGTAAATGGGTCTACAAAACCAAATATGACTCCCAAGGAAAGGTTGAAAGATTCAAAGCGTGACTTGTGGATAAAGGCTCTACGCAATGAGAAGAGATTGATTACAATAAAACCTTTTCTCTAGTTTCATGTAAAGATTTCTTCAGAATCATCATGGCACTTGTGGCCCACTATGACTTAGAACCATGGTTTTAAATAGCGAGCTAAAGCTAAAGTGTTTAGCGTTTTATAAACTGTAATTAGCGCACTTTAGCGGCAGAATTGTGCATGAATGCAAATAGCGGCATAATTTTTTTCAAGCTATTTCGGGCTATAGCGGCAAAAATAGCGGGCTATTTAATTCCATGCTTAGAACTACATCAGATGGATGTAAAGACAACATTCCTGAATGGGGATTTAGAAGAAAATGTTTACATGACACAACTAAAAGGTTTTGTCGTAAATGGAAAAGAAAATATGGGATGTCGTCTGAAAGGATCAATCTACGGATTGAAACAAGCTTCAAGGCAGTGGTACTTGAAGTTTGATAGAACGATAAAGTGTTTTGGGTTTAAGGAAAATGTCGAGCACAATTGTGTCTATATGAAATTCAAGAATAGGAAATATATATTCTTGATCCTATATGTGGATGATATCCTACTTTCTAGTAGTGATGTTAATCTACTAATAGAAACAAAGAAATTCTTGTCCTCGAATTTTGATATGAAAGATCTTGGTGAAGCTTCGTTCATCATGGGAATTGAAATTCACCGAGATTGAAGAAAAGAGGTTTTAGGATTATCGCAGAAGGCACACATTGAAAAGGTATTAAAGAAATTTAGTATGCATGGGTGTAGTCCAGTCAAGGGCGATAGATTTGGGAAAAATCAGTGTCCCAAGAATGAATATGAAATCGAACAAATGAAAGCGGTACTGTATGCTTCGGCAGTTGGAAGTTTGCAATATAATCAAGTGTGTATTCACCCTGAGCTTGCTTTTGTGACCGGGTTACTTGGCAGATACCAAAAGAATCCAGGAATTGAACATTGAAAATCAGTGAAGAAAGTCTTGCGTTATTTGTAAGGTACGAAAGGTCTCATGTTAACCTATAAAAAATTAGATTCTCTTTTGATAGAGGGATATTCAGATTCTGATTATGCGGAAGACGAAAAAAAATCTATGTTAGGATATATATTTACTTTCACTAGAGGATCGGTGAATTAGCCTTACAAACCGGCATGAAACATATGGACCGTCGAGGACGTCGCACTGACGTGCGTGTTGCATGTATATGTTTGGTCCTCCAACAACTGTTGCGGTGTTGGCGTGTTGCCCCGCCGTGGTTCGTGGATCGTGGATCTCGTTCCCAAAATATTTAGCGAAAAGTTATTATAGCATTTTTGTTGTTATTTGACAAACTTTGTTCAAACATGACCTAACTAGACTCAAAAGATTCGTCTCGACATGAGCAAACTAAAAGTACAATTAGTTATTTTTTTTACCTACATTTAATGCTTCATGTATGCGTCTAAAACGGGTACTGCGTAAAATATTTGGGGTGATTTTGAGAACTGAACGTGGCCTCCGAATACAGTACCATACACTAGTATACTACTATACCTCTAGCTTGATGATCTTGACAATTGGAGGGCGCGCGGCTTCCGAGGCATCATTGTCAACTCAAGCTCCTGTGAGGACAAGCAAGCATGGTTCTGTTTACTTTCCCCAAATTTTCCAAAATTTTTCTATATTCTCCGTCACATCAATCTTTAGATACATACATAGAGCATTAAATATAGGTGAAAAAATAACTAATTATATTTTTAGTATATACATGTCGAGACAAATCTTTTGAGTCTAGTCTATGTTTGGACAAAATTTATCAAATAACAACGAAAGTGCTACAATATTTTTCCTAAAAAATCACTAGTAGATGATTTTTCCTGACGCCTCAATTTTTTTACTGGCGGTTTGAGTTACCACGCGCCTGTAGAAATGAACTGGTGGATCTCAAGTCTAGAACCGTCTGTAGAAATGGATTTCTACAGACGGTTCGTTAAGACAACCGCCTGTAGAAATGTCTTATTTCTACAGGCGGTTGTGATTTCTACAGGCGGTTCGTTAAGACAACCGTCGGTAGAAATACACGTGTTTTTTAAAATTTATTTTTTTCAAACTATCTCGGATGAGAAAACACCCAAAATAAAAGTTGTTCGTCTCAAAAAGTTAGAAAACTTTGTAAATTATAACTTTTTAATTTGAAGTTATCTTGTCAACGAGAAATATGTTTGAATGGTCTCAAATTTGAAATTCAAATTTTATAAATGACCTCGGATGGAGAAAGGACCAATACAAAAGTTGTTCGTCTCAACAAGATACGAATCTTTGTAGTTGACAACATTTCGATTTAAAATCGTTTAGGACCTCAAACAAGCAAATTATACTCAGGTTTGTATAATATGTGCGGAACCGAAAGGGTATATAAACACATGTGAGTTATTAACGTATTTTCACCTGTGTGGGCGCTGAGCGATGAGGTCCTCGTCGTAATTAAAATATTTTTTTTCTTATTTATTTTCGACTTTTTTCGAAAAGTTTTTCCACAGACGGTTCGCTATGTTAACCGCATGTGGAAATGCCTATTTTTACAGGCGGTTTGCTAAGTCAACCGTCTGTGAAAATCCTTTCCGCAGGCGGTTCACAAACAACCGTCTGTGCTGTGGTCCTATTTTTACTGCCCCCAGCACAGGCGGTTGAGAAAAACGCCTGTACAAATGACTCTACAACCGCCTGTGCAGTATTGTCATGTACCAGTGAATTCCCGAAACTAAACATAGCCTGAATTGTGGCTGCACACGGCAGGAACTGTCGGTGCCGAATATCGGAACAGCCACAGAAGAAACCAAGAAAAACGTCAAGATTTCGTGAAATCCGCCAAACATCAAGCTCCTTTTTATCAGCAGTAGTAAGGAGATTCATTAACTGATTTCCAATTTCCATATAGGTTCAATAAAGCTTTTAATCTTCAGCACAAGCTGTGTAAACACATGCAGTGGCCGGGATTAGTTAATTAAATAAATAATAATAATGGAATGACTTTACTGCACAACGTGTCATCACGTGAGAAGAGTAATGCGATCACTCACTAGTAGCAGTTCCAGTTCCACTACTTATCGCCCCTCGTTCTACACCGCACGGACGCTATAAAAGGCAACACACGCGGCTGGGGCTCCATTCCTGTGAGTAGTACTGTAACAAGCAAGCGGAGGCGGAGCAGGTGCTCACTCTAGCTACTGGCGCCTGTGCTCGTGCCAAACCGATGGCGGCGACTCAGGGAAGAGGCAGTGCAGGAAGTAGGGCGTCGTCGCTTGTCGCCGGCGCCGCGTTCCTGTGCGTGGCGGCGCTCCTGCTGGCGGCCACCTCGGCCGCGGAGGCGGGGACGACGACGTACCTCGTCGGCGACGCCGCCGGGTGGACGCACAAAGTTGACTTCGGGCAGTGGGTGGCCGGCAAGACCTTCCACGCCGGTGACATCCTCGGTACGTCCTATGTTCTCTCGGTCGGCAAAACCTTGCATTGTTGTATATGTATAGCCTGATGAACCTGACGACGATCAATCATGTATAATATACACGGGCTACGACGCGGTCACGCTGCACAGGGGCACGCACTACTTCATCTGCGGCAAGCCGGGCCACTGCAGCGCCGGCATGAAGCTCGCCGTCACGGTCACTGAATACTGACCCATCGTACGTACACGTACGTGTCGAGCTCCTTCCCCTCGATCTTGACTGCGTCAGTAGCAGCTAGTGTACGTTCACGGACGGTTGAATGAGCGAGCGTGCGCGTGTGTACCTGAATACCTGATCGATGTATTCATCCTCGCCGTACGTCGCACCGTTGAGTTGGCGTATGTAATTTGCGTGTCGTTGCGACTTGCAACTATTGTTGTGCGATGAGTTAATCTGGAGTGTACGTGACATGCGAATATGCAATGAGAGTAAACCTGATGTTTCCTCTCGTCACGCTAATGTCTGAACTTGCTCAAATGCAACTAATAACAGAAAAGGCTGTGATCTTGCCCGTATCCGATTGCGCTGTGATATGTTGCGCGAACTGACCAAAACAATCAAGAAACAACAGAAAAAGAAATCGTTGTAAACCGATCACAAGCCAAAAAGACCGAACCAAACGCCTTTTAAGTTTATTATTTGAGTCACGTGGAGATGCGGAAAAAAGTCAAACCAGAAATGTGTGCACCGGCCGAGCACCGTCTGCAAGACTCCCGCAAGTCCTACCAAGTTGACTTTTCCTATACGTGAGAACAGATCGCAAGATGCGGTGCGTTCCACCTGGGGCAATATTGTCACGGACCTCACTATCACTTCTGCTTCTTCACAAAGGGGCCGAAGGGAAGGCAGGCCAAGAAGCCCAATGTTCGACTCGCTGGACCACAGTGGCGTAAGTAGGAGAGAAACTAGAACTCGTCTTGGTAGTCGTTGGCCTAGCGGATACTACTAGACAACCCTATGTAGCTATGCTTTTTCAGACAGTAGACACGCAATAATTTGTCTCTATATGAATGTAGACACGTTTTACAAAAAAAATTTGTTAGAGTTGCGGCTTGGAATTGCCGACGACAGCCGATTTCGCGGCTTTGTATTGATTCTTACAATTCTAGTTCTACAATCGAGTCCATACTATCCGTAGCACTCCATAGTGTTACATTTGGTATCAGATTGCCCTCGTTTTTTTTGCCAAGCGCTCCATAGCCCTCTTCCGCCTTGATCTGGGGTTGTGATTCCCGATGGCAGGTTGATCTCTCTTCTTCATTGCGAACACAAGGTTGATAGGTGTCCATGTAGTTCGACCTTTATGATGAGTGATTATCAACAATCTCACATTTCGGGTTGAGTGTGTGCACTAACCATTGGCGTGAGTGTGTGTGTGTATAACATGCCTCTTGGCTGTGTTGGTGTGCAGGTGTGGAGCTCAGAGGCGGTGGTCAATGGCGAGGTTAGTGTCAAGTAGAGACGTGTTGTGCTGACGAATCGGGAGTGATGGAAGTCGAACGTGACGCTTGGACCGAGGGATCGGAGTGTCGGATGACTAGCCACAGTGGCTGACACATGGAGACATCTACAAGCAAGAGTACATCAGAGTGGGCCGTGTTGACCAAATCAAGACGTCAGACGTGTGACTTGAGCAGAGGCTCTGGAGCACTTGGTGTGTCGTGTGGTCGAGGATGTGGTGGCACGAGTTGGTAGACGGGGCATAGCGGATATGCTCCCTCTACGGTGCCGGTTTGGTGGTTGAGCCACGAAAAACCACCGATGACGATTTCCAAATTTAGGCCTCAAAACCTAGGCTAGACAGTTCTGAGTTTGAGCCTCAAAACTCAGGTGGACGGTGTACGGGTTTGGGCATCAAAATCCGAGTAGAGGTTCTGAGGTGGAATGGAGCGACACATGGCGGCATCGCAGGCTTGCGTCGAGGCGAAATGAAGCGGTGAGAAGGCTCGTGGCCGTCAGATCAGATATTCTTTAGAGTTGGACAAAAATGCCCTTAGGTTATTTATTTCGCTCTTGTATCATAGGGGTAGAAGTGGAAATATGTAATAGGTCAAAAATAAGGGATGACCCCCCCCCCCCCCCCAATTCCTCCCTATCACTCTGGTTAGACATTTTACAATTTTCCTTGCTAGGTTGTCCCCTCCTCTAGCTGTTGTAGTGATCCGTAGATGAATTAATCTTTCCTCTGGGTAATCTTTCAATTGGTATCCGAGCGGGTTAATGATCTTTCCAACTTAGTCAATTCTAGATCCACGAAAGCAACATGGAGCGCGGTTCAGGCAAGCTGTCATTTTTCGATAGGACAAACTATCGTACTGGAAGATCCGCATGTGCGTGCATCTTCATAGTATCGATTCATGGGTATGGGAGATTTGTGAGGATCCAGATTACATGGTCTGAGAACACATGATTGAGAAGTCCCCATGTGACATGGTTGAGAAGTGCACATGTGTGTGTGATGAATGATTGACACTTGTGAGAAAGGTTTGAGGCTTTTCCCGGTTGAGTCTTATTTCATATGTGCTTGCTAATGTTAAGACTAACTGGTGGTGTTGAGTTGTGTTGTGGTGTTTCGTGTTGGTGTGCGTGTGCAACATGTCTCTTGGATGTGTTGGTGTGCAGGTGTGGAGCTTTGAGGGAATGGTCGATGGCGAGGTGAAGGTCAAGTAGAGACGTGTCATGCCAATAGACCAGGAGTGGTGAAGGGTGGACGTGAGGCTTGGACTAAGGGACTGAAGGGTCGGAGGACCAGTTGCGGTAGCTAGCACATGGCGGCAACAAGCAAGAGTACATGGAGATCTCAGTGGCATCAGTCAAGTTAAGATGGAAGGTGATTACATCGTGGCACCTGGCGGAGGCCGAACACGGGCTTGCATGGGAGATGCAAGTGTCGTCGGTCGAGTAAGGGAGGAAGGCAAAGGCGTCGTGCTTGGCGAAGGCTGGACATGTGTCAACATCGGTGTCGGCAATGGGGCGTGAGACCAACGCTCCGTCTTTGGCGCAGGTTTAGTAGTTGAGCCTCTGAAAAGTACCACAACGGTTTTCAGGTTTGGGCCTCAAAACCTAGGGTGGCCAGTTTCTGAGTTTAGGCCTCAAAACTTAGAGTGGCGGGTTTGCCGATTTCAGCCTCAAAACCCAGCGGAACTGGATGATATGTGATGGCACCACGAGGCTTGCATCGAGGCGAAGCTAGCGGTGAGAAGGTGCGATGGTCATCGGGACGACACATGGCGGCATCTGGGAGCTTGCATTGCGGTGAAGCGACTGATGAGGAAGGCGCGTGACCGTCGATGAAGAAACTCACTGAGTTGGACGGGTTTACCCCTAGAGGGTATTTGGGCTGAGTACTTCATGTAAAGGCATTTTTGTCTTTTGACATGCACCTATATATATGTGAAGGGGTTGTTGGGGCAGCCATCCTTGGAGGTGTGCCACTCTCATTTTGTTGTGAGGGGATGCTAGGGTTAGAGAGAGGAGGACTCTTGTTCTTGAGCTTTTTGTCATCCATAGCTTTGTGTTGACAGGAGTGGCTTGTATCCCAACACCATGAGCTAATACAATTATACATCATGTTGAAATTCAAGGATCATATTTGTGCTCCTCTTTGTCTTGCGATTTTGTTCTTCGCGTTCTTCGTTTTCCCCTCTTTGTGATTTCGTGAGTTCTTTCGATTTGAGGGATGGTTTGTGATTCTGTTTGAACCATCTTGTGCTAGGATGTGAGAGGCATCGTTCCACCAAAAGGATTTTCTCGAGATTCCTCAGGAGCACATAGATCCGGCGGAAATCGTTTTTGAAGTTAAACTTTTGCCCTTTTTGCATGATCTGAAATATCTCAAGAACTAGTTGGGTCCAAGACATGATTTCTTAGGAATAGCTCACCAACATGCTCAAGATTTCCTGGGTGAAGTTTGGTTGCAAGCCCTTTTGATTTCGTCAAGATTTGATCAAATTTGGGTTTGATACGGGCTATTTTTGTGCAGTCTGGGCATTCCCAGACTATTTGGCCCTCATTCCGGGACTGTCTGAGGGTCGGGGGTGTTCACGAGCAGAACTGGTTCGCGCAGTTGCTGTTTTCATTTTTGACCAGCAGACTGTCCGGGCCTCATTCCCGGACTGTCCGGGGGTCAATCGGATGCACTATTGCAAAGCTTCGGATGCAAAGGAATTACTGTTCACTTTGAACTACGGACTGTCTAGGGGTACTGCAGCAGACTGTCCGCAATACTGTAGTAGACTGTCCAGGGTTACTGTAGCGGACTATCCGGGGTACTGTAGCAGACAGTCCGCCACTGCGCAGATTTGCTATTTTCGTTCGTATCTTTTGTGTTAGAGCTTCGTTTTGAGACCTGTCTATTGCATTGGTTTCCTAACTTCATAAGGATCTTTCCAAAGTACTTTTGCCACTAGTGGGCCTAAGTATTTTTGGTTGGGCACTTTCTTCTTCTCCATAGAAGTGGGGTGTTCCGCTTTCAGAGGTTCAAGTGTTCTAGGAGCTTGGTTTTCTTGCTTTGTGGTGACCCGCTGTGTTACACGGGAACATCCACCCAATCTTTTAGGTTGTGGTCATCGCAGTTGTGGCTCTTAGCTTTTGGGTTTGATTTTCTAGGACAGTGGCCTAAATATTTCAAAAGATATTTTACGGCTCCCATTCACCCCCGCCCTTCTGGTTGTTGTTTCTGGTCCTTCATGGTTCTTAATGCACGTGTTGGTCCGAAGCAGAAAGTTTCTACAAACAATGTCATAGAAGCCTTGTCCAGGGTTGAAAGCTCTAGTTTGGTTTTGACTAATTGATGAAACCTTATTAGAACTAATCCTATGAGCTAAGCATGAGTATAGCTAATGATGGATTAGTTCTAAGCCAAGTGATGGAAAAGATAGTTGACAACTATGGGAGATGGTGATGACCACGAGTTCTACATATGATCAAGTGCTCATCCTTGGAGAGCAAAAGAACAAGAAAAAAGGAGAGAGGAGAAGAGAAAGGACTCTTTGGTTTGGTGATCAAGGCATGCACTTAGTGTGCGATCACATTTAGGATAGGTAGTCATGCTATCAAGAGGAGGAACTCACAACTTAATGTGATGTTCAAGTGCCACTAGGTGTTTTATAACATATCGATGCATTGGAATCTAGTGAGTGACTAACAAAATCCTTGGAAATGCTTTGGAAAATGCTAACACATGTACACAAGTGGTGAATCACTTTGGTATTGGCGCATGGAAGAAAGAGTGGAAGATTGAAAGTAAGAGGTGTTGTTCTTGGGGCATCGAACGCTGGTCCCAGAGGCACCAAACGCGTTCGATGGCTAACCCTAGGTTTAGACAGAGTTACAGTAAGTATCGAACAATGCACCAGATGCACATGTGATACTGTGTGTGCGTCCAATGCAGGTGAGCTGGCACAAGCAGAATAGGTAGTGAAGCATCAGACGTTGTGGCGTATCCAATTGGTGGCGAGTAGGCGTGTCCAATGGCTTTAGGGAGGTTCTGTAACCTCTCTGGATACCCATCGGACGCTGGACCAAGCGCACACGATAGGCACGTTCGATGTGGGTCCAGAGAGGTCCAGAATCAGGGTCGAGCGCATCAGACGTGTTCGATGCTAAGGAGCATCACGTCTGATGCCACTTTAAACAGTGCGCGAAGAGTTTTGACTGTTGGGATCAGGCGGCTTGTGTTCAAATGGCTAGGACACGTGACACTGATCTAGGCACCAGACGATGTGGGTGCATCTGATGGCCTCGACAAGGCACATCTGATGTCTAGCTGAAAATCCCAACTGCTAGCCCCATGTGAGAAGGGTTATTTAAGGCAGTGGTTGGCTCTTGGGTGATCTCCTTGCACATTTTAATCCTCTAGCATCCTTGTGATTATTGGCACTCCCCACTACTTATCTCTTGACTTGATTTGTTTATCCTAAGAGAGATTGAGTGTTCTAGTGTTCGGATTTGATAGTGTTCATTCTAGTGGCACTAGTTCTTCGCATTGGCTACAGATTTCTTGTTAGTCTTGGTACTTGTCAATGCCTAGATGGCTTAGAGCAGTTTGGTGGAGTTGGTGATTGTTCTTGGCCACCACCGATCGCATTTGTGAGGTGTTATTTGTGCCTCATCCCCGCTACAATGGCGAAAGGTACATCTAGTGGATTGCTCGTGTCATTGAGCTACCTCTCTTGTGGTAGATTCTTGTGGTGCTCTTATGAGAGCTCGGCATGGTGCCTATTAGCCATTGTTGATGGTAGTTAACTCCTATTTTAAGCCATCAACCAACCCCATAAATGGCCTAAAATGACTTAAAGAGTATAGCTGTAGGGTTTGATTCTAACGAGTTCCACAAGTTGTGTTGTTCTCACTTGTTTTGCAGAATATTCAATTTTTCATCATAAGAAAGTATCTCAAGTGAAGAATCAGAGCACACCATCGTGCAGAGCTCGTCAAGACGATTGAAATGGACATATCATCTGCCATATTTGGAGTCCCGGAGGGAGAGTCCTCGATGAATACGACTTGGAAGACTCTAGAACACTCTAGAAACATTATCCATATTGTCGGTGTTTAAAACCGGGGGGGTCCTAACACCGGCGAGTGAATTTGTATCTGCGTGTTCCTAGCTCCGGATGGTGATGCAAGAAGGACACTCAATGTATACTGGTTCGGGCGAAAGAAGGCCCTACGTCCAGTGGGGAGAGAGGGGATTGTGTTATCTTGCACCGGGGTGCTCGTAGTAGGGGTTACAAGCAGGTGAGAGAGGGGGTGGGCCCCAGGTCTCGTGCGAGTGAGAGTATGTGTATGTGTGTTCTGGAAGATGGCAACGAGGGCGTCGTTGATCGTACAGAGTCTGTAGGAGGTCGACCGTTGTGTTTTCTTTTTGGTCCCCGTGATTGTCATGCCTCTCTCCCCCTAGAGGGTGCCCCTAGCTCCTCCTGTTATAGCCACAAGGAGGGCACAGGGTTACAAAGAGGGTGTTACACTCATGACTTTATCTTAGTCAAAAAGGAGGAAATGGGCTGCTCAGGCTCCACTGTGGCGGCATGGTCGTCGTCCTTATTGTCGTGACGGAGCACGTCTGGTACTATGGCGCTCCATGTTGAAGTCATGCACTCCCGGGAAACCTGCTGTCAGGGGCGTGCTCTCTCCCGAGGCTTTGGCTCGAGGCCTCGAGGGCATTGTGCTTCCTTTGTCAGACGTCCCAGGAGAGCTGCATTGGAGTTGAGCCTCGGGGCGGCCACATTGCGTGGAGTGGGCGGAGAGTCCCTGTTAACCCCTGTTTGGTCCCGTCCAGGGTGCGTGAGCGGAGGTCGTGATGTCAGGTATGGTAGATATGGTGGAGTTCTCGATGGGAGGTCATGCGGACCGAATGTCCACACTGGATGGCGTACTTGACAATCAGGAGGTTTGACTCCTGAAGAGAGCCGAGGCCTTGGCGGTGCTGTAGCTTGTCGGTGGTCGTAGGTTTTCAAAGCCCTGGAGTGGGTACAATGTACCGAATAGTGGCGTCGGGCATGGTTCCCCATGCCCGGTTCTATCGGTGGTGGGAAAAAGAGGATGTGACTTCTGTCCCGTCTCCCCATGCCTCCCGCACGCCCTTGCCTTATCCTGACAGCACTCGTCAGCGTGTGTCAGGGAGTTGGTATGAAGCCCTGTTCGAAGGGACATGGGCGCAGTGGGTGGCAACATGGCTGTCAAGGTCCTGGGGAGTACAAAGTTTTCCTTTCGCAGAGGCCTCAGGCGAGTCAGAAGATGGGCCACCTATCCGAGGCCTGGTGAAGGGGCCTTGGGCGAGTCGGAAGTTTGGTCGCGTGTCCGAGCCTTGAGAGGGCTTCGGGTGTTGGACACCCTTGGTCCGCTTTCATCCTATGGGCTTGCTAGCTTTGGCCTGTTGGGCCAATAGGGTGTTGGGTTGCCCATGTTATGTTTTTTGAAAGTGTTTTTAGCACTTCTGGTTAGGGTACCTATTATTTGGGTTCCCGACACATATAAAATCCAAGGGTGTAACACACAAAATTCCATCAGCTGCAGTAAACTAGAATTGTCCAGGGACCAGACAGGAAGATGATGACAAAGAATCCAACCATGCCACGATTACTTGCGTAAACCAACCGAACTCCTGCGCTAGAAGGATCTAGAAGACACCAGGACGAAGGAGGGGCCTGAAGGCTGACAAGTAGGGTCGGCAGGCCCCACCTACAGACCGACCAGCCTGGCCCCACCTGCCATCCACCTCCCCTTCGTGCGACGTGACCTAACCGACCTCTACTTCATATCTAGGCCCTTGATCAAGGTCAGTTTGATCTGAAGGCTACGGTTCATCCCATCGGCCTATATAAGCAGACCTAGACCCCCCTAGGGCAAGAGAGAATCAACTCTTCATTCATTCAATCCATCATCGGATTGCGGATACATGGGTGTATGTCGGATCTTGAGTGATGAGTGATTGTCAACTGGTTTGATGCGCATGTTCTTTGGCTTGTGTTGTGCAGGTGTCGAGCACGGATACAGTGATCGAAGGCAAGGTGAAGGTCAAGTAGAGATGTGCCATGCCGATGGACCGGGAGCGGTGAAGGGCGGACGTAAGGCTTGGACTGAGGGATTGGTGGCCTGAGGATCAGCTGTGGTGGCTGACAGCTTGGGACAGCGACGAGCGGAGACTTGCGGGGCATGGTGTTGCTCGGGTCGAGGACCTGGGGACACATGTCGGTGGACGGGGTGCACGGGCGGTGCATCCCCTCTATGACGTTGGTTTGGTGGCTGAGCCACAGAAAAACCACCGAGTGGACGGTTTCCAGGTTTGGGCCTCAAAACCTGGGTGCGGCCGGTTTCCGAGTTTGGGCCACAAAACTCGGGCTGAGGACGGTTTTCCAGGTTTGGGCCTCAAAACCTGGGTGTTGGCTGGTTTCTGAGTTTGGGCCACAAAACTCAGGCGATGGACGACAGGTTTCCCAGTTTCGGCCTCAAAACCGGGGGATGGCCCAGGTTTCCCGGTTTTGGCCTCAAAACCGGGGGGAGGTCCATGAAAAGGACGAGCAGAGCGGTGGCGGCATGTGGCGGCAATCGGTGAGGTCGCGTTGAGGCGAAGCTACCAGTTGTGCGGGCATGGCCGTCGGATCACCATCAACTTCGAGCTGGTCAGGAATACCCTTAGGGTTAGCCTGCTCGCTCATTAGCAGTAGGGGTAGAAGGGGAATAATTGTATTAGGCTATATAAGGAGAGGCAACCCCTCCCTCCAGATTATCTCAGCCATTGCTATTTTCATTCTAGGGTTTCCTACTTCCCATTCCCTGTTGTAGCTACTGAGATCCGCAGAGACGGTTTAATCATACCTCTATGTATTTGGATTTTGCGGAAATGGGACCGGATTCCCGTTGTCTCCTCGTGACGATGAATTTCGGCTGGCAATTGAGGTTGTGATTCGCGCTCTTGTGTTGTTCTTCGCGTTTTACTTTTCTTCTCAAGTTTCCGTCGATCGATCTCTCTCCACGTTGCTTTGTTTGCAAAACCGTTTGAATCAACTTGTTCTTTACTATGAGGGGATCATTATCACCGAAGGAATTCAACTCAAACCTCACGAGCAAATAGATCAATCGGTTTTCGTGTTTGGATCGTTTTTCTCCCTTTTGCCCCAAATTCTTTGATTCACCGATTTGGAGTTAGGTTCGAGCCATGATCTCTTGAGAGTAGCTCACTAACATCCTTGTGACCTATCAGATCAAATCTTAGCCCTAGAGCTTTCGATTCGGAGGAGATCAGGTTGAATCACCAAAGAACCATGCTGTTTTCGAGAGCATCGGACGCTGGTCACGGTAGCATCGAACGCTGCTGTTCATAGCATCGGACGCTCCGGTGACACGTGTCAGTTCTGGTGTTTTTGAGTGGACATCGGACGTGTCCGTTGGTCATCGGACGCGCCGGACCCTGAGCATCGGACGCTGACCAAACACTGTAGCAGCGTTCGATGGTTACACAGTAAGGTTCCAAAGAGGACTTGTCTGCATCAGACGCGTCCGGTGGTTTGGCATCGGACGCTGCAGTGAAAACTTCACTGTTTTCGTCCGTAGATTGATCATTAGACTTCGGATTTGATTTTTGGTTTTTGGGTTGGATTTCCAACTTCGTGCTCCACAGAAATCAAGTTCCTTGCTTTGCAAAATAGCCTGAATCCCCCTCGCGTTGCTCGGGGGAGGTTGAGGTAACCCTAAGTTCATCCTGTCACTAGTTGACTTGCGTGAACTTGGACGAGTGGGCTTTTTGTGGTGTCCCGCTGTGTTCCTTGGGAACATCCACCCAATATCTTGGGTCGTGGACATCGCACCTGTCAGCTTTGTTCTTGGGGTTGATTATCTGGGACAGAGGTCTCAACATTTCGAAAGAAATTTGAAGCTCCCATTCGCCCCCCCTCTGGTCGCTTTCCGTTGGCATTCTCGGTCCTTCAATTGGTATCAGAGCAGGTTACGGATCTTACACCTTAGCCGGTTCCAGATCCACAGAAGGCGACATGGATCGCGGCGTGGGCAAACCGCCGTTTTCGATGGGACGAACTATGCGTATTGGAAGATACGCATGTCAGCCTATCTTAAGAGCATGGGTTCTTCTGTCTGGGAGATTTGCAACAAGGCTGATTACGTGGTCTTGGCTGCTCGTGTGACTCAGCTGCAGATCGATGAGCACGATGCAAATAGCCGAGCCCGTAATGCTCTTTTCTCATGTTTGAGCATGTCTGAGTTTGATCGCGTTTCTCACCTCCCCACAGCTCAGGAGATTTGGGCGACCCTCATGCGTTTCCAAGAGGGAACCACTCAAGTCAAATCTCATCTCTATGAGTCGCACAAGCGGGAGTATGAGAACTTTCGACACATGCCTGGCGAGAGCATAGAAAATTTATTCGCTCGCTTTCAGGTGATTGTCAACAGGATGAGGGCTAATAAGGAGTTGTTGCCTTTCGATGATCATGAGAGGGCTCTCAAGCTTTTGCATACTCTCGATCGGTCGGTGTGGGACTCGAAGGTTTAGGCGATCATCGAATCGCCTAACTATGAGACCCTCACGTGTGACGAGCTCTTTAGTAAGCTCCAGTCCAGTGAGATTGATGCCATGGCGAGGGCTTCTTATGAAAATCCTTCTAGCCCGTCGATGGCTTTGCTTTCTGGCTCTTCTGCTAACCCCTCTGGAGGCTTTGCACTTTCCTCTCTTCTTTCTGTCACAGAGGAGCAGCTGGAGTTCATGGGAGACGACGAGTTGGCTTTGATTGCCAACCGGTTCTCGCGGTTTCACAACTACCGTATGAACCGACGTCGTGGAGGAGGACGCGCTGGGTGTTTCCAGTGCGGCGATCTGGACCCCCCCTCTGGTCGCTTTCTGTTAGCATTCTCGGTCCTTCACGGATCATTTAGTTTAGAGGTATTCCTTGAGAGGACAACCAAGAGCTCCACCATCCTAGGGCATAGCTAGAATAGAATTAGAAGAGTCGAGGGAAGCTCAGATTCTAGATCTAGTCATGAGGAGGCTAGGTAAAGCCTTGTAACTTCTCTCTTGTATCAACATTGTTCTAATATTTGTCTAATTGTCTTCTAGTTCATCATCTATTTGTTCTAGTTCATCTTCTAGTTCATCATTGTGTTCTTAATCCAGTTCTAATTGTTCTTCTAGTTCTTATTCCTATTCTAGTTCTTGTTCTAGTTGATACTTGATATGACTTGTTATTATTTCATGTTCAAAATTATATGAAGGACCGAATTGGCGACCAGAGGGGGGGTGAATGGGAGCCTCAAATTTCTTCTCGAGAAATAATGGCCCTTGTCCTAGAAAATCACCCCAAAAGTGAAGACTCAAACAACCGGTGAGTTCACGACCTACGAATAGGTGAATACCCTAGAAGATGTCCTAGAGGTACAGCGGAACTACCGAAGAACCCCCAAAACAAAGCACCAAAACAACGGGGCAAAACTGCACAAGCAAGCTCCTAGAACAATCGAACTTCCGATAACGGAACACCCCACTCCTATGGAGAAGAGGAAAGTGTTCGACCAAAACTACTTAGGCCAACTAGTGGCAAAAGCACCTTGGAAAGATCCTTATGAAGTTAGGAAACTAACGCAACAGACGGATCTCAAATCGGAGCTCGAACGCAAAAGATACGACCGCTAGAACAAACGAAACTTCGAAAGCGGAACACTTAACTCCTATGGAGAAGAAGGAAGTGTCCGACCAAAAATAATTTGACCAATGGTGAAAAAAGTACTTTGGAATGATCCTTAAGAAGTTAGGAAACCAATGCAACAAACGGATCACAAATCGGAGCTCGTATGCAAAAGATACGGACGAAATCAGCAAAACTGTGCAGTCGCGGACTGTCCGCTAGTGAACCGCGGACTGTCCGCTATTGAACCCTGGACAGTCCGGGAATGAGTCCCGGACAGTCCGCCGTTCAAAAATGAAAACAGCGACCTCGCTGCCCATGAACAGCCCCGACCCCCGGACAGTCCGGGGATAAGTCCCGGACAGTCCGCCACTGTCCAGAAAGCCCAAAAACAGCTCGGGACAAAACCAAAATCGATTGGATTTTCACCAAATTGAACGGGGCTGCAACCAAACTTCTCCCAAGTGTTCTTCTACGTGTTGGGAAGCTAATCCTAGGATATCATCGCTCCAAACCAACTAATCCATGAGAAATCGGAAGAACACTAGAAAAGGGGAAAGAATGAAGAACGAACGCGATTTCGACCCGATCTATGTGCTCGTGAGGTTAGAGAGGAAATCCTTCGGTGGAAAGAAGGAGCTCACGACATAGAACAAATTGATTCAAACAGAATCGCAAATCGTCGCTCGGAGAGGGAGAACGAGACAAATCTTCGGGAGGGGAAAAAACCGAAACGCGAAGAACAAAAACGCGAATTCGATCCAAAATCGCAGCCAACAAGAGGAGGACGAATTTGATCCTTGGATTTGGGAAGATGATGATTTGTATTATCACTCGGTGTCAGGTTACAAGCCACTCCTCGCAATACAAAATGCGGATGGCGAAAAGCTCAAGAACAAGAGCCGGTCTCTCCTCTCACCCTAGCCTCCTCTCACCTAAACAAAATGAGAGTGACACCTCCAAGGATGGCTGTCCAACAGAGCCCCTTCATCTATATATAGGCGCACGTCCAAATGACACAAACGCCCTAACATGAAGTACTAATCCAAATACCCCCTAGGGGTAAAACCGTCCATCTTTGGTAGTTTCCATCCGACGGCCATGCGCCTTCTCATCCTTCGCTTCGCCTCGACGCAAGCTCCAGGATGCCGCCACGTGCAGTCACCATCGACCGCCATGCCTTCTCACCGATAGCTTCGACGCAACGCAAGCCTCTCGATGCCGCCACGCGTCGACCGTCCTTTTGGACCTTCCCCCGGTTTTGAGGCCCAAACCGGGAAACCTGCCAGCCCAGGTTTTGAGGCCCAAACCTGGAAACCGTCCACCCCGAGTTTTGAGGCCCAAACTCGGAAACCCGCAAGCCCAGGTTTTGAGGCCCAAACCTGGAAACCGTCCATCCCAAGTTTTGAGGCCCAAACTCAGAAACCGGCCACCCGAGTTTTGAGGCCCAAACTCAGAAACCGTCGAGGGTAGCTTTTTGAGGCTCAGCTACCAAACCCGCGCCGTAGACGGGATGTGGTTCGCACATCCCGACCACCGGCACCGATGCCGATGCATGTCCAGCCTCCACGCCGGGCACAACGCCTTCGCCTTCCTTCTTGACTCGGCCGACGGCACTTGCGTCGCACGCAAGCCCGTGTCCGACCTCCCGCCAAGTGCCACGACACCATCGTCTTCGTCCCGACTCGGTTGATGCACCGCACATCCCCATGTGCTCTCGCTCGTCGATGCCACGTGCCAGCTACCACAGCTGGTCCTCCGGTCTCTCGGTCCGTCAGTCCAAGCCTCACATCCACCCTTCACCGCTCTAGGTACATCGGCATGGCACGTCCGCCGCACGGCACACCCATCCTTCACCGTTCCCGGTCCGTCGGCACGGCACGTCTCTACTTGACCTTCACCTCGCCATCGACCACTGTATCCGAGCTCAACACCTGCACATCAACACAGCCAAGAGACACATGTTGCACACGCACACCAACACATGAAACACCACAACTCAACGCCACCGGTTAGTCATAAGCATTAAGCACATAGCGAGATAATGACTCAACCGGGAAAAGCCTCAAACCTTCCTCATCAATGTCAATCATTCATCATATATGTTCTCATTATAATGTTCCTCGTCTACTTTGATTATATGTTTATCATAGCTAGGTTATCATTATGTTTATGCTCTTGTTCGTATAGCGCTCATTCCGATGATCAAGGGATGAGTGGTCAACATTGTGTAAGCGTGGTGCTTATATGTTGTTTACCTACGAATGCACCCTATATTCCGGTCCAGCAAGTGGTAGTTTGCGAGGGTGACTCTTATAGCCTCGTTGGTTCCTCTGTAGTCCACTCCTCGAATATAGGCCTAGTAAGACCCGGTCACCTGGAGGGGATAGACTCTGGATCTGATCCTCCTCGAGTGATGTCTTCTGCATATAAATGTAAGTTATTCTAACCATGATTGCTAAATATAATTACACTAATTGATGTAGTCTATGACCTATAGTTAGAACCATATTAGGAAGTTAATCTATCTCTCTAGTTTTAGTTATGATCAAACCCTGGATGGAAAATGCTATGTGGAACTCTTTTCGGTTTATCCTGTTCTATTTATCTTATTTATCTTATATCTATTATGAATGATTCCTGTGTTGATAAGATCTAGTGGAACTCTTATCGTAAACATGTGTGTCTCTTAGATTGTAGAGTTTATCTCCTGCCACTCTCTTGAGAACTTAGGTGTAGAGGCATAATATAAATAACGATACCTTGGAACTCTCCTAGGTGAAATGCTACAATGAGTGTATTTTATCTGTGCGCTTGGGGATAATCTTATTTCATATTTTATAAGGGCATGATCATAAATACAACCACATCTCTAGTATTGCTGCTAGTGGTGACAGCCTAGCTTTAAAGGTGATGACATTAAGAATTATCTACCCACATTTCTGGCGCCGTTATCTGAAGTGATGCTAAGAGATGTCAACAGCCACCGAATGGCCAAGTTGGTCAACACAACGTGGACGTATTGTGCTGGCAAGCATGTGAACCTCAGGATAAATCGTCGTGTCTCTTGTGCTTGATATTGTGGCGATTTGTGTCTCTTGGTGATTGGCTACACCCGAGGTATTCACCGATGATTGGTTCTTCAAAAGCAATTTTGAAGCCTCGATGAAATCTCTCTATCACTAGCTCTTTACTTTCCTCTATTCATTATTTGTTGAGCTAATTATTGTTTAGTTTTAGCTAGTGTAGCTCGTATATCTTAGCTTATCTTGTGTAGATTTCTAGCTTGTGTAACATAGAATTATTAGGATAGAATTGTGTGGATAGGTGGCTTGCAACCCTTGTAAAGCTAGGCAAAAGTTTTGCCTTATTATTTGCTAACAAGGTTGCTTAGTGATTTTTGTAGGTTTTAATTAGGCTATCACCCTCCTTTAGCCATCTAGGACCTTTCAAGTGGTATCGAATTAAGGTTAAGATGGATCAAATCACTTATATGGTAAAGCCACCACATTTCAATGACACAAGCTATGATTATTGGAAGACAAAGATGAATGCTCACATGAAATCAATGAATCGAAAGATTTAGGAGGTAGTGGAGCATGATTTCGCATTGATTGATACCACCAATCCTGCCCCTTGAGAAGAAGAGAAGCTCTATTACAATGGCATTGCCATCAACATCTTGTATGAGGCATTTGATACTGAAGGGACCGTGACGCCTAAGAGGGGGGTGAATTAGGCAACTTAAAACTTCTACTCTAAACTATGGCCTCTAATTTCCACCTACCCAAAAACCTTTGCAAGAAGGTAAACTATCCAATGTGCAACTAAGGTTTTGCTAGGTGTTTAGCCATCTCTACCGCAAAAGAGTTTTGCAACCTATGATCCAAACCTACCAAATAAGCTAGGAAAGGTAAAGCACACAATAAAGGTATGCAAGTAAATGCGGAAGCTAAAGAGTGTGGTAGAGATGCAAAGTCCCGTCGACGACTCTGGTATTTTTACCGAGGTATCGAGAAGCACGCAAGCTTCCCCCTAGTCCTCGTTGGTGCCCCTCGCAAGGAATCCCTCGCAAGGGCCAAGCTCCCGGTCAGGTAACTCCGTGGATAGCTCCGGGCCTTCCCCGCATGCAAGTGGGTCTCCGGTTAAGCCACTCGTGGCAAAGCCTCTCCCGGATGCTTCTCGCCGTCTTCACTATCAAGCTTCCGGCCGAACCACCGTGGGCCTTGTTTACACGGTGGCGGCCACACCACAAACGCAGTTGGTGTGGTCTCGCAAGACTACAAGCCCCTCCGATGAACAACAACGGTGCACGCAAGCACCGGTAGATAAGAGTTATTTAAACCTCACTAAACACTAGGCCTAACACCTAGAGCAAGCGCAAAGCGGTGGTCTAAATAGCCTAAGCACTTCGCAAAGCACCTACACTAATCACCTAGTATATCAATTAAGCACTTTGGTGGCTAGAGCAACTAAATGTGAGTCTAAGCACTTGGAACACTTCCTTGAGCTCCAACCCACTTGTTTTGGCCACCCATGGGGATATATATAGAGCCCCAAGCAAATAGAGCCGTTGGACACCAAAGATGGACTTTCCTGCGTAGCATTGGACGCTCCTGTCAGGAGCATCGGACCCGCGTGCGATGTCACATAACGGCTAGTTCTGCCGACCTGGCACTGAGTCACATCGGACTCTGACGAGCGTCCAATGCGTGACCATCTGACGCGTCCGATGTCTTCAGAGCCTCTCTGGAACCTCTTTGCATAGGCATCGAACTCTGGGACTATAGCGTCTGATGCGTCCCTGTAGCGTCCGATGTAACGCTGTGCACGATGCACAGTGTTACTGTCGCGTCCGATGTGGCACCATCGGCACATCCGATGCTTTTGCTAGCACCAACCCGAGCTAGGGTTTACCATCGGTGCGTCCGACGCTTCTGAGCCAGCGTCCGATGTAGCGTCCGATGTCCATGTTTCTTTGTTTCTTCGCAATTTCTTGCGCCGTCTTGGTTCCATTCTTGTGCCTTGAACTTTGCTTGATCTTGAGAGTCTTCTACTGAGCTTCAAATGTCTTATTTGAGGTGTTGATCATGTCGCCTTAGTCCAAGTCACCTTTTGCACCCTATTGGACTACAAAACAAATACTTGCAAATACATTAGTCCAAAATGGTTGTGTTGATCATCAAACACCAAAATCTAAAGTTAAATGGGACGAGGTCCATTTTCCTTACAATCTCCCCCTTTTTGGTGATTGATGACAACACGACCAAAGCAAGCAAATAAAAGATACAAAATTTAAAATGCAATCTACTTGCTAGGATGCAATGCAAAGACAAGATCATATGAAACTAAAAGATACCAAATTGAAGCAATACTTAAAAACATATCTTGTCCTTGCCAAAGTGTCCCTTTGTGGCATTGTGGATTTAAGCCTCCCCCTAAGTCCATAATCCACTTCCTCCCTTTCTCGGACCATTCCATAAGTAACCAAGGAAATATTTTGAATTTTTTATTTTGGTTATTTTGTTTGTTTTTAGTTTTTGGCTTGCTTTTGGTCCTTCAAATTCTCCCCCTTTGGAATCAAACACCGAAAAGGAAGATATTAGAAACACAAGGGAGGGTCAAATGTTTGTGATCCTTTTTATGTGGAGTGGAGTTGATCACAAAACTTGACTCTCATATTATATAAACTAAACTCCCCCAAAGTGTATGCATACATATGGTGTAAGGCAAAACATATGCATAATTGGCAAATTAATGCACAAAGGAGTTTAATTTATACAATACATGGAGAAAGCATATAATAGTATCAAAATGAAATCAACATAATGATATCGATTAGGAATACCAATATGTAGATACCAAATGAATTATTGCCACACACGATGCTTGTCTCCGGGGACTCCATTTTCCTTGCAATGAGACTACTACACACATAATAAGCTTGAAAGTGGTGTTAGTCTCAAAGCTTCCAAATTGTAGAGTAAACTCCCCCTAAAAGTGTGCATACAAGTTTTGAAGTACTTGTAGGAGACATGCACATTGACTTGTAAGGTCAAACTATCATTTTGCATGTTGACATCACTAGAAATGTGACACCAATTGAAGATGGTAATCGGGGTAGTTTATCTACTATTTGGACTATGGCACATATAAGATAAATACAAAGTAATAGAAGCTATGTGTCGTGCTCCTAAACAAATTAAACCATGTAGGTTTGCTCCATAGATAAGACATGATATCGAGCAAAACTACCATATGATAAGCCTAGTGTATGCATGACGGAAGATAAAAATATGTAAATGCTAACATAGGCAAAAAGGGAACTAGATACTAAAGAAAGTGCAAGAATTTAAATCTAGTTACTTCACATGGGTAGGGGAATTTGGGTCCATAGTAGTCACTAACATACTCGGCAATGACATGATCCAATATGATGCACCAGATGATATGCACCCAAAACTTTGCCAAGTCTCCAAATTTCCTGAGGTTCACTTGACTACTCACTTCCCTTTCGGGACCCAAACCTTTTTGGTGCTCTTCATGGTTGATATAATATCTTTAGGCACCCAAATGCGTTTGGCCCCATTGTTGGCTTGCTTGATCACCTTGATCGCCACTACCTTGTCATTCTTCTTCTTCTTCAAGAGATAAGGTGTGGTGGCCTTCTTGTTCACCTTGTTGGTATAGGTGTTGGAGAGCTTGCTTGTTTGCTTTTTGTTTTTCTCTTTCTTCTTTTTTCTCTCCCCCATGCTTCACCTTGCACTCATAGGACTTGTGGCCTTCCTTGTGGCAAACATAGCAAACCACAGTTTGCTCCTCATCAAGCTTCTTCACTCCCTTGACGGTGTTATCTTGATGAGTTCGGGTTTGCTTTGTCTTGCCTTTTGCTTGAGTCAAGTCCTTGGTGAGGCGAGCCACTTCTTGCCTTAGTAACTCATTCTCCATTGCAACTTCTTGTGTAGATGTTTCTACAGTCATATTCTCAACACAAGCTTGTTTGCACATGGGTGAGTCTAAATCAAGTAAATCAATGCAAGAAATAGAGGCATCCTTTTTAGGCATATCAAAGATTGATTTCTCAATTTTAGGTGCCCCGGTAGGGTTTGCTCCGATGGTTTCAAGATTAGCAACTTTGTTAGTTAGCTCATCACAATGTTTGCACATGACTTCCATTTTAGCAAGTAAACTTTTGTAAGCATCTTATGTGCTAGCTAACTTTGGTTTTAGTTTTTCATTTTTCTTAACAAGTTGCTCATCATTACTTGTGCTCTCACTTGTGCTTGCACTAGCCTCAAGTTTCTCAATTTTATTAGATAGCTCATCATTTAGATTTGAAAAAGTCTCATATTGATCAAGCATAGCATTATAAGCTTGTTGAGAACTATCTAAATTTTCTTTTAAAGCATTGATTTTCCTTTGTTGACTAGTGCATGCTTTAGCATAATTGAGATTATCTTGCACAAGTTGATTGTAAGAAGGTAGCTCATCATCACTATCACTATCACTATCACTAGAGATAGATTTTGAGTTACCTTGTGCCATAAGGCACATACGTGAGTGTTGACGCAAAAAGTGACGCCTCGCGTCAAGGCACACAGCAAGCCGAACGAGGCTGGCTTCAATCGGGTGCCCGGAGCGTTCTGAATCCGAAAACGTGCCAGTCGGTTTGACCTGAAAACCAACAAGGGATAAAAGTGTGAGAATACCTTGGAACATGCCGGGTGAGACCAGACAGTTCCATATGTACGGCTTTGAAAGTCAATCACGACGGCACACAGCTATAGAAGCTGTTTGTCGGAACAGATTTATAATGTCATTCGGCAAGTATAAAAGATAAAGCTTGTAAACATGTTGAATGCCGAACGCGTAAGTAACAAGAAGATAAATAAGTAAGTTGTAAATATAAATCCATCAAAACAACATATGCATAGGCTAATCCAACTAATCTGCCGCACGTTTAGCCTTCATGAGCCCGTCAGGTGTAAACTTAAGCAAAGCTAATCCACCGCATGATACCACTTGCTATGAGTCCACACCACTCCTCATAATTAGATTAATCCACCGCATGATACGATCTAATTATAAGAAGCTAAAAGCATACATATATCTGAACAGATCTATAAAAACTCATTACTCATGTAAGCTTAACCAGAATCGGCAAACTAGCCGAACTGGGGTCCATGAAGAAGAAATATACAAGCCAAGCATGGTTAAACTAATCTAAAACCTGCACCTACCGCACGGCACCCAGCTCTATCAAAGCCTAAACATGATCGACATGCATGAACCCACAACATGTAACAATCTAGATTGGAAGTCCGTTCGGCCGTCATGATCTTATAATTAGCAAAGCACAAACAAGCTCGTGCGACAAGGCCGAACGAAGATGAATCTAAATTGGGCAAAAGGTGTTGTACGAATTAAATGAATAAAACATATAACACATGATAACTTGATGAATCTATTAGATCTGCCAAATCTAACAGAGCCGATAACTATTTTTACTCATGACTTAATCCGCCGCACGATACAAGGCATAAGCAAAAACTTCCCGTCATAAGCTTAAATCCGCCGCACGATACTAAGCTTAACGTACGAGACTACTTGCATCATATCTAAATCCACCGCATGATACTAGACATGATAGCAAGGTTGCCGGTACTTACGGAGGTCGACGGATCGATGATTCCTCTCAAAGAACTCGACGACACGACTTAGGGACTCGAAAGGTGGCACGGGGCCGGTTTGTATTGATGTGGTTGTGAACAGATTTTACAATAGCCAAGGGTTTATATTTATACCCTGGACGCAATACAAGTCCTAAAAGGACACGACTATGAAATATTAAAGGAAAATACAATATTCTTGGCCTTCAACTCCTTTCGGAATCTTCATTGCCTTAATTGTCGCAATTTTGTTGCTCGATCGGCTCTCGCTTCCGTCGTTTCAATGGAAACTCCCTTTTCTCATAATAGCTGACCGCATGAGCAGTTGCTGAATCCTTGGAAACTAGCCGACCGCATGCGTACTTGCCGAATGCCTTATACGTCCATCTCCGCACACTGGACATGCACGCCGTCTTCTAGCCTTTCCTTCATCGTGAAGCCATTCATGCTAAATATAGAAGTGGACGTCGAGATGTGCATGCTTTATATATATTCCTTCATCGTGAAGCCATTCATGCTAAATATAGAAGTGGACGTCGAGATGTGCATGCTTTATATATATTGCCTTCTTTGCATGCTTGCCACATCACAACGCCACCAAATCCAACTCCTGGCCAATGAGATCAGAACCCTCTGCTTCTTGAATACTCGTTCAATCTGTCACGGTCATAGTCGATTATCCTCGTGATCGGCTTCTCTTGCCATATATATTTCCTGAATGGAGTAACCGACCGCTTGGTCATCTACCGAATGCTCTTCTCACTGCTCGTTGGGTCCACCTGTCATTTTCTCAATGTTGACCAAAATCCAGTGTTAACACAGGCCCCCCTAGTTCGGAGTATGAATTGTCATACGTCGAACTATTTGATCTTTGTTGGTCTTTTTCAAAAGCCAAGAAATCCACTGATAGCACTAACATTTTCTCACCATGTTTCCACAATTTTGCCTGTAAAACAATAATTCTCCAATACATGTGGAAACAAGTTAATTACAAATGCATATGTGTATAAATATTATAGTTCTTCTATTTTATTGATCAGAAGATACTGCAATGTCGACTACATCTCAAAAGTATCATATTTCATAACCAAGATTTTAAACTTGAATAAAATGGTACCTTACTCATCCATCCGTCTCTTTAATTATGGGGCTTTAGATCTCACTGAATCCTCAAGCGATTGCAAAACAGAATAGCTATAGAAATGCTTATCTTTTACCCCTTGATCACTTTTCATCCGGAGTTTTTATCATTATCTTTATATAAAATCGTATCACATAATATTGCAAAGTCAAAGACTCGACCATAAGGAGATACAAGCCATAAACCTAGATCAAGAAGTGCAAATGAATATTTTTATTACTTTTTTCTTTTGCATATGTCATTCTCTCCACTTTTAAAAATTACGAGGCTACTGGGCCTTCGGCCATCTTTTATTTTATTTGGCGGTCACTTGACCCTTTTTTTATATATTTTTATTTGGGCAGTCACTTAACCTTTTTTCTTTCTCAGTTCTGGCGGACACGTGTCCGTCATTTTTATTTCTGAGATTTATAGAATAGCCTCATATTTCAATCAAAGAGAGAATGCACATGCAAAACACTTATTAGTTTATAATGTGTACGTGAATCTTGATCTTGAGAATATGACTATAATCTCAACTAGTAGTCATAATGATTTGACAGTGCTCAATATGATATTAAGTAAATTTTATTATTTCATTAAATCTCTGAATTTCAAGTATCTCTCAGAATAATGTCATAGCAAATTCTACCTCTATTCATATCCCACAACTACTTTCAGACAAAGTTTAAATTCTATGCAACCCACAAATTTCAAAGACTTCAAGATAAATATAATAACCATTAGACCCAAATCTTAAAGAAATCAAAGCTATAAACCAGACACAGGTGAAATATAAAACAGAGCATCTATTTATCATTTCAACAATGGATAACCCAAAATATTTATATCACATATTCATAGAGTGGAATTTTTTTAGGTTTTTTTTAGTGCGGAGATGCAACATGAGAGGTTTTGCTTTTTAATGATTTTAATTTTAAGCTCTGGAACTATTAGAAAAGCGAAGGTAAAATTACACAAACCACCGTTGAAGATGAAGAAGCCATTCGTTTTGTCCTTCTTTACGATGGATCGCTCGATGCTGTACGATGTGTGCGTGTTGATCTCAGGCCCCCCGACACGTAGTCACAACGGCGTAATCGATGATTCACTGGTGTCCTTCTTTCTCTCATCCGAGACGTCTTCGCCGAATACGGGTTGAAAATATTTGAAGCCAATCATAAACGTCAATTCTTTTTCTGCAAATGACTGGCTGCTTCAGATCTTGTAGTTGTTCTGACTATAAGTGAACTTGTCACCGTTGCATGTGTTTTGTTGGCACCACCTTATTCAAGGCCATCAGCAAAGGTATCTCTTTAAATATGAAGTGTGCTGAAAACATTTTAGCCGATGGTCTTGTATCGGTCGTCCGGTTGCTAACGTCCTTTGTGCTTCTGATGTAGCCTTTCGTAACCTTATCACCAGACTGAGCTTTTTGCGTTACTCAGGGAAAGGTAAAGTTATATTAATAGGAGCCGAAGGTTCTGTCTTATCGGCTTTTGCTTAGTATGCCTTTGACTTTTTTCTTGTTGAGGAACTAGAATGCTTTAGGTAAGCATGTTGTCAGGTAACTCACGGTAGCTTCGAAGAACGTCATTTTTGATGAGGCTGAGCGTGTCGTAGAGGACGAATACGAGCTCGGCGGTGCGTGGATGCGTGCACGATGATAACTCCAGCCGATTCATGTATGCATATCGGCCAATTAGTATATTTTCTCGTGTTGTTGTATCTACTGATTCCTTTCCTGAATAGCCGATTCTAAAGATGACATGCAGATAATTAGCTATCGGCCAACTTCCCTCGGCTGACGTATGACTTCTTGATAATCAACCGGCTATTTATAGCAGCATGCAAGTAAATCTGAGTTTGGACTTCATCTCTTTGAACATCTCCATGGAAATCTTCCTTTTACAACGTGCATGTTGTTCTTTGCTTAGCCGATGCATCACTGACACTTTGTTCATAGCTTCTGATAAAATCAACCAATACTTCTCCTTTTTTTTGACTTATCATGATATCGGCCATCAAACTGATTTTACTGGAAAGTTCTTCATCAAATTATATTGCACTTTGTCTTTGTCACTTCTTTCGGCCGAACTTTTATTTGATAAAATAAAAGTTTAACATCATCTCATCGCGATCTGAAAGTGACAAATATTTGGAGAGGATCTGATGTTCGATCAAATGATTGTTGTCCCACCGAGCGTGCCAAAAAGTGTGTTGACGCAAAAAGTGACGCCTCGCGTCAAGGCACACAGCAAGCCGAACGAAGCTGGCTTCAATCGGGTGCCCGGAGCGTTCTGAATCCGGAAACGTGCCAGTCGATTTGACCTGAAAACCAATAAGGAATAAAAGTGTGAGAATACCTTGGAGCATGCCGGGTGAGACCAGACAGTTCCATATGTACGGCTTATAGAAGCTGTTTGTCGGAACAGATTTATAATGTCATTCGGCAAGTATAAAAGATAAAGCTTGTAAACATGTTGAATGTCGAACGCATAAGTAACAAGAAGATAAAGAAGTAAGCTGTAAATATAAATCCATCCAAACAACATATGTATAGGCTAATCCAACTAATCTGCCGCACGTTTAGCCTTCATGAGCCCGTCAGGTGTAAACTTAAGCAAAGCTAATCTACCGCATGATACCACTTGCTATGAGTCCACACCACTCCTCATAATTAGATTAATCCACCGCATGATACGATCTAATTATAAGAAGCTAAAAGCATACATATATCTGAACAGATCTATAAAAACTCATTACTCATGTAAGCTTAACCAGAATCGGCAAACTAGACGAACTGGGGTCCATGAAGAAGAAACATACAAGCCAAGTATGGTTAAACTAATCTAAAACCTGCACCTGCCGCACGGCACCCAGCTCTATCAAAGCCTAAACATGATCGACATGCATGAACCCACAACATGTAACAATCTAGATTGGAAGTCCGTTCGGCCGTCATGATCTTGTAATTAGCAAAGCACAAACAAGCTCGTGCGACAAGGCCGAACGAAGATCAATCTAAATTGGGCAAAAGGTGTTGTACGAATTAAATGAATAAAACATATAACACATGATAACTTGATGAATCTATTAGATCTGCCAAATCTAACAGAGCCGATAACTATTTTTACTCATGACTTAATCCGCCGCACGATACAAGGCATAAGCAAAAACTTCCCGTCATAAGCTTAAATCCGCCGCACGATACTAAGATTAACGTACGAGACTACTTGCATCATATCTAAATCCACCGCATGATACTAGACATGATAGCAAGGTTGCCAGTACTTACGGAGGTCGACGGATCGATGATTCCTCTCAAAGAACTCGACGACACGACTTAGGGACTCGAAAGGTGGCACGGGGCCGGTTTGTATTGATGTGGTTGTGAACAGATTTTACAATAGCCAAGGGTATATATTTATACCCTGGACGCAATACAAGTCCTAAAAGGACACGACTATGAAATATTAAAGGAAAATACAATATTCTTGGCCTTCAACTCCTTTTGGAATCTTCATTGCCTTAATTGTTGTAATTTTGTTGCTCGATCGGCTCTCGCTTCCGTCGTTTCAATGGAAACTCCCTTTTCTCATAATAGCCGACCGCATGAGCAGTTGTCGAATCCTTGGAAACTAGCCGACCGCATGCGTACTTGCCGAATGCCTTATACGTCCATCTCCGCACACTGGACATGCACGCCGTCTTCTAGCCTTTCCTTCATCGTGAAGCCATTCATGCTAAATATAGAAGTGGATGTCGAGAGGTGCATGCTTTATATATATTCCTTCACCGTGAAGCCATTCATGCTAAATATAGAAGTGGACGTCGAGATGTGCATGCTTTATATATATTGCCTTCTTTGCATGCTTGCCACATCACAACGCCACCAAATCCAACTCCTGGCCAATGAGATCAGAACCCTCTGCTTCTTGAATACTCGTTCAATCTGTCACGGTCATAGTCGATTATCCTCGTGATCGGCTTCTCTTGCCATATATATTTCCTGAATGGAGTAACCGACTGCTTGGTCGTCTACCGAATGCTCTTCTCACTGCTCGTTGGGTCCACCTGTCATTTTCTCAATGTTGACCAAAATCCAGTGTTAACAGTGAGGAGCTTGATGATGAGTGCTTGTGACCGCGCCTCCCGTGTTGGGCTTCATCATCACTTGATGAATCATCCCATGTCTTGATGGTGGTGAGGGCTTTGGCCTTGCATCCCTTCTTTTTCTTGTCCTTGGGTGTGAGCTTTTGTTTTGGACAATCCTCCACAAAGTGCCCTCTCTTGCCACATCTATAGCATCCATTTTTTCTTTGCTCTCTTCTTTGATTGGTGAAGAGGCAATCTGCAATTATGATGGGCACACCCTTGACATTGAGCTTGTGGATCATCCTCTTCACTGCTTTCATAAGCTTGAGTGTTTCTTCTTCATCTAAGGAGGAGTCGGATGAGGTGGAGGCTTGATCATCATCACTTGATTCTTCATCTTCATCATCCTCTTCTTCTTCTTCACTTGAGGAGCTTGAGCTTGTCTCAACTTGCTTTTTGCCCTTCATCTTTTTGTGCTCATCACATGTGAGAGCAATGCCTTTGCTTGATGAAGTGGCTTCTTCTTGACCCATCTTGCGTGACATCTCAAATGCCACTAATTTGCCAATGACAATGGTCGGGGTCATGGTGCTCAAGTCCTCCATGTTGTGGAGGATGCTGATGATGGTTGCATACTTGTTCTTTGGAAGCATGGAGATGATCTTCCTCACAATATCCGCATCACCTAGCTCTGTGATTCCTATAGAGCTGAGTTCATTGATAATTAGATTCAAACGAGAATACATATCACGAACAAGCTTATTATCATTCATTTTAAAGGAATCATAACTTGTTTTAGTTAGGTGATGTTTTTGCTCACGTACATTACTTGTACCATCATGGAGCTCATGTAGCTTTAACCAAATTTCATGAGATGTTTGTAAAGTAAAAACTTGGTTAAAGACATCCATGCTAAGCGATTCAAACAAGCAATTTTTAGCTCTAGCATTTAGATGAATTTCTTTTTCATCACCCGCGGTTAACTTGATAGGATTTTTCGGGGGTCTCATCCCATCGTGGGTGACTCTCCAAACACCTAGATCAACGGCTTCTAAATAGCAATCCATCCTAGCACTATAGTAAGGGAAGTTAGTGTCGTCAAAGTGCGGAGGCCTAGAGGTATCCATCTCAACCACTCTTAGGGGCATCGGCTCGAGGGCGGTGAAGCCAAGAGTCCACTAATGAGCCAACCTGGCTCTGATACCAATTGAAGGGACCGTGACACCTAAGAGGGGGGTGAATTAGGCAACTTAAAACTTCTACTCTAAACTATGGCCTCTAATTTCCACCTACTCAAAACCTTTGCCAGAAGGTAAACTATCCAATGTGCAACTAAGGTTTTGCTAGGTGTTTAGCTATCTCTACCGCAAAAGAGTTTTGCAACCTATGATCCAAACCTAGCAACTAAGCTAGGAAAGGTAAAGCACACAATAAAGGTATGCAAGTAAATGCGGAAGCTAAAGAGTGTGGAAGCTAAAATAGCCTGAATCACCCTCGCGTTGCTCGGGGGAGGTTGAGGTTACCCAAAGTTCATCCTATCACTAGTTGACCTACGCGAGGGATCTTTTGTGGTGTCCCGCTGTGTTCCTAGGGAACATCCACCCATTCTCTTGGGTCGTGGACATCACGCACATCGGTTTTACTTTTGGGGTTGATTCTTGGGACAGTGGCAACAAGTTTCTGAAAAGAAATTTTAGGCTCTCATTCACCCCCCCTCTGGTCGCTTTCTGTTAGCACTTTAGGTCCTTCAATTGGTATCGGAGCGGGTTAAGGATCTTCCACCTTAGCCGGTTCCAGATCCACAGAAGGCGACATGGATCGTGGCGTGGGCAAACCGCCGTTTTTCGATGGGACGAACTATGCGTATTGGAAGATACGCATGTCGGCCTATCTGCAGAGTTTGGGTGCTTCCATCTGGGATATTTGCAACTCTGCCGATTACATGGTTTTGGCTGCTCATGTCTCTCAGCTTCTGATCGATGAGCACGATGCCAATAGCCGAGCCCGTAATGCTCTTTTCTCATGCTTGAGCATGAGTGAGTTTGATCGCGTTTCTCACCTCGCTACGGCTCGGGAGATTTGGGCAACCCTCATGCGTTTTCATGAGGGAACCTCTCAAGTCAAAACCCGTCTCTACGAGTAGTTCAAGCGAGAGTATGAGAACTTTCGACATATGCCTGGCGAGAGCATAGAAAGTTTATTCGCTCGCTTTCAGGTGATTGTCAACAGGATGAGGGCTAACAAGAAGTTGTTGCCTTTCGACGATCATGAGAGAGCTTTGAAGCTTTTGCACACTCTTGATCGATCGGTGTGGGATTCCAAGGTTCAGGTGATCATCGAATCGCCTAACTATGAGACCCTCACGTGCGACGAGCTCTTTAGTAAGCTCAAGTCCAGTGAGATCGATGCCATGGCGAGGGCTTCTTATGAAAATCCTTTTGGCCCGTCGATGGCTTTGGTTTCTGGCTCTTCTACTAACACCTCTGAAGGCTTTGCACTTTCCTCTCTTCTTTCTGTCACAGAGGAGCAGCTGGAGTTCATGGGGATGACGAGTTGGCTTTGCTCGCCAACCGGTTCTTGCGGTTCCACAACAACCGCATGAACCGTCGCAACGGAGGAGGACGCTCGGGATGTTTCGAGTGCGGCGACCCCAACCACTTCATCGCCAATTGCCCGAAGAAGAACAAGCAAGTCTTCGGCAAGGCGGAGCATGGGCACAAGTACGACTCCATCAAGCGCAAGGAGAAGTACGTCCCCGCGAAGCACAAGCAGAAGTGCGGCTTCAACAAGGAGTACATCAAGACCAAGTACTTGGAGAAGGCCCAAGCTGAGCAGCGTGCGTTCTTCACCACGCTCAGCGACGTCGACGACTCGGATGACGACTCCGCTTCTTCAAGCGATGACGAGTCTGAGAAGAAGAAGAGGATCGAGGACAAGCTCAACGGCCTCTACTTCTTCGCCGACGACGAGGGCTTCTGCACCATGGCCCTCGGCAAGGAGGTCGACGGCGAGCTGGAGGAGATCCCTCAGAACAACGACGACGACGACACCTCCCAGGTATCTCAGACCCCCGACAAGCGTTCTGCTGAGGTTGAGAAGCTTACTGCCGCGCTCCTTAGTCAGGATAAGTTGCTTAGGCGTGCTGCTAGAGAGCGCAAGGAGTTTAGGCAGAAGTGGGAGGATACGCTGAAGGAACTTGAATCTGTCAAGTCCACCGTAGTTGTTACCGATGAGGAGGAGTATGAGATGTGCACCACACACATGACTGACCTTCTCACTTTGAGAAGCAAGTATGTTGTGTTGGTAGGAGAGGTGGATGAGCTGAAGGCTAGATCCTCGCTGTTGGGTGCATGCAAGTCCTGTGCGGGCTTGCAATCTGAGTTGGCAGAGAAGAATGCCAAGATTGTGTCTCTTGAAGAGGCCAACTCGGGTAGCACATGTGTGGCTAGGTGTGTTTTTTGTGAGGGTTTGGAGATGGAGATCGCTAATGTGAAGCATGACAAGATGCAAACCGAGGAGGAAAACACATACCTACGGACCATCTTGTCATGGGTGTCCAGTGGTGAGCCACAGCTCGGGATGATGATCTCCCAATTCAAGCAAGTTGCTGGAGGTCCAGGTGTAGGTTTTGCTCCGGGTGTTGATGTTTCGTATTTTGGGAAGATTGGAGAGTCGAGTGGTCTTAACCCATGTGAGAAGCCCAACTCCACCACTACTCCCAAGCTTACCAAGATTCCACCCAAAGAGCCTCTCAAGCCTAACACCAAGGATGGGGTCTTTGTTGAACCTCCGAGAGCTCCACCCAAGAAACAATCATGGGCTCCCAAACCAAACCACCTCAAGAACAAGTTGGACACCATGCCACCCATTCAGGAGGAGCTTATGCCACAAAAGGGCAAAGTGATCCACACCCACTACCGTGAGTACCAACAACCCCCTATGAGAGCGGTGAGGTACCACTGTGAGCACTGTGGGAGAGATGGACACTTGAGTGAGTTTTGCTTTCGGCGCAAGAGAGAGGCGCGCCGCGCAAAGAAGATGAACAACACGGACATGTACCATCCTTTCCATAATGTACATGTGCCGGATGTTCAGAGGCGTGCTGTTAGGCCTAGAGGTCCAGAACCTCAAGTTCCTAGGCCTAGGCAGCGGAGAGGTCGTGCCCGGCGGGAGCCTGCAGTTGTTGGCTATGGACCCCGTGGTGGTGGCTTTGTAGTTGAGCGTTTCCCTCCACCACGGTTTGAGTATCGCGATGGACGCTCCTCCCTTAGCGGACCACGTTTTCCTCTACGTGGTGATCGCTCTTCCCGTAGACGTGTTAGAAATGGTTTTTCTGCTAACCGTTCTTTTGAGCAGTCGGCCCAACACTGGTATTCCCCTTATTTCACTAACCCCAGTGTTGGACCGTATGCTCACCCTATGTCTTTTTATTGATGTAGGTAAAACGATTGGAGAACGTTTGGTTGGTGGATTCCGGGTGTTCGAGGCACATGATCGGAAACGCCAAGTGGTTCTCCAGTCTTAGTCCGGTCACCGGAAAGGAGTCTGTCACCTTCGGCGACAATAGTAAAGGTAAAGTGTTGTCTCGTGGGTCGGTGCGAGTTAATGAGTACTTTGTGTTGCGCGATGTTGCTCTTGTTTCTAACTTGTATTTTAATCTTCTCTCTGTTTCGCAACTCTTTGATGACGACTATGAGATTCGTTTTAAGCAGAATCTCAGTCGTATTTTGGACCCTCAGGGCAATCTTGTTTGTGTGATTTCGCCCTTTGGGAAAGTCTTTCGTGCGGATTTCTCGGAGTCGTTTGGAATTTCTCGTTGTCTTTTGGCTGGACCTTCCTCCTCTGATCTTTGGAAGTGGCATAGGAGACTTGGACATTTGAGCTTCGACTTGCTTGCAAGGCTTAGTTCACTTGGCCTAATCCGAGGATTGCCCAAGTTATCCATGGAGAAGGATCTTGTTTGCCATTCTTGTAGACATGGGAAGATGGTTGCCGCTCCCCACCATCCAGTGACTCAGGTCATGACCAAGCGCCCTGGAGAGCTTTTACACATAGACCTTGTTGGTCCGGCTCGGGTGAGCTCAGTTGGGGGGGAAGTGGTATGTGCTTGTTGTTGTTGACGATTTTTTGAGATATTCGTGGGTCTTCTTTTTAGCTGAGAAGACTGAGACTTTCTCCCTTGCTCGCAATCTGATTTTGCGTCTTCAGAACGAGTTCCCTTTGAACTCGATGCGAGCTATTAGGAGTGATAATAGTTCCGAATTCAAAAATTCAGATTTTGAGAAGTTTTGTAACTCTTTGGGTTTAGAGCATCAGTTTTCTTCTCCCTACACACCGCCTCAGAATGGTGTTGTAGAGAGGAAAAATCAGACCCTTGTAGAGATGATGAGACCATGCCAAGGCAGTCGACACTCACCATTAGTTTTAAACATCCATTCAAGGTGAAAGCTAAACTTGTTTCCAAATTATTTAGGTTTCCATCTACAAGGCTACTACTTGGTTTATATGATTATAGATTCAAACACCTTGCTGTAATGGAAGGACAAGATCGTGATATTATCACAACACTACAAGTTGATGGCCTAGCACAATCCTTTGGATTAGAAGGTTTAGAGTCGAGGATGACTCCTTTTCAAGAGGGGGAGGATGATGAGGACATGCCAGCTGTGCACACTACTTCAAGTTCAAATACTGCCAATCAAGGTCCCCTTACAAGAAGTCGTGCTAAGAAACTATAAGAGCAGGTGAATTCTTTCCTTACTAATTGTAATCTTTATACTTCTGAGAATGATATACTACCTAATAGCCCTACTTTGGTTGTACTTAGGAGTATACATGAAGAGAAGTAAGAATCGGACCACAAGAGTCGGACCAGCACAGAGAAGACGGACCAGCAAGAACGGACCAGTGAGATGGCAAAAACGGACCAGTCCAATGGCAAAAACGGACCAGTGCGATGGCAAAAACGGACCAGTGTAAAGAATTACCATAACTTTTGATTCCCTGAAGCTTTTGAGGCCCATGAGGACATTTTGGAAAGCTTGTCGAGTCTACTTTCAAACCCAAGTGGTTTCATCTCATTTGGACTCCGCATCATTGAGTTATGACCGAATAAGTGATAACTAGTCAGAAGTTCAATAGTCTGCATGATGTTCAAGTTCCCATGCAAAACTGTACCATTCTATGATGTTTCGTGGTGAATGCTGCACATGGTGTGAAAGCTTATCAAGTTAACTTTCCAATCCAACAAACAGATCATCATTTGGAGTTCCCAATAAAGAGTTATGGCCAGTTTAGTAGAAACTGCTCTGGAGGCCAGCAGTCACGTGAGTCCACTTCGGGAAGCCATCTCCAGGAGACCTTTCACATTGCTTATCTTCAGAAACTCTATTTCGTTTTCATACCTATCTAGGAGGGTTGTTCCTAGTATAAATATTCCCTACCTCTAAGCTATTTGTAACTTTTGATAAATTGATAAACCACCCCTGCTGTTGCAGCGTGTTCTTGAGTGATCTTACTCAAACCTTTGTTCTTGCGAGTTCTTCTTGGGCTTGTGAGAGATCTCTCTGAGGTCCCCTACTTCGTGCTCTACGGCTTCCGTTCGGCTGCGCCGTATTGTGTGGATTAGTTCCGGATTGTGGTTCTATGGTCGTTCGGAGATCAAGTCGAAGTCTTCGCGGTTTCGGTGTCTCTCTCCCTGTCGCTTGGTCGCATCCAACCTTTGTCAGGTATAAAGCTAGTTATCCCGCTGTTCGCAGCAAGTTATCCTTTGTTTGTAAACCTACTGTCGTGAAGATCGGGCCAATTCATTTCCGATCCAAATCGAAACGTATCAAGAGATGGCTAGGACGATGCTCGATGAGCATAGGACTCCTAGGCGATATTGGGTCGAAGCTATGAGCACTGCATGCTATATTTCCAATCGCATTTTTCTTCGAGCTTTCTTGAAAAGGACTTCTTATGAGTTGCGTTTTGGAAAACTGCCCAAGATAAGTTATTTTAGAGCCTTTGGTTGCCACTGTTTCATTCTTAAGAAAGGCAACCTGGACAAATTTGAGTCTCGTTCTTCTGACGGTGTATTTTTGGGTTATGGCACTCATACTCGCGCATATCGTGTACTTAACCTTGATACTAACTGAGTCATGGAGACATCAGATGTCACCTTCGACGAGACCATGGTTTGTCCTTCTTCTCGTTTTGAGCGTGCAGGTGATCATGAGGTTGGCGAGCCTCTTTTTGATGATGAGGAAGAAGGTGTTGAAGGGATGGACGACCCAGCACCTCCTCCACCTGTTGTGCCGCAAAGAGCGGCTTCTACTACGACTCACGACCCCGATCCCTCTTCTTCGACTTGGGGGTCGTGGGATCCGCCACCCCGAGCGGTACCTTTTGTACCCGGGGAGGCACCAGCTGCTGTTGAGGGGGAGATCACATCAGCTCGGGAGGCGCCACGACACATTCAGTGCCAACACCCGCCTCAACAGATGATCGGCAGCATCGGCGAACGTGTCACTCGGTCAAGGTCACAACAAATCTCTCACTTTGCTCATTCTGCATTTGTTGCTGATTTTGAACCCCAAGATATTGGACATGCTTTATCTAATCCGGACTGGGTCAATGCCATGCATGAGGAGCTTGAAAATTTTGAAAGAAATCGGGTTTGGGTTTTGGTTCCTTTTCCTCCTGAGTGTCACCCTATTGGGACAAAATGGGTTTTCAAAAACAAACAAGGAGAGGATGGCGATGTTATGAGAAACAAGGCCAGACTTGTAGCCCAGGGGTATAGTCAGAAGGAGGGGATAGACTATGAGGAGACTTTTGCTCCTGTAGCTCGTTGGGAGGCAATTAGAATACTCTTGGCTTTTGCTGCATCCAAAGGGTTTAAACTTTTTCAAATGGATGTCAAGAGTGCTTTCTTAAATGGCTACATAGAAGAGGAAGTATATGTGAGACAACCCCCCGGTTTCGAAAATCCCAAGTTTCCGAACCATGTTTTTAAACTTCACAAAGCTTTATATGGTTTGAAACAAGCCCCTAGAGCCTGGTATGATAGATTGAAAACCTTTTTGCTTGCTAAGGGTTTTAAAATGGGATGTGTGGATAAAACGCTTTTTCTCCTCAAGCAAGGCATGGATACTCTCTTGGTCCAGATTTACGTGGATGATATCATTTTCGGTGGTTCTTCTCACGCTTTGGTTGCCAAGTTTGCAGACACTATGAGCAGGGAGTTTGAGATGAGCATGATGGGCGAGTTCACGTTTTTCCTCGGGTTGCAAATCAAGCAATCCTGAGAGGGGACGTTCGTGCACCAGGGCAAGTATACCAAAGACATCCTGAAGAAGTTCGACATGGGTGAGGCCAAGCCTCTTCCAACACCCATGCCGACCACGACGGCCCTGGATGCGGATGTGGATGGAGAAGTTGTGGACCAGAAGGAGTACCGGAGTATGATCGGGTCGTTGTTGTACCTGACGGCGACACGCCCGGACATCCAGTTCGCGGTGTGTCTGTGCGCACGATTTCAGTCGTCGCCGCGCACTTCTCACCGTCAGGCAGTCAAGCGCATTATGAGGTACTTATGCTTCACTCCAGAGTTTGGGATTTGGTATTCTGCTTCCTCCACCCTCTCCCTTTGCGGTTACTCTGATGCTGATTTTGCTAGTTGCCATATTGATCGCAAGTCCACTTCTGGGACTTGCCAGTTTATTGGTTCTTCTCTTGTATTGTGGTCTTCTCGCAAGCAGTCTAGTGTTGCCCAGTCTACCACGGAGGCTGAGTATGTTGCTGCGGCTAGCTGCTGTTCCCAATTGCTTTGGATGATGGCCACTTTGCGTGATTTTGGTCTGAGCTTTTCTCGCGTTCCTTTGCTTTGTGACAGCACGAGTGCTATTAGCGTTGCTAAGAACCCCGTGCTTGAAGGACCGAGAAGCAACCAGAAAGCGACCAGAGGGGGGGTGAATGGGAGCTTCAAATTTTTCTTACGGAAACTATCAGCCACTGTCCCGAGAATCATCCCAAAAAGCAAACCCTAGAGCTTGCAAGTGTCCACGACCCTAGATGTAGGGTGGATGCTTCCAAGAAGCACAGCGAGACACTATACAACTCTAGAAAGCCAACGCAAAAGACGGAAACCTAATCCGAGATCGCACGAACAAACGGCGAACGAAACAGCGCAGTCACAGCAGCATCGGATGCTGGAGAGCGTCCGATGCCCAAACACCTGCAGCGTCCGATGTAAACAGTGCCAGAGCAAAACCTTACTGGACACGCATCGGAAGCTGCATCGGAAGCTGATAGCGTCCGATGCCTAGCCAACGGACGCGTCCGATGCAAACAGTGCGTCTCTGAAACCTTACTGGACTGGCGTCGGATGCTGTGAACAGAGGTCACTCAGCGTCCGATGCAACACCCCCGGCACATCCGATGGACAACGGAGCGTCCGATGGTCTGGGCAGGAGCGTCCGATGCCCTACGTCCGATGTCAACTCAAAAACACCAGACTGACACGTGTCACCGGAGCATCCGATGCTATGAACAGCAGCGTCCTATGCTCCCGTGACGAGCGTCCGATGCCCTCGAAAACTGCGCAGTTCTTCGGTGATTCAACCCGATCTCCTCCGAATCAATTGCTCTAGGCCTAGGATTCAATCTGAGGAGTCACAAGGATGTTAGTGAGCTACTCCTAAGAGATCATGGCTTGAACCTAACTCCAAATCGGTGAATCGAAAGAATTCGGGGCAAAGGAGCAAAAACGTGATCCAAAACTAAAATCGATCGATCTCCTAGACCGTGAGGTTTGAGAGCGATTCCTTTGGTGGAAAGACTTGCCTCACGATCTAGAACAACTTGGTTCAAGTGGATTTGCAAGAGACACACCAAGCAAAAAGATCAAGCGACGGGAAGAACGTGGAGAAAAGGACTCCGCGAAGAACACGAACAAAACGCGAATCACACCCACGAACTCGAGTCAAAGACGCGAATCAAGTCATCGATCTGTGCTCCAAGGTGAGGATATGGCCTCACTTCCTCAAATCACCAGTACACAGAGTGGAGTCTCTCTGCGGATCTCAACTAGCTAAAGCAGGGGATGGGAGAGCAGGAAAACCTAGCAAATGAAAGCAACTAACTGAGATAGGAAGGGAGGAGGGTGTCTCCCTCTACTTATACTAACCTAGCCTAAGCCTAATTCCTACTCTACCCCTCACTACTGTAATTACAGAGCGGGCCAGGAAAACCCTAAGGCTATTCTGGTCCACCCGAGTGGTAGGTGTATCGGACGGCCACGCCCGCACTGGCCAAAGCGTTGCCTTGACGCAACCTCCGGATAGCCGCCACGTGTCGTCCTCGCTCTGCACCCCCGGTTTTGTGGCCCAAACCGGGAAACCAGCCTTTTCCAGCAGTCCCTGGTTTTGAGGCCCAAACCAGGAAACCCGCAGCGCCCAGGTTTTGAGGCCCAAACCTGGAAACCCTCCGTCGCCCGAGTTTTGAGGCCAAACTCGGAAACCCTCAGCCCGAGTTTTGTGGCTCAACTCGGAAACCCACAGCCCGAGTTTTGTGGCTCAACTCGGAAACCCAGCACCCAGGTTTTGAGGCCCAAACCTAGAAACCGTCCACCGGTAGTTTTTCTCTGGCTCAACTACCAAACCGGAGCTGTAGAGGGGATGCACCGCCCGTGCACCCCGTCCACCGACACTTGTCCCCAGGTCCTTGACCCGAGCAACAACGTGCCCCGCAGTTCTTCGCTTGTCGCTGTCCCAGGCTGTCAGCCACCACAGCTGATCCTCAGGCATCCAGTCCTTCAGTCCAAGCCTCACGTCCGCCCTTCACCGCTCGGTACATCAGCATGGCACGTCCGCCGCACGGCACGCCCATCCTTCACCGCACCCGGTCCATCGGCATAGCACGTCTCAACTTGACCTTCACCTAGCCCTCGATCACTGTCTCCGTGCTCGACACCTGCACAACACAAGCCAAAGACCCTGCGATCAAACCCGTTGACAATCACTCATCACTCAGAGACCCGGCATACACTCATGTATCCGCAATCTCCCCCTTTATGAGTGCATTGTCAACTACACACTCAAATCATAAGAGAAGAAGGGAGGAAGGAGAAAGAGAGAAAACTCGACCAAATGACCCAAAAGCATAGCAAGGCCGAAGAAGGTCAAGTGGGAAGAGCGAAAGAACTTGGTCCCCAAAGACATGGGCAACGGCTCGACGCAACCAAGCAAAGCAAAGCTAGCCCTCAAGAAGAGGTAGAACAGGCTCAACACCGCTAGCAAATCCCAATCGAAAAATGTCGAAGCAAAATGCTAGTCCCTCAAGATAGAGGCACAGAGGCTCAACACAACTAGCAAAGAAAGCTCGATACCAACGCCTTACGGCCAAACACGCTTCGCGCCAATTGGAACCCGATCGAAATGTCTCCGAGCCAAAAGAGAATGCTCCGATCCAATTGAAGATCCAATTTGAAAGACGAAAGCCAAAACGTTTGCTAGTTCCTCAAGACAGAGGCAAAGGCTCAACACAACTAGCAACACTCCCCCTCGACAAGTGCAAGAGCAACTAGGAAAAATTCCCCCTTAGATCCAACATGAGAAGAACACAAAGATCTGAGATTTGAAATTCTCCCCCTTAACGAAAACTCCCCCTTAGTTGGACACTTAGGAGCATATGATTTGCAATTTATCCTCCTTAGTTGAAAATGCACTTATCAAGTAAAAAGTTCTCCCCCTTAGAAAATGCACCAAGCAAAAGTGCCAAACAGAGAGAAACTCCCCCTTCCAACATGCATATGAAGTCAGAAATGCATGTTAGTAGCTTCAGGCGTATAATCAAAAGAGTGCAAGAATGCTCTAAACAGTATAGCTCTAATGACACAACTAAGCACTCAAATAGCAAAGGCTCAAACTGATCACCAGATGTGAAATATGAACATATGAGCAAATGAGCAGTTTTGAGTCAAAAGGATATTCACCATCAAAATAGCACTAAACAAGTATAGGTAGGAGTCTAAACAAGTGCTAAGCATGTATGAAAGGTGAACTACCCCTAGCAAAGTTCAAACATCATGCTGATACCAATTGAAGTGCTCGTGAGTTCAGTTTTATTCGGAGGTTGCAGCGGAGAAACTTCACAAGTTTAATTTTCAGCATGTGAGTGCGAGAGGTTGAAAGCTTGTCCTTGCCTAACTTTTCAACCGAGCGAAGCCTATGCCGAAGCAATCAGAAGCTTAAAGCCACGGTTTCGGTCATACACTACACGGCTCAAGTTTAACTCAAAGTGCAATGAGAAACAGTCTCAATACCGTGAGGTGTTGACAAGCAATCCCATCTCGATCTTTTCAATTTACTAAAACTTGGTTCAAATTTTAAGCAAGATATGAATAGACCAAGCAAGTGAATGACTCAGAACTAGAGACATAGCAACCGAGCATACATGTAAAGCAGGAGTAAACTCAACACATCCTACACAAGCTAGTTGCATATCTCAATGGTGAACATTTTCAGTTTTTAAGTTATTAAGCATATTCACCATTTCAAAATAGCTCAGCTCATAACATGTACTAGTGATCAGAAAGAGCATAAGCTACAAGTATCCATCATAAGCATCAGAGCATACTAAACAGAGCATAGTTACATTCTAGTGATTATAAACATGAAGCTCATAATGTAAATGCGTATGCTAAAATGCAAAAGAAAAGAAAGACAAACGAAAAGAGTCAGTCTATACAAGATCCAAAATGTTTCCCCCATCTAAAAGGGAAAACATACACCAAGCTCACCCCTCAACCGGTTAAAGGTTGATTCGTCTAAAGGCTTGGTGAAAATAACAGCCAGTTGATGGTGAGTATCGACATGGCGAAGGTCGATATCACCCTTCTCCTGGTGGTCTCGCAGAAAATGAAAGCGCACATCGATGTGTTTGGTCTTCGAGTGAAGCACGGGGTTCTTAGCAACGCTAATAGCACTCGTGCTGTCACAAAGCAAAGGAACACGAGTAAAGCTCAGACCAAAATCACGCAAAGTGGCCATCATCCAAAGCAACTGGGAACAGCAGCTAGCCGCAGCAACATATTCAGCCTCTGTAGTAGACTGAGCGACACTAGACTGCTTGCGAGAAGACCACGAAATAAGAGAAGAACCAATAAACTGGCAAGTCCCAGAAGTGGACTTGCGCTCTATACGGCAACCAGCAAAATCGGTATCCGAATAACCGCAAAGGAAGAGGGTGGAGGAAGCAGAATACCAAATCCCAAACTCAGGAGTGAAACGAAGGTACCTGAAGATGCGCTTCACCGCCTGACGGTGAGAAGTGTGCGGCGACGCTTGAAAGTGCGCACATAGACACACCGCGAACTGGATGTCCGGGCGTGTCGCCGTCAGGTAGAGGAGCGACCCGATCATGCTGCGGTACTCCTTCTGGTCCACTGCTTCTCCATCCAAGTCCGCATCCAGGGCAGTCGTTGTCGACATGGGTGTTGGAAGAGGCTTGGCCTCACCCATATCGAACCGCTTCAGCAAGTTCTTGGTGTACTTGCCCTGGTGCACGAACGTCCCTTCTCGGGATTGCTTAATTTGCAACCCGAGGAAGAATGTCAGCTCGCCCATCATGCTCATCTCAAACTCCCTGCTCATTATATCTGCAAACTTGGCAACCAAAGCGTGAGAAGAACCACCGAAAATGATATCATCCACGTAAATCTGGACCAAGAGTGTGTCTTTGCCTTGCCTGAGGAGAAAGAGCGTTTTATCTACACATCCCATTTTAAAACCCTTAGCAAGCAAAAAGGTTTTCAACCTATCATACCAGGCTCTAGGGGCTTGTTTCAAACCATATAAAGCTTTGTGGAGTTTAAAAACATGGTTTGGAAACTTGGGATTTTCGAAACCGGGGGGTTGCTCAACATAAACTTCTTCTTCTATGTAGCCGTTTAAGAAGGCACTCTTGACATCCATTTGAAAGAGTTTAAAACCTTTGGATGCAGCAAAAGCCAAGAGTATCCTAATGGCCTCCAAACGAGCTACAGGAGCAAACGTCTCCTCAAAGTCTATCCCCTCCTTCTGGCTATAGCCTTTTGCTACAGGCCTGGCCTTGTTTCTAACAACATGGCCATCCTCTCCTTGCTTGTTTTTTAAAACCCATTTTGTCCCAATAGGCTTACACTCAGGAGGAGGAGGAACTAGAACCCAAACCCGATTTCTCTCAAAATTTTCTAACTCCTCATGCATGGCATTGACCCAGTCCGGATCCGTCAATGCGTGTCCAACATCTCGGGGCTCAAAATTAGCAACAAAAGCAGAATGAGCAAAGTGCGAGATATGTTGTGACCTGGACCGAGTGACACGTTCGTTGATGTCGCCGATCATCTGCTGAGGCGGGTGCTGGCGCTGGATGTGTCGAGGCGCCTCCCGAGCTGAAGTAGCTTCCCCCTCAACAGCAGCTGGTGCCTCCCCGGGTACAAAAGGTACTGCTCGGGGTGGCGGATCCCACGGCCCCCAGGAAGAAGAAGTGTCGGGGCCGTGAGTTGTCGTAGAAGCCGCTCCTTGCGGCAAGGCAGGTGGAGGGGGTGCTGGATCATCTATACCTTCAGCACCCTCTTCCTCGTCATCGAAAAGAGGTTCACCAACCTCATGATCACCTGCACGCTCAAAACGAGAAGAAGGAGAAACAAGAGTCTCGTCGAAGGTGACATCTGATGTCTCCATGACTCGGTTAGTGTCAAGGTTAAGTACACGATAAGCTTGAGTGTGAGTGCCATAACCCAAAAACACACCGTCAGAAGAACGAGACTCAAACTTGTCCAGGTTGCCTTTCTTCAATATAAAACAATGGCAACCGAAGACTCTAAAATAACTCACCTTGGGCTGGCGGCCAAAACGCAACTCATAAGAAGTCTTTTTCAAGAATGCTCTCAGAAAAATGCGATTTAAAATATAGCACGCAGTGTTCAAAGCTTCGGCCCAATATCGCCTAGGAGTCCTATGCTCATCGAGCATCGTCCTGGCCATCTCAACAAGGGTCCGATTCTTCCTCTCTACAACACCATTCTGGGGCGGTGTGTAGGGGGAAGAAAACTGGTGCTCCAAACCCAAAGAGTTACAAAACTTCTCAAAATCCGAATTCTTGAATTCGAAACCATTATCACTCCGAATTGCTCGCTTCGAGTTCAAAGGGAACTCGTTCTGAAGACGCAAAATCAGATTATGAGCAAAGGAGAAAGTCTCGGTCTTCTCAGCTAAGAAGAAGACCCACGAATATCTCGAAAAGTCATCAACAACAACAAGCACATACCACTTCCCACCAACCGAGCTCACCCGAGCCGGACCAACAAGGTCCATGTGCAAAAGCTCTCCGGGGCGCTTGGTCATGACCTGAGTCACTGGGTGGTGAGGAGCAGCAACCATCTTCCCGTGTCTACAAGAGTGGCAAACCAGATCCTTCTCCATATGTAACTTGGGCAATCCTCGGATTAGGCCAAGTGAACTAAGCCTTGCAAGCAAGTCGAAGCTCAAATGTCCAAGTCTCCTATGCCACTTCCAAAGATCAGAAGAAGGGGATCCGGCCACAAGACAACGAGAAGTGCCAAAAGACTCCGAGAAATTCGCACGAAAGACTTTTCCAAAGGGCGAAATTAAACATACAAGATTGCCCTGAGGATCCAAAATACGACTGAGATTCGATTTAAAACGAATCTCATAGTCATCATCAAAAAGTTGCGAAACAGAAAGAAGGTTAAAATGCAAGTTAGAAACAAGAGCAACATCGCGCAACACAAAGTGCTCATTAACTCGCACAGACCCGCGAGACAAAACCTTACCTTTGCTATTGTCGCCGAAGGTTATGTACTCCTTTCCGGCGACTGGACTAAGGCTGGAGAACCACTTGGTGTTTCCGGTCATGTGTCTCGAGCAACCGGAATCCACCAACCAAACGTTCTCCAACCGCTTAACCTACATCAATAAAAAGACATAGGGTGAGCATACGGTCCAACACTGGGGTTAGTGAAGTGAGGATAAAACCAGTGTTGGGCCGGCTGCTCAAAAGAACGGTTAGCAGAAAAACCATTCCTAGCACGTCTACGAGGGAAGCGATCACCACGCTGAGGAAAACATGGTCCGCTGGGAAAGGAGCGCTCACCGCGATACTCAAAACGCGGTGGGGGAAAACGCTCAACTACAAAGCCTCCGCCACGGGGTCCATAGCCTACAACAGCAGGCTCCCGCCGGGCACGCTCTCTACGAGGCCTACGCCTAGGAACTTGAGGCTCAGGGCCTCTAAGCCTAGCGTCTCTCCTCGGAGCTCTCTGCTGCTGCCTAGCCCTGGGAACTTGAGGTTCTGGACCTCTGGGCCTAGCAGCTCTCCTCTGGACGTCCGGCCCATGCACACCATGGAAAGGGTGGTACATGTCCGGGTTATCCATCTCCCGAGCACGGCGCGCCTCTCTCTTGCGCCGAAAACAGAACTCACTCAAGTGGCCATCTCTCCCACAAAAATCACACTGGTACCTCACCACACGCAAAGGGGGTTCTTGGTACACAGGGCTGTGGGTGTGACTCACTTTGCCCTTCTTAGGCAAGCACTCCTCTCTGATGGGTGGCATGGCATCAAGCTTGTTTTTGAGGTGGTTCGGCTTGGGTGCCCATACTTGGTTCTTGGGAGGAACTCTCGGAGGTTCCTCAACCACACCATCCTTGGTGGTAGGCTTGGCAGGCTCTTTGGGTGGAAGCTTGGTTAGTTTGGGAGCAGTGGTGGAGTTGGGCTTCTCACATGGGTTCAAACCACTAGACTCTCCAATCTTCCCAAAAGCAGAAAGATCAACACCCGGAGCAAAACCTACACCAGGAGCACCAGCAGCTCGCTTGAATTGGGAGATCATCATCCCGAGCTGCGGCTCACTACAGGAGACCCATGACAAGATGGTCCGAAGGTATGTGTTTTCTTCCTCGGTTTGCATCTTGCCATGCTTCACATTGGCAATTTCCATCTCCAAGCCCTCGCACAAAGCGCATCTCGCCACACACGTGCTATCTGAGCTGGCCTTCTCTAAAGACTCAAGCTTAGCATTCTTCTCTGCCAACTCAGATTTCAAGACAGGACAAGTCTTGCACGCACCCAACAGGGAAGGTCTAGCCTTCAGCTCATCCACCTCTCCTACCAACGCCGCATACTTACCTCTCAAGGTGAGAAGGTCAGTCATGTGCGTGGTGCACATCTCACACTCAACCTCCTCCGACACGACCACGGTGGACTTAGCAAACTCAAGCTCTCTCACTGTGTCCTCCCACTTCTGCCTAAACTCCTTGCGCTCTCTAGCGGCACGCCTAAGCAGTTTATCTTGGCTAAGGAGGGCAGCAGTAAGCTTCTCAACCTCGGAAGAAAGCTCGTCGTAGGTGAGAGATACCTGGGAGGTGTCGTCGTCGTCGTCGTTCCGAGGGTGTTCTCCAGCTCACCGTCGACCTCATCTCCGAGAGCCATGGTGCAGAGACCGTCGTCGTCGGCGAAGAAGCAGAGGCCATTCAGCTTGTCCTCGATCCTCTTCTTCTTCTCGGACTCGTCGTCACTTGAAGAAGCAGAGTCGTCATCCGAGCCGTCGACGTCGCTGAGCGTGGCGAAGAACGCGTGCTGCTCAGCCTGGGCCTTCTCCAAGTACTTCTTCTTGATGTACTCCTTGTTGAAGCCGCCTCTCTTCTTGTGCTTTGGAGGGACGTACTTCTCCTTGTGCTTCACGGAGTCGTACTTGTGCCCATGGTCGCCCTTCCCCGAATGCTTGTTCTTCTTGGGCAGTTGGCGATGAAGTGGTCGGGGTCGCCGCACTCATAGCATCCTGAGCGTCCTCCTCCGCGGCGACGGTTCATACGGTTGTTGTGGAACCGCGAGAACCGGTTAGCAAGCAGAGCCAACTCGTCATCCCCCAGCGACTCAAGCTGGTCCTCTGTGACAGAGAAGAGTGAAGAGAGTGCAAAGCCAGCAGAGGGGTTAGCAGAAGAACCAGAAACCAAAGCCATAGTCGGGCCAGAAGGATTCGCATAAGAAGCCCTCGACATGGCGTCAATCTCACTGGACTTGAGCTTACTGAAGAGCTCGTCGCAGGTGAGGGTCTCATAGTTCGGCGATTCGATGATTGCCTGAACTTTGGAATCCCACACCGAGCGATCAAGAGTGTGCAAGAGCTTCAAAGCACGCTCATGATCGTCAAAAGGCAACTGCTCTCGGTTAGCCCTCATCCTGTTGACAATCACCTGAAAGCGAGCGAATAAACTCTCTATGCTCTCGCCAGGCTGATTTCGGAAGTTCTCGTACTCTCGCTTGAACGACTAGTAGAGTCGGGTTTTGACTTGAGAGGTGCCCTCATGGAAACGCATGAGGGTGTCTCAGATCTCCCGAGCCGTAGCGAGGTGAGAAACACGATCAAACTCTCCCACGCTCAAACACGAAAAGAGAGCATTACGGGCTCGGCTATTGGCTTCGTGCTGATCGATCTGTTGCTGAGTAACACGAGCAGCCAAGACCACGTAATCAACAGAGTTGCAAATATCCCAAATAGAAGCACCCAAACTCTGCAGATAGGCCGACATGCGTATTTTCCAGTACGCATAGTTCGTCCCATCGAAAAACGGCGGTTTGCCCACGCCGCGATCCATGTCGCCTTCTGTGGATCTGGAACCGGCTAAGGTGGAAGATCCTTAACCCGCTCCGATACCAATTGAAGGACCGAGAAGCAACCAGAAAGCGACCAGAGGGGGGGTGAATGGGAGCTTCAAATTTTCCTTACGGAAACTATCAGCCACTGTCCCGAGAATCACCCCAAAAAGCAAACCCTAGAGCTTGCAAGTGTCCACGACCCTAGATGTAGGGTGGATGCTTCCAAGAAGCACAGCGAGACACTATACAACTCTAGAAAGCCAATGCAAAAGACGGAAACCTAATCCGAGATCGCACGAACAAACGGCGAACGAAATAGCGCAGTCACAGCAGCATCGGAGCTGGAGAGCGTCCGATGCCCAAACACCTGCAGCGTCCGATGTAAACAGTGCCAGAGCAAAACCTTACTAGACACGCATCGGAAGCTGCATCGGAAGCTGATAGCGTCCGATGCCTAGCCAACGGACGCGTCCGATGCAAACAGTGCGTCTCTGAAACCTTACTGGACTGGCGTTGGATGCTGTGAACAGAGGTCACTCAGCGTCCGATGCAACACCCCCGGCACATCCGATGGACAACGGAGCGTCCGATGGTCTGCGCAGGAGCGTCCGATGCCCTGCGTCCGATGTCAACTCAAAAACACCAGACTGACACGTGTCACCGGAGCATCCGATGCTATGAACAGCAGCGTCCGATGCTCCCGTGATGAGCGTCCGATGCCCCCGAAAACTGCGCAGTTCTTCGGTGATTCAACCCGATCTCCTCCGAATCAATTGCTCTAGGCCTAGGATTCAATCTGAGGAGTCACAAGGATGTTAGTGAGCTACTCCTAAGAGATCATGGCTCGAACCTAACTCCAAATCGGTGAATCGAAAGAATTCGGGGCAAAGGAGCAAAAACGTGATCCAAAACTAAAATCGATCGATCTCCTAGACCGTGAGGTTTGAGAGCGATTCCTTTGGTGGAAAGACTTGCCTCACGATCTAGAACAACTTGGTTCAAGTGGATTTGCAAGAGACACACCAAGCAAAAAGATCAAGCGACGGGAAGAACGTGGAGAAAAGGACTCCGCGAAGAACACGAACAAAACGCGAATCACACCCACGAACTCGAGTCAAAGACGCGAATCAAGTCATCGATCTGTGCTCCAAGGTGAGGATATGGCCTCACTTCCTCAAATCACCAGTACACAGAGTGGAGTCTCTCTGCGGATCTCAACTAGCTAAAGCAGGGGATGGGAGAGCAGGAAACCCTAGCAAATGAAAGCAACTAACTGAGATAGGAAGGGAGGAGGGTGTCTCCCTCTACTTATACTAACCTAGTCTAAGCCTAATTCCTACTCTACCCCTCACTACTGTAATTACAGAGCGGGCCAGGAAAACCCTAAGGCTATTCTGGTCCACCCGAGTGGTAGGTGTATCGGACGGCCACGCCCGCACTGGCCGATGCGTTGCCTCGACGTAACCTCCGGATAGCCGCCACGTGTCGTCCTCGCTCTGCACCCCCGGTTTTGTGGCCCAAACCGGGAAACCAGCCTTTTCCAGTAGTCCCTGGTTTTGAGGCCCAAACCAGGAAACCCGCAGCGCCCAGGTTTTGAGGCCCAAACCTGGAAACCCTCCGTCGCCCGAGTTTTGAGGCCAAACTCGGAAACCCTCAGCCCGAGTTTTGTGGCTCAACTCGGAAACCCACAGCCCGAGTTTTGTGGCTCAACTCGGAAACCCAGCACCCAGGTTTTGAGGCCCAAACCTGGAAACCGTCCACCGGTAGTTTTTCTCTGGCTCAACTACCAAACCGGAGCTGTAGAGGGGATGCACCGCCCGTGCACCCCGTCCACCGACACTTGTCCCCAGGTCCTTGACCCGAGCAACAACGTGCCCCGCAGTTCTTCGCTTGTCGCTGTCCCAGGCTGTCAGCCACCACAGCTGATCCTCAGGCATCCAGTCCTTCAGTCCAAGCCTCACGTCCGCCCTTCACCGCTCGGTACATCAACATGGCACGTCCGCCGCACGGCACGCCCATCCTTCACCGCACCCGGTCCATCGACACAGCACGTCTCAACTTGACCTTCACCTAGCCCTCGATCACTGTCTCCGTGCTCGACACCTGCACAACACAAGCCAAAGACCCTGCGATCAAACCCGTTGACAATCACTCATCACTCAGAGACCCGGCATACACCCATGTATCCGCAGTGCTGCACTCTAAGGCCAAACACATTGATGTGCGCTTCCATTTTCTGTGAGACCACTATGAGAAGGGTGATATTGACCTTCGCCATGTCGATACTCATCATCAGTTGGCTGATATTTTCACCAAGCCTTTGGACCAATCAACTTTTGCTAGGTTGAGAGGTGAGCTTGGTGTATGTTTCCCCTTTTAGATGGGGGAAACATTTTGGTTCTTGTATTATAAACTGACTTTTTGTTTTTCCATTGGTTTCTTCATGCATCTTTGCATTTCATCTTGCATATTTACATTCAGAGCTTCATGTATATAATCCTTAGAATGTGACTATGCTCTGCTTAGTAGTTGCTCCGATGCTTTATGTTGATGCTTGTAGCTTATGCTCTTTCTGATCGCTAATACATGTTGTGAGCTGAGCTAGTTTTTGAATGGTGGACTTGTTTAATGAACCTCAAATCTGAAAATGTTCATCATTGAGATATGCAACTAGCATGTGTAGGATGTGTAGAATTCACTCGTGCTTTTCATATATGCTAGGTTGCTATGTCTCTAGTTCTGAGTCATTCACTTGCTTGGTATGTTCATATTCTGCTTTAATTCTGAACCAAGTCAAGTGAATTAGAAAGATCGAGATGGGATTGTTTGTCAGCACATCACAGTTTCAAGACTGTTTCTCATTGCACTTTGAGTTAAACTTGAGTTGTGTAGTGTATGACCGAAACTGTTGCTTTAAGCTTCTGATTGCTTCTGCATAGGCTTCGCACAGTTGAAAAGTTAGGCAATGACAAGCTTTCAACCTCTCGCAATCATATGCTGAAATTTAAACTTGTGTAATTTAACCGTTGCAACTCCGATAAAATTTGGATACACAAGTCTATGTTTCATTCTATAGCATGATGATTGAACCTTGCTAGGGGTAGTTCACCTTGTATACATGTTTAGCACTTGGATGACTTCCTGTCTATACTTGTTTGGTGCTATTTTGATGGTGAATACCTTTTTGGCTAAAAACTGCTCATTTTGCTCACATGTTCATATTTTGTATTTGGTAATCAGTTTGAGCCTTTGCTAGCATTCTGTGCATTTTATGAGTCATCGGATCAGCACTCTGTCTAAGCATCTTCATACTCTATCGACTATATTCCTGAAGCTGCTAATTTGCATATTGACTCATATGCATTTTTGGAAGGAGGAGTTACTCTGTCAAGGGGGAGAAACGAGCGTGTTGGTGCATTTTTCTTTGCTTGATGATGCATTTTCAACTAAGGGGGAGAAATTGCAAATCATTTGTCCAGTGTTCAACTAAGGGGGAGCTTGCTCGTTTTGCTTGATGCTGAGTTTTTGAGCATCTTCAGTTGGTTCGGAGCATTTGTGGTGGCTAGTTGTGTTGAGTCTTTGCCTCTTTCTTGAGGGACTAGCATCTTTGCTTTTTATGCTCTTCAGCTGATTTCTAGGTCTCGTCAGTTGGTATCGAGCTTCCTCGCTAGTGGTGTTGAGCCCGTTCTGCCTCTGTTTTGCTTGATTTTCAGTTGGTTTTCCAATTGATATCAAGTTTTCTTGCTAGCGGTGTTGAGCCTGTTCTACCTCATCTTGAGGGCTAGCTTTGCTTTGCTTGGTTGCGTCGAGCTGTTGCCCATGTCTTTGGGAACCAAGTTGTTTTGCTCTTTCCACTTGAACTTCTTCGACTTTGCTATGCTTTTGGGTCATTTGGTCGAGTTCTCTCTCTTTCTTCCTTCCTTCTTCTATTCATTATGATTTGTGTTGGTAGTTGACAATGCACTCATCAAGGAGGAGATTGCGGATACATGGGTGTATGCCGAGTCTCTGAGTGATGAGTGATTGTCAACTGGGATAATGCGCATGTTCTTTGGCTTGTGTTGTGCAGGTGTCGAGCACGGATACTGTGATCAGAGGCAAGGTGAAGGTCAAGTTGAGACGTGCCGTGCCGATGGACCGAGAGTGGCGAAGGGCGGACGTGAGGCTTGGACTGAGGGACCGGTGGCCCGAGGATCAGCTGTGGTGGCGGGCAGCCTGGGACAGCGACGAGCGAAGACTTGCGGGCACAGTGCTGCTTGGGTCGAGGACCTGGGGACACGTGTCGGTGGACGGGGTGCACGGGAGATGCATCCCCTCTACGGCTCGGTTTGGTGGTTGAGCCATAGAAAAACCACCGAGTGGACGGTTTCCAGGTTTGGGCCTCAAAACCTGGGCGCTGATGGTTTCCGAGTTTGGGCCACAAAACTCGGGCTGAGGACGGTTTCCAGGTTTGGGCCTCAAAACCTGGGTGCTGCGGGTTTCTGAGTTTGGGCCACAAAACTCAGGCGATGGTCGGCTGGTTTCCCGGTTTGGGCCTCAAAACCGGGGGTTGGTCGTGAAGGTTGGTTTCCCGGTTTGGGCCTCAAAACCGGGGGGCGAAGTCCAGGAAAAGGACGAGCGGAGCGGTGGCGGCACGTGGCGGCAATCGGTGAGGTTGCGTCGAGGCAACGCTACCAGTTGTGCGAGCATGGCCGTCGGATCACTAGCATCTTTGAGTTGGTCAAGAATAACCCTAAGGTTTAGCTGGCTCGCTCTGTAATTAGAGAGGGGTAGAGTAAGAATTAGAATTAGGATAAGTAGAGGGAGACACCCTCCTCCCATTCTATCTCAGACATTTGCTCTTTGCCTTCTAGGTTTTCCTGCTCTCCCAATCCCCTGTTATAGCAACTGAGATCCGCAGAGAATCATACCTCTGTGTACTGGAGATTTTGAGGAAGTGAGACCGTAATCTCACTGTTGTAGCGTGTGGTAGTCACACGGTTGCAAATTCGTGGTTGTGATTTGCGTTTTGTTCTCGTTCTTCGCGGATTGCTTTTCTCCACGTTTTTCCCGTCGATCGATCTCTTTGTTCGTTGCGTCTCTCGCGATTCCATTTGAACTGAGTTGAACTAGATCGTGAGGCACTTCTTTCTACCGAAGGAATTCACCTCTAACCTCGCGAGCTAGTAGATCGGTCAATTTTCGTTTCGGGTCAAGTTTTTCTCCCTTCCCCCGAATTTCTTTGATTCATCGATTTGGAGATAGGTTCGAGCCATGATCTCTTAGAGATAGCTCACTATCCTCCTTGTGACTCCTCTCACCAAGTTTGATCCCTAGAGAATTCGTTTTGGGTGAGATCGAGTAGAATCGGTGGACGAACAACACAGTTTCGGGGTGACCGGACGCATGCGTCGTGGTGACCAGACGCACGGTTGAGAGTCCGGTCGATGAATGTCGCGCGTGGATTTTCTCTGAACTGACCGGACTCTCAGAGACGTTTTGATCGGACGCGACGCTCGTACTGTTCACTGTTCGTGTATTCTGGTAACTGGACGCTCGAGGTGAGACCGGAGCTTGTTCGTCCGACTTGCGATTTGAGATCCGCTTGTTGCGTTGGATTCCTGACTTCGTGCTCTACATAAATCGGGCTTCTCGCTTTACAAAATAGCCTGAATCACCCTCGCGTTGCTCGGGGGAGGTTGAGGTTACCCAAAGTTCATCCTATCACTAGTTGACCTGCGCGAGGGATCTTTTGTGGTGTCCCGTTGTGTTCCTAGGGAACATCCACCCATTCTCTTGGGTCGTGGACATCACGCACATCGGTTTTACTTTCGGGGTTGATTCTTGGGACAGTGGCAACAAGTTTCTGAAAAGAAATTTTAGGCTCCCATTCACCCCCCTCTGGTCGCTTTCTATTAGCACTTTCGGTCCTTCACCGTCGCGTCCGATGTGGCACCATCGGCGCGTCTGATGCTTCTGCTGGCGCCAACCCGAGCTAGGGTTTACCATCGGTGCGTCTGACGCTTCTGAGCCAGCGTCCGATGTAGCGTCCGATGTCCCTGTTTCTTCGTTTCTTCGCGATTTCTTGCGCCATCTTGGTTCCATTCTTATGCCTTGAACTTTGCTTGATCTTGAGAGTCTTCTACTGAACTTCAAATGTCTTATTTGAGGTGTTGATCATGTCGCCTTAGTCCAAGTCACCTTTTGCACCCTATTGGACTACAAAACAAATACTTGTAAATACATTAGTCCAAAATGGTTGTGTTGATCATCAAACACCAAAATCTAAAGTTAAATGAGTTGAGGTCCATTTTTCTTACAGATACCAAGGTCTTTGAATAAATAAAGGACCTTGAGAGAGCTCATAATGTTTGGGAAAGACTTGACGAAGTATATGAAGGAACCAAGGTGGTCAAGAGTGGCAAGCTATACATCCTCAAGGACAAATTAGCAAGCTTTAAGATGCTAGAAGAAGAAAGCTTACCGAGATGTTCCACCGGTTGCAAACCATTGTCAATGATTTAAAGAGGTTAGACAAGAAGGTGGAGGATAAGAATTTTTCTCACAAGTTCTTGAGATTGTTACCACCGAGGTTTGATACCTTGGTGACAATTTTTGTGAGAGAATGATTAGATACGGTCACTTCAATCCAAGTACTAGGTAACCATATCCCATCCTTCTCTAAGGTATAGTATATGTCTAAGGTAGAAGAAGAGGACATGTATTATATATTGTGTTAATAGGCAGATTCGACTCTAAAGCCGCCTCTAAAAATAGATCTCATTTATGTATTTTGTCAATTAGCAGATTTGACTCTAGAGTCGTCTCTACAAATAGACTCTATTTGTAGAGATATTAGGATTGTGTGTTGTTTCTATAAATTTTCTTCTCAGACGCAGCTATGGTATATTTTTGGTGGCTTCGTACGTCCCAAAATGGCTTCAGGGTCTTGCAACGGATAGGAGGTGCTCCAACCCACCCTGAGTGAGAGGACGGCAAATGAAGATTCTTCACTATTTTCACGTATAGATAGAGAGTGACTGTGTGAGCAGGGTCTTCCAACACCGAACTCACGACAGCGATAGATAGGAATCGAGGATACGGTTGCCCGTGAGTGGTCCTCATTCTAATACGTCGACTTATCTTTTGGACAATATATAATAATTAATACACACGATCAGATCAGGACAATGCCCAATCAAGAGCAGCAAAATAGGCCCATGCGCTCGTCCTACTCGTGATCTGTATTATTTGTCCCGTGCGGAGAACGTCTCTCTTTTCTTCGTAGCCTAGTGACGTCCGCTCCAGCTCGACATCAGATCGATTCAACACAGGGCACGGAGGTGAACTGGTGAAGTCTCGGTCAGCTGCTGTTATATCCTGCTCCGAATCTCAGAAAATTTAGAGGTGAGAAAGAAACATTTTCTAATCCCTATCTTGGATTAGCATCAACAAACACCAGTCCGTAGAATCCAGAATTATCTTCCACTTGCATTTTGATCTGCCGTCTCTCCCATCGTGTGGCCGGGTTTTACACCGGAAGCCGCCTCAGCCAAACACCTTGCTTCACATAAAGTTGACACCTTTTTTTTTTTTGAGATAGATAAAGTCAGACTTGCGCAGTCTCCAACACCACTCTGCGTCTGCGCGAGACTGCGAGCTAGTAGCTCGGTGAGGCCGTTTCCGTTCGCAAAACAAAAGCCAGACCTCCTCCTCGCACGGCAATGGACAGGCTCGGCGCGAATCCGGCGAACTCGTGCCCGCTCACGCCACTGGGCTTCCTGGAGCGTGCGGCCACCGTCTTCGGCGACTGCCCCTCCGTCGTCTACCACGACACGGTCTTCACCTGGTCCCAGACACACCGGCGATGCCTCCGCCTCGCCTCCGCGCTCGTCTCCCTCGGCATCACCCGCGGCGACATCGTAAGCCTCGGCCAACTCCGTGAATTGCTCACCCTTCATACCACCAGCCTGCGAAATTAAAGTCTGATTTGGTTAATCATTCGTCAATTCCTCTGCGCGCACGCACATATAGGTGTCCGTGCTGTTGCCGAACGTGCCGGCCATGTACGAGATGCAGTTCGGAGTGCCCATGAGCGGCGCCGTGCTCAACAACATCAACACGCGCCTGGACGCGCGCACGGTCGCCGTCCTGCTCCGCCACTCCGGCTCCAAGCTCGTCTTCGTCGACCCGGCGTCTCTAACGCTCATCAGTGACGCGCTCCGGCTGCTCCCGCACGGGCACCCGGCGCCGCGCGTCATCGCCGTCGAGGATCCCCACGAGGAGGGGCTCCCCGCCGCCCCGCCCGGCTCGCTGACGTACGAGGGGCTTCTCGAGACGGGCGACCCGGAGTTCGCGTGGGTGCGGCCGGCCAGCGAGTGGGACCCGATGATACTCAACTACACCTCCGGCACGACGTCGGAGCCCAAGGGCGTGGTGCACTGCCACCGCGGCATCTTCCTCATCACGCTCGACTCGCTCGTCGAATGGGCGGTCCCGCCGCAGCCGACGTACCTGTGGACGCTGCCCATGTTCCACGCCAACGGCTGGAGCTTCCCGTGGGGGATGGCCGTGGTGGGTGGCACCAACGTCTGCCTGCGCCGCGTCGACGCCGGCGAGGTGTACGCCGCCATCGCGGGCCGCGGGGTCAACCACCTCTGCGGCGCGCCCGTGGTGCTCAACATGCTGGCCAACGCCCCGGAGGGCGCGCGGCGGCCGCTCCCGGGGAAGGTGCGCATCCTGACCGCCGGCGCGCCGCCGCCGGCTGCCGTGCTGCACCGCACGGAGTCCATCGGGTTCGAGGTCAGCCACGGGTACGGGCTGACCGAGACCGCGGGGCTGGTGGTCTGCTGCGCGTGGAAGCGGGAGTGGAACAGGCTCCCCGCGTCGGAGCGCGCGCGGCTCAAGGCGAGGCAGGGCGTGCGCACGCCGGGCATGGCCGAGGTCGACATCGTCGACGGCGAGACCGGCCGCAGCGTTCCCCGCGACGGGTCCACGTTGGGCGAGATCGTGCTCCGCGGCGGCTGCGTCATGCTCGGCTACCTCGACGACGACGGGGCCACCAGGGCGGCGATACGCGAGGACGGGTGGTTCTACACGGGGGACGTCGGCGTGATGCACCCGGACGGGTACATGGAGATCCGTGACCGGTCCAAGGACGTGATCATCAGCGGCGGGGAGAACATCAGCAGCGTCGAGGTGGAGTCCGTGCTCTACAACCACCCGGCGGTGAACGAGGCCGCGGTGGTGGCGCGGCCCGACGATTTCTGGGGCGAAACGCCGTGCGCGTTCGTGGGACTCAAGGAGGGATCGGCGGGCACGGTGACGGCGGCCGATGTCATCGCGTGGTGCCGCCAGCGCATGCCGCACTACATGGTGCCGAGAACGGTGGTGTTTCGCGACGAGCTGCCCAAGACCTCCACCGGCAAGATTCAAAAGTACGTGCTCCGCAACCTTGCCAAGGAGATGGGGTCAACCCGGAAAGGCACCAGCAGCATCAGCAAGATGTAGGGCTTGTCGTCTTGCTTGCCGTGCTCTGCTGCACGCTGTAGCATGGGGTTGGCAACTTGGCATGCATCTCCTTGAGATCGGCAAGACGACACCAGCCAGCAAGTACTCGATCAGAGTGGTATGATTGAGATGCGAACCTCCACGCATGGCGTTTCGTGATATGACAGATTTGTCTCCTTTTTTATCTTTTATTCTGCATGCTCGAATGTAGAGGCCAGATATTTTTATCTCTTATCCAAAACAATTGTTTCTGCGGCTAACTGGGTCATTAAAAAAAAGCGGACGATCGCGTTCTCTGAAAAACACGTGTGTATGGGATCCTATCCAAGACCAAAGCACGATGAATTTTTACATTTTAACTCTTTTTTAAAATATTTTTATTTGCAAATAGACCTGTTTAGAAATTTTGTTTAAAAATAGGACATAGGGGTCAACGTCATGATACACGATGCCGAGCTATAGTGGCTCGGCGTCATCAGTGGCAGATGCATAATAGCATCGAGGGGGTGGCTGATGTCTTCTTCTTTCTCTATTTTTTTATTTTCCTTTATTTTTCTATCTATTTTTCTTCTTCATACTCCCTATTTTTTATTGATGTACAAGTTATAGGGGGGCTGGAGCTCACCCTGGGCATTCGGTACTTTGGTTCGGTTCGGTTCGGTACTTCGGTTCCTTAGAAACCTGGTACCGATTGGTTCCTAAAAAAACTCGGTACCGAGAAAATTCGGTATCGGTAAATTCGGTTCGGTTTCGGTATTTATCGAATAGTACCGAATTTGACAAAGTAGTGGGTTCAAAAGCTAATTTTGATATGATTTTACACAAAATAATAGTGCAAAATACATATATATGTAAAAGTTCACATGACTATAAGTGTGAGTACCGAAAAATATATAATATAATAGTCTACAATAGTACAATCAATAATATAATAACACCTAAATTCATCATATTTCACGTGAATTCGGTACATTCAGTTCGGTTTCGGTATTTACCTCGGTAAATTTGGTTCCTAGAAACTTGGAACCGAATAGGGAACCGAATTTTTCGGCTTCGGTAAATTCGGTTTGGTTCTCGGTAAATTCGGTTCGATACTCGGTTCTTGGTATTTTGTGCCCAGGGTCAGTAAAGATGGCAACGGGTACCCGATACCCAACGGGTATTTGATCCATTAGGGGACGGGAATGGGACGTTATGGGATTTAAATGGGCAAGAACCCATCCTCGTTGGGGATGGCGGGGACGGGGACGTTCCCTATATACCCGTCCCCGTTACCCGTTGGTGAACCCGCTATTGCTATTATAGTGTGTATATATGTGTATATATAATATAAAATAGAATTGCACATATGATGGTCCTAGCCCAATTAGAATCATATAAAAAGGATGCTAACTGTAATCTATGATCATAATGTATGATGTATCTATACATTTATCTTATTCATTGTGTTATTATGGTATGTAATATATGATTATATGTGGGTGCATGCTCGAGTACGGGTACCCGATGGGTATGAAATCCCCGACGGGGACGGGGATGGGGAAAATTCTGTACCCGTGAGCGAAAATGGGGACGAGGACGGGATGGATTTTAGTTCGCGGGGATGGGGACGGGATGCGAATACCCGATGGAGATGTACTCGTTGCCATCCTTACCAGGGCGAGCTGGAGCCCATCCAGTCCCCATTTTAGATCCGCTCCTAGGCGTCATGGTACACGACGACAAGCTATAGTGGCTCGGCGTCATGGGACATGACGCCGACCCTTGCTAGACGTCCTTAGACATGATGCCGTCATGTTCCATGACGTTGACCCATGTGTCCTATTTTTAAACAAAGTTTCTAAACGGGTCTGTTTTTCATGACGCCGACCCCTGCTAGACGTCGTTAGACATGATGTCGTCATGTCCCAAGACATCGACCCATGTATCCTATTTTTGAACAAAGTTTCTAAACGAGTCTGTTTAAAAAAATATATTTTAAAAAAGAGCTAAAATATAAAAATACCACTCGATCCACGCCATATGATATGGTTCTTTGAACCAAACACGTTACGATTGATATGGACGAAATGCTCAGATCAAGTTGGTCTGCTAGATCAAGTTGTCCGAGTCGTCGTCCTGGCTCCGGAGGAGTTCTAGATTTTTCGGCGGATGAGTTGATTCCGTAAAGTGAACTGCAGCCTTGAACTACCGAGCGCCGGATGACATCATTCCCCTCCTCAATCCAAACAGGTTCGGACGCACAGTAGGTTCAGATGCCTGGGGCCATTCCATTACCAAATCCAAACGCGCTGTAAAGTTTTAATTTTATTTTGTGTTCACTGTATGTTGTGTAGCACTGTAGCAGCATAAAATTCGCATTTTTAAAAATCAGAATCCAAAAGTAGCTCCTGAAAATTTGGAAATGTTGTTTGTGTCTTAGTTGATGTTTATGCAGCACGCTGTTGTCGCTATACATTTTTTTGAAGGCTGCTATATAGAAGTGCTTATTTATTTTATGGAAATCTTTATCAGGATGTTTTTTTTGAATTTTTATCAGAAAAAAGTTTTGACCAAAGATTAGAAACAAATGAGAGTACACTTGGGCCTGTTTTCATTCTGCTTGTTCAGGTTGCTATGCTCCCGCATTAAGATTGGATAATAGGCGGAACTACATTTGAGCATAGACCTAAGTATACCGGGGTGCCGCGCGCGGATATATCTGCACTTGCTATCGCTCGCGAATCCGCGTGGAGAGGAGGAACGCGCGCGGGGAGGAGGAACGCGTGCGGGGCCGCCGCGGCGACGCCGGCCGTCGAGGATGTAGAGCGCCGGGAGCGCGGCGCCGACGGACGCGGAGAAGATGAGGCGCCCGTCCGCGGAGAAGAGGAGGCGCCCGTCCGCGGACGCCGCCACGCCCGACACGGCGTCGGTGTGCTCGATCCAGAGCCGGCGGTGGTGGCGCCGAACGGTCACGTGGTTCGACGGCGGCGAGGCCGTGGGGAGCGCCGCGGCGAGGCGCAGCCGGCCCGAGCGCTCGCCACAGGCACAACTCCTCTGCGTCGGCGGCGCCGCCGCCTTCGGGAACGGCCGCCGCAGGCATCGCGGCCCCGCTTCCTTCGAGCGTGCGACGAGATCCAAGAGAGGATCGGGAGGGATGGGGGTAGGGGAGAGACTGACTACTGAAGAGGCACGTTCGGCCGGCGGAGGAGCTATCTCACGCTGACCGGAGGAAGGGGAAGAAGAAACATGCAATGACAGGCGGGTCCCATCTGTCATCCTCTATTTGTACCAAGTGAGAGTAGCAAGTTGTTGGAGATACATCTTTTTTTCACTTGCTAAATAAAATACCAACTTGCTATAACTCAAGATATACCAAGATATATCAAGTAAATTTTAGGGAGATGGTTACATGGTTTGCTCCTGTCTTTGAGCTATCCGAATGCAAGTGGACACTTACGCGAGCCCATAAATAGACTTATTTTTTGTCGCATGTATCCATAGATGTTCCCAATACGGTTTTTCTCATATTGTTCAGACATCAGATTGTGCTCTCTCTCTCTAAGAAATTGGATGACTTGTAATTTGAGACAGAAATATAGAAGACCAAGATACAAAATTCGTAGAGATCATCAACATATTAGGCCTTGTTTAGATGGAAAAATTTTGTAAATTTTTTCCTGTAGTGTTTTCGTTGTTATTTGACAAACTTTGTCCAAATATGGACTACGTAGACTCCAAAGATTCGTCTCGATATGAGCAGACCAAAAGTATAATTAGTTATTTCTTTTACCTATATTTAATGCTTCATGCATACGTCCGAACATTGATGTGATGGTTGATGCGATGAAAAATTTTGGGAAATGGGGACTAAACCAGGGCCATAATACGGACGTTATAGGGGTTCCAATCAGGCCACGACTCCCTAAAATCTTTCTTATAATTAAAAAATCGATCACATCCAAGTCCGTTTCTATTTTTTAAAGAGCTGCTTCATGTGCGCTCGTGTGCATCGTGAGCTCGTGTCAACAACAGAAGTAGCCCTACCTACAGCTGGACGCCTGGACATGGTTAATGATGGTGCCAGGCCACCGGTACACGTCCATGTGTCCATGATGTATGCTATCGCCAGGGAGGGTTGAATAAAAGCTCGTTGAGCTGGCTTGATAACTTCTTAAAAAAATACTTTGATTGAACTTATTTCTTAAGGTAAAGACTTAATACAGACCGTCCGTTTTATCTGCTGTTAGCACGCACACGCTCTACTAGTCCACATCCGCTCCGCTTCCTATACACGCTCGTCTTCCACATCCACACGCATGCGGCTCCTCTCCCTCCCCTGTCAGTCCCCGATGATCTCTGCATTTCCGGCGAGCGCGTGAATCTGGCGGCGGTAAGGAATCTCCTCTCTCTCCCCCACCCCCACCCTCAATCCCTTTATGCCTCACATCTGCGCCTGCCTGATCTCTTCTTCCCCATGAGCCGACGACCTTCAGATCCGCCGGCCTTGTACCACCTCCGGCCAATCCTGCGCCTAGGGGCTGGGGCTCCTTCCTATGCGGCTACACCTAGGGCCGAACCCAGTCGAACAGGAGCCACAGCCAGGGACCCGCCATCCGTCGTCCCCCGCCCGACTAGTTGCGGAGGCGTGGAACATCCCAGGCCGACTGCACGGCGGCGATGGGTACGAGCTCTAGTGGAAAGGGCCGAACTCGGTGCTGCGTGACGGGAGCGGTGCCGGCGTGCGCGACTCATCGATGGAGATGGTGTCCTGATGACCAGGCAGCAGCGCGTGGATATGCAATGGCGAGGGCTGCAGTGGAAATGGCTCGTCTCGTGTGCTTTGATTTGGGATTTTTTATGGATATTTGAAGCGCAGATCAGGATATCGACGAGGATTAACAGGCATCGTGTACTCAATGTGTTTGGGGATTTTTTTTGCATGCCCTGCTAATTCGAGTGATTTGATTCGCTGATTTTTGCTTGGTGTATAGGGAGGTGCAAAATAGGATGAGCCATGCAAAGCAGGGTGAGCAGTCGTTTCAGGTTTATGGATACTAATTTCACCTTCCTTTCCTACTTAAGCAAATCAACTGATATTTTGTTTATAATTTTGGAATTTTACGTGGTGAGGGAAGCTCAAATTAGTGATTGGGTGACGACGAGCTTAGAGGAAATTTTGCATACAGTCATGCATACATAGGTGACTCATTTCGGCTCATGTTTTTCGTAATCGATTAACATGTGTTGCTTGTGTAACAAGCTTTTTCTGTGTGTCAATATGAGTTACGAATCGAACCCATGCAATTTAGATACATTATTCTCTTTTACCTGGGTTCCCTTGGGCAGTAACTTCTCCTGGCATTTTGAGTCATTTAAATTTCTACCTGTTTCTGTAGTTCCTAGAACATGAGCTTATATCATTTTTCAGCTAATTGCTAATTATTTCTCCTAGCTCTGAGCACAACACATTTGCCTCACTTGTGTCACCTCTTTTTTTGGGTGTAAGTAGTATTATTTTCATGTGCAGCTTATGCATTGTGCTTTTATCTCCAGGTGTGGGGAATTGATGGACTACTTGAGTGAGGCTTGCCCATCTCATCCTGATATCGGTTAGTGTTATTAATTATGATGGAATTGATGGAATTATGATGAAAGCGTAACATAGCATATAGTTAGTGTTATTAATTAACGTTCTGGTATGCATAGCTTGCCTTGGTTGAGCTCTTCCCTGTAATCCTGAATATCAACACCTAACAGGTTTGGATAAGTTTTGGTTTAATTATATGGTTATACTGAAAGTTATTACTAATGCTCAAAGTCTATTATTTGGCTACTCAATAAAGTTCAGATTAGTTCTCTATACCTCTATTTTTGATACAATGCGTTCAATATCAGCCACTATTTACCATTTGAGAATGATTCAATCAATCTGCAGTTTTACCTTATTTATTTTGGTTGCTTATTAGTGCAGATATGTGTACTACTCTACGCGTGAACTCATGCAAAGCATGTACAGGAATATCCATAATAATACAGAGCTCTTGCCGACGACAGTGACCCTAGCCAACATGTCCTGATTTACTGTTTTCATTAGTTAACCTCTCATTTAAGTGTATAAATAGGTCATCTTGTATTAAGGTTCAGAGAACAGGTGAACATGCATTCAGTCAGCAAATATACATATAGTCAGAGAACAGGTGAACATGCATTCAGTCAGCAAATATACATATAGTCTTTCATATAGTTGAGATTCAGTCGTAGTATAGTAACTAGCAGCTAGCACTGATAAATTGGTAGGTTTAAGATTAATTGACCCGAGATGGCTTAGTGCCTATAGCAAAAGTAACATTAATTTTTAATATAAATCCCTAAGATGCGGGAGAACTAAGGCATAGTAAAATTGAAGAAAGGCAATAGAAATCAGATTAATAGGGACACACCTGAGAAGCGACTCCCTTCCTTTCGGCACATCTGATTTCCCTCAACTTTTTCCAACTTTACTATGAAGGTGTTTTTTTGGTGTTCTGGTGTGACTGCTAGCAGGGTACAGAGGTGTATATATACAGGAATTGTTGACTTAGAGTTGGGTTAATTATACAAGAAATATTAATACTATTTTGCTTAGCTCATGAACTTGTTTTGCCTAATTTATAACTATACATGGAATTAAATAGCCCGCTATTTGTGCCACTATAGCCCGAAATAGCTTGAAAAAAATTGTGCCGCTATTTGCGTTCATGCACAATTCTGCCGCTATTTTGCCGCTAATTACAGTTTATAAAACGCTAAACACTTTAGCTTTAGCTCGCTATTTAAAACCATGTAACTATATTATTGCTTAATTCTTAACACTAATTTATTCTGTATCGGTGCACTATTATTTACCTTGTCTTAACACATAACATCACTTCTATTAAACACTACTTCTATTTACCCTATTTGTTATTTGTAATGTCGTTGCAACATTGAAATTTCAGCAGGAGAGGAGGATAGTATGAATTGTGACCTCAAATTGAAAATTCAGAACTATATAATAATGTGAGATTAAACAGGTATGAAGTCTTCACTTGCTACATAGTTCTTATGCATAGGACTAGTTGAATCACAGGGATAGTTGTCTAGAGCCAGTTGTTTTCTTCCGTAATTATTTGAATGTTATGCCCATAGTGACAACAACCTTTTTTTGTGCATGCATTATATTCAACGGGATAATTCTGAGTACAATACTAGAGGGCAAAGGTTACAAAGAGTGTGTATGCCACCGTTCAATGGCAGGAACACGGTAATATTTTTCTTAGGCAATTCAAGTGTTATTTGTTAGGCAATTTAAGTGTCATTTGTTAGGCAACAATATGATCATAATAGGCAATTTAGCCTTCTGTTGCAGATTGACAAGCAGGTTGCATTTAGAACAGGTTTAACCTTAATGTTTTCAGTATGTTAAATAATTATAAGTGAGTTTGTAATGTTTTCTTGCAATTAATGTCTATAACATTAAAAAAACTTAAGTTATATAGGTGCTCAAAATGCTTGTTGCTCTCTAGAATGTACTTATGTACCATAATAGCCCACTTTGAAATATTGTCTATATTTTTAACACAAAACTAGTTTTTTTCTACAACATCACCTTGCCCTTGTTTGATATGTTTTTTTGCAAATAAACGGGGGTGGGGGACCGTAATAAACACAGACACTATAATTTACTTTTTTAAATACCTAAATTGCTTATTTAGGAAGACATTGTTGCCTAAGAAATGATACTTAAATTGCCTACGAAAATGCAATTGACTATACCATTACCAACAACATCCTGCTCGTCAACAATAGAGGCTTCAGGAACATCCCCTAGCGCTTTTAGGTACTTTATTTTCAATTGCTACATCTTGCTATTACACATGTATTTTAAACTGTTCAATGCACAATTTTATTACACGTGTACGGGGTATGTCATTAAAGGAATAGCTGTCTGTTTGTTTGTGTTTTGGCTTCATCAATTGAAGATGAGTGGTATGCCTCTAGGCTTTATCAATTGAACAATATTATTCCTTTTGTGATCTATGTTGCCTTCTAAATGTTTAGAATGGTTAATCCCTGTCCTCCCCACCTCCTTGTCACATGTTGAGCAAAGCTAAGGCGTGTGGAGCCACATTCTGGGTGGAGTTATGGCTGCAAGGAATGGGGTGATCTCTGTCAGTGAACAACACCCTTGGTCAAGCGAAAAGATGGATGGCAACATGCGAAGGTAAGTGATCCGGTGTCACCTATTTTTTCCTAGCAGCCCCATGTTAGCACTTTTGTATTTTCTTAGGCAATTTAAGTGTTATTTGTTTGATAACAATGTGTACGTAAATGGGTAATTTAGCCTTTTCTTACTAGTCAAAAAGATCATCTGGCTAGGATGACTAATCATAATTAGTCACGATTAGTTGGTCGACTACAACTATCTGATTATTGCCTTTTTGTCACTCTAGTGCAGGTCATGTATAAGAAGCATATATCAAGTATTTTTAGCAGGGAAGTTTTGTGGCTGCAGTATTTTTTATGTGCTTTGATCTGTCCCCACTTTCTGAATATGCAATCCGAAGATCTGTGATATAATATGATGTTCTTTGTGCAGACTTATCTGATGATGTCTAATGTATTGAATGGTATCTAACCAATGGTACCTAATGTGTTGTTTTGATCCATAAGTTTTCATGACAAAATGTATTTTTTTCTCGGGGATAATGAATGGCATTTAAAGATACTTGTGCAATAGCATGGCATGAACTATAAGGCCGTTAACACTTTTGTAAAAAAAAAGTACATATTTGAGATCCTTATGCAATATGCAATTTCATTTTTGCCTCCCTTTTCAGTATATATGTGTGCATTACCAGTAAACTTGGGTCATTAGCGTAACAATGCTTCAAGCCTAGCAACTTTATTTATTTTTTTATTCAGTAAGAGAGCGTAGAAAACTTTAGTAGTAGAAGATATGGTACACAGTGCGGAGAAACTGTAATGGGGCAGCGGGCTAGCGTTTGGTGGGGGCAATATTTACCGTAAAAGGAAAAAACCGGGTCGGTAGAAATTTTATTTCTTAAAATAGACTGTGCGTGCGGGAGGCCAATAGCACGGCCGGCCGTGCATTAGCTGCTTCCATTTCTTAAACGACAAAAATGAGTTGATTCTAAGTCACTTTTGATTTGACTCGGCTCGTTAGACCCCGTTCATTTAGATCAACTCAAACTTGAATCCCAAACAATTTAGAAAAAAAAAAACATAATAGATAATACTATATTGATTTTTAAAAAAGAATCTAAAAAAGGTATAATTGGCCTGTTATCTCCCGTACCGGCAGACCAAGCCAAGGATGACAGAACAGCAATCGGCAACCACGACCACCTTATCGTTGCTGCCTGCACCTTTTTTTTTGAACGTAAGCTGCTGCCTGCTGCTACCGTCGGCTGTCGCCCTTGCTGGCGGGCTCCATCTCCATGGCGAGATTCCGAAGCACGTACTTCTGGATCTTGCCGGTGGATGTCTTGGGCAGCTCGGCGTGGAAGACAACCGTTCTGGGAACCATGTACTGAGGCATGCGCTCCCGGCACCACGCAATGACGTCGGCGGCGGTCACCGTGCCCGCCACGTCCTCCTTGAGGCTGACGAACGCGCACGGCGTCTCGCCTCGTAGCTCATCCGGCCGCGCCACCACGGCTGCCTCGTTCACCGCCGGGTGGCCGTAAAGCACCGACTCGACCTCCACGCTGCTGATGTTCTCGCCGGCGTTGATGATCACGTCCTTGGAACGGTCGCGGATCTCCAGGTTACCGTCCGGATGCATCACGCCGACGTCGCCCGTGTAGAACCACCCGTCCTCGCGTACCGCCGCCTTCGTCGCGTCGTCGTCGCCGAGATAGCCGAGCATGACGCAGCCGCCGCGGAGCACGATATCGCCCATCGTGGCGCCGTCGCGGGGCACGCTGCGGCCGGTCTCGCTGTCGACGACGTCGATGTCGCCCGTGTCCGGCGTGCGCACGCCCTGCCTCGCCTTGAGCCGCGCGCGCTCCGGCGCGGGGAGGCTGTCCCACTCACCCTTCCAGGTGCAGGACACCGGCAGGCCCGCGGTCTCGGTTAGCCCGTACCCGTGGCTGATCTCGAAGCCGATGGCCTCCGTGCTCTGCAGCACGGCTGCCGGCGGTGGCGCGCCGGCCGTGCGGATGCGCACCTTCCCCGGGAGCGGCCGCCGCACGGCCTCGGGAGCGTTGGCCAGCATGTTGAGCACGACGGGCGCGCAGCAGAGGTGGGTGACCCCACGGCTCGCGATGGCGGCGTACACCGTGGCGGCGGTGACGCGGCGGAGGCACACATTGGTGCCGCCCACCACGGCCATCCCCCACGGGAAACTCCAGCCGTTGGCGTGTAACATGGGCAACGTCCACAGGTACGTCGGCCTCGGCGGAACCGCCCACTCGATGAGCGAGTCGACTGTCATCAAGAAGAGCCCGCGGTGGCCGGTGGCAGTGCACCACGCCCTTGGGCTGCGACGTCGTGCCGGAGGTGTAGTTTAGCACCATCGGGTCCCACTCGCTCGCCGGCTGCACCCACGCGAACTCCGGGTCGCCCGTCTCGAGAAGCCTCTCGTACGTCAGCGTGTCGGCAGGGGCAGCAGCAGGGAACTCCTCCTCGTGGGGATCCTCGACGGGGATCACGCGCGGGGCCGCGTGTCCCGGCGGGAGCAGCCGGAGCGCGTCTCGGATGAGCGTTAGAGACGCCGGGTTGACGAAGACGAGCTTGGAGCCGGAGTGGCGGAGAAGGACGGCAACCGTGCGCGCGTCCAGGCGCGTGTTGATGTTGTTGAGCACGGCGCCGCTCATGGGCACTCCGAACTGCATCTCGTACATGGCCGGCACGTTCGGCAACAGCACGGACACCTATATGTGCGTGCGCGCAGAGGAATTGACGAATGATTAACCAAATCAGACTTCAATTTCGCAGGCTGGTGGTATGAAGGGTGAGCAATTCACGGAGTTGGCCGAGGCTTACGATGTCGCCGCGGGTGATGCCGAGGGAGACGAGCGCGGAGGCGAGGCGGAGGCATCGCCGGTGTGTCTGGGACCAGGTGAAGACCGTGTCGTGGTACACGACGGAGGGGCAGTCGCCGAAGACGGTGGCCGCACGCTCCAAGAAGCCAAGCGGCGTGAGCGGGCACGAGTTCGCCGGATTCGCGCCGAGATTGCCCGTGCCATGGGTTGGCCGGACCCGGAGGGGCTTGGCCTTGCCAGTTTGTGAGAGCGGTGATGTCGTCTTCACCTGTCTAAAACCCGGAGGTTTGTTTCCACGGTTGACCACGGCGAACATGCTCCCCTTTCCATGCATACAGTTAGTCTCTTTCAGTGTCAACTTCAGACTACAAATAGCAAAGAAAACATTATCAGACTGGAAAAGCTTTCCATGGCTTCCATTTTCGACTAGAAACAATTTAAGAAGGAAATCCGTGGTTTTGAATGTTTCGATATTCAACATTCAAATCCAAAACGACACCTGACCTACCAACAGTAATATTGCGGTTCTCATTTCTGACTTATTTTTTTAATCTCAAAAAACTGTTGATGCGCAGGAGCATTCAAATGATTTAAATAGTCGAATTATCCTATTGGAGGTAATATCGCAAAAGAATATTTTAGCCTCTTAAAATGAATGCAACACATAAGTTTTAACAATCAATTAAAATATTTTAAGGCAGGAAAGTCCAGCTTTGAAACAGCCTGATCTTTATCCGCTAGGTTTTCAATTGCAGCATTTATTACCATGTGCAGAAATTGCTATGAGTCGGTTGTTTGAACTATGAGATGTTATAATTTCGTGTTTAGGATTGCACAACCTTTGTATTATTGAAAACTGCACTATGAAAAATATATTATTTTGGGCGAATAAAACGATAAAAGATTTGCAAGCAAGTTTTGTACGTATGCATCTCATATTAGGCTTTTTGTAATGTTACGGGAAAGGTCATGTCACCAACTTATCACATTAATCACGTGGAAAAACTAAATCTAAAAAGGCATAGTAGACAAATTCATAAATACCTTCCATAATATTTCCTTATCTTTTCGATCAATTTCTCAAAAGAAAAACCCTAATGCTTATTCTATTATACCAATAAAAAATGATAATAATGTCATTCTAGAGTACAGCAAAACCAACCGGTTAATACTTTGTTTGTCTTTCTAAATATTTGTAAGATTTAAATTAGAGAAGTTTGACTTATGATACAACTAAAAGATCATATGATTTGGACAAAAAAAAACTGTTTTTGTTTGCAAAATTTAGATACATTGAGACCAACATGAATTTATAGAGTTAGAGGTGGTAAAGAAAAAACAAATGTGGGAAAAATCACTCCCTGTTTGGAACACGGGAATTTTTCCTCGTTCCTGCGTTTTTTTCTATGAATGAAGTAATTCCTATGAAATTCTGTGAAATTCCTGCGTTTCAAACATGCCCTAATCTGCAGTCGACCCACGGAGAGAATCAAGGAAATCCTGCCACACACCCTGCCCCCTGCGGCATAAGAGTAGATGATTCTTTCCACCGCCTAAGACCCGGCAACCGCACCCGGCCCTCAAGTTTTTCTATGCCACGGTCATCGTACCGCACTGCACGGGTCACATGATTCCAAACACAACCATACTCCCTGTCCTTAAATAACTATCGTCATTAGTATGCATATTACAAATTTGACTTGATTTGTACTAAATGCATGTAACATTTATATCTTCAAATAATTTTGTTTAAAAACTAGATTCAAAGACCATTCCAATGATACTAATATATATTAATATTTATTGTACACAATTAGTGTTCGGTTGGTTGTTTTTACGGTTAATTTCAAAATGCGACTGGTAAGCCGGTTGATAAGGCAAACGAACAAGATAACTAATTATGTACGATAAATACTAATATTTTTAATATATATTTAGTCAAAAATGTTTCTCGAAAAGCGAAAACGATAGTTATTTGGGGCCGCAGGGAGTAAGGAACTCCTAGTACTCATGATTTTTTCTAACAAATGAAGTAACTTGTGTTTTCATGTATAGTTATTAGATGGAACAAGAAGAACAAAGTATTTTTTTCTGAATAAATGAGTTAAATTATTTCAATAATATTCTGTGAAAGAAAATAAGGATCTGTTTGGATCTTCTTCTCTAATCTTTAAGGCTCTAAACTTTAGAGCTCAAACTATAAATAAGTAATCTAAAATTAGCTCTAAACTTTAGTCCACCTCACATAGAGCTTTAGATATCAAAAATAATCTAAAGTTCTCTAAAGTTTTTAGACAAACCCTAAAGTTCAAACGAAGAAAGCCTTTGTGTGTTAGATATTTAGAACCTTGCTTTTATAAAGAAATAATAAGTAAACGTTTGAAACTTACCACCTTCAACTTTGAACATTGAAGTAGTATAAAAATAAGGGAGAAACTAATAAATCAAATTAATTTCGGGTGGACGAAGTTAAATCATGCAAGACTTACCTAATGTGTGACGGGGACGAAAGAGAAGACAACGAGGCAGTACTTAGCATGGCGTTCTGGCGGGCAAATGTTATCCCACTGCTCGCCACTTAAGGCACCGGCGCGCGCGGCTCAACGTGCAGGAAAGGGGAAGCTCAAGGTTGGAGTTGGAGGAGCGCAGGCAGCACGCCGTGCATGGCAGGTGCTATATAGAGAGGCGGGCGGGAGACGGAGGGGGAGAGTCGAAGGGGAAGGGAGGTCAGCACACAGCACAGCGCAGTCAGCACACAGCGCTACATGCATTCAAGAAAGAAGTCCATGTCTGTGTGTCGCTGTCTCATTGACTGCCCCACGTTGGCGACACAAGGACCAGGAATAGCCCAATGAAAGAAGATAACGAAGAAGCTGGTATGTTGAATTCTCAGTTGCCGCAGCAGTATTTAAGTGTACATCTCAGCATCTATCCTATGTGGAGGAAAGAAAATATGTAAAAATATTCAAGCCGGCGACTCTCTCATCGCTCAGCTCGCACAAACCATGATACGCTAAATCGCCGGCCTCCTCGACTTCTACTAGCTATTGCACTATCGATATCGCTCAGGCTCAGATCCGCTGCGTGCGTAGAGCTCCTCCCCGGTCCTGTGGCGCGCGAATCCTTCTTCTCCCCATCCGCTGCGGCCTGCGCGCGAATTTCCACTTTCTCCCGCATCCACTGCATGCGAAAATCCTTCCCCAAATCCAGCTGCTCCCGCCCTCAATGCTCTGTGAATTATCATGCAGTACCACTAATTACAAGACCAGTTTGGTGTAGTAATCAAAACACATTTGTTCTTTGTGTGTGTGTATATATACATGACCAGTATAGCTGCATATATGCACAACAGCCCAAACTCTCCAACCTCTATACCCTTTTCTAAACTTGTGTCCAAACATGTCGGATCAATCCAGTGATTTTGTAGACCCCTTAGAAGAGTTCTCAGCTGAGCAACAAGCCCTCGACTCTCTTGCTAGCCTGATTTTTACGAAGATTAAGGCAAAGATGGCGGGTAGTTCATCTAGGCGTCGAACCAGAAAGTACATCAACAGGGATCGTGAAGGTGCTCATCAACGACTTGTGGCTGATTACTTTGCAGAAGAGCCTTTATATTCTGATGCAATGTTTCATAGAAGATTTCGGATGAGAAGGCATGTTTTTCTACGCATTGTGAATGTCTGGGCAGTTGATCTCCCTATTTCACTCAAAGGGTAGATTGTACTAATCGCCCGAAGCTTTCACCACTGCAAAAGTGCACAACAACAATTCATATGTTTGCATACGGGACTGCAGCTGACATGCTTGATGAGTACTTAAAGGTTGCAGAGAGCACACCCCTTGAGTGTTTGGAAAAATTTGTGCAAGGGGTGGTTGAAGTTTTTGGCTCCATGTACCTACGACGCCCTACAGCTGAAGAAATGGAGCGTATGCTCCAAGTTGGAGTCTCGTGGATTCCCTGGAATATTGGGTAGCATTGACTGCATGCATTGGCGATGGGAAAATTGTCCAACGACATGTAAGGGGCAATATACCACTGGTCGCTATGGATTCTCAACCATGATCCTTGAAGCGGTAGCTTCACATGACCTTCATATTTGGCATGCATTCTTTGGTGTTGTTGGGTCTAATAATGACATCAACGTGCTCAATCAGTCCCCTTTGTTTCTTGAGACGATAACGGGTGAAGCTCCTCAGGTTCCGTTTTCTGTAAATGGGCCGCCTTTGTAAAGTCTATAAATTCACCTCAACTAGACAAGCACAAGGTGTATTGTCACACCCCAATTTTAAGAATAAAATTGGAGCATAATATATGTATGTCAGGATCAATTTTCATACATATATCGATATCATAGTAAATATCAAAACAATGCTTTATTAATAATATCGAACTTTATTACAAAAATGACCCTCGGGTCCAAAAGAAAAGTACAGACTCTCAGTCTAACTCTAATGTAGACTCGCGGAAACTGGACGCCATCTCCACAGGAAGGTCGACCGGGGGCTGCGCCATCCTAGTGCAGGTCGTTTGGGTCGTATCCACCGTCTTCTGGGTACAAGTTGTCGGGGTCATAACCACCGTCTTCTGGGTACTCCTGCTTCGCGTCGTAGACTCCAACGTCTGGGTGGGGTAGCAGGGGGTTCAAAGAGGAAGGGTGAGTACATCGAAATGTACTCCGCAAGTGTAGGAAATATATGCTTATGAGGCTATTAACAAAGGTAGGCTGACTCTATTTGACTCAAGCGCCTAAAGTAACACATCCTATTAATCCTATTAATCCTATGCACCTATTTACTAGGTTATAACCACAATCTCCATCTGTAGCAGTAACCACACTCGGAGTCGCACCGAGCAAAACCTGACTCGGAGTCACACCGAGCAAAACCCACACCTGAAGTCCATCAGGCAAACCACACCTGAAGTCCATCAGGCCACCCACAAGGCCGACTCGAAGAGTCCCCCCTATGTGTATTAGTTCCATATGTCACGACATAGAAAGCTACCTTCCGTAATAACACCAGGTCTGCGCCCGAGCCTGGGAGTCACTCTTGTACCAAGCAGTAACCCGCGTAGAAGAAGCCTTTGTACCCATGTCATATGGGACTAATGACCACATAAGGCTTCCCTAACAAACCAGACCCAACCCACCAACTAATCTCGAAGAAGTCCAAGCCCGCTCGTGACCGTAAGCACGACTGATATATCAGTTTATTTACTCTGCAGAGCTCACACATCTTTACCCATGAGTCATGCGTTCCTCATCACGCTAAACACTGCCAAGGTGCACAGCGGGGTCGCACTACAAGGCCTTTACAAAGCCGCCTCCAAGTCCGTTCCACACGTACCTCTAAGGTTTTACCCCGTACAAAGGTCTACGACCCCTAGGGCCCCCTCGTGTGCCACTAAAACAAACCCCATGTGAACCCTCAACTTGGAGGAAACTAATTAATTAACCAGTCCCAGAGCCATATAGGCCTCATGGTTTGCGCTGTTTTGCCGGGTTACTTGTCCAAGAACCGGGTCCTAGGGATCCAGGCAGGATAAATCTAGCACAAGCCCAGAACCAAAAACCAAATTCAGCTGTCGAGTCCCACGGCACAAAAACCACCACACGGTCCATCCTGCCGGATATACCTACTCACCATACTACAACAATTACCAACCCACATGTTCCATAGATCATTAGTCAAGTTTAATTATACTTGACCACCAACCCATCCCAAGATAGCAGGGCTAAGCATGACTTCTACCCAACACATCCAAAACCAGGTGTCAAGGAAAATATAATCAATTGCTAGTAAACCATATCATGGGATTCAAATTAAGACTGCATGCATCTACTGGATCTAATCTACTCTAACTCAAAAGTAAAATAAAGTATAGGTGCAAGATGTTCAAGGACACTTGCCTGCGGGCTGGGTCGGATTGACGAAGGCACAAGGTTGATCCTGGGGTTCCACGTAGCTCGCACTTGCTGGAGAAGGCATCATCACATGGCCCAGACAAACAATATAAGAAACAGTACATCATACAATAGTAAAAAGGAACGTAAATAGATCTACTGCGTAGAGCTCGACGAGACGAATCTAACGCAAGTTGAACGGGTCGAATCAGAGTTAAAATGAACAAGTTATGGGCTTTTGAATCTGAGTGACAAAACTATAAATTAGTTGAACTCATTTTGCGTTTATAAATTAAATAAAATCGGAAAAGAATTGGCAGCAGGACTGGACGTCGTTTTCTAAAAGGACAGGGGCTAGGGCACAAGTTTTTTGTGACTCAATGAATAGACGAAATGGACGGCGGGTTTATTTGGGAAAAACACGGGGTGTTTTATGCGAAACGGTCGGAGCCGCCCGCGCCGATGGCGTGGCCGCCGCGTGGCATCACCTGGTTGGTCCGGTGTACCGCTGTTCTGTGGACGGGAATGGCGGCGTGTGGTGGACTCAGTCCACATGGTGAAGAGTTCGGTCTATACCGGTTTGGGTCCGGCCTCACTTACACGGAAACCATAGGGGGTATATTAAAAGAAGAACAAGACTCAATGAATAGTATGAAGCGGAGTGCGGGTTGATTCAAGGAGATCATAGGGTCTCTTTTGCAAAAACATGCGGCCAGTTGACACGGCTGCGGTTGAATCTGATCTGGCTCCAGGTGGCGCTGGGGGGTAGGTCGGGTGCACCACGCGTCCCGTAGACACGTTGACGTGGTAGCGGTGCGCCTGGTTTACGGCGCAGGGGACTCGGCTCATACCGGTTCAGACGCTGGTTCTAATCTTGGCCATCCATACCAGATCCTACGGCCAGGGCAGGAGAGGAGAGGTCGAGCGGCCACCGGCGTTGAAGGGCACGGCGGTGTCGGGGCTCCACGCGGCGGCGCCATGGTCGGTGCCATCGGTGTGGCTCGAAGGGGACCCTAGAGTGCGATAGATGCCAAACCGAGGGTATAGGAGGGAGAGAAGCTCACCGTGAGTCCGATGGAGCTGTCCTCGGCGTTGGGGAGGGCTCGGTTGAAGGAGAACGACGATGGCGGTGGTGTCCTTCGGCTCGGAATGCTTCGTGTGACCGCGTTGCTGAAGAGGGAAAAGGACGAGGGTCGCGGGGTTCTCTCTGCGCGGTGGCGAGCTCGCGCCGAGCCTAGCGATGGCGGTGGTGGCGAGCGGATGCAGTGGTTGGGGGGGTGTCCGGGGACCAGGAGAACTAGGGCGGAGGCAGTGTCGAGGTCTAACCTTTATAGAGGTGAGGGGTAGAGGAAGAAGAAGGGAGCGGCGGTGGATGCCCCAGCGCTGCTGAAAGGTCCTAGTTTGGTTTTGGTAATTGAGTGACAACTTAGGTGGACTAATATGTGTTTGAAGTGAATTACACAGGTGATTAGTCCACAGGTGATCATGTGTGAGCAACATACGCAACAGAGGTGAAATGGCTTGGAAGATGTTGCAAGGCTCACACATGTGAAGAAGGAGCTTAATGCACATGAAACATAACATGTGATCATGTGGCTAAGATGGTGAAGATCAAGGCAAGACTTGGCTTGATGGACCGGTTGCGAAGGTGAAGGGCAAGTTGGAGGCTTTGAAGCCGTTGGTACCGAGTGTCGAGAGGCTTAAGCAAAGACTTGGCGCCGAAGGACCAAAGCGATGGTGAAGAGCAAGTGATGTCAAGATCGGTGGACCATGGAGGCTATGTGATGATATGAAGTGGATCATATCATTTGATGAAGAGGTTGGTGCATGTGTTGCATCAACACCGGAGGAGATGGAATGGAATGCGCAAGGCAAAGGTATAATTGTAGGGCATTTCATTTCACCGGTCATAGGTGTGTAGAGAAGTTTATGACCGGGTTTAGGATAGATGGCCGTACTATTAAGAGGAGCAAACTTGTTTGCATATCGGTCATCTAGTGCCACTTGAGCGATCTAACTTTGCGATGTTACTAGGATCGAGTGGCGTGGTGAGTGCAAGTGCTAATCCTTTGAAAAAATAATTGAGAAAATGCTAACACACATGCACATATTGATGTACACTTGGTGGTGTTGGCACATTTGCAAAGGAGAAGTTGTTGGAAAAGAAGTCGTGTTGAAAGGAGGTGAGGAGAAGTGGGAGAAACTAGTGTATAGTCCCTCTCCCCCTCCTGCCGAGCTTGCGAGGCAGGATTCAGCGGTTTTCGGAGGTGAAGTTCTATGCTCGGGGAGCATCGGACGCTGGTCCGAGGGGCATCGGACGCTGGGCCGAGCGTCCGATGGCAAACCCTAGTTTCAGTCTGTTGCAGTGGGAGCATCGGACGCTGCATCGGACGCTGGTCCGAGCGTCCGATGGCAGTGACGTGGCGTGAGCAGGTTTAGCTGGGAGCATCGGACGCTGTCCTGCGTCCGATGTGGTTCCATCGGACGCGTCCGATGTGGTTGGGAGCGTTCTGGAACCTCTCTGGTGTATCATCGGACGCCGGTCCTTAGCGTCCGATGCTAAGGGTCCGGCGTGTCCGATGTGAGAGCAGTTTTTGCGAAGAATCGAGCAGAGGCATCGGAGCGTCCGATGCTAGGCATCGGCGCGTCCGATGCCACTTTAACTGGCGCGGGAAGTGATATAGCCGTTGGGATCGCTCGACCGAAGTTGAACGTGGGGGACACGTGGCAAGCATCCAAGCATCGGACGCTGACCTCAGCGTCCGATGGTCCCGATCCGGAGCATCCGATGCTAGCACAGTTTGCCCAGTGAAGGGGCAACGGCTAGTTAGCCTTTGGGGCTATAAATAGCGTTGGTAACCGGCCTTGGGCTGGTGGTTGAGCACTCTAGAGCCTTTGTGGCTTGTGTGGATGTGCTTGGGAGCCCTCTAACTCGCTTGTGCTTGCTAGTGTGCGAATCGATAGCGAGTGAGTGATCGCTAGTGCGTTGCATTGAGAGATTGCATCGAGTGGCACTAGGTGATCGAGTTGCAAGCCGGTGGTGCTTGTTACTCTTGGAGGTTGCCACCTCCTAGACGGCTTGGTGGTTGTGTCTCCGTCGTGAAGCCCGCAAGAAGATTGTGCGTGGCTCCGGAGAAGGCTTTGTGAGGGGCATTGTGCTCGCCCCGCGGGGATCGCGAAGAGCAACTCTAGTGGATTGCGCGTGTCATTGAGTTACCCTCACTTGTGGGTGAGTTCTTGCGGCGCTCGAGTGTCGAGCTAGGTGTGGTGCCTATTAGCCGCCGAACTACCAAAGTGTGTGGTCGACACAACGGGGACTAGCTTGGTGGCAACCAAGTGAACCTCGGGATAAAATCACCGTGTCAACATTGTCTACATCTTCTCGGTGGTTTGCTATCTCCATACACAAGCTTGTATTTACTTTCATATATATTGTGCTTGTGTAGTTGCTCTTGTAATTAGTTAGCTTGTGTAGCTTGCTAGTTATCTTCCTTGCTTGTGTAGCATAGAAGTTGATCCCGTGAGTGACTAGTTGACTTGTAGTCTTGCTAGTCACATTGCTTAGTTTGTGTAGCTAAGTTGAGCTCTCTAATTTGGCTTGTGTAGCCTTATTATTGAGCATTGCTAGTGAGCTTAGGCTTTGTGCTTTTTGCTTAGTGGCATGTGTAGGAGCTCCTCGGTTAATTGAGTACTAGTTGCTTAGGTTTGTGTAACCTTGCAAGCTAGAATTGTTTAGGTGAGCTCTAGCTAGCCCGACACCTTATTTGCTTTGTTTAGGATCTTTTGTAAGGTGTCATAAAGTATAAGTAGAGGGGTGTAGTCTTGGCTAGACCGATAGTTTTAATTCCGCATTTATTTCGGTTAGCCGCTCCGATTATGTTTAAGTTTTAAAAAAAAGGACTATTCACCCCCCTCTAGTCCGCCATCTCGACCCTTTAGCTGCGTAGATGGCGCTCGGCTGCGGAGGGTTCAGGGCGGAGGTTGGTGATGGACCTAGTGCGTGGGGGCCACCTGTCAGTGACGGTGGAGAGATGGAGGCGAGCGCTGGCTTGCGCGCGGGCTGGGGCGAGCGCGCGTCACAGACGGGGTGGGTCGGGTGGTGTGCGCGGTTGCAAAGCGAGGGGGAGGGGAGCGGGCTGCGAGCGTGCACCGGCTTGGCCCAGTGGGGCAATGAGGAGAGAGGGAGGGAGGCGGGCTATTGCTAGGTGGCAAGTTGGGCTCGAGCGGAGGAGAGGGAGTGGCTTGCGGGTCGAGTGAAAGGGTGAGGGTGAGAGTGAGTAGGCCGCCGCAGCGGGCCGCGCAGGAGAGTGGGGTAAAAATGGGAGACAGGGTGGGTCGGGTGGTGTGCGCGGTTGCAAAGGCAGGAGAGTGGTTGCAAAAGGAGTGGCTTGCGGGCCGTCGGTGGAGAGATGGAGGCGAGCGTTGGCTTGCACGCGGGCCAGGTTGAGCGCGCGTCGCAGACGGGGTGGGCCGGATGGTGTGCGTGGTTGCAAAGGGAGGGGGAGGGGAGCGGGCCGCGAGCGTGCACCGGCTTGGCCTAGTGGGGCGATGAGGAGAGAGGGAGGGAGGTGGGCTGTTGCTGGGTGGCCAGTTGGGCTCGAGCGGAGGAGAGGGAGTGGCTTGCAGGCCGTGTGAAAAGGATGAGGGGGAGAGTGAGTGGGCCGCCACAGCGGGCCGCGCAGGAGAGTGGGGTAAAAAGGGGAGAAGCCGGCCGTCGGTGGGAAGGGATTTAGGATGAGGGAGGCCCAGTTGCCTTTTCTTTCTTTTTCTTTTTCAAATTCTTTTTAAATCCGTTTAAAATTCAAATCAGTTTGAAACCAAATCACTTTTGCAAACTTTAGAAATATTTTCCCTAGGTTTTGAAAATAAAGTTTTTAGTTTGAAAGTTTATAAAACTTTTATAAAACTTTTATTTGTTCTCTAAATAGAATAAATTTGATTCGCCCTAATCGAGATTTAATAAATTCTTTTTCACCCAATAAAAATTGTGCAGCGGCATGAATGCAACAAACATCTGGTTAGATTTTTTCTCTATATAGGATTTTGGCCATTTTTTAATTAAAATATAATTTATTTTATTTATTTAAAAATCAGGGTGTTACAAAAAGTTTTATAAAACTTTTATTTGTTCTCTAAATAGAATAAATTTGATTCGCCCTAATCGGGATTTAATAAATTCTTTTTCACCTAATAATAATTGTGCAACGACATGAATGCAACAAACATCTGGTTAGATTTTTCCTCCATCTAGGATTTTAGTCATTTTCTAATTAGAATATAATTTTTTTTATTTATTTAAAAATCAGGGTGTTACATGTATGCAGCAGAACAAGAAGGTGCAAGGAAAGATGTGGAGCGTGCTTTTGGCGTTCTACAAGCTCGCTTCAACATTGTGCGTCACCCAGCACGATCTTGGAGCACAAGGATTATTGGACTGATCATGAAAGCTTGTGTTATTCTCCACAACATGATAGTGGAAGATGAGAGAGAAATGGCTAAGGAGTCTATTGATATGAATGTAATTCCTGGAGAATCAATTGTTCTTCCTCCTGAAGTGCAAAAGGCCACAAACAGTAACTCATGCTTCAATGATGTTCAGCGTAGAAATTCTACTATCTGTGTTCACTCTGTCCACACTCAACTTAAAGATGATTTAATTGAGCACATTTGACAGTGTTTCAGCCATAGAGCTCCCCACTAGTATTTTTTTATAATAACCTCATGTAAGATCTATCATGAATATCTTTTTCTTATTAGCACTGTTAATTATATTGCATAAGTTGACTTACTACTTGTTTCTTTTTTCAGAATCGTTGGTATGAGGTTGGTTGACATTTCTAGCAGGCTATCATGGAGGTTGACTTTTGGCTTTTGGTGCTTCTTCCTCAATGATGTCGTTAGTTGTTCAGTTTGCTTTTGTGGCCTCAAATAAACATGTATGGCTGGAGTCATGGTTATTAATTAGTGCATTATGTAGTAACGTAGGGATATTCTATTTTTTTCCATGTTTAAAACTTTTGGTTGTACTGGTTGCTTATCTACCCTACTAATACATCAACTCTATTCTTTGCTTCGTATACCAAAGAAACTTCCCCCGCTGAGATAGCTTCACTAAAGTCACACACGAAACTGTACCCAGAAATCCAACTCTATAATAATCGACCATCCAGATTTGTTGCCTAACATTTTCTCTCTTTACTCACTCACATTCAATGGATCAAATTAAGTGTATGGTATGTATCCTCCTCCTCCACACAAGGAGAAAAAAAATCGTGGGAAATAGAATATTGCCCAAAAACCAACCCGCACAGGCCAAGCGTTGGAGGAAAAAAATTCCAAAAAATCTATCCTACTAATACACCAACTCTATTCTTTGCTTCGTGTACCAAAGAAACTTCCCCCGCTGAGATAGCTTCACTAAAGTCACACACAAAACTGTACCCAGAAATCCAACTCTATAATAATGGACCATCCAGATTTGTTGTCTAACATTCTCTCTTTACTCACTCACATCCAATGGATCAAATTAAGTGTATGGTATATATCCTCCTCCTCCACACATGGAGAAAAAAATCGTGGGAAATAGAATATTGCCCAAAAACCAACCCACGCAGGCTATGCGTTGGAGGAAAAAAATTCCAAAAAAAAACAAACACTTAAAAAAATAAATCGTAATCACGTGAGATCCTCAAAAAATGTTGCTATCCGTAAAACAAGCGCATGAGAGGAGATAAAATATTACCAAAAAAATATTCATGTGCTAATCACGATTGGGAAAAATTATTGTCATCCGTGAAACAAGAGCGTGGCAGGTGAGAGAATATTGAAAAAAGTGCTAATCAGGTAATATCATGAAAAAAAATATTGTTATCTGTGTTCGCAGCTGCGAGGTCGCTGTCAGCGATCCGAGACCGTCATCCGACTCCACGGACGAAGGCTGTAACACCTCTGGTGTTTAAACTGTAATTAACCCGACATGTCATCATCATTAGTCTTTAATCATTCTTGCCTTGCATTTAAGTTTGCTTAATGCCTGTGTTATGTTCCTATTTCAAAAACCCTAAAGCCCAAATCTCCCTGAGGGCAAAATGGTAATTTCACCTCTGTGCCTAGCTTTGTGTAATTCTTGTCCAGTTTTATGTCTTGAAGCTTTGTTGTGTTGTTCAAAAACCAAAATCAAAAACAGATTTTAAATCCCTTTTGAAAAACCCTAAATTCCAAACCCTGGTTTTTACCCCTCTTTTATTAATTTTAAAACTATTCAAAATTTGGACTTGGTGCAAAAAGCAAAGTTGTAGATCTTGTCAAGAGGAACAACTTTGGTTTCTACAGATTTTCAAGTTTCAATACAAAATCAGAAGTAATTTCAAATTCATTCAAAATCCAATTTTGTCCCCTTTTTAGTTTTCAAAATTATCTCAAAAACTATTGAGTTTCCGAAAAAGTATTTATTGGCAAAGTTGTAGATCTCAAAATTCTAAGCAACTTTGGTATTTTGAGTTTTCTTTGTGTAGTTCAAATTTTGGGAGTAATTTCAAAAAAACAGAGAAGGGGAAGATGATGTCATTGTGCACGATTTTTAAAGCAGGGGGCCCCGGCCGCTGGCGGCGGAGCGCCGGCCACGCCGTCCGGTTGACCCGCGCCCGTGCCGCGCGCGGCCAGTGCCGAAGCACGACCTCCCGGCCCCTACCACCGCCTCACCCATCCCCTATCCTCCTCCCCTTTACCTGCGGCCGCGGACAGCGGGCAGCTGCCGGTCGCCGGCAAGCCGCCGCGCCGCGCGCAAGCTCCCCGCCCACACCGAGCCGCCCTACCGTGCTCCCTACCTCCGCTAAAGTCGCGCGAGCGCTCCTCACCCCTCGCCTGGACCCCCCAGCGCCGCCCCGCGACTATATAAAGCCCGCCGGCCGGCCGGAGCTCTTCACTCCCTCCGCCACCGCCGCGAGCTCGTTCCAGTGCCTCCCTCGCTCAACCATCTAGCCCAGCAGCTCCGCCTTGAGCTCACGAAGCTTCCCGACCCCTCAATTCCACCTCTACCGCCTCCTATCGCCCGGCGTAACCCCGTCTTTCCAAACTCCGGCGAACGGCCCCGCCGCGGTGAAGGCCGAAATTCGTCGCCATGAGTGTTTCTCCCGTCCCTCCGACCCCCGTCCTCTTTTCCTCACCTCGGTGCGCTCCTAACCGATCATTCGTGACCCTTTTTGGTGGACAGAGCCGCCGGAACGCGTGCTCGCCGCCGAAGAGTTCCGCCGAGGTGCCGCCGCCGTCGAGCTCCTTCCTCCGACCTTTGCACCGCCTCGCCGTCCTTCGTTCCCGACTCCCGGTGAGCCCGTGAAACTCTCCCTGCCCTCCGTTTGCCCAGCGCGTGGCCCGAGCGGCCGGTCCGCCGAGCGCCCTCGCCGGCGAGCGCGCTGACCGCGCGGGGAAGAAGCACAGTGCCTTTTTCTTTTTTTTAAAATATGTGAATAGTGTTCTATTTTCTCTTTTTTGTGGGAATTAATCTGTTGTTCAATAAATCCTAAAAAAATGTGGTATGCTCCTTGCACTGTGTAGTATTTTAGAAAAATAAGAAACCCTCCTTTCTGCAAAACTTGGAAAATGAAAAATCCTTCTTTTAATTGAAAAATGGATGGTTTTAGATTTTTAGAAAATCATGTGTAGCTCCAAAAATCATGAGGTAAATTTTTATGAGCTCCTTATGCCATGTTTAGCCTCTGGTGAAATTTTGAAGCCTTTTGGAACAAGCTGATTTTTAGGCATTTATTTTAATTGTTGAATAGTGCCTTTTGTTAATTAAATGTTTGATTTTTGTTAAGCACCTTAATGATCTCCAAAAATTATGAAATTTGTTTTGCCATCTATTTATAGCATGATGGACTTATGAAATTAATTTGGTAAATTTTGGAGCAACTGCATAAAATAACCTTTTTAAATAATTAAGAAAAATAGAAAAGTGATTAGGGTTTATGTTGTGTGCCCTGTGATGTGACTTTTGGATTGTTTGCTGTTCATAGACCCCCACCTAGCTGGTCTATGATGTTTGTGATGTCATGCATGACTTATGCTTAGGTTTACTAGATGATGCTTAATAAGTTTGATTAATCCTGCTTAGGGGTAAAAGATAAGTAACTTTATGTCCACTCTAGAAGTTACTTTCACGTTGGAAAGTTACATTCTAGAATCAGTGGAATTGTCCTGTGCATTTTGTTCATGTGAGCATCCTCATAAGCATACATCATTGCATCCGTATAGTGTCCGAAGGAGAAGGCATCAAAGTCGAGGCAGCCGCTGACGAACCTACCCCCGAGGCTACCCCGAGCTCCGACACCTGCACTGCCGACCCCGAGTCTGTTCTTTTTGCTCTTCAAGGCAAGCCTCGGTGCATTTAACCTTCCTTGGATTTATAAAATGTTTTCCTTAAATGCTTTTGAGTAAATTACTGCATTAGGTTTATAGGCGTTGAGTGCTATCCTAATTGGTGCATTATCCACCTTGACCACTGATACACCCGATACCTGCTTTTCAAAAGTATTTGAAAAATGCTTAGCAATGCTTATTGAATTAGACTTTGCAATAAAAATGCCAATTTCAAAAGTGTGATCACTTTAAGGACTTTTATGGGAATTTGGCTTTACTTGCCGACTGTTGGCTAGGTAACTGGTCGTACCTAGTCAATGGCGAGAAGAGGTTGTCCGCGCGTACGGTGTCGTCATGTTGTAGTCCGGGACTCAACAGTTGACACCGACCGGGACAGGGTTGAAAAACCAACAGGACCTGTACTCTTGGGTTAGAGTCCTAAAGTGCTTGTCGCTGGCGGAAAAATGTAGGGACCATCCGTATGGGGGCCTGCTGGTCAAGACTTGTAACTATTCACATACTTCGGAAAGCTCTGGCTCCGAGGAATCCTTTATTGGGACCGACAACCGCGCACTGGGAGTGGCGAGATGGCGGAAGTAGCTTGTACCCACGTGGTCGTCGTACCTGGATATGAGTGGTGTACTATACTTTCGGGTGGCGTAGGACCGGTCCAATCTTGGAAGAATCGTGGAGGACGAGTTGGCATATGCAAGCTTGGGTGCTACATATGCAGTGTGGATAGGGATCCTCAGCTGAGTATTATTTATCCGGATTAACGTTGCTCCTCGGTTATGGAGACTTGGTCACTGACTGTCAGCGGAGAGTGGTTCTTAACTAGGAATGTTTTGAAAGGTAAAATGAATCATGAACGATGAAGAATTGAGGAATACTGAATCTCTCCAAAATAAAACAAGGTTTACAAAAATATTTTCCTGCAAAATACTTGATCTTGTTTAAGCCTTACCTTGACTACCCTAAGCCTCTCATTCCCGAGTCTTCTCCCTTTTCTTTAGTCGGGTAAGTCTTGTTGAGTACCCTAGTACTCAGGGTTTGTTACCCATGTTGCAGGTATGACTGAGTCCCCGATGTGTCTTGCACCCTGCTGCGTGACCATCGTCCAGGAAGAGGCCGATGAGGCCGAAGAATAGTTGTGCACCCTCGGGCTGGATGATTATCAGTATCTTTATTTTGTTGTACTCCGCTACGTTGTCTATTTCCTAACTATTCAAACTTGGTTTGTAATAACTGCACCTTAATTTCTATTTGGAACCTCGGTTTGTAAAACTAATGTTATTTAAGTTTTCCGCTCTTTATTCCGATGTTATTTGTAAAAGTATCCAATGCTGTAACCGAATTGTGAGATGATCCTGCGGACAATGGGCGCTGATGTAGCCCGGTGATGAACAGGTCTTAATCACATGGAACATGGGTTCGGTTGTCAGAGGTTGACAGGGACACGTGAGCCATGGGATTAGGGCCGTTCCGTCACAAAGGCGGCGCCGACCAATCGTCGTCCACGATTCGAGGCCATCGTCCGATTCCACGAACGCAGGTGAGACTCATGCACACGATTAAAACGCTCAGCGCAATGTACGTGAGCCCACTCTCCGTGCACCGAGGTCATCGTCTGTGTCAACACACGCGAGCCCCACGCGTACTCCGCCGGTCGTCGGCAACACGCACACGAGCCTCCGCGCGCACGCCGCCGTCTGCGTCAACGCACGGAGCCTCCACACGCACGCCGTCGACGCACGCGAGCCTTCATGCGCACTCCTCCGGTCACCGGCGCCACGCGAGCCTCCACACGCACGCAGTCGGTCGTCGGCGCCATGCACGAAGAACATTAATTAAGTCCATATTTCTACCCTACGAAAGCACTACTCCTAAATTTTGTTTTGTATACTGAGGAAACCTCCTATACAGAGATGACATTACTAAATCTACACGAGAAACTGTACCCAGAAAATAAACTCCATAAAAATCGATCATCTAGATTCGTTTTAACCTTCTCTCCTTACTCACTCACATCTAATGGACTAGAATAGTTGTATAGGATATCCCTCATCATCTGTCAAACTCTTTGAAGAAACACCGGAACAGAATCACTACACCCGGAATCAACGAAGAAACAAATCACCGAAGAAAAAAATACCGCACTCAAGGCCGTCTAGAAAGAAACAAATCACCGAAGGAAAAAAGAAAAAAAACGACGCTCAACGTCGCTGAGTGTCGTGCCGCTGATCGGCGTGATCGGCCACTGTCGTGCCGTAGGATGCCGCCTTGTCGCTAGCACATACGTGGCCTTAGCTGCCGTCATCCAACGTATGAGGCCTCAGCCACCGTTGTGTTGCTGATCACCGTCATGTCACTAATCGCCGTCATGCTGCCGATCGCCGTCATGCAACACACGAGGCCTTGGCCGCCATCGTGCTGTTGATCGACGTTGTGTCGTTGATCGCCGTTGTGCCGCTAACCGCAACCATCTAGCAAACGAGGCCTCGGTCACAGTCGTCTTCGCGTGCACGAAGCTCCCCGCGCACTCGGTCGCCGCTGTGTCGCTGCTGTCTCCGCCGCACGAAGCTCCCCTAGCGCCCGCACGTGGTCCAGCAGCGAAAGGAGGACCATGGAGATCCAGTAGGGGGAGGAGGACCCTGGCGCCTGCACGTGATGCGGCCAAGACGATCGACTCCCACCGTCCTCCCCTTCCGGTACTATTTTTTCATCTAATCTATTTGTCAAACGAGCTTCTGCAAGTCCTAAGATTTTTGTCTGAATAGTTTCTTGGCCTTAATGTTTTATAATTTTGATTTGCTTCGTTTCTGTTTAACTGACACTACTAATGGTCATGTTTGTATCGTTGATATATCCTGTTGGGTATGTTGTACCCGTATGATATGAATAATCTTGGTGCAATACCACACCAGAAATACAAGGTAATATTTGATTTTTTCAGATAAAATGAGAACCCCTTTTTAAAATCTTAACTATTATTTATATATTTTGTTAGCCTCTGAGAATTAGTTAAACAATATTCACTTATTGTTTTGTGCGCACGCATGAACCATCCTCTGGTGCCCGGGGTTTGACGACGGCCGCAACCTCCTCTTGAACAAGGCGCATGTTGGCTAACGATCGCGGCGCTCGTTGACTCTTGATCGTGGCGCACGACGGCAGGCTTTTGGACGCAAAAATAGGAACACCAAGTGACGGCCGCACATTACTTAAATAAAGCCGTAGCGTTAGCACATGCACTAAACTAGTATCTTTAGTTGGTCATGTAATGAAATGGCTTGAGTCATGTTTATCAATTCATCATGTAGTAACATATGGACATTTTATTTTATTGTTGTGTTCAAAAGCTTGTTCATGTGGTCATGGTTGCTACCAGTTGGTTATATTGAGATGACTTGTTTCTTCAGATGAGATGTTTAGTGTTACTCTCCACATAGAGAGGCACAAAGATAATGTTCACAACACATATGTACTCTCTCTGTGCATGAAAGCACTAAAAATAACAAATAGCTAGCACTATATAGATAGTTGTACAGACTGTTAGCTATTTAGTGTTGAGGTGTGTTGGGACGGTAGCCCGCGTCAGGGGCACCTGTCTTCGTCACAGAGCTATCGTCGTCTGTTCCGCTCGGCCGAAGGCTCTTTCGAGCGAAACCGTAGCGCCGAGGGTGAGCGCCTCTTTCGCTCGGGAGAGCCACGAAGGGCCCCGACGCAAGCGAAAGGGTGGGCTCTGAGGCAAGCGCTCGCCGTTCGTGCGAGAGGTCCGCGCGCGCTGAGGGCGCGTGCTTTTTCGTCTTTCTGTCCTGGTTGTTTTCGCAGGTCGCGGGAAGCTCCGGCCAAAAGGGGGTGGCCCGCCGCACGCGGGGAGGAGGCGTACGGACCCGGGCCCACCAAGGTGCGGAGTTACGACGGTGCCCCTCAGGCACTGTGGGACCGAAGTGGCTGGTAGGGCGGTTAGAAAGGGCACCCTTGTAATTGTGTGGGGAGTGGTTGAGCGTGCACCCCTTTGTACCTACGGCTACGTCCGGACACACATAAATACCCTCGCCTCCCCGTGGGGGGAGGAGGACACTGTTCACTTCACCCCATACAATAGTTTACTTCCGTCTTTGCTCCGTGCATTCGCTCGTGCGTCAACCCGCTATTCCAGGGTGTCGACCCTGAAACAACATTGGCGCCCACCGTGGTTGTCGCCCGAGCTTACCATGCCACCGAGGAAGGCGCCGAAGACGGTCGACAATCTCGAGACGGTTGCCACGAATAAGGATGCCCAGGGCACATTCGCGGCATCCGCTCTAGCCACTCAAATTCAATCGAATACAGCCTCAAATCCACCATCTTTCGGCGGCACACTCCTGACGGGAACCCAGCTACCGCAGGGAACGTCCGCAAGCCACGATTTACAGCCCCTAGGTCAGCAACATTTCGGCAGAGACGACATGCCGGAAGGGAATGTCCGGGACGAGCCCAACAATGAAGATGACGATGATGCGGAAGTTACCAGGCACGCCCGAGCGATCAAAATGTTGACGCAGCAACAAGAAGAAATAGAGAAGTTGTTACTGCAAAGAGACCAGTTGCAGCAGCAAATTGCGGCAAGAGCAAGGGAAGATGAAACTCACAATGCCATCCGTCAAGTGGAGGCGCAGAGAAGGCAACTCGAAAAAGAAATTCAGGAATTGCAAAGGGTCGGGGGAGGCCCAAACCCACTGATCCAAGAAAACATATTCGTACCGTGCCGAGAGCAGCCGCCAGCTTTTGACAACGCCGTTGATGAAACTTCCTCGCTCTCGAGAGAGCTACAAGCCCACTCGTGGCCCCTCAACTACAAGCCACGCATCCCAACTTTTGATGGCAAGGCAAATTCACGCAAGTTCTTGGCGAGCTACGAAACAGCTGTCTTTTCGGCAGGAGGAGACAATCAAGCCCTAGCGAAATCTCTCATTCTCGCAGTTGAATATGTGGCGCATGATTGGTACACGGCCCTCAAGCCGATGTCTATCTATTCGTGGGCTCAGTTGAAGGCCGAATTGCTCACCACTTTCCAAGGTTTCCGACCGGATGTTAAAACCACCCGCGACCTCATGAACTGTACCCAGCTGGACGACGAGCCGTTGTCCGAATATCTCAGATGCTTCATCCAGCTAAAGGCTCAAGCTTCGAATGTTCTGGAAGCCGTAGTGATCGCAGTAGCCATTGAAGGCTTGGGGACTGGGCAGTGCGCTGCTCATTTGTCCAGAGAACCGCCGAAGTTCGTGAACGAATTGTTTGACGTAATGAACGCATACACAATATCAAACGATGACTTCCGGCGACGTAAGGCCGCCCGCATGATGCAAAGGCAAGCGACGAAAGCAAGCCGCCCACCTCCTGTGCCGAATCAAAGAATTGTCAGGCCCTTCCGGTCAGTCAATAGTCTGCAGGAAGAACCAACACAGTCAATGGCAGAGGCAGAAAGACCCAACTTGGCTAGTTTTCAGCAGCAAAGGGGTTTCGATCAAGCCCTCCGTGAAGGACGCGGTGGAAGGACCAGACGCGGCGGCCGTTACGGGAGAGGCCGCAGAAGGGGAGTTAAACCTCCATACTGTGTTATCTGCGATGGCAATTTCGGCCATACCACCCGAGAGTGCAAATACAGCAAGATGGCAAAAGAGCTGAAAGACAAAGATCAAGCCTCAGTTTTCGGCGAAAGCTCCAAACATGTTTTCCACAATTCGCAAGACCCAACAGCAAGGGCTGCAGCGAGTAGTAATTATGTAAACACGCCACTACATCCCCCCAGTACATCCCTCACCAAAACTTGCACTAGTTCAATCCGGCGTATCAAGGCTACCAGTTCCCAATCTTTCCGGCACAGTCGGTGGCAATTTCGTCGCCCATGCAGTACCAACGTCAGCCAACGCCGCCACCAATGCTTCCGGCTCAAACCCAATCTCAGGGGCAGCCAGCGCAACCCAGCTATCAGTAGGGGCATGATGCAGAAAATGACCTCAGTGCAGTCAACAACATCCTTCCGTCACGAGGCCATATTTTCGCTATCACGGGTGGATCCAACTTGGAACACGAAAGCAAAAGGACAAGAAGGGACTATCATCGAAAGGTCTAGACCGTATCACCAAGGCTCTCGTCAAACAGGCCAGCTTGGTCGCTAGCACCAATATTTTTCGACGAATCCGACTTCAAAGTCCGCGACTACCCGCATTGTGATGCTTTCGTCGCTACAGCCAGCGTGGCCGGTTTCACCTTGCATAATATCTTGTTTGACACAGGCAGCTCAGCAGATATCTTGTTCGTCAAAGCTTTCGAGGCAATGGGAATGGACAGGCGGAGTTTGGACCCTGCTGGCAACTCCCTGTATGGTTTCGGAGGAAGGAAGATCAATGCTATCGGAAAAAAGCAAATCCCGGTTTCTTTCGCTGAGGGAGAAAAAGTGCGCACCAAAACGGTGACGTTCGACATAGTGAACATGGATTACCCTTATACCACCATTTTTCGCAGAGGTTTCACCAACAAGTTCAATGTTGTTATCAAGCAAAGCTACTTATGTATGAAAATGTCGTCCCCTTTCAGTATCATTACTGTGTACGGAGATCAACAAGCCTCCAGGAGAATCGAAGGCAAGCCGACCCTAGGTTACAGCCTAATAAACGAGGTGGCAAAGAAGGACGAAATACAAGCAACCGTCGAAGAGCACGTTACCGCTGGTTCACCAAAATGTAAGGCTGGAGCAGCCGAAGAGACAGTGAGAATCCCACTCGCAGCTTCAAGGCCTGAAAGAACTGTGCACATCGGCTCAAGTATGCTAGAGGGGGAAAGAGACGCATTGGTGTCTTTTGTCACAGATAACGAGGATATTTTCGCCGTGTCAGCAAACGATTTGCAAGGTGTCAGCAGAGATCTCGCTCAGCATCGTTTGAATATCGCAACCGGTTCCAAACCCAGGAAGCAAAAGCTGAGAAAGATGTCAAACAAAAGGGAAGACGCAACGAAAGCAGAAGTATAGAGGCTACTCGACGCAGGAGTGATTCGTCCAGTCCAGTACCCCGAATGGCTGGCAAATGTAGTTCTGGTAAAAAAGAAAAATGGAAAATGGTGAATGTGTGTCGACTTCACCGACCTCAACAAATGCTGCCCAAAGGACCCGTATCCTTTGTCGTGTATCGATAAGCTGGTTGATATCGCAACCGGATGTCAAATAATGAGTTTGTTAGATTGTTTTCAGGCTATCATCAGATATGGCTGCATCCTGACGACGAGGAAAAAACAAGCTTCATCACTCCTACCGACACATTTTGCTATCGGTGGATGCCGGAAGGGCTGCGAAATGCAGGCTCGACATTTTTGCGGATGACGGACAAGGTCTTCGAGGGCCAGAAATAGAAGAAAAACTTGTTGGCCTACGTGGATGACATAGTAGTGAAGAGCAATAGGGAGGAAGACCATCAAGCAGACCTGCTAGAAACTTTCGGTAATCTCCGCAGAAGCGGCTTGAAGCTCAACCCAGACAAATGCATTTTCGGCATCAAAAAGGGCAAGCTCCTGGGTTGTCTAGTATCCGCAAGAGGAATCAAAGCCAATCCCGACAAAATAACGACGATCATCAACATGCAACCGCCATCCAATCGCAAACAAGTGCAAAAGCTGACCGGAAGGCTGGCGTCCTTAAACAAATTCATCGCAAGGTCAGCCGAAAAAGGCTTGCCATTCTTCAGAACCTTGCGTAGCTCCGACCCTTTCGATTGGGGAGATGAGCAACGACAGGCCTTTGAGCAGCTAAAGGAGTACCTGACAAAGCTCACAACGCTATCCAAGCCGTCGGCGGAAGCAACGCTCTTGTTGTATCTCGCAGCATCTCACGCTACCGTGAGCGCAGTGTTGGTGGAAGAAAGTGAGCACGAAAACAAGATGACGTAGTTCCCAATCTACTTCTTCTCTGAGGCCCAGTCAGGAGCAAAGCTGAACTATTTAGAGCTTGAAAAAATAGCATATATAGTGGTAATGGCTTCAAAGAAGCTAAAGCATTACTTTCAATCTCATCACATCATAGTCCTATCAGCCCAACCATTAGAAGCTCTATTTCGCAACAACGAAGCTATCGGCCGAGTAGGCAAGTGGGCAGTGGAGCTGAACGAATACATGATCGATTTCCAGCACCAGTCAGCAATCAAGTCTCAAGCGTTAGCAGATTTCATAGCAGATTGGACTCCAACAGCTTTCGACACAGCTCTCGAGTTCGAGGAGCCGGTGTGGACCGTGAACTGTGATGGCGCCTGGGGGATGGTGGGAGCCGGAATCTCGGTGATCTTAACACCACCAAAAGGACTGAAAGTCAGATATGCCGCAAGGCTGCAGTTCCTCCCAACTAACAACACCGCCGAATACGAAGCGGTGCTGCTAGGCTTACGAAAGCTACGAGCAATCGGAGCAAGAAGATGCATAGTCAAGTCAGATTCCCAAGTGGTCGTCAATCAGGCCGAAAAGGAATTCACAGCAAGAGAACCAGTCTGGCCAAGTATTTGGCAGCGATCAGAAGAATGGAAAAATATTTCCCAGGTTTCACCCTCTGCCACATTCCAAGAGCCAAAAACTCAGAAGCAGATGAGTTGGCCAAAGCCGCAGTGCAAAATCTGCCACTACCACCGGATGTGTTCTACCAGGTCCTCTCGGCTAAAGCTGTAAAAGAAGAGGAAGATCACCCGAGTTCAGTGCACGTCATTGCCAGCGACGATTGGAGGTACAAATGGCAACGAGTATAAAATACCTGTATGCCCACGGGCAATAGATTCTATCCGCGGGCACGGATACGGGGTGCATAATTCTATCCGCGGGCACGAATACGGGTACATCCCCAAACCCAACGGATACTTGTTGACGGGTGAGAAAATATTCTACCTGCACCCGCAAACCCGTAAACCCGTCATACGAACTCCAGGTCTGCAACTAGCCAGAGTGCCGGACTTCAAAACCACATTGAATAGACTTGACTCAACTTGCCTCAAACCACAAGCAAATCCTCTCTCTCTCTTCACGGAATCACATCAGGCACCAGCACCAGGTAGCCTGCTCGCACTCCACTCTTTGCGGTCGGCGTGGCGCCGCAGCACGCCGCAGCACCCCACGTCGGAACGTCGCTGGCTGCTGGCCTCCAACCCGCCGCGCGCTCACCGCTTGTCCAGCGGCTTAGCGCATCCCCGCGTACAGGCGGCGCATCGAGCTCAGTCGCCGCCCGCTTGGTGCCGGGTCTCGATCGACAACAACACGACTACTCGAGTGCTCTACTGCAGACAGTCTGGCGTGCCATCCTCACCGCTTGCCATCGTCCTCGGCGTCATCGGCTCGCCGCCCTCGTCTAGATCTGACGGGCACGCGGGCATGCCCGTGGGTAAGGCAAGCCCGCGGATAGCGGGCACGGGCACAGGACGCCGCCCGTGGCCGATGGAGGGCGCGGGCGCGGGCATAAAATTTTGGTCGCGGGCGCGGGCACAGGAAACCAGTATCCGCGGGCATTGTGCCCGTTGCCATCTTTAATTGGAGGTCGCAGATATTCGCATACTTAGTCGGAACATATGAGCCAGAGTCCAGAAAGGATGGCCAGTAGAGCGAAAGGGTACTCAATCATCAGGGAGCAACTATACAAAAATGGAATAGTAGCCCCCTCTTGAAATGCATAAGCAGGCAAGAAGGCGTCAAGTTGCTCCAAGAAATGCACGCCGGAATATGCGGGGCGCACAGGGGGCCTCACGAGATAGCGCATCGAGCAATGAGGCAAGGATTCTATTGGCCTTCCGCCGCCACAGACGCCAAAGAACTGGTCAGGTGATGCAAGGGTTGCCAGATGTTCGCTAAAAACCAGAAAGCCTCGACAAACGAAACCGCGCCAGTAATCCCATCTTGGCCCTTACAAATGTGGGGCATCGACATAGTTGGACCACTACCAGCAGCTCCGGGCAACTTACGATTCGTAGCGGTTGCCCTTGAATATTTCACCAAGTGGATAGAGGTGAAGGCTCTCGTAAGCATAACTTCCACCTCCTTAACCAAGTTCGTCTGGCAGAGGATAATCTGTCGCTTCAGCGTTCCTTCCTTTGTCACTTGTGACAACGGAAAGCAGTTTGACTGTACCGAATTCAGGAGTTTCTGCGACGAAGTCAACATCAAGCTCAATTTCGCCTCAGTAAACTATCCGCAAGCAAATGGGGCTGTCAAGAGAGCCAACAGGCTAATCTTTTCAGCAATATCAAAAACTTTGTACGACGCACCGAAAGGCAAATGGGCCAACACCCTAACGACAGTTGTATGGGGGCACAACATCTCACGCTCCAAAACTACCGGCTTCACTCCATTTCGCTTACTGTACGGCGAGGAAGCGGTCACCCCAGAAGAGGTAAAGTTGGGTTCCTTTCAGACCGAAATGGCACCAGCAACCCAGGAGCAAAGGCACCCTGAGCTAGACACCATCGAGGAGGTAAGGCTGCAGGCAGCAAACAACCTCGAAAAGTATCATGCGGAAACAAAGCATCACAGGGACAAAAGCATAGTCCGGAAGGACATCAAGCCTGGTGACATGGTCACCATTCGACGGCCAGACAAGCAAGGTAAGCTACAGTCACAATGGCAAGGCCCTTTCGTCGTGGCAAGCATGGCGGCACCCGGTGTATTCCGGCTGATAAATGAGATGGGCGAAGAGTCGGCTCACACCTGGAACACAAGCAACCTGCGTCGCTTCTATCCATGATTCTTCTTGCTTTTTAATTTTTATGTAAGTTTTCAGTTTTAGATTTTGTAATCAAAATCGGCTGCACTCTTTTTCCTCGCCGGCGAAGCCCTTCATCGGGGCGCAATATTTTTTAACGAGACAGCCGAATGTAACTGCTACATTAAGAAAGCATTCGCAATTCCCCAAAAGCATCATACAACGCGTCAAAGGACGAAATCAACCATACATAAGGTCGAGACATTTGTCAATTCAATGCGGCAAGCGAGATTGATTTAGCGTGCTTGATCTTTGTTTAGATTGTGTTTATATCATGTATGCGTTACTTAGTGTAGATGGGAAAAAATAGTGCTAATTGTGCTATCTATCTTGTGTTATTTTTTTAGCTCCATTGCATGGTTTTGCATTTTGGTTCGACGTTGAGTTCAATGGACCAGTACGCCAGAAATCCAAGAAGCAACCTAGTCAATCATCGGATGGGAACACCCAAAATGCCAGCCCAAGCAGTAAGAAGAAAAAACCGGATGTCTCTATTGTTCTTTCAACTGCACCAGAGGATGCCCCTACTCACTGGCAGCAGGTGATTGTTTTCCACGGTAGCATATTGAGTTTCTTTTACGTAAAGATATAGTTATGGTTCTTTTGCAATTTCTGCACGTTTACATTGTTAACATCCACAATACTAATTCAGAATTCTTTTTCATCAGACCCTATTGTACTTGTTTGAACCTATAGAACTCAACAAAAATCAGATCATAGAAGGTTCTGTTACCATCTCCCAGAGCCAGCAACATGCTCGCTTCCTTAACATCTGCCTGAAATACTTGTGAGCCTTCTTGTTCTGGTTTATTTCAGCCTTCTCATGTGTTTGGTCATTTCAAGCTTGAATAACGCTGGGGTTTTACCCGTCCTTGCAGTACTGGCGACCAATGGTATGTCAAAGAATCTGTGATGCGATAATCTGGGGGAAACTGAAACAGAGTAACCTTTCTTTCTAATAGGCTCAAACCTGTTGTGTATGACGGACAACCTTGCTGCTGGTCATTGCGGTTTAGGAGCATTCTGACTGCACTGGGTTGTCTTGATGGCAAATTGATCAAAAAAAAAAGGAGTGCCATTTCGATGCAGCTTGATCAAAACGGTAGTGGCCCTCGACAAGTAATATGTGAATCTTTGGCCCCAAACTCAATTGACGAACGAAACATAGGAGAACTACATGTTGACCAGAGTAGCACAGTTTTCTTTTTTTTTTTGTTATTTTTTTGACACGGTACGAGCTCAGTTGCTGGTACTTTATATTTCATAATAGACTGTCCATTCTTTGTAACGCATCTGCGGCGTGTACTGCAGCATAGACGGTACGATTCTCCAAATGGCAGCATTAAATTTTTACTAGTAGAGTTTTGGAATGAGTAAAATGCATGAATGGCCATGGTGCTTGTCAGTTTGTTTCAATTTGGCCATCGTACTTAGAGTACTACTTAGTAAGTATAAATCACGGCTGTAAATCTAACATGGCTACACCGATAAGGAGCTAATGACCACTTCATTCCTAATTATAAGATGTCTTAAGTTTGATCGTTCATCTTATTTAAAAAATCTGTGTAAACTTAGTTAAATTTAAATTATAGTAAAATAATAATAATAAAACATGTCATATTAAAAAATGATAAATTTACGTTTTTTTTTTTTTTGAGTATAAGTCGTGCGGATCGGTGGAATTCGGTCGCTGTGACGGCAGACTTGCCTCGAGACCAGGTAACACCTCCGCCGGGCAAGCAAAAAGATTGCGTACCAATGTGTACCATCTCTTGCAGTTGCAGTCTCGCTGTCGCTGGCGCTTCCCCAGTCCCCAGTGACTGCAGACTGCCGGTGGCGTGTTCACTTGGAGATGGAGTGGACAGTGGAGCAGTACTGGCAGGGCCCTGGTATCGCACTGTGTTCAGTGGGGTGGATCAGGATATCTTCTGTATAGAATCGGACGGTCGAGCCTGTGAACGCCGCTCGTTATTTCCATCCTCTCCGACTCTAGCGCTCCGACGGTTCGGCCTCCACGACCTCTGCTCAGAACGTTACGCTGACTCTTCCACGGTACGGCCGAGTGGCCGACGAATCGACACGGCCCCTGCTGGCTGCGGCCTGCCATCACGGTCGGACCGTCGGACGCCCCCACACACCGTAGTACCACACCCTCGCCGCGGACACCTCGGGGACGGAGCTCGGGGTTCTGGATCAGTTTGCCGATGGCGAAACCCTGTTCGATGTCATCGGCGCAACTAGGGCCCGTAGGACGACCTCCTACTTTGTCTCCATTAAGGCAAGCGCCCCTGCCGTGTGGAGACGGTTTTCCACCTGCTGGAGTGCTTGACCGTGTGCCAGTGCGTGTGTGGATTCAGAGACAGACAGTGACACGAAAGAAGCAAAACTTCGGTGGCGTCCAGGTCCAGTCTCATGGATTCCATGACGTACAAAATCAACGGGATGGATTCCATGGCGTACAAAATCTACGGGCACCAAGGTGGTCAATCGTCTCTCCGCTCCATGGTTTCTGGCAACAGACCAACAACAGTTACCACGCTGGAGCGGGAGGGCAGCAGAGCGCCGCATGCAGCCGCTGCCGACGGCGTCGTCGACGACGACCTGATGGAGCGAGACTTGCTGTCCCGGGTCACCGGGGACAGCGGCCGCCAGCGGCTGCAGCAGGACCAGGATCCCAGGCCGCCGCCGTCCCCACCGCTCAGCCTCCGCGTGGGGATCGAGCCGCAAGGTCGGGCCCGGGCGGCGGACGACGCCATCCATGGCCACGGGGTCACGAGCCCCACCATGCGCAGGCGGTGGCTGCGGCGGCCCTGCTGCCATCGTCGTCTCGCGTGCAGTTCGATCCCGACGGCCGCCGCCAGCCACAGCCGGCGTCCGTCGCGGTACCGGGCTGCTCCATGTCCGAGCGCCGCCACAATCTCCGGGCAGCATGCGGCGCCGCCGGTGCGCGGGCCCATCCCACCGCCACCCGGAACCCCGTGCAGGAGCAGCGCGCCTCGCCTGCTGCTGGGCCGGGGCCCGCGCCGCAGCGGCCTCCGACGGCCCGTACACTGGAGCTCGCCGTCGCGGGCCCGACGGTGACGACGGGACCGGGGCAGCAGGAGGAGCGCTGCTGCGACGCGTGCGGCGTCAGCGCCCGGCTCCTGCGGTGCCTCTCCAGCGACCTCGACCGGGCGAGGGCGCAGGTGGCGCTGCTGACCTGCCAGAACGAGAGCTTCCGTCACCGGCTGAAGCACGCCTCGGCGTCGGAGGGAGCAGGGCCAGCCGCGTCGGCGGCGGCGGCGGCACGGCTGAACCTCAGGTGCGGGGATTGCCGGGTGAGGCCGGCGACGGTGCAGCTGGTGCCGCGCGAGCACCTCTGCCTCGGCGGGCGCTGCTCCAAGTACAAATTTCCATGCAGCCCGAGGCACGGCACGAGGCCGTGTTTTTAGCACGACACGAGCACGGCACGGCCCGACTCTTCACGGGCCCGGGCTGGCACGGCCCGGCTGCACAGGCCGTGCTTGGGCCGCCCCCAAGCCCGCGGGCCAGCACGGCACGGCCCGCAAAATGGGCAGCGGCCCGCAAGTGGCCCGAGCTCCGGCCTCCCTCCCAGCCACCGCCTCCTCGGCTCCCCCCGGCCCAACATCCCCGATCCCCCCCTCGGCCCATCTCTCCCCCCCCCCCCGCCGCGGCGCCGCGTATATAAGCGACACGCCGCGGCGCCGCGCCCCACTCCCGAACCCTAAATCCCTAATTCATTCGCCCTCTGCCCCTCTCGTCTCTCGGCGCCGCACCCGCACCGCACCGCTCTACGCTCTCGGCTCGCCTCGGCCTCGCCGTCCGACTCCGACCGTCCTCCCCATCTCCGGTGACCTCGATCCGCCTCTCGGCTTGACACCGACGAGCTATTCTATCTCCTTTCCCCTCCTCTCCCGTCTCCCTCTCCCTCTATCTCGGTGATTATGTGAGTTCGTGTTACTGTCTTCCCTCTTCCGCCGGTCGCCGTCCTTGCTAACGGTTTGTCATCTTCTCCTCTGGGTGGCCCGTGGCCCTTGTCTTCTCCGGCACCGGGCTCCGGTTGCGCAGGTAAAAGAAGAACCCTAACCCTAACCCTCGTCTTCTCGTCCATTGATCTGTCTTCTCTGCTTGCCTCTGCTTGATCTGATATTGTCGATTGTCGTCCTTCTCTTTGTGCAGGTCGGTTGCCGATGCGTCGTCCTCTAGCTGTGGCCTAGAGCGACCAAGGCGGCCACCCGCACCGTCGAGGAACCGGGCTAGAGAGGCTATGGCGGAAGACGACGACGTCCTTCCGCCGGGCCTTGCTCCCGAGGGCGAGAACGATGATGACATCCGTGAGGATGCTGCTGCGTTGTTCGGTATCGATGTCGCAGACAGTTCTGCACCGGTCGATCTGGACGGCGGCGGTGGTGGAGAGGGGACAGTGGGTGGGACTGGGAACTCGAACTCCAACGACTCTACTCCATCTGTTGCTGGATCTGGTAACTCTAATGTTGGTAAGCGTAAATCATCTGTGTGGGTTGATTTTGATGAGATATTTGGGACTGTGAATGGAGTTAAAACTTGCACTAAAGCTACCTGTAAAATGTGTAAGACCACTTTATCTGCTAGATCTAGTGCTGGCACTGGTCACTTGAAGAGGCACCAGAAATCTTGTAGACTGAAAACTGACCAACGTGCTAGGGTTCAGTCTAGGCTTGCTTATAATCCTGATGGTTCTGTGCATAATTGGGACTATAAACCTGAAGTTGCTAGATCTGAATTATGTCGTTTGATTGCTAGGCTTGATTTGTCATTAAGTATTGGTGAGACAGATGCATGGGAAGAGTACATTGTACGTGCTCATAATCCTAGGTTCACTAAGGTTTCTAGACAGACCACCACTAGAGACCTTAGTAAACTATTTACTGAACGTCGTAATATGCTTAAAAATCATGTTTTATCTGGTTCTTCATCTGTTGCTTTGACCTCTGATATATGGTCTGGTAATGCTAAGGAGGACTACATTAGTGTAGTTGCTCATTATGTCAGTGCAGATTGGGAATTACAGAAGAAAGTGATTGGATTGAGGTTGATTGAGGTAAGGCATACTGGTGAGAACATTGCTGAAAAAATTGCTTATGTGGTTCAGGAATTTGGCTTGATTAACAAAATATTTTCTGTGACTCTAGACAATGCTTCCTCTAATTCTAAGGCAATGGATACTTTGGCCCCCATGTTTGCTGGTTATTTGAGTTCTGATCCTTTAATTTCTAATCAGCATGCTTATCCTCTTGTGCATCAACGCTGTGCTTGTTACAATGTTTTCCTAAACAGTAAACGGTAAACAGTCGGTCACTCTTTGTTTAGCGTTTAGGCCGTTTAAACGGTGTTTAAACGGAGTTAAACGGCCTAAACGGTTTTGTATGGTAACACTAAAATATACATATTTGTGTATGTAAAAATTAAATTTGATAGAAACGGTACATATTTGCACATGTAAAAAATAAATATTATACCAAATAATATTTTTGGAAGAAATCTAAATCCCACAACATTTCATATACTCACAATGTTAATTAGTTTTGTGTTGATTATGGTAGTCGTAGTCCTCTAATTAACCAAATTATGGATTAAATGGTTGTTTAGATCATTTAATCATGTATAACCTGATTTTCTTTAGACCATTTAGACGGGTTTAAACGGTTTAAACGGGTTTAAACGGTCCAACCGTTTAATTTACCGTTTAGGGCCTAAACAAAACAGATGGCCTCTGTTTACCGTTTAAACGGTGTTTAAACGGACTAAACGGCCGTTTAGGCGAACAGAGGCTTGTTATATCATTAATCTAATTGTGAAATCTGGTTTAAAGAGGTTTAAACCTTACACTGAAGACTTTAGAACTGCTATTAACTTTTTAAATTCTTCTAATCATAGAATTGCCATGTTTAAAAACTATTGTACTGCTCAAGGTGTTAGGCCTAGGAAGTTTGGCTTAGATATGGAGATTAGATGGAATGCTACATACCTTATGCTTAAACATTTGCTTCCATATAAGGATGTTTTCTCTGTATTCATTAATGCAAATTATGGTGTTGAGTTGTTGACTGCTAGACATTGGTACATAGCTCAAAAAATTTTAGAGTTTCTGGAAGTATTTTATGAATCAACAGTTGTCCTCTCTGGTGTTTACTATCCAACTAGTCCACTTGTTCTGCACCATTTGCTTGACATTGCTGCTCATCTTCATGAAAATGAAAATGATCAAAATCTAATTGTTGTTGTCTATCCTATGAAGCTAAAATTTCTTAAGTACTGGCAAAAAATACCTCTGTTATATTCCTTTGCTTTCATTCTTGATCCTAGAGCTAAGTTGAGAGGTTTGTTTAATGTTCTCCAAATCCTTAAAGAGAATATTGGTGTTGATTACAATTCATATTATGCTGATGTTAAAACTGAAATTTACAAGTTGTTTGCCAAGTATGATAAAAAATTTGGTGCAGCTAGGACTCATAGGCCCACACATCCTGCAATGCCTTCAGGTAAGAAAAAACAGGCATGGGGCAGAATTTTTGGAGGACCTGGATCATCTGGTATTGTTGGTCCTTCCCCTACCTCCACTCCATCTTCATCTTCCTCTCAAACTGCTTGTGCTGTTGGTTGTGAGCTCACAGCTTACTTGGACACTGACAATGTCACTGCATATGAGGATGATTTTGATTTGCTTCTCTGGTGGCGTGACCACAAACTAACCTTTCATGTCTTATCTATTATGGCAAGGGATATTATGTCTGTTCCTGTTTCTACAGTTTCTTCTGAATCATGCTTTAGCTTGACAGGGAGGATCATTGAAGAGCGTCGACGACGCTTATTGCCAGAAACTGTGGAAATGCTGGCTTGCATAAAGGATTGGGAGTTGGGTGAAAGAAGACTGCAGCATGCTGTTGACAACCCAGAGTTAGAAGAGTCTTTTAAGAATCTCTATCTTGATGAAGAAATTGACAATGCATCTGGTGCTCCTTCGGTTGGCACATTTGTGGCTTCTGCTGGTTGAGATCTGAGAAGTGAGAACTTGAGAGAGACTCAGAGAGCCTGAGAGTTGAGAGTTGTGATCTGTAATTTTGATTTTTGAGTCTGTGTGATCTGTAATTCTGTAAACAGTGAACCTAAGTTGGAAGACTTAATTATTATAAGAGCTGTGCTGCACTCTTTTTTTCTTTCTGGGGTTTCTCACAAGGGTGAGTTTTACCCAGAAAGGTTTTTAATGAGGCAGCATTGCACACAGCTCAATTATCCTTTTTAATCCTTCTCTTTCTCTTTGTTTCTGTGTTTTTCTAGTTGTGATAATGATTTATGACTTATGATTAACTGGGATTGAAATTGGATCATTGGAATTTGGAACTTGGAATGTTTTCTGTATCTGGATTCTGGAGAGGTGTTTTTTTGTTGGACGGGCCATGGGCTGGCCCGGCCCGCCAATTATGTGCGTGCCTATCGGGCGGCACGGCCCGAAGATAGGCCTGTGGGCCCGTGCTTGGGCCGGGGGTGAGGCACGTGGGCCACTAAGGCACGGCATGGGAGGCCCGCGGGCCATGTCGGCCCGGCACGGTGCGGGCCGTGCCTGGCCCGTGCCCGGGCCTGGGCGGGCCGGGCCGGCCCGTTGGCCATCTATAGCTCCAAGTCCAACGTCGCGTGCCAGGTGTGCCGTGGCGCCGTCGGCGCATGGCTCACCGAGGCCGCCCCTCGCTGAGGGGATATTTAACTTTTTACCATCATACCGGATGACCACTCTTTAACTGGCAGCTTTACATGTCTAGTGTGTCCAGCTGGGTGAGGGGCATGTAAAATGACCATCTCTGCCCCTAGGCTCTCTATTGCATTTTTTTTTAAAAAAAAAAACAAACTCGCTTGACCCCGCCCAACCAGGCCGCGCATGTCTTTCATTGGAAGCCACCGGCACAGGTATTATTTACTTCCACTGGAACTGGAAGCTTCATCCGGCCACTTTGTACCTGTTTAACCGTGGTTGCCAAGAGATCAAGAGAAGAAAAAGGGAGCAAACAAAGCTAGCACGGGAGTCCAGTCCCAACGTCGAACAGCTGTTGTGCGTGGCCGTGTTATGCTTAGCAAAATTGCAAGAGACGGCAAAAACGCGAGTCCTGTGGTGGTGCCGATGGAAGTACAGCTCGAGCGATGCCCGAGGCCGCGTTGCGACGACGGCTTGACCCTGACACTACTGTTGCTGCTTGACAACCTGTAGCAGTTCCAATGCAGACGCCAGACGGACCGAGCTCTCCCACGCGCCTTCCGCGGTTGCCGGGAATGAGCTCGACGACGTACCGCCCAATTGCAACCGGGACCGTGCTCGCAAGATCGTGGCACACCCCTGTCCAGATGTGGATTGCGGCGCACAGCAACCTTCGACTCGCGCGTCTTCTGTTGCTGGACGACATCGAACGAGCTCCTCCATGGTGCCAGGAGCCCAGGACCATATGACGCGGAAGATGCTCGCCATGGCCGCGCGGCTGTCAAGGCTGGCGCCGGCGTGAGGTGGTGATCTCCGCTGACGCCGTCGTTGCCGCCGCGTGACTGTGGCTGTCCACGAGCAGCGCGCACGGCGCTGGCGTCTGGTAGCGGGAGGAGTGCGAAGGCGCGGCAGAGGGAGGTGAGCCGACTAGGAAGGGGACGTCGTCGTCTTCGGAGGAGGAGACGATGGACTGGACAAAGGCGATGCCGAAGAAGCTGAGGAGGTAGATGAGGGAGGCGATGAGGCTGAAGATGGAGAGCATCTCGGCGCAACCGCTGCATCAGGTACGCCAGCGACGCCGCGAACAGCGCCGAGAAGATGAGTTCGTGTGCTGCTGGTGCTGGTGCTGGTGCGGTAGCGGTGCGATGGGTGCCGTGCCGTCGCCGTACCGGTGTACCCTGCCCCACTCCACCGCGGTGCACTTCCATGGAGTAGAGAGCCTAGCTGCCCAGGGACAGGGACGGTCATTTTTCATGCCCCTGACCCAGCTGGACACGCTGGACAGGTGACTTGGAGTGCCACCAAGTCAAAAGTGGCAAAAATGTATTCAATTCATGCATCCGGTGCTAATAACGTAGATGCAATCGTAAACCTGCTATTTGGAGAGTGGTCATCCGGTATGATGGTAAGCAGGAACTGATGACCTGCTAATGGCGCGTTGATGTAGGGATTAGGATAGAATATATATGATGGCTTCAAAACACATTTCAGCTTCTAGTATGCTGTTTTGGGACGACGTTGCCTGCTAAAAAACGAGTTGCGGGAGCCTTCCTAGTTTCTACTGCAGCGGTGTATCAGCAGTAGCTAGAGGATAACCAATCACTAGTGTCTCCAAAGTAGGATTGTTCAGGTTTGAAGTTCTGAAGCCTGCTGGAAGCGAAGTTCAATTATAGGTTGCTCAATCTACATGAGCAACTACCATCAGTGTAGTATATGACTGCTTAGGACTAATACGGGACTTGGAATATTGCAGGTCTAGAACACTATTCAGATTTCGGCCTATTTAGTACAGATCAGCTAAATTTGTGTTTTGCAAAAATAGTTTGAACCAATTTTTTTATGAATCAAAGGTATTTAAAAGAATATTTGACAAAATAATTTTACTGACAACTTTATGCATGGTAAAAGAAAGGAAACTGCGGAAGAAAACTAAGATAAGCGTTTCACCTAGCTTATCGATTCGTAGAGATGAAATAAAGTAGTTTTACCCATACAGCTTTACCAAACAGGGCCATATCAGCGTTTGCACCCTCCTTCAAATCTAAACACTTGTTTGGATCCATCCCATAAAGTAGAGATCTTGTTTTTGAAACTACTCCACCGAAGATGCTCTTAGCATTGTGGCGGCCGGCGTTTCGGCGACACGGTGGTGGCCACGGTACACGGACACTTGCTATCAACTTCCGGTCCGCCGTAGTCAAACATCCGTGTCCCTGTCCCGTGAACTCGTGACCCCTGTGGCCCTGTCCAGCGTGTCGCCGGAGGGACCGTTTCCCTTGCTCGTGCCCTCGGTGGTTCCGCTCATTTTCGCTCTGGTTTCGGGTGGTCACGCTTCAGAACTGGCGGGGTGATCGATGTGGTTTTATAGGTCTCGTTCGCAAGGGCCGTGAGGACAATGCCACTCTTTCTGAATTTGCCAGTAATCCCTTTCTTGTGCGTGATCACAGGCAGCCAGGCAGGCAAACCGCAAGCAGCTTACGTGACATGGTGGAATAAGAATTCAGGGTCTGTTACTCTGTTTACAATATAGAAATTTCACAAAAATTATATAGAAAAAATTTCACATGGTTCGGTTGAATTTCATAGGAAAACGTAAAAACCATTTCAAACAGGGATTACTGGAGAAAATTCTTTATTTGACACTATTTCTTCATTGGCTCTGCTTGCGTTTCTTCATTACCAGCTTTAGTTTTTTCTTTTTTTTTTTGGATTGTACGTTTTTCGTTAAGCGGAAAGAGTTTTATTACAAACCCACAGACCAAGTAACACTCTGATTACCAAAGCCCGTACCACCATCAAGCATAAACCTAAGTGATTACCAGCTTTAGTTAAACTTAACATTTAATTCACCCAAAATAAATGTAACCGATTTTATAACTTTTTCTTTTCGAGGGGAACGGATTTGATAACTGGCTGTTTAGGAATCCAGGTTGGACAAACACGACGATCAGGGATCGATCCCAAGCTGATGTGCCTGTCCGGAATGGAGGCCCTGCAAGCTTCCCCGCCAGATTACTTGGTCTGTGGGTTCATGCACTCATGCTCGCGTCGCGTAGAGCCGTAGACCAATGTCCCTGCTCCGAAGGTGTCAGGCCAATCTCAATGGTAAGTTTTATTGCGTGAATTAAAATGAAACTTGAATAAAACTCTCCATTGAGGGTGAGAGTTTCATTCTAAAGTTTCATAGGCATTAAATTTCATGACTCATAGAGAGTTGATATTTGTGCCAACAGAGTTTCATTTCATCTCTCTTTTCTTAAATACACTGCCATGTCATCAAACAAGATTATGTGACAGCATATTTAATACAAATGAAACTCAAATGAAACCCCATTGAGATTGGCCTTGACCAAACGGATGACCAAACGGATGGGACTTGGGCACGACAAGTATAAAGCACCTGAGACATGGAAACCCGTGCCGGGACACAAGGCATACACCAACACCATGCTCTTTACAGGATTCCTCAATACCATCATAGCTACGCTTTCTATATATATATAGACACCCTTGACACTGAAGATGCACCATCAGCAATGCCCATCTATAGTAAACGGCCGAGAGTGCACAGAAGTGGCCACATTGGTCAAGAAAAACAAGGCATGGTTTTCTAATTAGTCATCAAGTTATCAGTCCTAACGAGCAAAGAACAACAACATGGGTAATACTCTTTAAGGTAAACAGTGAGTGACATAGCAGAAACTGACTCCATTTTGTTCCATATGTATCACTGTGAGGCTGCCTGCGCGACTGCTTCCAGCATCCCCCTTCTTATTCTTCGAAACTGACGTTCAACTGGATTCCTCACTGCAACCGCGGTCCTTGGAGACATACCAGCCAAAGCAGCGGGCGCCGTAAGGCTAACCTGGACATTGGGCGATGGAGCCAACAGCCGGTCTGGTCTGCCTTCCATGTAATGTACAGGGGTTTTCTCATCCTTCAGCTTGCTATAGGATGAAGAACTGAAGATCTTCAAGGACACACCACTTGCGGTCCCCTTTTTACATGACATAGGGTCGATCGATGAAGGCCCACTGGAAGATTTGTTCGTATTGTTCAGCGGCATGGTCCCATGTTAAGTCTTTTGACATGCCCCGCTTCATGAGACCTTCCCATGAAGACTTGTGTTCCTTGTATGTCGAAACTGCAGTTCGCAATGTCTGCAAAACAAGGATCAAAATCCAATTGTGAAATATTCTGCTCCATAATACAGTAGAATAGTGGTTTAGTTTTAGTGTTTCTGGGTAAATAGCACTGCAATCTGTTAGACAGTAAACGAACTGATCCTCAAACCACCTGAGCATAAACTCCCTATACTACTCTTCTATTGCTTCATAAGAAACTTTCAGCTTCTGTAACTGATACTCCCTCTGGTCAGGAGACCCTGACGTTTCAGACAGCATATACTCCCCTGTCCATGAATGTTAGGAGTACTTTGACCAGAGAAAAGTTAATATTATCCTAGATGCATTTTTAATACAAATTTACTTGTGCTTTTATGCCCTAAACTTGCATATACTTTGACTAATTGTTGGTCAAAATTTGTAAAGTCTGACTTTTCTCTTATCAAAATACTCTTATCAATCCTGGATGGAGGTAATACTAATTGCAGTTAAGTTTTGTTGTCGGAAATGACAACTCCAGACCGGAGGGAGTAATTACCAGGCTTGGTTCGATAACATATTGGCCAAGGTAAAAGCAGAAGTAATTAATACTCCATTTAAAAAATATATGACATTTAGGACAGGCTAATTAGTTTGAACTCAATAGGTTGTCCCAATGTCATATATTTATAAAGGGAGGGAGTAATCACTTGTGCCAAGAAATTAACAAAAAGAAAACAAGAATGGAGCTCTATTTTCACATCATAAGATCATACGAGCATGTAAATTCACATACTGCACCTGCCACAAGGCAGTCTAGAACCAGAGGTGAATTTTCCATATATGCTTCAGGCTCCCATTTCCCACTGATTCCAACCTGCCATAGATCAGTCGATGGGAGGTGCAGGTAGCTGGTACACCAATCACCCAGCGTTCGAGTCGTTGACCCAAATTTGGTTGCTTATTTGTTCATTATTATTTACAACACCACCTAGGGCCTTGTTCAGTATAGCAGCTTGTACTGCTCCCACAAGCTCCGAAGGACAAACCCCCCCCCCCCCCCCCCCCCCCCCAACTCCTACAATCTGGTACTGCCAAAGTTTAGTTTGCGATGAAGGCCACAAGGTAGGAGTTCATTTTAGATTTTTTCTTTGTTTTAAATAAAATCCCCATATACCAACACAATATCACAATAAAACCCATTTTCCCATAAAACCAGTTGCATGCTTTGTTATTAGAATTGACTAGAAGGTTAGTTAGTGCAAAGTGAGTTCACAATGTTTCATCCATAATTTATAAAGGTCATTGTAATCACATACTATGATCAGATCCTAAGTTCCTAACAAAATTCAAATTTTATGGAAACTTACCCACAACATGTTTCCGTAGTTAGGGGTGCGAATGCCCACCTGCAAAATATGTATGCAGTAAACTTGATAAGGAGTTCACTGATGAATGAAGCAAACTACTGCAATCATTGTAAGCATTCAATTGACTCCAGAATCCAGCTGAAAAAACAAAGAGAGAAGGAACTGCAAATGTTCAAATGAAGCTGTACTTACCCCGTACCCTGTTCCCCATTCTCACCGAAAGGGTTGAAGTTCTCCACAGTATCCTGTTCAACAACAAATTGGTGAAAAAAACATTCTACCTTGGTACTACCTCATTCCAAATTATAAGATGTTTTGGCTTTTCTAGATTCATAGTTTTTGCTATGCACTTAGACATACACTATTGAAGGAGAATATAATTGGTGGAATTATTGATATATTGCATTGGGCCTCATGGGCTGATTATATAGAGTACATATGACTAATACCTCTCGTGGTTAGACAATATAATACTATTCCTATTTACTCTAACACCTCCCCCGCAGTCACAGCGGGAGCGCTACAGACGATGAGACTGGAAAAGAAGCTGACTAACATCCCCCCGCAGTCGTAGTAGTCGATGCAGCGCGTACGCTGTGGTTGGAGAAGAAGCCAATGGGTCCTCATGCAAGGCGGTAGCCCTTTGTGCCGAAGTAGCCGAGGTCGAGGTGGAGGTGGTCGAAGCCATGGAGGAGGGTGCAGATCCGAGGCGTCAAGCCGTCAATGGAGGTACACGAGTGCACAAAATCAACAGCTTATTGCTGGCATGTTCAGCAGGACGATGAGCCGACTAATGGCGAAGGTAGACGGTGCAGCTTGGACGTGTCAACAAACGCACAGGCATCTTCCTTCAGCAACACCAGTGGGCGGTGTCCGCGAGCTTGCGGCAATGGGTGCGGACTTGGATCGAGAGCCCACATGACGAGGACCGGCAGCATGGGTGGCGCCACTGTGTGACACCAGCAGTGATGGCGTGACCACGAGCGTCGGCACTGCCAGCCTGGAGGGTGCAGCGACAACCTCAACCTCAGGAGTGTTGATGACGATGCAGCAACGAACGGCAGGGCGACGCAATCCCGATCAGTGATCGGGCAAACTGAAAAGATACAACAGCAGTAGATCGGTGTACCCAACGAGCACGGTGGCGGTGCGACCTCATCATACGCCTCGGTGTAGCGTCCCGGTTGGCGAGCAGGCCCGGCGGACCGGCGCGGCCTGATCGCGGGGAGTCAGGGTCACGGGTAAGGCGGCGGCCTGAGCGGCGCGACGGTTGTCGGGCGGCAAAGGCGGCGGCTAGCGAGCGGCGGACCGGCGCGGGTAGCCGTCGAGACGAACGAGGTGGCGGCGGTGCCGGGCATGGTGACGTTGGGAGATCCCAATCAGCTGTGCGACGACGACGATGGCAGCCGGATCAATAGGATCGGGCGCCTAAATGGGGGCGCTGCCCCCGGCGGAGAACGGCCTCTCTCGCCGGGGGCGCGCAGAGCGGAAGCGGCGGCGGCTAGGGTTAGAATCTAAACCTAGGCGAATGATACCATGTAGATAATATAATTGGTGGAATTATTGATATATTGCATTGGGCCTCATGGGCTGATTATATAGAGTACATATGACTAATAACTCTCGTGGTTAGACAATATGGTACTATTCCTATTTACTCTAACAACTAGGTCTAGATACATAGTAAAAACAATGAATCTAGAAAAACCAAAACATCTTATAATTTGGAATGGAGGGAATACTACTGTAACAAGTCAGTATTATAGGATGGCTGTCTTACTCTAAGGCCCCCAGTTGCATGGACAACAGGAAACTGTGCCATACTGCATAGCATATAGCTGATTGAGAACACAAAGTTCGAATCTGGAAGGCATTAACAATATATCGCAGCTGCACAGAAAAGGAGAGATCAATATCCCAAGTATAAAATGTACTTATAAGTTATAAGATGTCAAGTGAGTTCTTAACAACATGATGTCTGCATACCCAGCAGTTATTAGGTGGGAAACTGGAACACTAAAATCCACCCATCCACGAAATTTATCCTTGAAGTTCGACTCTGTAGATCTCATCCAGTCTTCAAGCTCTGGGTCACCAGATCCAAGCATGACCTACGTCAAATAAGAAAAAGTTTCATAGGTCAAAACACTTTAGTTGTAGGCTTAAAGAGGACAACTCAACTTCTAAATCCACTCTGAAATCCGACCCATGCCATTCCAGCAGCCTTCAGTTGGAAGGGAAAAGAAAATATTTGTGAGAAGGATAAGAACATGGCTCAAGTTCTTCAACCCACATCTACCAGTGAGCTAATGTTTAAAATAAAATCTACATTTTGAGTGGTGTGTGCACATCCAAGAATGCAAGATGTTATTCAGTATTCCAGGACCATGGTGTTGGGGTCTCTGACCCTTGTACCTTTTTTTCTTCTATCTTAATGCAATGACGCGCAGTTCTCCTGCGTTGTTCGGGGGGAAAAAAAGGGGGGACCATGGTGCCTCTTTTTCATACAAGTTTTCTTAAGCAAGTAAATAATACAAGAACAAATACCATCAACGGTCCATAAACTTCTCCCATGTTCTAGTCATTGTCCAGAGTCTCAAAATGCATATTCCGCGCCTTAAACTTTTGTCCAAACAGGTCCAAAATTCCAAATCAGCCCTGACTTGCATGCCACCATGCTTGGCAGCCGACAGTCATGTGGGTCAAATCTGCATATATATAGCTTCTGTTCCAAAACATAGTTCACTTTTCTATAACTTTGACCAAGTTTTTAGAAAATATATTATCATCTTCGAGTTCAAATAAATTCCCTATCGAAACAGATTTCATGAAGAGTTTAATAAAAGTAATTTGATTTATAGATGCCAATACATTTTTCTATAAACTTCGACTAAGTTAGAGAGGTTTAACTTGGGATAAAACTAAAGTGAATTATAATTTGGAATGGAGGAAGCAGTATTTACTTGTTGACTACTTCATAATTATTGTTTAGTGGATACTAGATAGTCACATTAAGGAATTCCTGAAAATGCTCTAATCCAAGAATTATTAGGGGCACATCTTCTCTAACCAATCACATGCTCTAATCCACTGGATGCACGGTGGCTTGCTAAATGCTATATAGGCAGTTGGGGCTGATTTGGACACGTTTGGACCAACCTGAAAACAAGGGACAAGTTTAAGGTCCCAAATATATAATTCAAGAGATTTGTACATGGATAAGAATCTGGGACAAGTTTAGGGATCACTGATGACATTCCTCTTATCAGAATTAAGCAAGTTTCTCTTAGTATTTCACCCTCTATGTTTAGCCAACCCTTACTCCAGAGCAGTGGCAGCTCCACATCTCCACATGGTAGCCCATTGAGAACCAATGTCAACTTGGCAGCTATTCAAGCTACGCGCCTATGCCAACCAACAAAAGTAGCACTTGGCAGCTACGCGCCTATGCCAACTAACAAAAGTGGTTAAGAATCAAGAAAAAGATAAAGAATGGGAAGGGCTGGAACTGGAGAAAGCGATTTAGTCTAAGGACATTAGCAAAAATTTTCCTCTTAAAACTTGCAGACACATGCTAATAAAGAGTGATATATTTGCACCTCAAATACTAATTTAATTCACATGTAACTATATCACACAAAAAACACACCTGTAACTCGTCCAAGTTGAAACTTGAAAGTAACAACCACGTCTCGTATCTGTAATAACTGTCATACTACCAAACTCTTTATTTTCACGCTTTGCCAAGGTCCCAATTATCTGGTTGTACTAAGTTCTTGGATTCTTTGGACTCACTGCAATTCTTGTGTTTTGACAGAGCTACTCAAGGGCTCTTAATGTTACCAGCGAGGAACGTCATCTTTGGGAGAATAGCAGGTGCACAAAGCCGCTCTTCATTGACTACCCTGGCACTTTTTGCCTTAGAGTGGCCTGATTGTTGGTTTTGTAGTCGTTCTTTTTTATTTAGCAGGTGATAATGTAATCTAAAACTTTAGTGGTGGTTGTGTGCAGAATGTGTGTGTGGTGTTTGGGTTCTTGTCCCGTATTTTTCTTCTGAATATAACGAAGTGCAGCTATCCTGCGTTTTCGAGAAAAAAAAGGCCTGGCAGAGGCAGCATGTGTCACAAGCAGAGTTACATCTGGGAGTGCATCACAACCAAGATGAGATGGGAAAAGGTGCATAGAAAACTATTTTGATATATTGATCTACCCAGTACTAGATTTCTGACTGACCCTTTAGAGTTAGAGTTGTTGCCAAAGAAGGCTGCTTAGGTGGTAACTAAATCGACCTGGACTGAAAGTACACACCTCTGTAGCTAATGTTAAGTATATGAAGGCCCATCTAATATAGGCCCATATGGCCCATGAGGCTTCCGATATATCTCAGAATCCAAGTTGATTCCTAAAGATAAGAAACCCGTCTGCACAGCTGCTGGTGCACCTCACCAGTTCAACAGTTATCCTGACCTTTTCCCCCACATGGTGGTTTTAACTCCCTTTCCAGCTTACAATAATGGAGAAGAATCAGGACTTACAAATTGAACGTCATCCTGCATGAGATGTGGTATGATAAGTTGAATGAGATCAATGCCTTTCTGATGTGTCAGGATCAAGGTGTAGGTAAAATCAGCAACATCCTGCCATCACCCAGCAGAGGTGAAAGATGGTAACTAAAACAGTGTTTCCTGCAAAGCCGTTCACCATAACTTCCACATATACGTTTTTTAAGTTTCTGAAATGGCATCTGAAACTGCACCCATCAGTGGATTGCATCAAATCTAACAACCGAACTATCTTAACAAAAGATAACAGTGTATATATCAGGGGCAGAAATGCTTAATTCTTTCTGTTTCTGAAGAGATGAATTGTGAAGTTGTTAGAAGCTCTGCTCCGTAGTCCTCTACGGTTCTGGCTCATCAAACTTTGGGTACTCTAGCATCTGAAAAGCTGAATTGGCAAGGGGACAGGAAAAACAATGAGATAATTAGGGACCGTGTCATGGCTATGAAAGTAATGAGACCTATCAAGAGTGGACAGAGTAGATAACAGTAGACATGGGCTATGTTGAATTGCAATCCATACAGCGATTACCATAAGCTATGGCTATGTTTTATTGCAATCCATACAGCCATTACCATGCTGAAATCGTAAGAAGCAGATAACAAGCGGTGCACAGTGCACACACTATTGTGAAAGCTGCAGAGTTCTCACCTTGTGATCCGGTGGTCATGACGACGATGTCCATAGTATCTACATTATGAGGCAGGTCTGTGATAAGTGGGATTGCGAGTGCGTAGATGCCGGCCCGCACGCACAACGTGATGTTCTCGTCATCCAGACGGGACACGGAGTAACCGTAGAACTTGAATTCAGGCCAGTTGGCATGAAAAACGCTCGCATCATCTACCACCCGCTGACCCGCGCAAGCCGGATCATCCGCGCCGGACCCCTGATACGGCTGCACCTTGGCCCGCCACTTGAACAGCCACGGCTTACATGAATCTGTCACAATGGAACACTTGTGTTTAATACATAACAAGTCTGAATACACATTGTACTGAGAAAGAAATGTAAATGTTCAGAGATACATTTTTTACAGATTTCTCAGAAATATCAGAAAAAATACCATTGTGAGATCAAGACAAATCACTCAAACCCCTCTAGTGCTCATCTTGACAAAGAACTCCTACTGTTACTTCAACTAAGACTTTACACATATGAGTGTATGACATACTACCATGATCCTATGCAGATTAACGATGACAGAGCAATTCGTAAAGTCAGCAAAATTTTGAACAGACAACAATTTCTGGATAAGTGGTAGGAAATGGAAAGCTAAATAGGATTACTGTGATCAATAATTGCATCCTAAAGAACCCCAAATACAGAGGCTCGAGAAACCCAAATTTCATCAGCAAGAATTATCAGGTTCAGTCTTCTTTCCAAAGAAGTGAAGAAAAAGTTTGGTTGATTTCAGACTTCGTCGAGAAAAAATCACAAGGATTGAGGCCTGGAGAATGCAATAATCAGATTGGCCAGTTGTTGCTGCGAAAATCGACGCGAAGAAGAAACATCCACGCTTGGAAGGTGTTGCAAGCTCCAACTCCCAAGAGTAACCCGTTCACGGGATGAGCACGAGGAGTTGAGAGGGAAAAGGATGGCGAACAGCGAACTCACCCGAGTGGAGGCGGAAGGGGTGTCGGCACCGGGCTCAGTGGGATGGGCTCGACCCTCCACTGCATCATCGTGGTCTCGTCGCTGGCATCGACGTTGTTCCAGTTCCAGCAGCGGCGCCTGCCGTTGGCGCGGAGGCAGCGGTGGGCGTTGTGCAAGCGGACGTAGTTCTGGCCGGCCTCCACCCTATGGGGCGTCCACATGAAGGGGTGCTCCGGCTCCGAGTGCGGCGAGATGTAGTCGCGCTGGAGGGCGCGGACGCCGCGGCGCGTCCAGGTTCGAGACGGCGAGGTACCGGCCGTAGGCGGCGCCCTGGAGGAGGCAGAAGGCGTCCCCTCCTTCGACGTCGGGCCAGTGCTCCACCTTCCACACCGCGTTCGCGGACGGCGCGGCGCCGAGCGGGCGCAGGGAGACGTGGATCCCGTCCTTGTCGGCGTGCACGTACTTGTCCCGCGCGCGGCTCCGCAGCCGCACGAAGCCCCCGTTCGGGAAGAGCTCCATCGTCGATCGCGGCGGACTCCGGGTGGTGGTGGTTGGTGGGGTGGCGCGGCGACGGCGGGCTGCTGGTGCGTGGAGGGGATTGGGAAGGCGAGAGCACTGCAGGTGTTCGATGGAATGGAACGGGACGGTTGCGTTTGAGGCGGAGGCGGAGGCGCGAGGCGGTTCAAAAGACAGGGGGTTGTACCTGTGTACCATTATACTGTGTACTCCCTCCCTCCCATTAAAAATGTCGTTGGAAAACCGTGTCCCTCTCACCAACACGCTTTCCGGACGACACTCTTTACGGGACGGAGGGAGTACCATTATAAAAGTTCGACCCGACCTGTGTACCACTAAAAAGTTAGAGCTTACCTGTGTGCCATCGAACAACTTTAGTCGTGCTCTCCATGCCATTCCGTCCGAGTTCAGTTAAGTTTTGGCTGTTAAGTGTGGGACCGTGCTAGAAAAATGACTTTTTTACTCTTCATGTCAATAAAACTTCTAAAATTCATAGTAATTCATAGAAAAATCATAAAATAAAAAATAAAGATGTTTTGGAATCCTTGTGATTATATCTATGTTGTAGGTATGTAATATTGTATGTTTATATAAAAAGTTTATACAGTAAAAATACATCAAGTGGAGTGTTATTAGATGTATTTGTACCGTTGACTTTTTTTATATAAACATACAATATTACATGCCTATTTCATAGATATAATCACAAGAATTGTAAAACATCTTTATTTTTCATTTTATGATTTTTCTATGAATTAGTATGAATTTTAAAGTTTTATTGACATGGAGGGCAAAAATGTCATTTTCCCAGCCCGGTCCCACACCTAACGGCCAAAACTTAACTAAACCCGGACGGAATGGCATGGAGGGCACGACTAAAGTTGTTCGATGGCACAGGTAAGTTCCAACTTTCTAGTGGCACACAGGTCGGGTTAAACTTTTATAATGGTACATAAAAGTATCTTCAAGATACTCGCAAGTCACAAGCTGCAAGCGTAGGCCACGACCGTCCGGTGGCGCTCGTGTCTCCTTTCGCTGACTGCCTGACCCAGTCCAGTCGCCAGCTGGCGAATACACCTCCCAGCCAAAGCTCACTTTCCGTTTCCATCAGCATTTAGTTTTGAGCGGCAGCCGTTCAGGCTTTGCGTCCGTTTTGAAATTCTTTGCCTGTTTATATTAAATTAAACAAAAGATTGGGTAGACGATGCTCCAATGCTCCATTCAGCTAAGATGACGTTTTGCAAATTTTGGAAGGGTCATCAAAATTTCAGAGAACTGAATGTGCTGGAAACAACTTTAGCACTAGGATGGAACATCACATACGTGTCCAAGATGAGACGCTCAAATGCTTCTGGGATCTTTATGTCATTGTACCGCATTCCATAGGATAGATCAAGTTCGCTTTGCCATTTCCAGTATGGGTTTTTGACCTATAAAAGTTTCATTCGTTAGACATTGTGACTGACAATTTTGCTCCACCAATTGCAGAACCTAACATTGGTTGTAAAAAGGCACACATAATTAAAGAAAATCCTGAAGTGAGGACGGACCCTACTACACTAAAATACTGAAAGATCTGTAAAAGATGAATTCTGGAAAACAAAATCATACTGCATTGAATCTATGAGCATAAAACTAATTGAGTTGATAAAGGAGTACTATTACCTTAATAGACATAAGAGGAAAGTAGGGGGTCCTGGCCCTGGGGATGAATTTTTTACCTTGCTGTTTGGCAGATTAACTTCAAAAGATGGAGATATCACATCAATCTTCATTTCCTTGAGCAATTTGGTTGTGTCACTAGAGGCTCCATCAGCTCTATTTAAGCTCCAATTAGTGTCACAAGTACCACTACGCTTCCTTGTCCAAGAAACACCAAATCTCCCAATGATATATCCAAGCGATTTCAAAAGCTTATAAGCCTGGAAGGTATTACAGGAGCACCAATTATTCCCCCCAGCAAGCTTTTCATAGATGCCATCTCCCTATGGTTTCGTCCTTGCCACTGAGAAGAATCAAGGCACGTCTGTCAGCCAAGAACCTGCAATGTTTTCATCAGACAATAAGCCTTGGCTGGCAAACTCAAGCACTCTTGACAACTAAAGTCAATGGAAAGCAATCCATGCATTCATAATACATCAGTAGAAAATGGCTTCAGAGATTCACGCAGCACAACACTTGTGCTGCTAGTCTGCTGGATGCACGGCGCACCATGACTGCACAGATACGGCATTTCATCAAACACTTAGCATACCCGATCTCTAAATCGTTGTAGTACAGCTTTTGGCAGCCCGAGCGACACCGGCGGTCAGACACGGCTTGCCCCTGCTCTCCACCACCTTTGCGGCGCCGGTTCCCTCCACGCACGCGCAGACCCCAGTTCCGCAGAACCCGACCCAACCCAGTGAAGTCACAACTCACAAATCACAATCCCAGGACGATCCAACACGGACAGAAACCATCTGCGTGCCAAACGAAGCACGCACCTGAAACGGACCCTTGAGGAGGCAGCAGACCGCGCAGCGACGAGGAAGGGTTGAGCTACTGCTCCTCGCCATCATCATCTTCAACGGCGGGGGCTGGAACACGGTTGGCAGGCTCGTCTCCGGGACCTGACTGACTGACCCCACCTGCCAGTGTCCTATCTAGCAACCGACCTGCGCTTGTGATTCCACCAGAGCCCAGCCCATCCCAGCAGAATACGGCCCGTGGCCTTTAAATTCCCCACGTCGCCTCGGCTCGCCTCGGTGCCCAACGTAACTGCCGCAACTAACAAACTCCTCACCGTCTCTTCCTCCTCGCAACAACGCAGCAGCGCCACCGCCAAGCACCCCAAGCCCCCGCCCCGCCGCTCGCCGCCCTCACAGCAAAAGAACCAGCGCCGGCAACCGGCGATGGACGCCTTCCCCGACGGGAGGCACGTGTGGCCGCGGGCCCGCGAGTACGGCCTAAGATACCTTTACGCCGACGAGGACGGGGAGCTCGTCGCTGTAGCCCCATGGGGCCGAGGCGTGGGGAGCTGAACGCGGCGTGGGCGGTGCATCATCTGCGGCGCGGCAACACCGACTACGTACTCTTCCACAACGCCTCCTACGGCAGGTACCTCGCCCAAATAGAGGAGGGAAGGGTCGAGGACGAGGAAGGCGTCGTCTACTTACGTACCAGTAGGTCGGCCAGTGCACCTACGATTCCCCGGAGCAGGAGAACGTCTGTTTCAGGCCCACAGGGCGGAGGATGGGTCCGGCGACATCTACCTCAGCAACCCCGCGCTCGGCGTCTGGTTCCCCGACCACGACGAGGAAACGCCATTTCATTGGGTGGTCGAGGTTATTCCCATAGGAGTCCCTCCCGCCTCAGCTTCCAGATCCACCACAACCGGTGAGCTCGCCGTCCCCTCCGCTTCGAACTACTCGCGTTCGTTTGGGTCTAGAAGGGTTCTTGGAATTTGTGGCTATTAGTTACTGAATCTGCTTTTGTGACTATTAGTTCTTGGTAGGGGGGAGCAGAGGTTCTGGGATCTTGAATTCTTGCTGCTCTGCTTTTGATTCGCTTTAGAGAACAGTTCTTGATCAGAAATTCATAATAATCTCAGATAATCTTTGTTGTATTCCCATTTCGTACCACCAGCTATACAAATTACAAAACATTGTCTATTTTAGAAATTATTTGGCTAGACGTCTTGGGATGTTCCTATCAGTGTAGGAAAATGCTGACAGATGCATCAATTTATTTATGTTATTCCTTGATCTGCGCTAAATCAATTGTCTACCGAGTTCTTTTTTATAATTGGAGTTCTTTCTCATGACTTGTTTTCTGAATAATTTGAGCCATGAATGGTTGTATTTTCTTACCACATAGTAACAAGGTCTGAACATTTTGTTCTCATCGCAATGTGTAGTTAGACCTCCCGTTCCCAATGCTGCCTGCTTGTTTCGGTTTCCTAAACACTAGTGCTTTGCTCCACTGCAACAGGCTCCAGCAGTGCCGCACTTCAGTGGCCGGAGAATCTTCCAAGCCGCCCAGCCACAGCCGGTGGTGTTTCGGCGGAGAATCAACTACGTGCGGGCGGACGATCAGGGGAACCTCCCGCAACAATGGAGAGTGTTAGAACAGTTCGAAGGCCGGTCCGTGTTCAACCTGAGGAGAGATTTAGCAGCCGAACTAGATGAAGCGAACAACGACGACTTAGGCATCACGCTGTGCGTGTTGGGCGGCTCAAACGGGCGGTGGACTCCTCTGGTCATAGACCTGCCTCCCAATGAGAGGACCATGAACATCGTCGTCCTCACCACCGGTCGCCAGGTAATAACTTGCTGGTTTTTGTTTTCGGTAGTCTCTGCAGCAGCAGTAGCACATGTTGAATGGTGTTCAATTGATCAAACTGATAAGAGAGTACAATTACTAAATTGAATACTGATAAAGTCTGCAGTTCTGGTTTCCTCAAAATAAAAAAGTCTGTTCTGTTATTTGGACTTTGGCACTTTGCTGTAAGAGATCAGAGAACCTGTTGCTGCATGCCAAATGTTGAGAAGATCATAGTGTTATACTGATGACAGTACAACCTATAACTTGACTGGCATGTACTTAACACATAGATGTTCAAAGAGTTTCTTTAGTTTTGTTTTTTAATGTATATATTTTGGCTAGTTCCTGCATCCAGTATCCTTTTTTTCGCGATCACGCCTAACCCGTTAGGCGCGTATTTCATTAAAAAGAAGAGAATCCAACCCCAAGTACAGAGCAGGTAACCGAAGTTACCGAGAAACACTACACAAACACACACAACAACAATTAAAAGCAAGAAATAAGAGGGGTGGGGACCCTCCATCTGACACCCCAACAGCTGAGCCTAGAACAAAATAAACCTCAACAACTAGATAGCCAGTAGCGACCAGAGCCAAAGAAGACAACAGCGGCAAAGCATCCGCTAGAACCCTCGGTGGCAAAGCATCCACCAGAACCACCTCGACGGCAAAGCATCCGCCGGCAACGATTACACCTCGACAGCAAACATCTGTCGGAAAAGACGTGGCGGCGAAGCATCCGCCCAAACTCCAGACGGCCAAGCATCCGTCCCCACCTCAACAACTTCAGCAGCCAACATCTGCCGGAAACGCGTCCTCGGTGGCAAAGCATCCACCGGAAAGACCATCATTGCAGCTACAACAGACACTAACTGGCAAACCTAGGCGAAGAGGAACATGAAGCACAATAGGCGCAGCACGACGACCATAGGGCCACCACAGGAGAGAACAACGGGCAGACATGGTGCTCCAACGCTGCCTTCAAGAAGGGGATCGACATCAAAGACGCCGACAACGTAGGAAGAGGCGCCGGGTCTTTCGACCCTGTCAAGCCCCGACAAACAGGAACACAACAACGACACCCTGTAAGTGCAATCAAGCCCTAATTGTGGGTTTTGGTATTAATGACAATATGATTGGAGAACTAATGAGATTTATGAAGATGACAAGCAGGTTAATAATAAGAAAGGATGGTTTATACGTGTTGGTGGACCCCTCATACTATACTTCATCGGATCCGGACTCAAAGTGATATGTCAAGCTTTTTCAATTGAATTTGAGTTATAGGAATGTCGTACTATCAAGGGGGAATGCAAATACATTGCAATGGCTGAATGACATGTGCTCAAACCAACCCAAACCATCCATGTTTCTAAACCAAAGACAGCTGCACCCATTTCAGATCTGTGCCTGTCTGCTCGGTAGGCGCGGCAGTGCCGCTCCCAGCGCGGCAGTGCCGGGCCGCGGCACTGCCGGGCTTCGGCCGGCACTGCCGCGACTTGATGTAACCGTTGGCAGGGAGGAGATATTTACTCCATCTCCCTGCCACCCCAACGGTTATCCACGACCATAACTCATCACCTACCTCCAGACAAGCTCTCTCTTCCCCATTGAAGGCCCTCAAGCTCTCTCTCACCGAATCTTCTATTCCCATTGATTCCAAGTGAGTTAGAGGCTTAAACTTTCACCAAAGAGAAGCCCTAGCTGAGATCTACTTCCTAGAGCACTTGATTTGAGCCATAGCCAGTGGATTTGCTTCTATTACTCTTGGGTTCTTGGAACCCTAGCCGGCTAGGCGTCGCCCTAGAGCCTTGCCAACTTGTGTGGCGGCCTAGGGAGGTTTGTAATCGATTGTGCAGCTAGTATTATTACCCCTCACCTCAAGGATTTGGTTCCTTGACTTGAGAACGAGGTAGAGTTGAAAAGCTCATGACCTAAGTGGTCAACCTCAACAACGTGGAGGTAGGCAAGCCTTGGTGGCGAGCTGAACCACGGGATAAATCACTTGTCACTTGTGCTTATTTGCTTTCATATTACTTACTTGTGAACTTGTGATAGATTCTAGGGTTTGGCCCGATCTACTTTCTATGTCATATTTGGCTTGTTAGAGTTGGTTCTGCTGGTTCAGGAAACTTGTCGTAGCATTTCCATTCATATAAAATCAGTTGGTTGTGGCTGGATTTCGAATTGCAGCTTCTAGTCTCATACTGCGCGGCAGTACCGCGCTGAGGCCGGCAGTGCCGGGCAGCGGCAGTGCCGGGCACAGGGCGGTAGTGCTGGGCTCATCTAATTAAGTTTTGAGCTGTGATTTTTGACAGGCCTATTCACCCCCCCTAGGCCACACATGTCCTTACACACCCCCAGCATGGCGTCGTCTACCCAGGAAGATCGGGCAGGGATTTCTCCTGGTTCTGAAGGTCAAGGAACAAACCCGTCGCCAGACGCCAGCCCGATCCGGCGAGCCCAAGCCGGCAGCCGACCGAGGCCCGAAGGAGACCCCGAGAAAGCAGGACGCCACCGGGGACCAGCCCAACCCAGCCAAGGAGCATAGCGGTGCAAGAGCAGTGCGCGACACCGGTCATGCCACCATGGCAGAACCCACGCAGCACGCACCCCACCGGCCTCACCACCACGGCGACACCAAGCGCCAGCAGCATCCAAAGCTCCACAAGCGAGTGGGGCAGGGTAAGGACCGTCCGACCGCCGTGGAGCCCAGCAGCCACCTCGCCAGGCGGGCCGGCGCGGCAGATCTAGGGTCAAGAGCCAGACGGTCGTCCGGCAAGCCCGGCCGCACCATGGACGCCAGAGCGCCCCACACCACAGATCCGATCCGTGTGGCGGCCCAAGTCGACGAGCCTGGGAGCCCGGACCAGCCACCGGCCAGCAGCGAGCCGTCAGGACGCCGGCCGCAAAACCCAGGACAGGAGGGGAGGCTCCACCGACCAGATCCAACACACCGGAGCGCAGATCCGGCCGGTGGGCAAGGCCGACACGCGGCAGCTGGGAGGAGCAGGGAGGGAAGCCGCTCACCCTGGCCGCCGCCACCGCTCGCCAGGAGCCGCGCCGCGGCGCGCCAGGAGCCGGCGAGCTCGGGCTGGGCCGCGGACCCGGCCGCCGGCAGCCCAGCCGACGAGCCGGCGCAGGCCACGCCACCGCCAGCCCAAGCCGAGGCCGGCCGAGCGGACGGCCGGAGGCGGGCCGATGGAGCCCCAGGAGCCACCAGCCCCGGACGAACGCCGCCACCCGCCGCCACGACAGCCGGACGCGCAGCCAGGACAGGCAGCCGACCGCGCGCAGTCCGAGCACCGCACCCGCGAGATCAGGCAAGAGTCCGCCAGTGGCGCTCCCAACAGCCGCAGAGCCAGCGGCAGCGGAGGTGCCGGGACCAGAGGAGCAGCAGCAGGCCGCCGCTCTGCCCGCCGCCCGGCCGGCAAGCGAGCGGCCGGTCGGTGAGAGGAGGCGAGGAGCCACGGCAGGACCTGCAGCGGCGAGGGTGCGGCGCTCTAGGCGGCGGGGCGGTCGCCCTCGGGTCGCCTCCGAGAGACGACGCGAGAGCGAAGCGAAAATTCCTGTGATATTGATATATCATAAGCATCCAGTATCCTCTTCTTGGGTTTTTGGGTGCTTTTGTTATTTTAGTAATGCAGTTTCCAACATCTGTATGGTTTGGGTCTCATTGTGCAACAAAATGTTGCATGTCTATTGTGCATTGTAGACTCTGAAGTAGTTCTGAACAAATGAATGTTGCATGTTCAGATAGTTTCTTGCTTTTTGGGTTCTTTGTGGGTGCACAGACATCTGTTTGAAAAAATGGTATTGCTTGGTTAGGAGCTAGAGCTGATAATATGAAAAAAGCAATAGATAAGTAGAGGAAACATCCATTGATAGACACAATTTCAGATTTTGTCAATATTTACAGTTTCTTTGGAGGTCTCAATCTTTATTGTAGATTGCGAGCTTCAGGAAATTCAATTGTGACAATATTTTGATTCAGTGTTCAGAAATTTCAGTTTCTTCATGTGTCAACCAATATGTTGATCTTATCACTGGATACCTTATTTAGAATTATGTCATCGTTTTCACATTTTCCTTTGTGAATGCAGCGGCTTTGGCGTTGCGGCACCCAGATCTTGATCTTGATGTATAGTAGAGGAATACAAAAGCAGGACTTCTAACAACAGCATCATGGTTCATCTCTTCCAGAATCCACCTTGCTGCTACCACTGACTGGCTGCTACAGATACAATGGGATGAGAACTGGCTGAACAGCCTGAACTTCTTTTGTTCTTATAGTGATAGTTTCAGAAAACTCAGGAACTCCACTTGTGGTTTGAATTAGCCTTTTAATTCAAGTACAACAGATGAGTGAAGCACTATGCGGGAAAAAGTGCTTGAACGATTTTGCACAGTAACATTGGTTGTAATTGCCATCTTGATATCTGAAAGAAACAAAGTAAATATTGGTAGTTTACTCTGTATCTTGTTCCCTGGATGTGCAGGAAAGGGTTTTTCCATTTACGTGATGAAATAAAACTTCCAGATGCGAATAACTGTTGTTTTCTGAATCCTGTTGTGTCAAATAGTACAGTTAATGTTTCTGAACTTAAGTTTCACCGTTTCAGCCATGACATGAGCAGTCAATAAAGAAATGAACAATATGCACGTGTGCAGCTTCGATAATGGTCTTCAAACTAGCCGCAGCCGTCCGTCTAGTCTGTCCACTAATCTTGGGTTTGAGTGAGTATAACTAGCGAAAGTATTACATTTCACCCGTGTAAGCTTTTTCAAGCGCTCTTGGATGTCAGGGACCAGAACAATGTTCGTCCGCTTGTTCTCCCTTCAGATTATTGGTTTTTTCACTTGACTACCCTTTGTTGCTCGCGGAACGAAATGCTTTCAGTATTTTTAGTTTTTTGATTTGAAACTGAAATGCCATCTCAAACTGCATCCATCCAGTGAGTGTGGATTGCATCAAATCTAACAACCGTTACAAAAGAGTAGCTGAAGTTTATGAAACTATCTTAACAAAAGAAAGATAAGAGTCAATTCTCATGTCACTGTATATCAGGTTTCGAAGAGATGAATTGCGAAGTTGTTAGAAGCTTTGCTCCTGTGCCCCTCTACGATTCTGGCGCATCAAACTGCGGGTACTCTAACATCTGAAAAGCTGAATTGGCAAGGGAACAACAAAAACAATGAGATAGTTAGGGGTCATATCATGCGTATTACAACAATGACATCTAATCAAGAGTATACAGAAAAGATAACAGTAGACAGTCAACCCAAAGATTGACAACTATTGGCTACTTATAAAAGCAATATTGGCTATCAAGCAGAATAACTAAATGTACCGAACTAGAGGATCAGATTATTGAAACAACTGAATTCTGAACTAAATACCATGGTATGAAATGCAATATCTCACCAAAACAAAGTAGAGAATTACCTCAAGCGCAACTTGAGTAAAGTGTTAAAAAACATAAAACTCAAGAAGAGGATCGCACAAGCAGCAAACTGTGCAAAACTGCAGAATTAATCTGAACAACTGGGCTAAACATCTCTTGTCCATAGGACATTATGATATACTCAAAGTCTATCATGCAGATATTATTTTTACTGATATCTTTGCTTAAAAAAATTAGAACTATAGAACTACCGTAACCTATGCAATTAGTTCAGAACATAGAGGATAGTTTGCACTAACCAAGTCACAATTTCTTGATTTTGCAGATTTATGGCTACAACATGTCAAATATTAACATGCAAACAAAAATGGTATGTCCAACTTAGGCATTTGGATATGGCATTCATGGTCATTAGAACATTTTCATAATAAATTTGTTCATAATTTGGAGTTTTTTCGTCTATCTTGTTACTGTACTAGCAAGAAACAGTACTAAACTGCAGGGTTTGTGCCTCAGTGTTTTCTTGAAAAAAAGAACAGGAGGGACAAGGAGCCCCTACTGGAATTAGGTTAAACTATAGCAAGTTACAAAGTACAGGAACCATGCCTCAGTGTAGTCATCACTCATCAGGTTCTTTAAAATGCATCATAGGTTATGAAAGGATGGAGGAAAATCTCCTTAAGCTGTTGCAGTTTACCTTCTCAGTTGAGTTCAATCAGTTTCCTTTTTGCTTCCTTATTGTTATATTCTTTTTTCGTGTGTTCACTAACTAATCAGGATGCATCTGTGTCTTGAAAAGCTGCAAGGGTAGCTCACCTTTGCATATTCATGGATTGGTACCGATTTCAACAACTAGGAAAGCATTACTGTGTACCCTTGTAGAAGACAAATGAATTGTTCATTTAAGAGTATGATAATTGATAAATGATCAATTTTAGCAAATTGTGTCACAAGGTTGTCAATAATGCATTGGTTTACCTCTAATAGATGGAATGTAGTCAACCAAATACAGGTTGTTGTCTTCACGGAGATGGATTCTGTCAAATGCATAATCTATATGTTTATGTGAACATTGCTCAGCAGCCTAGAGAATTGTATGCTACTTCCTCCATCCCAAATTCTATTTTTTTTTACCTCAAGTTTGACCACTCGTCTTATTCAAAAAAATTCAGCAAACATAGTCAAAGTTAAATCACTCTTGAAGAACTTTTATTAATAAAGCAAACCACGACTAAATGATATTTTACACAACTTTTTGAATAAGACGAGTGGTCAAACTTTGTGTTAAAAAAGTCAAACTACTTACAATTTGGGATGGAGGAAGTATGTCTTTATTCTAATTACTTGTAATTGAGCACATACAGAGCATTTGTTTGCCATGCATGGTCGGATTATGTGAAGATAGGTTTATGAAACAATGGCTTTCTTGTGTCATTTACACATGATTTTCAAGCTGGCATCGCAATGCAGGCAGCAGGTCTACTGCAGTGGATAGAGTGTCAGCCTGCTCTGAGGTGGTTAGGCATTACTTTAGCTTCTATGCATTAGGTGATCAGACAATAGTTTGTCACATAGCAACGCACATGTATTTACCTAGTAACTATAGAATTACCATAAGTTATGGGCTATGTTGTATTGCAATCCATACAGCTGAAATCGTAAGAAGCAGATAACAAGTGCTGCAAAGTGCAAACATTATTGTGAAAGCTGCAGAGTTCTCACCTTGTAATCCAGTGGTCATGACAACGATGTCCATGGCATCTACATTATGAGGCAGATCTGTGATAAGTGGGATTGCGAGCGCATGCATGCCAGCCCGCACGCACAACGTGATGTTCTCGTCATCCAGACGGGCTGCCACCTTAGTCCTCAGGTTGGACACAGAGCAACCATAGAACTTGAATTCAGGCCAGTTGGCATGATAAATGTTCGCATCATCTACCAGCCGCACAAGCCGGATCATCCGCGCCAGACCCTGATACGGCTGCACCTTGGGCCGAAACTTGAGGCCACGGCTTACATGAGTCTGTCACAATGGAACACTTGTGTTTAATACTTAACAAGTCTGAATACACATTGTGGTGAGTAAGAAATGTTCAGAGGAAATTTTTTACAGATTTCTCAGAAAAAAATTACCATTGTGAGATCAAGACCAAATCACTCAAACCCCTCTAGTGCATATCATGACAAAGAAATCCTACTGTCACTTCAACTAAGACTTCACACATGAGTTTATGACATCCAATGCAGATTAACGATGACAGAGCAATTCGTAAAGTCAGCACAATCTAGAACAGACAACAATATCTGGATAAGTTGTAGGAATGGAAAGGTAAACAGATTACTGTGATCCTAAAGACCCCAAATACAGAGGCTCGAGAAAACCCAAATTTCATCACATGCCATGCAAGTGTTGACTACAACCACCGCAGCAATTTATAAACCAGCTATGTTGTTCTCGAGCCAGTTTTAATGGATCGGCAGCAGTGTGATGCTGTCCCATGGAAATTGAGATGTACTGTATTCATTACGGTTCTTGCACTTAAATTCGAGGACTATTTTGACAAAATAAAAACTCGTCATAAATTTGGAACACCTCTTTTCCAGGAGTTGAGAGGGGAAAGGACGGCGAATAGCGAACTCACCGAAGGTGGAGGCGGAAGGGGTGTCGGCACCGGGCTCAGTGGGATGGGCTCGACCCTCCACTGCATCATCGTGGTCTTACGGCCCTTCCTGGCACCGACGGTGACGACGTTGTTCCAGTAGCGGCGCCTGCCGTTGGCGCGGAGGCAGCGGTGGGCGTTGTGCAAGCGGACGTAGTTCTGGCCGGCCTCCATCCTATCGGGTGTCCACATGAATGGTGGCTCCGGGTGCGGCGAGATGTAGTCGAGCTGGAGGGCGCGGACGCCGCGGTGGCCGCGCGGCGCGTCCAGGTTCGAGACGGCGAGGTACCGGCCGTAGGCGGCGCCCTGGAGGAGGCAGAAGGCGTCCCCTCCTTCGACGTCGGGCCAGTGCTCCACCTTCCACACCGTGTTCGCGGACGGCACGGCGCCGAGCGAGCGCAGGGAGACGTGGATCCCGTCCTTGTCGGCGTGCACGTACTTGTCCCACGCGCGGCTGCGCAGCCGCACGAAGCCCCCGTTCGGGAAGAGCTCCATCGTCGATCGCGGCGGACGCCGGAAGGTAGTGGTGGTTGGTGGGGTGGCGCGGCGGCGGCGGACGGGAGAGGACCGGTGGGCGGATTGGGAAGGGGGGCGGCGGGGATTGGGAAGGGGATGGTTGCGTTTGAGGCAGAGGCGGAGGCGGTTGAAGATCTGGACTCGCAAGCCGCAAGCCGCAAGCCGCAAGCGTAGGCCCGGTGGCGCTCGGGAACGAGATCACCTAACTTCACGTGAAATGACTGTCTGCTGCAGTCAGCGCATCTGTATCGTTGGTTCTTAATCTGACGATAGGTTTGCCATGGGCTGCGCAAGGACAAGGCCGACAAGGCCCACATAGCCCACCAAGGTCAGGTGGTGCCCAGAGGCCAGAGAGCTCCCGTGGAAAAGCCAAATAGATGCTGCCGCCGTCGCCGACTTCGACGATGCGGTGCGCCGCGCCGTCTCGTCCCGTCCCCGTCCTCGCCGAGCGCCGCGTCAGTCCCCGCCCAGCGCCCCTCCGTCGGCTTCCTCGCCGAGCTGCAGTCCTCCCCGAGCGGCGCGTCGTCCTCGCTGAGCGCTGCTCCGTCGTCGTCAACTCGTCGTCGCCGAGCGGCCTTCCTCGCCTAGCGCCGCGTCGTCGCGTCCCTCGCCGAGCCTTGTGCCGTCGCCGTCCTGGAAGCTGTCGGTCTGCAGCGTTTCCACCTCGTCCACCTTCTGCACGTCGTCAGCCTGTACAGAGCTGAGAGCTCGAACCCAACAAGCTGGCTGTCCTAGAAGCTTTTCTGATGCAGCAGACTGTATCCAATTTGTGCAAGAGCTAGCAAGACAGATGCTTAATAGATTGTAGATAAAGAAGAAAAATCATAAAAGTTGTACAGATTGCCGTTATGTTGTAAATTGTTCTGGAATTGAATAAGAAATCATGCTGATTTGCATGTTCAGAGATGCACAATGTGCCTTTGTTGTTCAGGGATGGTCAGAGATGCAATTCTCTGAGAGAATGTATTGATGTCCATGTATAGTTCTAAAAATGGTGTATGAGTTTGAAATATTACTGTCTGAGAGAAGGTGTTGATGGCCATGTATGCTCCAGACATGTCTTCCATGGCCAAAGAAGCAGTAGGATCAGTGTTCTGTAGTGTTGTTGTTTGTTGTTTCTTGTACTGCTGCAGTAGGAAAACTAGTGATTTCTTCTTCGACTTGCTTGCTAACCATGTCAGTGCCTCCTGTTGTTAGCAATTGTTAGAAGACAATCAAACACACATGGATCGGAATCGGATAGACGGAGTGCAGACCTGACATGATCCTGGCGGAAGAACACAAGCAGCACCTGATCGCCGATGCGTCGACCTCGTGCTCGCAGGAGAGCCGATGGCCGATGCAGACGCCGACGCCGACGCCGACGTTTCACCCTCACCCTCGCTCGCGGAAAAGCACACGGAACTCGCGCCAAAACGGAAAATGTGGCGGTAAAAGAGGAGCAGGAGCGTCGTTCTTGGGGAGCGTGGCAGCCAGACCCGCACATTCGTTCGATCATAGCCAACGGTTTAGATGTGCCGACTGCACGGCACAGTTGAACCAGGTGAAGTTAGGTGATCTCGTTCCGGCGCTCGTGTCTCCTTTGGCTGACGTGTGAGGAGACTGCTAGAGCGGAGTGGAGCGAGCCGGGTTCAACTCACTCTCACCACCACCACGAGTGTTTGGTTTGGGGTTCGGTAGGGACGAGTTCGACCCAGAAGGAATATTTCCTCAATATGTGGGTCAGCTCCGTCCGTCAAATTTTGAGGGACGGTGTCGACCCGCTCGGGTTCCGTCTGCGTGCAGTTGGTCAACCCGTCCGTTGTCCGCGTCCGTGGAGAGCAGAGGAGCCGGGAGAGGGCCTCACTGCGCCGCCTACGAGCTCCATGGCTGGCCACCGCACCCGACCGCGAGCTCCAAAACCCCGATCCCCGATTCCCCGCGGGAAATTCCCCTATTAGGGAACGGGAATGGGCCAATTTCATCCCCACGGGGTTCTAAATAGTAGAAAATTAATCCCCGTCGGGGCTAGCGGGGATGGGGATGGTTCCATATCCCCCGAACCCGATCCCCGTATCCCCGCCCCGTCAAGCTGCTATGCAAGCACAAACCAACAGAAAAGGCCCATCTAAAGGCCCAAGTACAGGCAACTGAATATATGAATATATAGATCGTGAGTAACCCTAATCCTATTCATCTCACACCTCCGACTCTCAAACCAGACGCCGCTCAACCAAGGCGCCGCCACCGGCCCTCGCGGCTCCGTCCCACTTCTCGCCCCTCTCCCCTTCACCTTCCACTTGCCGACCGCACGGGCTACTAGTCTGCATCTCCACGCGGCCACCCGTGAGCGCGAGCGTCCTGAGCGGCCAAGCCTGCTCCACATCGTGCTGCGTTCCAAGGAGAGAACATCGGCATCTCAAATCCGGCCGGAAATGATCGAGCAATGGAGCAAGCAATAGGGTCGGGATCTTTTCTACGAAAGTGCGGCTCAAATTGATTCGAGCATGTTCCTGTTGTCTGATGATTTGAGCATGTTCCTGCTGACTATGTAAGAGTAGTACTAGATCCAACTACAAGTGCAATGTCTGTATACTACATTTTTCTCGCTCCTGCCCTCTAGATCTGTGTTCTACTAGATCTTCTATGAGCGCAATAATGTACTTACAATGTATTACGTGCTTGTGCCATGGTGCTTTTTTGTTGGAAAAAATATTGGATTTTTGTGGTATTCAATTTCTTCTGATCTCGCATTCTTCTATGGTTGTAATTTTTATGGTTGTCATTGGAACGAGGACAGGGATCCCCGCGGGGATTGATTCCCCGCTCGGGGACGGGGATGGTTGGAACTCAAGCCTCGATACCGGTGGCGGGGACGGGGATGGGGGAATATTTGTCCCCGCGGGGACGGGGATGGTCAGCCGTTCCCCGACGGGGAATTCCCCGTTGCCATCTTTACCCAAAACTGGGTTGGATCCAACTCAACCCACCCAACACCCAACCAAAGGCACGGGAAGAGGGTAGTGACTAGTGAGCAGGCCAATTCTGCCTCTCGGGCTAGAACGAAGATAGGGAGGAGAGAGAGGAAAAGAAAATCCCTTTTCTTTTATTTCACAAGCTTTTCAAATCATTTTTAAAACATATTTGAACTACCTTTACTTTTTTAGCAAAATACAATCAACACAAAACACATATACCAGAATTCATGCATCAACATGTTTCCAGCGTTAGATTTGATTTTATTTAATGAAAAAAATATTACTTTCCTATGTTTCATGAGCACAAAAATTCATAATAAATCATTTTAGCCCTATTTGTTTTCAAAAATGCAAATTTTGAGATGCTACACAGGTGTTGTGCTACAGTAAGCACCGACCGCTGAGGCGAACTATGACAGTTCAGTTTCTTGAGTATTGCCTCTGTTAGGGCTGTGAATCCAACTTCTCTAATGCGAGAAGGTAGCCAGATGCGTGATCGAATCAAAATTGTTCACAAGGAATACAGACATCAGTTCTGACTATATTTTTACCTTTTCTTGTTCATAATATGCGGCTGTTGGTTCAGTTCTGAATACATACATCAAAACTATTGATCAGATTTAGGATACTGACACTAGAGTTGCATCAGAAACTTTCAGCAGACAACTCTGCACGGTCTTACAATGGATACCAAAACTACACCCATTTCATTGATCAATTTTTCCCATTCATTGATCATATTCACTAGTGCCGGTTTGTACAAAAAAAAAAATTGCCTGCGAGTCTTTTACAGCAATGGGCAGACGCTGGAACACTGCTCAACACCATCATGCAAGACATTCAGGCCTATATATTATTACTAACAAGTTGTGAGATCGAACTAATAAAAGTTGCGACTAACAGTTGTCTTAGGTACCTGACCCTGCTACACCACTGACTCGCAAAAACAAGCAAGGGGACGAGAAATACTTCTTGTGATTCACAAAGGCAGCAAAGCTAGAAGGATCCATTTAAAGACACGCAATGGAGTGGCCTTTCTCCAACCCAAACTTGCACTCCTTTGATGAAAATGTCAAGAAACGAATAGAAAGTTCTGTTTCTACCTTTAGCATTAGCACAAAAATGACGTAAGTAAACATGATTTTCAACAAACATGTAGACTATTTTTTTATGTGTATACTCAGGAGCAAGGTACAGACTAAATCAGCAGCGTCTATTCTTGTCATCAGTCCATCACCCAACTGAGATGAAGATGCTGAAAACTTCAATCAATATTACTTCGCAGAACCATTCATCATTTACTTCTATTAACGCTTTCGACAGGTTTTAAGTACTGAAAACTTCTATTAACCATTCATCATTTACTTTTATTAACGCTTTCCCAGGCAGTAGAAAACATCAAATTCTAACCATCATTACAGAAGAGTTGCTGAGTTTTCAGAAACTTTCTTAACTAAAGACGACAGCCAATTTTCATGTCACTGTCTCGGGGACACCAATGCTTAAATGCTTTTGATTGCCGAAGAGATGATTTGCGAAGTTGTCAAAACTACTCCCATGGTCCTCCTCTACGTTGCGTCAAAGTATAGCTGGGTACACAAAATTCTGAGCACCTGAATACCAAGGAAACAAGAAAAATAATGAGATAATTAGGCAGAATGTCATTGCTATTCCATCACAGAGAAGTAATCAACACTGAAAAAAATAATTAAAAAAACAGTGGAAATTCAGTTCCAAGATCAGCAGATAAAAATATTGGCTAACCAGTGCAAAGGATCAAATCATCTGAACGGGGATGAAGAATCTGTCAAAGGACTCATAAGACCTAAGTGGCACTATGAATAATAATAACCTGAGAAATGATTCCTACAATTTAACAACTGGATCAAATTAAGGTTCTGTCAAATGACTCCTAAGTCCTACATGTCACTTTGAATATTACAGACCTGAGAGTGAGATTATTTCACTAGAATGCATCTGCTTTTCTACAATGTGCTTTGGATTATTCCAAACCAAAAGAAGTAAAACGATTACCAGAAGCACAAGTTGGCTAAAATGTAGAAAAGGCCAAAATGCCAGGAAGAGGATACTGAATACACCAACTATTCAAACTAAAGAATTTCTAACATCTGGGCTATGGGAAAAACAGGCAAGTTGAATTTCCTGTTGTCAGTATTATTTTACTACCTACTCAACATATACTATGCAGATACTTTTTACTGATCTATTTGCATAGCAAATTCCTGAACTGCAGATCACAGAACTACCGTGAGCTACAGACAATCTTACAAACTGTGCATGTGACACTGCCATTACTTAGCAGCTGAGTAGACAAGAGTTACCTGGCTTTCCACTACGCATCAAGGTCTGAGTAGACAAGCTCCTGAGCAGCTGAATTCACAATGGAACAACTTCTATGCATCAAGATCCGAGTAGACAAGGTCCTGAGCAACTGAATTCACAAGGGAACAACTTCAGACAAATGAAGAACTGTTTCATACAAACACAGAACCACCTAAAGCATAACTACAGAAGTGGATTGTACATGGAGTAACTGTTTCAAAGATCTCTAGAACAGTAACTTCATGAACTGAACAATGAGTTATTTCAGAGTATACTCTGAAATGAACATGTGAGGCTGTGAGCTAGCTGTCATGCAGCAAATATTAGTGCAACACAGAAAATATTAGTGCATCACAGAGAATTTCAAACTACAAGTTGACTGATTTTTCAAAGCAAAGTGCCAAAGTCAGACTTTTTTTAGGATCAGTATTCAAGTTAGTAAACGCAGAGACTATAGAAAACAAAAACCAGCAAGTTCTTACCTGTTGATCCAGTGTTGAGGACGACAATGTTCATTGTGATCTCATTAGGAGGCAGGTCGATAATCAGAGGAGTCCACCTCCCGTTGATGCCACCCAACACACACAATGTGATCTCGTTCACTCCACCTAGTGTTCCTGCTATGTTAGTCCTTAGATTGAACACGGACTGTCCTTCGAATTGTTCTAGTACTCTCCAATGGAGAGGATTGAAGTTTCCATGGTCGTCCGCCAACACGTAATTGATTCTTCGACGAAGTACTGGTTGCGGCGGGATGGCAGCGACGAAACGGGCGGGGCCGCCATGATGCCGGAGGCTGACCGGGACATTGAAGGACACAGGAGGAGGCTGTTGCAGTGGAGCAAAGCAGTGGTTCTTAGCAAACCAAACCAAGAATCCCCGGACTCTAAGAAACTGGTGTTCAGGAAACCAAATCAAGAACCCCCGAACTCTAAGAAACTGGTGTTCAGGAAACCAAACCAAAAACCCCAAACTCTAAGAAACTAGTGTTCAGGAATCCAAACTAAGAACGCCGACGAACACCAGAAGGGCGGCGGCGTCGTAGTGTGGGCAATGCGGTACTGCGCAGCGGGAAGCCTACGGTGCCAGGGGAGCCGAGTCTGCGGGCCAGATCGGACGCTAACTAGCATGCCATTCCAAGCCCCATCCGAAGTCCAGAATTCGGTTGACAGATGCAACAATTTCGAGATAGCAATTCCCTTAGGAAACCAAACCAAAACCCCCAAACTAAAACTGGTGTTTAGGAGACAAACCAAGAACCGCGGAAGGGCGCGGGCACCGGCGCGGCCTCGTGTACTGCGGCCGCCGCTGACGAGGAGGAGCGGCGGCGTGGCGGGTCCTTGCAGCGGCGGCGGCGTGGCGGTGGCCGTGCGCGTGTGCGAGTCCAAGTCAGCCCAATTGTTTGGCAAGAAGTAACTGCACCCATGGGCTGCGAATTGTACTAAACCCCACCAAGCCAGCCCAATCAATCCATCAACCCCGCAATGTCCCCTCAAAAAAAAAAAAACCAACGCAAGAACTCCAAAATTCAGGAAGGCCGAACTCTAAAATTCCAAGAACGCCAAGAAACCAAACCAAGAACCCCGAACTCTAAACTTCAAGAACCCAGGGGAGTTAGAACCGGAGGGGACGGCGATCTCACCGGAATTGGTTCAGGTGGAGGAGGAAGCTGGGGCGGGAACAGCCTTCTCGGGACGAGCTCGACTATCCAATGCAGAGGCAGCTCATCCTCCTCCTCTCCGTACCAGTCGCCGACGATCGGGTTGCTCAGGAAGACGTCGTTCGTCCCGTCCTCCGCGCCCCGAGCCTGGAACAGGAGGTTCTCCTGGTCCGCCGAATCATATGTGCATTGGACGATGTCGCCGGCCGCGGCATCCACGCAGAGGTACCGGCCGTAGGAGGTGTTCTGAAACAGAACGTAGCCGACGCCGTTGCGCACCAGGCGGTGCACCGCCCACACGGCGTGGACGTCCATTTGCTGATCGTCGTCGTGCTCGACATGGAAGATGCTCTCCCCGTCCTCCCCGGCGTAAAGGCACTGTCCCGTCTCGCGGCTCCACAGTCGAACGTGCGTCCGGTCGTGGAACTCTTCCATCTCAGGCCGCCGGCGGTGGTTCTAATGCTGCGAGCGGCGAGGGCAGGGGCTTGGGTTACGCGTTGGCGCTGTTGCGTTGCGATAGGAAGCAGCGAGAGGATGAAGAAGACGAGGGAGAAGAGTTTGTTTGGCACAGAGGCAGGCGGGCTGGGAAATTTATAGGCGAAAGGAGCCACGAGCGCACCTGCGCTCGCGAGTCACAGATTCCAGAATGCACCACGCCTTGAACTTGAAATACCCCACCTCCGCCTTGCCGTGGCGCCCAATCCCAAACGCAAACCGTCCCCTCCCAACGAATACCTGCTCTGCTCTCGCCTCTCGCCGTTCACCATTGGAGTTCTTTGTCATGCCGTGTACTTGAATTATTTGAGGGCTTTGGTGGAGGCCATTTCTTGCCAGATCACATGAACTGGCGTTATTTTGGTCTCTGAACATTTGTTCTATAATTTGGTCTCTGAACATTTTGTTCCAATTCTGTGTTCAGACTTGTTCATTCAGTTACCATCACTGTGTAGCCGTTTGATTTTTTTTTCCTGCACAAGTAAACATGATTTTCAACAAACATGGACTCAGGAGTCAGGAGCAAAGTACAACAAAATCAGCAGCAGCTATTCTTGCCATCAGTTCATCACCCAACAGAGACGAAGATGCTGGTAACTACAATCAATATTACTTCACAGAACCATTCATAATTTCCTTCCATATAGCGCTTTCGATAGATTTTAAGTACTGAACTTGAGAGGTCAATTTAAAATACCCCCGGACAATCGAACACATCAAAATTAACCACCATTACAGAAGAATTGCTGAATTTTCAGAAACTATCCTAACAAAAGACGACAACCAATTCTAATGCCACTGTCTCCGGGGACACCAATGGTTAAATGCTTTTGATTGCTGAAGAGATGATTTGCGAATTTGTCACAATTTCTGCTCCCGTAGTCCTCTACGCTGCATCGACGTATATCTGGGTACACAAAATTCTGAGCACCTTAGTACCAAGGGAACAAGAAAAATAATGAGATAATTGGGCAGAATGTCATTGCTGTTCCATCAGAGAAGTAATCAACACTGAACAATTTTTTTTTAAAAAAAAAACAGTTCCAAGACCAACAGATAACAATATTGGCTAACCAGTACAAGGATCAAATCATTTGAACGGGGATGAAGAATCTGTCAAAGGACTTACAAGACCTAAGTGGCACTAAGAATAATAATAACCTGAGAAATGAAATCCTACAATTTAACAACCGGATCAAATTAAGGTTCTGTCATCCTAAGTCCTACTACTTGTCTACAGTGTGCTTTGGATTATTCCAAACCAAAAGAAGTAAAACAATTACCTGAAGCACAAGGTTGTTAAAATGTAAAAAGGCCAAAATACAAAGAAGAGGATACTGGATACACCAACTACTCAAAACTAAAGAATTTCTCAGAATATCTGGGCTATGGGAAAAACAGGCAAGTTGCATTTCCTGTTGTCAGTATTATTTTACTACCTACTCTGCTACTCAACATATATCATGCAGATACTTTTACTAATCTCTTTGCATAGCAAATTCTTAACTACAGATCACAGAACTACCGTGAGCTACAGACAATCTTACAAACTGTGCATGTCACACTGCCATTACTTAGCTTGCTGATAACTTTAAACATTGCACAAGCTCTGAAACAGTAAGATCAACAGATTGTGCTGCACAGACCAGAGAGAACTGCAGAGTTTCCCACCTTGTGATCCGGTGTTGAAGACGACGATGTCCATGGTATCTACGTCGCGAGACGGGTTAGCCGACTTCCCCACCAGGCTGACGTAGCCCCACCTGGGTCATTTCTACGGAGCGGCCGTAGAAATGGAATGCGGGCACATTTATTGTAGTTCAGATCGAAGACCCCTTCGTCGTTCGCTCGGAAAAGCCAGATCGTCCGCCGTTGATCCTCCTCGGGCCTGCGCCGCCGGAACAGGCCACTGCGGGTTCCAAGAATCATGTTGTATCAAATAGTACAGTTAATGTTTCTGAAATTAGGTTTCAGCCATGACATGAGCTAAAAAACATGGTTTCATCATTTGTGAGCAGTCACTACAGAAATGAACACTATGCACATGTGCAGCTTCGACAATGGTCTTCAAAGTAGCTGCACCCGTCCGTCTAGTCTGTCTACTAATCTTTGGCTTTGAGTGAGTATAACTAGCGAAAGTATAACATTTCACCCTTGTAAGCTTTTTCAAACGTTCTTGGCTGTCAGGGACTGAAAGTGCATGTTGCACTTAAGTGTGATTTTGGATGATTTGATGACAATATTGATTAAAGATCTAATATGTTTGCTAAGTGTGACACAGGGAAATGATTATCTCACTATGTACTTGAAATGTAATGCAAAGCCAAAATGAAGGATTGTTGTATGAAGATCATGTCACAAGCACAAAACAACAATAAGAATGATATTGATATAAAGGGTTATCGTATTGTGGGATAATCATAGTGCATTTATGTTTGCTAAGAAACGATTCAAAATGAAGCATGGTTGAATGGCTTGAAATGGTGAAGATAGCAAGGAAAGAGTCTTTGAGGTACTAAGCAAGGGTGAAGGGCAAGCGACGGCTTGGCGGCCGAAGAACCTAGCTAGAGTGAAGAAGAAAGTACTTGCATTTAGTCGAAGGATCAATCAAGCTTGAAGATCGCATCTAGTGGAGAATCGACATTCCTAGCAACAATATTGTTTGGAGTGACTTGGCACATTTGGAACTTCATTATGTCACTTGCATGGAGTCAAGTCACATGTTCAAGATGGCTATGCTCGAAGGATATCTACTTCTAAACATGACAAGCATTCCTCTCGATATGGAAAATGAAGACAAGCGGCTTTGGTTCGAATGGGGATCAACTCAAGAGGTTTAAAATTCTTATTTCAATTTATCTTGAGTAAATAGGAAAGCCGTACTATTAAGAGGGATGCAACATATAGTAGATGATTCTTCATAAGTGCTCAAACCAACCTAAGTGAGACATGAGAGAGCTAGAGCTAACTTTTAGCCATTTGCTGCACTGTCTGTCCATACCGGACATGTCCGGTATGCATACCGGACATGTCCGGTAATAGTCCACAGCAGTGTGGCCATCCTTCTGTCCTAGTGATGAACCTGGTGAAGGGAGTCCATACCGGACATGTCCGGTATGCATACCGGACATGTCCGGTATGTGCGGATTTCTGGCTCGCAGCTTGTGTTTGGGCGATTCAACCGACTCTTGCGTCGGTACTATCGACCGGTGCTACCGGAGTAATGGCGGTACTACCGGTAGGCCAAATTTTGGCCCAACACAGAGAGGTTGCAAAACCCCCTTTTAACTGTCGGTACCACCGACCTGGTGGTCGGTACTACCGAGATCCTATTCGGGGTTTGAAAGATGGTTGGTTAAGAGTGCTTCTCGCGCAGTCAAGTCATACCGGACATGTCCGGTATGCATACCGGACATGTCCGGTATTTGCGGATTTGTGGCTAACAGTATCTTTGTGATAGGCGGTTCTACCGACGCTTGGGTCGGTACCACCGAGAGGTACCACCGGGGTTATAGCGGTACTACCGGTAGGTCAAAATTGGCTACTTCCAGAGAGGTTGTGAAAACCCCCTCTATAACTAGCGGTACCACCGACCAAGTTGTCGGTACTACCGAGATCTGTTGGGAAGTTTGAAAGTTGGTCTGTTCAGTGTGTTCCTCACGCAGTAAAGTCATACCGGACATGTCCGGTATGCATACCGGACATGTCCGGTATGAGCTGACTCAGCCAACGGCTAGAAAACGGCTAGTTTCGAATGTGGGCTTATAAATACCCCCAATCCTCCACCTTTGGAGGCTGCTGATTCTACTGGTTCCCACACTCATTCTAAGCCTTTCAAAACACTTTCCAACCCTCTCTTAGTGAGTGATTGTCCTCTAATTGCCAAATCCATTTGTGGGTTGAGAGAGATTCAAAATTAGAGAGCAAGCCATCTCTTGAGCACTTGTGCAAATCGTCGATCTTGTTGTGCGCATTCGTTACTCTTGGACTCTACGGTCCTAGACGGTTAGGCGTCGCCGTTGAGCACCCAAGAGATTTGTGGAGTGCCTCGGAAAGTTTGTGAAGGTTCGATCTCTCCTCAAAAGAGATCAACTAGTGGAAGGAGCATAGCGGGTGAAATAGACCGCGGCTAGAGTGACCCGTGGTGTCCTCTAGAGCCCACCTTTGTGGTAGCTCGCAGCCGGCTCAACGGAGAGTAGGACCCGAGGGGGTGCCGAACTTCGGTGAAACAAATACCGTGTCATTCCTTTGTGCTTTACATTCGGCTATTTGTTATTCTTCGTTGTGCTAGTTGTTTTGCAAGCAATCAGTTTTACATATACATCATACATAGTGATTGCAGGTTGTGTGAGAAATTGGAGAAGAAAAGGAGCAGTCCCGCACAACCCGTGCATACCGGACTTGTCCGGTATTGATACCGGACATGTCCGGTATTTACTGATTGTGCCCAATTTGTTTAATCCTTGAGCTAATCTTTGTGGTGCAGGGTATTGCCTTCTAGGTGATTAATTTCTCGTCATATACTTTGTGTTTGTCTCTTGAGGGGTTGTTTATACTCCGATTGGGAGTTTCCAAGTAATTGGAAACTCGCATACTAATTGCTTCCGCATTATAAGTTGTAAATTTTCAGAAAAGCCTATTCACCCCCCCCCCCTCTAGGCGACACCTTAGGTCCTTTCAATTGGTATCGGAGCGTGGACTCACGTTTGAGCTTCACCGCTTGTGAGAACCGATGGATTCGCCTATGGAGACAAACGTGGTGCTTCTCCAAAATGATGGTTCAAACTTTCTATCTTGGTCATCTTATGTACTCAATGCATTTCGGGCTATTAGCCCCATTATTGAGCATATTGTGGATGCAAGCATATCTCTTTCTATAGTTGATTGGAGCAACTATAAGAACTTGACAAAAGAGGAAGAGATATGTGTGCAACTCAATGCTCATGCGTGTTTGATCATGTTGAACTCATTGAGTGCAGAGGTTCTTAAGGAGGCTATCTACAACGGAGAATCTCCGTCGGAGAGTGCTCATGTCATTTGGACTAGACTTGCCCACTTGTATGGGAAGTCCAAATGTGATGAAGCATATGATTGTGATTCAATGGAAATGAAGTCCATTGAGTCATCATCATGTGAGGAAGCCTCAAGAAGCCTCAAGGAAGACGAGCCTGATCGAGGGCTGCCAGCTGCTGCTGCTCTGGACCCTGTCTGTCCATACCGGACATGTCCGGTATGGGTACCGGACATGTCCGGTATCAGCCCAGCAGACAGGGAGCTAGCAGCAGACAACAACGACTTTCATGCTCGGTGGCGACCAAGTGATGAGTCAACCTCAGTAGCTCATGATACTCATCACTTGTGTCTCATGGCCAAGAAGAACAAGAAGAAAGCAACCAAGAAAGATCAAGAGAAGATTCTTGGTGAGATCAAGGAGAAGGCATCAAGAGATAATCAAGTAGAGAGCGATGAGGATGATGAAGATGATGAATCGCTTGATTATCTCAAGTATGAAGACAAGCTCTTGTTCGTCAACCTGCTGAAGAAAAATGATGAGCTAGAAAAGGAGGTGGATGAACAAGAGCAATCCCTTCAAAATCAAGAAGAGTTCCTCATCTCCAAATTAGAAGAGCTAAAGGCATTAGAAGAAAGGTATGAAAAATTGTCAATTGAGCATGCCTTAGCTACTAACTCTCTATCTAATGTGGAAAGGCTAGAGAAGGAGAACTACATGCTTAAGGCAAAAATGAGTGATCTCTCATATGAGCACAAGTTCCTACAAGAGGACTTCACTTATCTCAAGTGCTCACATGAGAAGCTAGTGGAATCAAATGCAATGCTTGAGATTGCACATGAGGTTGTTATTGCTATGGTAAAATCCTCTCAACCTCACACTACTACACTCACTAGTGCACCATCTCAATTAAATGTTATTTGTGCTAATGAGTGTGCTTCTCAAGCAAGCCAATCTTCGATTGAGCAAACGCTTAAAGAAAATGCTAGGCTCATCGAAGAAGTGGGAAATCTAAAGAAGGATGTGATTAGATTGAAGGATGAGGAGAAAGCACAACCTTCTCAAGATAACCGTGATATCATGGTGAAGAAGCTTGAGAAGGGTTCAAACCTTGCTTCCCCCAAAACCCAACAATCTAGTCACTCCTCAAGTCATGAGAAAGCAACCAAGGGCAAGAAACAAAAGAAGAGATTATGCTATGGTTGCGGATTGTATGGACATGAGTGGGCTAAGTGTCCACACAAGACTTGGGCCGACAAATGTGAAGCGGCCGAACAAAAGGCATCAACCAAATTGTCCAAGCAAATGAAGAATGATGCACCAAGTCCTTGCCTCAAATGCAACAAGTTGGGTCACCTCACCAAGAGTTGCCCCACATACCAAGAGGCAAGGAAGATGGCTCAAGTTGCAATAAGAAGATGCTATGCATGCAATGAGCCGGGACACATGGTTGATGCATGTCCCAACAAGCAAGACAAGAGAAGAGCAAACAATGGGCGTATTTGCTATGCTTGTAGGAGAAAGGGGCATCTAAGCTATGATTGCCCAAATGGTATGTTTCCTAAGCCGAACACATTTGCAAATGATAAGGTGCTTAGGAAGGTCACAAAGGGACTTAGCACTAGTAAGGTGATGTGTTCACCTCATACTAGCTCTAAGGCCACTTGGGTGCCTAAGCACTTGTTGACTAACTTTCAAGGACCCAACAAAAGTTGGGTACCAAAATGTGCTTAGGATGTTGATGTAGGTTCCAATGGTGAGATGAAGGCTTTCGGGGTGTTTGAGCAAGCAAAATGACATCTCAACTCAAACTATCAACCTATGTTGTCAATATTACCCTATATGGTTGACCCGAACACTGTGTGATGATCGATTCCTTTTTACTCATCTCCACCATTGTTGATAAGTGCCTAAAACTTAGTAATCAAATGAATTTAATTTAACCTTACGACATTTGTCATTCGATGCTCTTAATGGCTCTCTAGTAGAGCATTATCTTTGATGAAGTGCAGGGAAGTGAAATGAACTAGAGCCAAAAGGAAATCTCAGAAGTGGCTGTTTACTGGTTCTGATTTGCAAATACCGGACTTGTCCGGTATCATACCAGACATGTCCGGTATGAGTTACTCACTCTGTTAAGACCAGTGACTCCATATGCAGATTTGGACAAAGTCACTTCATACCGGACTTGTCCGGTATCCATACCGGACATGTCCGGTATGGGCAGAGAAAGGATGAGATTTCTGGTTTTAGAAGAATTGCTAGATCTTTGTGGACTAGTCTTTTGCTCTAACTAAATACCTGCACATTAATCTATACTGAGTGTTTGTAAGTAGTACCTGAACTTAATTCAGGATTTGGCAAATCTATGTGTCTTGGTCAAGGTAGAAAAACATTCCCTTTTCCTTAAAAGAAAACCAAAGTGCTTTCACAAGTAATTCAAAATGACTTGAGCACCTATTAAAGGGAAGTTTAGTTTCTACCTTGAACCATTGTGATCTAACAATTTCCTCTAAAGTGATGTGATAGTTCTTTAAATGAAAAGGAGATCACTTTGACAAAGGCATGATCACCTGACAAGTCAAGTCAACACGAAGATGATTATGTCATGGTTACTCTTAGTGGAACATATGCGAGCTCAAGGCCAAGGTATGTGGTTACATACATGCTATGTAAGTGCATATAGGATTCATAATGCTAGAATGTGCTTTCGGGGTGGTTGAGCAAGACAATTTGAAATTCTAACTCAACCTATCAACCTATTTTCATCATACTTGCTTTATGTGGTTGACCCGTTGGTAATCTATGTTTATCTTATCTTTTGCTTTATCTTCACCATGACATAGAGTGCCTAAACTTGCTACCTATCCTTGCCTACATGAGATTTGAGCTTATTTCTACTTGTGCTATGCTTATTGTCTTAACTTAGATCTCACATGTCGTTGTGTCTCAAGTGATTTGTGCTTAGAATTTACTCTCTTATCACATATGGAAAATTACATTGTGTTGGCCAAAGTTGAACTTTGACTCTCACATTCCTAATGGAATGAAAGTGCTTGGAAAGGAATTCAAATACTTGAAGCACTAATTGAGGGGGAGCTCAATTTCAACTTTGTGCCCTTTATGAGCTAATAAGGTTTATCTAGCATATGTTGTAGTTCATCTTGATCAAGTTGACTTCTTGATGAAGACATGACTATTTGGCAAGAAAGGTCAACAAAATCATCACCATGTCATGATTATGCTAGGTGGAACTTGTGGGCACAAGGCAAAGGTATGTTTTTAATATGTGCATTGAAAGTGCATAATAGGCCTATAATATGCTAGCGTGTGCACTTATGTGTGATAGGATAGATATTTCCAAATTCCTTACTAGCATGAGTAGGAAGTGTGTTTTGGGAAAATATTTGACACTTGGTCTTTGTGACCTATCCATGACACTTGTAATTATTGTTCCCCTTGATTGTTTGATTGGCTAATTACAAGTGGCATGGACCTCTCTCAAGTCCTATATCTCTAAAGTAAATTATATTCCTTGATAATCCTCTTGTCAAAACGATTCATGGACATAAGGTTTCTCTATAATCTTTAGTGTGTTGAAAACCTTGGATTAAACATAGAGAAAAGAAAACTTGAGATTTGGACACAAGTACTCTTTGTGAAATCATATGAAGAGAAGAGAATAAAATATGATGGATTACATGTTCGAGGAAAGAAAGGGGTTTTGGATGAAAAAGAAGCAAATCTGGAGCTGTTGGACATAATCTGCTAATACCGGACTTGTCCGGTATCCATACCGGACATGTCCGGTATAAGCAGAGTAGCTCTGGAGAAAACCCGCCAATACCGGACTTGTCCGGTATCCATACCGGACATGTCCGGTATGAGCGGGGGACATAAGGACAGCGTACCCCTTCGGGCTCTCTTTCTCTCCCTCACTTCTGTTCTTCCCAAACCGGCCAAGCAAGGAGCCGACCGTCTCCACCCACGGCGACCTAGTGCTCCCTCCATAGAAAAGTGAGAAAGGGAGAAGGGTTTGGAGAAGGATTCCATCAAAAGCAAGTGCCGGTGTTGGATTTGAAGTTTTCCCTCGTTCCCTCTCATCCCAAGGTATTTCAAATCCCGGACTTGTCCGATCTATTCATCGCTAAATCATTCTCAAATTCCTTCGGTCAAGATGTTGGATTCATGGTCTAGAAGCAATGTATCAAGTTTGAGATGGATTGGGTTTGAATTGGTGGTGAACCGAGGAACCCTAGGAAGGGGGGTGCTGTGAACGTCCATACCGGACATGTCCGGTATGAGACCGGACATGTCCGGTTTTTCCCAGCAGAACAGAAAACTTTCTGTTTTTTCTCGGTTCAGGCCCTCCATAGTTGATGTTAGGGATTGTATTGGATGTCTATAAGTGTGTTGTAAACCTAGTGATCAAGTTTGGCCTAGGTGCTTGCAATCCATGAGGCATTTAATCGTATCTCTATTAATTCAACTAGTTTTGACAAATCCTATAAATATGCTTCTGAGACATCTTTGTGGATTGTTTGGTCACAGGGCAGCAGCTATGAGTGACAGAGTCGAGCCTCGAACCAAGACGAGACATGATCCAGCTAGGGAAAGGCATAAGAAGAGGAGGCAAGATTCTCACTCTGGCTTGTCAATAGGAGGCAGCAGTGGCAGTGGGAGTGGTAGTGGTCGTGGCACTACTAGACCTCCAAGGGGAGGTGCCTCTAGAGCTCCTTATCCGTTTGCAGCTCATGATGACATAGAGGAAGAAGAGGAAGAGGAAGAAGTGGAAGAAGAAATTGAAGAAGAAGAAGAAGAAGAAGAGGAAGAGGAAGAAGATGCACCTCAGCAGCAGCAGGAGGGTTTACACTTTGGGGCTCTTGCGATACGCCCTGCTGCCCTGATTCCTGCTTGGGTGGCTCGTGTGGACTATCGGGAGTCCGGTGGTACACAGAAGGCCAGGAGAGAGCGGAGGAGAGACCCCAGGGGACAGGAGAGGAACATCTATGACTACAGGTTTCACACCTTGTTTCACATTGACTATTATGAGAAGGTGCTTCTGACCAGAAACCCTGTGATCATTAGAGCTCAGTACGTTGATTGGCAGCATGCTAGAGATCATCACCGTCCTTCAGTTGAGCATGCTATTGCTATTTGCCAGCAGACAGGCCTCTACCGCATTCTGGAGTTTCAGCATGATTGGTGTGATGAGGTGATAGCCCAGTTCTATGCCACCCTATATGTTGAGGAGTCTGACGAGATTGATGAGAAGCGCATGAACTGGATGACTGAGGGTGTCTGGTACTCCGTGTCTTACAGGGAGTTTGCAGGGTATCTTGGCTTTGACGAGGAGGATCTTCAGAGAGCTTGTATTCACGATGAGGTTGTGCTTCCTCCAGAGCAGCTTGGGTACATGTACCCACCACCTCTACCTGCTGGGGCAGTTGTAGGGAAGGTGAGAGGCATTCACCCTACCTATGGCTATCTCAACAGGATGCTCAGGGCTACTATTGATTGCAAGTCAGGAGACAGAGGGACACTTGCAGATTACACGAGGAACCTCCTGCACAGGTTAGCACCAGGAGCACAGCCTTTCAGTGTCTTTGATTTTATCTGGTATGAGATCAAGAGAGTGGGTGAGAGGCCACTCAAGGGATGTGGATTTGCACCATACATTCAGCATATGATTGAGCAGCAGATTGGTGCCACTTTCACCTATGACCACTCACACAGGCCCTTGAGGTTCCAGGCAGATCTTCTTGAGTCTCCTATACCTCCACCTGGACCAGGGGCAGTTCCAGCAGCAGCAGAGCCACAGCCAGAGGACCCAGTTGCAGGAGCAGCAGGAGGAGCAGCCGTGGCAGGCTCGCCACAGCCACTCACTCGTTCACACTCCACCTCTCAGGGACGTGGCAGGCAGCGCTCTCTCTTGCGCAAGGTTCTTAGCAGTATTCTCGGCGTGTGCAAGGATGTCAATGTGATCAAGGCTCAGCAGCACCGTGAGAGGCAGGCTAGGAGAGAGGACTCGAGGACGCTGAAGATGCTTCACGAGCACTACAGGTTTCAGCCCCCGAGATCCCCACCGTCAGATGATGAGACTGAGCAGCCTGAGACGTTTGAGCAGCAGCAGCAGAGGTATGAGAGGGAGTTTGACGACCTTTCAGTGCGTCAGAGACAGGGAGCAGAGTCAGAGCAGCAGAGTCAGAGGCAGGGAGTAGAGGCTGGGCAGCAGCCCCACGACACTCCTCCTTCAGCTCCCAGGTTCTCCACAGACCCCCTACTTCGTCCTAGCTCAGCTGAGGAGTTTGCTTCAGACGTGTGGGACAGCTTCCTTGGTGGTACCTACGGCTACCCTGACCCAGGACAGAGCTCTCGGCAGCCTGGGGACGACGACGAGTGACAGTTTCGCCTGCGGCCCTCCTGGTGTCATCCTTGAGCGACACCTTTACCTTTTTGGAGATGGATGACAAAGGGGGAGAGATAGTTGATTAGAGCTTCCAGACTTCATGTTATCAGTTATGTATCTTGTATCTGGAGTTTTGTTCTGCAGGTGGTTTAGTTCTCAGAGTTTGAGCTTTATTGTAATATCATGAGTCATGTATGAGTTCTTTAGTGTATCCGATATCAGAGATATCTTTGTGATGAGACATGATCCTTATCTTGTAATATAATCTATCTTAGTGGTTGTGGACTTGAGAAATCTTTGTGTGAGTGCTATGTGTGTGATTTGAGTAGCAATTTATTCTTCATAAGATCTTTACTTACTAGTGTGTTGCATATGTCTTGGTGTATTGTTTTTCATTTATTGACTTGTGTGATATATCTTGTCATATGCATCATGATCTATATTGCTCACACACTTGCATTTCTCGGATGCAATGATTTAGGGGGAGTTTCCAACTCACCTTAGTATGTGCAAATTGACATTTTGAGGTCCTTTATGAATTCAATTCATATTGCACATATTAAGGGGGAGCTCTTCATAAATCATTGAACCCATAAGCTTAATTGTTTATCCTTTGGTAAAATTTAATCAAGGTTGTCATCAATCACCAAAAAGGGGGAGTTTGAAAGTGCATGTTGCACTTAAGTGTGATTTTGGATGATTTGATGACAATATTGATTAAAGATCTAATATGTTTGCTAAGTGTGACACAGGGAAATGATTATCTCACTATGTACTTGAAATGTAATGCAAAGCCAAAATGAAGGATTGTTGTATGAAGATCATGTCACAAGCACAAAACAACAATAAGAATGATATTGATATAAAGGGTTATCGTATTGTGGGATAATCATAGTGCATTTATGTTTGCTAAGAAACGATTCAAAATGAAGCATGGTTGAATGGCTTGAAATGGTGAAGATAGCAAGGAAAGAGTCTTTGAGGTACTAAGCAAGGGTGAAGGGCAAGCGACGGCTTGGCGGCCGAAGAACCTAGCTAGAGTGAAGAAGAAAGTACTTGCATTTAGTCGAAGGATCAATCAAGCTTGAAGATCGCATCTAGTGGAGAATCGACATTCCTAGCAACAATATTGTTTGGAGTGACTTGGCACATTTGGAACTTCATTATGTCACTTGCATGGAGTCAAGTCACATGTTCAAGATGGCTATGCTCGAAGGATATCTACTTCTAAACATGACAAGCATTCCTCTCGATATGGAAAATGAAGACAAGCGGCTTTGGTTCGAATGGGGATCAACTCAAGAGGTTTAAAATTCTTATTTCAATTTATCTTGAGTAAATAGGAAAGCCGTACTATTAAGAGGGATGCAACATATAGTAGATGATTCTTCATAAGTGCTCAAACCAACCTAAGTGAGACATGAGAGAGCTAGAGCTAACTTTTAGCCATTTGCTGCACTGTCTGTCCATACCGGACATGTCCGGTATGCATACCGGACATGTCCGGTAATAGTCCACAGCAGTGTGGCCATCCTTCTGTCCTAGTGATGAACCTGGTGAAGGGAGTCCATACCGGACATGTCCGGTATGCATACCGGACATGTCCGGTATGTGCGGATTTCTGGCTCGCAGCTTGTGTTTGGGCGATTCAACCGACTCTTGCGTCGGTACTATCGACCGGTGCTACCGGAGTAATGGCGGTACTACCGGTAGGCCAAATTTTGGCCCAACACAGAGAGGTTGCAAAACCCCCTTTTAACTGTCGGTACCACCGACCTGGTGGTCGGTACTACCGAGATCCTATTCGGGGTTTGAAAGATGGTTGGTTAAGAGTGCTTCTCGCGCAGTCAAGTCATACCGGACATGTCCGGTATGCATACCGGACATGTCCGGTATTTGCGGATTTGTGGCTAACAGTATCTTTGTGATAGGCGGTTCTACCGACGCTTGGGTCGGTACCACCGAGAGGTACCACCGGGGTTATAGCGGTACTACCGGTAGGTCAAAATTGGCTACTTCCAGAGAGGTTGTGAAAACCCCCTCTATAACTAGCGGTACCACCGACCAAGTTGTCGGTACTACCGAGATCTGTTGGGAAGTTTGAAAGTTGGTCTGTTCAGTGTGTTCCTCACGCAGTAAAGTCATACCGGACATGTCCGGTATGCATACCGGACATGTCCGGTATGAGCTGACTCAGCCAACGGCTAGAAAACGGCTAGTTTCGAATGTGGGTTTATAAATACCCCCAATCCTCCACCTTTGGAGGCTGCTGATTCTACTGGTTCCCACACTCATTCTAAGCCTTTCAAAACACTTTCCAACCCTCTCTTAGTGAGTGATTGTCCTCTAATTGCCAAATCCATTTGTGGGTTGAGAGAGATTCAAAATTAGAGAGCAAGCCATCTCTTGAGCACTTGTGCAAATCGTCGATCTTGTTGTGCGCATTCGTTACTCTTGGACTCTACGGTCCTAGACGGTTAGGCGTCGCCGTTGAGCACCCAAGAGATTTGTGGAGTGCCTCGGAAAGTTTGTGAAGGTTCGATCTCTCCTCAAAAGAGATCAACTAGTGGAAGGAGCATAGCGGGTGAAATAGACCGCGGCTAGAGTGACCCGTGGTGTCCTCTAGAGCCCACCTTTGTGGTAGCTCGCAGCCGGCTCAACGGAGAGTAGGACCCGAGGGGGTGCCGAACTTCGGTGAAACAAATACCGTGTCATTCCTTTGTGCTTTACATTCGGCTATTTGTTATTCTTCGTTGTGCTAGTTGTTTTGCAAGCAATCAGTTTTACATATACATCATACATAGTGATTGCAGGTTGTGTGAGAAATTGGAGAAGAAAAGGAGCAGTCCCGCACAACCCGTGCATACCGGACTTGTCCGGTATTGATACCGGACATGTCCGGTATTTACTGATTGTGCCCAATTTGTTTAATCCTTGAGCTAATCTTTGTGGTGCAGGGTATTGCCTTCTAGGTGATTAATTTCTCGTCATATACTTTGTGTTTGTCTCTTGAGGGGTTGTTTATACTCCGATTGGGAGTTTCCAAGTAATTGGAAACTCGCATACTAATTGCTTCCGCATTATAAGTTGTAAATTTTCAGAAAAGCCTATTCACCCCCCCCCCCCTCTAGGCGACACCTTAGGTCCTTTCAGGGACCATAACATTGTTCCTCCTGTTGTTCTCCCTTCAGCTTATTGTTTTTTTTTCACAAGGCTATCGATGTGGGACAAATGACCATGGGACGAGTCATTTCTGCCCAGGCCAGCCCAAGGCCAACAAACTAATCTGCAGTTCTGTTGTTTGGACTTTCAGTACTTTGCATAAAGGATTGGGAGTTGGGTGAAAGAAGACTGCAGCATGCTGTTGACAACCCAGAGTTAGAAGAGTCTTTTAAGAATCTCTATCTTGATGAAGAAATTGACAATGCATCTGGTGCTCCTTCGGTTGGCACATTTGTGGCTTCTGCTGGTTGAGATCTGAGAAGTGAGAACTTGAGAGAGACTAAGAGAGCCTGAGAGTTGAGAGTTGTGATCTGTAATTTTGATTTTTGAGTCTGTGTGATCTGTAATTCTGTAAACAGTGAACCTAAGTTGGAAGACTTAATTATTATAAGAGTTGTGCTGCACTCTTTTTTTCTTTCTGGGGTTTCTCACAAGGGTGAGTTTTACCCAGAAAGGTTTTTAATGAGGCAGCATTGCACACAGCTCAATTATCCTTTTTAATCCTTCTCTTTCTCTTTGTTTCTGTGTTTTTCTAGTTGTGATAATGATTTATGACTTATGATTAACTGGGATTGAAATTGGATCATTGGAATTTGGAACTTGGAATGTTTTCTGTATCTGGATTCTGGAGAGGTGTTTTTTTGTTGGACGGGCCATGGGCTGGCCCGGCCCGCCAATTATGTGCGTGCCTATCGGGCGGCACGGCCCGAAGATAGGCCTGTGGGCCCGTGCTTGGGCCGGGGGTGAGGCACGTGGGCCACTAAGGCACGGCATGGGAGGCCCGCGGGCCATGTCGGCCCGGCACGGTGCGGGCCGTGCCTGGCCCGTGCCCGGGCCTGGGCGGGCCGGGCCGGCCCGTTGGCCATCTATAGCTCCAAGTCCAACGTCGCGTGCCAGGTGTGCCGTGGCGCCGTCGGCGCATGGCTCACCGAGGCCGCCCCTCGCTGAGGGGATATTTAACTTTTTACCATCATACCGGATGACCACTCTTTAACTGGCAGCTTTACATGTCTAGTGTGTCCAGCTGGGTGAGGGGCATGTAAAATGACCATCTCTGCCCCTAGGCTCTCTATTGCATTTTTTTTTTTTAAAAAAAAACAAACTCGCTTGACCCCGCCCAACCAGGCCGCGCATGTCTTTCATTGGAAGCCACCGGCACAGGTATTATTTACTTCCACTGGAACTGGAAGCTTCATCCGGCCACTTTGTACCTGTTTAACCGTGGTTGCCAAGAGATCAAGAGAAGAAAAAGGGAGCAAACAAAGCTAGCACGGGAGTCCAGTCCCAACGTCGAACAGCTGTTGTGCGTGGCCGTGTTATGCTTAGCAAAATTGCAAGAGACGGCAAAAACGCGAGTCCTGTGGTGGTGCCGATGGAAGTACAGCTCGAGCGATGCCCGAGGCCGCGTTGCGACGACGGCTTGACCCTGACACTACTGTTGCTGCTTGACAACCTGTAGCAGTTCCAATGCAGACGCCAGACGGACCGAGCTCTCCCACGCGCCTTCCGCGGTTGCCGGGAATGAGCTCGACGACGTACCGCCCAATTGCAACCGGGACCGTGCTCGCAAGATCGTGGCACACCCCTGTCCAGATGTGGATTGCGGCGCACAGCAACCTTCGACTCGCGCGTCTTCTGTTGCTGGACGACATCGAACGAGCTCCTCCATGGTGCCAGGAGCCCAGGACCATATGACGCGGAAGATGCTCGCCATGGCCGCGCGGCTGTCAAGGCTGGCGCCGGCGTGAGGTGGTGATCTCCGCTGACGCCGTCGTTGCCGCCGCGTGACTGTGGCTGTCCACGAGCAGCGCGCACGGCGCTGGCGTCTGGTAGCGGGAGGAGTGCGAAGGCGCGGCAGAGGGAGGTGAGCCGACTAGGAAGGGGACGTCGTCGTCTTCGGAGGAGGAGACGATGGACTGGACAAAGGCGATGCCGAAGAAGCTGAGGAGGTAGATGAGGGAGGCGATGAGGCTGAAGATGGAGAGCATCTCGGCGCAACCGCTGCATCAGGTACGCCAGCGACGCCGCGAACAGCGCCGAGAAGATGAGTTCGTGTGCTGCTGGTGCTGGTGCTGGTGCGGTAGCGGTGCGATGGGTGCCGTGCCGTCGCCGTACCGGTGTACCCTGCCCCACTCCACCGCGGTGCACTTCCATGGAGTAGAGAGCCTAGCTGCCCAGGGACAGGGACGGTCATTTTTCATGCCCCTGACCCAGCTGGACACGCTGGACAGGTGACTTGGAGTGCCACCAAGTCAAAAGTGGCAAAAATGTATTCAATTCATGCATCCGGTGCTAATAACGTAGATGCAATCGTAAACCTGCTATTTGGAGAGTGGTCATCCGGTATGATGGTAAGCAGGAACTGATGACCTGCTAATGGCGCGTTGATGTAGGGATTAGGATAGAATATATATGATGGCTTCAAAACACATTTCAGCTTCTAGTATGCTGTTTTGGGACGACGTTGCCTGCTAAAAAACGAGTTGCGGGAGCCTTCCTAGTTTCTACTGCAGCGGTGTATCAGCAGTAGCTAGAGGATAACCAATCACTAGTGTCTCCAAAGTAGGATTGTTCAGGTTTGAAGTTCTGAAGCCTGCTGGAAGCGAAGTTCAATTATAGGTTGCTCAATCTACATGAGCAACTACCATCAGTGTAGTATATGACTGCTTAGGACTAATACGGGACTTGGAATATTGCAGGTCTAGAACACTATTCAGATTTCGGCCTATTTAGTACAGATCAGCTAAATTTGTGTTTTGCAAAAATAGTTTGAACCAATTTTTTTATGAATCAAAGGTATTTAAAAGAATATTTGACAAAATAATTTTACTGACAACTTTATGCATGGTAAAAGAAAGGAAACTGCGGAAGAAAACTAAGATAAGCGTTTCACCTAGCTTATCGATTCGTAGAGATGAAATAAAGTAGTTTTACCCATACAGCTTTACCAAACAGGGCCATATCAGCGTTTGCACCCTCCTTCAAATCTAAACACTTGTTTGGATCCATCCCATAAAGTAGAGATCTTGTTTTTGAAACTACTCCACCGAAGATGCTCTTAGCATTGTGGCGGCCGGCGTTTCGGCGACACGGTGGTGGCCACGGTACACGGACACTTGCTATCAACTTCCGGTCCGCCGTAGTCAAACATCCGTGTCCCTGTCCCGTGAACTCGTGACCCCTGTGGCCCTGTCCAGCGTGTCGCCGGAGGGACCGTTTCCCTTGCTCGTGCCCTCGGTGGTTCCGCTCATTTTCGCTCTGGTTTCGGGTGGTCACGCTTCAGAACTGGCGGGGTGATCGATGTGGTTTTATAGGTCTCGTTCGCAAGGGCCGTGAGGACAATGCCACTCTTTCTGAATTTGCCAGTAATCCCTTTCTTGTGCGTGATCACAGGCAGCCAGGCAGGCAAACCGCAAGCAGCTTACGTGACATGGTGGAATAAGAATTCAGGGTCTGTTACTCTGTTTACAATATAGAAATTTCACAAAAATTATATAGAAAAAATTTCACATGGTTCGGTTGAATTTCATAGGAAAACGTAAAAACCATTTCAAACAGGGATTACTGGAGAAAATTCTTTATTTGACACTATTTCTTCATTGGCTCTGCTTGCGTTTCTTCATTACCAGCTTTAGTTTTTTCTTTTTTTTTTTGGATTGTACGTTTTTCGTTAAGCGGAAAGAGTTTTATTACAAACCCACAGACCAAGTAACACTCTGATTACCAAAGCCCGTACCACCATCAAGCATAAACCTAAGTGATTACCAGCTTTAGTTAAACTTAACATTTAATTCACCCAAAATAAATGTAACCGATTTTATAACTTTTTCTTTTCGAGGGGAACGGATTTGATAACTGGCTGTTTAGGAATCCAGGTTGGACAAACACGACGATCAGGGATCGATCCCAAGCTGATGTGCCTGTCCGGAATGGAGGCCCTGCAAGCTTCCCCGCCAGATTACTTGGTCTGTGGGTTCATGCACTCATGCTCGCGTCGCGTAGAGCCGTAGACCAATGTCCCTGCTCCGAAGGTGTCAGGCCAATCTCAATGGTAAGTTTTATTGCGTGAATTAAAATGAAACTTGAATAAAACTCTCCATTGAGGGTGAGAGTTTCATTCTAAAGTTTCATAGGCATTAAATTTCATGACTCATAGAGAGTTGATATTTGTGCCAACAGAGTTTCATTTCATCTCTCTTTTCTTAAATACACTGCCATGTCATCAAACAAGATTATGTGACAGCATATTTAATACAAATGAAACTCAAATGAAACCCCATTGAGATTGGCCTTGACCAAACGGATGACCAAACGGATGGGACTTGGGCACGACAAGTATAAAGCACCTGAGACATGGAAACCCGTGCCGGGACACAAGGCATACACCAACACCATGCTCTTTACAGGATTCCTCAATACCATCATAGCTACGCTTTCTATATATATATAGACACCCTTGACACTGAAGATGCACCATCAGCAATGCCCATCTATAGTAAACGGCCGAGAGTGCACAGAAGTGGCCACATTGGTCAAGAAAAACAAGGCATGGTTTTCTAATTAGTCATCAAGTTATCAGTCCTAACGAGCAAAGAACAACAACATGGGTAATACTCTTTAAGGTAAACAGTGAGTGACATAGCAGAAACTGACTCCATTTTGTTCCATATGTATCACTGTGAGGCTGCCTGCGCGACTGCTTCCAGCATCCCCCTTCTTATTCTTCGAAACTGACGTTCAACTGGATTCCTCACTGCACCGCGGTCCTTGGAGACATACCAGCCAAAGCAGCGGGCGCCGTAAGGCTAACCTGGACATTGGGCGATGGAGCCAACAGCCGGTCTGGTCTGCCTTCCATGTAATGTACAGGGGTTTTCTCATCCTTCAGCTTGCTATAGGATGAAGAACTGAAGATCTTCAAGGACACACCACTTGCGGTCCCCTTTTTACATGACATAGGGTCGATCGATGAAGGCCCACTGGAAGATTTGTTCGTATTGTTCAGCGGCATGGTCCCATGTTAAGTCTTTTGACATGCCCCGCTTCATGAGACCTTCCCATGAAGACTTGTGTTCCTTGTATGTCGAAACTGCAGTTCGCAATGTCTGCAAAACAAGGATCAAAATCCAATTGTGAAATATTCTGCTCCATAATACAGTAGAATAGTGGTTTAGTTTTAGTGTTTCTGGGTAAATAGCACTGCAATCTGTTAGACAGTAAACGAACTGATCCTCAAACCACCTGAGCATAAACTCCCTATACTACTCTTCTATTGCTTCATAAGAAACTTTCAGCTTCTGTAACTGATACTCCCTCTGGTCAGGAGACCCTGACGTTTCAGACAGCATATACTCCCCTGTCCATGAATGTTAGGAGTACTTTGACCAGAGAAAAGTTAATATTATCCTAGATGCATTTTTTAATACAAATTTACTTGTGCTTTTATGCCCTAAACTTGCATATACTTTGACTAATTGTTGGTCAAAATTTGTAAAGTCTGACTTTTCTCTTATCAAAATACTCTTATCAATCCTGGATGGAGGTAATACTAATTGCAGTTAAGTTTTGTTGTCGGAAATGACAACTCCAGACCGGAGGGAGTAATTACCAGGCTTGGTTCGATAACATATTGGCCAAGGTAAAAGCAGAACTAATTAATACTCCATTTAAAAAATATATGACATTTAGGACAGGCTAATTAGTTTGAACTCAATAGGTTGTCCCAATGTCATATATTTATAAAGGGAGGGAGTAATCACTTGTGCCAAGAAATTAAACAAAAAGAAAACAAGAATGGAGCTCTATTTTCACATCATAAGATCATACGAGCATGTAAATTCACATACTGCACCTGCCACAAGGCAGTCTAGAACCAGAGGTGAATTTTCCATATATGCTTCAGGCTCCCATTTCCCACTGATTCCAACCTGCCATAGATCAGTCGATGGGAGGTGCAGGTAGCTGGTACACCCATCACCCAGCGTTCGAGTCGTTGACCCAAATTTGGTTGCTTATTTGTTCATTATTATTTACAACACCACCTAGGGCCTTGTTCAGTATAGCAGCTTGTACTGCTCCCACAAGCTCCGAAGGACAACCCCCCCCCCCCCCCCCCCCCCAACTCCTACAATCTGGTACTGCCAAAAGTTTAGTTTGCGATGAAGGCCACAAGGTAGGAGTTCATTTTAGATTTTTTCTTTGTTTTAAATAAAATCCCCATATACCAACACAATATCACAATAAAACCCATTTTCCCATAAAACCAGTTGCATGCTTTGTTATTAGAATTGACTAGAAGGTTAGTTAGTGCAAAGTGAGTTCACAATGTTTCATCCATAATTTATAAAGGTCATTGTAATCACATACTATGATCAAGATCCTAAGTTCCTAACAAAATTCAAATTTTATGGAAACTTACCCACAACATGTTTTCCGTAGTTAGGGGTGCGAATGCCCACCTGCAAAATATGTATGCAGTAAAACTTGATAAGGAGTTCACTGATGAATGAAGCAAACTACTGCAATCATTGTAAGCATTCAATTGACTCCAGAATCCAGCTGAAAAAACAAAGAGAGAAGGAACTGCAAATGTTCAAATGAAGCTGTACTTACCCCGTACCCTGTTCCCCATTCTCACCGAAAGGGTTGAAGTTCTCCACAGTATCCTGTTCAACAAACAAAATTGGTGAAAAAACATTCTACCTTGGTACTACCTCCATTCCAAATTATAAGATGTTTTGGCTTTTCTAGATTCATAGTTTTTGCTATGCACTTAGACATACACTATTGAAGGAGAATATAATTGGTGGAATTATTGATATATTGCATTGGGCCTCATGGGCTGATTATATAGAGTACATATGACTAATACCTCTCGTGGTTAGACAATATAATACTATTCCTATTTACTCTAACACTCCCCCGCAGTCACAGCGGGAGCGCTACAGACGATGAGACTGGAAAAGAAGCTGACTAACATCCCCCCGCAGTCGTAGTAGTCGATGCAGCGCGTACGCTGTGGTTGGAGAAGAAGCCAATGGGTCCTCATGCAAGGCGGTAGCCCTTTGTGCCGAAGTAGCCGAGGTCGAGGTGGAGGTGGTCGAAGCCATGGAGGAGGGTGCAGATCCGAGGCGTCAAGCCGTCAATGGAGGTACACGAGTGCACAAAATCAACAGCTTATTGCTGGCATGTTCAGCAGGACGATGAGCCGACTAAATGGCGAAGGTAGACGGTGCAGCTTGGACGTGTCAACAAACGCACAGGCATCTTCCTTCAGCAACACCAGTGGCGGTGTCCGCGAGCTTGCGGCAATGGGTGCGGACTTGGATCGAGAGCCAACATGACGAGGACCGGCAGCATGGGTGGCGCCACTGTGTGACACCAGCAGTGATGGCGTGACCACGAGCGTCGGCACTGCAGCCTGGAGGGTGCAGCGACAACCTCAACCTCAGGAGTGTTGATGACGATGCAGCAACGAACGGCAGGGCGACGCAATCCCGATCAGTGATCGGGCAAACTGAAAAGATACAACAGCAGTAGATCGGGTGTACCCAACGAGCACGGTGGCGGTGCGACCTCATCATACGCCTCGGTGTAGCGTCCCGGTTGGCGAGCAGGCCCGGCGGACCGGCGCGGCCTGATCGCGGGGAGTCAGGGTCACGGGTAAGCGGCGGCCTGAGCGGCGCGACGGTTGTCGGGCGGCAAAGGCGGCGGCTAGCGAGCGGCGGACCGGCGCGGGTAGCCGTCGAGACGAACGAGGTGGCGGCGGTGCCGGCATGGTGACGTTGGGAGATCCCAATCAGCTGTGCGACGACGACGATGGCAGCCGGATCAATAGGATCGGGCGCCTAAATGGGGGCGCTGCCCCCGGCGGAGAACGGCCTCTCGCCGGGGGCGCGCAGAGCGGAAGCGGCGGCGGCTAGGGTTAGAATCTAAACCTAGGCGAATGATACCATGTAGATAATATAATTGGTGGAATTATTGATATATTGCATTGGGCCTCATGGGCTGATTATATAGAGTACATATGACTAATAACTCTCGTGGTTAGACAATATGGTACTATTCCTATTTACTCTAACAACTATGTCTAGATACATAGTAAAAACAATGAATCTAGAAAAACCAAAACATCTTATAATTTGGAATGGAGGGAATACTACTGTAACAAGTCAGTATTATAGGATGGCTGTCTTACTCTAAGGCCCCCAGTTGCATGGACAACAGGAACTGTGCCATACTGCATAGCATATAGCTGATTGAGAACACAAAGTTCGAATCTGGAAGGCATTAACAATATATCGCAGCTGCACAGAAAAGGAGAGATCAATATCCCAAGTATAAAATGTACTTATAAGTTATAAGATGTCAAGTGAGTTCTTAACAACATGATGTCTGCATACCCAGCAGTTATTAGGTGGGAAACTGGAACACTAAATCCAACCCATCCACGAAATTTATCCTTGAAGTTCGACTCTGTAGATCTCATCCAGTCTTCAAGCTCTGGGTCACCAGATCCAAGCATGACCTACGTCAAATAAGAAAAAGTTTCATAGGTCAAAACACTTTAGTTGTAGGCTTAAAGAGGACAACTCAACTTCTAAATCCACTCTGAAATCCGACCCATGCCATTCAGCAGCCTTCAGTTGGAAGTGAAAAGAAAATATTTGTGAGAAGGATAAGAACATGGCTCAAGTTCTTCAACCCACATCTACCAGTGAGCTAATGTTTAAAATAAAATCTACATTTTGAGTGGTGTGTGCACATCCAAGAATGCAAGATGTTATTCAGTATTCCAGGACCATGGTGTTGGGTCTCTGACCCTTGTACCTTTTTTTCTTCTATCTTAATGCAATGACGCGCAGTTCTCCTGCGTTGTTCGGGGGGAAAAAAAGGGGGACCATGGTGCCTCTTTTTCATACAAGTTTCTTAAGCAAGTAAATATACAAGAACAAATACCATCAACGGTCCATAAACTTCTCCCATGTTCTAGTCATTGTCCAGAGTCTCAAAATGCATATTCCGCGCCTTAAACTTTTGTCCAAACAGGTCCAAAATTCCAAATCAGCCCTGACTTGCATGCCACCATGCTTGGCAGCCGACAGTCATGTGGGTCAAATCTGCATATATATAGCTTCTGTTCCAAAACATAGTTCACTTTTCTATAACTTTGACCAAGTTTTTAGAAAATATATTATCATCTTCGAGTTCAAATAAATTCCCTATCGAAACAGATTTCATGAAGAGTTTAATAAAAGTAATTTGATTTATAGATGCCAATACATTTTTCTATAAACTTCGACTAAGTTAGAGAGGTTTAACTTGGGATAAAACTAAAGTGAATTATAATTTGGAATGGAGGAAGCAGTATTTACTTGTTGACTACTTCATAATTATTGTTTAGTGGATACTAGATAGTCACATTAAGGAATTCCTGAAAATGCTCTAATCCAAGAATTATTAGGGGCACATCTTCTCTAACCAATCACATGCTCTAATCCACTGGATGCACGGTGGCTTGCTAAATGCTATATAGGCAGTTGGGGCTGATTTGGACACGTTTGGACCAACCTGAAAACAAGGGACAAGTTTAAGGTCCCAAATATATAATTCAAGAGATTTTGTACATGGATAAGAATCTGGGACAAGTTTAGGGATCACTGATGACATTCCTCTTATCAGAATTAAGCAAGTTTCTCTTAGTATTTCACCCTCTATGTTTAGCCAACCCCTTACTCCAGAGCAGTGGCAGCTCCACATCTCCACATGGTAGCCCATTGAGAACCAATGTCAACTTGGCAGCTATTCAAGCTACGCGCCTATGCCAACCAACAAAAGTAGCACTTGGCAGCTACGCGCCTATGCCAACTAACAAAAGTGGTTAAGAATCAAGAAAAAGAAATAAAGAATGGGAAGGGCTGGAACTGGAGAAAGCGATTTAGTCTAAGGACATTAGCAAAAATTTTCCTCTTAAAACTTGCAGACACATGCTAATAAAGAGTGATATATTTGCACCTCAAATACTAATTTAATTCACATGTAACTATATCACACAAAAAACACACCTGTAACTCGTCCAAGTTGAAACTTGAAAGTAACAACCACGTCTCGTATCTGTAATAACTGTCATACTACCAAACTCTTTATTTTCACGCTTTGCCAAGGTCCCAATTATCTGGTTGTACTAAGTTCTTGGATTCTTTGGACTCACTGCAATTCTTGTGTTTTTGACAGAGCTACTCAAGGGCTCTTAATGTTACCAGCGAGGAACGTCATCTTTGGGAGATAGCAGGTGCACAAAGCCTCTCTTCATTGACTACCCTGGCACTTTTGCCTTAGAGTGGCCTGATTGTTTGGTTTTGTAGTCGTCTTTTTTTATTTAGCAGGTGATAATGTAATCTAAAACTTTAGTTTGGTGTGTGCAGAATGTGTGTGTGGGTGTTTGGGTTCTTGTCCCGTATTTTTCTTCTGAATATAACGAAGTGCAGCTATCCTGCGTTTTCGAGAAAAAAAAGGCCTGGCAGAGGCAGCATGTGTCACAAGCAGAGTTACATCTGGGAGGTGCATCACAACCAAGATGAGATGGGAAAAGTGCATAGAAAACTATTTTGATATATTGATCTACCCAGTACTAGATTTCTGACCCTTTAGAGTTAGAGTTGTTGCCAAAGAAGGCTGCTTAGGTGGTAACTAAATCGACCTGGACTGAAAGTACACACCCTCTGTAGCTAATGTTAAGTATATGAAGGCCCATCTAATATAGGCCCATATGGCCCATGAGGCTTCCGATATATCTCAGAATCCAAGTTGATTCCTAAAGATAAGAAACCCGTCTGCACAGCTGCTGGTGCACCTCACCAGTTCAACAGTTATCCTGAACCTTTTCCCCCACATGGTGGTTTTAACTCCCTTTCCAGCTTACAATAATGGAGAAGAATCAGGACTTACAAATTGAACGTCATCCTGCATGAGATGTGGTATGATAAGTTGAATGAGATCAATGCCTTTCTGATGTGTCAGGATCAAGGTGTAGGTAAAATCAGCAACATCCTGCCATCACCCAGCAGAGGTGAAGATGGTAACTAAAAACAGTGTTTCCTGCAAAGCCGTTCACCATAACTTCCACATAATACGTTTTTAAGTTTCTGAAATGGCATCTGAAACTGCACCCATCAGTGGATTGCATCAAATCTAACAACCGAACTATCTTAACAAAAGATAACAGTGTATATATCAGGGGCAGAAATGCTTAAATTCTTTCTGTTTCTGAAGAGATGAATTGTGAAGTTGTTAGAAGCTCTGCTCCCGTAGTCCTCTACGGTTCTGGCTCATCAAACTTTGGGTACTCTAGCATCTGAAAAGCTGAATTGGCAAGGGGACAGGAAAAACAATGAGATAATTAGGGACCGTGTCATGGCTATGAAAGTAATGAGACCTAATCAAGAGTGGACAGAGTAGATAACAGTAGACATGGGCTATGTTGAATTGCAATCCATACAGCGATTACCATAAGCTATGGGCTATGTTTTATTGCAATCCATACAGCCATTACCATGCTGAAATCGTAAGAAGCAGATAACAAGCGGTGCACAGTGCACACACTATTGTGAAAGCTGCAGAGTTCTCACCTTGTGATCCGGTGGTCATGACGACGATGTCCATAGTATCTACATTATGAGGCAGGTCTGTGATAAGTGGGATTGCGAGTGCGTAGATGCCGGCCCGCACGCACAACGTGATGTTCTCGTCATCCAGACGGGACACGGAGTAACCGTAGAACTTGAATTCAGGCCAGTTGGCATGAAAAACGCTCGCATCATCTACCACCCGCTGACCCGCGCAAGCCGGATCATCCGCGCCGGACCCTGATACGGCTGCACCTTGGCCCGCCACTTGAACAGGCCACGGCTTACATGAATCTGTCACAATGGAACACTTGTGTTTAATACATAACAAGTCTGAATACACATTGTACTGAGAAAGAAATGTAAATGTTCAGAGATACATTTTTTACAGATTTCTCAGAAATATCAGAAAAATATACCATTGTGAGATCAAGACCAAATCACTCAAACCCCTCTAGTGCTCATCTTGACAAAGAACTCCTACTGTTACTTCAACTAAGACTTTACACATATGAGTGTATGACATACTACCATGATCCTATGCAGATTAACGATGACAGAGCAATTCGTAAAGTCAGCAAAATTTTGAACAGACAACAATTTCTGGATAAGTGGTAGGAAATGGAAAGCTAAATAGGATTACTGTGATCAATAATTGCATCCTAAAGAACCCCAAATACAGAGGCTCGAGAAACCCCAAATTTCATCAGCAAGAATTATCAGGTTCAGTCTTCTTTCCAAAGAAGTGAAGAAAAAGTTTGGTTGATTTCAGACTTCGTCGAGAAAAAATCACAAGGATTGAGGCCTGGAGAATGCAATAATCAGATTGGCCAGTTGTTGCTGCGAAAATCGACGCGAAGAAGAAACATCCACGCTTGGAAGGTGTTGCAAGCTCCAACTCCCAAGAGTAACCCGTTCACGGGATGAGCACGAGGAGTTGAGAGGGAAAAGGATGGCGAACAGCGAACTCACCCGAGGTGGAGGCGGAAGGGGTGTCGGCACCGGGCTCAGTGGGATGGGCTCGACCCTCCACTGCATCATCGTGGTCTCGTCGCTGGCATCGACGTTGTTCCAGTTCCAGCAGCGGCGCCTGCCGTTGGCGCGGAGGCAGCGGTGGGCGTTGTGCAAGCGGACGTAGTTCTGGCCGGCCTCCACCCTATGGGGCGTCCACATGAAGGGGTGCTCCGGCTCCGAGTGCGGCGAGATGTAGTCGCGCTGGAGGGCGCGGACGCCGCGCGGCGCGTCCAGGTTCGAGACGGCGAGGTACCGGCCGTAGGCGGCGCCCTGGAGGAGGCAGAAGGCGTCCCCTCCTTCGACGTCGGGCCAGTGCTCCACCTTCCACACCGCGTTCGCGGACGGCGCGGCGCCGAGCGGGCGCAGGGAGACGTGGATCCCGTCCTTGTCGGCGTGCACGTACTTGTCCCGCGCGCGGCTCCGCAGCCGCACGAAGCCCCCGTTCGGGAAGAGCTCCATCGTCGATCGCGGCGGACTCCGGGTGGTGGTGGTTGGTGGGGTGGCGCGGCGACGGCGGGCTGCTGGTGCGTGGAGGGGATTGGGAAGGCGAGAGCACTGCAGGTGTTCGATGGAATGGAACGGGACGGTTGCGTTTGAGGCGGAGGCGGAGGCGCGAGGCGGTTCAAAAGACAGGGGGTTGTACCTGTGTACCATTATACTGTGTACTCCCTCCCTCCCATTAAAAATGTCGTTGGAAAACCGTGTCCCTCTCACCAACACGCTTTCCGGACGACACTCTTTACGGGACGGAGGGAGTACCATTATAAAAGTTCGACCCGACCTGTGTACCACTAAAAAGTTAGAGCTTACCTGTGTGCCATCGAACAACTTTAGTCGTGCTCTCCATGCCATTCCGTCCGAGTTCAGTTAAGTTTTGGCTGTTAAGTGTGGGACCGTGCTAGAAAAATGACTTTTTTACTCTTCATGTCAATAAAACTTCTAAAATTCATAGTAATTCATAGAAAAATCATAAAATAAAAAATAAAGATGTTTTGGAATCCTTGTGATTATATCTATGTTGTAGGTATGTAATATTGTATGTTTATATAAAAAGTTTATACAGTAAAAATACATCAAGTGGAGTGTTATTAGATGTATTTGTACCGTTGACTTTTTTTATATAAACATACAATATTACATGCCTATTTCATAGATATAATCACAAGAATTGTAAAACATCTTTATTTTTCATTTTATGATTTTTCTATGAATTAGTATGAATTTTAAAAGTTTTATTGACATGGAGGGCAAAAATGTCATTTTCCCAGCCCGGTCCCACACCTAACGGCCAAAACTTAACTAAACCCGGACGGAATGGCATGGAGGGCACGACTAAAGTTGTTCGATGGCACAGGTAAGTTCCAACTTTCTAGTGGCACACAGGTCGGGTTAAACTTTTATAATGGTACATAAAAGTATCTTCAAGATACTCGCAAGTCACAAGCTGCAAGCGTAGGCCACGACCGTCCGGTGGCGCTCGTGTCTCCTTTCGCTGACTGCCTGACCCAGTCCAGTCGCCAGCTGGCGAATACACCTCCCAGCCAAAGCTCACTTTCCGTTTCCATCAGCATTTAGTTTTGAGCGGCAGCCGTTCAGGCTTTGCGTCCGTTTTGAAATTCTTTGCCTGTTTATATTAAATTAAACAAAAGATTGGGTAGACGATGCTCCAATGCTCCATTCAGCTAAGATGACGTTTTGCAAATTTTGGAAGGGTCATCAAAATTTCAGAGAACTGAATGTGCTGGAAACAACTTTAGCACTAGGATGGAACATCACATACGTGTCCAAGATGAGACGCTCAAATGCTTCTGGGATCTTTATGTCATTGTACCGCATTCCATAGGATAGATCAAGTTCGCTTTGCCATTTCCAGTATGGGTTTTTGACCTATAAAAGTTTCATTCGTTAGACATTGTGACTGACAATTTTGCTCCACCAATTGCAGAACCTAACATTGGTTGTAAAAAGGCACACATAATTAAAGAAAATCCTGAAGTGAGGACGGACCCTACTACACTAAAATACTGAAAGATCTGTAAAAGATGAATTCTGGAAAACAAAATCATACTGCATTGAATCTATGAGCATAAAACTAATTGAGTTGATAAAGGAGTACTATTACCTTAATAGACATAAGAGGAAAGTAGGGGGTCCTGGCCCTGGGGATGAATTTTTTACCTTGCTGTTTGGCAGATTAACTTCAAAAGATGGAGATATCACATCAATCTTCATTTCCTTGAGCAATTTGGTTGTGTCACTAGAGGCTCCATCAGCTCTATTTAAGCTCCAATTAGTGTCACAAGTACCACTACGCTTCCTTGTCCAAGAAACACCAAATCTCCCAATGATATATCCAAGCGATTTCAAAAGCTTATAAGCCTGGAAGGTATTACAGGAGCACCAATTATTCCCCCCAGCAAGCTTTTCATAGATGCCATCTCCCTATGGTTTCGTCCTTGCCACTGAGAAGAATCAAGGCACGTCTGTCAGCCAAGAACCTGCAATGTTTTCATCAGACAATAAGCCTTGGCTGGCAAACTCAAGCACTCTTGACAACTAAAGTCAATGGAAAGCAATCCATGCATTCATAATACATCAGTAGAAAATGGCTTCAGAGATTCACGCAGCACAACACTTGTGCTGCTAGTCTGCTGGATGCACGGCGCACCATGACTGCACAGATACGGCATTTCATCAAACACTTAGCATACCCGATCTCTAAATCGTTGTAGTACAGCTTTTGGCAGCCCGAGCGACACCGGCGGTCAGACACGGCTTGCCCCTGCTCTCCACCACCTTTGCGGCGCCGGTTCCCTCCACGCACGCGCAGACCCCAGTTCCGCAGAACCCGACCCAACCCAGTGAAGTCACAACTCACAAATCACAATCCCAGGACGATCCAACACGGACAGAAACCATCTGCGTGCCAAACGAAGCACGCACCTGAAACGGACCCTTGAGGAGGCAGCAGACCGCGCAGCGACGAGGAAGGGGTTGAGCTACTGCTCCTCGCCATCATCATCTTCAACGGCGGGGGCTGGAACACGGTTGGCAGGCTCGTCTCCGGGACCTGACTGACTGACCCCACCTGCCAGTGTCCTATCTAGCAACCGACCTGCGCTTGTGATTCCACCAGAGCCCAGCCCATCCCAGCAGAATACGGCCCGTGGCCTTTAAATTCCCCACGTCGCCTCGGCTCGCCTCGGTGCCCAAACGTAACTGCCGCAACTAACAAACTCCTCACCGTCTTCTTCCTCCTCGCAACAACGCAGCAGCGCCACCGCCAAGCACCCCAAGCCCCCGCCCCGCCGCTCGCCGCCCTCACAGCAAAAGAACCAGCGCCGGCAACCGGCGATGGACGCCTTCCCCGACGGGAGGCACGTGTGGCCGCGGGCCCGCGAGTACGGCCTAAGATACCTTTACGCCGACGAGGACGGGGAGCTCGTCGCTGTAGCCCCATGGGGCCGAGGCGTGGGGAGCTGAACGCGGCGTGGGCGGTGCATCACCTGCGGCGCGGCAACACCGACTACGTACTCTTCCACAACGCCTCCTACGGCAGGTACCTCGCCCAAATAGAGGAGGGAAGGGTCGAGGACGAGGAAGGCGTCGTCTACTTCTACTACGGCGTCGGCCAGTGCACCTACGATTCCCCGGAGCAGGAGAACGTCCTGTTTCAGGCCCACAGGGCGGAGGATGGGTCCGGCGACATCTACCTCAGCAACCCCGCGCTCGGCGTCTGGTTCCCCGACCACGACGAGGAAACGCCATTTCATTGGGTGGTCGAGGTTATTCCCATAGGAGTCCCTCCCGCCTCAGCTTCCAGATCCACCACAACCGGTGAGCTCGCCGTCCCCTCCGCTTCGAACTACTCGCGTTCGTTTGGGTCTAGAAGGGTTCTTGGAATTTGTGGCTATTAGTTACTGAATCTGCTTTTGTGACTATTAGTTCTTGGTAGGGGGGAGCAGAGGTTCTGGGATCTTGAATTCTTGCTGCTCTGCTTTTGATTCGCTTTAGAGAACAGTTCTTGATCAGAAATTCATAATAATCTCAGATAATCTTTGTTGTATTCCCATTTCGTACCACCAGCTATACAAATTACAAAACATTGTCTATTTTAGAAATTATTTGGCTAGACGTCTTGGGATGTTCCTATCAGTGTAGGAAAATGCTGACAGATGCATCAATTTATTTATGTTATTCCTTGATCTGCGCTAAATCAATTGTCTACCGAGTTCTTTTTTATAATTGGAGTTCTTTCTCATGACTTGTTTTCTGAATAATTTGAGCCATGAATGGTTGTATTTTCTTACCACATAGTAACAAGGTCTGAACATTTTGTTCTCATCGCAATGTGTAGTTAGACCTCCCGTTCCCAATGCTGCCTGCTTGTTTCGGTTTCCTAAACACTAGTGCTTTGCTCCACTGCAACAGGCTCCAGCAGTGCCGCACTTCAGTGGCCGGAGAATCTTCCAAGCCGCCCAGCCACAGCCGGTGGTGTTTCGGCGGAGAATCAACTACGTGCGGGCGGACGATCAGGGGAACCTCCCGCAACAATGGAGAGTGTTAGAACAGTTCGAAGGCCGGTCCGTGTTCAACCTGAGGAGAGATTTAGCAGCCGAACTAGATGAAGCGAACAACGACGACTTAGGCATCACGCTGTGCGTGTTGGGCGGCTCAAACGGGCGGTGGACTCCTCTGGTCATAGACCTGCCTCCCAATGAGAGGACCATGAACATCGTCGTCCTCACCACCGGGTCGCCAGGTAATAACTTGCTGGTTTTTGTTTTCGGTAGTCTCTGCAGCAGCAGTAGCACATGTTGAATGGTGTTCAATTGATCAAACTGATAAGAGAGTACAATTACTAAATTGAATACTGATAAAGTCTGCAGTTCTGGTTTCCTCAAAATAAAAAAGTCTGTTCTGTTATTTGGACTTTGGCACTTTGCTGTAAGAGATCAGAGAACCTGTTGCTGCATGCCAAATGTTGAGAAGATCATAGTGTTATACTGATGACAGTACAACCTATAACTTGACTGGCATGTACTTAACACATAGATGTTCAAAGAGTTTCTTTAGTTTTGTTTTTTAATGTATATATTTTGGCTAGTTCCTGCATCCAGTATCCTTTTTTTCGCGATCACGCCTAACCCGTTAGGCGCGTATTTCATTAAAAAGAAGAGAATCCAACCCCAAGTACAGAGCAGGTAACCGAAGTTACCGAGAAACACTACACAAACACACACAACAACAATTAAAAGCAAGAAATAAGAGGGGTGGGGACCCTCCATCTGACACCCCAACAGCTGAGCCTAGAACAAAATAAACCTCAACAACTAGATAGCCAGTAGCGACCAGAGCCAAAGAAGACAACAGCGGCAAAGCATCCGCTAGAACCCTCGGTGGCAAAGCATCCACCAGAACCACCTCGACGGCAAAGCATCCGCCGGCAACGATTACACCTCGACAGCAAAACATCTGTCGGAAAAGACGTGGCGGCGAAGCATCCGCCCAAACTCCAGACGGCCAAGCATCCGTCCCCACCTCAACAACTTCAGCAGCCAACATCTGCCGGAAACGCGTCCTCGGTGGCAAAGCATCCACCGGAAAGACCATCATTGCAGCTACAACAGACACTAACTGGCAAACCTAGGCGAAGAGGAACATGAAGCACAATAGGCGCAGCACGACGACCATAGGGCCACCACAGGAGAGAACAACGGGCAGACATGGTGCTCCAACGCTGCCTTCAAGAAGGGGATCGACATCAAAGACGCCGACAACGTAGGAAGAGGCGCCGGGTCTTTCGACCCTGTCAAGCCCCGACAAACAGGAACACAACAACGACACCCTGTAAGTGCAATCAAGCCCTAATTGTGGGTTTTGGTATTAATGACAATATGATTGGAGAACTAATGAGATTTATGAAGATGACAAGCAGGTTAATAATAAGAAAGGATGGTTTATACGTGTTGGTGGACCCCTCATACTATACTTCATCGGATCCGGACTCAAAGTGATATGTCAAGCTTTTTCAATTGAATTTGAGTTATAGGAATGTCGTACTATCAAGGGGGAATGCAAATACATTGCAATGGCTGAATGACATGTGCTCAAACCAACCCAAACCATCCATGTTTCTAAACCAAAGACAGCTGCACCCATTTCAGATCTGTGCCTGTCTGCTCGGTAGGCGCGGCAGTGCCGCTCCCAGCGCGGCAGTGCCGGGCCGCGGCACTGCCGGGCTTCGGCCGGCACTGCCGCGACTTGATGTAACCGTTGGCAGGGAGGAGATATTTACTCCATCTCCCTGCCACCCCAACGGTTATCCACGACCATAACTCATCACCTACCTCCAGACAAGCTCTCTCTTCCCCATTGAAGGCCCTCAAGCTCTCTCTCACCGAATCTTCTATTCCCATTGATTCCAAGTGAGTTAGAGGCTTAAACTTTCACCAAAGAGAAGCCCTAGCTGAGATCTACTTCCTAGAGCACTTGATTTGAGCCATAGCCAGTGGATTTGCTTCTATTACTCTTGGGTTCTTGGAACCCTAGCCGGCTAGGCGTCGCCCTAGAGCCTTGCCAACTTGTGTGGCGGCCTAGGGAGGTTTGTAATCGATTGTGCAGCTAGTATTATTACCCCTCACCTCAAGGATTTGGTTCCTTGACTTGAGAACGAGGTAGAGTTGAAAAGCTCATGACCTAAGTGGTCAACCTCAACAACGTGGAGGTAGGCAAGCCTTGGTGGCGAGCTGAACCACGGGATAAATCACTTGTCACTTGTGCTTATTTGCTTTCATATTACTTACTTGTGAACTTGTGATAGATTCTAGGGTTTGGCCCGATCTACTTTCTATGTCATATTTGGCTTGTTAGAGTTGGTTCTGCTGGTTCAGGAAACTTGTCGTAGCATTTCCATTCATATAAAATCAGTTGGTTGTGGCTGGATTTCGAATTGCAGCTTCTAGTCTCATACTGCGCGGCAGTACCGCGCTGAGGCCGGCAGTGCCGGGCAGCGGCAGTGCCGGGCACAGGGCGGTAGTGCTGGGCTCATCTAATTAAGTTTTGAGCTGTGATTTTTGACAGGCCTATTCACCCCCCCTAGGCCACACATGTCCTTACACACCCCCAGCATGGCGTCGTCTACCCAGGAAGATCGGGCAGGGATTTCTCCCTGGTTCTGAAGGTCAAGGAACAAACCCGTCGCCAGACGCCAGCCCGATCCGGCGAGCCCAAGCCGGCAGCCGACCGAGGCCCGAAAGGAGACCCCGAGAAAGCAGGACGCCACCGGGGGACCAGCCCAACCCAGCCAAGGAGCATAGCGGTGCAAGGAGCAGTGCGCGACACCGGTCATGCCACCATGGCAGAACCCACGCAGCACGCACCCCCACCGGCCTCACCACCACGGCGACACCAAGCGCCAGCAGCATCACAAAGCTCCACAAAGCGAGTAGGGGCAGGGTGGGAAGGACCGTCCGACCGCCGTGGAGCCCAGCAGCCACCTCGCCAGGCGGGCCGGCGACGGCAGATCTAGGGCTCAAGAGCCCAGATCCGGTCGTTGGCCGGCAAGCCCGGCCGCCGGCCCACCATGGACGCCAGGAGGAGGGGGCGCCCCACACCACCAGATCCCACAGATCCGGCCTGTGGGCGGCCCCAAGGTCGACGAGGAGGCCTGGGAGCCCGGACCAGCCACCGGCCAGCCCGACCGCCGTCTCGCCGAGGACGCCGGCCGCAAACCCAGGACGCCGGGAGGAGGGGAGGCTCCACCGACCGCCAGATCCAACACACCGGAGCGCAGATCCGGCCGGTGGGCGCTCCCCAAGGCCGACAGGGACGCCGGCGGGAGCAGGGGGTGGGAGGAGAGGAGGGCAGGGAGGGAAGCCGCTTTGTGCCCCCAACCCTGGCCGCCGCCGCCACCGGAGAGGAGGCGAGGAGCCACGGCAGGACCTGCAGCGGCGAGGGGGCGGCGCTCTAGGCGGCGGGGCGGTCGCCCTCGGGTCGCCTCCGAGGAGACGACGCGAGAGCGAAGCGAAAATTCCTGTGATATTGATATATCATAAGCATCCAGTATCCTCTTCTTGGGTTTTTGGGTGCTTTTGTTATTTTAGTAATGCAGTTTCCAACATCTGTATGGTTTTGGGTCTCATTGTGCAACAAAATGTTGCATGTCTATTGTGCATTGTAGACTCTGAAGTAGTTCTGAACAAATGAATGTTGCATGTTCAGATAGTTTCTTGCTTTTTGGGGTTCTTTGTGGGTGCACAGACATCTGTTTGAAAAAATGGTATTGCTTGGTTAGGAGCTAGAGCTGATAATATGAAAAAAGCAATAGATAAGTAGAGGAAACATCCATTGATAGACACAATTTCAGATTTTGTCAATATTTACAGTTTCTTTTGGAGGTCTCAATCTTTATTGTAGATTGCGAGCTTCAGGAAATTCAATTGTGACAATATTTTGATTCAGTGTTCAGAAATTTCAGTTTCTTCATGTGTCAACCAATATGTTGATCTTATCACTGGATACCTTATTTAGAATTATGTCATCGTTTTCACATTTTCCTTTGTGAATGCAGCGGCTTTGGCGTTGCGGCACCCAGATCTTGATCTTGATGTATAGTAGAGGAATACAAAAGCAGGACTTCTAACAACAGCATCATGGTTCATCTCTTCCAGAATCCACCTTGCTGCTACCACTGACTGGCTGCTACAGATACAATGGGATGAGAACTGGCTGAACAGCCTGAACTTCTTTTGTTCTTATAGTGATAGTTTCAGAAAACTCAGGAACTCCACTTGTGGTTTGAATTAGCCTTTTAATTCAAGTACAACAGATGAGTGAAGCACTATGCGGGAAAAAGTGCTTGAACGATTTTGCACAGTAACATTGGTTGTAATTGCCATCTTGATATCTGAAAGAAACAAAGTAAATATTGGTAGTTTACTCTGTATCTTGTTCCCTGGATGTGCAGGAAAGGGTTTTTCCATTTACGTGATGAAATAAAACTTCCAGATGCGAATAACTGTTGTTTTCTGAATCCTGTTGTGTCAAATAGTACAGTTAATGTTTCTGAACTTAAGTTTCACCGTTTCAGCCATGACATGAGCAGTCAATAAAGAAATGAACAATATGCACGTGTGCAGCTTCGATAATGGTCTTCAAACTAGCCGCAGCCGTCCGTCTAGTCTGTCCACTAATCTTGGGTTTGAGTGAGTATAACTAGCGAAAGTATTACATTTCACCCGTGTAAGCTTTTTCAAGCGCTCTTGGATGTCAGGGACCAGAACAATGTTCGTCCGCTTGTTCTCCCTTCAGATTATTGGTTTTTTCACTTGACTACCCTTTTGTTGCTCGCGGAACGAAATGCTTTCAGTATTTTTAGTTTTTTGATTTGAAACTGAAATGCCATCTCAAACTGCATCCATCCAGTGAGTGTGGATTGCATCAAATCTAACAACCGTTACAAAAGAGTAGCTGAAGTTTATGAAACTATCTTAACAAAAGAAAAGATAAGAGTCAATTCTCATGTCACTGTATATCAGGTTTCGAAGAGATGAATTGCGAAGTTGTTAGAAGCTTTGCTCCTGTGCCCCTCTACGATTCTGGCGCATCAAACTGCGGGTACTCTAACATCTGAAAAGCTGAATTGGCAAGGGAACAACAAAAACAATGAGATAGTTAGGGGTCATATCATGCGTATTACAACAATGACATCTAATCAAGAGTATACAGAAAAGATAACAGTAGACAGTCAACCCAAAGATTGACAACTATTGGCTACTTATAAAAGCAATATTGGCTATCAAGCAGAATAACTAAATGTACCGAACTAGAGGATCAGATTATTGAAACAACTGAATTTCTGAACTAAATACCATGGTATGAAATGCAATATCTCACCAAAACAAAGTAGAGAATTACCTCAAGCGCAACTTGAGTAAAGTGTTAAAAAACATAAAACTCAAGAAGAGGATCGCACAAGCAGCAAACTGTGCAAAACTGCAGAATTAATCTGAACAACTGGGCTAAACATCTCTTGTCCATAGGACATTATGATATACTCAAAGTCTATCATGCAGATATTATTTTTACTGATATCTTTGCTTAAAAAAATTAGAACTATAGAACTACCGTAACCTATGCAATTAGTTCAGAACATAGAGGATAGTTTGCACTAACCAAGTCACAATTTCTTGATTTTGCAGATTTATGGCTACAACATGTCAAATATTAACATGCAAACAAAAATGGTATGTCCAACTTAGGCATTTGGATATGGCATTCATGGTCATTAGAACATTTTCATAATAAATTTGTTCATAATTTGGAGTTTTTTCGTCTATCTTGTTACTGTACTAGCAAGAAACAGTACTAAACTGCAGGGTTTGTGCCTCAGTGTTTTCTTGAAAAAAAGAACAGGAGGGACAAGGAGCCCCTACTGGAATTAGGTTAAACTATAGCAAGTTACAAAGTACAGGAACCATGCCTCAGTGTAGTCATCACTCATCAGGTTCTTTAAAATGCATCATAGGTTATGAAAGGATGGAGGAAAATCTCCTTAAGCTGTTGCAGTTTACCTTCTCAGTTGAGTTCAATCAGTTTCCTTTTTGCTTCCTTATTGTTATATTCTTTTTTCGTGTGTTCACTAACTAATCAGGATGCATCTGTGTCTTGAAAAGCTGCAAGGGTAGCTCACCTTTGCATATTCATGGATTGGTACCGATTTCAACAACTAGGAAAGCATTACTGTGTACCCTTGTAGAAGACAAATGAATTGTTCATTTAAGAGTATGATAATTGATAAATGATCAATTTTAGCAAATTGTGTCACAAGGTTGTCAATAATGCATTGGTTTACCTCTAATAGATGGAATGTAGTCAACCAAATACAGGTTGTTGTCTTCACGGAGATGGATTCTGTCAAATGCATAATCTATATGTTTATGTGAACATTGCTCAGCAGCCTAGAGAATTGTATGCTACTTCCTCCATCCCAAATTCTATTTTTTTTTACCTCAAGTTTGACCACTCGTCTTATTCAAAAAAATTCAGCAAACATAGTCAAAGTTAAATCACTCTTGAAGAACTTTTATTAATAAAGCAAACCACGACTAAATGATATTTTACACAACTTTTTGAATAAGACGAGTGGTCAAACTTTGTGTTAAAAAAGTCAAACTACTTACAATTTGGGATGGAGGAAGTATGTCTTTATTCTAATTACTTGTAATTGAGCACATACAGAGCATTTGTTTGCCATGCATGGTCGGATTATGTGAAGATAGGTTTATGAAACAATGGCTTTCTTGTGTCATTTACACATGATTTTCAAGCTGGCATCGCAATGCAGGCAGCAGGTCTACTGCAGTGGATAGAGTGTCAGCCTGCTCTGAGGTGGTTAGGCATTACTTTAGCTTCTATGCATTAGGTGATCAGACAATAGTTTGTCACATAGCAACGCACATGTATTTACCTAGTAACTATAGAATTACCATAAGTTATGGGCTATGTTGTATTGCAATCCATACAGCTGAAATCGTAAGAAGCAGATAACAAGTGCTGCAAAGTGCAAACATTATTGTGAAAGCTGCAGAGTTCTCACCTTGTAATCCAGTGGTCATGACAACGATGTCCATGGCATCTACATTATGAGGCAGATCTGTGATAAGTGGGATTGCGAGCGCATGCATGCCAGCCCGCACGCACAACGTGATGTTCTCGTCATCCAGACGGGCTGCCACCTTAGTCCTCAGGTTGGACACAGAGCAACCATAGAACTTGAATTCAGGCCAGTTGGCATGATAAATGTTCGCATCATCTACCAGCCGCACAAGCCGGATCATCCGCGCCAGACCCTGATACGGCTGCACCTTGGGCCGAAACTTGAGGCCACGGCTTACATGAGTCTGTCACAATGGAACACTTGTGTTTAATACTTAACAAGTCTGAATACACATTGTGGTGAGTAAGAAATGTTCAGAGGAAATTTTTTACAGATTTCTCAGAAAAAAATTACCATTGTGAGATCAAGACCAAATCACTCAAACCCCTCTAGTGCATATCATGACAAAGAAATCCTAATGTCACTTCAACTAAGACTTCACACATGAGTTTATGACATCCAATGCAGATTAACGATGACAGAGCAATTCGTAAAGTCAGCACAATCTAGAACAGACAACAATATCTGGATAAGTTGTAGGAAATGGAAAGGTAAACAGATTACTGTGATCCTAAAGAACCCCAAATACAGAGGCTCGAGAAAACCCAAATTTCATCACATGCCATGCAAGTGTTGACTACAACCACCGCAGCAATTTATAAACCAGCTATGTTGTTCTCGAGCCAGTTTTAATGGATCGGCAGCAGTGTGATGCTGTCCCATGGAAATTGAGATGTACTGTATTCATTACGGTTCTTGCACTTAAATTCGAGGACTATTTTGACAAAATAAAAACTCGTCATAAATTTGGAACACCTCTTTTCCAGGAGTTGAGAGGGGAAAGGACGGCGAATAGCGAACTCACCGAAGGTGGAGGCGGAAGGGGTGTCGGCACCGGGCTCAGTGGGATGGGCTCGACCCTCCACTGCATCATCGTGGTCTTACGGCCCTTCCTGGCACCGACGGTGACGACGTTGTTCCAGTAGCGGCGCCTGCCGTTGGCGCGGAGGCAGCGGTGGGCGTTGTGCAAGCGGACGTAGTTCTGGCCGGCCTCCATCCTATCGGGTGTCCACATGAATGGTGGCTCCGGGTGCGGCGAGATGTAGTCGAGCTGGAGGGCGCGGACGCCGCGGTGGCCGCGCGGCGCGTCCAGGTTCGAGACGGCGAGGTACCGGCCGTAGGCGGCGCCCTGGAGGAGGCAGAAGGCGTCCCCTCCTTCGACGTCGGGCCAGTGCTCCACCTTCCACACCGTGTTCGCGGACGGCACGGCGCCGAGCGAGCGCAGGGAGACGTGGATCCCGTCCTTGTCGGCGTGCACGTACTTGTCCCACGCGCGGCTGCGCAGCCGCACGAAGCCCCCGTTCGGGAAGAGCTCCATCGTCGATCGCGGCGGACGCCGGAAGGTAGTGGTGGTTGGTGGGGTGGCGCGGCGGCGGCGGACGGGAGAGGACCGGTGGGCGGATTGGGAAGGGGGGCGGCGGGGATTGGGAAGGGGATGGTTGCGTTTGAGGCAGAGGCGGAGGCGGTTGAAGATCTGGACTCGCAAGCCGCAAGCCGCAAGCGTAGGCCCGGTGGCGCTCGGGAACGAGATCACCTAACTTCACGTGAAATGACTGTCTGCTGCAGTCAGCGCATCTGTATCGTTGGTTCTTAATCTGACGATAGGTTTGCCATGGGCTGCGCAAGGACAAGGCCGACAAGGCCCACATAGCCCACCAAGGTCAGGTGGTGCCCAGAGGCCAGAGAGCTCCCGTGGAAAAGCCAAATAGATGCTGCCGCCGTCGCCGACTTCGACGATGCGGTGCGCCGCGCCGTCTCGTCCCGTCCCCGTCCTCGCCGAGCGCCGCGTCAGTCCCCGCCCAGCGCCCCTCCGTCGGCTTCCTCGCCGAGCTGCAGTCCTCCCCGAGCGGCGCGTCGTCCTCGCTGAGCGCTGCTCCGTCGTCGTCAACTCGTCGTCGCCGAGCGGCCTTCCTCGCCTAGCGCCGCGTCGTCGCCGTCCCTCGCCGAGCCTTGTGCCGTCGCCGTCCTGGAAGCTGTCGGTCTGCAGCGTTTCCACCTCGTCCACCTTCTGCACGTCGTCAGCCTGTACAGAGCTGAGAGCTCGAACCCAACAAGCTGGCTGTCCTAGAAGCTTTTCTGATGCAGCAGACTGTATCCAATTTGTGCAAGAGCTAGCAAGACAGATGCTTAATAGATTGTAGATAAAGAAGAAAAATCATAAAAGTTGTACAGATTGCCGTTATGTTGTAAATTGTTCTGGAATTGAATAAGAAATCATGCTGATTTGCATGTTCAGAGATGCACAATGTGCCTTTGTTGTTCAGGGATGGTCAGAGATGCAATTCTCTGAGAGAATGTATTGATGTCCATGTATAGTTCTAAAAATGGTGTATGAGTTTGAAATATTACTGTCTGAGAGAAGGTGTTGATGGCCATGTATGCTCCAGACATGTCTTCCATGGCCAAAGAAGCAGTAGGATCAGTGTTCTGTAGTGTTGTTGTTTCTTGTACTGCTGCAGTAGGAAAACTAGTGATTTCTTCTTCGACTTGCTTGCTAACCATGTCAGTGCCTCCTGTTGTTAGCAATTGTTAGAAGACAATCAAACACACATGGATCGGAATCGGATAGACGGAGTGCAGACCTGACATGATCCTGGCGGAAGAACACAAGCAGCACCTGATCGCCGATGCGTCGACCTCGTGCTCGCAGGAGAGCCGATGGCCGATGCAGACGCCGACGCCGACGCCGACGTTTCACCCTCGCTCGCGGAAAAGCACACGGAACTCGCGCCAAAACGGAAAATGTGGCGGTAAAAGAGGAGCAGGAGCGTCGTTCTTGGGGAGCGTGGCAGCCAGACCCGCACATTCGTTCGATCATAGCCAACGGTTTAGATGTGCCGACTGCACGGCACAGTTGAACCAGGTGAAGTTAGGTGATCTCGTTCCGGCGCTCGTGTCTCCTTTGGCTGACGTGTGAGGAGACTGCTAGAGCGGAGTGGAGCGAGCCGGGTTCAACTCACTCTCACCACCACGAGTGTTTGGTTTGGGGTTCGGTAGGGACGAGTTCGACCCAGAAGGAATATTTCCTCAATATGTGGGTCAGCTCCGTCCGTCAAATTTTGAGGGACGGTGTCGACCCGCTCGGGTTCCGTCTGCGTGCAGTTGGTCAACCCGTCCGTTGTCCGCGTCCGTGGAGAGCAGAGGAGCCGGGAGAGGGCCTCACTGCGCCCGCCTACGAGCTCCATGGCTGGCCACCGCACCCGACCGCGAGCTCCAAAACCCCGATCCCCGATTCCCCGCGGGAAATTCCCCTATTAGGGAACGGGAATGGGCCAATTTCATCCCCACGGGGTTCTAAATAGTAGAAAATTAATCCCCGTCGGGGCTAGCGGGGATGGGGATGGTTCCATATCCCCCGAACCCGATCCCCGTATCCCCGCCCCGTCAAGCTGCTATGCAAGCACAAACCAACAGAAAAGGCCCATCTAAAGGCCCAAGTACAGGCAACTGAATATATGAATATATAGATCGTGAGTAACCCTAATCCTATTCATCTCACACCTCCGACTCTCAAACCAGACGCCGCTCAACCAAGGCGCCGCCACCGGCCCTCGCGGCTCCGTCCCACTTCTCGCCCCTCTCCCCTTCACCTTCCACTTGCCGACCGCACGGGCTACTAGTCTGCATCTCCACGCGGCCACCCGTGAGCGCGAGCGTCCTGAGCGGCCAAGCCTGCTCCACATCGTGCTGCGTTCCAAGGAGAGAACATCGGCATCTCAAATCCGGCCGGAAATGATCGAGCAATGGAGCAAGCAATAGGGTCGGGATCTTTTCTACGAAAGTGCGGCTCAAATTGATTCGAGCATGTTCCTGTTGTCTGATGATTTGAGCATGTTCCTGCTGACTATGTAAGAGTAGTACTAGATCCAACTACAAGTGCAATGTCTGTATACTACATTTTTCTCGCTCCTGCCCTCTAGATCTGTGTTCTACTAGATCTTCTATGAGCGCAATAATGTACTTACAATGTATTACGTGCTTGTGCCATGGTGCTTTTTTGTTGGAAAAAATATTGGATTTTTGTGGTATTCAATTTCTTCTGATCTCGCATTCTTCTATGGTTGTAATTTTTATGGTTGTCATTGGAACGAGGACAGGGATCCCCGCGGGGATTGATTCCCCGCTCGGGGACGGGGATGGTTGGAACTCAAGCCTCGATACCGGTGGCGGGGACGGGGATGGGGGAATATTTGTCCCCGCGGGGACGGGGATGGTCAGCCGTTCCCCGACGGGGAATTCCCCATTGCCATCTTTACCCAAAACTGGGTTGGATCCAACTCAACCCACCCAACACCCAACCAAAGGCACGGGAAGAGGGTAGTGACTAGTGAGCAGGCCAATTCTGCCTCTCGGGCTAGAACGAAGATAGGGAGGAGAGAGGAAAAAGAAATCCCTTTTCTTTTATTTCACAAGCTTTTCAAATCATTTTTAAAACATATTTGAACTCCTTTACTTTTTTAGCAAAATACAATCAACACAAAAACACATATACCAGAATTCATGCATCAACATGTTTCCAGCGTTAGATTTGATTTTATTTAATGAAAAAAATATTACTTTCCTATGTTTCATGAGCACAAAAATTCATAATAAATCATTTTAGCCCTATTTGTTTTCAAAAATGCAAATTTTGAGATGCTACACAGGTGTTGTGCTACAGTAAGCACCGACCGCTGAGGCGAACTATGACAGTTCAGTTTCTTGAGTATTGCCTCTGTTAGGGCTGTGAATCCAACTTCTCTAATGCGAGAAGGTAGCCAGATGCGTGATCGAATCAAAATTGTTCACAAGGAATACAGACATCAGTTCTGACTATATTTTTACCTTTTCTTGTTCATAATATGCGGCTGTTGGTTCAGTTCTGAATACATACATCAAAACTATTGATCAGATTTAGGATACTGACACTAGAGTTGCATCAGAAACTTTCAGCAGACAACTCTGCACGGTCTTACAATGGATACCAAAACTACACCCATTTCATTGATCAATTTTCCCATTCATTGATCATATTCACTAGTGCCGGTTTGTACAAAAAAAAAAAATTGCCTGCGAGTCTTTTACAGCAATGGGCAGACGCTGGAACACTGCTCAACACCATCATGCAAGACATTCAGGCCTATATATTATTACTAACAAGTTGTGAGATCGAACTAATAAAAGTTGCGACTAACAGTTGTCTTAGGTACCTGACCCTGCTACACCACTGACTCGCAAAAACAAGCAAGGGGACGAGAAATACTTCTTGTGATTCACAAAGGCAGCAAAGCTAGAAGGATCCATTTAAAGACACGCAATGGAGTGGCCTTTCTCCAACCCAAACTTGCACTCCTTTGATGAAAATGTCAAGAAACGAATAGAAAGTTCTGTTTCTACCTTTAGCATTAGCACAAAAATGACGTAAGTAAACATGATTTTCAACAAACATGTAGACTATTTTTTTATGTGTATACTCAGGAGCAAGGTACAGACTAAATCAGCAGCATCTATTCTTGTCATCAGTCCATCACCCAACTGAGATGAAGATGCTGAAAACTTCAATCAATATTACTTCGCAGAACCATTCATCATTTACTTCTATTAACGCTTTCGACAGGTTTTAAGTACTGAAAACTTCTATTAACCATTCATCATTTACTTTTATTAACGCTTTCCCAGGCAGTAGAAAACATCAAATTCTAACCATCATTACAGAAGAGTTGCTGAGTTTTCAGAAACTTTCTTAACTAAAGACGACAGCCAATTTTCATGTCACTGTCTCGGGGACACCAATGCTTAAATGCTTTTGATTGCCGAAGAGATGATTTGCGAAGTTGTCAAAACTACTCCCATGGTCCTCCTCTACGTTGCGTCAAAGTATAGCTGGGTACACAAAATTCTGAGCACCTGAATACCAAGGAAACAAGAAAAATAATGAGATAATTAGGCAGAATGTCATTGCTATTCCATCACAGAGAAGTAATCAACACTGAAAAAAATAATTAAAAAAACAGTGGAAATTCAGTTCCAAGATCAGCAGATAAAAATATTGGCTAACCAGTGCAAAGGATCAAATCATCTGAACGGGGATGAAGAATCTGTCAAAGGACTCATAAGACCTAAGTGGCACTATGAATAATAATAACCTGAGAAATGATTCCTACAATTTAACAACTGGATCAAATTAAGGTTCTGTCAAATGACTCCTAAGTCCTACATGTCACTTTGAATATTACAGACCTGAGAGTGAGATTATTTCACTAGAATGCATCTGCTTTTCTACAATGTGCTTTGGATTATTCCAAACCAAAAGAAGTAAAACGATTACCAGAAGCACAAGTTGGCTAAAATGTAGAAAAGGCCAAAATGCCAGGAAGAGGATACTGAATACACCAACTATTCAAACTAAAGAATTTCTAACATCTGGGCTATGGGAAAAACAGGCAAGTTGAATTTCCTGTTGTCAGTATTATTTTACTACCTACTCAACATATACTATGCAGATACTTTTTACTGATCTATTTGCATAGCAAATTCCTGAACTGCAGATCACAGAACTACCGTGAGCTACAGACAATCTTACAAACTGTGCATGTGACACTGCCATTACTTAGCAGCTGAGTAGACAAGAGTTACCTGGCTTTCCACTACGCATCAAGGTCTGAGTAGACAAGCTCCTGAGCAGCTGAATTCACAATGGAACAACTTCTATGCATCAAGATCCGAGTAGACAAGGTCCTGAGCAACTGAATTCACAAGGGAACAACTTCAGACAAATGAAGAACTGTTTCATACAAACACAGAACCACCTAAAGCATAACTACAGAAGTGGATTGTACATGGAGTAACTGTTTCAAAGATCTCTAGAACAGTAACTTCATGAACTGAACAATGAGTTATTTCAGAGTATACTCTGAAATGAACATGTGAGGCTGTGAGCTAGCTGTCATGCAGCAAATATTAGTGCAACACAGAAAATATTAGTGCATCACAGAGAATTTCAAACTACAAGTTGACTGATTTTTCAAAGCAAAGTGCCAAAGTCAGACTTTTTTTAGGATCAGTATTCAAGTTAGTAAACGCAGAGACTATAGAAAACAAAAACCAGCAAGTTCTTACCTGTTGATCCAGTGTTGAGGACGACAATGTTCATTGTGATCTCATTAGGAGGCAGGTCGATAATCAGAGGAGTCCACCTCCCGTTGATGCCACCCAACACACACAATGTGATCTCGTTCACTCCACCTAGTGTTCCTGCTATGTTAGTCCTTAGATTGAACACGGACTGTCCTTCGAATTGTTCTAGTACTCTCCAATGGAGAGGATTGAAGTTTCCATGGTCGTCCGCCAACACGTAATTGATTCTTCGACGAAGTACTGGTTGCGGCGGGATGGCAGCGACGAAACGGGCGGGGCCGCCATGATGCCGGAGGCTGACCGGGACATTGAAGGACACAGGAGGAGGCTGTTGCAGTGGAGCAAAGCAGTGGTTCTTAGCAAACCAAACCAAGAATCCCCGGACTCTAAGAAACTGGTGTTCAGGAAACCAAATCAAGAACCCCCGAACTCTAAGAAACTGGTGTTCAGGAAACCAAACCAAAAACCCCAAACTCTAAGAAACTAGTGTTCAGGAATCCAAACTAAGAACGCCGACGAACACCAGAAGGGCGGCGGCGTCGTAGTGTGGGCAATGCGGTACTGCGCAGCGGGAAGCCTACGGTGCCAGGGGAGCCGAGTCTGCGGGCCAGATCGGACGCTAACTAGCATGCCATTCCAAGCCCCATCCGAAGTCCAGAATTCGGTTGACAGATGCAACAATTTCGAGATAGCAATTCCCTTAGGAAACCAAACCAAAAACCCCAAACTAAAACTGGTGTTTAGGAGACAAACCAAGAACCGCGGAAGGGCGCGGGCACCGGCGCGGCCTCGTGTACTGCGGCCGCCGCTGACGAGGAGGAGCGGCGGCGTGGCGGGTCCTTGCAGCGGCGGCGGCGTGGCGGTGGCCGTGCGCGTGTGCGAGTCCAAGCCAGCCCAATTGTTTGGCAAGAAGTAACTGCACCCATGGGCTGCGAATTGTACTAAACCCCACCAAGCCAGCCCAATCAATCCATCAACCCCGCAATGTCCCCTCAAAAAAAAAAAAAACCAACGCAAGAACTCCAAAATTCAGGAAGGCCGAACTCTAAAATTCCAAGAACGCCAAGAAACCAAACCAAGAACCCCGAACTCTAAACTTCAAGAACCCAGGGGAGTTAGAACCGGAGGGGACGGCGATCTCACCGGAATTGGTTCAGGTGGAGGAGGAAGCTGGGGCGGGAACAGCCTTCTCGGGACGAGCTCGACTATCCAATGCAGAGGCAGCTCATCCTCCTCCTCTCCGTACCAGTCGCCGACGATCGGGTTGCTCAGGAAGACGTCGTTCGTCCCGTCCTCCGCGCCCCGAGCCTGGAACAGGAGGTTCTCCTGGTCCGCCGAATCATATGTGCATTGGACGATGTCGCCGGCCGCGGCATCCACGCAGAGGTACCGGCCGTAGGAGGTGTTCTGAAACAGAACGTAGCCGACGCCGTTGCGCACCAGGCGGTGCACCGCCCACACGGCGTGGACGTCCATTTGCTGATCGTCGTCGTGCTCGACATGGAAGATGCTCTCCCCGTCCTCCCCGGCGTAAAGGCACTGTCCCGTCTCGCGGCTCCACAGTCGAACGTGCGTCCGGTCGTGGAACTCTTCCATCTCAGGCCGCCGGCGGTGGTTCTAATGCTGCGAGCGGCGAGGGCAGGGGCTTGGGTTACGCGTTGGCGCTGTTGCGTTGCGATAGGAAGCAGCGAGAGGATGAAGAAGACGAGGGAGAAGAGTTTGTTTGGCACAGAGGCAGGCGGGCTGGGAAATTTATAGGCGAAAGGAGCCACGAGCGCACCTGCGCTCGCGAGTCACAGATTCCAGAATGCACCACGCCTTGAACTTGAAATACCCCACCTCCGCCTTGCCGTGGCGCCCAATCCCAAACGCAAACCGTCCCCTCCCAACGAATACCTGCTCTGCTCTCGCCTCTCGCCGTTCACCATTGGAGTTCTTTGTCATGCCGTGTACTTGAATTATTTGAGGGCTTTGGTGGAGGCCATTTCTTGCCAGATCACATGAACTGGCGTTATTTTGGTCTCTGAACATTTGTTCTATAATTTGGTCTCTGGACATTTTGTTCCAATTCTGTGTTCAGACTTGTTCATTCAGTTACCATCACTGTGTAGCCGTTTGATTTTTTTTTCCTGCACAAGTAAACATGATTTTCAACAAACATGGACTCAGGAGTCAGGAGCAAAGTACAACAAAATCAGCAGCAGCTATTCTTGCCATCAGTTCATCACCCAACAGAGACGAAGATGCTGGTAACTACAATCAATATTACTTCACAGAACCATTCATAATTTCCTTCCATATAGCGCTTTCGATAGATTTTAAGTACTGAACTTGAGAGGTCAATTTAAAATACCCCCGGACAATCGAACACATCAAAATTAACCACCATTACAGAAGAATTGCTGAATTTTCAGAAACTATCCTAACAAAAGACGACAACCAATTCTAATGCCACTGTCTCCGGGGACACCAATGGTTAAATGCTTTTGATTGCTGAAGAGATGATTTGCGAATTTGTCACAATTTCTGCTCCCGTAGTCCTCTACGCTGCATCGACGTATATCTGGGTACACAAAATTCTGAGCACCTTAGTACCAAGGGAACAAGAAAAATAATGAGATAATTGGGCAGAATGTCATTGCTGTTCCATCAGAGAAGTAATCAACACTGAACAATTTTTTTTTTTAAAAAAAAAACAGTTCCAAGACCAACAGATAACAATATTGGCTAACCAGTACAAGGATCAAATCATTTGAACGGGGATGAAGAATCTGTCAAAGGACTTACAAGACCTAAGTGGCACTAAGAATAATAATAACCTGAGAAATGAAATCCTACAATTTAACAACCGGATCAAATTAAGGTTCTGTCATCCTAAGTCCTACTACTTGTCTACAGTGTGCTTTGGATTATTCCAAACCAAAAGAAGTAAAACAATTACCTGAAGCACAAGGTTGTTAAAATGTAAAAAGGCCAAAATACAAAGAAGAGGATACTGGATACACCAACTACTCAAAACTAAAGAATTTCTCAGAATATCTGGGCTATGGGAAAAACAGGCAAGTTGCATTTCCTGTTGTCAGTATTATTTTACTACCTACTCTGCTACTCAACATATATCATGCAGATACTTTTACTAATCTCTTTGCATAGCAAATTCTTAACTACAGATCACAGAACTACCGTGAGCTACAGACAATCTTACAAACTGTGCATGTCACACTGCCATTACTTAGCTTGCTGATAACTTTAAACATTGCACAAGCTCTGAAACAGTAAGATCAACAGATTGTGCTGCACAGACCAGAGAGAACTGCAGAGTTTCCCACCTTGTGATCCGGTGTTGAAGACGACGATGTCCATGGTATCTACGTCGCGAGACGGGTTAGCCGACTTCCCCACCAGGCTGACGTAGCCCCACCTGGGTCATTTCTACGGAGCGGCCGTAGAAATGGAATGCGGGCACATTTATTGTAGTTCAGATCGAAGACCCCTTCGTCGTTCGCTCGGAAAAGCCAGATCGTCCGCCGTTGATCCTCCTCGGGCCTGCGCCGCCGGAACAGGCCACTGCGGGTTCCAAGAATCATGTTGTATCAAATAGTACAGTTAATGTTTCTGAAATTAGGTTTCAGCCATGACATGAGCTAAAAAACATGGTTTCATCATTTGTGAGCAGTCACTACAGAAATGAACACTATGCACATGTGCAGCTTCGACAATGGTCTTCAAAGTAGCTGCACCCGTCCGTCTAGTCTGTCTACTAATCTTTGGCTTTGAGTGAGTATAACTAGCGAAAGTATAACATTTCACCCTTGTAAGCTTTTTCAAACGTTCTTGGCTGTCAGGGACCATAACATTGTTCTTCCTGTTGTTCTCCCTTCAGCTTATTGTTTTTTTTTCACAAGGCTATCGATGTGGGACAAATGACCATGGGACGAGTCATTTCTGCCCAGCCCAGCCCAAGGCCAACAAACTAATCTGCAGTTCTGTTGTTTGGACTTCAGTACTTTGCTGTGAGAGATCAGTGAACTTGTTGTTGCATGCTAAGTATTTGTTTAGTATATCATAGTGTTACACTAATGACAGTAGAACCTATAACTTGCCTGGCATGTACTTAAGCTCAGATGTTCAGAGAATTTCTTTAGTTTTGTCTCTGAATGAATGTTTGGTTAGTTGTTGTATCCAGTATCTTCTTCTTGGGTTTAAGTAATGTATAGTTTCCAACATCTGCATGGTTTTGGGTTTCCAACATCCGGTTTTACTTCTATATGACATATATGTTTCAGAAAATGGTTAGGACTAATTTGAAACAAGGTACCGATAAGCAGAGGTATATTGTTGGGATTAATTTCATGTTTTGTTGTGTTTATAGCTTCTCTTGTATATCAGTCTTTTTTGTCGATACTAAAATTAGTAAGAATGTAGAAGTAACTGGATTAGTTGTTACCTCGTCAGTTCAGAACATTGTGCCACTACTTTGACTCACTGTCCAGAAATTTCAGTTCTTTTTTGAACGAGCCTAAATCTCTCTTTTTCTGTTTAATGTCATATTTTCAATTGACGCAACAATCACATCACAAATACTTTGCTTCCTAGCGCCTAACACTGTTTCACTATTTTTACTTGTTCCCTTGTGAATCAAGCTGCCCAGGAGTTAGTGTACCCAAATGTTGATGCACCATAGAGGTAGAGGAATATGAGAACAAAGGCTTCTGCATCGGAGTTTGTCTCTTCAGAAATGTGAAAGGAGTATCGCTGCTTCTGATACAAGGAGACAAGAACTGGTTGTGCTTTTCCTGCTCTGAAAGCTTCAGAAAACGAATACTCAGCAAGTGCTATTTTTGGTAATAGTAGGCCAACTGTAGAGTTTTGAATTGGCCTTGAAGTTGAAGCACTTGAAAATTCCTGGATGCATTGTGTGAAAATAGTGCTTGAACGACTTTTACAGTAAAGGGTTGTAGGCTTGTAGCTACCGTCTTTACAGTAAAGTTTTCTGAACTTAGCATTTTCAGTCATGAGCTGAAAATCACTATTGTATCGTTTGTGTGATGAAGCTCTGCGAAGAAGTGCAGACCCTGTTCTACAGTTGACGATACATCGGAAACGCCTCTTCATTTTGGTTCTAAATTGCACACACATGAAAAAAAACAGACACATAACATGCGCAGACACCAAAAGTCGCTATGGGCTCAGGACTGCAGAATGCTAATACTGCTAAAAGAAAAGGGAGAAGTTTCTTTTTTTACTTTCCAAAATAGTTGAGTAGCTAAAATTGGCTATCTAAAAAAAAGCATCGTTGAGTGAGTCTAACGCACATTGTTTCTAAAAATGGTAAATTGGGCCCCAAGTGTTCATTTGATGTTTTTTCGCTAATACTCCTTGTAATGTGTCCATTTGTGCAGACACCTCAATCCACTCACTCCGGCGCCCTTGCCCTGCCCCACGCCGTTCACCATGACCACCGTGGGTCTCCATGTAAGTCCTTGCTCTCTCGCATTTGACGCCTCCATCTTGCTACGACGAGCTTGTTCCGCACTCCATCCATTTGCATCACGTTGGGGTACATCCATCCATCTTATAGTGGTTGTCTCCACCAGATCTGGTGCCTCCGTCGCATCTGTCGTGGGCTCACAACGCCTCCACCATGTCAATTTTGCCGTGCAACCCACAACTTGTTTCAAACGTATGTCCTAGTTGTTTTAGATGCTTCAGAGGTATGTTGTAAGTGTTTCGTATAAATGTTGTAAAGTTAGATCCAGATGTTGCACATATTGAAATGGTTATACATTATGTTGTAAGAGTTTGTTTAAAATATTTCACCAATTCGAGATGTATGTTGCAAGTTTTACATTTGGATTTTTAGGATGTTGCATATATGTTGCAATGGCTATGTTGAAACTATTATGTTTGGATGTTGCATATATGTTGCAATTGCATGTTACGAATGTTTCATCTGTGTATTTAGATGTATGTTGTAATAGTTTTGATCCGAGTGTTACAACAGTATATCTGGATGTAGGGTCGCTGAACGAGGAAGAGAGAGCAAGCACGGGAGCCATGCTGGCATGGGTTGGTAAGTTGGTGGCAACGCTCCACCGAAGACGTGCACGATCATGTCCGAGCTGGAATACGCGATCCTGGAGTAGGTCCTCATCGCACTGCTCCTGAATCAGCGACTTGCTTGCCTACGCCATCACCATGTTCGCGGTCTACTTCGAGGCTTTGTTCGGGCACGGGCTCCGGAGGTTTGTCCGAACACAGGCATCACCTTCCGTGGCCCACATGTTAGTGGCTGCAAACTTCTGCAGTCCCACACGCCAGTGGCTGCAGGGTTCATCACTGCTTCTCTCCAATCTCCATTGCGCTGAGCCAAATTCCACATCCAAGTCCAAAAAACCCACCGGACAAGCGGACACACGGCTGCTTTTCGTCCTTGTAGCCAGCACCAATCACAAAGGAGGGGTCCGGGGCAACTGGAACCGTAGATGGCGCAAGATGCGCGCTCTAGAACCTTCCGACCCCTTGGCCATCCCCTCCCCCAAGAAAGCTCCCAACATTTAAACCGACCCATCACTTCCGCTGCTGTCAAGGCACCCATTTCTCTCGCAGTTCACAACACTCGCTAGAATCAAAGCCAAAACCCCCCAGTTCTGTCGCCGCGAAGAGAGAGAGAGTGGGAGGGGTCCATCCATGGCTTCCGCCGTCGCTTCCAAGGTGGCCGAGGTCCCGAAGCCCGTCTTCCTCATGGACGTCCTCGCCTCACCGTCCGCCTCCGGGAAGAAATGAAAGCGCACATCAATGTGTTTGGTCTTAGAATGCAGCACGGGGTTCTTAGCAACGCTAATCGCACTCGTGCTGTCACAAAGCAAAGGCACGCGAGAAAAGCTCAGACCAAAATCACGCAAAGTGGCCATCATCCAAAGCAACTGAGAACAGCAGCTAGCCACAACAACATATTCAGCCTCTGTGGTGGACTGAGCGACACTAGACTGCTTGCGAGAAGACCAAGATACAAGAGAAGAACCAATAAACTGGCAAGTCCTAGAAGTGGACTTGCGCTCAACTCGGCAACCAGCAAAATCAGCATCGGAAAACCGCAAAGGAAGAGGGTGGAGGAAGCTGAATACCAAATCCCGAACTCAGGTGTGAAATGAAGGTACCTCATAATGCGCTTGACCGCCTGACGGTGAGAAGTGCATGGCGACGCCTGAAAGCGCGCGCACAGACACACCGCGAACTGAATGTCCGGGCGTGTCGCCGTCAAGTAGAGCAGCGACCGATCATATTTCGGTACTCCTTCTGGTCCACAACTTCTTCATCCACATCCGCATCCAGGGCCGTCGTGGTTGACATGGGTGTTGGAAGACGCTTGGCCTCACCCATATCGAACTTCTTCAGCAAGTCTTTGGTGTACTTGCCCTGGTGCACAAACGTTCCCTCTCGGGATTGCTTAATTTGCAATCCGAAAAAGAATGTCAGCTCGCCCATCATACTCATCTCGAACTCCCTGCTCATAAGATCTGCAAACTTGGCAACCAAAGTGTAACATCCCAAAATTTGCATCAATTTAAAAATAGGCCATATGATTTAATTATGCATTTTGTGTGTTGCATAAAACTTAGTTAATAAATTATTTGCAAAAGTTAAAATTAATCCTAGGCCAAAGATCATGTTGATGCATACATGCTGGTGCATATCTTATTTTTGTGATGTGTGGTTTTAGTTCAAAAGTTGTTTGAATTCAAAAAGGATTTGAAAATGCATTTGAAAAATCAAATCTGAAATTGGAAAACAATTTTTCTTTCTCTCCCTTCCTCCTTTCTCCCTTCTGGCCCGAGCCAGCTTGGCCGGCCCGCTCCCTCTCCTAGCCGGCCTGCTGCTCCCCTCCCCTTCTTCCCTTCCCGCGTGGGCCGCCGCCCGGCCCACTCCTGCGCAGCGCCGCAGCCCCGCGCCGAGCCGAGGCCGAGGGTCCAGCCTCGGCGTAGCATTTGCGATCCGCGCCGAGCCCGCTTCGCCCGAGGGTCCGCGCCGAGCATTTCCGCCTCGCCCGAGGGTCCGCCTCGAGCGCTCCAGTCGCGTGCGCGTTGCCGCTCCCGCGCCCGCACCCGCTGACGCCGCGTCCCCGCCCGTCAGCCGCATGCCTTCGTCTGTGGCCGCCTCTTCCTCGCTGACTCTGGTGGCCCGCCTGTCAGCGTCCCGCCGTCCCCTCTCCTGCTCGTGTCCATGGCGGACTTCGAAGCCGAGTTCGACTCCAATCGGGGCACGCGTTTTCGCTTGCCAAACCGGACAACCCGAGGCCCCTATAAGATCCCCAGCGACCCGCCGCCTCTCCCCACGCATCTAGCTCGAGTTCTCGTGCCCTATCTTGCCCACACCGAGAGCTCCGCGCACCGCAAAAGATCCGCCGCCGTCATCCCGACGATTCATCGAGTTTCAGAGCCCGTAAGTGGTACCTCGAGTTTCCCCTTGATCTTTCGAAGCTAACCGAGAAGTTTTCCCTCTTTTTCCCCCTCGTCTTGGTGCTCTAATCGCTCGCCGTCGCTCTGCAGAGCCCGCCACCCGCCAAGTCGAGCAATCCGCCGTCCCCGAGTCTTCTCCGGCGCCATAAACCCCTCTGGTGAGTTCGCGTTGAGAATCTCTTTCGTTTGGATCTTTTCCCGAGGTCTCTACCGCTCTGTAGCGGAATCCCGAGCCGCGCCGCCGCCTTCCGGCCGTGGATCCGCCGCGTCCTTCTTTCTCTCCGGCGAAAAGCGCCGCCGGCCCTCCCTGATCTAATCCCGAGCGTCCATCTCAGATCCGACGCACACCAGAGCTCGATACCCCTTCGTTGCCTGTTTTACAAAAAGAACCTTACACCTTTTTATGCATCAACCCGCGGTCCTTTTGGGCACTGTGCTCTGAGTCTGCGAAAACTTGCTTCTAAGCCCCTGCGTTTCATCCAAATTGAGGCGCAGTCCAGCCAGATCTGAAATTCGTTTTAAATCAATTTAAATTCAAAATCAATTTCAGTTTATTTACAGTTTTGCCATCAGTTTCAAATGCTTATAACTTCCACGTTTTTAGTCCGATTTAGTCCGTTCCAGTTGCGTTAGATTCGTTTTGAAAAGATCTATCTATCTGTATGAAAATCTATACTGTTTTCAGAAACTAAAATTGGAGTTAGGTTTAATCTACTAATTAAGGTTTTGTAACTTGTTTAGCTCCTAGCTTTCGCGTTTTAATTCCGTTTTTCGTGTTTCTCGCGTTTATGTGATCGTGGTAGATCGTACTTTCTGTTTTCAAACTCTTTATATTATTTTCTTGCTGATTGGTGTAATGTTCTAATTATAGCTTGTTTGCTTTGTATGGTTGTTGTTCCGATGGTTGTGTGTTGATGTGGTAATCGAGTATAGACGGTGAGACATACGCCGGTGATCAGGAGCCCTTCTACGACAACCAGGATCAGCCAGAGTACTCTGAATCAGGCAAGTATAGCATGGGATCATCCTTGTTGACCTATTCACCATGAAGCATCTAAATTCATATGCATGTGTCTAATTTTGACCTCCTATCTAGTTTATCCTAGACTTTTGATCCGTTACCTTGTTACCCTTGGGATGCTATGCATATGGGTAGAATTTTGCTAGAGCTTTACTTAAACCAAACATGATCTAATAACGTTGAATAAAACTTGATCTTTTTAGCAACATGGTTTAGGACCTCCTGTCAGCAAAAGCTGGGACATACAGTGCAACCATGAGGGTTATATGGCTCTGACCTTAGCTCAGTATAAGGACCTTTTCTAGCTTGTTAGTGGTTACCCGAAAGGGCGCATAAGGCGCTTGACGAGCTGGATTTAGGGCGGCTACTTTCACTTTGCCTGCGTGCCGCAAGGTTGAAAGACCCTTCTTCCCCTTGCCTTAAGACCTAGCGGCCCTAACTTGTTAGACGAACCTTTGGAAGGCTTTGCGTGTATCCTGCCCGCTCACCTCGGAAGTGTTATGGGAGTAATTAACCCGGGCATCTGGATATCACGACTCATCGGGTAAAGTGTACAACCTCTGCAGAGTTTAATAAACTGATATATCAGCCGTGCTCACGGATACGAGCGGCCTGGAAAACTCACAGATTAGTTGTTATATGTTGTTTATTTATGTTGCTCATGTTGATTACCTTATTACTATGTTTCAGTTATTATGATCATGTGGATTGGGTTTTAAGCATTCATATATGTTCACCTTAATGTTAAAATGTTGCCAACTAAAAGCTACTGCAGTTTAACCAGTGTCAGCCTTTTGTGCCTCATGAACCCCATGTTACACTTGTTAAGTACGAGATGTACTTATGCTTGTTTATTTTCTTTCTACTTGGATAAAAATCCCGGATGGGTAACAGATTGCTATGGTAACGACGATTTCCCTGAAGAGTTCTAGCCTTGCTGTCAACCAGTCATCTTCCCTGTGATGGAGCTACCGCGAGAGATACTTTATTTATCCGCTGCTATGTTAAGACTTTGAATATTATTCGTTATGTAATAAACATATGTGATGGTACTCCTTAAATTTGTGGCTTATGTGTGTGATTGATCTCTGGGCACACATGAGTTATTGCATTCAATTTTGTTCTTAAAATTGGGTGTGACAAATTGGTATCGGAGCTATGTTGACTGTAGGACGCAAGCCTAGTTAGTTATGGTCGTTTTAGTGGTCCTTGCTTCTCAATTCTTGCTATTTATCTTAGCCTTGTTAATTTATCAAAACTATATGCTTCTCTTTACTTGCTCTATTACACAAATATATTGATTCTTTTGTATCTGTCTCTTGGTCTACTCCATAGATGGCTCGTCGTACCATCCGCAGAACCGTCGGTGGACGCAGGAGGGCTGGCAACCCCGTTCCGCAAGCACCGCAAGCACCCCATGAGCCAGAACAGCAGGAGGTAGCGCTGCAAGAGCCAGTACTGCAAGAACAAGCACCTCAAGAGGTGGAACCACAAGAACCAGCACCACCAGTACAAGCTCCAGCTCAACAAGCACCAGCTCCACAAGCTCCAGTACCTCCCGTGACAGTGCCCCCAGAAGTGCTGGAGGTTGAAGACGATGAAGAGCTTCCAACGGGATGGGACGTGGACTCCGGGTATCTCGTCGGAGCGCCTACAGCTGCCCAGAGTCCCACACATCACAGGCTGATGGGACTTTTTGATGCCTACTACCCCGACAAGAACATCATCATACAGTACACCCACTGGAGGTACAGTCATCCCATGGAAAGGACCTATTGGAAGGCAAGAGTGACTGTCGCCGTCCGAGAACCGGAGAGTGGCCTATACCTGCATGAGATGGTGATTGGCCACAGGGCTCGCCGGTCCACTCTAGCGTCAGCCTTGGAAGCCGTGGCAGTTGAAGCCTACAAAGCATTCCGGGGTCGTCGCATTGATGACATGAGGGATGATGCATACCGCTATCTGCCCTATTGGAACCGTGAAAATAAGGAGGCTATGGTAGAAGACCCCAATGCAACTCCAACCGAGAAAGCCACACGAGATTTTCTCCTTGACAGGGAAAGGTCTAACGCGGACTTGGAAAAGGAGGTGATATCCCTGGGAAAAGATCTCAAAAGATGCTATAGCACCATTGATGGTCTCTTGGAGCTGCTCGATCAACCCCCGATGTACAAGAGGCTCCGTGAATCGCTCTACAAATAGGCATAGGTCACCCTTCTATGTAATAAGACGATATTAGTAAACGTTTTGTCGAGTCTAGTTAAACTTTGTGCTAGTGTGCTTCTTTATGTGTGAGTTGGATTATTATGCTTATGTGTGATTTGAATCTTTGTAATGAGTGTTGAGATTTGTGGGCTTGTCTACAAATCTCATAGTTAGACATAACGTTTATGAATAATAAGAGGGTTAGTTATATCTTGTCCTATGCTGTTTTCTGGAACAACCTGTGATCTTTTGGTTATATCTCAAGTTCTGATCATGCAACATGGCTGAAAATTTTATGGTGGAAAATAGACTCCTATATCTAACCAATGCCTCTGGAATCACTTCAATAGCTGTTATGGTTTGTGAGATTTGGCTGTTTCAAGTTAGAGTTTCTGCGCAGTTTTGAGCTCTGGACAGATCTGTTTGTTCTCTGTTTTTGACTAACTTAACGACAGAATCTGGGAAAGTCACTTAAATAAAAGTTGTAGATAATTTCGTTATCTTTCCAACCGTGTATCACACGCCCTGTTTGGATTTCTGGAACTCCGAATATGACTGTTTTTCTGTGCTGCTGTTACCGGATCTCGCCCAGAAATTTTCAGATCTCCTGTTTCCTCTCATATAATCTTTTCTTAAAAAAGTTCACTAACCTTGATCCCTGTTTGGAAACACAGATGGCCGCCAGAGGAGGTGGAGTTGGAGGTGGACGTGGACGTGGCCGTGGTCGTGGAGCACCTGTTAACCCACCACCACCACCCCCAGTTGACATTCAGCAGTTGATGGGCATCCAAGCCCAATTTATGCAAACTATGATGCAACACATGCAGCATCAGCCAGTTGGAGGAGCACCACCGATGCAAGTGAGGGACAAGAGGGGTGAGTTTTTGAAGGGTCACCCGCCAGTGTTCTCTCATGCCGCTGATCCCCTGGAGGCTGATGACTGGCTTCGTGCTATTGAACGCCAGCTTACCATCGCGCAATGCAATGACCAGGAGAAGGTGCTCTATGCTTCTGGTCAGTTGCAAGGAGCTGCTCTGGATTGGTGGGAATCGTTTCAGTTCGGTCAAGCCAACAATGCCCCACCTGTCACCTTCGAGGAATTCAAGACCAACTTCAAAGCATACCATATCCCTGCTGGTCTGATTGAATTGAAGCAGGAAGAGTTCAGATCTCTGCGTCAAGGAGCCATGACCGTTGCTGAGTACCGTGACAAGTTTGCTCAATTGTCACGCTATGCTCCCGCTGATATTGCTCAGGATGCCGACAAGCAGCGTCGCTTTCTCAAGGGTCTGAATGACGGACTGGCACTGCAGCTTATGTCCAATGAGTATGCCAGTTACCAGACCCTAGTCAACCGTGCTATAGTGGTTGACAACAAGCGCAAGGAGATGGAGGCTAGAAAAAGGAAGCTCCAAGGTCAGTCCTCTGGTAGTAACAACCGTCCTCGTTCCAACTTCGCACCAGGCAATCAGCAGAGGTACCAGGGACCGACTACTCAGTGGAACCGCAACCAGGGACAGCAACGTCCTTCATACCCGCAACAGCAGCAAAACAATAATCAAGCCCAACGCCAAGGCACTCCCAACAATGCTCCCATGAAGACTAGTGCACCCAACACCCCCGTCAAGAATGGAACACCCAATGCCTGTTTCCGTTGTGGTGATCCCGGTCACTATGCCAACCGCTGTCCGAAGAGGCAAGATCAGCTCCCACCTCAGAATAACGGGCAGAAAGGAAGGCAGCAAGTACCCCCTAATTCGGGCAAGGTGAATCACGTGTCCACAGAGACCATGCAGGAAGCGCCAGAAATTATGCTTGGTACGTTCAACATTAGTTCCATCCCCGCTACAGTTCTTTTCGATTCTGGTGCATCGCATACTTTCATATCACATACATTTGTTAGAATGCATAACCTACCTGTTAGCCTCATGAAAACCCCCATAAAGGTTACCTCACCGGGTGGAGGATTGCAAGCTACGCTTCAGTGTATGCCTATACATGTGTCCCTAGGGGGGGTAGATTTCTCAGTATCCCCAATTGTGCTGAGAACAGCTGGTATTGATTTGATACTGGGTATGGATTGGCTGACGAAAACCAAGACAGGCATTCAGTGTCAAGATAAGGTTGTGACAGTTACTACAGCTAAGGGGGACAGAATCAGTGTGAATGTAGTGCTACAACCAACACCGACTGCAACTGTGAATCAGATGAATGAGGAGGCTTTTCCGGAAGATCTAGTGGTGGATGAGTTCCCGGATGTGTTCCCCGATGACTTACCAGGTATGCCACCTGATCGCGACATTGAATTTATTATTGAACTTTTACCTGGAACTGCACCCATAGCTAAAAGACCATATAGAATGGGAGTACCTGAATTAGAAGAACTTAAGAAACAAATTAAAGAGTTACAAGAAAAAGGGTTTATTCGTCCTAGTTCATCACCTTGGGGAGCTCCTGTTATTTTTGTTGACAAGAAGGATGGTGGTCAACGGATGTGTGTTGACTATAGATCGCTTAATGAAGTTACCATCAAGAACAAGTACCCGTTGCCGAGGATTGATGATCTGTTTGACCAGCTTAAAGGTGCATGTGTGTTCTCCAAGATTGATCTGCGTTCTGGTTACCATCAGTTGAAGATTCGAGCATCTGATATTCCAAAGACAGCTTTCACTACAAGGTATGGGTTGTATGAGTATACAGTCATGTCATTTGGATTGACCAATGCACCTGCCTACTTTATGTATTTGATGAACAAGGTGTTCATGGAATATCTCGACAAGTTTGTAGTTGTGTTTATTGATGATATTCTGATATACTCTAAGAACAAGAAAGATCATGCTGATCACCTGAGGTTAGTACTACAGAAGCTCAGAGAGCACAAGTTGTATGCCAAGCGCAGCAAGTGTGAGTTTTGGTTAAAGGAAGTTTCTTTCCTTGGACATGTTATCTCTAATGGAGGCATTTCAGTAGATCCAGGCAAGGTTGAAGATGTGTTGAATTGGAAACCACCAACAGATGTGACTGAGATTCGTAGTTTCCTTGGATTGGCTGGTTACTATAGAAGGTTCATTGAAGGATTCTCCAAACTTGCTAAGCCAATGACAGCTCTGCTAGAGAAGAATGCTAAGTTTGTTTGGTCTGATAAGTGTCAAGCTAATTTCGAGGAGTTGAAGAAACGTCTGACTACAGCTCCAGTGTTAGTTCTGCCAGATCTGAGTAAGGATTTCTCTATTTATTGTGATGCATCTCGTCAAGGTTTGGGTTGTGTTCTTATGCAAGAAGGCAGAGTGGTAGCATATGCATCAAGGCAGTTGAGAAAGCATGAGCTGAACTATCCCACTCATGATTTAGAATTAGCAGCTGTTGTCCATGCATTGAAAATTTGGAGACACTATCTAGTGGGTCACAAGACAGACATCTATACCGATCATAAGAGTTTGAAGTACATTTTCACTCAGTCTGATCTGAATTTGAGGCAGCGCAGATGGTTGGAATTGATTAAGGATTATGATTTGGAAATACACTACCATCCCGGGAAGGCTAATGTTGTAGCAGATGCCTTGAGCAGAAAAAGCCATGCCAATGAGATCCGAATTGCTTCTATGCCAGAAGAGTTGTGTGCTGAATTTGCACATCTGAATTTGGGAATTGTGATCAACCGAATAGAGTTAGAACTTGAACCAGTATTGATGCAAGAGATACGTAGGGGTCAGATGTCAGATGAAAAGTTAAAGCAGATAGCCGATAACATTGTTCTTGGCAAAGCATCAGGTTTTCGGTTAGATGATGATGGTACATTATGGCATGGGAATAGATTATGTGTACCTGCAATCAAGGAGATACGTGAGTCTATACTGCGAGAAGTGCATGAGTCAGCTTATTCCATTCATCCTGGAAGCACTAAGATGTACCTTGATCTGAAGAAAAAGTATTGGTGGGATGGACTGAAGCGAGATGTAGCCGAGTATGTCGCTCTGTGTGATACATGTCAGAGGGTGAAGGCAGAGCATCAAAGACCCGCCGGTTTGTTACAGCCGATGAAGATACCTGAATGGAAGTGGGAAGAAGTCGGTATGGACTTCATAGTTGGGTTACCTCGTACTCAGAGAGGTTACGACTCCATATGGGTAATAGTCGATCGATTGACCAAAGTTGCTCACTTTATACCAGTTAAAACTACCTATACGGGAGCTAGATTGGCGGAATTGTACATGGAACGGATAGTATGTTTGCATGGAGTGCCTCGAAAGATTGTGTCAGATCGTGGTACTCAGTTCACCTCTCATTTTTGGCAGATGATACATCGATCATTAGGTACAAGGTTGAACTTCAGTACTGCTTATCATCCACAGACTGATGGACAGACGGAAAGAACCAACCAGATTCTGGAAGACATGTTGAGAGCTTGTGCATTGCAATATGGCATTAGTTGGGACAAGAATTTGTGTTACGCAGAGTTCTCATACAACAATAGCTATCAGGAGAGTCTAAAGATGACACCGTTTGAAGCTTTGTATGGAAGATCGTGTAGAACACCGTTGTTCTGGGATCAGACAGGTGAAAGTCAAGTGTTTGGACCTGATGTGTTGAGGAATGCCGAGGAACATGTCAGGATAATCAGAGATAACCTGAGAGCCGCTCAGTCTCGGCAAAAGAGTTATGCAAACAACCGTCGTCGAGATCTATCTTTTGCAGTAGGTGATTATGTCTACCTAAAGGTGTCACCGATGAGAGGTGTGAAAAGGTTCAATAAGAAAGGAAAGCTAGCACCCAGGTATATTGGACCATTCAAGATCCTTGAAAGACGTGGTGAAGTGGCATATCAGTTAGAGTTGCCTGAAAGCTTGTCAGGAGTGCATAATGTGTTTCATGTCTCCCAGTTGAAAAAGTGTCTGCGAGTACCCGAAGAGCAGATACCGTTGGAAGAGCTCACAGTTAAGGAAGATTTGACTTATGATGAGTACCCAACAAGAATTCTAGAGACCGCTGAAAGAGTTACCAGGAGCAGAGTAATAAAGATGTGTAAGGTTCAGTGGAATCGGTATTCAGAAGCAGAGGCAACTTGGGAAAGAGAAGAGGATTTGAGAAAGTCATACCCACAGTTGTTTGAGTAAGCATCGATGGAATCTCGAGGACGAGATTCTTTAAGGGGGGTAGATTTGTAACATCCCAAAATTTGCATCAATTTAAAAATAGGCCATATGATTTAATTATGCATTTTGTGTGTTGCATAAAACTTAGTTAATAAATTATTTGCAAAAGTTAAAATTAATCCTAGGCCAAAGATCATGTTGATGCATACATGCTGGTGCATATCTTATTTTTGTGATGTGTGGTTTTAGTTCAAAAGTTGTTTGAATTCAAAAAGGATTTGAAAATGCATTTGAAAAATCAAATCTGAAATTGGAAAACAATTTTTCTTTCTCTCCCTTCCTCCTTTCTCCCTTCTGGCCCGAGCCAGCTTGGCCGGCCCGCTCCCTCTCCTAGCCGGCCTGCTGCTCCCCTCCCCTTCTTCCCTTCCCGCGTGGGCCGCCGCCCGGCCCACTCCTGCGCAGCGCCGCAGCCCCGCGCCGAGCCGAGGCCGAGGGTCCAGCCTCGGCGTAGCATTTGCGATCCGCGCCGAGCCCGCTTCGCCCGAGGGTCCGCGCCGAGCATTTCCGCCTCGCCCAAGGGTCCGCCTCGAGCGCTCCAGTCGCGTGCGCGTTGCCGCTCCCGCGCCCGCACCCGCTGACGCCGCGTCCCCGCCCGTCAGCCGCATGCCTTCGTCTGTGGCCGCCTCTTCCTCGCTGACTCTGGTGGCCCGCCTGTCAGCGTCCCGCCGTCCCCTCTCCTGCTCGTGTCCATGGCGGACTTCGAAGCCGAGTTCGACTCCAATCGGGGCACGCGTTTTCGCTTGCCAAACCGGACAACCCGAGGCCCCTATAAGATCCCCAGCGACCCGCCGCCTCTCCCCACGCATCTAGCTCGAGTTCTCGTGCCCTATCTTGCCCACACCGAGAGCTCCGCGCACCGCAAAAGATCCGCCGCCGTCATCCCGACGATTCATCGAGTTTCAGAGCCCGTAAGTGGTACCTCGAGTTTCCCCTTGATCTTTCGAAGCTAACCGAGAAGTTTTCCCTCTTTTTCCCCCTCGTCTTGGTGCTCTAATCGCTCGCCGTCGCTCTGCAGAGCCCGCCACCCGCCAAGTCGAGCAATCCGCCGTCCCCGAGTCTTCTCCGGCGCCATAAACCCCTCTGGTGAGTTCGCGTTGAGAATCTCTTTCGTTTGGATCTTTTCCCGAGGTCTCTACCGCTCTGTAGCGGAATCCCGAGCCGCGCCGCCGCCTTCCGGCCGTGGATCCGCCGCGTCCTTCTTTCTCTCCGGCGAAAAGCGCCGCCGGCCCTCCCTGATCTAATCCCGAGCGTCCATCTCAGATCCGACGCACACCAGAGCTCGATACCCCTTCGTTGCCTGTTTTACAAAAAGAACCTTACACCTTTTTATGCATCAACCCGCGGTCCTTTTGGGCACTGTGCTCTGAGTCTGCGAAAACTTGCTTCTAAGCCCCTGCGTTTCATCCAAATTGAGGCGCAGTCCAGCCAGATCTGAAATTCGTTTTAAATCAATTTAAATTCAAAATCAATTTCAGTTTATTTACAGTTTTGCCATCAGTTTCAAATGCTTATAACTTCCACGTTTTTAGTCCGATTTAGTCCGTTTCAGTTGCGTTAGATTCGTTTTGAAAAGATCTATCTATCTGTATGAAAATCTATACTGTTTTCAGAAACTAAAATTGGAGTTAGGTTTAATCTACTAATTAAGGTTTTGTAACTTGTTTAGCTCCTAGCTTTCGTGTTTTAATTCCGTTTTTCGTGTTTCTCGCGTTTATGTGATCGTGGTAGATCGTACTTTCTGTTTTCAAACTCTTTATATTATTTTCTTGCTGATTGGTGTAATGTTCTAATTATAGCTTGTTTGCTTTGTATGGTTGTTGTTCCGATGGTTGTGTGTTGATGTGGTAATCGAGTATAGACGGTGAGACATACGCCGGTGATCAGGAGCCCTTCTACGACAACCAGGATCAGCCAGAGTACTCTGAATCAGGCAAGTATAGCATGGGATCATCCTTGTTGACCTATTCACCATGAAGCATCTAAATTCATATGCATGTGTCTAATTTTGACCTCCTATCTAGTTTATCCTAGACTTTTGATCCGTTACCTTGTTACCCTTGGGATGCTATGCATATGGGTAGAATTTTGCTAGAGCTTTACTTAAACCAAACATGATCTAATAACGGTGAATAAAACTTGATCTTTTTAGCAACATGGTTTAGGACCTCCTGTCAGCAAAAGCTGGGACATACAGTGCAACCATGAGGGTTATATGGCTCTGACCTTAGCTCAGTATAAGGACCTTTTCTAGCTTGTTAGTGGTTACCCGAAAGGGCGCATAAGGCGCTTGACGAGCTGGATTTAGGGCGGCTACTTTCACTTTGCCTGCGTGCCGCAAGGTTGAAAGAACCTTCTTCCCCTTGCCTTAAGACCTAGCGGCCCTAACTTGTTAGACGAACCTTTGGAAGGCTTTGCGTGTATCCTGCCCGCTCACCTCGGAAGTGTTATGGGAGTAATTAACCCGGGCATCTGGATATCACGACTCATCGGGTAAAGTGTACAACCTCTGCAGAGTTTAATAAACTGATATATCAGCCGTGCTCACGGATACGAGCGGCCTGGAAAACTCACAGATTAGTTGTTATATGTTGTTTATTTATGTTGCTCATGTTGATTACCTTATTACTATGTTTCAGTTATTATGATCATGTGGATTGGGTTTTAAGCATTCATATATGTTCACCTTAATGTTAAAATGTTGCCAACTAAAAGCTACTGCAGTTTAACCAGTGTCAGCCTTTTGTGCCTCATGAACCCCATGTTACACTTGTTAAGTACGAGATGTACTTATGCTTGTTTATTTTCTTTCTACTTGGATAAAAATCCCGGATGGGTAACAGATTGCTATGGTAACGACGATTTCCCTGAAGAGTTCTAGCCTTGCTGTCAACCAGTCATCTTCCCTGTGATGGAGCTACCGCGAGAGATACTTTATTTATCCGCTGCTATGTTAAGACTTTGAATATTATTCGTTATGTAATAAACATATGTGATGGTACTCCTTAAATTTGTGGCTTATGTGTGTGATTGATCTCTGGGCACACATGAGTTATTGCATTCAATTTTGTTCTTAAAATTGGGTGTGACACAAAGCGTGAGAAGAACCACCGAAAATGATATCATCCACGTAAATCTGGCCCAAGAGAGTGTCTTTGCCTTGCTTGAGGAGAAAAAGAGTTTTATCCACACATCCCATTTTAAAGCCCTTAGCAAGCAAAAGGTTTTCAACCTATCATACCAGGCTCTAAGGGCTTGTTTCAAACCATATAAAGCTTTGTGGAGTTTAAAAACATGGTTTGGAAACTTGGGATTTTCAAAACCGGGGTTTGTTCGACATACACCTCTTCTTCTATGTAGCCGTTTAAAATGGCACTCTTGACAACCATTTGAAAAAGTTTGAAACCTTTGGATGCAACAAAAGCCAAGAGTATCCTAATAGCCTCCAAACGAGCTACAGGAGCAAAAGTCTCCTCATAGTCTATCCCCTCCTTCTGACTATAACCCTTGGCTACAAGTCTGGCCTTGTTCCTTACAATGTGGCCATCCTCTCCTTGTTTGTTTTTGAAAACCCATTTTGTCCCAATAGGATTACAGTCTGGAGGAGGTGGAACCAAAACCCAAACCCGATTTCGCTCAAAATTCTCTAACTCCTCATGCATGGCATTGACCCAATCTGGATCCGTCAAAGCGTGTCCAACATCTCAGGGTTCAAAATCAGCAACAAATGCAGAATGAGCAAGGTGAGAGATTTGTTGTGACCTGGACCGAGTGACACGATTGTCGGTGTTTGTTAACCGGCAACTAGTCTTGAGTAATCTCAGGACTATTTGTTCGGTGGGGATCAGTGTTTGTAGGACCCGGCGATTACACAGAGACAACGATTTATACTGGTTCAGGCCGCTGAATAGTGTAATACCTTACGTCCAGTGCGGCGTGTGCCTTGTGTATGATTGTTATTGAGTATTCGATGATCTAGGACTTGTACCTGGGTCCCCTTATATATCCGGGTAATCCACGGTACAGTCCGAGTCCTAGCCGGTTACAGAGGAAGAGTCCTATTCTATTTACAAGACTTCTCTTAACAACTCGGCTAAGTTACAAAACGGAGTCCTAATACAAGTACACTACGTATCAAGTCTTCAGATCTCCTACGCCGTCCGGGATTAGTCGGAGTAATCATCTTATAATGATATCTCTGACATCCTGGTCCGTCAAGCCCCCGAGCTCTTCATCATTTCTTCACGACGTTATCTTTTAGCTTCTTCTTGAGAATCTCTGAGTAATGTCTTGAGAAATCCTGAAGTGCTCTGAAGTTTAAGAAATCTCATGGTGTGCGCTTTATCAAAAAGCGCACCCATAGGGTGTAGCCCCCGAGCCTCTTGTTATTTATAATAACTTTGAGGATCTTTTGAACTTTTCCAAGTAATCCTTGAAATTAGAAAAAACATTTCTTTAATGGATAGTACCCTGCAGCCCCCGAGCCTGAGATCCGAGTACTATAGTAGTCGGTCCTTAGGATCTGTAGAACCATATGTTTGGGTAACCCATTAAGTTTTGAAGTAGTCGGATTATGTCACCAAATCGTTGTTTAAGCCGTCCGATTAATAAATATCCAGCTTCAGGTGGGTAATGTTTTCAACAAACATCCCGTATCACCCCCCACTGAATAAATACTACTATAGATCAACAATAATTGACTGATGACTGTTCCAACTGTACGTAGTAATGATCTTTGTCGTTTTCTTCAACTGCAAACTTTGTCGTTTATGCCTTGAAGTGCATGTGGGAATCAATCCTGTTACCCACGCTGAGGTTCACATGCGCCATAGTACATTGGGTGAATTATTGCTTCAGCAGTCACTCCTGTTGGTGAACCATGTCCATAGACCAGGGAGAAACCGCCTATAAATACCCTGCCTGGAAGCGAAGGTACTCGCATCCCGTTGGAGCATAGAACTTCTCTTTAGTCCCATGAGTATTATAGTGGCAATAGCGGAGATGGCCGAGCCCCCGAGTCTCTTCTTTCTGTAGAATAGATGAAGTGCCCGAAAGAACTCTTGTGAAGGGACTATCCGTCAGGGTGGTTTCCAAGTGGTCGCGAGCAAAAGAGTACAGAGCTGCGCCTAAAAGAACCCTTGTGACTACCACTCGTAGATAACCTCGGAGTCACAGGTTGTCAAAAGGGCAGCGAGGGTGATGGTCTTGCCCGAGTTCCTTGAGTACTGGGGTAGTACCAAAGACCCACCTTGGGATGCACTGAAAAGATAGTGTCTACCCAATGTTCTGTGTCTGCTTTACTACGTCTCACTGAACCCGGTCCTTGGTGCATTAGGCATCAAGGCTATGTGTCTTGAATTCACTAGAGTAGCATTTTACACCTTGATTGAACTTCTGTTGAAAGTTATTGTACCTCAAGATGCTTGCATGTATCTCTGTTGTAATTCCAAGTAATAATATCAAGAATCCGGGTACTCGGAGTCATTTTCGAGTCCTATGTTCTTTTATCCGAGTACTATGTGTCTCTTGTGATTGGGAAAGCTTGTCTGTGTACCGCTTCTGCCCTTTGTATCTGACGCCGTCTGAAACGTGCTTCCCTCTGTTAGGGTTTCTAACGTTACCATGACGCCGTCAGTGAAAGTCGAACGGTTATCGAAACAGATCTATAATAAGCCGCCAGTGGGCCTTGCTTTCCTCACGCTTTCATCAAGCTTTTGCCTTCAATCCACGAACCCTTAGCCAACTGTTAGTTGATGCGAAGGAAATCTCTTGTCATCAACATGGGTCCTAAGAAGCAATCTGCTGCTGGAAAGAAGCCCAAGATCCCCGTCACCGGGAAGCCTAAGCACCCGAACCCGCCAACAGATGTCTTGGCATGGAAGAAACCGGACACTACTGAAGCAGAGTTGGCCTTTCTGGCGCAGCAAGGTTACCTTCGGACGCAAGCACTCGATGGCTGGAGGGTGCCTATCGATCATCGGGCCCCCGCCCCCAACACCACAGAGATCTTCATGTTCAAGGCCATGGTGGAGCGGGGGTTGGGGTTGCCTGCATCAGATTTCTTCCGCGGATTGCTGCATTACTATGGTTTGACCTTAAACCATATTACTCCCAATGCAGTTCTTCATATCTCCATCTTCGTCCACCTTTGTGAAGCTTTCTTGGGAATCTGCCCCAACTTCACCCTCTTCCGTTATTTCTTCTGGTTTAAGTGTCAACCTAGTGACGCTAGAACCGAAGTAGTCGGAGGGGCTAGTCTTCAGGTTAGGCAGGAGGTAGCCAATCAATATGTGACTGTCGAGCTGTCAGACACTGTGAAAGACTAGGCTGCCGGGTGGTTTTACATGGGTAACCCACCCCCAGCTCTTCGTCGTCATGATGGATGGCCACCACAGAAGTGTAGCGAGTGGAAGGAGAAGCTTACACTTGAAGAGCTCGAAGCTATCCAACCTTTCCTCACGATGATAGATGCTTTAATAATTGATGGACTGACTGGATTCAATATTGTTCAAGACTTTGTTGCCCGACGTATCCATCCTCTTCAGCAGCGAGCGAACTTTGGGTTTGAGTATTTGGGCAAAAATGACCCGGGTCGTCACGCTGTTGAGCAGTTGTCGGATTATGAGGTCTTATGGAGGGTGAACCGGCTTCTTAAGAGCCATGAACGCTTAACTCCAGTGATGGCGACCTTCTCTTCTATTAACCCTCCTCCTCCGGTAAGTATCTGAACTTATCTAGTCATTAGTTTCCTCAATAGAAATCCTTCTGATTTGAGTACGTGTTTCTTCGTTATAGGGGCAAGGAAGAGATAACAATGTCTGCCCTCCTCTGCCGCCACCGACTCAGGAAGGTGGAGGCATAGCCCTGGAAGGACCCATCCGGAGCGAGGATTTGCCAAGTAAACAAAGCTCTTCTGCTGATCTTGGTTGGCTTGACTCGGATTCCACTGATTTTGATGTCATGCTCATAGACCCTGAAGCAGAGAGTAGTCGGAAGAGGTCGCCGACTCCACATCTAGAAGCTGGAGAACCTATCCAGAAGAAGGCTCGCACCGGTAATCGCCGTGCTTGTCGTAAAGTTTGTTTGTCTCAAGAGTTATCTGATAAGTATTACAAGCCGGGTGCTCCTGGTAAGGGAAAACCCGAGTACTTTGTAGTCCTTTCATTTGTTGATAATCACTTGTCTTATATGCGACATTGTATCAGGTTCCGGAACAGAGCAGGGTACTTCTGGTAGTGCGGCCGCGGAGGGTTCTCCTGAGCCAGACCCACAACTGCTTTTGAAGTTGCCGAAGAGTTTAAGGCTCACAAAGTAAGTCGTGTCTTTCATGCTCATCAAGGATTCAAGGAATTCTGGTACTGATACTGGTACTCATCTGTTTATACAGGAAGGTAAAGCCGGCTGCTGCGACTTCGAGTGCTATCCCTGATCCTCAGACGGTAGAGGAGTCGGAGTCTTTGGCGAAGGAGGATTCCAATGCGCCACCTACCTTCAGCCAGGTAGATGTGCTGCCTGATTCCTCTCTGCCTGAGGCTCGACCTGATGCTGCTCCTGATACCGCGCCCGGTGCTGCTCCTGACGCGGGTGTTCTTCCACTGCCTCAGGTTGGTTGGACATACTCCATTTTCCGTTCTCCGGCGCAGTTGGAATTTGATCGAGTATGGAATGATTGGTTTTTTCGTACCCGGCAGCCTGACGAACCAACCCTTGAGATGGTCGTGGCGGGTATTCAGGCGGAGTCTTCAATCCATCGGAAAGTAGGGTCCCTGTATGCACCCGAGTCCTCCCGCCAAGGGGCAACGCTGGACGTATTCGGGTACAACCAAGATCTTACCCGGTTGAAAGAGTTGAGCGATCAATTGAAGGCTCCAGTTGATGCTCTCCATCAGTTTATTGAGGTAAGGATCCCAATCCTTCTTTATTGCTTTGTTGACTCGTCCGAGTACTTACGATGTACTTGTTCTTCTAGACTTTTGACTTCAAGGTCCGGGACCAATTTACCCGGATCCGCCAGGAAACTGCCCGTGAGGTCCAAAAGCTCAAAGATTACATAACTCAAGATCAGATTAGCCAAAAAGTAGCCACACAAGTGCTGCATAGGCAGATCAATGAGCTTCAGAGCAGCCTCAAGACGATGGAAGCAGAGCGTGATGCCGCCAGTGCTAAGGCCGCCTCCACTGAACAGTCGGTGCGAGAGCTGAAGAAGTCCTCCAGGAAACAGCTTGAAGGTACTTGAAAAGTCTGCTTGCTATTCTTTGTCCACTTTAGTAGTCTGATCATACGAGACTGACTTTGATTGTATGCAGATGCAAATAAAATAGCTTCAAGTTGGCAGAACGCCTTCAACCGTAAGGAGGCGGAGCTTGAGGAGGTATTTGCTAATGCGCAGAGTACTCTTCAAGAAGCCAAACTGATGCGTGAGGGTGCTGACCGGGATCTTCTGCAGGCTTTGAAGTCTACCAAGGAGTCGCGTGATTCCCTGAAGGCTTTAGAGCAAGCCATGGAGCCCCTGCTTAGGATGATACCGGCGCCTGAAGGAGTCGAGGAATCCTTGATTGGACGAGCCAAAGCTGCACCAGCACGGCTGGCGCAGTATATCAAGAGTATGTCGATCTTCGTGGTTCAAGGCCTGATGGCTACTCTGCGACTACATCTGCCGGCTTTTGATCTGGGTGCTCTGATGACCCTCCCTGAGGACAAGAGCGATGAAGACCTTGCGGCGATGCAGGAGGAGGTGAAGGCCACTGCGGAGGAGTACTCGCAGATCTTAGATCTTGTAGAGTAGTAGACTCCTTGGTCCTTTGGGCGCTATTTGTAACTCCTGTAAACAGTTATTATAAGATATCAAAAATATATATTACTTTTGATTCTCATGAATGTTATGTGTGTCCAACTCCGTGTTGCGACAAGATAGTCCTTGGCAATGGGTTGAGTTTGTTAGTTTGTGGATGTATGACCAGGCGTCTAATTAGACGAGTCTATCCGAGTGCTCTCTAGCGCCTGTAGCTTGGGTCGTGTGACTTTGTTTCTCTAATCTTATTTCATAGAGAACTTAGTCTTGCCCGAGTACTACTCTTAGTACCCTTGTTCAAGGGATAAGTTCGATCAGGCGCCTCTTGAAGGATCGTCATGTAGGTTCCTTCTGGGCGGATCATATCCTCTTGAGGATCGCAGCTTGAGTGCGAAGGCGAGTGGACCTCTGTCCGGTAGTTGTGTAACAAGGTGGGTGTTTATCCCGCCTTGTTGTGCCTTATAGAAACTAGTCTCCACTATAGTGGATTCCATATTTGCTATAGGCTGATAGCCGGGTGTTAAGCCGTACTATCATGTGAGTTGTATTGAGCTCGAAGCTCGTAACTCGAGTATGGTTTTTGTGGAACCAATCTATCCAAGTAGTTAATACTAATCGGAGGTAGTGTCCTGCTATTGTAGTGACCCATTAGATGACTGAGGAGTCATGTGAAGTCTGGATAAAATACAAAGTCTTTGTTTCTTATGAACTTCAAACTTTATTAATATCCGACTAGTAGTTACAATTGCCCTGGGTCAGATTTGTAGCGTAGTCCTTAAGTATGGAATTTCTTCAAGTGTTCGATATTCCATGAATTTGGCAGTGGAGAACCATCTTCAGTGACTAGCTCAAATGACCCGGGTCTTGTTACTTTGGATACAATATAAGGACCCTCCCATGGACTCATGAGCTTGTGGCGTCCCGTAGTGTTCTGTATCTTCTTTAGTACCATGTCGCCTACTTGAAAGGTACGGTGATGGACGTTTTTATCGTAGTACCGCCTCATCCCTTGAAGATATCTTGCAGACTGAAAAAGTGTGGCTAGTCGGGCTTCCTCTATGCTGTCAACTTCTAGTCGCCTGGTATCGTCAGCTTCACCTTCGTTGTACTGTTCTACCCTTGGGGAATTCCAGATTAAATCAGCCGGAAGAATTGCCTCAGTGCCATATACCAGAAAGAAAGGGGTGTGGCCTGTAGCCCGACTTCGTTGTGTTCGTAGCCCCCAGACTACCTTGGGCAGTTCCTCGACCCACTTGCCACCGTGATCTTTTAGGAGGTCGAAGAGTCTAGGTTTCAATCCTGCTAGGATCAGGGTGTTTGCTCGTTCCACTTGACCATTGGACTGTGGGTGGGCTACTGAGGCATAGTCTATCCTGATGCCACTATCACTAGCCCATGTCTTGAATTCGATTGCCGTGAAGGGTGACCCAAGATTAGTGATGATTCTGTGCGGCATTCCAAAGCGGTGAAAGATGCTCTGCATGAATTGTACTGACTTGGAGGCATTGAACTTGACCAAGGGCATGTACTCAATCCACTTTGTAAACTTGTCAATTGCGACGTATAAGTACTCGAATCTGCCTGGGGCACGCTTGAGAGGACCCACCATATCTAGCCCCCAACACGAGAAGGGCCATGACGGAGGAATACAGATTAGCTCATGTGCGGGTATATGCTGCTGTTTTGCAAAAAACTGGCATGACTGGCAGCGACGGACTAAGTCTTCTGCATCTTTTAAGGCTGAAGGCCAGTAATATCCTGACCTAAAGATTTTTCCGACTAGTGTCCTTGAGGCTGCGTGATTGCCACAACATCCAGAGTGGACTTCGTTCAAGATTTCTCTGCCTTCTTCTGGTGTAATACACTTGAGGAGGACTCCTGATGAAGTGCCACGTCGATATAGCTTATCCCCGACTAGTACATAATTCTTGCTACGCCTGGTGACTTGTTCTGCTTCAATCTTGTCACTTGGGAGTTTATGCTCTTTGAAGTAGTCAATGAATACTTGTGTCCAGTCGGGTGAGAGGGATAGAACTTGGTTGGAGGGTACCGGCTCGAACTCTTCCTTTTCTTGAATTGAAGGCTTGGATAACTCATGTACAAAGGTACTACTAGGAACCTGCACTCTGTCAGAACCCAATTTTGCAAGGATATCGGCTGCTACATTGAGGTCCCGAGTAATGTGAATGAGCTCCAGTCCTGCGAAATGTTTTTCTAGTTTGCGGACTTCAGCACAGTAGGCGTTCATTGTCTCCTTGGTGCAATCCCAATCTTTATTAACTTGGTGAATGACCACGGAGGAATCGCCGTAGACTAGTAGTCTCTTGATGCCTAGAGTAGCTGCTAGTTTGAGTCCGTGGAGTAGTGCTTCGTATTCTGCTTCATTGTTGGTAGCCGGCCACAATATTTGCAGAACATATTTGAGCTGTTCTCCTGCTGGAGATGCAAGAAGGACCCCGGCTCCTGCTCCTCCGAGTTTCAGGGACCCATCAAAATACATCTTCCAATGATCAGGAATAGCGTAGTCTTGGAGCTGCTGTATTTCTGTCCACTCAGCGATGAAATCAGCTAGAGCTTGTGACTTAATAGCTTTCCTGGGAGTGAATTTGATGTTGAGTGCCCCTAATTCAACTGCCCACTTAGAGATTCTACCGGTAGCATCACGATTGTGAAGAATTTCTCCTAGAGGAAAATCCGTGACGACCGTGATCTCATGAGCGTCAAAGTAGTGCCGCAGCTTCCTTGAGGATATGAGTAGTGCGTAGAGCAGTTTCTGTACTTGCGGGTATTTGACTTTGGAGTCGGAGAGTACCTCACTAATGTAGTAAACTGGTTGTTGAGTATTGTAGATATGCTTGTCGTCTTTGCGCTCCACCACAATTGCCGTGCTCACAACGTGTGTGGTAGCAGCAATGTACAGCAGCATCGGTTCTTTAGGCTCTGGCGGCGTTAGTATTGGGGAATTCGAGAGGTAGCTTTTGAGCTGGTCAAAAGCCTTGTCCGCCTCCTCTGTTCACTGGAATTTGTCGCCGGCTTTAAGCAATTTGAAGAAAGGTAGTCCCTTTTCTCCTAATCGTGAGATGAACCGGTTTAGTGCAGCCATGCACCCGGTGAGCTTCTGGACGTCCCTGACTGAGGCAGGTAGCTTCATGTTGATGATGGCTGAAATTTGCTTCTAACTGGCCTCGATACCTCGGTGACTAACAAGGAATCTGAGTAGCTGGCCTGAGGGTACTCCGAAGACGCATTTGGTTGGGTTAAGCCTCCATTGATAGGCACGTAATCGGTTGAAGGTTTCCTCCAGGTCTGAAATCAGGGTAGTCGGATCCTTTGTTTTTATGACGACGTCGTCGACATAAGCTTCTGCATTGCGGCCAATCTGATCACCCAGACAGTCTTGGATGGCTCGTTGATAAGTAGCCCCCGCATTCTTCAGTCCGAAGGACATTGTTTTGTAGCAGTATGCGCCGAAAGGAGTGATGAACGATGTCTTGGGTTGATCTTCTTCTTTGAGGGCAATTTGATGGTACCCAGAGTAGCAATCTAGAAAAGAGAGTAAGGCAGAGCCGGCGGTGGCATCAACTACTTGGTCTATCCTTGGCAATCCAAAAGGATCCTTTGGGCAGTGCCTGTTGAGGTCCGTGTAGTCGACACACATGCACCACTCGGCAGAGTTCTTCTTCTTGACTAGTACTGGATTGGCTAACCACTCGGGATGCAGGATTTCTCTGATGAACCCAGCCGCGAGTAGTTTAGCTATCTCCTTCTTGATTGCTTCCTTCTTTTCTGGCGAGAATCGTCGTAACCTTTGCTTGATAGGTCTTGAGCCTTCCTTTAGTTCCAATTTGTGCTCAGCCAAGTTCCTTGGGACCCCAGGCATGTCTACTGGTTTCCAAGCAAATATGTCTTTGTTTGCTCTAAGGAACTTGGTGAGCGCGAGTTCCTATTCTTCAGATAGGTGAGCACTGATAGCCGCTGTCTTGGATGGATCACCGGTTTCTAGGTCAATAGCTTTTGTGCAGACTTCTGCTGATGGTTGAATAGTACTTGCCTTCTTAGTTGGGATCTCTGAATCCTCAGGCTTGGTATTGTGCACCATCTGAGCGAGTTCTTGTACCTCCAGGGCGAGTTGAGCTTTTTCAGCGATTTGGACAGCCTCTGTGTCGCAATCAAATGAACGCTTCAGGTCGCCCCTGAAGGTTAAGATTCCTTTGGGACCCGACATCTTCAATAAGAGGTACGGGTAGTGGGGTACTGCCATAAACTTGGCGATGGCAGGTCGCCCGAATATGGCGTGATATGATGACTCGAAGTCCGCTACTTCGAAACTGATGTACTCCGTTCTGTAGTTAGCCGGAGTTCCAAAAGTGACAGGTAGTATGATCCTTCCGAGTGGTACAACTGCTTTTCCGGGTACTATTCTGTAGAAAGGGGCAGTTGATGGTGTGAGCTGAGTTGCAAGATCCAGGTTCATCTTCCTTAGGGTGCTTGCTGTTGACGGTCCTTAAACCCCTGTTTTACCGTCAACATTTGACCCTAAAGTCCACCAAAAAGGCATGAAATGTAGTCAAATAGGTTTCAAACTAACCGAATTCCACATGTCCATAGAATTTTATTTGAATGCAGGATTTGAGCCCAATTTGGACATTTTGACCCACCAGGAGACAAGCCCACTCGGCAGGGCCCAAATGGGCCTAAGAGGGGTGGCGCCCGCCACCCCTAGGTGGCGCCCGCCAGGCTCAAGTGGCGCCCGCCACTTGGGTTGGCCCAACTTCACCCCCTGCCACGTCACCGATCCGTGTGACCTCCCCAGGGCCAAATCTTGGCCCTTGGTCACTAGGTCGGTTTGATCGGAGGGCTCAGGACGAAATGACGCGGATCAAGGCCGGTGGGCGGTTACTCAGACATGCACCCGACCTCCAAACCGCCTCGGACAACCTCCTGGATGCCATTGATGCAGAGGCGGTTCATCCAACGGCCAGTGCACTGGCGGCCGCCAGTTACTTGTGGCGCCCGCCACCTGACCTAACCCTAGGTCGGGTGGCTGCCCACTATAAGTACCCCCCCTCACTTCTCAAGCTATAAATACCCCCCTGGAGGCACCTCTCCATTTGTACCATTCCAAGCAAAGCAACTCCAAGCAAGAGAAGTGAGAGTAGGTTAGAAGCTCAGAGAGCTTAGGCAAGTAGGTAGCTAGTTGAGCAAGGCATCTTCGCCCTCGCGGTAGCGCTGCTCAAGGCTTAGCTCAAGAGTAGAGGCGTGCGAGTGATCGGCTCTGGAGCTGGGAAGAGTCTTCCTTCATCTCCAGTTCAGGTTTTGCTCTTGTTACTCAAGCATTTTACTTTATTCTATTTTATCATTTCAAGTATTACTTTACTCTACTTATCAGTATTGAGTGCTATACTTGATTGATTGCTTGAGTGTCTAGCTATCCTACAGTTCAATTCACTTAGCCATAGTAGTTAATCTCTAGTGAGCTTAGTGTTTGATCTTTGCCAATAGGTTGCTTAGTTAGTTTAGTGTTTTTTCTTATTAAGTCAAGTGTTTGCTCTGACGTCCGCAAGGGTGTCTCTATTCTAGGCCAGGATAGAGATAGTTAGAATATAATTAGGCGTGGTGCTTAGTTATAGACTTACCTTCAGATACGGCTGGACCCCCGGATAGCTGTGGTAGCAAGCAGGTGGTGACAGCCCTGTGCGCCTTGAATTCTACCACGTAGTTGGCCCAGTTTAACAGTAAGGCTCGTTGTGCTAGCGTTCAACCTAAGTAAGTGGTAAAGGCTAGTACGCCTCGATACTTGACAAGATAGGATTAAAACTATTCTCAACCTAGTTGCTTATTGTCTTTTGCCTGCCCTGCTCGTCATTATCTTGCTTCGTAGTTATCTTGCTTAGTGGTTACCCAGGTTAGTTACCTAGTTATCCTTAGTTATCCTAGTTACCTTTAGTTATCCTACACCCTTTACCTATCTATCTATCCTCCTTACCTTAGCCATCCATTTCATCCTTACCTAGCCAGCCATACATTCTTTCTAGCCTTTCATCTTCCCTTCTCCCCTTTTCCTTTTCTCTTTTCTTCGACTCTCATCCCCTCCTTGACTCAACTCATCCACCACCCTAGCCTTCCCTTGGGATCAAATAAATTTACACTTGGTACTCCCAGGCGAAGTGCTACTACGATAGTTTTGTGCGCTTGCAGAATCTCCTCCTGGTAGATTGCATTCTCTCTAGCTAGCTCCTACTAGTGTCGGGATTGACAACCCCGCTTGGCATTAGTAGATAGCTGCTTTAGCTTCACTCCTTTAGGTATAGTGACTGGACTTGCTTCAAGCACTTCTGACACCGTTGCCGGGAATAGACTCCATAGTCTACTCTTAGTAACAACGTTAGCAAGTGCCAACAAGCATTTCTGGGCCATTACCGGGGATAGTGCCTAGCTCTATCTTTAGTGAAGTTAAGAACTACCAACAAGCATTTCTGGCGCCGTTGCCGGGGAAGGCAATCAGTGTATCGGTTGAGTCCGTGTCGAATTTATCCTCGCTTAAGCTCCCTCTTAGCGAATCCCATCCTAACCCATTCTTTCTTTCTTTGACTCTTCTTATCTTTTTCCTTCATCTTTTTCAACTTCTTTCTTTCTTATCTCGTTCTATCTTCGCGATGGCCAACAAAGCCATTCGTGAATTCTCTGCTCCTTCTGCCGCTAATATGGCGACGGGACCAGACGTGATCAATGCCAACCTCAATTTTGAGTTAAAACCGACTCTGATCACGATGGTCCAAGCTAGCCCGTTCTGTGGCAAGGCTCATGAGGATGCCAATGCTCACCTCCAACAGTTTTTGGAGATTTGCGGCACCTTCACCATTAAGGGGATAACCCAAGAAGCCATCCGTCTTCGTCTCTTTCCTTTCTCTTTGCTAGGAAAAGCGAAGCAATGGTTCTATACCGATCGCAACGCTGTAGACACATGGGACAAGTGTTCCAATGCTTTTCTCACCAAATTCTTTCCTATGGGCAAGATGAATGCTCTTCGCAACAAGATCTCCAGCTTTACGCAACAAGCCAAGGAACCTATCCCCGAGGCTTGGGAGAGGTTGCAAGAGTATATCGCTGCTTGTCCGCACCATGGTATGGAGGACTGGCTCTTGATCCAGAACTTCTACCATGGCCTGACCCCACTCTCTAGAAGCCATTTGGATGCCGCCGCCGGTGGTCCATTATTTTCTTTGAATGTTGAAGATGCTAAGGCTCTCATAGAGAAGATGGTGTCAAACCAAGGATGGAATGACGAGAGACTACAGCCCCGAAAGCGAGGTATGCATTCCCTTAAGGAAGCCGACATGATCGTGGCCAAGATGGACCTGCTGGCAAAGAAGCTGGACAGCTGTGAGAAGATGAACCAACAAGAGAGTGTCCAATCTCTGGAATCTTACATGACTTGCGAAGTCTGTGGAGAAACCGGACATTCTGGGAACTACTGCCCCGAGCTACATGAAGATTTGAACTTCATCAACAACAACAACGGTTTCCGTCAACCAAATCAAGGATGGAATCAGCACTTCAATTCTCAAGGTAACCATTCATTCCCTCGCTCTAATTTTCATAATTCTGATAATTTCTCGTTCTTAAAAGATTTAGTTTACTCACAAGGTAAAACTACTGAATTTTTGAATAAGAAATTAATGGCGAATGATAAAATTCTTGAGAATATAAATGCTAAATTGGAAGATTTCTCATCTGCTCTGAAAAATCAACTTAGCTTTAATAAGATGTTAGAAACCCAATTAGCTCAACTTGCTGCTATCATACCATCTTTTGAATCTGGCAAAATTCCTGCTAAACCTGACATGGAAACTGCTAATATGGTTGAAATTAAATATTTTAACTATTATGAAGATCAAACCATGACTATTAAAAAGGGTGATCCTGGTAGTCCCATAATTAGATGCTCAATCTTTGGTGAAGTCTTTAAAAATGCCATGTGTGATTTAGGATCGAGTGTGAACATTTTATCTAAAGATTTTTATGAAAACTCGTCCTTTCCACCCATGTCATCCACATCTGCCTATATTGTGCTAGCTGATCAATCCACTTGCTATGTAGAAGGAATAGTAAATGATTTACCTGTTCATATTAGAGGCTCCTATGTTCCTGCTGATTTCATAATACTAGATATGGGAAATAGGAAAGATGTGCCTTTAATTTTGGGTAGACCCTTCTTGAATACTATTAATGCTTGCATATATGTCGGGACTGGTAAAATTCATATGACATTAGGAGGGAGGAAGGAAATATTCTCCTTCTCCCGAGGTCCCGCATATGCCGCTAACATGCAGGTAGCAAAACCCGTTCATACCAAGAAGAGGCGCCCAGGAACAAGGTGGAACAGAAAGAAAGAACCACCTCCTCCTAAGTTGTGTGATTCACATAACAAAGAAGAGGTGCTAAAAGAAGAAGAACCAGATGGAGTACTAAGAGAAGAAGTGCCCAAGGAAGAAGATCCACCCGATAAGGATGAAACTCCATGGACCTAAGGTATGGTTTACTTTTAATTTTTATTTCCCTTCAATTTTCCCTTTTCGAATAAATAACATATGCCATGCATGCAACTAAAAAAAATCAGTTATCATTAGTTATATGCATAGGTATATGTTAACTTAGTTAGAATAATATCATAGGATAGTTTCCCTTTTCACAACATTAGATAGTTTCCCTTTTAATAAAAATGAGAACAAGAGCTCCGACTGAGAAGAAGAAGGCCTTTCACCAAGCAAGAAGCCAGCTTGGGGGAGACTCCCGCTCCAATAAGGTATGTCTCCAGCCTACCCTTTACATTCAGTTCTTAAATTCTATATTTCTTTGAATGTCATATGCTTGCCTAAGTATCCATTCCATGAATAATATTGATAAAATCTGCTTAAACAAGTTGAAACCTGAATAAGACTTGAAATATGTCATGCAAATGCTATTGCTATGGTTTGAATAACTGGTATTATCTAAGTTGTAGCTTTTGTGGGTTGCACATGCTTTAACTGAAATCATGCTTAGTGAGTAAAGTTAGTAAGAAACGGAGTAATTCTTTAAACTTGTTAAGGTGAAATCAGGACCTAATCTGGAGGATTTCTTTTAAAATTATGAAAAACCTTGCTAAAAGTGCCTCCTAGATTTTATCCCATCCCACCACCAGCCAAATATTTGCTAGTCATTAGTCAAAACCACATAGAGCTTTGTTTGTGTTGAGCTTTGTTAGACCTCATAGATCTTAGTAGAGAAGCTTATCATAACTTTTGAATCAAGATTCACGTACACCCACCATAAATTGCCTACTATCCACTCCGGAAGTTTGCAACCACCAAATAAATTGCTTATTCTCTACACCGGAGATATGCAATACCCTACCAAACATCCCATTGCTAGCCTTATGTTTACTCCTACACTGGGAATAAGCATTTCTCTCCCTTTCCTTATTCATTTCAAAAATCCTTTCCTATAGATAACCTGGGGAAATCTAGAGCTAAAAGAGAGAGAGAAAAAAAATGAGCAAAGTAGCTCAAGAAAGGACTATGTCCTGAAAAAAAATGAGCAAGGTAGCTCAAAAGAGGACTATGTCCTAAGAAAATGTGAGGACACATCTTTTGTCTACTCACTTTGTATCAAAAGAGAGAGAGAGAGAGAGGATTATCATTAGCTCTAGACCCCCAGGAATCGACTAGGAAGGATTATGAAATGTCTCTCCATACACTTCCACATAACCACACATGCACATCTTGATCAATTTTTATGATTTGCTGCTCCTTATGATCTGAGTGTCTAACTTAGCAATAAACATCAGGCAATTTGCTCATGGTTCTTAGCCTACCTATAGCTCCACATATCATTCTTTAGAAATAGGAAAGGCTACATTTTGGCCTAAGTGAGGATTTAAACACCATTGAGTGATTGAGTGATCTAGGAGGACTTAAGCAAGTTGTTATCTTTTGAAAACCTTGAAAAACCTCCAGACAAAATCCTAGTAACACCTAAGCAAGATAAAAGTTTCCTATCTACTGCTTTATTTCACTCTTGCATGTTTGAAGTGAAAAGCTATAAGCCCCACATTGCTATGATTCATGATATATGCTAAGTTATTTCTTACTATACAATATGCACTTGTATACATTTTAATTTTGCTATCTATCTCATGCTTAATGCTTAAACCGCATTGTTGCTCGAGGACGAGCAACAGGTTAGCTTGGGGGAGCTTGTTGACGGTCCTTAAACCCCTGTTTTACCGTTAACATTTGACCCTAAAGTCCACCAAAAAGGCATGAAATGTAGTCAAATAGGTTTCAAACTAACCGAATTCCACATGTCCATAGAATTTTATTTGAATGCAGGATTTGAGCCAAATTTGGACATTTTGACCCACCAGGAGACAAGCCCACTCGGCAGGGCCCAAATGGGCCTAAGAGGGGTGGCGCCCGCCAGGCTCAAGTGGCGCCCGCCACTTGGGTTGGCCCAACTTCACCCCCTGCCACGTCACCGATCCGTGTGACCTCCCCAGGGCCAAATCTTGGCCCTTGGTCACTAGGTCGGTTTGATCGGAGGGCTCAGGACGAAATGACGCGGATCAAGGCCGGTGGGCGGTTACTCAGACATGCACCCGACCTCCAAACCGCCTCGGACAACCTCCTGGATGCCATTGATGCAGAGGCGGTTCATCCAACGGCCAGTGCACTGGCGGCCGCCAGTTACTTGTGGCGCCCGCCACCTGACCTAACCCTAGGTCGGGTGGCTGCCCACTATAAGTACCCCCCTCACTTCTCAAGCTATAAATACCCCCCTGGAGGCACCTCTCCATTTGTACCATTCCAAGCAAAGCAACTCCAAGCAAGAGAAGTGAGAGTAGGTTAGAAGCTCAGAGAGCTTAGGCAAGTAGGTAGCTAGTTGAGCAAGGCATCTTCGCCCTCGCGGTAGCGCTGCTCAAGGCTTAGCTCAAGAGTAGAGGCGTGCGAGTGATCGGCTCTGGAGCTGGGAAGAGTCTTCCTTCATCTCCAGTTCAGGTTTTGCTCTTGTTACTCAAGCATTTTACTTTATTCTATTTTATCATTTCAAGTATTACTTTACTCTACTTATCAGTATTGAGTGCTATACTTGATTGATTGCTTGAGTGCCTAGCTATCCTACAGTTCAATTCACTTAGCCATAGTAGTTAATCTCTAGTGAGCTTAGTGTTTGATCTTTGCCAATAGGTTGCTTAGTTAGTTTAGTGTTTTTTATTATTAAGTCAAGTGTTTGCTCTGACGTCCGCAAGGGTGTCTCTATTCTAGGCCAGGATAGAGATAGTAAGAATATAATTAGGCGTGGTGCTTAGTTATAGACTTACCTTCAGATACGGCTGGACCCCCGGATAGCTGTGGTAGCAAGCAGGTGGTGACAGCCCTGTGCGCCTTGAATTCCACCACGTAGTTGGCCCAGTTTAACAGTAAGGCTCGTTGTGCTAGCGTTCAACCTAAGTAAGTGGTAAAGGCTAGTACGCCTCGATACTTGACAAGATAGGATTAAAACTATTCTCAACCTAGTTGCTTATTGTCTTTTGCCTGCCCTGCTCATCATTATCTTGCTTCGTAGTTATCTTGCTTAGTGGTTACCCAGGTTAGTTACCTAGTTATCCTTAGTTATCATAGTTACCTTTAGTTATCCTACACCCTTTACCTATCTATCTATCCTCCTTACCTTGCCATCCATTTCATCCTTACCTAGCCACCCATACATTCTTTCTAGCCTTTCATCTTCCCTTCTCCCCTTTTCCTTTTCTCTTTTCTTCGACTCTCATCCCCTCCTTGACTCAACTCATCCACCACCCTAGCCTTCCCTTGGGATCAAATAAATTGACACTTGGTACTCCCAGGCGAAGTGCTACTATGATAGTTTTGTGCGCTTGCAGAATCTCCTCCTGGTAGATTGCATTCTCTCTAGCTAGCTCCTACTAGTGTCAGGATTGACAACCCCGCTTGGCATTAGTAGATAGCTGCTTTAGCTTCACTCCTTTAGGTATAGTGACTGGACTTGCTTCAAGCACTTCTGACACCGTTGCCGGGAATAGACTCCATAGTCTACTCTTAGTAACAACGTTAGCAAGTGCCAACAAGCATTTCTGGGCCGTTACCGAGGATAGTGCCTAGCTCTATCTTTAGTGAAGTTAAGAACTACCAACACTTGCGATTATGACATTGAGTCCTGCCCCGCCATCAATGAGTACCCTTCCAAGTGTATAGCCTGCAACCGTCAGGTCCAAAACTAGCGGGTAGTGCCCTGCATTGGAGACACTAGTCCATTGATCAGCTCTGGAGAAGCTAATCGGATGTTCGGACCAGTCGAGGTACTTAGGCGTTGCTGGTTCGGTGGACATGATTTCTCGCAGGGAAAGCTTCTGGAGCCTCTTGCTGTTGCTGGTGGTCACACCCCCAAAGATGACGTTGATGGAACCTTTGGGGTGTTGGAAACCGCCGGCATCTTGTGGAGGGTCCTCAGCTGTCTTCTTGCCTTTATCTTTCTTGTTCTTATTGAAGTCAGGGTTCAAACCTCGCTCCTTGAGCTGTCGGCAGTGCCTTGCTAGATGTCCACTCTTTGGGTGGAAGGGGCAAGGCCCATCGAGTAAGTCATCTAAGGTGTAGGGCTTGTTTCCTTTCTTCTGAGGTTCCATGGCAGCAATAGTATTGTCCCCTGCTCTCTTCCGGGTGCTTTGTTGTGGTGCCTGTTTACCTCTCTGATTGTTCCCTCGATCACCCTGCGTGTTCCTATCGGGAAAGCGCTCCTGTGTGCGTTCCTCTATTGCCATCATGGAGTTTACAACCCGATGGAATTCGTCAGCGGTGGTCGGGTCCTGCTTGATGAAATCTTTGTAATTGTACCTTTCGCAAATGCCATTGCCGAAGAGGTCAATTACTTCTCTATCTGTAATGTCGGAAACTGTAGAGCGGATTTCTGAGAATCGCCTATAGTACTCCCGCATTGATTCATTTTTCTGCTGCTTGCAGGTTCGTAGCTTAGTCCGGGGATCCGATCTCTCTGGGACGCCAACAAAGTTTTCAACGAAGATACGATGTAGTTGTTCCTAGGAGTCGATGGACTCGGGCCTAAGTCTGTCGAACCAAGCAAGCGGCATTGTCTCTAGAGCCATTGGGAGATAGAGTGCTTTGACGTCATTGCTTCCTCCGGCTAACTCGACTGCTTGAGCGTACAGCCTGAGCCACCGTTTGGGTTCTGTCTTCCCGTCGTACTTTGAGTAGTTCCCAGGTTTGAATTTTCGCGGGAACGAGACTGCTCGAAGCCGTTGGGAAAAGCAGGGGAAACGATCGACCGCATCGGATGCCGTGACTATGACTCCTCTGTATGAAGATTCAGCTCCTCCTTCAGCTTGATCGGGTACTCGGTTGCCTAGACGGCTCCTTGCTGGGATATGACCGAGTCGTTCTTGAACCGGCCGCCTCTGGCTCGGATGGGATGAAGCCTGCTCATCAGCTAGGGAGTCGAGATTCCGTCCCCGTAGTTGGAGTGCAGTGGTTTGAAGCATGACCAGCCGTCGCTCTTCATCGGGGGTGCGATTGGTCTTGGCTCCCATCTCCGTAGCTAGAGCTAGTATGTTTTGATAGGGAGTCTGGAAGACTTTGTGGCCGGCGGCCCTCATGAACTCAGGTTCAAGGTTGCAGGAGCAATCAAGGCGCCGTCTGTTGAGATCATCCTGGGAATGGTTGTCTTCAGTGCGAGCTTGACGCTCCGCCTCTGCTTCCAGACGTCTCTGGGTGTTATACTCTTCTAATTGTGCATGGTAGCGGTCTACAGCTTCCTTGCGGTGAGTTGCTCGCCTCCTACGGGCTTCTTTTGCTTGATTTTTGTGGATTCTTTCGGCCTTCGAGGACTCGATTTCTCCGAGCCCTTCAGGGTCGTTGTCAGAGATCATACTCAGGGTTTCGTCGTCTTGAAAGACATCTGGTGGGGTTGGTGGTCGCAGAGATGACTGATGCCCCGCCATGAAGACTTCACAGTTGTAACCTTGGTGTGATCCTGGTGTCACAGACTCCAGGGTAGAAGTGCTGGAGATTAGTTCCGTTGAGGTGTCACGTTCCTCAAGAGGGAGCTGATGTCCGTGCTGATACAGAAGTTGCCGGTCAATTGTGCTAATCAGTCTAGCCGGGGCAGGCTGGATTGGCCAATGGACGATGTTACCCTCCTTGGTAGAGCTGAAAACGAGTCCTTGTTAGGCTCCTGTCAAAGGTATCTGCTGAGACTCTTTGAATTTTGCTCCGACCAGGTCTTGTAAGCTTCCAGTAGCGTTCCGCAGGCCAAAGGAGATGCCATGTATGGGATCCGGGTCCTTCTCTTCATAGATTGAGTCCGAGTAGGAGTCGGATGCCTTTGGACTGTCTTCCAGATGTTGCAGTTCTTGAATCTGTAGTTTTGCCAGGTGCTGGGCGAGGAGTTCTGCCTTTGGCATGGCTTGCGGCTTCAGTTCAGTGTCGAGTCGGCTGTGAAGCCTTCCTTGATCATCTGCGATGCAAGTCCATGAGCCAAAAACGAAAATTGATCTCGCCGAGAACATGTTGTCGCGGTTCGCCGGGCTCTTGATCGTCGAATCGCCAAAAGCCCCTACCTGGCGCGCCAGCTGTCGGTGTTTGTTAACCGGCAACTAGTCTTGAGTAATCTCAGGACTATTTGTTCGGTGGGGATCGGTGTTCGTAGGACCCGGCGATTACATAGAGACAGCGATTTATACTGGTTCAGGCCGCTGAATAGCGTAATACCTTACGTCCAGTGCGGCGTGTGCCTTGTGTATGATTGTTATTGAGTATTCGATGATCTAGGACTTGTACCTGGGTCCCCTTATATATCTGGGTAATCTACGGTACAGTCCGAGTCCTAGCTGGTTACAGAGGAAGAGTCCTATTCTATTTACAAGACTTCTCTTAACAACTCGGCTAAGTTACAAAATGGAGTCCTAATACAAGTACACTACGTATCAAGTCTTCGGATCTCCTACGCCGTCCGGGATTAGTCGGAGTAATCAACTTATAATGATATCTCTGACATCCTGATCCGTCAACGATCGTCAATGCTGCCGATCATCTGTTGAGGTGGGTGTTGGCGCTGAATGTGTCGTGGCGCCTCCCGAGCAGAGGTGATCTCCCCCTCAACAGCAGCCGGTGCCTCCCCGGGTACAAAAGGTACCGCTCGGGGTGACGGATCCCATGGCCCCCAAGTTGAAGAAGAAGGATCGGGGTCGTGAGTCGTAGTAGAAGCCGCTCCTTGCGGCACAACAGGTGGAGGGGGTGCTGGATCATCTATACCTTCAGCACCCTCGTCCTCGTCATCAAAAAGAGGCTCACCAACCTCATGATCACCTGCACGCTCAAAACGAGAAGAAGGACAAACCATGGTCTCGTCGAAGGTGACATCGGATGTCTCCATGACTCGGTTAGTATCAAGGTTAAGTACACGATAAGCTCGAGTGTGAGTGCCATAACCCAAAAATACACCGTCAGAATAACGAGACTCAAATTTGTCCAGGTTGCCTTTCTTCAATATAAAACAGTGGCAACCAAAAACTCTAAAGTAACTCACTTTGGGTTATCTTCCAAAACACAACTCATAAGATGTCTTTTTCAAGAAAGCTCGGAGGAAAATGCGATTGGAAATATAGCATGCAGTGTTCATAGCTTCGGCCCAAAAACGCCTAGGAGTCCTATGCTCATCGAGCATCGTCCTGGCCATCTCAACAAGGGTCCGATTCTTCCTCTCTACAACACCATTCTGTGGCGGTGTGTAGGGGGAAGAAAATTGATGCTCCAATCACAAAGAGTCACAAAACTTCTCAAAATCCGAATTCTTGAATTCGGAACCATTACCACTACGAATAGCTCGCATCGAGTTCATAGGGAACTTGTTCTGAAGACACAAAATCAGATTGCGAGCAAAAGAGAAAGTCTCAGTCTTCTCAGTCAAAAAGAAGACCCACGAATATCTCGAAAAATCATCGACAACAACAAGCACGTACCACTTCCCTCCAACTGAGCTCACCCGAGCCGGACCAACAAGGTCCATGTGTAAAAGCTCTCCATGGTGCGAAGTCATGACCTAAGTCACTGGATGGTGGGGAGCGACAACCATCTTCCCATGTCTATAGGAATGGCAAACAAGGTCCTTCTCCATGGACAACTTGGGCAATCCTCGGATTAGGCAAAGTGAGCTAAGCCTTGCAAGCAAGTCGAAGCTCAGGTGACCGATTCTCCTATGCCACTTCCAAAGATCAGAGGAGGAAGGACCAGCCACAAGACAGCGAGAAAATCCAAACGACTCTGAGAAATTCGCACGAAAGACTTTCCCAAAGGGCGAAATCAAACATACAAGATTGCCCTGAGGATCTAAAATACGACTGAGATTCGGTTTAAAATGAATCGCATAGTCATCATCAAAAAGTTGCGAAACAGAAAGAAGGTTAAAATGCAAGTTAGAAATAAGAACAACATCACGCAACACAAAGTGCTCATTAACTCGCACCGACCCATGAGACAACACTTTACCTTTACTATTGTCGCCGAAGGTGATAAACTCCTTTCCGGCAACAGGACTAAGACTGGAGAACCACTTGGCGTTTCCGGTCATGTGTCTCGAGCAACCGGAATCCACCAACCAAATGTCCTCCAATCGTTTTACCTACATCAATAAAAAGACATAGGGTGAGCATACGGTCCAACACTGGGGTGAGTAAAATAGGAAGAATACCAGTGTTGGGCCGACTGCTCAAAAGAACGGTCAGTATAAAAACCATTCCTAGCACGCCTATGGGGAAAGCGATCACCACGCACAGGAAAACGTGGTCCGTTAAGGAAAGAGCGTCCATCGCGATAGTCAAAACACGGTGGAGAGTAACGCTCAACAAAGCCACCGCCATGGGGTCCGTATCCTGCAAAGTCAGGACCCCATTGGGCAACGCCTCCCTGACGCCTAGGACCTTGAGGTACCGCACCTCTAGGCCTAGCAGCTCTCCTCTGAACATTCGGCACATGCACATCATGGAAAGGATGGTACATGTCCGCATTGTCCATCTCCCTGGCACGACGCTCCTCTCTCTTGCGCCTAAAGCAGAACTCACTCAAGTGTCCATCTCTCCCACAGTGCTCACAATGGTACCTCACCGCTCTCATAGGGGGTTGTTGGTACTCACGGTAGTGGGCGTGGATCATCTTGCCCTTCTGTGGCATAAGCTCCTCTTGGATGGGTGGCATTGTGTCTAGCTTGTTCTTGAGGTGGTTTGGTTTGGGATGCCACACTTGTTTCTTGGGTGGAGCTTTTGGAGGTTCCTCAAACACTCCATCCTTGGTGTTAGGCTTAAGAGGCTCTTTGGGTGGAAGATTGGTAAGTTTAGGAATAGTGGTGGAGTTGGGTTTCTCACTTGGGTTTAGACCACTCGACTCCCCAATCTTCCCAAAAGCAGAGATATCAACACCCTGAGCAAAACCAACACTTGGACCTCCAGCAGAGGTGCGATCATCATCCCAAGCTGCGGCTCATTGCAAGACACCCATGACAAGATGGTCCGAAGGTATGTGTTTTCTTCCTCGGTTTGCATCGTGCCATGCTTTACATTAGCAATCTCCATCTCCAAACCCTCGCACAAAGCACACCTAGCCACACAAGTGCTACCCGAGCTGGCCTTCTCAAGAAACTCAATCTTGGAATTCTTCTCTGCCAACTCGGTTTGCAAGCCTGCACAAGACTTGCACGCACCCAACAACACAGGTCTAGCCCGGAGCTCATCCACCTCTCCTACCAAAGCAGCATACTTACTCCTCAAAGTGAGAAGGTCAGTCATGTGCTTGGTGCACATCTCACACTCGGCCTCCTCAGACACGACCACGGTGGACCTAGCAAACTCAAGCTCCTTCACTGTATCCTCCCACTTCTGCCTAAACTCCTTGCGCTCTCTAGCTGCACGCCTAAGCAACTTATCCTGACTAAGCAAAGCGGCAGTGAGCTTATCAACTTTAGCAGAAAGTTCCTCGGGAGTTTGAGATACCTGTGAGGAGTCATCGTCATCGTCCTAAGGGATCTCCTCCAGCTTGCCGTCGACCTCATCACCAAGGGCCATGGTGCAGAAGCCCTCGTCGTCGGCGAAGAAGCAGAGGCCGTTCAGCTTGTCCTCGATCCTCTTCCTCTTCTCGGACTCGTCATCGCTTGAGTGTGCGGAGTCGTCATCCGAGTCGTCGACGTCGCTGAGCGTGGCAAATAACGCACGCTGCTCAGCCTGGGCCTTCTCCAAGTACTTCTTCTTGATGTACTCCTTGTTGAAGCCGCCCTTCCGCTTCTGCTTCGCGGGGACGTACTTCTCCTTGCGCTTCCCGGAGTTGTACTTGTGCCCATGATCGCCCTTCCTAGATTGCTTGTTCTTCTTGGGACAGTTGGCGATGAAGTGGTCGGGGTCGCCGCACTCAAAGCATCCTCCTCCGCGGCGACGGTTCATGCGGTTGTTGTGAAACCACGAGAACCGGTTGGCAAGCAAAGCCAGCTCATCATCCCCCAAGAACTCCAGCTGCTCCTCTGTGACAGAAAGAAGTGAAGAGAGTGCAAATCCTCCAGAGGGGTTAGCAGAAGAGCCAGAAACCAAAGCCATAGTCGAGCCAAAAGGATTTTCATACGAAGCTCTCGACATGGCGTCAATCTGACTAGACTTGAGCTTATTGAAGAGCTCGTCGCATTTGAGGGTCTCATAGTTGGACGATTCGATGATCACCTGGACCTTTGAGTCCCACACCGACCGATCGAGAGTATGCAAAAGCTTCAAAGCTCTCTCATGATCGTCGAAAGGCAACAGCTCCTTGTTCGCTCTCATCTTGTTGACAATAACCTGAAAGCGAGCGAATAAACTTTCTATGCTCTCGCCAGGCATGTGTCAAAAGTTCTCATACTCCCGCTTGTGTGACTCGTAGAGATGGGATTTGACTTGAGTGGTTCCCTCATGGAAGCGCATGAGAGTCGCCCAAATCTCACGAGCCGTGGGGAGGTGAGAAACACGATCAAACTCGGACATGCTCAAATAGGAGAAAAGAGCGTTACGCGCTCGGCTATTGGCATCGTGCTCATCTATCTGAAGCTGAGAGACACGAGCAGCCAAGACGACGTAATCCTCTTTGTTGCAAATCTCCCAAACAGAGGCACCCATGCTCTGAAGATAGGCCGACATACGTATCTTCCAATACGCATAGTTCGTCCCATCGAAAAACGGCGGTTTGCCCACGCCGCGATCCATGTCGCCTTCTGTGGATCTGGAACCGGCTAAGGTGGAAGATCCTTAACCTGCTCCGATACCAACTGAAGGACCGAAGGTGCTACCAGAAAGCGACCAGAGGGGGGTGAATGGGAGCTTCAAAATTTCCTACTGGAAACTTGTCGCCACTGTCCCAAGAATCAACCCCAAGAGCAAACCTAGAGCTCGCAAGTGTCCATGACCCTAGATGTAGGGTGGATGCTTCCAAGAAGCACAGCGAGACACTACACGACTCTAGAAACCCAACGCAAAAACCGGAAATGAAAACCGACAATGACTGAGCGAACTGCGGACGAAACAGCGTAGGACAGTACTGACCGGACTCTGCCTGCGTCCGGTCGGTGACCACCGGACGCGTCCGGTCGTCTAAAATCCAATTTGGGACCTTACTGTTTGTGACCGGACTCTCAGAGAAGGAGCGTCCAGTCGAAGTGCCCAGCGTCCGGTCAAGAGAAAAACACCCGATGAACAATGTCAAGAGCGAGTCCGGTCTCTGATCAAGGAGAGCGTCCGGTCAGATACAAAAACTCTACACGTGGCATTCAACCACGAGACGCGTCCGGTCAGCCCGATGACTGCGTCCGGTCACCCCGACATCCCTCTGTTCGTCCACCGATTCGATTCAAACTCTCCAAAAACGAAACCTCTAGGGTTCAAACTTGGAGAGATGAGTCACAAGGAGGATAGTGAGCTATCTCTAAGGGATCATGGCTCGAACCTATCTCCAAATCGATGAATCGAAGAATTTTGGGGAAAAGGGAGACAAAACCGATCCAAAAGGAAAATCGATCGATCTACTAGCTCGTGAGGTTAGAGATGAATTCCTTCGGTGGAAAGAAGTGCCTCACGATCTAGAACAACTTGGTTCAAACGAATTTGCAAGAGACGCACTGAGTTGAGAGATCGATCAACGGGAAAAACGTGGAGAAAAGCAATTCGCGAAGAACACGAACAAAACACGAATCACAACCACGAATTTGCAGCCGTGTGGCTACCACACGCTACAATAGTGAGATTACGGTCTCACTTCCTCAAAATCTCACGAACACAGAGGTATTGTTCTCTTCTCTATGGATCTCAGTTCGCTATAGCAAGGAATGGGAGAGCAGGAGACCCTAGAAGCAAAAGAGCAAATGAATGAGATAGTTTGGGAGGTGGGTGTCTCCCCCTACTTATCCTAATTCTAATTCCCACTCTACCCCTAAGTATTTACAGAGTGACCCAGCCAAACCCTAAGGCTATCCTGGACCAACCCGAAGATGATGTTGATCCGACGGCCACGCCCGCACAACTGGTAGCGTTGCCTCGACGCAACCTCACCGATTCCTGCCACGTGCCGCCCTCGCTCCGCTTATCCTTTTCCCGGACTCCACCCCCAGTTTTGTGGCCGAAACCAGGAAACCAGGCCTTCAAGTCCACCCCCCAGTTTTGTGGCCCAAACCAGGAAACCAGCCGCCCATCGCTTGAGTTTTGTGGCCCAAACTCAGAAACCCGCCAGTGCCCAGGTTTTGAGGCCCAAACCTAGAAACCGTCCTCAGCCCGAGTTTTGTGGCCCAAACTCGGCAAACCCGTAGCACCCAGGTTTTGTGGCCCAAACCTGGAAACCGTCCACCCGGTGGTTTTTCTGTGGCTTACCCACCAAACCGGAGCTGTAGAGGGGATGCACCGCCCGTGCACCCCGTCCACCGACACGTGTCCCCAGGTCCTCGACCCGAGCAACACCGTGCCCCGCAAGTCTCCGCTCGTCGCTGTCCCAGGCTGTCAGCCACCACAGCTGATCCTCAGGCCACCGGTCCCTCAGTCCAAGCCTCATGTCCGCCCTTCACCGCTCCCAGTCCATCGGCACGACACGTCTCTACTTGACCTTCACCTTGCCCTCGATCACTGTCTACGTGCTCGACACCTGCACAACACAAGCCAAAGAACATGCGATCAAACCCGTTGACAATCACTCATCACTCGAGACTCAGCATACACCCATGTATCCGCAGAGAGTGGCCCAGAACTGGCATATGATCTCCTGATTGTAACTCCACTCACTAGAAACCAGCCCCAGAATTCTCCGATCCTCCAGCCTCAGCACTAGAGCATCAATCTCTTCTGAATCCTTGTTTGTCAGGGAGCGTATAGCCAGCCGCTTGTGCTCAAAGAGGGGAGGATGTCCCTTAGCACAGAATCCCTTCCAGCAGACAGACACATAATAGTCCTGCTGAAAGCGGGACCAGAACCGCCTGTCCACTGAGTCATCCCTGATGAAGTTGTAAGGGTTCTCCAGCCTCTGAGCCCTCAACAAATTTGCCCGCTTCCTGTCAGAATAATCCATGACATTGCTAGGGTAAGCGGGCCTCATCATCAGCGCATCGGCCTCTCCATGCATATGAAACACCTGGTTGATCAGCAGCAGACCGGATGTTGGAGGGGACAGAGGTCCAACGCAAGGATCGATGGACCGACCCTCACGCTCTGCTCCAACGCCCAGAGCCACTCCTCCCACGATAACGTTGTGCAGACGCCTGGGAGGACCATTGACAGGAGGCCGAGGAGGCGGAGGAGCAGCATGACCACTGCCACCAGCATGACTGCTGCCACCTCCCCTGCCGCTGTCAACACTCCGACAACCCGCGAGGCCCCCGAACGAACGTCCATGGACCTGGCGAGTGAGGTCCTCGCTGCTCCCACCGGGCCGAGCACGACGCCCGGGATTGCGTCGCTGTGGTTCACCCGACTGCACACCACCTTGCTAAATCCCAACATACTCTTCCTCATCCTCGTCTCTAGCCGGACGAGCATCACGAGAGGTCCTCCGGCTATGCAACATCTAGAAAAAGATTACATAGACGGGTATGAGACAAAGGTGATAGAAAGACTACTTCAAAGGATGTAGCAAAGACAACGATCGAAATCGGGGAAGAAAACTGCTCACTGCGCGCCGTCGGTACTACCCCCCGTAATGGTCGGTACTACCGACCGCACTGCAGTGTGCGGTTTCCTTCGATCCAATCACACAAATTGCCCATAAACTTGCAAACTTTACATCCTAGAAGCATCTACACATTAGAGGAAACAATCCTACCAAAGGAATCAACCTAGAACAAGGTACATTGAGAGATCGGGCAAGAACACCCTGGTACTTTGCTACTTGTGAAGAAGAGGCCGAAAACCAATGGAGGAAGAACTTCCAGGCTTCACGAACACCACCAAGACGATCTCCACACTCCAAGGCACCTTCCCACCGAATGGATTTGGATTTGAGTGGAGGAGAAGGGCGATCGAGAGAGAGCTAGAAAGCGGCTAAGAACACGGGCAAAAGGACGGCGACGACGACTATGAAAGGGATTGGCTAGATAGGGTAAAACGACCTTTCACCGCGGCTATATATACCAGGGTAAACCTTGGTCGGTACTACCGCCCATAGGGGTCGGTACTACCAACGGTCGGTACTACCGACCCTTATGGCGGTACTACCGACCGTTCACTTCTAGAACGGACAGAGAGCTATTCTAGGAGAACTTTGTGTGGTATACTACACACACTCCAAACATGTCCAGATTTCATACAAGCAGTTCATAACTATGGACACAAGTGAAGCATGCAAAATAGATTTTGAAATCACACACAATATTTGTCAAAACATTTGTCTAGGTCTCTAGGTGAAAACAAATATGTGCAAGACATCAAGCCACGTTACGAGAATCAATGATATTTAGTTCACTCCTCAAAGCACAAAATCTTGACTCATCTAAAGGCTTTGTGAAGATATCGACTAGTTGCTTTTCGGTGCTCACATGACGTAATGCGATATCTCCTTTGGCTTCGTGGTCTCTCAAGAAATGGTGTCGGATGTCTATGTGTTTTGTGCGAGAATGGTTTACGGGATTGTTTGCTAGTTTGATAGCACTCTCATTGTCACACAAAAGTGGAATTTTGGTTTCCTCACATTCGAAATCTTTTAGTGTTTGCTTCATCCAAAGTAGTTGGGCACAGCATGCGCCGGCCGCCACATACTCAGCTTCGGCGGTGGATAGGGCAACACTATTTTGTTTCTTAGAACTCCAAGACACCAAGGACCTTCCAATAAATTGGCAAGTCCTGGTAGTGCTCTTCCGATCTACCTTGCAACCGGCATAGTCCGAATCGGAATAGCCAAGTAGATCGAAAGTGGAGCCCTTGGGATACCACAAGCCAAGATTCAGAGTGTGCACTAAGTATCGAAAAATTCTCTTAACAGCCATAATATGACATTCTTTCGGATTAGCTTGAAACTTTGCACACATGCACACACTAAGCATGATGTCGGGCCTAGATGCACAAAGGTAAAGCAATGAACCGATCATAGAGCGATATACCTTTTGGTCCACCGGCTTACCATCCACATTTAGATCAAGATGTCCATTGGTTGGCATGGGAGTCTTGATGGGTTTGGCCTTGTCCATCTCAAACTTCTTTAGCATGTCCTTTGTATACTTTGTTTGACTGATGGACGTGCCATCCTTGAGTTGCTTGATTTGGAATCCGAGAAAGTACTTCAATTCACCCATCATGGACATCTCGAACCTTTCAGTCATGATCCTACTAAATTCCTCACAAAAGGCCACATTAGTACTACCAAATATTATGTCATCGACATATATTTGGCACACAAAGATATCATTATCAACTTTGCGAGTAAATAAAGTAGGATCAGCCTTCCCTATCTCAAAACCCTTTTTGAGTAGGAAGTCCTTAAGGCAATCATACCAAGCTCTAGGGGCTTGCTTGAGCCCATAGAGCGCCTTGTCGAGCTTGTAGACGTGGTTGGGAAACTTGGGATCCTCAAAACCCGGTGGTTGCTCCACATATACCAATTCGAAGAGGGGGCCGTTGAGGAATGCACTTTTCACGTCCATTTGGTATAGCTTGAAATCATGGTGAGTAGCAAAGGCAAGTAATATGCGAATTGACTCAAGCCTAGCTACGGGTGCGTAGGTTTCCCCAAAATCCAAACCTTTGATTTGAGTGAAACCTTGAGCCACAAACCGTGCTTTGTTCCTTGTTACCACACCATGCTCGTCTTGTTTGTTGCGGAAGACCCATTTGGTTCCAATCACATTTTGCTTGAGCCTTTCCACCAAGGACCAAACTTCATTCCTGGTGAAGTTGTTCAGCTCTTCTTGTATAGCTATCACCCAGTCCGGATCATCAAGTGCTTCTTCCACCCTAAGAGGTTCCAAAGAGGAGACAAACAAGTAATGTTCACAAAAACTTGCTAAACGAGAGCGTGTCGTTACCCCACGCCGTATGCTCCCCAATATGTTCTCAACGGGATGATCCTGTTGAACTGTATGATGAACTCTTGGATGTGGCACAAGTGATCTCCTTTGGATGGGTCCATCTTCATATGTGTAGATGTCCCCATCATCTTGTCGGTCTTCATGTTGAGCTTGTGTTTGATCATCAACTTGATGTATCACTTGAACATCACTCACACTACCACCATTCGGAGTTGCGAAAGCTTCATCATGTGCATTTGGATGCACATGATGGACATGAGAATCTTGTGCAGTGTGCGATGGATCATCTTCATCATCTTGAATTTCAACGGGCCTCACATCACCGGTTGCAAGCTTCTTGATAGCTTCGGATGGAGGCACGTCATTACCTACAAGCTCATCATTGACTTGCTCTTTTTGAGAGCCGTCGGATTCATCAAAAGTAGAAAGCCTTCGTCTACCGTTAACTCAATAGTGCCAGTGGCATTATTGAATACATAGTAGCCGTGTTCGTTAGTACCATAACCAAGTAGAAAGCCTTCGTGTACCTTAGGTGCAAACTTTGAGCTTTTGGCCCTCTTGTTAAGTATGAAACACTTGCAGCCAAAGACTTTAAAGTAGTGCACCTTCGGTTTGTTACCAGTTAGAAGCTCATATGGCGTCTTGTCCCTTAGCTTGTGGAGGTAGAGGCGGTTGATCGCATGACATGCCGTGTTCATCGCCTCCGCCCAAAAGCCATGGGAAGTCTTGTACTCATCCAACATAGATCTTGCGGCTTCAACAAGAGTTCTATTCTTCCTTTCCACAACCCCATTTTGTTGTGGGGTATATGGAACGGAGAACTCATGCTTGATTCCTTCATCATCAAGATACTCTTCTATGTTGGTGTTCCTAAACTCGGTCCTGTTGTCACTTCTCACTTTCTTGATCTTGAGGTCAAACTCATTTTGAGCTCTTCTAGCAAACTTCTTGAAAATCCCTTGCGTTTCACTTTTATCTGCTAAAAAGAACACCCAAGTGAAGCGAGAATAGTCATCAACAATAACGAAACTGTATTTGTTACCACCGATGCTTTGGTAAGCAACGGGTCCGATGAGGTCCATATGCAATAGCTCCAATGGTCTTGTGGTTGATACGATGTTCTTTATTGGATGCGTTGCCCCAACTTGCTTTCCGGCTTGGCACGCATGGCAAATCCTATCTTTCTCAAAAGAAACATTGGTTAGTCCAAGGATGTGTCCTTCTCTTTGAAGTTGGGCCAAGTTCCTCATCCCAACATGAGCTAGCCGGCGATGCCAAAGCCAACCCATGCTAGATTTTGCCATTAAGCATGTCTTAGGTTCCACTTTACTAGTTGAGAAGTCAACTAAGTAAAGCTTTCCCTTTAACACACCTTTAAATGCAATAGAGGAATCCTTTCTTCTAGAGACGGTCACACCCTTATCCGTAAAGAGACAATCGTAACCCATCTCACAAAGTTGAGAAACGGATAACAAATTGTAACTCAACGAATGCACAAGTAAAACATTAGATATGGAATTGTCAGTTGAGATAGCAATTTTACCCAAACCAAGCACTTCTCCTTTTCCATTGTCACCAAACACAATGTTATTGCATGAATCGTTGCTTGGTTGGAAGGAGGTGAACATTTTTTTACCCCAGTCATATGATTGGTGCATCCACTATCCAACACCCAACTTGTTCCACCGGAGGCATATTGCTACAAAACAAGATTATGTTCTTGATTTAGGTACCCAAGTGAGATTGGGTCCTAGGGGGTTAGTCACATAAACTTTGGGCACCCAAACATTTCTCATGATCTCTCTCTTCTTGAGTGCACCAACATACTTAACGACAATCTTGCCGTTCTCTCCCCAACAACACAAGTAATCACATGTATAGCTTCTTGATATGGGCTTTTGTTGCTTGGGGGCCTCCACTTGCTTTTCCTTGTTGATCTTACCATTAGCAAGTGGAGCCTTTGGATTGGCAATCTTGTTGGCCTTGTTCATGAGGTCAAAGAGAGGAACCCCTTTGTTAAAGTTAACAAAAGGTACCCTATTGACCATCTTCCTTCCATTGACCTTGCCACCATACCTATTGTAGCCAATCCCATCCTTGATGGATGGATGTCTTGCGGTCTTGAGGATATCTTTTGGTTGTTGCACCTTACACTTGAAACCATTCCTCAAGATCATGTTCAACCTATGAATCTCCTTGTCTTTCTTCTCTAGCTCAACAAGGTTAGTTGCACGAGCATTTATATCAAGTTTATAGCATCTTTTGCAACCATTACTAGTTGAGGCATTAGAGCCATCGGAATCCTTAGGAGAGGTTGAAGAAGTGCTATTCCAAAGAGTGTTGTAGCTTAGTTCAAGAGTTTGATATTTATCTTGAAAGCTTGTGAGGCTTTCTTGAACCAAGCTAACCTCATTCTTTAGACTAGCAATCGAGTCATTGCTCGTGGAACACTCCTTAGCCAACTTCTTGTTAGAGTAATTGGCTAAAGATAGTTCCACGGTCAATTTCTCAACCTTCAATTTCTCCTCGGCAAGAGAGGCTTCCAATGCAAGGTTCTTTTCTCTTTCTTGAGAGATCAAGTCCCCTTGCAAAGCAAGACTCTCATTCCGACTCTCTAATTTAGTGAGCAATTTTAAGATTTTAGGTCCAACTTTCTTACAAAATTTTCTAATTATGCTAAGCTCAAATTCATCCACATCATCATCACTATATTCATCGCTAGAACAAGTAGGTGAGTTAGGTAATACCTTCTCATCCTTAGCCATGAAGCAAGAATGAGTGAAGTCATCCTCATCGTCGGAGAGGCTCTTGAACAAGCGTGATGAAGTGGTCGATGTGGCCATGTTGGAGAAGAGGCTTGGAGAAGAGGTCTTGTGTATGGCAATGTTGGCTGCTCCTTTCTCCTTCTCCTTGCCCTTGCTCTTCTCTTCATCACTTGAGTCATCTTCCAAGAACCATTCCTCACCAAGATGAGCTTCACCACCTCTTCTTCTTCTTTGCTTCTTGTCATCACTCTTGCTATACTTGTTCTTGTTCTTCTTTTGTGGACAATCGATAATGAAGTGATCATCCGCACCACACTCATAGCAATTCCTCTTCTTTGACTTCTTGAAGTATCCACCTTTGCCCTTTTTGTACATCTTCTTTCTCATGAATCTTCTAAAGTTCTTCACAAGAAGTGCCATCTCATCATCGGAGTCATCACTTCCTTCACTTGACGAGTCATTTTGAGCTTTGCTTCCTTCTTCTTGGTTAGCCTTGAGTGCCACCACCTTCTTGTTGCTTGCTTCTTGATCTTCTATAGCTTCATCATCCAAGACTTAATGATGCTTTATTTTGGCAAGCATCTCATGAGGTCCCATGCTCTCATAATTAGGTCTCTCCATGATGATTGATGCGTGTGTCTTGTTCTTCTTCCTATATGCTCTCAATAGCTTTCTTGCAGTTGAGTTGTCATCCCACTTTTTGTCTCCAAGAGCTCTAATCTTGTTGATCAAGGTCATGAATCTATCAAACATTTGTTGAGTGGTTTCACCACTCTTGATAGTGAAGTTCTCGATCTTTCCTTGAAGAAGCTCTATGTTGCACTTCCTCACACTTGCATCACCCTCATATGATATCCTGAGAGTGTCCCAAATCATCTTGACATTCTCCATTCCATGTACCTTGTTGCTTTCTTCGGGTTTAAGGCATGATAGAATTAATGATGCGGCTTGAACATTTTGTTGAAATTCAACCACATCATTGTTGGTGAACTCTTCGCCTTCAACATGACTTGGTCCATTCTCGACAATCTCCCAAACTCTTGCGGCAAGAAGGTGTAGCTTCATCTTGTGTGCCCAATCATTGTAGTTGATTCCATCAAAGGAAGGTGGTTTGCCTAGATTGACGCTAGGCAATTGAAGGACTTTGCTCATTTGGCTATAGTCAAAAGACATGCTAGAGAACTCCTTCTCCCTCTTGCCTTTCTCTTCATCTTCCTTTCTCTTATCTTGTTTAGGCATTAACGGATTTTCTCCACTTTCGGATGCTTCGCCTTTGCTGCCCATAGCTTGCCTCAAGCTCTCAATCTCATCTTTCATCATCTTCATTTGATATTCATATTTCTTTGCTTGATCTTCTAGCAATTGAGTAGAAACCCTCTTGACGATGTCATCAACTTGTTCTTGACTTAGGGTCGACATGATTCTCCCTCACGCGGTGAAGCGCTAACACAAGGGTTAGGCTCCGATACCAATTGAAAGGATCAAATCAACCTAGAGGGGGTGAATAGGTGATTTTTAACAATCTGAAACTTCACAAACTAAAGAATGTAGTTAGATAACAACCGGTGTTGCCAATTTGTTTGGGTAGGTACTACCGGGTGTGAAACACCGGTACTACCGACACAAACAAACGACACTACCGGGATCCTAAAGATGAACTACAAATCTGAAGTATGTGAGCTACGAATGTAATACGAGAATTTACCCCACTTCCCTAAGTATGATAGATAGCAAATCTACTCTCACCAAGCCTTGATTGCTCCCCTTGGTGTAGATCGAGCCTTCCCAACCTAAGATAGAGATAGGGAGAGGAAGAACATGAAGAACACAACAACAAACGTAATATGCAAAGTAGAGACAACAACAAGCACACGAGACACGCGATTTATCCCGAGGTTCGGCCAATCCACTAAGGAGTGCCTACGTCCTCGTTGTTGAGGTGACCACCAAGGTCGGAGTCTATTTCACCTCCTTGCCTCACTCAAGCAACCACAAAGGCTACTATAGTTTCTCCACTAGAAATCACAGGGGAAATACAAACGCTTCGGGGAGCCCTCACAAATAAATCAACACGGGCTACCATGAAGAACACCTAACCGGCTAGAGCTCAAAGAGCTCAAGAGTAATAGACACAAACAAAGCCGGCTAGATGGAAACCAAGTGCTCATGTCATAGATCGAAGCTTCCCACTCTCTAATCTCACTTCCCTAGCTCAAATCTTGCAAGGGAATGAATCTAGGAGCAAAGGGGGAGAGAGAGGGGAGTAGTCAATGCTTGGAGGTTGTTTTGTCTGAAGTTAGGTCGCAATGAATGAAGTGAATGAGTGGGTAACAGTCAAAAGTGAAGTGGAGGGCTATAAATAGTCCCCCAGTCCCGAGGCTGGTCGGTAGTACCGACCACCCATGGTCGGTAGTACCGACCAGTCACTGACCGTCGCACAGATCTGGATCTGACCTAAAACCAGCTACCAGCCTCAGGTCGGTACCACCGAGGGTCATAGTACCGGCCTTATGGCAGTACTACCACCAGGCTAAAAAGGCTGCCAACAGAGAGCTCCGCAGAATGGAACATGGTCCCTTAGTTACTACCGACCAGGGTCGGTACCACCGAGGGTCGGTAGTACCGACTATATGGCGGTACTACCGCCAAATCAAAACTGAGCAAGTCCAGAGAGAGCCCTGCAAATCTGACTTTCTACCGGCTTGGGTCGGTACCACCGAGGGTCGGTAGTATCGACTATATGGCGGTACTACCGCCAAGCCATTTTAGAGCGCGAATAGAGAGGTCTGCAAAAACACCTTCCTACCGACCAGGGTCGGTAGTACCGACCATATGGCGGTACTACCGCCAAGTCAGTTTTGAGTCTATACAGAGAGGGTGTTAGAAAGGTCTGGATGCCCGGTACTACCGACAAGATGGCGGTACTACCGCCTGTTCAAAATGAGCTGGATCCAGAGAGCATTGCGCGCTGCAGCCATGGTTGGTACTACCGACCACCCTTGGTCGGTACTACCGACCACACAGATTTACCTCTATGTGTTCGTGATCGTGCGGTGACTCTCAAGCAAACTATAGTTAGTCGATTTGAGCACTTTTCTCCACATCTAGCCAACCTAATTTGTGACCCTCTTGATAGTCCGGCTTACCTATAACTCAAGTTTAAAATCAAAATTTTAATCCACCACTTGAGCTAGGTATCTTTTTGTCCAAATGTATCCAACGTGCTTTGTTCACGAGATTTCAACATTTCAAATCTTTCTAAGGACTAACACTTGCATACATGCTTTTATAAATCCGTTAGTCCCTAATTTGATTGTCATTAATTAGCCAAAACCCATATTGGGGGCGAATGCACTTACAAACTCCCCCTTTTTGGTAATTGATAACAACCAACTTAGGCTTACAACAATGATAGAAAGAATTAAAGCTTTTGAATTCCAAAATTTAGTTCAAGCTCCCCCTTAGTGTATGCTTTGGATATGAATTTCAAACCTTGACTTAAGCAAGGTTACATACACAAGAATAAGAGCTCCCCCTAAATTTTGCAATCCGTGGGGTGCCTAAGTGTGTGTGACAACATCATATATAACATTTGTGATGCATAAATAAGATGACATGGTGATTCACATAACAAAGTAATAAGAGAAAACGAATGGCTATGGAAGAAAGAAAAGGACTCAAATCACATAGCCATATCAAAAACAACAATCACCAACCATGACAGGAGCATAAAGATAGAGGATGAACCATACATGAATATAACAATAAGCACAAATGTTTTACAACCTCATCATATCACAAATAAAAGTAGCATCACCACACTTAGTTCTCATAGTTTTAACTCTCTCTCACGGGCTAACTATTACAACAAGATAAGCCTAACACTCCCCCTTTGGCATCAAATGCCAAAAAGGGTAGGCTACATAAGCATAAACAACTAATAGTAGCCACCTGGATAAGGACCGCCGAAGAGAGAAGAGTAAGCACTGGCACCAACATCTCCACTTGGAAACGACGACGAAGGGGCATCAGAAGGATCCAGCGGAGGAGAAGGGTCGCGGAAGCCACCACTCCCAGCTGGATCAGCGTCGGGGGCAGCAAAGCCCATGTAGGAGCCACCACCACCACCCTGGTACGATGAGGATCCACGAACATGTGACGGACCACCACCGTAGTCGGGGTAGAAGGGCGGAGGCTGGTACGAAGGCGGGTGCTGAAGAGGCTGATACATGTCGGAGGAGAAGATGCCGGCCTCGTCACCACCCTGCTGCTGCTGCTGGCCACCATCGTCATCGTCGTCATCACCATCATCATCTCTCCTGGGCTGAGCATCATACTCAGTGAAAGGGTCCGGGAAGGGTCGGAGCGGAGACCGTGGAGGAAGACCAAGGTGGTCATGCACCTCCTGCTGATGCCACTCATCGCGCTAGGCCTTGTAGCAAAACCACTGGAAGAACTTGCTGAGAGCGTAGCGAACACCGCCACTCCTACGCCTCTCACGACACGGAGGAGGAGCAGCAGCAGGAGGCACCTCCTCATGAGCCGGCTCCTGGCCATGAGCCTCGCCAGGAGCAGCTGCTGCAGGAACATCATCACCTTCATCTGCCTTTTCCTTGCCCATCCCCGTCGATGAGAACTGACGGACACTGTACTCTTTCAAAGTCCGGTCATACTCAAATGTGGCTCCAACCACATGCTCAATGATATGCATCAAGTATGGAGCAAATGGCAGGTCCTTGTGCGGGTCATTGTAGACGTCAAAAATCTTCTGCCATAAAAAGTGAGATATACTGAACCGCCCATCTGGCATAGAGAACCTGACAAGGACCTTAGGAGCATCATTCCGCAGGTTTGTGTTGTCTCCACTCTTGGGGTCCAAAGTGAGACGCATTAGATTGTTCAGGACAAAGTAGGCTGGCTTCAGCCCATTGACCTGAAAGTTCGCCACCTTCCCAGGCATATAGATCCCAGAGTTCTGCAGGTCAGAAGGGTACATACCATCTCCATACATCTCGGACAGCCTGGGAGCATTCCTGTCCGCACTGTCAAACCCCAACAATCTGGCAAATGTGACAAAGTCACATCTGTAGTGAACGCCCTAGGTCATCCAATGTAACACCTTGGCAGGCTGATCAATAAAGAGAGTGGCCCAGAACTGGCATATGATCTCCTGATTGTAACTCCGCTCACTAGAAACCAGCCCCAGAATTCTCCAATCCTCCAGCCTCTGCACTAGAGCATCAATCTCTTCTAAATCCTTGTTTGTCAGGGAGCGGATAGCTAGCCGCTTGTGCTCAAAGAGGGGAGGATGTCCCTTAGCACAGAATCCCTTCCAGCAGACAGACACGTAATAGTCCTGCTGAAAGCGGGACCAGAACCGCCTGTCCACTGAGTCATCCTTGATGAAGTTGTAAGGGTTCTCCAGCCTCTGAGCCCTCAACAAATTTGCCTGCTTCCTGTCAGAATAATCCATGACATTGCCAGGGTAAGCGGGCCTCACCATCAGCGCACCGGCCTCTTCATGCATATGAAACACCCGGTTGATCAGCAGCAGACCGGATGTTGGAGGGGACAGAGGTCCAACGCGAGGATCGATGGACCGACCCTCATGCTCTGCTCCAACGCCTAGAGCCACTCCTCCCACGATAACGCTGTGCAGACGCCCGGGAGGACCATTGACAGGAGGCGGAGGAGGCGGAGGAGCAGCATGACCACTGCCACCAGCATGACTGCTGCCACCTCCCCTGCCGCTGTCAACACTCCGACGACCGGCGAGGCCCCCGGATGAACGTCCACGGACCTGGCGAGTGAGGTCCTCGCTGCTCCCACCGGGCCGAGCACGACGCCCGAGATTGCGTCGTTGTGGCTCACCTGGCTACACACCACCTTGCTCCATCCCAACATACTCTTCCTCATCCTTGTCTCTAGCCGGACGAGCATCACGAGAGGTCCTCCGGCTATGCGACATCTAGAAAAAGATTACATAGACGGGTATGAGACAAAGGTGATAGAAAGACTACTTCAAAGGATGTAGCAAAGACGACGATCGAAATCGGGGAAGAAAATGCTCACTGCGCGCGGTCGGTACTACCGCCCGTAATGGTCGGTACTACCGACCGCACTGCAGCGTGCGGTTTCCTTCGATCCAATCACACAAATCGCCCATAAACTTGCAAACTTTACATCCTAGAAGCATCTACACATTAGAGGAAACAATCCTACCAAAGGAATCGACCTAGAACAAGGTACATTGAGTGATCGGGCAAGAACACCCTAGTACCTTGCTACTCGTGAAGAAGAGGCCGAAAAGCATTGGAGGAAGAACTTTCGGGCTTCACGAACACCACCAAGACGATCTCCACACTCCAAGGCACCTTCCCACCGAACGGATTTGGATTTGAGTGGAGGAGAAGGGAGATCGAGAGAGAGAGAGCTAGAAAGCGGCTAAGAACACGGGCAAAAGGACGGCGGCGACGGCTGTGAAAGGGATTGACTAGATAGGGTAAAACGACCTTTCACCGCGGCTATATATACCAGGGTAAACCCCGGTCGGTACTACCGCCCATAGGGGTCGGTACTACCGACAGTCGGTACTACCGACCCTTATGGCGGTACTACCGACCGTTCACTTCCAGAACGGACAGAGAGCTATTCTAGGAGAACTTTGTGTGGTATACTACACACACTCCAAACATGTCCAGATTTCATACAAGCAGTTCATAACTATGGACACAAGTGAAGCATGCAAAATAGATTTTGAAATCACACACAATATTTGTCAAAACATTTGTCTAGGTCTCTAGGTGAAAACAAATATGTGCAAGACATCAAGCCACATTACGAGAATCAATGATATTTAGTTCTGATGGAGCACCCGCGCAAGGGTATCGCTCCCCCTTGATCCGCGCAAGGATCAAATGCTCACTACGAGTTGATTCTTCGCCACTCCAGCCCGGTGAATCGCTCGCTACCGGTCACAACTTGGCTTGGGTCATCCACAAAGCCTTCGGATGATCACCAAGCTCTTCGATCGCCACCAAGTCGTCTAGGTGATGCCGATCACCAAGAGTAACAAGCAAGAACTCTCACTTGACCAACGCAAGGCTAATGAGATGGGTGGATGCACACTTGCTACTCTCTATTCACTAATGAGGTGTTTGCTCACTCTATTATCAAATCTCTCAACCTCACTAGGCCTCTTGCACTCACTTGCAATCACAATGTGTTTGACAACCTTTCAAATGAGGAAGAGAGACAGCATGAATGAGGGGGAGGCATATAAACCCATTCAAAAGACTCACCTAGATCAAGCTACCCATTCAAACCCCCCTTTATAGTACGACCAAAGATAAAACAAAGACCTATGCTACTCTAAGTGTCCTTCAACACCAAATGACACTTAGAACTAGCCTATCACCGTCTTCGTCGTCCATCCTTTGAAAACCAAATGAATTCCCTCAATAAGGGGACATGAATACCATAGTGCCCTCACGATCATCATTACCATGACCTAACTCAACTGTTTCTGCAAAACATACGTTAGTCTTAGTAATTTACCATTGTCATCCAATCACCAAAACCCACTGGGGGCCTAGATGCTCACAATCTCACCCTTTTTGGTGATTGATGACAACCTCAAGTATGTTTGAAAGAGAGGTGAGGTTTTCAATTACTTGGTTTATATAAGCATGTGACAATAAGATCAAAAGGGTTAGGCATGCTTATCCAAACCAAGTCCACATAAGTACTCAACATATAAGAATTAACACAAGTACTTATGAACAAGCTCATTTATCGGAGTATAAGTGCGGAAGCAAAGTAAATGAGCATAAACAAGTGACATGTAATATATAACAGGTGAAGCATAACATGTCACAACCAAAAGACATACGCATATTGTACAAGTGCCAAAAGATAAACATGTATGCATATGAGTGCAAGGATCACACAAAAGAACCGAGACCCTCTCACAAGCTCCCCCTAAGTCTAACATACGCTCTCTCCCCCTTTGGCATCAAGGACCAAAACCTAAGGGTCGGAAGGCAGGACGAGAGCAGACGAGTCGGGCGACGAGGTACGCAGACGAGCCTCAAACTGAGCAAGGAGAGCATCCTCGTCAGACGACGAACTGTGAGTTAGCTGACCCTCGGACACTGGACATGGAGGTGAAGCAGTCTGGGTCTGCTCAGCTAACTCGGGAGCGGCCTCTGGCTCGGGAACCTCTGACTCTGGAGGAGGATCCACTGTACCTGTCTCTTCCACTGACACGGTCAATGAAGTCTCGGGTGCAGAACTGACAGGCAAGTTCTGACTCTGAGAGACCGGTGGCTCGGACGAAGCTACTGAGGAAGGAAGGGTCTCTGTGGTACCAGGAGCAGGAGCAGGAGCTAGAGCTAAGGTCACCAGCAAGTGAAACTCTGGCGGGTAGGCAGGCCGGTGAGCTTGCTGAACGAAGCCTCCAAACTCCTAGGGGTCACTAGAACCGACTCCGTCTGAGTAGGAGTAAAGCCCGAGCGAATCGGCGTGAACCCTGGCTGCAGCCCTGGCGCAGGCGAAGTGAACCACTATGGATACTGCGGAAAGGGCGAGACCGTCGACGAAGGAACTGTCGTGTAAAACGAGGTCGACGGTCCGGGCTGCTGCAGCTCAAACTGAGGTGGCTGTGGTAACTGCGGAATAGCCGCCATCCTCTCTATGAAAGAAAGAGTCTGAGTCTGAAGCTGAATCATCTGCTGCTGGAGAGCGTCCTAGCACTCCTGAGCCTGTGCTGCTGCCACTGCCTATGCCTCTGTGAGTCTAGCCTGCTCCTGAGCCTGACGGCGCTGCTCCTCAGCCTGGCGCTGAACCTCCTCAAAGAGCCTGGACTGCTGCTGCTCCATCCGAGAGAGTATGGCAAGAAGAGCTGGATCGGAGCCGACCATACGCAACGAGGAGGCCTCTGAGTCGTGAGCTGCCGGTGGATGCATCCTCGGAAGAGGAGCATAGTCATCGTCGGAGCTGTCAGTCAGGACCTCTATAAGGTTGGGGTCCTCAGCCTCTGCCTCAAGTCCTGCTAGCTCAGCCTCTGCCAACTAACGAACAGTCTCGTCCTGCTCTCCCTCTGTCTCATTGACAACTGCCCTCTAACACTGACGCCTGGGACGAGTGCCTAGACTAGCCCCGACGATCTGACGAGTGTCGTACACGGGGAACTCAGTCGGAGAGTGTGTAAGCTCTAGAAGCTGTGCCGGAATCATCTTCCTCATAATGACACAAATCCAGTGGACATAGGGAAGCTGCCAGTGACCCTTGAACCCCTCTGCAAGTGTGTCCTCCATCTCAGAAATAATCACATCCCAAATGTCAAACTCTAGCTGGGAGACTAGGTGGTGAACGAGCCAGATCTGAATACGAGTCAACCGCTCTCTATAGCCTGTCCTAGGTAGAATAGTATGCCTCATGACCTCGTTCACAAGACGGGCCATCGACGTCAAGTCACGAGGACGTCGACTGGACCCCTCTCCGAACGGCTCTCGGAAGCAGGCACAAACCAAATCTGCTGGCGAAATCTTGCCTGCATGAGGACGCCGAGGTGGCTCTGTCTCTCCATAGCACAATGTGTGAATCTTGGTTGCATAGGCTGTCAGACCAAGGTACTCTCTGGCGCGGGCACTGTAGAGCCTGTAGGATCTCCCCCTGAAAGCAAAGTGAAGAAACGTGTGATCTGGGGAGATCTACAGAGACGCGTAGAACTGCCGAACCCAATCCTCCACATACTGGCCACTCCATCCAAGTAGATCTGCCAAGCCTGGCAGGTAGGAAAGCATGGGACGAATGGCCTCTCCAGCAGCTGCAACTATAGTCTCGAGCGGGCAAACTCTGTGAGGTCGAATATGTACGCCGCTGTTGACATAAGCTGTATAGATATCCTCCTGAAGCACTGTATAGAAACCCTCGGAGGCCTGAGGGTGCCTGGCTGCTGGGAACCACTCCCTGTACGGAACCAAACGCAGGGCCTGCACCTGACGTGCTATCGCGAGCCACAGGTCCAAGTGCTCCACAGGTGGGGGTGCCTGTGGCCTCAGAGGGGGTCGACCACCCCGCCTCTGCCCCTCAGGTCTAGGAGAAACCTGAGTGTGAGTACAGTTGGACCTGCGTACTGGTTGCTGAGCTGGCTGACCCTGTGCCTGGGTCTCTATAGCTGTGCTGGGCTCCGGAGCTGAACCACCAGCTGAAGCTGCTGCGAGAGCTGAGGCTGCCTCTGACGGAAACCGAAAGTCCAGAGGGAGGACCTAAACTGGGTCGTCGAGAGAGTACTCCTCGCCGTGAACCCGGACCACTCCTCCCTCGGTCTGAAGCAAAGCCTGCACTTGCTGCTCTGTAAGCAGATCACGAACCCGCTGTCCACTCCGCTGACCACTGCCCTGACTGCCCTGCTCTGATGTCTAGTCGCGAATATGAAGATCGCCGACCTGACCATCCTGCTCTGCTCTCTCGGCTGCCCATGCTGCTGCGAGAGCCATCTCTGAATCCTGATCAAGTCTCTTGCGCTTCTTGGTCAGTAGCTTCTACTTCCCCTTTGCCTTGCCACCAGAAGGAGGGCGAGGGGGAGGAGGATCGGCCCCGGGACCTCCGCTGACATTCTTGCAGCGAGCCATCGCTACAAGAAGAGAACCACTGCCAACTAAGAATCACTGAAAGCTGAGAACTGCCAACTGAGAATCACTGCAAGCTGAGACCAACTGCCGCTGACAAGACCACTGCCAAACAATCCACAGCCGCTGACAATCAAGAAACTGGACTGAACCTCAGAGGCTTGGCCTCATTCCGTATCCGCGAGCTTGGCCCCGGATTAAGCTAACACTATCACACGGCTCACTGAAACGGTCCTGACTCGCTGCAATAGATAGATAGGGATATACATAAGCATATATAAACTAGAGGTAAGAAGGCCCTATCGGAAGCAAAGCAAAGGAGAGAAAAAAAGAAGAGGCATGGCTTTGCTACCTGATGAGAAACGGGTTAAGAAGGATCTGCGCGAGAAAATAGCCAAGAAACGGGTTAAGAAGGCATTAACTTTGGTTTAGGCATTTCGACAAACACCTTGAGGGCAGGGTGGAGGGGAGAGGGAGAGCTCACTGTGGGGAGGGCTGCTGGCCGGAGGGACGCGCGCCGGGGTGGGAGAGCTGTCGAGGACGAACTCCGGCGAGGCAAGGGCAGGGACACGACCACCGGTGAGGAAACCGACGCACGGCCGAGGGCACCACCGCGGCTGGGCGCGCGCAAGCCACTGGCGTGGGCGCGTGGGCGGGAGGAGCGGCGGTGCTAGGCGGCGGGGGGAGGGGAGGTGCGGCGGCCGAGGTGGGGAGGGAGGTGGTGCGGCGGCGGAGGTGGGGAGGGATTTGGCGTGGCGGCGTGAGGACTCTCTGGCGCGGGCTCGGTCTTGGGCAAGATGAAGAGGGAGGACTGAACAAGCGGGCCTACGTGTCGGTTGAAAAAGTTATTGCGCCGTTTAAGTTGCGACCGGACGCACCTACAAGTGACCAGACGCTCATTGCTCAGCGTCCGATCCAACATAGAGAGCTCTAGAAACACACAACATGCGACCGGACGCGTCCTGTCCCACACGACCGGACGCACCCATGCGTCCGATCAGAACTCAGCTAACGACCGGACGCACGCTCCTTCACCTGACCGGACGCAATGATGACACTGTTCATCAGGGCATGAGATGCACTGACCGGACGCTCGGGCAGAGTCCGGTCATAGCGTCCGGTCACAGGTAAGGCCCTGATTCAACTCGATTTTTCGCGCCGACTTCTCCCAACTGAGTTCCAACTCAAATAAGATGCAAATAAACACCAGTTGGAACCTAGTGGAGTGACCTCTCTCAAACCCTCAAATTTTTCAAATATTTTGCCATAGGCTAATTTAGTTTTCTAGATAAAATAGGCAATAAAACCTGAGGAGACAACATGTGGCCACCAAAGCTAGGGGTCTCAACCATTAGGAGCCTCAAATGCTCCCCCTAGCGGTGGACGAACACAGTGGTTGCTCAAAGCTTAACCGAAAAGAAACGACAAAGAAACAAGCTTGCATATGCAATGCAATACAGAATTTGAATCTAGGTTGCTTGTCAAGTTTGCTCATGGGTAAGCTTCTTCACACGCTTTTTAGGGCGGTTATCTTAACCACGTCTGACAAGCCTATGTGCATAGTATAATTTAAACATGACATATGATAAAATGCACTGCAAAGACAACCCCCTTTCACCTTTTGACAAAGTTACTTAGATCAAGCACATTAAGCTCACATCGCAATCCACAAAGGGTATTCTCATCTAGGGGTTTTGTGAAGATATCCGCCAATTGATCTTCGGTTCTAACTCCCTCTAAGGATATGTCTTTCTTGGAAACATGGTCTCTAAGAAAGTGATGGCAAATATCTATGTGCTTTGTGCGAGAGTGTTGAACCGGGTTGTTAGCAAGCTTAACCACGCTCTAATTGTCACACAACAAAGGTACCCTTTCTAGAACTACACCATAGTCTAAAAGGGTTTGTTTCATATAAAGGATTTGTGCACAACAAGCACCCGGGGCTATGTATTCCGCCTCGGCGGTAGACAAGGCCACACTATTTTGCTTCTTTGAACTCCATGAGACTAGTGATCTCCCAAGCAAATGGCACCCTCCGGATGTGCTCTTTCTATCAATTTTGCAACCCGCGTAATCCGAATCGGAATACCCAACGAGTTGGAAGTTAGCTCCTTTGGGATACCAAAGGCCAATGCTTGAGGTGTGCTTTAGGTACCTAAGGATTCTCTTCACTGCTATGAGATGTGATTCCCTAGGGTCGGCTTGAAACCGAGCACACATGCACACACTAAACATGATGTCGGGCCTAGATGCGGTCAAGTATAACAAGCTACCAATCATAGAACAGAGAGTTTGATCAATCGTGTTACCTCCCTTATCTAGGTCGAGATGTCCATTTGTTGGCATTGGAGTCTTGATAGGCTTGCAATCATCCATATTGAAGCGATTGAGGAGGTCTTTTGTGTACTTCTCTTGAGATATGAAAGTCCTCTCCTTCAATTGCTTGACTTGGAAGCCTAGGAAGAATGTGAGCTCACCAATCATGGACATTTCAAACTCCTTCGACATCAAGTCACCAAATTCCTTGCAATAGGCTTCATTTGTTGACCCGAAGATGATGTCATCGACGTAGACTTGACAAATGAAGATCTCTCCATCAAGCTTCTTGGTGAATACTGTGGTGTCGACCTTCCCAATGGTGAAGCCCTTCTCAATGAGGAAGTCCCGGAGGCGCTCATACCACGCTCTAGGGGCTTGCTTGAGCCCATATAGCGCCTTGGACAACCTATAAACATGATTAGGATATCTAGGGTCTTCAAACCCGGGAGGTTGATCAACATAGACTAGTTCATTTATGAAGCCATTTAGAAATGCACTTTTCACATCCATTTGATATAATTTAATGTCATGATGTGATGCATATGCAAGGAGGATACGGATGGCTTCTAGTCTTGCAACCGGTGCAAAGGTCTCTCCAAAATCCAAACCTTCAACTTGAGAGAACCCCTTTGCCACTAGCCTTGCCTTGTTTCTAACAACCTTGCCTCGATCATCTTGCTTGTTCCTAAACACGAATTTTGTTCCAATGACTCTTGCGCCTTTTAGTCGTTCTTCAAGTGTCCAAACTTGATTGCGGGTGAAGTTGTTTAGTTCTTCATGCATGGCATTCACCCAATCCGGATCACTTAGAGCTTCATCTACAATGGTAGGCTCAACAAGAGAAACAAAGGAGTGATGTTATATAAATAAAGCAAGTTTTTGAGATCGAGTCATTACACCCCTTGTCAGACTCCCTATGATGAGATCTTGAGGATGAACTTGTAGTAGAGGAGTAGTCCTTCGATCAACCACTTGAGGGGCCACTTGTGGAGTATCAACATCTTGAGCTTGTACCACCATTTGATCATGGGAGACATGGGTGTCTTCATTTGGATCCCTCCCATCTTTGTCATCATCATGTGGTACATTGGATGAGGATGGCTTGTCAATGATTTGCACATCATCATCATCATCTTTAGGCTTGATGGCTCCAACCGGCATGTTCTTCATTGCTTCCCTCAATGGTTCATCACCTACATCATCAAGATTCTCATGCTCTCCTTGAGAGCCGTTAGATTCATCAAATTCCACATCATATGTTTCTTCTACCATCCCGGTGGCATGGTTGAATACTCGATATGCTTTGGACTTCAATGAGTAACCAACAAGAAAACCAATATCACATCGGCGTTGGAACTTCCCTAGGTGTTGGCGCTTCTTGTAGATGTAGCATTTGCACCCAAACACTCTAAAGAAAGATACATCCGACTTCTTGTTGTTGAGTAGCTCATAGGGGGTCTTGCCAAGGAGACGATGGGGGAACAACCGGTTTGATGCATAGCAAACGGTGTTGATTGCTTCCGCCCAAAATCTTTCCGGTGTAGAGTACTCATCTAACATTGTCCTTGCTAGGGTGATTAGAGTCTGGTTCTTCCTCTCAACTACCCTATTTTGTTGTGGTGTGTAGGTTGCGGATACTTCATGCTTGATCCCAACTTCATCACAATATTCCTCAATGTGGGTGTTGTCAAATTCCTTTCCGTTGTCACTTCTAATCTTCTTGATCTTCACTTCAAATTCATTTTGGGCTCTCTTGGCAAACTTCTTGAATGAAGGGGTTGCTTTGGATTTGTCATGGATAAAGAATACCCAAGTGTATCTAGAATAGTCATCAACAATCACTAGACAATAGAGATTTCCACCCAAGCTGGCATATGCTGTTGGCCCAAATAGATCCATGTGAAGTAGCTCCAACTCTCTTGATGTTGACACAAAAGCTTTGGTTGGATGAGTATTTGCAACTTGCTTGCCAGCTTGACATGCACTACACAATTTGTCCTTCTCAAATTTGACATCCTTCAAGCCTCTAACCAAATCTTTCTTCAATAGCTTGTTGAGAGTGTTCATTCCCACATGTGCCAATCTTCTATGCCATAGCCAACCAAGTGATTGCTTAGTGAACAAACATGTCTTCAAGTTGGCATCTTCAGAGGAGAAATCCACTAGATAGAGATTGTTGTATCTAAAGCCTTGGAAGATCACTTGTGAATCATCTTTCTTGGTCACAACCACTTCTTTGTCGGTGAACAAACATTGAAAGCCAAGATCACATAGTTGCCCAACAGATAGCAAGTTGAAGCTCAATGATGCAACAAGAAGCACATTGGAGATGGTATGATCATTTGATATTGCCACTTTGCCCAATCCCTTGACATTGCCCTTTGAGTTGTCACCAAATGTAATCTTTTCTTGGTCATCGACATTCTCTTCTAGTGAGGTGAACATTTGGGGATCACCGGTCATATATTGTGTGCAACCACTATCAATCACCCAATGAGATCCACCGGTCTTGTAGTTTACCTACACACACAAGAAATCAAGCTTGAGCTTTCAGGACCCAAACTTGTTGAGGTTCGTTAACCTTCTCAACTAGTGACTTTGCAACCCATATTTGCTTTGGTCTATTCTTGTTAGGAGGCCCCATGAACATAACTTTCACTTTGCCACTAGAATCTTGTCTAAGCATGTAGTGAGCATTGAAAGCAAAGGGCCTAGCATGCTTGGGCAAGGGTGTGGGTTTAGGCTCTTCACAATCATGAGCAAAGTGTCCTTCTTTTCCACACTCATAGCATCTTCCAATCTTCTTCTTCTTTGGCTTTGTGATGCTCTTGCGTTGCTTCATCTTCTCTTCAAGAAAGCCAATGCTATTTCTATTGGTCTTCATTACGGTGTTCATGAGTAGCTCACTTTGAAGACATTGACCCTTGGTGAAGTTCCTTAGCCCGGTGGTGAGATGCTCTTTCTCCTTCTTGAGCTTGTCATTCTCTTGTTGGAGTTCCAATGAGATGGTGTTATTTTGTAGTCCCTCTCCATCTTCAATCTCTTGTTCTCTTCTTTCAGCATATCTAGCTCAAGTGACATGCTATAATCATCATCATGAGTTTCAATGACAACTTGCTTGTTGGTTGTAAGCTTCTCTAGATCAACCTTGAGCTTTGCATTCTCATTCTTGATCTTGACATAGTCATCATAGTGATCGACCACCACCACTTTCTTGCCCTTGCCACTAGCCTTTTGCTCATCATGCTCACTAACCAAGTCCTCACAAGATGTTGCTATATCACACTTAACAACAAGGTTAGGAGCATCATGTGTCTCATGAGAAAGCATATCATAAGGAATAGTGAGGGTATCATGATCAACTTTCACTTGAGTGTATTGTTCTTTGAGCAAAGCATAACTAGTGGTAAGATCACTATGCATCTTATCAAGTTTTTCATTTTTAGTCTTGAGCTCTGTTGGCACCAAAATTTAGTGTGCTCAGAAATATCCTTGGCAGTGAGTAACACAAGATGCATCATGAACCAGCCAGGAAATATTATGTTTGGAGATGCGTGACATCTGAGAGTTCATTATAGGAAGATTATATGAAAGGGGCAATCACCAGGCATGCATGTTTGGCTATAAGGAGTGCTCATACAAGTACAACCGATTGATATTATTTGGCTACGTATATTCAATTGATATGTGGTGAGTCTCATGTGAAAGGCAAAGGGGAAATATTTTAATCCAGTTCTGATATGCTTGAACGTCAAGGGGTCAAGAGGAAAGGAAAGCTAAAAAGATTAGAGATGTGCATGCGTGAACACCATACTTGCATGTCGGACGTTGAGGGTGCTTATGCACGTACGCTCAGTTAGCCTATTGGCCACGTACATTCCAAATTTAGTTAATATACGTGGCTATACATTGCTGGGTCTGGAGTCCATACATAAGGGAAAAGGAATGTTATTTTTATTTGAGAGCCGAACTTGACGTCCAAGTGCACATCAATAAGGAAATTAAGAAGCGAACACACGTACGTATATCCATATACGTGGCCGGTTAGATGTTACCCATATACGTCCATATATGAGGCCGGCTTGATAACGTTTATATGGCAAAGTTGATCATGCATCAGATCTTTAAAGAGTATAGAAGGAGAACGGGTTCGTGGACAGCAAGCAAGGATACGCACACGCATCAGCAAGGATTTCACGTGAGGAAGAATAGGCTCCATGTATCCTAGTATTTGTTTAGATATACTTTTGTTATTAGGCAAGTCCCTTTAGGAGCTGTATCTGCCTGGGTATAAATATAAACCCATGGTCATTGTAAATAAGTGTTCACAACCATATCAATACAAATCGGCCCCGTGCCATCTTCGGTCCTTTGTCGTGTCGTCGAGTTCTTCGAGAGGAATCATCGATCCGTCGACCTCCGTAAGTTCCGACAACCTTGTTATCATGTCTAGTATCGTGCGGTGGATTTAGATGTGATGCAAGTAGTCTTGTTTATTTCCAAAGATCGTACGGCGGATCTTTGCTAACAATCAGGAAGTCTTTGCTTATGCTATACTTACGAGTAAATACCGTGCGGCAGGCGTTTATTTGATATGTTTAGCAAAGCGAGATAGTTATGGGGTCTATTAGATTTGGCAAGATGTAGTAGATTCATTAAGTTGTTATGTGTTGCATGATTTAATTAATTTTGTAACACTCTTTTGCCCAATCTAGATTGACTTTGTTCGGCCTTCCTTTACAAGTTTATTTGTGCTCCGATAGTTATTGTTTTCACGATATCCCTTATAAGATGTATGATCATAATGGCCGAATTAATTTCTAATCTAGATTGTTACGTGTTGTGGGTTCATACATATCAATCATGTTTGAACTTAGATAAAACTAGGTATCGTACGGCAGATGCAGGTTTTAGATTGGTTTGATCATGTTTGTTTGCATGTTCTTTCTTCATGGACCCCAACTCGGCTAGTTTGCCGAGCTTGGTTACACGTCAATTTATAATTTATTTTTATTCGTTCAAGCATGTCTTTTTCATGTACGTGCGTTCGGCAACCAGCTGTTTACACATGCTTATGTTTAGAGTTAGCCGAATGACCTTTAAGCTTGTTGACAGATAGCTTCTATAGCTGTATGTCGTCATGAGTGGCTTCAGGGCCGTAAATATGGAACTGTCTGGTCTCACCCGATATGTTCTAGTTTTATTCTCACAGTTTCATCCCTTGTTGGTTTTTAGGTCAAACCGACTGGCACGTCTCCGGATTCCAAACCGTCCAGGCACCTGATTGAAGCTACACTTTCCGGCTTGCTGTGTGTCAGGCGCGGAACATCGTTTTTGCGTCAACACACTTTTTGGCACGCCTGGTGGGACCACAATTCCTGTTTGATTGTCAAAGGCCTGTATAAATAAGGATCGGTTGTTTCCCTTAACTCTATCGGCTATTGTACGAGAAGAGTATGACTGTACAGACTGATTGTTAGAGATGACCAATTGTCGAATATGCATGAAAACAGCCGATTCAACGTGTACGCACGGGATAGCTGCTGATCAACTGAGTGTACATGGCATCTACGAAGACGCAGATAGCATGCATGGGTGGATTTGCTCCGTGCAGGGACATAGAAACCAATTAAAGAAGCTAATGAACTTCTCCTAAAAATAGAATTGGCTGATATGGTTTTTCCTAAAAATAAAATGGCTTCAAATACATCATGACATGAATGTATCGGTCTCCAAATATATCATGACACGGTATGCACATGAAGAGATAAATAAAAGGAAGATTTCCATGGAGATGTTCAAAGAGATGAAGTCCAAACTCAGATTTACTTGCATGCTGCTATAAATAGCCGATTGATTATCAAGGGGTCATACGTCAGCCGAGGGAAGTTGGCCGATAGCTTATCTGCATGTCATCTTTGGAATCGGCTGTTCAGGAAAGGAATCAGTGGATACAACAACACAAGAAAAATATACTAATTGGCCGATCGGCTGGAGTTATCATCGTCACACGAAGAATCAGCCCCGAATATTAAGGATATTCAGAGTATATTTTTCTAGCATTGATATAGTTTGCCGAAAATCAAGGTATCAGACGACGACAGTTGATTAAGGCATGGTGATGAGGCAAGGGGACTGAATTGTTTATTTGATTAATGGAATTAATCAAGTGATAATCGAGCTTTTGTTGACATGTCCAAGCATGATAAATCAAGACATTATAATAGCTGGACTTGAAACCCGCGTTCGGCTGAACAGCAACATGTTAACGACTGAAATTTCTTCGACCTTCCCGGATTTGCCGATAACCTGGTTCACCATGCCATCATGCTCACGGCAACAACTCGCTATTGCTGAATACACAGATTATGCCCGTACATGAGTATTTGCTGTCCAAACCAATGAGAGCTGATCACTTTGTTTGACGAAATCGGCTATGAGGTTAGAGAATCTTTTCACGTAAGCTAAAGGGAAGGAATTAACACATTACAGTGCCACACATGCATGATGTTGTACGGTGGAAGAAGTTAGCAAGATGCAAGAATGTGTATACATCCATATGTTTCCCAGAGTACGTGAAGTTGATTAGCTATTCAAGATAAAGTTCTGCACGTACAAAGGATTCCTGTTGCTGCAAAAAGCCGTAGTGCATCCATAAGAATCGGTTGCTCCCATCATCTACATCGGCTAAATTCTTTGTTCTCATCAGCTAAACTGATTTTGGAAAATAGTACGACCAAAGGCAAGATAATCAGATACTATTGATAAGGATGCTATAATATAGAAAAAGCTACAAGAGGATTGGGAAGATTAATGTGGCCTGTGCACTAACTAAGTCACATCCAGATTGAATCGGCTATTCTAGTTTCTGTGCACCTAGTAAACAGCCAATAAGCTAGATAACATTGTCTTCAACTTTAGAAATATCTGATTGAGAAAGATGCCGACAGTCATACTCATTGTCTTCGAGAGGCCAATTCTAGTTGAAAGGGGCCAGAAGACACACTCTTATCTGATGATGGTCACATGATTATGTTCATTTAATAAGACAATTGACATCACTGATGGGAAGTGTATCTGCTATTTAAAAATATTATCAAGTTGTCATCAAGATGCGGGCGTTAGCAAGATCGACCAGCTTGAAAGTTGGAGATATGAGATATAATATTGATCCAATGACAAGCCTGTTATCAATAAAACAAAGCTGGTACCTTCGGAGACGTATCGGTTACCTGTTCTTTGGATGATGTCATCAAGACAACCTTAAGACCCTCAAGTTCAGTAAACAGCAGAGGGGCAAAATCAAGGACGGATAACAGGGTGGAAGCTGCTATCACAGCATTCATCAGGTTGTGCGACGGCCGGTGTAGAGGAGGTTCACTCCTGGTCGGTGTTGACGCTCACTAAGTGTCATATTTCTAGCATCAACAAGGTCATATAATACAACAAAAGAGCCTAAAATCAACCAAAAACCTTTTATAAACTAACGATTTCCACTTGTCCTTGAGATTTATTTGAATGCAGGAAATTGCAGGGTTTTTGAGCAAAATGACCAAATGGACCCACCAGGAGCAAGCACACGTGCCTGGGCTCACTCTGGGCCAAGGAGGGGTGGCGCCCGCCACCCCTAGCTGGCGGCCGCCAGGGGGGAGAAGCCCAAACTCCCCCCTGCCACGTCACTGATCCAGGGGAAGCTCTCCATGCTCAATTGCAGCCGTTGCTCACTCAAGTCGGTTCATCCAAGGGCTAAGAGGCAATGTCACATGGATCAAGGCCTAATTGCCCATGTGACGGTTATTGGACAACGCTAACCGAACCCTAACCGACTTGGAGGACCTCCTGGATACCGTTGATGAAGAGGCGGTGCATCCAAGGGCCAGGGAGGTGGCGCCCGCCACCTAGGGCTGGCGCCCGCCAGCCCACTTACCAACCCTAGGCCCATTAGTACCCCCTAGGTCCCTTAGGCTATAAATAGGACCCCCCGAGCTCATTTGTACTCAGACCTCACCTCATATCCCACTCTCTTGTAAGCGAAGCTCTGGTGAAGGAACACTCTAGTTGAGAGACTTAGAGTGAGAGCGAGAGTGTAGAAGAGAAGAGCTGGAGCTGTAATAGAGGATCTTCCAAGTCTCTGGTATAGTTCCAATTCTTCCTTCATTTATCTTAATGTTCTTCTACTTTCAGCATTTACTTTAAGTTCTTTACTTATTGTTCTTGTTGAGTGCTTTCGATCATAGATAGCTTAGTGTTTAGTCTATATCTAGTTTGGGTTCTTCGCTGAGTAATCAGTGCTCTAGTTTTGGATGCAAGATTAGAGTAGTATATATTAGTGTAAGCGCGGTGCTTAGACTAGTTATACCTTAGTTTGTGGCTAGCCCCCTGGATAGCTGTGGTAGCAAACAGGTGGTGACAGCCCTGGGAGCCTTGAATTCCACCACGTAGTTGGGTTAGTTTTTAAATCATAAACCTCGTTGTGCACATCTGAGGTAAATAGTCCAGAGGGTGTGTACGGTTCGAAGAACTAGATAGAACCTTTATTGCTAAGTTAGTTGTGATCGTTAGTGTGTAGGAAAACATTAATCTGTTCATCGGCCAGACCCCACGGATTTAGGTTAGGAATAGTTAGTCTTTCTTTTCTCTTTCTTTTCTTTTTAGTAGTAGTAGGAACCAAACCCCCTTTCATACATCTCGATCAACCCTGCTAGAATCACTAGTTGTTCATAGCAGTCCTAGTGTTAGTTCTGCCATAGTAGCTTCCCTGTGGAAATAAATACGATACTTGGTTACTCCCGGGTGAAGTGCTACAATAGACTTATTCTGTACGCTTGCGGAACCTTCCAATAGTCATACGAATAGTTAGTTGTACTTCTTACATTAAGAAGTATCAACAAACCTTTCTGGCGCCATTGCCGAGGATAGATTCATAGTCTACTCCCAGTGACAACGTTAGCAAGAGTCAACAAGCATTTCTGGCGCCGTTGCCGGGGAAGCAATTGGCTAGAATTAGTTTTTTGTGATTTCTATTGAATTAACCCCGTAGTTCTAGCGGGTATATATATATTGTTCGTTGTTTGTGATTGTTCAAGTAGTCATGGCCGGTTTCAATCTTCCGAGCGACTATCAAGAAGATCCTGAGGCTATTCTTAGGAGAGCGAGAGCTAATCTCACTCCTCCGAGGAAGAACCTAGAACTTCGCGAGAGGAGTTCGTCGAGACAAGAATCCCAGTCAAGAGTGACTGACGAACCAAGCTGCTCTAATGATCAATCAACATTGACGCCGACCAAAACACTCTGTGAGTATTCCATGCCTACTCTTGCTCACATTCCAGTGTTACCTTCTACTAGCAATGTAGATTTTGAGTTTAAACCTCACTTGATACGTATGGCTCAAGCTATTGCATTTAATGGCAAACCTTCCGAGGATGCCAATGCTCACCTCCGGAACTTTCTGGAAATATGTAGTACAATTTCTGTGCAGGGAGTTTCACAGGATGCCATCAGACTTCGTCTTTTTCCATTTTCATTAGTGAAAAAGCGAAGCAGTGGTTCCTCTTCAACTCTGGCCACCTGTTGATGTGGGTGAGATGCGCGGATCAATTCCTCAACAAGTTCTGCCCGATAAGTCGAACTATTCTTGTCCGCAGCAAGATTTCCAACTTTGGACAGGGAGACGAAGAAACAATCACTTATGCTTGGGAGAGACTACAAGAGTATGTTAAATACTGTCCTCACCATGGTATGCAAGACTGGTACTTGATCCAGAGCTTCTACAATGGACTCCAGCAAGAATCTCGACAACACATTGATGCTGCCGCCGGAGGTGCATACCTCTCTCTCACCGTAGAGAAGGCAACCGATCTGATCGAGACAATGGTGGCGAATCAAGGATGGACAGAAAATCGTACTAGAGGTAAGTCTGAAATCAAGCAAGTTGATTCTGTTACCCTGGAAACTTTGATAAAGTTGCTAGAGCAAAGAATAAATGAGAAGAGAGATCGTGCTGCAAAGGAGTACTACGCCAAGCAAAGAGCTGCTTCGTCAAGTGAAGGTCAAGCAGAAATTAAGAAAGAGGATGCCAAATCCCTTCTTAATAATGGTGGCTACGGAGAACCTCCAATTCCAATGGTCCAACAATGGAATAACAAAGGTATGCCTCAAACCTCCGTATTTAATTCTCCTATTAAAAAAATAGTTTCTAAACAAGGTAGAATTAATGATAGCATAAATAGCAAATTAATTGAACATGATAAAATGTTAGAAGGAATTTATGCTAAACTGAAAGATTTTTCTGAAGCATTTAAGGAACAAACTAATTTTAATAAGAGATTAGAGCAAAAAGTAGATAATATTAAATCTCAAATTAAATACCATGAGGAATTAAAAGCTGTAACCACGAGAGGTGGTAAAACCACTCGTGATCCACCTCATCCTAATTTAGTTCCTAGTAGTAATACTGCTTCAAAGAAAAATATTGTTAATGTTGAAGAAGACGAAGAAGAGGAGACCCCAGCTGAGCCTTCATCCATGGTACGCACTGCTCCTCATGAATTCTATGATACATATGTATTACCTTTTCCAGATCGAAGCAGGAATCCGACGGAAGACGACCAATTCAAGAAATTCGTCGAGGTAATTCAAAAACTATATATACATGTGCCATTTATTGACGCTATGCAGGTTCCAACTTATGCAAAATATTTGAGAGACATGCTCAATAAGAAGAAACCAATTCCAATTAGGGAGGTGGTTAAATTGACTGAAGATTGCAGTGCGGTCATTTTAAACCAACTCCCAGAAAAGAAGAAGGACCCAGGAAATCCAACGATCTCATGCTCAATTGGAAAGCAACACTTCAAGCATGCACTCTGTGATCTGGGAGCAAGCGTCAGCGTCATGCCCAAGATAATTTATGATAAATTAAATCATCATACCTTGTCCCCCACTTTTATGTGTTTGCAGCTAGCCGATCAATCCCTCCGATATCCTGCGGGAATAGCACAGGATATTCCGGTGAAAATCCGGAATCTCTTTGTCCCGGTGGATTTCGTGGTTCTGGATATTAATCCCGACCACCGGACGCCATTGATCTTGGGATGGCCATTTCTGAGCACTGCAAAAGCCACCATTGATGTAGGAGCTGGAGAAATTCAGCTCCACATCAGTGGAAAGGAGGAGAAATTCGAGTTCACACCGCGACCAGAAAAACACCCGTCATCAAAGTTCGTCGGTGCCGACAATCCTCCGCAACCACCGTGAAGGCGACACTAATTGGGAATCCAAGGCGGCTAACCAAGGTAAGTTAGGCCAAGGTAAGTTTTTATCCCCTCATTTAAATTTTCGTTTTTACTTAAGCAATTTAATTTCCTACATAGTAGATGTTTACTAGAGTGTTTAGGTAGCACCTAGGGGGCTTAAGGCAGCCATAGGGGTGGCGCCCGCCACCCCATGCTGGCGCCCGCCACCCTAGGGTGCACTAGGGAGCACTAGCCAATTACTAGACTATTATACCTACCCCCTAGACCCTAATAACACCAAGGGAGACCCATAGGCTTTGGTCATTTCAATACAATCACTCACTTTCATGTCTCTCCATGTCTCCCCCTCTTCCCTCCACCTCTTGGACACATCTCCACCCAAATATTCTGGTGCACATGTGATGGAAGATGACAATGAGAGCATTAGGTGAAAAGGAGGGGTGAGTGGAGTGAATTTTCAGCCAAGGGAGGTGGCGGCCGCCACCATTTTCTGGCGCCCGCCAGCAGGGTGAGGCTCACAGCCTCCCCCCTTCCATCCTCAGCCTATAAATACTACCCACACCCCATGCAAGTTCCCACAACTCACTCAAAACACAAAAACATCAGCCATCCTAAGCACTAGCAAAGAAGTCATGGGCCCTTTCAAGAACTTCTTCGGCAAGAAGAAAAGCAAGGGTGAGGGAAGTTCGTCGAGAGCGAACTCCCACATTCGCTTTGCTGGGAGTGATGAGGAGAGCTCCGGGCGGGGAACTCCATCCACCAACGAAATGTCGGTGGATCGGAACTCCCCGTTCACACACCAGGCCGGACCGACTATCCGCATCCTGAACTCTGTCGATGACATCATCTGGCAGAGTGATCGGGAGCGGCAGGCTCGGAACATCCTCAGTGAGAGGGAGTTCGTCCACACCCGCCGCATCGACGACGACTTGCTACGTCGCACCGATATGGACAGTGAGTTTCTCTACATCTTCCGAACCTTGGGATGGGAAGATGCATGGACGGTGAATGAGGAGGGAATCCTACCCCTCACAATGGAATTTTTAGCTACCATGCAATTGTCTGCTGCCCACATAACTTTCCGACTTTTTAATGAAAAGCACACTCTTTCATGGGGGCAGTTTAGCAAGCACTTAAATTTTGAAGATTCATGCTTGCTAAACCTGGAGTCTGCTTGTACGAGTTTTAATAGGAATGAATTTTGGAAAAGCATCGCTGGGAACAGAGACCCAGGCTTGCCCCGTACAAGTAATATCCACAACCCCACACTCAGGTTCCTCCACAAATATATTAGTATCACACTCTTTCCAAGACCTGACCTGAGACCAATCAAAAAGCCGGAGATGCTGCTGCTCTATGCTCTAGTTAACCACATAAAAGTGTCACCTGCCAAGGCCATGGCAGATTACTGGTCCAAATTTAATCAACGCTCTGGAAACATTGAAATTACATCCTGGATAACTAGACTAGCCTTTAACATGGGTCTGTTGAACACTGCCATATACTCCTACATTCCTAGTGACCGAGACCTTCTGATATGGAGCATTTCTCGCAAGGACACCTCTTGCGAGAAGACCAGGAAACTAGTGAGACTCACATGATCTACCAAGATTATGTGAATAAAATCGCTCTTCCTAACTTGTCACTTTGGTTGGTTAATGCACTCTGTTAACACAAAATTTTCGCACTATGACAAGTGGGCCAGCACGGCGCAGGTTCGGGAGAAATCACCACCTGAGGGATTCGGTAGATGGCAAGCGCGGTCGGCTAATCCAATCGATTCGGTAAGGCTGTGGAGGCGACTGGCCAAACGGGGGATGGATTCGGCAATATGGCGCTGCGGTCGGCTACCTCGGGCTAAGTCGGTTTGCGACAAATACGGCATATCGGAAGATTCGGCAACGGGAGATCTCGTCATTGTTAGCACGTGCCGATTATTAAGGGAGGCTTAAAGGCATCGTATTTTAGATAAGCTTCCTGTTTTGTCGTTGTAATCGTGTCCTCCTAGGACTCGTAGAACGCCAGGGTATAAATATAAACCCTGAGGCTATTGTAAAAACATTCACAATCAATACAACCAAACCGGCCCCGTGCCATCTTCGAGTCCAAGTCGTGTCGTCGTGTTCTTCGAGAGGAGTCATCGACCCGTCGACCTCCGTAAGTCCCGACAACCTTGCTATTATGTCTAGTATCGTGCGGCGGATTTAGGCATGATGCAAGTAGTCTCGTTTGTTGGTAATGGTCGTGCGGCAGATCATTACTCGATGATCGGGAAGTCTTAGTTTATGATATGATTACGAGTAAGTACCGTGCGGCAGGCACTTACTTGGTAACCTTAGCATAAACAAGATAGTTATCGGCTCTATTAGATTTGGCAAGATCTAATAGATTCATTAAGTTACCTTGTGTTATATGTTTTACTATGTTTATTTCATTACAACACTTTTTGCCCAATCTAGATACTGTTCGGATCGGCTTTATCTCTTATAGATCTACTCTGTTCTTTCATGACTATCATTGCAAAGTCTTTTATGTAGTAGATCTAATTGCTCACAATAGCCGATTGGATCGTATCTAGGTTGTCACGTGGTGAGGGTTCGTGCACGCTGAGTGTGTTTGATCTATGATATGGCTAGGTGTCGTGCGGCAGGCGCAGGCTTTAGATTAGTTTAATTATTCTCAGTTTGTACGTTCAATCTCCATGGAGCCCAACTCGGTTGTACAATCAGGATTGGTTAAGCTTTAATTTATAAAATACGTCATGCAAGTACAATTATCATGCAAATGTGTTCGGCAATCTGTTATTTACATAATTTTGCTTATATAGCCGAACAATCTTTAAACCTGTTGGCAGATAGCTTTAATAGCTATATGTCGTCGTAAGTGGCTTCAGGGCTGTATATTTTGGAACTGTCTGGTCACACCCGGCAGGTTCCAGCTTTGTATTTAACCGATTCTTCCCCTTGTTAGTTGTAGGACAAACTGACTGGCACGCATCGGACTTCCGAGCACCCGGGCCACGTTTGAAGCCAGCTTCTCCGGCTTGCTGTGTGGTTGGCACAGTGCGTCACTTTTGGTGCCAACACACTTTTTGGCACGCCTGGTGGGACCCCCTTTTCCTGCAGCAATGGTCGAAGTCACTGAAGCCGAGGCCAGCAACAAGACGGGGCTCGTGCAGGTGCAGCTCGCTGAACTACCCGACGAGTACAAAGAGCAGGTGGATAATGCTTGTGCCGAATTCCAGGCCAAGTGCCTAGAGGCCTTTTCCAAGAACAAGAGCGGAAAGGTTCGCCGTCTGCACGATCTGCCGAAGCCCGTCCAGCTCAACCCGAATGATCCAGATGAAGCGGAGGCAGTGTTGAAGATGTCTCACATAATTAACGAAGCTGTCTCTGGTGCCATCGGTCTCATGCACGGGGCGTTTCTCAACACTTTCCGTACCATCATGATCGCCCAATTCGGCCCCAAGGCCGACGAGCTTATGGAGGCGGAGTTTGGCCCTATAGCAGGACCACATCTCTTCAATCTGCCGAATCACCTCAAGGGGGCAGGAGCTGCTGGTGGGGAGACCCCGCCTAAGGATCAATCAGGCGGGCTGGCCATTCAAGAGAAGCGCATGCCAGAGGGCCAGTTGCCGACCATGGGTCAGCCCACGTTCGGCACTAAGGGTCAGCCACCAGAGTCAGCACACAAGATCTCCCCGCAAACCTATAGGCTCATAAAGGACTACTATGGAAACGGGTACCATGAGATGCTTGAGCCCCACAACATAGAGGGCGCCCCACATCCAGGATATGGGAAGCCGACGGCCGAGAAGACCGCCGACTCTAATGTCGATGTCATGCTAGAGAGGATGGCAGACATGATGCAGCGCACTTTCGGCCTAAAGCCTAAGGGCACTTATGCGTACAGATCTCCGTTCCCCGAATGGTTCCACCGTGTGGCTCTGCCTCCCAGAGTCAAAGTGCCGACAGACCTGTCCAAGTTCTCCAGCTTAGATGACACTAGCACGGTGGAGCACATCAGTCGCTATCTGCTCCAGCTAGGAGAGGCTAACACCGAGGATGCCTTCAGGGTTCGGTACTTCCCGTCATCGCTCACTGGGCCGGCGTTCGCGTGGTTCACGTCTCTGCCACCGGGCTCTATTCTCTCTTGGGCAGACTTAGAACAGAAGTTCCATACGCACTTCTATACGGGCACCAAGGAGAAGAAGCTGGTGGACATCATGTATGTGCGCCAGAGGCCAAATGAGATACCGCAGGACTACCTGCGCAGGTTTAGGGAAGTCAAGAGCCAGTGCTTCGGCATGTACCTGCCGGACGACCAGCTTCCGCCATTGGCCGTGGCGGGCATGCTCCCCAGCATTAGGGACAAGCTCTTCGGCCAGGAGTTTGAGGACCTGGGTCATCTCTCTCGCCGGCTGAATGAGATGACTATCCAAGTGCAAGGCTTCCAGAGGGAAGGGCGCTTCCAAAAGGACAATGTCGCGGCCCAGATGTATCAGGCTTTCTTGGACGAAGCCGATGACTATACCGATGCCGAAGATGAGGTGGCCGCTGCAGAGCTCAACTGGGACAAAGAGCCGACCCAGGCCAACAAGCAGTGGCTGCGCCAGCAGAAGGGGGCATATGACTTCGACGTCACCAAGGCCGACAAGCTCTTCGAGTTTCTGGTCGCCGAAGGGAGAGTCAGGCTACCCCCGGATCACCCGATGCTGCGTCCTGGAGGCGTCAAGGACAAAAAATACTGCGGCTTCCATAACACTAATACTCATTCTATTAATGATTGCCGTGTGTTCAAGACGAGAATCCAGAAGGCCATCCAGGACGGCCACATCAAGTTCAACGGCAAGATGAAGATCGACGCCAATCCCTTTGCCCAGAACGCCGCGTTCTTCTCAGTGAACATGGTGGCTCCAGAGCACCCCGGCGGCAAAGGCAAAGTCAAGGTCCTCACCTCCGACAAAGCGCGTGAGTCTGGCGCAGTAGATCCCGACCAGCAAATCACCGGCGATGAGCTCCAGCGGCGTGCCCATGCCACGAACAGACGATATGAGCACGGAGAATCATCGTCTAAGCGCAGGCCTACCCATAGAGATCTCCTTAACAAATGGCGCCGGCAGAACGAGAAGGAGCAGAGGCGTCTCCAACGCGAAGAACAGGAGCTCGCGGAGGAGTATCAGCGTGAAGGCGGTCACACGGAAGAGTACCGGTACCGTCTGGAGGCTCATCGCAGAGAGCGGGCCTACCGCTGGGAACAGGAACGCCGCCAAGAGCAGGAGCAGGATCACTGGCACTGCCCGTTCTTTCGTCACTGCTGGAATGAAGGCTTGAAGCTGCCTGCCATCAATAACTGCCCTAAGTGTAGCGACCAGTACAGAGGGTATCGGCAGGGTCGAGTCAACCGCCGTCCCGTCCATGAAAGATTGGGAGCACGTATCCCAACGAACGATCGGCGCCTAAAAATAAGAAGCCCGGATCGGCAGATCAAAAGGTATGCCGATCAAGGATGGGTGCACCACCAGGACAATGGCGAGGGGGCACAGCCTCGCCCATACAAGTGGCAAAAGGGGCAGTGGTGCCCACCAGGGCTCAGAAAGAGCCAGAAGAGAAGAGTGCAGCGCCTCCGGAACAGGGAATTGGAGGAAGCAGCTGCCGACGGGAAGAAGCAAGAGTGGCGCCCGAGGGAGAAACCAGATAACGCTGACAAGGGCGCTGGCGTAGCCATGGCCTTCTTCCTCCCTATGGAGTTCATGGCTCCTGCTGGCCGGGGGGCACAAGATGAAGAGTATTCGGACTTTGATGAGACCGAGTACGACGAGCTCGCGGCACAGCTCGTGTTGTCTCAGAAGGCAGCGTTCGACAAACCAGCCAAGCATCGGCACTTAAAGCCGTTGTATGTCAAGGGGTACGTCAATGGTAAGCCGCTGACCAAGATGTTCGTCGACGGCGGCGCAGCAATCAACATCATGCCCTATGCCACTTTCAGAAAGCTGGGCATGAATGATGAAGACCTGCTCAAGACGGATATGATACTCCGTGACTTTGCCGGCAATCCTTCTGACACTCGGGGTGCCGTGCACGTGGAGTTGATGATCGGATCCAAGACGCTCATCACGACTTTCTTCATCATTGATGGCAAGGGGGCATATAGCTTGCTCCTGGGCAGAGATTGGATCCATGCCAATTGCTGTATACCTTCAACCATGCATCAGATACTCATACAGTGGGTTGGAGATGACGTCGAGATTGTCCAAGCCGACGACTCGGTTAGTGTCGCTGCCATTGAACCCACTTACTGGGAGTTCGACGGAGTGGATTGCTTCTCCGGTCGTGAGTGGGAGGAAGGTCCTGTCAACGTCTATGGTAGAGATCAACAGCCGATCCAAGCAATCGGCTCTCAAAGCTTCTTTTAGATGGATAATCCAACTGACAGCAGCGAGGGCAAACTGGGACGTGGCTTCGCATCGGCCGACAAGCTGGAAGAAGTGGATGTTGGCGACACAAGTAAAAAGAGGCCGATGTTCGTAAGTGCTAGTTTAGACCCTGCTTTCAGATTGCAACTAGTAGATCTTTTAAAAGAGTTCAAAGATTGTTTCGCCTGGGATTACACAGAGATGCCCGGTTTGGATCGGTCCATTATTGAGCATAAGTTGCAGATCAAACCCGGGTACCGCCCATATAAACAACCTCCGCGCAGGATTTACAAGGAGGAGGTATTGGCCGACGTGAAGAAGGAAGTGGAAAGATTACTAGAAGCTAACTTCATTCGGCCGTGTCGATATGCGGAATGGATCTCCAACATTGTCCCAGTGTACAAGAAGAACGGAAAGATGAGGGTATACATCGACTTCAGGAACCTCAACAAAGCTACTCCTATGGATGGTTATCCAATGCCGGTGGCCGATTTGCTAGTAGATGCTTCGGCCGGTTTTGAAATTATAAGCTTTATGGATGGCAACGCAGGTTATAATCAAATCTTCATGGCTGCAGAGGACGTGGCAAAAACTGCCTTCAGGTGCCCCGGCCATATAGGTTTGTTTGAATGGATTGTCATGACCTTTGGTTTGAAAAATGCCGGTGCTACTTACCAGCGAGCCATGAATTATATATTTCATGAGTTGATCGGCAAAATCGTAGAAATCTATATTGATGATGTGGTGGTCAAATCCAGAGGCGAGAAAGGTCACCTAGCCGATTTAAGGAAAACCTTGGAGTGCACAAGGAAACATGGCTTGAAGATGAATCCAACCAAGTGTGCCTTTGGGGTGTTGGCTGGTGAGTTTCTGAGATTCTTGGTCCACAAAAGGGGTATCGAAGTCGGCAAGAAGAGCATGGAAGCCATTGATAAGGTAGTGCCGCCGACTAATCTCAAAGAGCTGCAATCACTGCTCGGCAAGATCAACTTTGTCAGAAGGTTCATATCCAACTTGTCCGAGCGCGTGCTGCCATTTTCTCCACTATTGAAGCTCAAGAAAGATCAGGAGTTTGTGTGGAGTGACGAGCAACAAAAGGCTTTCGACGAGATCAAAGAGTACATGAAGGCGCCACCAGTATTGGTCCCTCCACAACTCGACAGGCCTTTTAAGTTGTACGTGTCGGCCGACAACCTAACGATAGGGTCGGCCCTTATGCAAGAGTTCGAAGGAAAAGAGAGAGTCATAGCCTATCTTAGCAGGAAGTTACTAGATCCCGAAACAAGGTATTCGGCTACGGAAAAATTGTGCTTGTGTGTTTTCTATTCCTGTACCAAGTTTCGGCACTATCTGTTGAATGCCGAATGTGTGGTAGTGTCGGAGTTTGATGTAATCAAGCACATGTTATCAATGCCGATTTTAAGTGGAAGAATCGGTAAATGGGTATTGGCTCTTTCTGAGTTCGATTTGCGTTTTGAATCGGCGAAGGCCGTTAAAGGCCAGATTATGGCTGATTTTGTCACTCACCATCGTGATCCTAACGCTAACATAATAACCATTGCCCCCTGGGCGTTGTTTTTTGATGGATCGTCATGCAGCAAAGGTGGTGGAGTTGGGATCATGTTGATCTCCCCCGAGGGGGCATCCTTCAGGTACTCCATACCAATTGAGTACCCGGTGACTAATAATCAAGCCGAGTATGAGGCACTGCTTCGAGGATTGCGGTTGCTTGTGGACATTAAGGCAGATGCCGTGGAGATCTTCGGCGACTCGGAATTGGTGATAAAGCAACTAACTGGTGAGTACGAGTGCAAAAACGACACACTACAGGAATATCGCGGAGGTTGCCGAGAGCTCCTTAAACAGTTTCGATCGGCAACCTTCCAACATATTCCTAGGGGGCAGAATGAGGAGGCAAACCAGTTGGCCCAAGCAGCATCCGGGTATAGGGAGAATCAAAACATTTTTGCACTTGAGTAAGAGCAGATAACTCCAGAAGGTAATCAAGTAATCCCAAGTGATAGTCAGGCAATTGAAGACTGGAGAGACAACATTGCCGATTACCTCAGGAGCCCATCCAGAAAAGTCTCCCGAAAACTCAGGTACAAGGCTCTTAAGTTTACGCTCTTGGACAATCAATTGTACTACAAATCCATAGATGGTGTTTTGCTTAAGTGCCTGAACCAAGACGAGGCTAGGAAACTGATGTACGAAGTGCACGAAGGCATATGTGGTGCACACCAGTCGACTCACCGTATGAGATGGATAATCAGGAGGACTGGATATTTTTGGCCGACTATGCTCGAGGACTGCTTTGAATACTACAGAGGTTGTCGGGATTGCCAGCGATTCGGCAATGTACAAAGGGCCCCGGCATCGGTCATGAATCCTATTATTAAGCCTTGGCCTTTCAGAGGATGGGGTATTGATTTGATTGGCCAGATTCACCCTCCATCAAGCAAAGGGCATAAGTTTGTTCTGCTGGCCACAGATTATTTCACTAAGTGGGTAGAAGCCATCCCATTGAAGAAGGTGACGTCAGAGAACATGGTGTCCTTCGTCAGGGAGCATATTGTTCACCGATTCGGCATTCCTCAGTCTATCACTACCGATCAAGGGACTCAGTTCACCTCTTCCGAGTTTTGTGATTTTGCCGAAGAGATGGGGATTAGGCTATATAATTCTTCACCTTATTATGCACAAGCCAATGGACAGGCAGAGGCTTCTAACAAAATCATGATCAAGATTATCCAGAAGAAGATTGAAGAGAAGCCTAAGAGGTGGCACTTAGTACTCAATGAAGCCTTATGGGCTTACCGAATGGCTTGCCATGGTTCAACTCAAGCGTCACCATACGAGTTAGTCTATGGACATCACGCGGTGTTGCCCTGGGAGTTGCAGTCAGGGTCAAGACGAGTTACATTGCAAAATGATTTGGCTAAAGAGGATTACAAAAATTTGATGATGGATGAGCTGGAGGATTTGCATTTAATTCGTCTCAAAGCCTTGGAAAATATTGAAAAGAACAAGGTGCGCGTTGCCAAGTACTACAATTCGAAAGTGAAAGAGAAAGAATTCGAAGAGGGAGGTACCAAAGACAGAATGTTCGGCAAATGGTCCCCTAACTGGGAAGGGCGTTTTCGGGTTCTGAGACGTGTTTCGGGTAACGCATATGTTCTGAAAACCCTCCAAGGAGAAGAGTTTGCTAGGGCAATTAATGGACGTTATCTAAAGAGATTTCATCCTAGCGTGGAGGTCGGTGCATAACGGAATCAAGGACCAGAGGGCACCGACGGCCGATACAAAGTTGTGTCGCCCTTAGCACAAAATGGCCGATAGGATCTATCGCCCTTAGAGGAAAAACAGCTGACACGGCATGTGTCGCCTTCAGCGCAAAAAACGCTAAAACAGGGCCAAGTGCGCACGGTGCTGTGCAATCGGCTAGATAAATCAAACACTCAACGAGCACAGAACGGGAGAACGGATTGTACACACGAACGTGGTAGAGTGGAGCATTGTTCATAGCAGAGGCTGTGCAAAGGGTGCAGATCAGTTACCGAATACCCTGTTGATGACCGTCTGCGGGTTGGTGACTATGGTGAGGGCGTGAGCATGATCCTCGTAGGATTCCAGAAAATCGTCGATCTGTGCGACATCTTCTGGGGGTGCCCCGCCGGGGAAGCCAACCGGCACCACGGAGAAGTCCTCCTCCGTGCGGACCGTCAGCGCCGATAGCCCCAGCGCCACGCCATGGTGCACGCCCTGCAGGGCGACTTGCTCGACGCGGCCGTGCACATTGGCCAGGCGCGCCTCGGCGGTGTCGCCCTGGGCGTTCACCCGATCTGTGACGGCGTTCGCCGCCATCTTCAGGCGATCCAGCTCTTCAGACAGCGCTGTGAACGACGAGTTGGAATGGATCGGTTAAAAGATCAACAAGAACGGCCGAAAGCCGATCTAGGATTGGGTGTTCATACCCGTGATTGCGTCGCAGAACTGCCGGCGCTGGTCCTCCCACTCCAGCTGATCGATCCCGTACTGCTTCGAGACGGCGGCCAGCTCCTCCCGGGACTCATCCCGCAGCGCCATGAAGTTCAAGGCGTCGTTGTGGTCGTAGAGGTCGTCATCGGAATCCCGGTCCGGGTTCGCCTCCCAAGGACGGGAGTGGTAGGAGAGGTCGTCAGAGGAGCTCGACGAACCCGATGGCGGAGCTCCTGGCCCTCCCGTTGCTGGAGAAGGCCTGGCGTGTCCGCCGGCGGTGGAGATGACTGGAATCCTGCCGGCGAACAATGACAGGGCGTAAGCGGGGTTTTCAAGAAAGTGCCACAAAGGGCGTAGGCAAGAAGTCCTACCCACGCTGGCGGAGGCGCCGAGCACGACTCCCTTCGGCCTCCTCGGTCGCAGGGCGCTTGCCGCGATCATCGTGGCTCGCCATTGTACTTGGAGAGTTAGGGTTTCCTGGGGTGGAGCGAGCAAGGAAGCCGAAGCGGCGAGAGTACTAGAGAAGCAAAGGCGAGATGGGAAGGAAGGCAGGCCTCCAGGGGCGATTTATAAAATTGGAATAGTCATCGTGGCGAATGACCCGGGGTAGCACGCCGAATATCAATCGGCAGATTGGGGTTTTCCTGCTTCCCGAGATGGGCCTCTGCCGTATCGGGCTGTGCGAACCGTCTGATGCACCCACGTGTTCGGCGGAGATTAGAATGCCTGGCTTCGGCAAAATTGCCGATTTAGGTGTTCGGGACAAACACCGGCCAGATTGCCGAACAAGTTTGCACGGTTAGTCATGATGTCATCAGAATGGTAACCGATTGGATGCAAAATACAGATATATTACAAGAAGGCGTTTGGGTCATTCTGATACGGGATTACTGAAATTAAAAGTTTGTTACATAGTCATCTCAGTTGTTCAAGAACTGGGTTATAGCTGCCAGAGCATCGGCTTTAACTTGATTGGCATGCTCCAGTGCCTTTTGGTCCTCTTCTGCGGTGCCTTGTGCTTGTGAGAGCCTCGCATTAAGTTTGATGTCCTCATCGAGCGCCAGTGACAGCTTGGAGGATGCTGCCTCAATGATGTTCGGCAGACCAAACAGTTGAGAGGAGCATGACTGAATGTCAGAGTTGACTTGAGCTAGTTGAGCTTCTAGTTCAGACTTCCTTTTTTGCAATTCTTTTAGCTGAGTTTCCAGAGTTCCCTGAGAATTCTTGGCCTCTTGGAATTGGGCATACAGGTCATTAACTTCCTGGGTGCATTTGGATTTGGCAGACTGCAGGTCAGTACTTCTAATTGCTCGTTTCACCCTGGCAAATCTGTCATCTAGTGTAGACACGGCTTGCAGATGGAGCCTCAGATTTTCTGGAATATCTTCAACAATGGGCTCGAGGAAGTTTTTGACCTCATCGGCGTCTCTGACTAAGGACAAGATATCTTGATTTAGAAAGTTCGTTATGTTGCCCAGGATATCTTGGATGAGTGCCGATGGTCTTTGGGCCACCGTTCTTTTGCTCAGGAACTCTCTAACATCAAATGCATATTTGGAAGCCGGGCTGGCAAAGGTCTGTGTTAACTCAGACAGGTTAGCCGACTGAGGTAAGATATGAAGGAGGAATAGAGTGAGAAATTAATTCTTACCTGATGAGTCGGCTGATTGACAAGGTCTTGATCTAGTTGAGGGCCGGATTGGCCAGCAGGGTCTGGAGTTGAATCAATGAAAGTCTCATCGATTGTGTCATCTGTGAAATTATCGATCAGTCGAGGAAGGCAAAAGCTGCTGGTTGAAGAGGTGATTGAGGAACATACCGATGTTGGCATCATCCGGATTCTGGGCGATCGTGTCTATTTCCCTAGTGTCTGCATGCTCATCTTCCAAAGTAATAAAGACTGGGGGCATTGTTGTTTGAACATTTTCTTGTTCAGAGGAGGAAGCCTGTAGTGACATACAAGCCAATCAGGAATAAGTTAATAATGATGGAAGAGCTAAAACATCTTACCTTTGGGAGAGGTGTGTTCTGCTTGGTTCTGGTTTGCCTAGAACTGGGGGATTCCTCAGTGGCCTTTCTTTTCCCCCTTTTAGCTGAGGGGATGGTTAATGAAGCTGCCTGGGATTTCATGAACCGAGACAATGAAGGAGCATTGTGTCCCAGGACAGTGATTGGACCAGCTTGGTGATATTGGATAGGCCTGATGTCAGGATTGGGTGTGAAGTCCTGTGGAAATTTTAAAAGAGTTAGAAACCCCAAGGATCGAATACTAAAATAGCAGATGACTTGTTACTGTACCTCGCTGTCAGAGTTGAAATCTACTTGGACTTCTAGGCACATGGGATGGACTGGACTGTTAAAGATATGATCATGCCATTCTTGCCACCAGGACTCAAAAAGGGGATGAGCAGACTGAATCAAGTGGAGTGGTACTGGTTTGTAGTCTGGCAGATCTTGCCCCAGCCTGAATACCCGATGGGCCTGCATCCCTATTGTAATCTGCTCTTTGGACTGAATTTGCTCCCTGGGCCTGATGACACTAGAGAAGATGAGTTTTGGAGGGAGCTGTCCACAACCCAATTGCCTGGCTGCTATGTTGGGGTGATAGAACTCATAGGTGTGCTTCACTTGTCTTCCCCTGTTGAATTCGGCTGGTAGAATGCAGGGTTTGATAAATGAGTTGAAAACTCCTGTGGACATTTCATCTATGCAGCCATCATCAAAGCTGAATTTGATAGGGAAAGTGAGGTTGTCATTCTCTCTGTAGGGTAACCAGAGCACCTGATTGAAACCCTTGAAAAATAATTTGAAGAGATTGCCAATACTTTTGCTGATGGTTATAGCAGTGGCTGCTTCCCCATAAGTTTGGCAAGCTTTCTCTGTGGCTTCTTCACCCTCAGCAAAGTTGCTGGAGGGAAAGCTGAGGTTGTCCAATGGCACAGCAATGATTTGATGCATGTATAGCTGAAACCACATCTGAACAAACCACCAGGGACCATTGACACAATCAATTGGTGGCAGTCTATCGGTGCTTTCATGGGTAGCATGATACATTTGAATGGAGATTTGATGCATCATGTGGTATATAGATCCCAGGAGAAGTTTGCCTAGAGGAATTTGTTTTCCTTTGGATAATTTGTCAGCCAGTGCAATGTAATTGAGGGTTGGCTCGTTGGATCTCCCACAGAAGATAAATCTGCACAACCACATGTTCAGAAAAGCCCTGTGCTCTGTCTCTGCTATTGGGCCTGATACTTTGTTGTGGATTTCCACATACTTCATCCATCCCACGCTGACATCAATGGACCTCTGGGTGATTTTCTCTAATAGCTCATCGGCATTCATGGTCGAAGTGATGTTCAGACCACTCATCATGAAGACATCAGCTAAAGTGATTGTCATTATGCCATGGCCGAACACAAAAGCATTAAGAGCGTCTGACCAAAAATGAGAAGCCGCTATGAGCAGTGGTTCATTTTTAGGCATATCGGCCAGAGACAGTTCCAGAGCATGATGTATGTCTTGGGTTTCCCAGTGAGGACCGAGTCTCGCCTGGATTCTTCTATACCAATTCCTCCAACCGGTGACAGCAGGTAGGGGCCAGTTCTTGAAGGTGTACCGCCACCTGTTTGATGAAATGACTCCGTACTTGAAGGGGATTCTGTTGGTCTCCATACTGATGATGTTGGTTGGATTGGGGTTTCCCATTGGACCCAAGAAGTAGGAGTCGGGATCCGCATCACAAGGAATCAGAATCTCGTCCCTAAGGGCCTAAAAGGAGATATGTGCAGGAAAAGTTGAAAGAACCGAATGCCGATAAGAATTGACCGAATGTATTGAGGGGAGAAGTGAGGATTACCTCTAGAATCTCATCACGGGTTGCCATTACGGAGCTCAAGTGGAGATTGAAACTGTTGGCGATTTAGGGAGAATGCGGAGTTTGGAGCAGTGCCGATCTAGGGCGCGTGATGGATTTGCGGTCAATTTCAGAACAAATGCCTTTGTTCAGAAATTGAGGGGGCATGTGTTAACACAGAATTTTCGCACTATGACAAGTGGGCCAGCACGGCACAGGTTCGGGAGAAATCACCGCCTGAGGGATTCGGTAGATGGCAAGCGCGGTCGGCTAATCCAATCGATTCGGTAAGGCTGTGGAGGCGACTGGCCAAACGGGGGATGGATTCGGCAATATGGCGCTGCGGTCGGCTACCTCGGGCTAAGTTGGTTTGCGACAAATACGGCATATCGGAAGATTCGGCAATGGGAGATCTCGTCATTGTTAGCACATGCCGATTATTAAGGGAGGCTTAAAGGCATCGTATTTTAGATAAGCTTCCTGTTTTGTCGTTGTAATCGTGTCCTCCTAGGACTCGTAGAACGCCAGGGTATAAATATAAACCCTGAGGCGATTGTAAAAACGTTCACAATCAATAAAACCAAACCGGCCCCGTGCCATCTTCGAGTCCAAGTCGTGTCGTCGTGTTCTTCGAGAGGAGTCATCGACCCGTCGACCTCCGTAAGTCCCGACAACCTTGCTATTATGTCTAGTATCGTGCGGCGGATTTAGGCATGATGCAAGTAGTCTCGTTTGTTGGTAATGGTCGTGCGGCAGATCATTACTCGATGATCGGGAAGTCTTAGTTTATGATATGATTACGAGTAAGTACCGTGCGGCAGGCACTTACTTGGTAACCTTGGCATAAACAAGATAGTTATCGGCTCTATTAGATTTGGCAAGATCTAATAGATTCATTAAGTTACCTTGTGTTATATGTTTTACTATGTTTATTTCATTACAACACTTTTTGCCCAATCTAGATACTGTTCGGATCGGCTTTATCTCTTATAGATCTACTTTGTTCTTTCATGACTATCATTGCAAAGTCTTTTATGTAGTAGATCTAATTGCTCACAATAGCCGATTGGATCGTATCTAGGTTGTCACGTGGTGAGGGTTCGTGCACGCTGAGTGTGTTTGATCTATGATATGGCTAGGTGTCGTGCGGCAGGCGCAGGCTTTAGATTAGTTTAATTATTCTCAGTTTGTACGTTCAATCTCCATGGACCCCAACTCGGTTGTACAATCGGGATTGGTTAAGCTTTAATTTATAAAATACGTCATGCAAGTACAATTATCATGCAAATGTGTTCGGCAATCTGTTATTTACGTAATTTTGCTTATATAGCCGAACAATCTTTAAACCTGTTGGCAGATAGCTTTCATAGCTATATGTCGTCGTAAGTGGCTTCAGGGCCGTATATTTTGGAACTGTCTGGTCACACCCGGCAAGTTCCAGCTTTGTATTTAACCGATTCTTCCCCTTGTTAGTTGCAGGACAAACTGACTGGCACGCATCGGACTTCCGAGCACCCGGGCCACGTTTGAAGCCAGCTTCTCCGGCTTGCTGTGTGGTTGGCACAGTGCGTCACTTTTGGTGCCAACACACTCACATTGCTTTTGGCCCTGGAAACCGAGGCGGAGCAAAACCGCAGGTTGGCCCGAGAAAACATCGTGCAGGTTCCCAAGAGGAGGACGCGAGCGCAGACCCGTGCCGCAGAAGAGGCCGCTAGAGCCACAGCAGCGGCGCAGGAGTTTAATCCTTTCCATGCAGGGCAGTATGAAGAAGCAGCGCACTATGGCCATTTGACACCTCCCGGCTCGCAGCAAGCAGGAGGGTCAAATTGGCAGCAACCGCAACATCCGCGATGGGATTACAGCCCGGAGGCATCCTTCCACTCATCCCAGTTGGGGAGTTCAACTCATTCATTGGGAGGATCCACCGGGTACACTGGCCATGGTGATGAGTTCTTCAACAGGGGAATCTCGCCACAAGCCGCTCGCCATTCGTCCTTTCACCAGGACGAGTGGATGCGCGACATGGGGTACCTCCAGCACCAAATGAGCGGACTTACCTTGGATACTGCTGAAATCCGTCAGGACTTGAACCAAAATTTCCAGGAATTCTGCACGGAAACTGGTGGAGAACTGAGTAATATTTCCTCTCTCCTGCAGCAGAACCAGCAGAACTGGGAGAACATGTACCGTCGACAAGGATGGATGTGACCCAACCACGCCAAAAACCAGCTTGGGGGAGGACCCCCGTCATCGAGGTAAGTACCACAACCCGTCTTAATTTTCTGTCAGTTTTTTTATCTATTTCAGTAATTTAAATTTAAGTTCTATCTTAGTTAATTTCTAGCTTAATAATATATTAGTAATAAATAAGTAGTAATACATGAAACGCTCTCACCATAAGTCCTTTTAATGAATAAAAAAATGTATGCCATGCATTAGAATTATCATGGGAAAACGTATGCTAGAACTAAACTTGAAGACATGAGCACTAGATTAAGTAAAGGGGAAGTAAGTTTCTACTTTGTCTTGAGCAAGTTAAGTTTGTGGAGTAATTATTTGGAAAAAATTCTAAAAACTTGCTCTAAGTACTTCTGTGGCAAAGAAAGTCCTACCAAAGCCAAATAATTTTTACTCTTAGAGTAGGAGCTTCCACTTGCTGCATGCTAGTATTGAGCCTTGTTAGACTTTTGTGGATAGACATGGTAGAGAAACTTGTCATATCTTTAAGACCAAGGAATTCACTTGCACCCACCTATATAGTGCTATTCTTACACTGAGAATACGCACACAACATGCCTTTATTTCCATTCATTGTTAGGAATACTTCATGGCAAAATATCATGCTCCATAATGAAATCTCAGGGACATGGCTATCCTTCTTCAAAAAAAAAGAGCAAGTGCTCTAGAAAGAAAAAGAAAATTCAAAAGAGCAAGTGCTCTAGAAAGAAAAGAAAAAGAGCAAGTGCTCTAGAAAGAAGGGAATATCCAAAAGAGCAAATGCTCTCATTCATAGCCATGATCCCACAAATGAGATAGAAAGGAGAAATGCCATGAAAATATTAGCCACAATAAATACCACACACTTGCACATTCCTGGTCTGAACCTATGACTTGTTGCTCCTTTGCTCCAATTGTCTAACTTGGCAAAATTATGCTAGCATTGCATGCTCACTTTTATCCTACCCATTAAACCCCACATAAAGCCTTAGTGAGAGGATGATTCTTCCATTTCCACATACAAACATGAGTGATCGAGTGAGCCACAGAAGTTACTAAGCATGCTTTCTCTTGAGCAAAACTTGCGAAAACTCCACATATCTTGATTTGCAAAATAGGCAAGGGAAAGACAAACCTTCTTTCTTGCTAGTCTTTTGTTCTAATCTTGAGTGCAGGGAAGGCTACCAAATCCATGGTAATGAAAATAATATGGGCATACACAACAAAAACACCGAGTTTCCAAAATTTATTTGAAGTCCATGCTTGCTCGAGGACGAGCAAGAGGTAAGCTTGGGGGAGCTTGTTGACGCTCACTAATTGTCATATTTCTAGCATCAACAAGGTCATATAATACAACAAAAGAGCCTAAAATCAACCAAAAACCTTTTATAAACTAACGATTTCCACTTGTCCTTGAGATTTATTTGAATGCAGGAAATTGCAGGGTTTTTGAGCAAAATGACCAAATGGACCCACCAGGAGCAAGCACACGTGCCTGGGCTCACTCTGGGCCGAGGAGGGGTGGCGCCCGCCACCCCTAGCTGGCGGCCGCCAGGGGGGAGAAGCCCAAACTCCCCCCTGCCACGTCACTGATCCAGGGGAAGCTCTCCATGCTCAATTGCAGTCGTTGCTCACTCAAGTCGGTTCATCCAAGGGCTAAGAGGCAATGTCACATGGATCAAGGCCTAATTGCCCATGTGACGGTTATTGGACAACCCTAACCGAACCCTAACCGACTTGGAGGACCTCCTGGATACCGTTGATGAAGAGGCGGTGCATCCAAGGGCCAGGGAGGTGGCGCCCGCCACCTAGGGCTGGCGCCCGCCACCTAGGGTTGGCGCTCGCCAGCCCACTTACCAACCCTAGGCCCATTAGTACCCCTAGGTCCCTTAGGCTATAAATAGGACCCCCCGAGCTCATTTGTACTCAGACCTCACCTCATATCCCACTCTCTTGTAAGCGAAGCTCTGGTGAAGGAACACTCTAGTTGAGAGACTTAGAGTGAGAGCGAGAGTGTAGAAGAGAAGAGCTGGAGCTGTAATAGAGGATCTTCCAAGTCTCTGGTATAGTTCCAATTCTTCCTTCATTTATCTTAATGTTCTTCTACTTTCAGCATTTACTTTAAGTTCTTTACTTATTGTTCTTGTTGAGTGCTTTCGATCATAGATAGCTTAGTGTTTAGTCTATATCTAGTTTGGGTTCTTCGCTGAGTAATCAGTGCTCTAGTTTTGGACGCAAGATTAGAGTAGTATATATTAGTGTAAGCGCGGTGCTTAGACTAGTTATACCTTAGTTTGTGGCTAGCCCCCCGGATAGCTGTGGTAGCAAACAGGTGGTGACAGCCCTGGGAGCCTTGAATTCCACCACGTAGTTGGGTTAGTTTTTAAATCATAAACCTCGTTGTGCACGTCTGAGGTAAATAGTCCAGAGGGTGTGTACGGTTCGAAGAACTAGATAGAACCTTTATTGCTAAGTTAGTTGTGATCGTTAGTGTGTAGGAAAACATTAATCTGTTCATCGGTCAGACCCCGCCGATTTAGGTTAGGAATAGTTAGTCTTTCTTTTCTCTTTCTTTTCTTTTTAGTAGTAGTAGGAACCAAACCCCCTTTCATACATCTCGATCAACCCTACTAGAATCACTAGTTGTTCATAGCAGTCCTAGCGTTAGTTCTGCCATAGTAGCTTCCCTGTGGAAATAAATACGATACTCGGTTACTCCCGGGTGAAGTGCTACAATAGACTTATTATGTACGCTTGCGGAACCTTCCAATAGTCATACGAATATTTAGTTGTACTTCTTACATTAAGAAGTATCAACAAACCTTTCTGGCGCCGTTGCCAGGGATAGATTCATAGTCTACTCCCAGTGACGACGTTAGCAAGAGTCAACAGTTGGCCCAGGAAATTGCTCCATCAGTACAAAAGACTATCAGGGATGATTGATCCAAAGTATTTCAATCGTCAATTATGGTATTGAAAGTTACGAGTGCTACTCAGATTGGCTTGATGAATTAAGTATTTGGTATATCTCAGAGTTAAGATATTTGAAGAAGAATATGTTGGTATCTTGAGCATGTGAAGCGTCTCGGAGTGCAGTTGAGGACGTATCATGGCAGTTAGCTAGCTGATCAAGCAAAGTGGCCTTGGCTTATATTAGTTAGGTTCAAGATAGAAGAACAATTCAAATAGAGACATTCATCAACTCTGTCCGGGCTAACGCATAAAACCAGCCGACTGAAGAAGATTCAGAAAAGACATGGCCTTGATGCTTGGGATCTGAAGCTCATTTGACAAGCTGGCCATCTAGTATACCGATGTCAAGATTGAATAACGGGATAGACACCATCATCCGTATTATATCAACACTTCGTGCGGCCATCGACTTGGGGGTTACAAGAGTTCCAATTATCTAGTATGTTTAGCATGATGGCCAGAATATTTCATTGCTTGTTTCTAGGCCGATGAATATTATTTGTGCATCCGGCATTGTATTTTTGGCTAATCACATACAGATAATTGATAAAAGAAAGAGACTGATGTCTATGAAATTTGGAAGTCCAATTATAATTATAGACTTGGGGGGCCAGCTCCCAATCGGCTAAAGTGGATGAAAAGTAAGAAGTTCAAATTGATTGAATTTGGTGCATCAAGGTTATCAATTCAAGAAGAATAAATTCGGAAGGAAGGATTTAGAGGCCATTTGTCAATTTCTAATCCAATGATAAGGAGATAATTGGTATTGAAGTTGTTCTGGCTGATAGATGAACTGGTCTGAGACGAAGAGACACCAGCCTGTGCTCGTTAAAAACAGAAGTATTAATGGGTGCAAGGTAGATTGCAGCTGCAATTATTCGTGCATGAACACAATCCATGCATACAGTGCTATCATTTGCCGCTAGATATTGGTCAGTCGGTGACTTTAACAAAAGCTCCATTGGCCACTGGAAGAGCTGATTACTCGGTGAAGCACACCGTTGCTGCTGACCAGACCTAAATTCGTGTACGTTTATTCCAAAAAAATCTGGGTCATGGTAGATGAAGATCGTCGACGGCTCAAAGATCATACCAAGCAGTTCCTCAGGTTCTCTTGCAAGCCTTCTACGAGATCAGGTCAGAGCAGAAGCATATAAAGATTGTAGATGCAGCAGCCGATAAGTGCACTAATGAGGACGTCATTATAAAGGGATCTCACACAAAGGTTTTCATCGGCTCAAGTGGAGGTACATGTTCCCATGCTTGGCTCGCATATTCTTTATTTCTAGCTTTTCCTATTACTTGTGAACAATCTGTTATAGGGAAAGCATATCATCAAAGAAGATGAATGAGATACGGTATGATGAAAGTCTTGCTTCCTTTTTGCAAAGTACTTGAGAGTTTTTCTTATAGAATTTAAAATCAATAGCTTGTCTCCTCAATGATGCTGAATTTCCTACCAAAGCCATATGTTAGTCTTATTAGAAAACCTACCACATAAGTTGCTTACTTTGTATTGAGTTTTGTCAAGTCTTGTTGACCCTTGTTGAGAGATTTATCATACTCCCAAGATCAAGATCACATACACACCACATATGTATGCTGCTTCTACATTAGAAGTACGCAAGAACATGCTTTCATCCACCTCAAAAAGTCTACTCCTACGTAGGAGAAGACGAAAAAATGTTTGTTAGGTTTTATCAGAATAAATGCTCCAAGTTCTTGACAATATTTCTCTTAAAATTTTGCTGCAGAAGGAGACATGGGTCACGCAAAAAAAAGAAGAAGAAAAAGGGGAGATGAAAGTTAAAAAAAAAAGAAAGAAAGAAAATAAAGGTGACCCATGTTCTCGCAAAAATGTTCTACAAAGAGATATATGTTTCAAAGAGAGCATAGTAGAATTAGGCTAGCCAACAAATATTACATACACATGCACATCTTGATCTAAGAGTATGACACTTCTCTCCTTGGATCTGGAATTTGACTTTACAATACATGTGAAGTAAGTATGCTGCATATTTATCCATACCTAAACTCCACATAAACTTTTTAGAGATAAGTTGAAAAGAGGCAAAATGGTGCCTCGGTGAGGAACCATAAACATTGAGCGATCTGAGAGAATCATTTGAGGAACAATGCTATGTAATGATTAGATTCTAATCCGTTCCATTTCTCAACTACCCAAGATGGTGTGGTAGACACTTCAAAGTTCACATGTGTAGGTAAAGTTTGGAATGAGATAATGTTACTGCCAGCAGTCATTCACGCACATCAGCTCTTTATGCCCCGAAAGCTGATTGGCAGCAAAAGAAATACAAGGTGATTTTAAATAAGGATATCGGCTAGATGGAATGTTATTGTCAATTCATTGATGAACTGCTGGAATTGCCGATGGCTTTGCATCTGAGCTCATCTTCTCATCAAGAAATGAGGTATCAAGCTGATAATGTTTTTGTGAAATAATAAGATTCTATCGGCCGAAAGGAAAATTCATCTGCAGGAAATAGTTCAAAGCATGAAGTATTCATACTTCAAACTAGGGGGGCCAGTGTTGACACCAAAATTTAGTGTGCTCAGAAATATCCTTGGCAGTGAGTAACACAAGATGCATCATGAACCAGCCTGGAAATATTATGTTTGGAGATGCATCACATCTGAGAGTTCATTATAGGAAGATTATATGAAAGGGGCAATCACCAGGCTTGCATGTTCGGCTATGAGGAGTACTCATACACGTACAACCGATTGATATTATTTGGCTACGTATATTCAATTGATATATGGTGAGTCTCATGTGAAAGGCAAAGGGGAAATATTTTAATCCAGTTCTGATATGCTTGAACGTCAAGGGGTCAAGAGGAAAGGAAAGCTAAAAAGATTAGAGATGTGCATGCGTGAACACCATACTTGCATGTCGGACGTTGAGGGTGCTTATGCACGTACGCTCAGTTAGCCTATTGGCCACGTACATTCCAAATTTAGTTAATATACGTGGCTATACATTGTTGGGTCTGGAGTCCATACATAAGGGAAAAGGAATGTTATTTTTATTTGAGAGCCGAACTTGACGTCCAAGTGCACATCAATAAGGAAATTAAGAAGCGAACACACGTACGTATATACATATACGTGGCCGGTTAGATGTTACCCATATACGTCCATATATGAGGCCGGCTTGATAACGTTTATATGGCAAAGTTGATCATGCATCAGATCTTTAAAGAGTATAGAAGGAGAACGGGTTCGTGGACAGCAAGCAAGGATACGCACACGCATCAGCAAGGATTTCACGTGAGGAAGAATAGGCTCCATGTATCCTAGTATTTGTTTAGATATACTTTTGTTATTAGGCAAGTCCCTTTAGGAGCTGTATCTGCCTGGGTATAAATATAAACCCATGGTCATTGTAAATAAGTGTTCACAACCATATCAATACAAATCGGCCCCGTGCCATCTTCGGTTCTTTGTCGTGTCGTCGAGTTCTTCGAGAGGAATCATCGATCCGTCGACCTCCGTAAGTTCCGACAACCTTGTTATCATGTCTAGTATCATGCGGTGGATTTAGATGTGATGCAAGTAGTTTTGTTTATTTCCAAAGATCGTGCGGCGGATCTTTGCTAACAATCAGGAAGTCTTTGCTTATGCTATACTTACGAGTATATACCGTGCGGCAGACATTTATTTGATATGTTTAGCAAAAGCGAGATAGTTATCGGCTCTATTAGATTTGGCAAGATCTAGTAGATTCATTAAGTTGTTATGTGTTGCATGATTTAATTAATTTTGTAACACTCTTTTGTCCAATTTAGATTGACTTTGTTCGGCCTTCCTTTACAAGTTTATTTGTGCTCCGATAGTTATTGTTTTCACGATATCCCTTATAAGATGTATGATCATAATGGCCGAATTATCTCTAATCTAGATTGTTACGTGTTGTGGGTTCATACATATCAATCATGTTTGAACTTAGATAAAACTAGGTATCGTGCGGCAGATGCAGGTTTTAGATTGTGAAGGACCGAGAATGCAACCAGAAAGCGACCAAAGGGGGGTGAATGGGAGCTTCAAAATTTCCTGCCGGAAACTTGTTGCCACTGTCCCGAGAATCACCCCAAGAGCAAACCTAGAGCTTGCAAGTGTCCACGACCCTAGATGTAGGGTGGATGCTTCCAAGAAGCACAGCGGGACACTACACAACTCTAGAAACCCAACGCAAAAGCCGGAAATCAAAACCGACAATGGACGAATGAACCGCGGACGAAACTGCGCGAAATCAGCAGCATCGGACGCTGGCAGCGTCCGATGACCCAACACCGGAAGGGTCCGATGCCAAAAATGCCTGACTGGACCCTTACTGGACACCCATCGGACAATGTGAACAGTGAACTTCCAGCGTCCGATGATCACACCCCGGACGCGTTCGATGGACAACGGAGCGTCTGATGGTAGCGTCCATTGCTACTTTAAACTGTCAGAACCTGACACGTGGCAACGGTGCGTCCGATGCCAAATGTGTCAGCGTCCGATGCTATGAACTCGAGCGTCCGATGCCCCCGATTCTGTGTTGTTCTTCCACGAATTCAACCCGATCTCCTCCGAATCAAAAGCACTAAAGCTTAGACTTGGTATGAGGAGTTCCAAGGAGGTTAGTGAGCTATCCCAAAAGAATCGTGGCTCGAACCTAACTCCAAATCGGTGAATTGCAAGAATTCGGGGCAAGGGAACAAAACTTGATCCGAAACGAAAAATCGACCGATCTACTAGCTCATGAGGTTAGAGATGATTTCCTTCGGTGGAAAGAAGTGCCTCACGATCTAGAACAACTCTATTCAAACGGATTTGCAAAAGATGCACCGAGCAAAGAGATCGAACGACGGGAAAAACGTGGAGAAAAGTAACCCGCGAAGAACTCAAACAAAACGCGAATCACAACCACGAATTTGCAACCGTGTGGCTGCCACACGCTATAATAGTGAGATTACGGTCTCACTTCCTCAAAATCTCACGGGCACAGAGGTATTGTTCTCTTCTCTGTGGATCTCAGTTCGCTACAGTAGGGAATGGGAGAGCAGGAAACCCTAGGAGTGAAAGAGCAAATGACTGAGATGGGATGGGACGTGGGTGTCTCCCTCTACTTATCCTAATTCTAATTCCCACTCCACCCCTAACTAATTACAGAGCGAACCAGCTAAACCCTAGGGTTATTCTGGACCAACTCGAAGATAGTTGTGATCCGACGGCCACGCCCGCACAACTGGTAGCGTTGCCTCGACGCAACCTCACCGATTGTCGCCACGTGCCGCCACCGCTCTGCTCGTCCTTTTCACGGACTCCGCCCCCGGTTTTGTGGCCGAAACCGGGAATCCAGGCCTTCAAGTCCATCCCCCGGTTTTGTGGCCCAAACCGGGAAACCAGCCGCCCATCACCTGAGTTTTGTGGCACAAACTCAGAAACCCGCCAACGCCCAGGTTTTGAGGCTCAAACCTGGAAACCGTCCTCAGCCTGAGTTTTGAGGCCCAAACTCGGCAAACCGTCCACCTAGTGGTTTTTCTGTGACTCAACCACCAAACCGGAGCTGTAGAGGGGATGCACCGCCCATGCACCCCGTCCGCCGACACGTGTCCCCAGGTCCTCGACCCGAGCAACACCGTGCCCCGCAAGTCTCCGCTCATCGATGTCCCAGGCTGTCAGCCACCACAGCTAATCCTCAGGCCACCGGTCCCTCAGTCCAAGCCTCACGTCCGCCCTTCACCGCTCCCGATCCGTCGGCACGGCACGTCTCTACTTGACCTTCACCTTGCCCTCGATCACTGTCTCCGTGCTCGACACCTGCACAACACAAGCCAAAGAACATGCGATCAAACCCATTGACAATCACTCATCACTTCGACACTCGGCATACACCCATGTATCCGCAATCTCCCGCTTGATGAGTGCATTGTCAACTACACACACAAATCATAATGGAATATAGGAAGGGAGGAAGAAGAAGAGAGAACTCGACCAAATGACCCAAAAGCATAGAAAAGTTGAAGAAGGTCAAGTGGAAAGAGCAAGACAACTTGGTCCCCAAAGACATGGGCAACAGCTCGACGCAACCAAGCAAAGCAAAGCTAGCCCTCGAGAAGAGGTAGAACAGGCTCAACACCGCTAGCAAATACCAATCGACACTTAAGAACAGAAGAGCTCGACACCAATTGAAAATCCATCTGAAAATCAAGCAAAACAGAGCTAGTCCTCAAGAAGAGGCAGAACGGGCTCAACACCACTAGCGAAAAGCTCGATACCGAAACCTTACGGTCATCAAGAAGCAAACTCCCCCTCGAATAGTGCACACAATCAAGAAAACTCCCACTTAGTTCAACTCGGAAAGCACATGATTTTGAAAAAAAAATCTCCCCCTTATGAATACTCCCCCTTAGTTGAACTCTGGAGGCATATGATTTGCAATCTCTCCCCCTTAGTTGAAAATGCACCATCAAGCAAAGAATGCACCATCGTGTAAAAACTCTACCCCTTAGAAAATGCACCATCAAAAGTGCCAATAAGCAAATTTCTTCCCCTTCCAGAATGCATGAGTCAAAATGCAAGTTAACAGCTTCAAGAATATAGTCAAGAGAATGCAAAGATGCTCTACACAGTTCTGATCCGATGACTCAACAACATCACCCCAATCTAGCAAAGGCTCAAACTGATCACCAAATACGAAATATGAACAAGCGAGCACAGTGAGCAGTTTTTAGCCAAAAAGGTATTCGCCATCAAAATAGCACTATACATGTATAGACAGGAACTCAGGCAAGTGCTAATCATGTATACAAGGTGAACTACCCCTAGCAAAGTTCAATCATCATGCTATAGAATGAAACATACACTTGTGATTTCAGATTATAATCGGAGTTGCAGCGGTGAAATTACACAAGTTTAAAGTTCAGCATGTGATCGCGAGAGGTTGAAAGCTTGTCATAGCCTAACTTTTCAACCGAGCTAAGCCTATGCATATGCAATCAGAAGCTTAAAGCATCGGTTTCGGTCATACACTACACGACTCAAGTTTAACTCAAATGTGCAATGAGAAACAGTCTCGATTCTGTGATGTGTTGACAAGCAATCCCATCTCGATCTGTTCAATTCACTTAAAAACTTGGTTCAGATTTTAAACAGAATATGAACATACTAAGCAAGTGAATGACTCAGAACTAGCGACATAGCAACCTAGCATATATGAAAAGCACGAGTGAATTCAACAAATCCTACACATGCTAGTTGCATATCTCAATGGTGAACAATTTTCATATTTTAAGTTCCTTAAGCAGATTCACCATTTCAAAAATAGCTCAACTCACATTATGTATAAGTGATCAGAAAGAGCATAGGCTATAAGCATCATCATAAGCATCGGAGCATACTAAATAGAGCATAATCACATTCTAAAGATTATATACGTGAAGCTCAGAATGTAAAAGCGTATGCTGAAATGCAAGAGTCTAAACTAAAAGAAAACAAGACAAACGAAAAATAGTCAGTCTATGATACAAGAACAAAAATGTTTCCCCCATCTAAAAGGGGAAACACACACCAAGCTCACCTCTCAACCGATTAAAGGTTGATTGGTCCAAAGGCTTAGTAAAAATATCTGCCAACTGATGATGAGTATCAACATGGCGAAGGTCGATATCACCCTTCTCATAATGGTCTCACAAAAAATGAAAGCGCACATCAATGTGTTTGGTCTTAGAATGCAGCACGGGGTTCTTAGCAACGCTAATCGCACTCGTGCTGTCACAAAGCAAAGGCACACGAGAAAAGCTCAGACCAAAATCACGCAAAGTGGCCATCATCCAAAGCAACTGAGAACAGCAGCTAGCCGCAGCAACATATTCAGCCTCTGTGGTAGACTGAGCGACACTAGACTGCTTGCGAGAAGACCACGATACAAGAGAAGAACCAATAAACTGGCAAGTCCCAGAAGTGGACTTGCGCTCAACACGGCAGCCAGCAAAATCGGCATCGGAATAACCGCAAAGGGAGAGGGTGGAGGAAGCTGAATACCAAATCCCAAACTCAGGTGTGAAACGAAGGTACATGAAAATGCGCTTGACCGCCTGACAGTGAGAAGTGTGCGGCGACGCCTGAAAGCGTGCGCACAGACACACCGTGAACTGGATGTTCGGGCGTGTCGCCGTCAGGTAGAGCAGCGACCCGATCATGCTTCGGTACTCCTTCTGGTCCACAGCTTCTCCATCCTTGTCCGCATCCAGGGCCGTCGTGGTCGACATGGGTGTTGGAAGAGGCTTGGCCTCACCCATATCGAACTTCTTCAATAAGTCTTTGTTGTACTTGCCCTGGTGCACAAACGTCCCTTCTCGGGATTGCTTAATTTGCAACCCAAGAAAGAATGTCAGCTCGCCCATCATACTCATCTCGAACTCCCTGCTCATTAAATCTGCAAACTTGGCAACCAAAGCGTGAGAAGAACCACCAAAAATGATATCATCCACGTAAATCTAGACCAAGAGAGTGTCTTTGCCTTGCTTAAGGAGAAAGAGCGTTTTATCCACACATCCCATTTTAAAACCCTTAGCTAGCAAAAAGGTTTTCAACCTATCATACCAGGCTCTAGGGGCTTGTTTCAAACTATATAAAGCTTTGTGAAGTTTGAAAACATGGTTTGGAAACTTGGGATTTTCAAAACCGGGGGGTTGTTGAACATACACCTCTTCTTCTATGTAGCCGTTTAAGAAGGCACTCTTGACATCCATTTGAAAAAGTTTAAAGCCTTTGGATGCAGCAAAAGCCAAGAGTATTCTAATAGCCTCCAAACAAGCTATAGGAGCAAAAGTCTCCTAATAGTCTATCCCCTCCTTCTGACTATAACCCTTGGCCACAAGTCTAGCTTTGTTCCTCGCGATGTGACCATCCTCTCCTTGTTTGTTTTTTAAAACCCATTTTGTCCCAATAGGATTACAGTCTGGAGGAGGTGGAACTAAAACCCAAACCCGATTTCGCTCAAAATTTTCTAACTCCTCATGCATGGCATTGACCCAATCCGGATCCGTCAAAGCGTGTCCAACATCTCGGGGTTCAAAATCAGCAACAAATGCAGAATGAGCAAAGTGAGAGATTTGTTGTGACCTGGACCGAGTGACACGTTCGTCAATGCTACTGATCATCTGTTGAGGAGGGTGTTGGTGCTGAATGTGTCGAGACGCCTCCCGAGCAGAAGTGACCTCCCCCTCAACAGCAGCTGGTGCCTCCCTGGGTACAAAAGGTACCGCTCGGGGCGGCGGATCCCACAGCCCCCATGAGGAAGAAGTGTCGGGGCCGTGAGTCATAGTAGAAGCCGCTCCTTGTGGCACAACATGTGGAGGGGTTGCTGGATCATCCATACCTTCAGCACCCTCGTCCTCATCATCAAAAAGAGGCTCACCAACCTCATGATCACCTGCACGCTCAAAACGAGAAGAAGGACAAACCATGGTCTCGTCGAAGGTGACATCGGATGTCTCCATGACTCGGTTAGTATCAAGGTTAAGTACATGATAAGCTCTAGTGTGAGTGCCATAACCCAAAAATACACCGTCAGAAGAACGAGACTCAAATTTGTCCAGGTTGCCTTTCTTCAATATAAAACAGTGGCAACCAAAAACTCTAAAATAACTCACTTTGGGTTGTCTTCCAAAATGCAACTCATAAGAAGTCTTTTTCAAGAAAGCTCGAAGGAAAATGCGATTGGAAATATAGCATGCAGTGTTCATAGCCTTGGCCCAATATCGCCTAGGAGTCCTATGCTCATCGAGCATCGTCCTGACCATCTCTACAAGGGTCCGATTCTTCCTCTCTACAACACCATTTTGTGGCGGTGTGTAGGGGGAAGAAAACTGATGCTCCAAACCCAAAGAGTCACAAAACTTCTCAAAATCCGAATTCTTGAATTCGGAACCATTATCACTACTGATAGCTCGCATCGAGTTCATAGGGAACTCATTCTGAAGACGCAAAATCAGATTGCGAGCAAAAGAGAAAGTCTCAGTCTTCTCAGTCAAAAAGAAGACCCACGAATATCTCGAAAAATCATCGACAACAACAAGCACGTACAACTTACCCCCAACTGAGCTCACCTGAGCCGGACCAACAAGGTCCATATGTAAAAGCTCTCCAGGGTGCGAAGTCATGACCTGAGTCACTGGATGGTGGGGAGCGGCAACCATCTTCCCATGTCTACAAGAATGGCAAACAAGATCCTTCTCCCTGGATAACTTGGGCAATCCTTGGATTAGGCAAAGTGAGCTAAGCCTTGCAAGCAAGTCGAAGCTCAGGTGACCTAGTCTCCTATGCCACTTCCAAAGATCAAAGGAGGAAGGACCAGCCACAAGACAGCGAGAAAATCCAAACGACTCCGAGAAATTCGCACGGAAGACTTTCCCAAAGGGCGAAATCAAACATACAAGATTGCCCTGAGGATCTAAAATGCGACTGAGATTCAGTTTAAAACAAATCTCATAGTCATCGTCAAAAAGTTGCGAAATCGAAAGAAGGTTAAAATGCAAGTTAGAAACAAGAGCAACATCACGCAACACAAAGTGCTCATTAACTCGCACCGACCCACGAGACAACACTTTACCTTTACTATTGTCGCCGAAGGTGATAAATTCCTTTTCGGTAACAGGACTAAGACTGGAGAACCACTTGGCATTTCCGATCATGTGCCTCGAGCAACCGAAATGCACCAACCAAATGTCCTCCAATGGTTTTACCTATATCAATAAAAAGACATAGGGTGAGCATACGGTCCAACACTGGGGTTAGTGAAGTAGGAAGAATACCAGTGTTGGGCCGGCTGCTCAAAAGAACGATCAGTATAAAAACCATTCCTAGCACGCCTACGGGGAAAGCGATCACCACGCACAGGAAAACAAGGTCCGCTAAGGAAAGAGCGTCCATCGCGATAGTCAAAACGCAGTGGAGGGAAACGCTCAACAAAGCCTCTGCCACAGGGTTCGTATCCTGCAAAGTCAGGACCCCGTCGGGCAACACCTCCTTGACGCCTAGGACCTTGAGGCACTGCACCTCTAGGCCTAGCAGCTCTCCTCGGAGCTCTCCTCTGAACATTCGACACATGTACATCATGGAAAGGATGGTAAATGTCCGGATTGTTCATCTCCCTGGCACGACGCGCTTCTCTCTTGCGCCGAAAGCAAAACTCACTCAAGTGTCCATCTCTCCCACAATGCTCACAATGGTACCTCACCGCTCTCATAGGGGGTTGTTGGTACTCACGGTAGTGGGTGTGGATTATCTTGCCCTTCTGTGGCATAAGCTCCTCCTGGATAGGTGGCATTGTGTCTAGCTTGTTCTTGAGGTGGTTTGGTTTGGGAGCCCATTGTTGTTTCTTGGGTGGAGCTCTTGGAGGTTCATCAAACACTCCATCCTTGGTGTTAGGCTTGAGAGGCTCTTTGGGTGGAAGCTTGATAAGCTTGGTAATAGTGGTGGAGTTGGGCTTCTCACTCGGATTAAGACCACTCGACTCTCCAATCTTCCCAAAAGACGAAACATCAACACCCGGAGCAAAACCTACACCTGGACCTCCAGCAGCACGCTTAAACTGAGCGATCATCATCCCAAGCTGCGGCTCATTACATGACACCCATGACAAGATGGTTCGAAGGTATGTGTTTTCCTCCTCGGTTTGCATCTTGCCATGCTTCACATTGGCAATCTCCATCTCCAAACCCTCACACAAAGCACACCTAGCCACACAAGTGCTACCCGAGCTGGCCTTCTCAAGAGACTCAATCTTGGCATTCTTTTCTGCCAACTCGGTTTGCAAGCCAGCACAAGACTTGCACGCACCCAACAACATGGGTCTAGCCCGGAGCTCATCCACCTCTCCTACCAAAGCAGCATACTTACTCCTCAAAGCGAGAAGATCAGTCATGTGCTTGGTGCACATCTCACACTCAGCCTCCTCAGAAACGACTACGGTGGATCTAGCAAACTCAAGCTCCTTCACCGTATCCTCCCACTTCTGCCTAAACTCTTTGCGCTCTCTAGCTGCACGCCTAAGCAACTTATCCTAACTAAGCAAAGCGGCAGTATGCTTATCAACTTCGGCAGAGAGCTTGTCGTGGGTCAGAGATACCTGGGAGGTGTCATCGTCGTCGTTCTGAGGGATGTCCTCCAGCTTGCCGTCGACCTCATCACCAAGGGCCATGGTGCTGTTGGCCTATCAGACAAAAGAAGTCCTTCACAGCCATCGACAATCTCGAAAGCCTGCGGGCAATGCAAAGCCGACCCTCCGACAAAACAAGAGGGTGGGATGAAAGCCCATGGGCAACACAATCCGATCCTCCAACAAAACGGGGGGCGTGGAACGAAAGCCTGCGGGCAATGCAAAGCCGACCCTCCGACAAAATGAGAGGGCAGGATGAAAGCCCACGGGCAACGCAAAGCCGACCCTCCAACAAAACGGGGGACGCGGAACGAAAGCTTGCGGGCAATGCAAAGCCGACCCTCCGACAAAACGAGAGGGCGGAATGAAAGCCTACGGGCAACACAAGCCGACCCTCCAACAAAATGGGGGGCGCAGAACGAAAGCCTTCGGGCAATGCAAAGTCGACCCTCCGACAAAACGAGAGGGCGGAATGAAAGCCCACGGGCAACACAAGCCAACCCTCCAATAAAACGAGAGAACGGTAGCAAAAGGTCAAGCTGAGCAACCCTCGCGTCGCAGCAGAAAGGACAGCTAGCAGCCCTCAGACAACGCAAAGCTTAAGTGCCGCCTTAATTTTTCACCTACCAAAACCCACCGGCCTCTGCAACCCCGCCAACCACCAAGTACAACCAAAAGAATAAATGCACACACCCTCTACCGCAGAGGCGAAGCAATGTAAATAGAGGCTAGAGCGCACGCCACCCAAGCAACCAAAGCCGCAAAAAACCCATCCGAGAACTACACCGGAGAAGCACTCCCAACGAGAGTGCTGCGAATGGGAAGCATCAGTGCATTAGTTCAAACTTTTATGATTGTGTCATCAACGCACCATGCAAAAAGCATTTTAGGCAACAGGCTCCCAGCCAAAAGCTTATTCAAGTGCCGAGCCGACCGAAAGCCCAAACCTGCAATGCAGGGAGAACAATCACGTCTCAGAGTGATTACAAGTGCAATATCGTAGATATAGCCTGCTGTATCAGTTGATCTATCTTGATCAAAAGGAATCCATTATCGGTTTAGCTCAAGACGCGAAAGGGCTGGCATCGAAGCACCTTCGCGCGAAATAATACCGCCCTTTGACGAAAACAAGTAGGGGCGGGCGCGTTTTAGATCAAGACGCCGAAGGGCCGGCATCGAAGCACCTTCGCGCGAAATAATACCGCCCTTCGACGAAAAGAAGTTGGGGGCAGGCGCGTTTTAGCTCAAGACGCCTGTTAACACTCCTTAATGGATTCACTCTAAGAATGAGTCACATAAAATAATAAACTAGTGAAAGCACGAAAGAGTGTACGGGACACTACTAACTCCACTTAACGTCAAGTTGTCATCCTCAACATGAAGCTAGCAATGTAATTATATCAGGGCACTGGATTAAGAGATAGATATTTACCCGCAAGCGCACAGATAAACATACCCGTTGTAGAGCATTTCACCCAAGCTAGTCTCAGGTATCATTATTTATATTCAGCCTAGAGACTAATCAATTCAAGGTATGATAGTATTGAAAGAACTTAACAGCATTTATCATGGCACACACTGATAACACACTACTACAGGAAACAGGTACAGAGTAAATGATATAAAAGATAATTGATAAAGGATAGCAGAGATCAGATCAATCAAGGATAAACTTAGAACAGTACTGCCTAGAAAGATTATGATTAGAACAGGTATTAATAAGAAACATTCCTAAGTTATTCTAATTATAAGTTATAGCATACATTGATTAGTGCAATTATATTTAGCAATCATTGACTAGGTCACATCATATTTATAATCAAGAGGCAACTCCATAGCTAAGGTGTTAAGCATATTAACCCTTAAACCATGAGTTAACTGAGCCATACCGAACACTATATTCGGGAGGTGGAATACAGAGGACTCAACAGGTCTGTCACACCTGCGATCTACCACTCTATCCGGAACATAGGACGTATTCGCAGATAAATTATGTATAGGCACCATGCCTACACAGCATTTATCACCCACCCGTTGTACCTTAAGATGAGCGCAATACGAACATGAGTATAAACATAAAGATGAACTATCTATGCCAAATATATAATCAAAGCAAACTATAGGCATTATAACTAAGAATATAATCATTGATGTCTTAATCATATCAATTGTATTGCTATCTAGAACACAATAATGAACAATAAGGTGAATTAGATTATCAATAAGAACTAAAGCACGAACTAGAACATGAACTAGAACAAGATTATGAACTAGATGATGAACTAGACGATGAACATAAACTAGATGATGAACTAGAACATAAACAATGAAGAACGATGATGAACTAGAATAACAATTATGAATTAGATCCATAATGCTAATACAAGAGAGCAGATCTTGGGTTTACCGAGCCTTCTCGTGACTAGATCAGGAATCCAAGCGAAGCTTGCCTCCTCTAATCCTATTCTATCTACTATTCTAGGTGGATGAAGTTCTAAAGCCTCCGATTGATCTCCTTCTGGTTGATCTAACTCTGATGAATAAATTGGCTGAAACCCTAATTGCCTGATTGCTCTAGAGAGGGGGTCAGGGGTCTGTTTATATAGCCCTGGGCGATGAACCGTGGCCCTTGGATCAAACCGACTTGGGGTACGGTCGAGATACATCCTGGAGGTCGGTTGGGGTAGCTTGCAGAGGACGGAGCCCAGTGGGCCCAGGGGGTGACCGGTCGGTCTCCTGGTGGGACCGGTCGGTCCCACCAGTCGGCCCCTGGTGGTGTCCTTCGTCGTGGTGTCTTCTTACGTCCCCTGGAGTCTTCTAGAAGTCTCCCGACGTGGCGGTTACGTTATCACCCGTCGGTTTCCTTCTATGGGAAGCTATTGATGCTGTTTTCCTGGTTTAGTCCCTGCAGAATCATAACTCACCAAAACTCATGGAATATTGTTAGTTGAAACCCTAAATCTTTGTTGGTGATTATATTCTTGCCCTTTTCATGTTTATTTACCTCTTAATTATGATAGTTAACCAGTGTCAACAACTCCCCCAAGCTTACCTTTTGCTAGTCCCTTAGCAAATATTCATGATAAATCTGGAACTGTTATTATGCCTCCATATAAAAAACTTCCTTGGTTTAGAGTTAATTATTCTGACTTTCTCATATTACCTTTAACCATGGAGCTTTTTGCCTTTACCTGGATCTTTAAACAATTGAGAGACAGAACAATCAAGTTAAGCATTGTATCTCTAACTCTTTGATCAACCTTCATTCTGGAGTTTTTGTATATATTTTTAAAATAAAACTCAGAGATTCCTTTGTATGATACTCTCAAATCACTCTTTTATATTTTATAGTTCCTCACTGATGTACTTTTCCTTCCTTTCATGGATATATATCTGGAGCTTTTTAAGAAGTGAAAAGCATATCTTACTAAGTCAAAGTTCAAAGTTTAGGAAGAAAGATGTCATACTCATAGATCAAGACTTTAGAACATTTAAAATTTGTCATCTCTTGCTGGCATATTGTAATTAGAGGAACCATGGGCTATCATTCTTTTTCTCATACTTTTATCATAACTCTTTTCTCTTTTGAGGTAGTCAGACACTTGTCCTTTTTTATTTCCTCCTTTCATACTTTTACGTAGCCCATGCCTCTAACACAATATTACTTCGGAAGAGTGAATCTTTTAATAAAATATTCTTGATCTCTAGAGCATGATAAATTTCTCAACCATAACTAAGAACTTAGAACAAAGTAAGTAGCCTTATATTAAAATCATATTAATGGCTCTAGGTTGGAATTCATGTTATGTCATATAGGATCTCATCATGTGTTTTTAATTAATTTTTTTTTCAAAAAGTAAATCTCCAGAACTCTAGCATCTCTAGGAATTAGATAAACAACAGCTCAAACCTTTTTATATCATATATATCTCACAATTATCTAGACTTTGGGTTAAGCATTTGCCATCCACAGGTTTTAGGTTCAGAGTTTATTCAGAACAACTTGTCTAAAACTCAAGAAAATTTAGGTTTAAACATTAAGTACTTAAAAAGGTAGAGCAAAAAGTTCATCTTTTAAAATGAGCAAAATTAGGTTCTTATCCACCTAGGTATTTATTATATAATATCTTTATTTGGTTTTGTAATAGTTATTTATCCTTTTAAGAATTTCTATATTTAATTACCTGATCTAACTAGATGGAATAAAAAGCAGTGATACTTATCGTGATAACTGAGGGTGCTCTCCCCCAAGCTGGATCTTGTCTTATACTTTTCCTCAGAACTCGAGTAGACCGATAGTGAATTCTTGAGTCCTTCTCTTCTTCTCTTCCTGCTGAATTCAAAGATAGACAACACAACTATATGGAACTTGATTAAGCGTTGGTGATAAATATTCCTCCATATGTCCAGTTGTCGTAAAGCTCTTAAGATTATTTATGTTCTTTCTTTCTACTAAGCAGCGTTTAGCAGTGTTTGATAATATCTTTTTAGATTTTATGGTGAGCCTTCATGTGCCCACATCTTTTTGGTGTTTTGAATTTATTTATGAAAACTTAAAAGGATATAGATACCTATATGGATACATGGGGGTGCCTTCCCCCAAGCTGAATGTTGACATAGTCACTTCATAGTGTAGCAAACTGGCAGTGGATATGTCCTTCCTCTATTAGAGCCTTGATTGATGTTGAAGTTGTTGGGACAGTGCTCAAACAGTGGATGGAACATTTACTTGCTCATCAGCTTTTCTTGATCTTTCAAATCCTGTGAAACTCAAATAGACAGCAAAACTTGTGGAACAAATTAAGTAGTGGTGGTTGGTCACCCAAGTCTTAGGTGTCTAGAATTTTAGTAAGATCTCTTTCTCAAGATTTCATTTTTAATAATTCTATGTTGCAGGATGCAATGCAGAAGTAAATATGCAAATGTATATATATTATTATTTTTTATGCCTCCACAGAAAGTATATTCTCTCATGGGGCTTAGAATTTCCATTTTTATTTTGTTTTCTGATGCAAAATGCTTTAAGAAGTAAATATGATGATAAAAGTAAATGATCATGCTTTATCTAATTATGCAATGATTAATTAATGCTAATGATTTATGGATAACTACCGAGTTACCTTCTGGCGAGGGTTCGACATTTATAGTCTATTGAACAAGACTCCTTGTATGCTCTTTATTCTTCCTTAGGTGCATCAGCAGATCCTGAGGAGGACCTTGATGATCGCACATTAGTTGTCACACCCGGTTTTAAGAACAAAACCAGGTATACACCATATGTGAGCCCAGGAAGTCAAATCTCACATATAGCCACAAATAAAGGGTAATATCGAAAGACAATGCTCATATATAACGTATAAACACAAAGAACATAACCTTAAGGGGCAGACAGCGGAAAGACACTCTGATCTTTAGATGGAGACACCAACTTCACAGGGAACAACTGACTGGTTGACCACAAGCCTAAGCTATGCCTAGCACTTCCATCGGCCTTCTAGGAAACTCATCTGTGTCATCACCACGCTTCCGGTGCGCGACTCTGATGGAGACTGGGGTGTGTGGGGGAAAAGCAAGAGTGAGTCCATGTTGAACTCCGCAAGTATAGCAGCAAGTGATATAGATCCCAAGTTTCATGATCAATGTAACATAACTAATGAATAGCATAAAACGGTAAATAATGAACATGTTAACCAGCATAAGTCATAATCTTTACGTCTTCAAGGCCGCTCGTGTCCTTGAGCAAGGCTGATATATCAGTTTAATAAACTTTGCGCAAAGGTGTACACTTTCACTGCGAGACGTGAATTGCCCTTTCGCCCGAGGTGATCAGCCTCTTAACTCACTTCCAAGGAAAGTCGCAAGGGTTCACGATGAAGCCTTTCAAAGGTTCGTCTAACAAGTTAGGGCCGCTAGGTTTCATTAGTCAGTCTGGGTGATTCAACCAATCACAGGGATCCCCAGTCTGCTATCCCCCATTTGCGCCACAAGGGTAACCTCTAACAAGCTAGAAAAGGTCCTCATACTGAGCTAAAGCCAGAGCCATATAACCCCCATCAGTTGCACTATAAAACCCGAAGGTGCTCGTACAGATAATTTCTTAAGTAGCTAATAAGTCATTTTTATCATTCGATGCATACATTAATTAAGTAACATGATCATGATTGCGAAATGGAAAACCCAATTGCTATACTTGCCTTAACTCAAGATCCTTCTTCTATTGACTTGTAGATTCCCAAAGGTTGACTCTTGATCACGATCTCTGGATCACGAACTTCTTCTTGATCACCAACGTATATCTCACCGACTGGACATACGATCACAGAACACCACACATGCATCCAAAAGCAATTCATGCAAAGCAAACATAGCCTATGATTAGAACAGTACATCAATCATAATAAAACAAGATAAAGAGTTTTGGAAAACTGATCTATGATTCGCTACGAACACACAGACGCGAAGATCACGCTAAACGGAGCTATAACGGAGAAGATATGATCTAAACAAGATTAAAGACACTAATTACTAGATTAGATTTAACTCAATTTTTTATTACAGAAAACAGTACTGAAAGTTATTTAGTTTGAAAGAACTTTTCGAAACGAAACTAACGCAAGTTGAACGGATCAAAACGGAGCTAAAACGTGGGTTTTATAAGCATTTTAACTCAGTGGCAAACTTGTAAATAACTGGAATTGCATTTGGATTTAAAACAGATTTTAAATTGAATTTTAAATCAAAATACGCCCGGCCAAGGACTGCGGGTTGATTAGGAAGTTTTCCAGGGGCTCTTTAACAAATTGGCCATCGAAAGGGTATCGGCAATCTCTGGCCGTCGGATCGAAGACGGACGGTGCGGATTAGACACGGGAGGGCTGCGCACGCAGGGCGAGCCGGCGGCGTGCCGGGCGCGGCTTTGGCCGCGACGTCGCGGCCGCGTCGCGACGCCGGGCGTGCACACGCCATGGCGGGGACACGGGAGCTCGCGGACTCGGCATGCGAGCGAGACTTCGGCCAAGGAAATGGTACGGGAGGAGAGCGGGAAGCTGAGGGACCCTCACCGAGGTGAAGGAGAGGACGGGGAGGCCTAGACGATGACGAACGGCGAGGAACGGCGGTTGGCGGCCGGCGAGGTCTTCCTGCACGAACTGTCGGTGGTTAGGGCAATAGGGGTTCGAGGGAGAAAGGAAGGAGAGGCTCGGCGGACTCGATACCACGTCGCGGAGCACGGCAGGGAGTCGGCCAAAGACAGGGACGGCGGGGCTCGGTCGGTTGATGGCGGCGGAGCTCGGGATCGGCGGAACGAGCTTCGGCCGAGAGCTCTGCGGCGCAGCGCGGCGTGCAAGAGAAAGCGCGAAAAGGGGGGAAGCGGGGGCAGGTGCTGGTGAAGCCTTAAAGGCGAAGGGGAGCGGGGCGGGGAACACGCCCACGTCGCGAGGAGCGGGCTCGGGCGGTTGCGGCGGGCGCTCGGGAGAGAGCAGAGAACGCGCTGTTGGAGGAGGAGGGAGGCACTGACAGGTGGGGTCACAGCGTCAGTGAGAGGGGTGAGGGAGGTGGTTGCTCAGGCGCCGGACTGGGCCGGGGCCGGCTTGCTGGGCCGCGGGCAAAGGAGAAGAGGAGGAAGGGAGTCGGCCCAGCGCGGAAATGCAAGGAGGGAAGGGGGGAAGGCAGGCTGGGCCGCCAGGTTACGCGGGCCGAAAGGGAGAAGGAGAGGGGAGAGAGAGGAAGGATTTTCCTTTTTATTTTTCAAAGCATTTCAAACTATTTCAAAAGAACTTTGAATTCAAACAAAATTTGACAAAAACCACTCATCACAGAAATTAAAATGCAAGGGCATGAATGCAACAACATGTCTCTAATTTGGTTTTAATTTTGTGAAAATTATTTAATCCCTAGATTAAATGCACACCAAAATTCAATAAAGAAACATTTTCACCTATTTTTAAATTGGGCAAATTTTAGGGTGTCACATTAGTGGAATTCTCTTTCTTTCTCCATACTTGTTTGACTGGTGGACTTGTCTCCTTTACTTCTTCTTCCTTCATTTCTTCCAATGGGGTATCTTCACTTCTGGTGACCTCTCCTTCATAGTCAGCCCATCCATCCTTGATTTGTTGTCTCTTGTTGCGTTGGGATGTGCGGCGTCTCCTTCTTCAGTGATTCTTCTTTCCCTGGACATTAGTGGCATAACTATTAAAGTAACAGCGTACCTTTTCTCTGAAGAACTGGAAGTGGATCTCTCCGGATCTCATGTAGATGATGGCGCCAGTGGTGTTGAGGAAGGGTCTTCATAGGATGATGTGAATGTCATCTTCCTTTCCCATGTCTAGTATTACAAAGTCGGTGGGAACATAGTGGTCTTTAATTTGGATCATTACGTCCTTCACTACTCCCTCCGGGAATCGATAAGTTTGGTCCGCCATCTGCAGCTGCACATATGTCGAAAACATAGGTCTATTTTTATATAATTGCTCATACGTTACCTTAGGCATTATATTGACACTTGAGCCGATGTCGCAGAACATCTTGTGAAATGTACTTCCTTCGATCTTGCAATCGATGGTGGGTACACCTAGGTCATCTCTCTTGGCGAGGAATGGCAATGCGAGAAGGTGGTCGTATTCTGCTTGAGCAGAGTTGACCATCCATACTGTTTCTTGATGTGGTGGTGTAGTCCTGTTCATCCTTCTTCTGTTTCTATTCTTCCTCTTTGGTGATATGATGTTTACATCTTCGTACGGCATCTGAGGGTAAACTTTGGTAGTAAGTGTACGGCTCTTGAAGCTGAATCTTTCTTTGTTGCCTGTGATGGTGAAACAGATCTTGGCGCTGTCCGTGTAGATGATAGCTTTGGTTGAGCTTAGGAACGGGCGTCCAAGAATAATGGGTGCTCTTTCGTTTCCACCTGTTTCAATAATCATAAAGTCTGCACACACATACGAGTGTCCTACTCGTATACAGATGTCTTCTAGAATTCCTAATGGATAGCACAGTGTCTGATTTGCAAGCTGCAAACACATGGTTGTATATAATAGAGGTGCACCATGTATTTGTTCATATATTACCCTTGGCATAATGTTGACGCTTGCTCCAAGGTCACAGACTGCTTCTTCAAAACTGTGAGGTCCAATATGGATTGGAATCACAGGTCTTCCTGGATCTCCTTTCTTTGGGGCAATGGAGTCATCCATCCATTCCCTCGAAGGTCTAGGTATGAGGTGTCCTGCATCAAAGATATCTATAAGATTTGCAGTTTCTAGTTCTTTCGGATTTCCTGGAATCTTACCATTTTCAGTCACAAGGACTGAAGCTGCTAGCTGAGATAACTGAGATTCTATCATCTTATTAAAGCTATGCTGATTCTTTATGGCAGAAGTAAAGCTATCCATTCTAGTATTAATATTTTCAAGTAATTTATCATTGGAAGCAATCTTCTTAGACATATTATCAATAATTTTATTTTGATTAGATATCATCTCTCTCAAAGGTGGTTGATTAAAAGTATTACCTTGGTAGTTACCTGAGTAGTTACCTGAGTAATTAGGCCTTGATTGTTGGTTCCATCCTTGAGTATGTTGAGGACGATAGTTGGTGATGTTGTTGATGTTCTTTGCATCCTCTTGAATCTCAGGGCAGTTGCTCCCTGAATGACCAATGCCTCCACACTCTTCACATGTCATGCGAGATTCATAGATTTGCTTGACGTCTTCTCTCTTGGGGGTGTATTCATCAAACTTCTTCATGAGTAGGTCATGTTTAGCAGGCAACATGTCTACTTCCTTTAGTTGATGTATTCCTCCCCTCTTGCGTGGTTGGGAGCGTTCCTCATTCCATCCTTGGTTGGAGGCCATCTTCTCTATGAGTGTAGTTGCATTGTTAATTGTGAGTGATAAGAATGATCCTCTAGCAGCGACATCCACATTTTCACGGGTATTCGAAGTGAGCCCGTGGTAGAAGGTCTGCATGAGTAGCCAATTCTCCATCCCATGGTGAGGACATTCTGATATGTAGTCTTGAAAGCGTTCCCAAGCTTCTGGGATTGATTCTTCATGTTGTTGTTGAAAAGTTGAAATCTTGGCACGGAGGGCATTCGTCTTGCCCACTGGAAAGAACTTTGCTAGGAAGGCGGTTGAACAGATCGCCCACGAGGTGTTTTTGTCTTTGTTGGCGTAGATCCATTGTTTTGCTTTTCCCAAGAGTGAGAATGGAAACAAGCGAAGTAGAATGGCGTCCCTCTCGACTCCTCTGATGGTGAAAGTGCTGCAGATCTCCAAAAAGTGTTGGAGATGAGCGCTTGCGTCTTCATGTGCCTTTCCGCAAAATTGATTGGCTTGCACCATGTTGATCAAGGCTGGATTGAGTTCAAATCTGTTTTCCCCTACATTGACGGTTGGTCCAGTCCTGATGTTGGCAGTGGTTGGTGCAGAGAACTCGCGGAGTGTCTTGTCGGCCATAGCGTCTAACACTGGTGTCAGGCTTCTTCTTATCTGGTTAACTTCTGGTAGTGGTACTGAGGGCCTCTTGAGTTTGTGTCTAGTTTTCCTTAATAAAGCTTTGGGATCCTCAGTGTAGTTGTTCGGAAGTTGGAAACCAGTCATACATTACCCTGCATAAAATAATAAAGATAAACACAGCCAGGGTAAGTCTGCAAAAGTAAGTAATTAGTGCATTATCGCATGTGTGAAAATAAAATGATATGTTCTAGCTACCGTTCTAAATGCTGCTAATGCAATGTCCTTTCAGTATTTTATAAAGATTATAATGAAAAACCCTAGGTATCATCCCTAGTTGAATTGATGTGATCCCCGGCAACGGCGCCAGAAATGCTTGTTGACACTCCTTAATGGATTCACTCTAAGAATGAGTCACATAAAATAATAAACTAGTGAAAGCACGAAAGAGTGTACGGGACACTACTAACTCCACTTAACGTCAAGTTGTCATCCTCAACATGAAGCTAGCAATGTAATTATATCAGGGCACTGGATTAAGAGATAGATATTTACCCGCAAGCGCACAGATAAACATACCCATTGTAGAGCATTTCACCCAAGCTAGTCTCAGGTATCGTTGTTTATATTCAGCCTAGAGACTAATCAATTCAAGGTATGATAGTATTGAAAGAACTTAACAGCATTTATCATGGCACACACTGATAACACACTACTACAGGAAACAGGTACAGAGTAAATGATATAAAAGATAATTGATAAAGGATAGTAGAGATCAGATCAATCAAGGATAAACTTAGAACAGTACTGCCTAGAAAGATTATGATTAGAATAGGTATTAATAAGAAACATTCCTAAGTTATTCTAATTATAAGTTATAGCATACATTGATTAGTGCAATTATATTTAGCAATCATTGACTAGGTCACATCATATTTATAATCAAGAGGCAACTCCATAGCTAAGGTGTTAAGCATATTAACCCTTAAACCATGAGTTAACTGAGCCATACCGAACACTATATTCGGGAGGTGGAATACAGAGGACTCAACAGGTCTGTCACACCTGCGATCTACCACTCTATCCGGAACATAGGACGTATTCGCAGATAAATTATGTATAGGCACCATGCCTACACACCATTTATCACCCACCTGTTGTACCTTAAGATGAGCGCTATACGAACATGAGTATAAACATAAAGATGAACTATCTATGCCAAATATATAATCAAAGCAAACTATAGGCATTATAACTAAGAATATAATCATTGATGTCTTAATCATATCAATTGTATTGCTATCTAGAACACAATAATGAACAATAAGGTGAATTAGATTATCAATAAGAACTAAAGTACGAACTAGAACATGAACTAGAACAAGATTATGAACTAGATGATGAACTAGACGATGAACATGAACTAGATGATGAACTAGAACATAAACAATGAAGAACGATGATGAACTACAATAACAATTATGAATTAGATCCATAATGCTAATACAAGAGAGAAGATCTTGGGTTTACCGAGCCTTCTCGTGACTAGATCAGGAATCCAAGCGAAGCTTGCCTCCTCTAATCCTATTCTATCTACTATTCTAGGTGGATGAAGTTCTAAAGCCTCCGATTGATCTCCTTCTGGTTGATCTAACTCTGATGAATGAATTGGCTGAAACCCTAATTGTCTGATTGCTCTGGAGAGGGGGGTCAGGGGTCTGTTTATATAGCCCTAGGCGATGAACCGTGGCCCTTGGATCAAACCGACTTGGGGTACGGTCGAGATGCATCCTGGAGGTCGGTTGGGGTAGCTTGCAGAGGACGGAGCCCAGTGGGCCCAGGGGGTGATCGGTCGGTCTCCTGGTGGGACCAGTCGGTCCCACCAGTCGGCCCCTGGTGGTGTCCTTCGTCGTGGTGTCTTCTTACGTCCCCTGGAGTCTTCTAGAAGTCTCCCGACGTGGCGGTTACGTTATCACCCGTCGGTTTCCTTCTATGGGAAGCTATTGATGTTGTTTTCCTGGTTTAGTCCCTGCAGAATCATAACTCACCAAAACTCATGGAATATTGTCAGTTGAAACCCTAAATCTTTGTTGGTGATTATATTCTTGCCCTTTTCATGTTTATTTACCTCTTAATTATGATAGTTAACCAGTGTCAACAACTCCCCCAAGCTTACCTTTTGCTAGTCCCTTAGCAAATATTCATGATAAATCTGGAACTGTTATTATGCCTCCATATAAAAAACTTCCTTGGTTTAGAGTTAATTATTCTGACTTTCTCATATTACCTTTAACCATGGAGCTTTTTGCCTTTACCTGGATCTTTAAACAATTGAGAGACAGAACAATCAAGTTAAGCACTGTATCTCTAACTCTTTGATCAACCTTCATTCTGGAGTTTTTGTATATATTTTTAAAATAAAACTCAGAGATTCCTTTGTATGATACTCTCAAATCGCTCTTTTATATTTTATAGTTCCTCACTAATGTACTTTTCCTTCCTTTCATGGATATATATCTGGAGCTTTTTAAGAAGTGAAAAGCATATCTTACTAATTCAAATTTCAAAGTTTAGGAAGAAAGATGTCATACTCATAGATCAAGACTTTAGAACATTTAAAATTTGTCATCTCTTGCTGGCATATTGTAATTAGAGGAACCATGGGCTATCATTCTTTTTCTCATACTTTTATCATAACTCTTTTCTCTTTTGAGGTAGTCGGACACTTGTCCTTTTTTATTTCCTCCTTTCATACTTTTACGTAGCCCATGCCTCTAACACAATATTACTTCGGAAGAGTGAATCTTTTAATAAAATATTCTTGATCTCTAGAGCATGATAAATTTCTCAACCATAACTAAGAACTTAGAACAAAGTAAGTAGCCTTATATTAAAATCATATTAATGGCTCTGGGTTGGAATTCATGTTATGTCATATAGGATCTCATCATGTGTTTTTAATTAATTTTTTTTTTCAAAAAGTAAATCTCCAGAACTCTAGCATCTCTAGGAATTAGATAAACAACAGCTCAAACCTTTTTATATCATATATATCTCACAATTATCTAGACTTTGGATTAAGCATTTGCCATCCACAGGTTTTAGGTTCAGAGTTTATTCAGAACAACTTGTCTAAAACTCAAGAAAATTTAGGTTTAAACATTAAGTACTTAAAAAGGTAGAGCAAAAAGTTCATCTTTTAAAATGAGCAAAATTAGGTTCTTATCCACCTAGGTATTTATTATATAATATCTTTATTTGGTTTTGTAATAGTTATTTATCCTTTTAAGAATTTCTATATTTATTTACCTGATCTAACTAGATGGAATAAAAAGCAGTGATACTTATCGTGATAACTGAGGGTGCTCTCTCCCAAGCTGGATCTTGTCTTATACTTTTCCTCAGAACTCGAGTAGACCGATAGTGAATTCTTGAGTCCTTCTCTTCTTCTCTTCCTGCTGAATTCAAAGATAGACAACACAACTCAGTTGAAACCCTAAATCTTTGTTGGTGATTATATTCTTGCCCTTTTCATGTTTATTTACCTCTTAATTATGATAGTTAACCAGTGTCAACAACGCCGAAGGGCTGGCATCGAAGCACCTTCGCGCGAAATAATACCGCCCTTCGACGAAATGAAGTTGGGGGCGGACGCGTTTTAGATCAAGTCGCCGAAGGGCTGGCATCGAAGCACCTTTGCGCAAAATAATACCGCCCTTCGACGAAAAGAAGTTGGGGGCGGGCGCGTTTAAGATCAAGACGCCGAAGGGCTGGCATCGAAGCACCTTCGCGTAAAATATTATCGCCCTTCGACGAAAAGAAGTTGGGGGCGGGTGCGTTTTAGATCAAGACGTCGAAGGGCTGGCATCGAAGCACTTTCGCGCGAAATAATACCACCCTTCGACGAAAAGAAGTTGGGGGCAGGCGTGTTTTAGATCAAGACACCGAAGGGCTGGCATCGAAGCACCTTCGCGCGAAATAACACCGCCCTTCGACGAAAAGAAGTTGGGGGCGGGCGCGTTTTAGCTCAAGACGCCAAAGGGCTAGCATCAGAGCAACTTCGCGCGAAATAATACCGCCCTTCGACGAAAAGAAACTGGGGTGGGCGCATGTCAATTCAAGACGCCGAAGGGTCAGGATTCAAAAGACCTTTTCGCGCAAATCTATAATGCCCTTCTACAAAGTTAAGTCGGAAGTACGACGCCTCGCCGGCCAAAATTTAAATACATGGAAGCAAAACCTTTCGCGCATCAAACAAAAAGACACACGACAGTTCGACGACAAAAATCACGACGGACCGAATACCAAAACCAAATTTTATTCCTCAGGGCGTAGTAACGGTACATCCATAAACTCTAAAACAAATTTCACCCTAATGACTGTAAAACCGCTTTCTGAGCCAACAAGAGCGCAAAACCGTCGGGCGTCCAGCGAATACGACGAATCTTTAGGCTCCGGTTTCACGCCCGGGTCGGCGGCGTCGGAAGTAGGGCGAGCAGCCGTGCTCCTATTTCGTCTCCCTTCAAGGACCCTAGCGTCAAAGGTTTCATAAAAATTCCGAAGTGTCGCTTCGGTCCGTCGAATTTTCCTAAAGCGCCTGCGCAGATACGACAATAAGTCGACACCAGGAAACCGCGTGCGATGACTTCGCCACAAATCACCTCCAACAAAAAAGTTTCCACACCTAATCGTTAACGGCTAGACGTCGAGAACTTCATGCGTTCCCGCGCCTGGAACCTGTTTCATACAGCAACCCAAGTTCAAAATCAACCACAACAGGCGACAAAAAGTTCACCGCAATCGAATTACAGGCCATTAGCAGGCAAGGACTTTCAAACTACCCTAGCATCTTCGGTGCTTCCGGCATTGGCCGCCCGGGCGCTTGAGCTCTCCGGAATCTCCCTCACGGAGCGAGACGGAGTGCCTGCTCCAGTGCCCTCAGCTTCCTATTTCCTTTTTTCTTCAATAAACGCTCCGATCTCAAGCTTAATTCTAGCTTTCTCCTCAGGAGTCTGCATCAAAAATCAAAAGTTCCTCAGCGAAAGGTCCAGGCGACCCCTCAAAGCGAAACAACGCAAAGACCACGACGAAAGTCAAAAACCTGTCCGCGACCAATGGCAGCCTGCATAAGAGCCATGTCATTTCTGCCAGCCATCCAGAACTCTTCAAAAAATTTCTTCCCAAGAATCTTCACTTCCGGAGGGGTGCGCCAGCAAGAGTCGACATCCGCGATGGCCAAATCGGCAATGTGTGGGCAACCAGCGTTCAGAAGGCTGTGGCCGATAGCTTTTATGCCGGCAGCCGAGGCGTAGTCACGCGAAAGGGACATGTGCCCCTCGAGCGCGTCCAACTCAGTGCGGAGCCAAGTTAGACGACCGCGCGCGTCCATCCTGACCGGGCAGTCCGAAAGCACTCCAATGCTTTTCAGACATCGCGCATATCGTGAAGCCAGGCCATCGGACAAGGCCGCAAGAGTCGCACGATCCTCGTCGCAACAGCTCTTCAGCGCTGCCAGTTCTTCTTTCAGCCTGTCTGCCTCGCGCTGAGCCGAACGACGAGCACTTTTCTCGTCTTCCGACCTTTTCTTCAAGGCCGCATTCTCCCCCTCAAGCTCCTTCAGCCGGTGATCCTTGTCCCGCTTCTCTGTCTCGACCTGGCGAGAGTAAAGCTCGCTCTGACGGCTCTGGCTCCGCGCGAGCACCATTGCCTGCGGGCAAACAAACTCGGCATAACAGATATTCGACAATTAAGCGAAAACTTAACCAACGGGCGGGGTGCACACTCACACTAGCAAGGTGAAACGACAGGGCGTCCCCCAGATGGCCGCTGCCAACCTTCAGCAAATCGCGCTCCACCTATGGAGCGACGAAAGCTCTCTGTGAGCACTCGATAAACTTGTTGGTTTCGCTGTCCTCAGCGAACAGAATACCAAGCTTCCGGCAATCAAAATGGCATGCAAGATGAGAGTCGGCAGCTGCACCCAAAAAATGAGCAATCCGATAAGATTCTTCCTGAGCCTCGTCAATTTCGCTCGAGGAGCTCAGCCCAGTGTATATATAGGGATCTAGGTAATCCTCAGGGCGGCTGCTCAGCTCGATGCGACCGTAGCCCAGCAGCTGGTTATCCACCATGGACTGGGTCAGACGAATGGACTCCCGAAAAAATCGCGTCTTACCTTTCTCCAGCACCTGTTCGGGCGCTACTGCCTTGGCCTTCTCGGTCGGAGCCAGGGAGCTCTTCACACGCTTAGCCGTAGGATCGGCTTCAACGGGGCGGACGGGCTTCCGAACCCCGGCTTTCGCCATCGTAGAGACACCCGAGACAGACAGGTCATCGTCAAAAAATGACGCAGCTCCGGCCTTGCGCCCCGCCATTCCGATCGAACCAGATGAACCCTGCAGTCAAAATAAGCAAGTGAAACGCCAATCAGAAAAAAACGCTCACAAAACATGCTCAGAAACAAGAGGCCAAATAAGGTCACCAAAACTGCACGGTAACAGCGATAGGTGCAAAGTGAGGCCGTCTAAGCAGCGAAAGCTAGAAGAACTGCAAGACACAGATCCTTGCCCTACCTCGGCGCGGTCCAAAGGCACAGCGTCAGGGCCGGAGCGCTGTGGCGCTCCATGTCTTTCGCCCAACGGTTTGGCAAACGAGCGACAAAATCGAACATCCTCAGCCTCCGAATTCTTGCGCTTCCGCGAAACCAGGCCTTGGCTCTTCCCAGTCAATGTTTGTTTACCTTTCGCGCGAGCACCGCCTCGATCATGAGCCGGAGGCGGGGGACGCTCCCCGTATCTAACGCCCATAGTGTCGAAAGCTCTATTCAGTCGCCCACGACCACCAATGGAGTTGTTCTTGAATTCGCCCTCTTTCATCAAATACGGGTCGCATATCTTGTTGGCTTCCTTCTCAATATGAGCCACATAAGCGGCATCACTAGAAAAATTAGCGGGTCGCTCAACCAAAAGCATCGGGCTGTGGTACCCTCTGCTAGTGACAAAATTTTCAAACTCCGTCTCGGAGCAGAGTGGATTCTGACCAATTGCTATCCACTCCTCAACAAGGTCCTGGCTGATCTAGAACCTAGATGTCAGAGCGAAAGCGTCACCACAGGCCAGGCTCTCGTTGTTAGTCAAAACAGTTGGTGGAGCGTGAGTCCCTTCGCACTCCTCCAGCATCGGCACGAGAGGAGAAGTCATGTGCAATCCCTTCGCCCTAGCCTCGTGGAAGGCTTCGTTCGAACAAACACGGACGTAGAACCAGAAATCCGTCAACTGGGCTCATTTGTTCTTGTATGTGGGCGAAATAGAAATATTGCCTTGGGTTTTGCGAGGAACGAAGTTAACACAACCAATCTCGCTCGGTAGCAGCTTCTGAAGGAAATAATCTGACACCTGGCTTCGTCGGCGATGGATATCGTAATACTTGACGAAAACATCAGCGCAGATTCTGCACCCCATCATCTTTAAGGCCATTGCAAAGACGCTCAACCGCGAAAAGGCATTCATCATAAGTTGGTGAATCTGGATCTTGAACGCACTCAGCACTTCACCAACGAAACCTTCTAATGGGAAATCCAGCCCAGCCACAAAGTAGTCACGAAACACAATGGCTTCATACGGCCTAGGCGTGGGAATCGCTTCTTCCCTAGGTGCACGGCATAGCGAAAGGACATATTCACTTAAAATTCCTTCCTCAGCATAACTCTGCAGGACCGAGGGGGAGACCCGCGAATGACCCAAGTAGAAAGAGCAATCGTCGGGGATCGAAAGTGAAACAGATCCCCCCTCATCCGAATGGGTGCTTTTGGCTCGATCCTCCTTTCGCGTGCCAGCAGTCCCGGATCCAATAGACACTGTTTGGCTCGAGTTAGAGGTACTCGAGCTCTCGCTAGAAGAGCCCAAAGTCGTAGTAGACAAACTCAGGGATGCCATCTAGCATGGTGGTGAAAACAAGCAAAAAGTATTCATATAGCCATAACAAAATCAAGCGAAAGCAGCAAAAGGCAGAAAAAAGACTAAAAAGTAAGCGAAAACGCAAACACTACAAAACTCTTTCGCTCCAAGGGACAAAAAACTCACCAAGAGCTCAAGCAGAAGCGCAAGCCCAACACGACCGAAAGTGAGAATCCGGGTGGCAAAGCCTGCCGAAAGCGCTGCAGCTGCGAGGAAGCAAAGGCAGTAGAGATGACAATTGTGACCCAGGGCGACCAGGGCAAGCGCAACTTATAGCGCTCGACGCAAACCAAACAACGCACAAACCGAGGAGAAACCGTCGCGCAGTGAAACGACCTTTCACGAGTCATCGTTAGGGACACCAACAGGCGCACCTCGAAGAGCGAGCCCAGACACCGACAGGCACGTCTAGAAGCGCGAGCCTAGACACCAACCGGCGCACCTCGAAGCACGAGCCCGGACACGAACCGTCGGGCCTCGAAAAACGAGCTGTCGCCTCGCGCAATTGCTCACTTCAAAAAAATGACGGCTGCAACCACCGACAATATCGGCTGCAAGGACGATCGAAAGCAACGCCCCGTTCTTCGCCATCCTTTCGCGGGTGGGCGTACTCGCCATAGGCAGACACCGTCGCCCCGCGGTGCCGCGCGGGTCGACGCTGAAGGGCTATTGTTGGGACGGTAGCCCGCGTCGGCGGCACCCGTCTTCATCACAGAGCTATCGCCGTCCGTTCCGCTCGGCCGAAGGCTCTTTCGAGCGAAACTGTAGCGTCGAGGGCGAGTGTCTCTTTCGCTCGGGAGAGCCACGAAGGGCCCCGACGCAAGCGAAAGGGTGGGCTCTCAGGCAAGCGCTCGCTGTTGACACTAGTTATCTATCACAATTAAAGGATAAATAAATATTAAAAGGGCATGAATTCAATCACCAACAAAGGTTTAGGGTTTTAATTGACAATATTCCACAAGTTTTGGTGAACTGTGATTCTGCATGGACTAAACAAGGAAATCAACACAGATTGCTTCCCCTAGAAAGAAACCGACAGGAACTAACCGAACCGACGTATCAGGATTATTCTAGAAGGATCTAGAGGACACTAGAAGACACCAGGAGGTCGGGCACCCCGAGACATGGCTAGGTGGGACCGACCGGTCCCACCACTAGACCGGTCGGTCTGCCCCTGGACCCGTTGGACTCCGCCTTCTGGAACCTTCCTCCACCGCCTACGAGGATGCATCTCAGCCGTACCTAAGGTCGGTTTGATCCAACAGCCACGGTTCCTCGACCAGGGCAATATAAGCAGCCCTAGACCCCCCTCTCCAGATCATCAGGGTTTGATCAAGGCATCATTCATCACAATTAGATGAGACTATCACCAGAGAAGGAGATCAATCAGAAGCTCTAGAACTGCATCCACCTAGATTAGTTAGATAGAATAGGATTAGAGGAGGCAAGCTTCGCTTGGATTCTAGATCTAGTCACAAGAAGGCTCGATAAACCCAAGATCTTCTCTCTTGTATTAACATTATGGATCTACTTCATAATTGCTCTTTTAGTTCATCATTGTTCATCATTGTTTATGTTCTATTTTGTCGTCTAGTTCATCTTCTAGTTCATAATCCAGTTCTAGTTCATGTTCTAGTTTGTACTATAGTTCTTCTCGATGATCTAATTCACCTTATTGTTTATCTCTATGTTCTAGATAGCAATACAATTGATATGACTAAGACATCAACAATTATATTCTTAATTATATTGCTTATAGTATGCTTTGATTATATATTTGGCATAGATAGTTCACCATCATGTTTATACTCATGTTCGTATAGCGCTCATCTTAATGATCATTGGGTGGGTGATAGATGTTGTGTAGGCGTGGTGCCTATACGCTATTTATCTGCGAATGAGTCCTATGTTCCGGATAGAGTGGTAGATCGCGGGTGTGACACTCCTGTTGAGTCCTTTGTATTCCACCTCCCGAATGTAGTGTTCAGTATGGCTCAGTTAAATCATGGTTTAGGGGTTACTCTGTTTGGCACCTTTACTATGGAGTTGCCTCTTGATTATAAATATGATATGACCTAGCCTATGATTGCTAGATATGTTTGCACTAATCAATGTATGCCATGACTTGTAATTAGAATAACTTAGGAGTATTTCTTATTAATACTTGTTCTAATCATCACTTACTAGGTAGTACTATTCTAGGATTATCTTTGATTGATCTGCTCTCTGATACCATTTATCATTGTCAATTATTATTACTTTACTATCTGATCTCTGTTTAGAGTAATGAGTGTGTTATCAGTCTTTATCATAAGTGTGTGCCACATTAATTGTTGTTAAGTCCTCATTAGTTTAGTACCATCATACTTTGAATTGATTAGTCTCTAGGCTAAATATAAATAACGATACCTGAGACTAGCTTGGGTGAAATGCTTCTACAATAGGTTTTTTATCTGTGCGCTTGCGGGTAAATATTTATCTTTAGATCCAGAACTCTGATATAATCACATTGTTAGCTTCATGTTGGGGATGACAACTTGACGTTAAGTGAAGTTAGTAGTGTCCCGTACACTTCTTAGTGCCTTCACTAGGTTATTGTTTATGAGGTTCATTCTTAGAGTGATTCCATTAAGGAGTGTCAACAAGCATTTCTAGCACTGTTGCTAGGAAACACATCAATTCAATTAGGGATGGTACCTAGGGTTATTCATTTAAATCATTATGTGCGGATACATGGGTGTATGTCGAGTCTCTGAGTGATGAGTGATTGTCAACGGGTTTGATCGTAGGTTCTTTGGCTTGTGTTGTGCAGGTGTCGAGCACGGAGACAATGATCGAGGGCAAGGTGAAGGTCAAGTAGAGACATGTCGTGCCGATGGACTGGGAGCGGTGAAGGGCGGACGTGAGGCTTGGACTGAGGGACCGGTAGCCTGAGGATCAGCTGTGGTGGCTGACAGCCTGGGACAGCGACGAGCAGAGACTTGCGGGACATGGTGTTGCTCGGGTCGAGGACTTGGGGACACGTGTCGGTGGACGGGGTGCACGGGCAGTGCATCCCCTCTAAAGCTCCGGTTTGGTGGTTGAGCCACAGAAAAACCACCGGGTGGACGGTTTCCTAGTTTGGGCCACAAAACTCGGGTGCTCAGTTTCCTGGTTTGGGCCACAAAACCTGGGCGTGCGGCGGGTTTCCGAGTTTTGGTCCACAAAACTCGGGCTGAGGACGGTTTCTAGGTTTGGGCCTCAAAACCTGGGCGCTGAGGGTTTCCTGGTTTCGGCCTCAAAACCAGGGGATGGACTTGGAGGCTGGTTTCCCGGTTTGGGCCTCAAAACCGGGGGTTGCTGGAAAAGGCAGGTTTCCCGGTTTGGGCCACAAAACCGGGGGTGCAGAGCGAGGACGGCACATGGCGGCAATCGGGAGGTTGCGTCGAGGCAACGCTACGACTTGTGCGGGCGTGGCCGTCGGATACACCTACCACCGAGTTGGTCCAGAATAACCCTTGGGGTTTAGCTGGTTCGCTCTGTAATTAGAGAGGGGTAGAGTAGGAATAGAAATTAGGATAAGTAGAGGGAGACACCCTCTCCCTTGTTATCTCAGTCATTTGCTCTTTGCACTTAGGGTTTCCTGCTCTCCCACATCCCTGCTGTAGCGAACCTGAGATCCACAGAGAAGAGACCAATACCTCTGTGCCCGTGAGATTTTTGAGGAAGTGAGGCCGTAACCTCACCATTGTAGCGTGTGGTAGGCACACGGTTGCAAATTCGTGGTTGTGATTTGCGATTTGTTCGTGTTCTTCGCGGATTGCTTTTTGCCATGATTTTCCCGTCGATCGATCTCTTTGCTCAGTGCGTCTTTTGCGAATCCGTTTGAACCAAGTTGTTCTAGATCGTGAGGCACTTCTTTCCACCGAAGGAATTCATCTCTAACCTCACGGTCTAGGAGATCGAGCGATTTTAGTTTTGGATCGGTTTTACTCCCTTAGTCCCGAATTCTTCCCATTCACCGAGTTGTAGTTAGGTTCGAGCCATGATTTCGTTGGGATAGCTCACTAACATCCTTGGAACTCCTCATACCTAGTCTAGGCCTTAGTGCTTTTGATTCGGAGGAGATCGAGTGAATTTCGCGGAAGAACAGTGTTGTTTCGGGACCATCGGACGCTGAACTCGTGACCATCGGACGCTGAGTTCGTCACACCGGAGTGTCCGATGCCACGTGTCGTCTGACAGCGTTTTTCAAAGGAGCATCGGACGCTGACCATCGGAGCGTTCGTTGCCATCGGACGCGCCGGAGGTCGAGCATCGGACGCTACTGTTTTACTGTAGCAGCGTCCGATGCCCATGCAGTAAGGTTCCAGATTTGCACTATTTGCATCGGACGCGTCCGTTGGTTGGACATCGGACGCTGCCAGCGTCAGATGCTGCTGAGTTTACGCAGTTTTGTCCGCAGTTTGTTCGTCCGACTTCTAATTTGGGATCCGCTTGTTGCGTTGGTTTCCTGACTTTGTGCTCTTCAGAAATCGGGCTTCTCGCTTTACAAAATAGCCTGAATCCCCCTCGCGTTGCTCGGGGGAGGTTGAGGTTACCCAAAGTTCATCCTGTCACTAGTTGATCTGCGTGAACTTGGGCGAGGGAATTTTTGTGGTGTCCCGCTGTGTTCCTAGGGAACATCCACCCATTTTCTTGGGTCGTGGACATCACGCGCATTGGTTTGCTTTTGGGGTGATTCTCGAGACAGTGGCAACAAGTTTCTGACAAGAAATTTTGAAGCTCCCATTCACCCCCCCTCTGGTCGCTTTCTGATTGCTCTTTCGGTCCTTCATTATGAACATTGTTAGGACATTGCATTAGCAACATTAAAACGGTAGCTAGAACATATCATTTAAATTTACACACATGTGATAATGCACTGATTGTTTATCTCTACTCAAACAGACTTACCCTGGCTTTGTTTATCTTTTATCTTATGTAGGGTGTGATGTATGACTGGTTTCCAACTTCCGAATAACTACGTTGAGGATCCCGAAGCTTTACTGAAGAAGACAAGACGCAGACTCAAGAGACCCACACTACCACTTCCAGAAGTTAACCAGATAAGAAGCTTAACACCAGTGTTGAACACCATGGCCGACAAGACACTCCATGAGTTATCTGCACCAACCATAGCCAACATCAGGAGTGGACCAACAATCAATGTGGGAGACAGCGGATTTGAACTCAAGCCAGCTTTGATCAACATGGTGCAAGCTAATCAGTTTTGCGGAAAGGCACATGAAGACGCAAGCGCTCATCTCCAACACTTTCTGGAGATTTGTAGCACTTTCACCATCAAGGGAGTCGAAAGAGACGCCATTCTACTTCGCTTGTTCCCATTCTCACTCTTGGGAAAAGCAAAACAATGGTTCTACGCCAACAAAGACAAAAACACCTCATGGGCGATTGTTGACGCAAAACGTGACGTCTCGCGTCAGGCACACTTTTTGGCATGCCCGGTGGGACCACTTCAGTTCAAGATGCCTGAGATTAACGAAGATCAAATCTTCGAGGTGACCATGGACAATTTGCCGCTAGAATCAAAAGATCTGGTGCAGCGGGCTGGTGATGAGTTCCAACGCCAGTGCTTGGAGACCTTCTCCAGGAATAAAAGCGGCAAGGTCTATCAGAAGCAGACGTTCCCGAAGGTCGTTCCTCATCACCAGTCTGAGCTGCCCGACGGTAGTGAAGAAGTGGCACTCCAAAAGATGGTGGAGATGATGCATAGAATTGTGTCAGGAGCCGTGACCAATCATCAATCGGCTTTCTTAAACACTTTTCATGCTATCATGATCGATACTTTCGGTCCAAATGTAGATAAGTACTTTGAAGAAGCTGCTGGTCAGATACGGGGACCATTGTTGTTCCAAGTACCTCAACGGCGAAGGATTGCCGAAAATAGTGGGGCTGGCCCGAGCACAGGTGGAATGATTTCTCAGGAAACACAACAACCTCCTCAGACCTATGGCCAGCTCACGTTCGGCACAACAGGGAACGTCCTGCCGTCTGCTTCTAGAGTGTCTCCTGTAGCGAACAGGATACAAAAAGATGTGTTGGGAGATGGACATCGGGAGTTTATGGATTATAACTAGATTAATGCTTTTCCGAATACAGGCTACAGGGGCTCAGCAGGATTGCATACTGGGGGGCAAGCACAAACAGCTCATGATTCAAATGTTGACCTCATCATGCATAAGATGGCTGATATGATGCAGAATCAGTTCGGCCTAAAGCCAAAGAATCAGACGTACACATACCAATCTCCTTACCTAGAGTGGTACAATCGGGTAGCTCTTCCTCCGAGAGTCAAGCCTCCTACTGATCTTTCCAAGTTCTCGGGCCAAGATGATACCGGTACGAAGGAGCATGTCAGCCGTTACCTAATGCAGCTTGGCGAAGCATCGACAGATGAAGCTTGGAGGATTCGATACTTCCCGTTGTCGTTGACAGGACCAGCCTTCTCTTGGTTCACCTCTCTGCCAGCGAATTCCATCAATACATGGGCAGAGCTGGAACAGAAGTTCCACTCATACTTCTTTACAGGGGCCAGTGAGAAGAAGTTGGTCGATCTCATGAGCTTAAGGATGAAACCCGGTGAAACACCGCAAGAATACCTGTGCTGATTCAGGGAAACCAAAAATCTTTGTTACTCTCTGAATTTGCCAGATGATCTGTTACCGGGAATAGCCATAGCTGGCATGCTGCCGAGCATCAAAGAAAAGCTGTTCGGCATGGACTTTGAAGACCTCGGGCAGTTATCACAGAGGTTGGCCATGATGAGCAATTAAGCTCAAGGATTCAAGAGGAGCAACCAGTTCCAGAAGGGTGACGTAGCTGCCGAAATGTATCAGGCTTTCTTGGAAGATGCAGTTGACTACGATGATGAAGATGAAGTGGCTGCAACCGAGATAGTTTGGTCCAAAGAGCCAACTCAAGTCAACCAGCGATGGCTAAGGCAACAAAAAGGTACTTATGACTTTGATGTGTCCAAATCAGATAAGTTATTTGAGTATTTGTTGAAAGAAGGACGTATCAAGTTGCCAGAGGGTCATCCTATGTTGCTCCCTAAGGGGGTTAAAGACAAGAAGTATTGCGGTTTCCACAATACCAAATCCCACTCCATCAATGATTGTCGAGTGTTCAGAGTGCAGATTCAGAAAGCTATCCAAGATGGACACCTGAGGTTTGATGGAAAGATGAAAATAGATGGTAGTCCTTTTGGACAGAATACCGTGTCCTTTTCTGTTAATATGATCAACACAACCGATTTTGGAAGTAAAGGTAAAATGAAAGTTTTAACTACTGATAGAGCAAAGGAGGCTGGTACCATTGACCCTGATCGGCAGATTACAAGAGAACTTCAGCAGAAAGTTCGGTTCCAAAATAGCCGAACTGAGATAGGTGAAACTTCCAGACCCAGGGTTACGACGCGTATCTTGTTGAATAAGTGGCATCGGGAACAGGAACGATATCAAAAGCAGAGGTGTTATGAAGAGCAAAAGTTCCTAGAAAAGCAGAGAAGGTACGAGGGAGAGATGTACCGGGAAGAACGAGAAGATACGAGGGAACAGGAACGGTCTCATTGGGAATGCTCGTTTTTCCAGTATTATTGGAACGAAGGCTTGAAGCTGCCTCTCAAAGATAGCTTCCCCGATTGCAGTAATCAGTACTCCGAGTTTAGGCAGTCTCAAGTCAACCGTCGATCTGTCCATGAAAGGCTTGGGCCCCGAGTCCCTGAAGACGATCGGCATATAAAAATAAATTGTTCCGAAGATCGGCAGGAAAGAAAGTTTACCGATCCGAGATGGGCTCGTGCTGAAGAAGAAGAGTACCGCGAGTATATCTAGCAGAGAGGGCAGTGGTGTTCGCCGGGTTTAAGGAAGAGCCAGAAGAGGAGAGTGCAGCGCTTAAGGAACAAGGAGTTGGCACAAGCAGGCACCAAGGCGAAGCAAGTTTGGCATCCTAAAGAAAAGCCGAGTAGAAATAATCATTCGATTGATACATGTATGGCCTTTTTTCTACCGTCAGAGTTCGTAGCCCCTGAGAATCAAGATGTCCAAGACGAGGCATATTCAGATTTTGATGAGAGTGAATTTCAGGACTTGTTGGCTCATCTCGTCTTGGCTCAGAAGGCAGTGTTTGACAAGCCCATTAACCACCGGCACTTGAAGCCATTATATATGAGAGGGTATGTCAATGGCAAGCCATTGACCAAGATGTTCATCGATGGAGGAGCTGCTATCAATATCATGCCATATACCACTTTCAGGAAGCTTGGCATGACGAGCGAAGATCTGTTGAAAACCGACATGGTGTTAAGGGACTTTGCTGGCAATTCTTCTGATACACGAGGAGCAGTCCATGTCGAGTTAATGATTGGATCTAAAACTTTGATAACTACTTTCTTCGTCATTGATGGCAAGGGGCATACAATTTGCTATTAGGAAGAGACTGGATACATGCAAACTGTTGTGTGTCGTCGACTATGCATCGATTCCTTATCCAGTGGATTGGAGATGACATTGAAATCGTCCACGCCGATGACTCGGTGAGTGTTGCTAATGCAGAGTCTATCTACTGGGAATATGATGGTGTCGAGTGTTTCTCTGGAAGGGCTTGGGAAGCAGGTTCTGTGAATGTCTTCGACGAGGACCAACAGCCGATTCAAATAATCCGCTCTCAGAGCAATTTTTGAACCCAGAACTAGTGGTAATGGAAAATTGAGACCGAGTTTCATATTGGCTGACAAGGAATAAAGTGTTGATTATGAAGCCAAAGTAGGATCAATGTGTGCAAGTTTAGGGTCTCAAGAATATTTTAAAGTTGATAGACTTTTGAAGGATTCTGTTTATTTCTCCATTACCAGAGTTCAAGAAAATCGGGAAAAAGTTTTATATAAGGTGACGTACAATGGAAGCTTTTGATGAGATTGAAGATATATGGAGGCACTTCCACAACTTGATGATTATTTCGAGTTGTACGTGACGGCCGATAAGCCTTATAGTAGGATCGGCCCTTATTTTAAGTTTTTATAGAAAAAGACGAGCAGCAGTTTGCTTTAGCCGAAAATGTTAAACCCAAAGAAGGGTATTCGGCTGTAACAAAGTTCTTTGATTCGCGTGTGTTGAAGCTTCGACGCTACTTGTTAAAGCCGAACGCATGAAAATTGTGTAACTCGAAGGATATTTTATATAGCCGATGTAAAAACATCGCCTTTAGCAGAAAAATATTCCGAAGATTTAAGTTATAGCCAACATTTTTATCGCCTTTGGGATGTTCATGACTTTGGTGACCCTAGCATTTTCAAGTTAGCAGATTCATCGGGGAAAGAGAAAGATGGAGTGCAGTAAGTACAATGTCGAGTGACGTGACATGTTGAGAGTGGGATTTAGTCGGCTAAGATGACGTCACGCATTCGGCAAGTGTTCTTCTGAAGAAATGTTGCGAACAAGGAAAGTCATTGAGGGGTGAAAAATCAACATTGTTCGGGAAAAGAGCAAGTTCATCTGCTGCAAACTTCAAATGCAGAATCTATCCTAAAATACAGGTTACTCTTGAGATGGTTTATTCAAGCAAACTAAGAACTGTTGGTTTCAGCGAAGGACGACGGTGTGACCAATAGAAGCTTCGGAATCTTCGAAGTCGTCCGGAATAGCATCTGCATAACTGGTTGATAAAAGGGTAGTATTTTTAAGACAAGAACTTATCACCGCCAGTTTGAGGGAGAGCTCCGAAATACACGCCTTGGATGACGGTCTGATCTATATGGCCGTCCGAAGCCTCGGGACATATACCTTTGATAACAACGGTCATTTTATGCAGGGATGATTGGAAAAGGAAGATGTGTTAGGCGGTTACAAGCTCAGTCAAAGGAAGAATCTGGTGAAGATTTTAATAACCTATGACTTTCTGGGGACAAAGCTTAAACGTGGTTGAACGTAGGCCTCATCCTGAAGGGAAAGATTTGCAAGACAAGCTGTCTGGTTGAAGCTGGAGAAAATGACCTGACTAAGGTCGAATTTATAGAACCGTGACTTGCACACTTGAAGAATAGGTAGGGTTTTTTACGGCTTATGGGCCGATGTGGAGCCAGATCGGATCCTTGCCTAACCAGAGAAGTTCGAAGAGCCGATAGGATTCGGTTAAAAGTGTTTGCTATGAAAAATGCTCGGATGCGACTGAAAAACAATTACAGCTGTAAGGTGTTTTATTTTCGGACAGGAGGGTTTGAGTCATCAGTTGGCGTTGAAGATAGGAGAACTGAAGGGACAATATCCTAGTGCCGCCATGAATCAAAAACTGAGAAGTTCAAAAGACCCCGAGTCTAAGGTAGTCAATTATCACGGTTGCTTGCGAAGCGAAGGTGATTGAACATAATTGTTAATAATAGCCGATGAAATGTGCATCGCTGCTAAGGCAGGCAGAAAAAATCGGTGGCCGATGCATGGAACAAAGCGCATATTGATCTCGAAGGATCAATCGCGAGTTACTGGACAAATAAAGAAAGGCCTCTTATTTACAGAGAAGGAAACAAGTTACAATAGGAAGTCAGTTCGTCCATCCTATTCTATTCCTAATCAGGAGGTCAAAGTCAAAGGAATCGGCTAGGTCTGTTCCAGCTTCTTTCATGTCATCAACAGAGTGTGCCACCCTGAATTCTAATCCTCGCTCACAAACGTCGAAGTGACGGTAGTCAGCACCGGAGTGGATCCGAACGGCGTTGAAGGCAAGTGCTGCGCCATAGCCCATGCCAGCCCTGGAGATATCAGGGAGAACCCGGTTGACCTCGTTCACCCGCCTCAGAGCCGACGTGCCAGGCACATTGGCTGTAACAGCAAGATCGGCAATGGCGGCTTCGAGGGAGTGAAGCTTAGCCTCTAGAGCTGAGAAGAAGAAGCATCAATAAAACAGGGAAGAAGAATAGGAAAGGTGCAGCCGAAGAATATTTACCGATAGCCTGTTCTTGAGCGGCATCACGTTCTCGAGAGATTCGGATAATCTCCCGATTCCTCCTTTCTAGATCAAATTGAAGATCCGTGACCTTCTCAGTCAGGACCTCGGGAAAATCGTCATCGGTCCTCCTAAACAAGAACAGCATTGTAAGGGCGACTGGTTCATCTTTGAGCGAAAATGATTAGGGGATAACCTTCTCCTAGAAGTACTAGAAGCCCCGAGCTCGAGGCTATTGCGGCTTGCCTCAAAAGACATTTTTGTTTTTGGTTGATGGTGAGGAAGAAGAGGATTTTCTGGCTCTGAGATAGAAGCAGGGGAGTTCGAAGCGCATAAGCCGAAGTGGAGAGAAAGGGGAGTTTAAAGGACCCCAAGTGCATCGGGAGATGAATCGGTAGGTGCAGTAATTATGGCAGGTGAAGACGATGCTGGCTTCAATCGGGTGCCCGGAGCGTACTGGTTCCGGAAGCGTGCCAGTTGGTTTGACCTGAAAACCAACAAGGGATAAAAATATGAGAATACCTTGGAACATGTCGGGTGAGACCAGACAGTTCCATATATTCGGCTTTGAAAGCCAACCATGACAGCACACAGCTATGAGAGCTGTTTGCCGAAACAGATGTACAATGTCATTCGGCAAATGTAGAGATGAAAATCATAAGCATGCCGAATGCCGAACACGTGAACATCAAAAAGACAAAGAAGTAAATTGTAAATATAAATCTATCCAAACAACATATGCATAGGCTAATCCAACTAATCTGTCGCACGTTTAGCCTTCATGAGCCCGTCAAGTGTAAACTTAAGCAAAGCTAATCCACCGCATGATACCACTTGCTATGAGTCCACACCACTCCTTATAATTAGATTAATCCACCGCATGATACGATCTAATTATAAGAAGCTAAAAGCATACATATATCTGGACAGATCTATAAGAACTCATTACTCGTGTAAGCTTAACCAGAATCGGTAAACTAGCCAAACTAGGGTCCATGAAGAAGGAACAAACAAGCAAAGCATGATTAAACTAATCTAAAACCTGCACCTGCCGCACGGCACCCAGCTCTATCAAAGCCTAAACATGATTAGCATGCATGAACCCACAACATGTAACAATCTAGATTAAAAGTCAATTCGGCCATTATAATCTTATGATTAGCAAAAGCACAAACGAACTCATGCGACAAGGCCGAACGAAAGATCAATCTAGATTGGGCAAAAAGTGTTGTACGAATTAAATAAATAAAACATACGACACATGATAACTTAATGAATCTATTAGATCTGCCAAATCTAACAGAGCCGATAACTATTTTTACTCATGACTTAATCTGCCGCACGATACAAGGCATAAGCAAAAACTTCCCGTCATAAGCTTAAATCCGCCGCACGATACTAAGCTTAACGTACGAGACTACTTGCATCATATCTAAATCCGCCGCACGATACTAGACATGATAACAAGGTTGCCGATACTTAAGGAGGTCGACGGATCGATGATTCCTCTTGAAGAACTCGACGACACGACTAAGAACTCGAAAAAGGTGGCACGGGGCCGGTTTGTATTGATGTGGTTGTGAACAGTTTTACAATGGTCGAGGGCTTATATTTATACCCTGGACGAAACATGAGTCCTAGACGATTATGACTTTACAAAGAAATACGGAAAGATATAAATCCCATATTATTTGGTGCCTTCCATCGCCATGTGTCTTCTCGTACAAGCCAGCTTTACTCGTAATCATGCGTTTTCCCGAATGGAGCCATGGTCTAGAGAAATAGCCGACCGCACGGATAAACGCCGAAAATCTTGAGGGCCAAACAGCCGACGATTGCTTGTCGAATCTCTCTGCTGGTTGGGCCTATCTGTCATACCCTTACTTGTGCGAAAATCTGGTGTCAACAGCGATCTGTTCAACTGCCTTCCTAGCAAATTATTTCCAGTGGGCAAGACGAATGCCCTCCATGCCAAGATTTCAACTTTCCAGCAACAACACGACGAATCAATCCCAGAGGCTTGGGAACGCTTTCAAGATTACATATTGTTGACACTGGTTATCTATCATAATTAAGGGATAAATAAATATAAAAAGGGCAAGAATTTGATCACCAACAAAGGTTTAGGGTTTCAACTGACAATATTCCATGAGTTTTGGTGAACTATGATTTTGCAGGGACTAAACCAGGAAATCAGCACCGATAGCTTCCCATAGAAGGAAACCGACTGGAGATAACGCAACCACCAAGTCAGGATTATTCTAGAAGACTCCAGAGGATGCAAGAAGACACCAGGAGGTCGACCACCGCGAGGGTGGGACCGACCGGTCCCACCAGGTGACCGACCGGTCGCCCCCAGGGCCCGCTGGCTTCTGTCTTTTGCAAGCTATCTCCACCGACCTCTAGGATGCATCTCGGTCGTACCTTAAGTCGGTTTGATCCAAGGGCCACGGTTCATCGCCCAGGGCTATATAAACAGCTCCTGACCCCCCTCTCCAGAGCAATCAATCAGGGTTTGATCATTAGACATCATCAATCAGAGCTTCAGAAGGAGATCAATCGGAAGCCCTAGAACTACATCTACCTAGATTAGTAGATAGAATAGGATTAGAGGAGGCAAGCTTCGCTTGGATTCCTAATCTAGTCACGAGAAGGCTCGGTAAACCTAAGATCTTCTCTCTTGTATTAACATTATGGATCTATTTCATAATTGCTCTTCTAGTTCATCGTTGTTCTTCATTGTTTATGTTCTAGTTCATCGTCTAGTTTATGTTCATCGTCTAGTTCATCTTCTAGTTCATAATCTTGTTCTAGTTCATGTTCTAGTTCGTACTTTAGTTCTTCTCGATGATCTAATTCACCTTATTGTTCGTATTCATGTTCTAGATAGCAATACAATTGATATGATTAAGACATCAACTATTATATTCTTAGCTATAATGTTTATAGTCTGTTTTGATTATATATTTGGCATAGATAGTTCATCTTTATGTTTATACTCATGTTTGTATAGCGCTCATCTTAAAGTACAACGGATGGGTGATAAATGCTGTGTAGGCGTGGTGCCTATACAATATCTATCTGCGAATGTGTCCTATGTTCCGGATAGAGTGGTAGATCGCGGGGGTGACAACCCTGTTGAGTCCTTTGTATTCCACCTCCTGAATGTAGTGTTCAGTATGGCTCAGTTAACTCATGGTTTAGGGGTTACTTTGTTTGACACCTTTACTATGGAGTTGCCTCTTGATTATAAATATGATGTGACCTAGCCAATGATTGCCAAATATAATTGCACTAATCAATGTATGTTATGACTTGTAATTAGAATAACTTAGGAATGTTTCTTATTAATACATGTTCTAATTATCACTTGCTAGGTAGTACTGTTGTAGGATTATCCGTGATTGATCTGATCTTTGTTACCATTTATCATTATCATTTATCATTATCATTTACTATGTAACCTGATTCCTGTCTGAAGTCATTAGTGTGTTATGAGTCTTATTATAAGTGTGTGCCATATTAAATGCTGTTAAGTACTTATAATACCATCATACCTAGAATTGATTAGTCTCTAGGCTAAATATAAATAACGATACCTGAGACTAGCTTGAATGAAATGCTTCTACAACGGGTGTATTTATCTGTGCGCTTGCGGGTAAATATTTATCTTTAAATCTAGTGCCCTGATATAATCACATTGCTATCTTCACGTTGGGGATGACAACTTGACGTTAAGTGAAGTTAGTAGTGTCCCGTACACTCTTTAGTGCCTTCACTAGTTTATTATTTTATGTGGCTCATTCTTAGAGTGATTCCATTGAGGAGTGTAGTATTTCTGGCGCCGTTGCCAGGGATAGATTGAAACTCTATTCTTAATAGCGACGTTAAGAAATACCAACACATATCAGAATGCCCTCACCATGGGATGGAGAATTGGCTACTCATGCAGACCTTCTACCACGGGCTCACTTCAAGTACCCGTGAGAATGTGGATGCCGCTGCTGGAGGATCATTTTTGTCACTCACTATCAATAATGCTACTACACTTATTGAGAAGATGGCCTCTAACCAAGGATGGAACGAGGAACGCTCTCACCCACGCAAGAGGGGAGGAATACATCAACTTAAGGAAGTAGACATGTTGTCTGCCATACTTGACCTACTCATGAAGAAGTTTGATAAACACACTCCCAGGAAAGAAGACGTCATGCACATTTACAAATCTCGCATGATATGTGAAGAGCGTGGAGGCACTGGTCATTCAGGGAGCAACTGCCCTGAGATTCAAGAGGATGCAAAGTACATCAACACTAACTATCGTCCTCAACAAGCTCAAGGATGGAACCAACAATCAAGGCCTAATTACTCAGGTAACTACAAAGGTAATACATTCAACCAACCACCTTTGAGAGAGATGATATTTAATCAAAACAAGATCATTGATAATATGTCTAAGAAGATAGCTTCCAATGATAAACTGCTTGAAAATATTAATACTAGAATGGATAGCTTTACTTCTGCCATAAAGAATCAACATAGCTTTAATAAGATGATAGAATCTGAGTTATCTCAGTTAGCAGCTTCAGTCCATATGGCTGAAAAAGGTAAGATTCCCAAAAGTCCGGAAGAGCTAGAGACTGCAAATCTTGTATATATTTATAATGCAGGGCAACTCACAGCTAGACCATCGAGGGAGTGGAAGGATGACTCCATTGCCCCGAAGAAAGGAGATCCAGGAAGACCTGTCATTCTAATCCACATTGGACCTGACAGTTTTGAAGAAGCAGTCTGCGACCTTGGAGCAAGCGTCAACATTATGCCAAGGGTAATTTACGAACAAATTCATAGTGCACCTCTGTTATATACAAATATGTGTTTGCAGCTTGCAGATCAGACACTGTGCTACCCATTGGGAATTCTTGAAGATGTTTGTATTCAAGTGGGACACTCGTATGTGTTTGTAGACTTTGTGATCATTGAAACAGGTAGAGACAATAGAGAACTCATCATTCTTGGACACCCGTTCCTAAGCTCAACCAAAGCCATCATCTACACGGATAGCGCCAAGATCTGTTTCACAATTATAGGCAACAAAGAAAGATTCAGCTTCAAGAGACGTACACTCACTACTCGAGTCCACCATCAGAAGCCCTACGAGGATGCAAACGCTATATCATTAATGAAGAAAAATAGGAACAAAAGAAGGCAGAATAAGGCTATACAACCACATCAAGACACAGTGTGGATGGTCAACTCCGTCCGAACGAGAGTGACCACCTTCTTCCATCACCATACCTCGCCAAGAGAGACGACCCAGGCGTACCCACCATCGATTGCAAGATCGAGGGAAGTACATTCCACAAGACGTTTTGCAACATCGGATCAAGTGTCAACATAATGTCTAAGGTAGCATATGAATATTTATATAAAAATAGACCTATGTATCAGACACATGTGCAACTGCAGCTGGCGGACCAAACATATCGATTTCCAGAGGGAGTAGTAAAGGACGTAATGATCCAAATTGAAGACTACTACGTTCCCACCGACTTCATGGTACTAGACATGGGAAGAGAAGACAATATCCACATCATCCTAGGAAGACCCTTCCTCAACACCACTGGCGCCATCATCTACATGAGATCTGGAGAGATCCACTTCCAGCTCCCAAGAGAGAAGGTACACTGTTACTTTAATAGCTATGCCACTAATGAATAGGAAAAGAAGAACCACTCAAGGAGAAGGCGCCACACATCCCAACGCAACAAGAACCGATCAATCAAGGATGGATGGGCTGACTATGAAGGAGAAGTCACCAGGAGTGAAGACATCCCATTAAAGGAAATGAAGAATGATAAAGTAAAGGAGACAAGTCCAATAGTCAAGCAAGTATGAAAGAAGAAAGAGAGTTCTACTAACATGCAATCATCGAGGTCCTCCTCAGGATCTGCTGATGCACCCAAGGAAGAATAAAGAGCGTACAAGGAGTCTAGTTCGATAGACTATAAACATTGAATCCTCGCCGAAAGGTAACTCGGTAGTTATACATATTCATTAGCATTAAATTCATCATTACATAATTAGTAGATTTAACATAATCATTTTACTATTAGTATCATATTTACTTCTTAGCAATCAAATCTGCATTAGAAAACAAAATAAAAATATCGAAGCCCCATGAGAGTATTATACTTTCTGTGGAGGCGTAAGAATACATTTGCATATTTACTTCTGCATTGCATTCATCCATAAAAACAAAAATCCAAAAAAAGACACTATAAAACACTGCTGAAACTCTGCTTAGTGAAAAGGAAGAACATAAATAATCTTAAGAGCTTCAAGACAACTAGACAAATGGGAGGAATATTTATCACTAACGCTTAATCAAGTTCCACTAGTTGTGTTGTCTATCTTTGAATTCAGCAGGAAGAGAAGAAGAGAAGGACTCAAGAAACCGCTAACGGACTACTCATCTTCTGGAGAAAAGACCACGTCAAGATCCAGCTTGGGGGAAAGCACCCTCAGTTATCACGATAAGTATCACGGCTATTTTTATTTACTATTATTAGTTCAGTTTAGTTAGATCAAGTCAATAAACATAGAAACTCATAAAAAGATAAATAACCATTAGAAAACTAAATAAAGATATTATATAATGAATAAATGTCTAGGTGGAATAAACTTAATGTTGCTCATGATGAAAATGATGAACAATTGCTCTGCCGTAATTCCTTTCAAGTACCTAGTGTTCAACCTTAAATTTTCTTGAGTTTTAGATAAAGTTGTTCTGAATAAACTCTGAACCTGAAACCTGTGGATTGTAAATGCTTGATCTAAAGTCTAGATAATTGTGGGATATGATATAAAAAGGTTTGAGCTGCTGCTTATCTAATTCCTAGAGATACTAGAGTTCTGGAGATTTACACTTTGAAAAGATTAAAAGCACATGACGACATCTTGTATGACATAACATGAATTCCTACCCAGAGCCATTAATATGATCTTAAAATAAGGCTACTTGCTTTGTTCTAAGTTTTTAGTTCTGGTTGAGAAATTTATCATGCTTTAGAGATCAAGAATATTTTATTAAAAGATTCACTCTTCCGAAGTAGTATTGTGTTAGAGGCATGGGACTATGCAAAAGTATAAAAGGAGGAAATAAAAAGGGACAAGTGTCCGACTACCTCAATAGAAAAAGAATTATGATAAAAATATGAAGAAAAAAAAGAGAAAAAGAATGATAGCCCATGGTCCCTCTAATTACAATATGCCAGCAAGAGATGACAAATTTCAAATGTTCTAAGTTCTTGATCTATGAGTATGACATCTTTCTTCCTAACTTTGAACTTTGACTTGGTAAGATATGTTTTTAACTTCTTAAAAAGCTCCAGATATATATTCATAGAAAAGAAGGAAAATGCATCAGTGAGGAATCATAAAATAGAAAAGAGCGATTTGAGAGTGTCATACAGTAGAATCTCTGATTTTTTGAAAAAATATAAAAACTCCAGAATGAAGATTGATCAAAGAGTTAGAGATACAGTGCTTAACTTGATTGTTCTATCTTGTTTAAAGACCCAGGTGAAGGCAAAAGCTCCATAGTTAAAGGTAATATGAGAGTCAGAATAATTAACTCTAATCCAAGGGAAGATTTTTGTTTGAACGTTTGTACCTTTGAGGTGTGAAAGCATTGTAGCAGTTCCTGATTCATCATGACTATTTGTTAAGGGACTAGCAAAAGGTTAGCTTGGGGGAGTTGTTGACACTGGTTATCTATCACAATTAAAGGATAAATAAATATAAAAAGGACATGAATTCAATCACCAACAAAGGTTTAGGGTTTTAATTGACAATATTCCACGAGTTTTGGTGAAATGTGATTCTGCAGGGACTAAACCAGAATATCAACACAGATTGCTTCCCCTAGAAGGAAACCGACGGGAGATAACCGAACCGACGCATCAGGATTATTCTAGAAGGATCTAGAGGACACCAGAAGACACCAGGAGGCCGGGCACCCCAAGACATTGCCAAGTGGGACCGACCGGTCCCACCACTAGACCGGTCGGTCTGCCCCTGGGCCCGCTGGACTCTGCCTTCTGGAACCTTCCTCCACCGCCTACGAGGATGCATCTCAGCCGTACGTAAGGTCGGTTTGATCTAATGGTCACGGTTCCTCGTTCAGGGCTATATAAGCAGCCCCAGACCCCCTCTCCAGATCATCAGGGTTTGATCAAGGCATCATTGATCACAATTAGATGAGGCTATCACCAGAGAAGGAGATCAATCAGAAGCTCTAGAACTACATCCACCTAGATTAGTTAGATAGAATAGGATTAGAGGAGGCAACCTTCGCTTGGATTCCAGATCTAGTCACAAGAAGGCTCGGTAAACCCAAGATCTTATCTCTTGTATTAACATTATGGATCTACTTCATAATTGCTCTTCTAGTTCATCATTGTTCATCATTGTTTATGTTCTAGTTCGTCGTCTAGTTCTAGTTCAGCGTCTAGTTCATCTTCTAGTTCATAATTCAGTTCTAGTTCGTACTATAGTTCTTCTCGATGATCTAATTCAACATATTGTTTATCTCTATGTTCTAGATAGCAATACTATTGATATGACTAAGACATCAACAATTATATTCTTAATTATATTGCTTATAGTATGCTTTGATTATATATTTGGCATAGATAGTTCATCATCATGTTTATACTCATGTTCGTATAGCGCTCATCTTAATGATCATTGGGTGGGTGATAGATGTTGTGTAGGCGTGGTGCCTATACACTATTTATCTGCGAATGCGTCATATGTTCCGGATAGAGTGGTAGATCGCAGGTGTGACACTCCTGTTGAGTCCTTTGTATTCCACCTCACGAATGTAGTGTTTAGTATGGCTCAGTTAACTCATGGTTTAGAGGTTACTCTGTTTGGTACCTTTACTATGGAGTTGCCTCATGATTATAAATATGATATGACCTAGCCTATGATTTCTAGATATGTTTCTACTAATCAATGTATGATATGACTTGTAATTACAATAACTTAGGAGTATTTCTTATTAATACCTGTTCTAATTATCACTTACTACGTAGTACTGTTCTAGGATTATCTTTGATTGATCTGCTCTCTGTTACCATTTATCATTATCATTTATCATTACTTTACTGTCTGATCTCTGTTTAGAGTAATGAGTGTGTTATCAATCTTTATCATAAGTGTGTGCCACATTAATTGTTGTTAAGTCCTCATTAGGTTAGTACCATCATACTTTAAATTTATTAGTGTCTAGGCTAAATATAAATAACGATACCTGAGACTAGCTTGGGTGAAATGCTTCTACAACGGGTGTATTTATCTTTGCGCTTGCGGGTAAATATTTATCTTTAGATCCAGTGCTCTGATATAATCACATTGCTAGCTTCATATTGCGGATGACAACTTGACGTTAAGTGAAGTTAGTAGTGTCCCGTACACTTCTTATTGCCTTCACTAGGTTATTGTTTATGAGGTTCATTCTTATAGTGATTCCATTAAGGAGTGTCAACACTCGCCTTTCGCGCGAGAGGTCTGCGCGCACTGAGGGCGCGTGCTTTTTCGTCTTTCTGTCCTGGTTGTTTTTGCAGGTCACGGGAAGCTTCGGCCAAAAGGGGGTGGCCCACCGCACGCGGGGAGGAGGCGTACGGACCCGGGCCCACCAAGGTGCAGAGTTACGACGGTGCCCCTCAGGCACTGGGACCGGAGTAGCTGGTAGAGCGGTTAGAAAGGGCACTTTTGTAATTGTGAGGGGAGTGGTTGAGCGTGCACCCCTTTGTACCTACGGCTACGTCCGGACATGTATAAATACCCTCGCCTCCCCGTAGGGGGAGGAGGACATTGTTCACTTCACCCCATACACTAGTTTACTTCCGTCTTTGCTCCGTGCATTCGCTCGTGCATCAACCCGCTGTTCCAGGGTGTCGACCCTGAAATAACAAGGTGGATGGCTCCTATCTAGCAATTATTAGCTAGGATTGTTGCGGATGGCCTTAGGGCGTTCACAATGGTGTTCAAATCGCTAGCTATTTGTCTCTAGGAAGACTGTTATTGGCTCTCATTGACAACTTACAAATAGCTAGCTAGATGAGACGTATAAATAAATACTATTATGAAGAGTATTGTGAGAGACGTATTTTTAGGAGATCGTGCTAGATTAGCTATTTATGAGTCGCTATCTATTTGATCTCTCTCCTCGATAGCCAATAAGAGTGCTACTTTTTTATTATTTTTATACGTCATCTCGCTAGCTATTTGTAAAATGCTATGGAGAACCAATAAAATTCCTTTTAGCTAGCTATTTGATAACTATTGCGGATGGCCTACGGTGCACGCGCTTCGATCCATGCATGCTTATTTGCGGCCAGCTGCCAACGCTGAGCGGCCGCAACAGGAAGGTCGCGAGCGCGCGTGCGGTGCCTTGCAAGTACTGGCTCACAGTTGTGCACTCCTCTGAATGATGCATGCAAGTAGTGGCCTTTATTTGTTCTTGACCTCTACTGATCGATATGAATGCATGAGCCAAAAAGCCAATTTTGCACTTGCATCCTGGGCTGTACTCCCCCGTACATTAAAAAAATACAAATTCTTGCTGAGAAGTTAAATAATTTAAATTAAATTTAAAATTACAAAAATCCATAATACAAAATAAGTACATTAGATTAGTTATATGAGATAGAATAATTTATAGCATGACTGATAAAGCGAACAGAGTTCTAGTTTGCGATGTCGATTTATAATATTAAATAAATATCATTAGATTAATTATAAAATGTATTTTTATAGAAAATTAATTTAAAACTTAAATATGAATATTGTTTACTAGAAACTTGATTAAACATAAACTACTTTCTAATATGCAATCTATAGTTGTATATTTTATAAACAAAATGAGTAGTAGGTAGCGGTTATTTTTTCTTTCTTACATATAAAACTAATTTAAAGTGCTCCTCGCATATTGCACGATCTGCGTGCCAACCATAAGAATCTAATACTATACACCATTTAATATTATATCTAGATGTCAAATCAAATTAAATGTCTTTATCGAAACAGGTGTTCCGCCATTAACAAATTGGAAAAAGTCTACATAACCCCCTCACCTATTGTACGAGTCTATTTTGCCCCCCTCCCAACCTTTCAAATGGTCTAAATAACCCCCTCACCTTTCCGAAACCGGTCAAATAACCCCCTAGGCGGTTTTAGACAGTGGTATTGCTACAATAACGGGTCAGGTTTGCTACAGTAACAGGTGGGTTTATCTTTTTCTTATTTATTTATTTCGGCTGAATCTTTAAAAAATCATAGTAAATCACAGAAAAATCATAAAATAGAAAATCCAATTTTGTTAGACTCCGCATAAGTAGGTCTATACAATGAACATATAATATAATATGTTTTTATACAATTTTTTGCTATGAATGTTTTATCTTTTTCTTATTTATTTATTTCGGTTGAATCTTTAAAAAATCATAGTAAATCACATAAAAATCGTAAAATGAAAAATCCAATTTTATTGGACTCTACATGAGTAGATCTACATAGTGCACATATAATATGGTATGCTTTCATCCAACAAAATAATTATAGAAGTTGCAGCTACGAATTATTTTAGTTAATTATAGAAAAGCATAGATCTAAAGGTACATGAAAAACTTTGCATTAAATCATATCATATTATATGCTCACTGTGTAGATCTACTCATGTGGAGCCCAATAAAATTGGATTTTCCATTTTATGATTTTTCTACGATTTACTATGATTTTTCAAATTTTTAGCCGAAATAAATAAATAAGAAAACAAATAAAACCTTCATAGCAAAAACTTTCTACTGAAACATACTATATTATATATTATATGTTTATTGTGTAGATCTACTCATGTGAAGTCCAATAAAATTAGATTTTTTATTTTATGATTTTTTTGTGATTTACTAAGATTTTTCAAAGATCCAGCCAAAATAAATAAAAAGGAAAAAGATAAACCCACCCGGTAGTGTAGCAAACCCGACCCGTTACTGTAGCAGAACCACTGTCCAAAACCGCCTGGGGGTTATTTGACCGGTTTTGGATAGGTGAGGGGGCTATTTAGACCGTTTGAAAGGTTGAGGGGTGAAGTAGACCGAGTACAATAGGTGAGGGGGTTATTTAGACTTTTTCCTTAACAAATTGCAACGTATTAATGGCTAGCTTCAATCATGATATATGGAGTCACAATGTATAACCTCTCCGGCCGTTCAACTTAGGGCGTCTGCAATGGTGTTCAAATCGCTAGCTATTTAGTCTCTAGGAAGAATGTTATTGGTTCTCAATGGCAACTTACAAATAGCTAGCTAAATAAGACATATAAATAAACATTATTTTGATAAGACGACTTACAAAAGTAGCATTTTTATTGGCTCTCAAGGAGAGAGATCAAATAGCTAGCTATTGGGAAGTTGCTAGCTATTTGATCTCTCTCCTCGATAGCTAATAAGAGTGCTACTTTTTTATTATTTTTATACGTCATCTCACTGGCTATTTATAAAGTATTATTGAAAGCCAATAGAATTCCTCCTAGCTAGTTATTTGACAACAATTGCGGATGACCGTAGGGGCGTTTGGATTCTATGACTAAACTTTTTACTATCATATTAAATATTTGAATACTATAGTAATTTAGAGTATTAAATATAGACTAATTACATATATGAAGATTAATTTGTGATACGAATTTATTAAACCTAATTAACCTATGATTTGATAATATGGTGTTACAGTAAATATGTGCTAATATGGATTAACTAGACTTAATAAATTTATCTCGCGAATCATAGTCTTTATCTATGTCATTAGTTTTGTAATTAGTATATATTTAATAATATAAATTAGTGTCAAACATTTGATGTGATAAGGATAAAAGTTTAGTCGGTGAAACTAAACACCCCTTTATCCATAGATTCATCATCAATTCATCGATATGTCTTGTCGTTCCTAGAGGTTATGGTTCTATACATTACTTCTTAATTTGTTGCCTGACTACCCTCCTGTTCAGTGGCGGACCCCGGATTTAGCCAAATCCTAGGGGCCAAATTATAGCAGCTAAAATTCTAAAAGCAATGGACTACAATATAGTTTATAGGACCATATATATATATCATAGAAAACAAATATTCTCTAGCAAAGTTTGTAAGTAATAGTACGATATAATATATTTGGAATATAAATGAACATTGAAAAAATAAAGAGAAAAAATTCTTGACCTTCACTGAATGCCATCAATCTCAAGTGATGTGCATTCGTAAGGTGCATTCGTTTGTCTAAATCAAGAGAAAAAATTCCTGACCTTCACTGAATGTCTAAATCACAGTCCCTGAGGCGCCGTGCTCGTGCTCCTGCTTGCTTGCGTGACTGCGTGAGGGGCCGAGGGCGAAGGCCGCACTCCCGCACCACCACAGCCCGCAGGGCACCGGCACACACCGCCGTCCGCGGCCGAGCCGCGTTACTCTCGCCGGCGCGCCGCCGCGTTGCCTGGCCGGAGCGCGGGATGCCGGGATGGAGGCGTACTGGGAGGCGTGGAGGTTGGAGACGTGGAGGCGGAGGAGGACGGATGACGCAGGAGGCCGGAGCTCCGGAGATGGGAGCCCGGCGGCTGAATCTCGCGGAGGCCAGAGTGAGGGGAAGTCGGGAACTCGCGAAGGCACGGAAGGGACGGCGCTTGGAGACTCGGAGGCAGGTAGGAGCTTTCGAGCGGATGTTTCGCCGTTTTGGCCTAGTCTCGGGAGGCTTCTTTGTTGGGTCTAAAGAGTCGCTCCTAAAAAATTTATTGGCCACGACTAGGGCCATGGCTCTACTAGCCCTAGGCCTAGGTCCGCCCCTGCTCCTATTCGATACGATAGGATTTTATTATAACTATGCCTGATTTATTACGAGAGAAAAAACTAAAAAGTGGGGCTGGTTTTGGTCGAATAGCTTAAGCGAACGCAACTTCTAGGGTATGGAGTACGTGTTGGCACAAAATGTGGCGCACTATACCTCACACACAGCAAGTCGGAAAGCGTGGCTTCAATCGGGTGCCCGGGCGATTCGAAATCCAGAAACGTGTCAGTCGGTTTGACCTGAAAACCAACAAAGGGATGAAACTGTGAGAATAAAACTGGAACATGCCGGGTGAGACAAGACAGTTCCATATTTACGGCCCTAAAGCCACTTTTGACGACATACAACTATAGAAGCTGTCTGTCAAGCATGTTTATAGAATCATTCGGCTGATATGAAAGAAAGCATGTAAAAGTATTGATTGCCGAATACACGTATAGGGAAAGACATGCTTAAACAAATAAGAATAAATTATGAATTGACGTATAACCAAGTTTGGCAAACCAGCCCAATTGGGGTCCATAAAGAAGGAACATGCATATAAACACGATCAAACTAATCTAAAACCTGCATCTGCCGCACGATACCTAGTTTTATCAAAATTCAAGCATGATTGACATGTATGAACCCACAACATGTAACAATCTAGATTAGAAATTAAATCGGCCGATCATGCAATCTATAAGATATGTCACGAAAATAACGATTATTGGAGCATAGGTAAACTTGTAAAGAAAGGCCGAACAAAATCAATCTAGATTGGGCAAAAGAGTGTTACAAAATTAATTAAAACATGCAACACAAAGTAACTTAATGAATCTACTAGATCTTGCCAAATCTAATAGAGTCGATAACTATCTCCCTTTTGCTAAACATATTAAATAAACGTCTATCGCACGGTATTTATTCATAAGCATAGCATAAGCAAAGACTTCTTGGTTGTCGACATAGATCCGCCGTACGATCTTTGGAAACAAACAAGACTATTTGCATCACGTCTAAATCCACCGCATGATACTAGACATAATAACAAGGTCGCCAGGACTTACGAAGGTCGACAGATCGATGATTCCTCTCGAAGAACTCGACGACACGACAAAGGACTCGAAGATGGCACGGGGCCGATTTGTATTGATATGGTTGTGAACCCTTTTTACAATAGCCAAGGGTTTATATTTATACCCTGGACGCAATACAAGTCCTAAGAGGACACAACTATGAAATATTAAAGGAAAATACAATATTTTTTCGGCCTTCGGTTCCCCTCGAAATCTTCATTGCCTTAATTATCGCAATTTTGTTGCCCTATCGGCTCTTGCTTCCATTGTTTCAACGGAAACCCCCTTTTTCTCAGAATAGCCGATCGCATAAGCAGTTGCCGAATCCTTGGAAACTAGCCGACCGCATGGACACTTGCCGAATGCCTCATACGCCCATCTCTCGCACACTGGCCTATCTGTCATCTCCTTGTGCGTGCGAAAATCTGGTGTTAACACATGCCCCCTAATTTTGGGATAAATATTTATTCCAAAATTCCTTTCTCCCAAACTACTGACGTGGAACCTTTGGAAGCGTCTACTCTCGTGGAAATTTCGCGTGCCATAATTGCCTTACCTACCGATTCATCTCCCGATGCACCCTTTGGGGTCCTTTTAAGTCACCCTTCACTTCGTTTCGACTTACTCCCTCAAGCTCCCCTGTTTCAATCTCAAAACCAAGAAAAACCCTTCTTTATCCTATCATCACCCAATCCAATCCAGAAGATGTCCTCCGTGGCGAGCAAACACAGCTCCGAGCTTGACGTTTCCAGCACTTACAGGAAGAGGTTGCTCCCTTCTATTTCTGTTTAAAAATAAAGCAGCCGTCCTTACTTCGTTACTTTTGCTTAGGAGGATCGATGATGACTTCCTTCAGCTTGATTTGGAGGAGAGGGATCAGGAGTTTATTCGAGTTTCCTGGGAGCGTGACATCGCTCAAGATCGGGCCACTGGTGAATATCTTCACCATTTCTGTCTTTGCTTCCCCTTTTGCTTTTACTTACTCTTCCCCATCTCAGTTCTGGCGGCCAAACTTCATGCTCTTGAAGCTGCCGTCGCCAAGCTCGCCATCACGGCCAACGCAGCAGGCACGACAGCCTTGGATCGGGTGAACGAGGTTAACCGAATCCTACCCGACATCTCCAGGGCTGACATGGGATACGGCGCAGCGCTTGCCTTCAACGCTGTACGGATTCACTCCGGCGTCGATTATCGCAGATTCGACGTCTGTGAGCAGGGGCTGGAATATAGAGTAGCACATTCTGTGGATGATATGAAGGAAGCTGGAACAGATCTGGCTGATTCCTTCGACCAGGATCTCCCGATTAGCCATAGGATAGAGTGGACAAACTGATTTTCACTGTAATCTTGTACCCCCTTCTTGTAAATAAAAGTTCTTCTGTTTGACCCTTGAAATCATTCTGTGGCTAATCTTTCGAGATCAGTGCGTGTTTTGCTTCGTGCATTAATCATTGACTTCTATTTTTTTGCTCTAAAGGCGATATATATCGCATTGGCTTATTGCCGACAATCATGTCAGTCATCTCTGTTTCGCAGGCGATTGTTGTAATCAGCTATTTTTAGATTTAGTGTCTCGGGTCCTTTTCAATTTTCCAATCCATGATGATGTTAGGATAGTACCTCTTAAGGAACTTTTCCTATTTTCAGCTTCCTTGAAGACTTCTCCATTAAAATTTCATTGCCTGGAATAAAATATAGTCCTTTCCAATTCGAAGACCATTTGCCGAACTTACTGTCTTCGGTATCAATTGGTAATATGAGTTTCCAAACAATCAACCGAAACTGAGCTCTTTATGGGACAACAATCCTTAGCCGAATCCCATCGGCTTCCTGATTCTGTGGCCACGATCTCCTCAAGTCGGATAAAATCTGGCATGGCCCAATAACGGCCCATAAGTCACGAAAACCCTACTTCGACGCCCGGCTTTCCGGGGTGCAAGCCACGGTTCCATAAATACGACCCTACTCAGGCCATCATCTTCCACTTCAATCGAACAATTCGTCTTACAATCTCTCCGTTCCCTGGCTCCTAACTCAAACCAAAGAGAAAAACCCTCGCCTGTATTTTCATTAATGGCAGGCAATGGTGACTACGGCAAACGTCCCCCTGAAGCAGAAGGAAATCGAGCTCCGACTCGTCAGTGTTATGGGTAAAAATTAGTTTCTTGCCCCCTTGCGGTAGTTTCTCTTGTTTATCCGTCCCTGATTCACTGTTCACCATCCTCACAGGATGAGGGTTTTCTCCAGTCAAACCCGGATTCCTTTCCCAGAAATGGCAGCTCTACCGAGATTTTCAACTCCTTCTCCTGGGTCATCAAACTCCTCTGAGTCTAATGACTCACCTCGATACACCCGTTTGGACGCTCTCTAGTACCGCGAGGAGAGGGACAAGGCCCAGAAGGAGTTGGAGAACAGATCCAAGAAGTATGGCATTGAGGAAGCCGAATGGGAGGACCAACGGAAGCAGCTCTGCAACGCCATTACTGGTTTGACGTCTATCATTCCATCTTCTTTTGGCCTTTCCCTGCATCACGAACTCATTCTTTCTTCCTTCAGCTCTTTCCGCAGAGAATGACCGTCTGAGGGTGGGGCGAACAGAGTTGCCGACAAAGTGAATGCCCACGGGGATTCAGCTGAAGCGCGTCTTGACGCTACGGATGGCCGCACAGATCAGGCCGTCATCCAAGGTGTGCACCTTGGCGTCTCCCTTGGGCTAGCGGCGATGAGCTCTTGGACCAACGAGGATTACTCCTTTCTACCAGTCGGCTTCGCAGGCAGATGTCTAGATGAAATCGAAGGCATTGAAGTTTATGATGATCATGTCGCTGCTCTTGTCGGAGTTACCAATCTGTAGTCCGTTCTGAACAGATTATTCCAGGAGTTGTTTGTACTAGGACGGATCTGCAAATGAATATACGAAGTCGTTTTTCTCTGAATAATGTCTGTTTGCAACTCCTGATTACCCCAGCGATTTTCCCGATTGCAACATTTCTTCAGAAAAACACTTGTCGAACGCATGACGTCACCTTAGCCGACTAGATCTTGTTTCGACATGTCATATCATTCGGCATCTTACTTACTGCGCTTCACCTTTCTCTCCTCCCGATAAAGCTGCTAACTTGAAAAATGCTAAGGCCACCAAGGTTATGAACATTTTTTGCACTAAAGGCGACACATGTCATGTCGGCTATTCTCCAAACTCTTGGAGCATTTTTCTGCTAACGGCGATTGTTGACGCTGGTTAACTATCAAAATTAGAGGATAAATAAATATGAAAAGAGCATGAATTCAATCACCAACAAAGGTTTAGGGTTTCAACTGACAATATTCCACGAGTTTTGGTGAACTATGATTCTGCAGGGACTAAACCAGGAAACCGGCGCTGATTCCTTCCCCTAGAAGGAAACCGACGGGAGATAACGCAATCGCCACGTTAGGATTATTCTAGAAGACTCCAGGGGACGCAAGAAGACACCAGGAGGTCGACCACCGCGAGAGGCTACCAGGTGGGACCGACCGGTCCCACCCTATGACCGGTCGGTCACCCACCGGGCCCGTTGGGTTCCGTCTTCTGCAAGCTTCCTCCACCGAACCCTAGGATGCATCTCCACCGTCCCTGAAGTCGGTTTGATCGAACGGCTGCGGTTGATCCCTCAGGGCTATATAAGCAGCCCCAGACCCCCCTCTCCAGGCATCTCCCTCTTCATTATTCATCTCCACATCAGAAATTAGGGTTCCAATGTAGAAGTAGAGGTCCCTCTAGATGAATCTCTTCTAGTTCATCTAGAATTAGATCTAGTTCATCTAGTTGTAACCAAGAGTTAGCTTTCAAGTAGAAGACTAGATACCCCTCTAGTAGGATTAGAACCTAGTCTTATTTAGAACTAGAAGAGAGAGAGAGAGGAAGAGATCAAGAGGAAGCTCCGGCCTGTCGGATCAACTTCTTCATCTTGTACCTGTGGATTCAAGTTCTTCATCGACTTGCTTCAACGATTGTTTCGGTAATCAACATCTATATTTAAGTTTGAGTTATTGTTCTCATTATTCTTAAGGTTTATGACTCTCTTTTGAGTACTTTAACTCTAAGTTGCTCTAGAGTTAGAGTAGTTGAATAGTGTAAGTGTGGTGCTTAGACTTGATAGCTCATCATAAATGCCTCCTATAACGCCGGTAGTAGTGGTTGTTCGCAAGGGTGACTCTTATAGCCTTGTTGATTCTTCTATAGTCCACTTACCCGTGTGTAGGCTCGGTAGGATTATACATTTGCATAAAAGAATCATACTCTGTTGTGACCTTTTATGGCAACTTCCCCATTAAGAATAATAAACATATCACTCTTAAGTTGGATTTAGATAACCTTAGTGATCCCCTCTATACTTTTAGCTTCTCTGTCCTTGTTAGTTACTCAGGGGTTATACACTTAAGACTCCACGCTATCCGTTCCCTTGGGTTCGATATTAAAACTGGGTTACTCTGGTGAAGTGCTACATCAGTAGATCTTATCTGTGCGCTTGCGGATAAAGTAGAGTGTGCGTTAATTTATACCAACAGCGATGCTTTACATCGGCTATCTTTGCACACGAATATTCTTAAATCTGCTCACATAATTATCACGCATTCGGCATTTAATAAGTAGTGCCAAAGCTTGGTACACGAGTAATACACATAAACAAAGTTTCTTTGTAGCCGAATACCTCGTCTTTGGGTCTTGACAGCTTTCGGCTAAGGTAAGCTATTACTCCTTATTTCCCTTCAAATTCTTATATAAGGGCCGATCCTATTGTTAGGCTATCGGCCGCCACGTACAACTTAAAAGATTTACCAAGCTGTGGAAGTACAAGCACTGATGGTGCCTTTAATTTCACCAAAATCTCTCTATTGTACGTCACCCCATACGAAGTTTTGATCCCACTTTCAGCAACAGAGAAAAAGGCAGAACTCTTTCCGAAGGTTTATCAATTTCAATCCATCCTCTGGATCCAGATTTGTACTGACATACATTGGTCTTGTTTCGGCTTTGTCACCAACATTTATTTCTTCCAATTTATCAGCCGACACAAAACCTCGTCCCAACCTTTCTTCATTACCATCAATTGGATTATCCATTTTAAAAATTGCTCTAAGAGCCGATTGCTTGGATCGGTTGTTGGTCCTTGTCGAAAACATTTACAGGACCTTCTTTCCAGATTCTTCCAGAGAAGCACTCGACACCATGATATTCCCAATAAACGGGTTCTGCAGTAGCAACACTCACCGAATCATCGGCATGGACAACTTCGACATCATCTCCAACCCACTGGTTGAGGATTTGATGCATAATCCACGGAATGCAGCAGTTTGCATGTATCCAGTCTCTTCCTAAGAGCAAACTATATGCCCCTTGCCATCAGTGAAGAAGAAGGTAGTAATCAAAGTTTTTGATCCGATCGTCAATTCAACATGAACTGCTCCCCAAGTATCAGAAGGATTGTCAGCAAAGTCCCTAAACACCATGTCAGTTTTCAATAACTCCTCACTTGCCATCCCAAGTTTCCTGAAGGTAGTATATGGCATGATATTTATGGCAGCTCCCCCATCAATAAACATTTTGGTTAATGGCTTGCCATTAATGTACCCCTTCACATAAAGTGGCCTCAAGTGCCAATGCTTAGCTGGTTTATCAAAAACTGCTCGTTGGGTCAGAACAAGTTGAGCCATCAGATCCTGGTATTCGTCTTCGTCAAAATCCGAATACACCTCTTCTTGGACACTTTGATCTCCGGGAGCTATGAATTCTGATGGGAGAAAAAATGTCATGCATGCATTAGCCGAACGATCACCCTCATCAGGATTTTCTCTAGGACACCAAATTTGCCTTGTTTTGGCGCCTACTTGTACCAATTCTTTGTTTCTTAGGCATTGCACCCTTCTTTTCTGGCTCTTTCTCAACCCTGGCGGACACCATTGTCCTCTCTGCCAAACATATTCACGGTACTCCTCCTCCTCAGTGCGAGTCCAATCTCGATCGACAAATCTTTCCCCTTGCCGATTTTCGGAATTACCCATTTTTAAGCGCCGATCGTCCTTGAGGAGTTGCATCCCAAGCCTTTCATGGACCGAACGGTGGTTGACTCGAGACTGCCTGTATTCAGAATATTGACAACTGCATTTAGGACAATTGTTCTTAGCAGGCAGCTTCAAGCCTTCATTCCAACAATATTTGAAAAATGAGCACCCCCAATGAGATTGCTCTTGCTCTCTCATATATTCTTGTTCCTCTCGGTACATCCTTTCTTCATACCTCCATTGTTCCTCTATGAACTCTCGCTTCTGGTACCATTCCTACTCCCGACGCCACTTGTTCAACAAAATACGTGTCGTAATCCTGGGCCTGGAAGCTTCTCCCCTTTCAGTTCGGCTATTCTGGAAATGAACTTGTTGCTGAAATTCTTCATCTGTAATCTGCCGATCGGGGTCTACAACACCGGTCTTTCTTGCTCTATCGGAGGTTAACACCTTCGTCTTGTTTTTGCCCCTGGGGTTATCTGCATTAACCATGTTAATAGAGAAAGATATGGTATTTTGTCCAAAAGGGCTACCATCAATTTTCATTTTTTTCATCGAACTTCAAATGCCCTTCTTGGATAGCTTTCTGGATCCGCGCTCTGAATACTCGACAATCGTTTATAGAGTGGGATCTGGTATTATGGAAACCACAATACTTCTTGTCTTTAACCCCTTCACGGTGCAGCATGGGATGGCCTTCTGGCAGCTTGATGTGTCCCTCTTTCAACAATAATTCAAATAACTTATCTGATTTGGAAACATCAAAGTCATAGGTGCCCTTTTGCTGCCTTAGCCATCGTTGATTGACTTGAGTCCGCTCCTTCGTCCAGACCAACTCAGTTGTACTATTTTGTCCTCGTCATCATACTTCATTGCTTCTTCTAGGAAAGCCTGATACATCTCACTAGCCACATCTCCTTTCTGGAATTGGTTGTTTCTCCTAAACCCCTGAGCCTGACTATTCATCATTGCCAATCGTTGTGATAATTGCCCAAGATCATCAAACTCCATACCGAACAGCTTTTCCCTGATATACGGCAACATGCCAGTTATAGCTATCCCTGGCAATTGATCATCTGGCAAATTCAGGGAATAGCAGAGATTTTTAGTCTCCCTGAATCTACGCAAATATTCTTGGGGCGTCTCATTAGCTCTCATTTTCAAACTCATGAGGTCGACCAACTTCTTCTCATTGGTACCCGTAAAGAAATACGCATGGAATTTCTGTTCTACCTCTGCCCATGTATTAATAGAATTTGTCAGCAAGGACGTGAACCATGAGAAAGTTGGTCCTGTTAATGACAGTGGAAAATACCGGATTCTCCAAGCCTCATCTGCAGACGCCTCTCCAAGTTGCATCAAGTAACGACTGATGTGTTCTATAGTACTAGTGTCATCTTGGCCCGAAAACTTAGTGAGATCAGTAGGAGGTTTCACCCTTGGAGGAAGTGTCACTCGGTTATACCATTCCAGGTAAGGAGACTTATAAGCGTAGGACTGACTCTTTGGCTTCAGGCCGAATTGATTTTGCATCATGTTGGCCATCCTATGCATAATGAGGTCAACACTTGAATCTGGAGCCACATGCGTTTGACCTCCATGAAACGCCCCTGTTGAGTTTTTATAGCCCGAGTTCGGGAAAGCATCAATCGTACTGTAGTCAACAAACTCTTGATATCCATCCTCATACATGTTCTTCTGCAACCTATTTGTTGCTGGAGATACTCTGAAGGCAGATTGCGGGACGTTTCCTGTTGTGTCGAATGCGAGTTGGCCATGAGTTGTGGGAGGTTGCTGCCCCTGGTGAAGGACCATCCCACCTTTGCTTGAACCAACCCCGCCGTCTTCAGCAGTTTTTCTTTGATGTTGGGGTACGGGAAATAATAGCGGTCCTTGCATCGGGTTGGCAGCTTCTTCTAAACGTTTGTCAACCGTCGGGCCGAAAATACCAACCATGGTGGCACGAAAGATATTTAAGAAAGCCGATTGATGACTTGTCATGGCCTCTTCTATAGCTTTGTACATCAGTTCGGATAGTTTCTGAGTATCTTCCTCGTCGGTGTTATCAGACTGATGAGGAAGGAGAGTTCTTGGGAGGGGCTGCTTCTGGAAAACCTTATTACTCTTATTCTTAGAGAAGGACATCAAATATTTGCGCTGAAACTCATCGCATGCTTGTTGTACTACATGCTTCAAGTCTACTGGCAGCTCCTCCATAGTCACTTCCAGAACTTGAGTGTTGTCAACCTCAGGCATCTTGGAATGTTACGTCCCACCGGGCGTGCCAAAAAGTGTGTTGGCACAAAATATGGCGCACTGTGCCTCACACATAGCAAGCCACAAAGCGTGGCTTCAATCGGGTGCCCGGGTGATTCGAAATCCGGAAACGTGCCAGTCGGTTTGACCTTAAAACCAACAAGGGATGAAACTGTGAGAATAAAACTGGAACATGTCGGGTGAGACCAGACAGTTCCATATTTACGGCCCTGAAGCCACTTTTGACGACATACAGCTATAGAAGCTATCTGCCAAGCATGTTTATAGAATCATTCGGCTGATATGAAAGAAAACATGTAAAAGTATTGATTGCCGAATACACGTATAGGGAAAGACATGCTTAAACAAATAAGAATAAATTATGAATTGACGTATAACCAAGTTCGGCAAACCAGCCGAATTGGGATCCATGAAGAAGGAACATGCATATAAACACGATCAAACTAATCTAAAACCTGCATCTGCCGCACGATACCTAGTTTTATCAAAGTTCAAGCATGATTGACATGTATGAACCCACAATATGTAACAGTCTAGATTAGAAATTAAATCGGTCATTATGATCATGCAATCTATAAGATATGTCACGAAAATAACGATTATTAGAGCATAGGTAAACTTGTAAAGAAAGGCCGAACAAAATCAATCTAGATTGGGCAAAAGAGTGTTACAAAATTAATTAAAACATGCAACACAAAGTAACTTAATGAATCTACTAGATCTTGCCAAATCTAATAGAGCCGATAACTATCTCGCTTTTGCTAAACATATTAAATAAACGTCTGCCGCATGGTATTTATTATAAGCATAACATAAGCAAAGACTTCTTGGTTGTCGACATAGATCCGCCGCACGATCTTTGGAAACAAACAAGACTACTTGCATCACATCTAAATCCACCGCATGATACTAGACATGATAACAAGGTTGTCGGGACTTACGGAGGTCGACGGATCGATGATTCCTCTCGAAGAACTCGACGACACGACAAAGGACTCGAAGATGGCACGGGGCCGATTTATATTGATATGGTTGTGAACCCTTTTTACAATAGTCAAGGGCTTATATTTATACCCTGGACGCAATACAAGTCCTAAGAGGACACGACTATAAAATATTAAAGGAAAATACAATATTTTTTCGGCCTTCGGCTCCCCTCGGAATCTTCATTGCCTTAATTATCGCAATTTTGTTGCCCTATCGACTCTTGCTTCCATCGTTTCAACGGAAACCCCTTTTTCTCAGAATAGCCGATCGCATAAGCAGTTGCCGAATCCTTGGAAACTAGCCGACCGCATGAACACTTGCTGAATGCCTCATACGCCCATCTCTCGCACACTGGCCTATCTGTCATCTCCTTGTGCGTGCGAAAATCTGGTGTTAACGGTACGTGTGGTTCGGCCGATGTCGGCCGTAATATCAGTAACTGAAACTCTGAAAGTAATCTTTTTGCATTCGTCTCAATCATGTTTTGTCTCGCGTGGAACATATGCTTATTCGAGGGTCGTACTACTCGATGCCAATGTACGCAGGCATATCAGTATTCAGTATACATGTCTAAAAAAATAAAGTAAATATCCAAAATACATAGAGAATAAAAACAAGGGAAATATCACTTTATTTGTTTATTTTAAAATTACAAAGTACATTTTTCATGCCTTTTACAAGGATTTGCATCTGACACAGAGGATTATAAAGCTTTTGGGTCATATGGCCTATGGTTAATTACATCTGCACTATTGGACCGTGAAACATCTCTGATTTAGCTACACTGATGATAACCTTTTTGTCTCCAAGCAAACAGGTCATTTCCATACAGACAAAGTAAATAGTGAAGTGCCAAAACCTCATCGTCCTCTAGCAAAATGTATTCGACCTCATCTTGCGGAACCCGTAATGAAGTCAAGGATGTTCGGTGTTATTAGGGCACTCCCAGCGAAGAAACTACCATAGTTTCTATCCCTGTTAATTATGTTGTCGCATAGACATTTTAATGATGTGGCGAGTAATTTAATAAAGAGAGAGAGGATAAAATGAAGAAACAGTTTCTAACTACGCCGAGTCTTCACAAGCAAATGAAACCACCTGAAACCGCGTTGTGGAGGAGGGCAATGGTTTCCATCGGCACCTAGGATCCTATGCGAAGCCTTCTTTCGCTCGGTGGACCTCGCTCGCCGTTGGTGGGACCTTGCGTCGACTGGATCTTGTGTTGCACCAGAACTGGCTCGGCGCCAGCGAGAGCTCGCACTGAGGGAAGCAAGGGTGAAGTTGGAGCACAACAGACAGGTCTGAGGCCGGGGCAGGCGCGAGTTGCTTCTCCGCCATCGTCAAGGCTTGCACCATGAGAGTGCTGCTACCGGGGCAGGCGCGGGCCACTCCTCTGCCGCCGCCACGCGCGTGCACCATGAGAGTGCGGCTGTCGGGGCAGTCATGTCGCTCCTCCCCTGTCGTCGAGGGCTTGAGGCTATGGACGTTTGAAAGCCCTAGTTTGGTTTTGGCTAATTGATAAACCTATTGGATTATATGCTAAGTATGTGTGTAGCTTATATGAATGGATTAGGGCCAAGCCAAGGGAATGAGCATGCTAGGTGGCCAACCATGGCAATGGTGATGACCACAAGCTCCACAAGTGATCAAGTGCTCATCCTTGGAGAGGAAAGCAACAAAAAAAAAGGAAGAAGAGGAGAAGAGAAGGTGCAAAGAGACCCGAAGCCAAAGGTATAACCTATAGGGCTCTTTGTTTTGGTGATCAAGGCACTTAGTGAGTGTGATCACATTTAGGATGGATAGTCCTACTATCAAGAGGCCGGAGATAATCACGGCTCAATGCGATGTTCAAGTACCACTAGGAGTTCTATAACATATCGATGCATTACACCCCTAGTGAGTGACCAACTAAATCCTTAAAAATACTTTGAAAAAGACTAATATACGTGCACAAGTGGTGAAATACTTTGGTGTTGGCACATGAAAGCAAGGGTGTAAGATAGAAGTTGAAAAGATGTGAAGGTGTGCTGAACCACTGTGGGGAACCAAAGATGAACCCAATACTATGTTGGGGAAATTTTATCTTTAGGTTCTACATAAGTAACCATGTCATATATACCAATGATAAAGTAAGAAATTTTCTCATGTATAGAGACAGAGCCGCACCTATGCAAAATTAAAGACAGCAGAAAGAACAGAATTTTTATATAATATGTATATAGGTAAAAACTGTGAGGGAGACCTCACAGTGAAGGAACGTGTAAAAATAACAAGAAGGGAGTAAATTTTCCATTATATTTATAAGTCATGTTATAGGTTCTTACACCTACAAGGTAAGACGAATATTTTTATAAACAACAATAAGGCGTGACGGACAAACGCTCGATCTATCTTCTCTGGGCATTATGCGTCTCCTCTCTAGGTTTTCTTCTTCCTCCGTGTTTTTGCTCCCCGTGCCTCTCCTTCGCCACCCATAACCCCGCCGTTGACCACCGGCCCTCTTCTTCGTCCCCGCCCTTTATATTTTCAAATAAATATTTTCTAATCAATTTAGTGAAGAGTGTTGTATCAACCTTGCCTATCTTAAATCCCTTTGAGAGTAGGAAGTCTTCCAAGCTCTCATATCATACTCTAGGTGCTTGTTTCAATCTATACAATGTCTTTTTGGGCTTGTACATATGGTTGTATTTCTTTCAATCTTCAAAACCAAACGGTTGCCCTACATAGACTAGCTCATTGATGATTCCATTCAAGAATGTGCTCTCCACATCCATATGATATAACTTGATTTTGTAAGAGCAAGCATATACCATAGTATCTTTTATAGCTTCCATTTTTGCAACCAGAGCATATGTTTCAACCGAAGTCAGACCCTCTACTTGTGTCGAACCTTGAGCCACTAGCCTTTCTTTGTTCCTCTCGTTTTGCTTATCTCTAAACCCCCATTTGGTTCCAACGATATTATAGTTCTTTGGTCTCTCAACTAGCTCTCAAACTTGATTTTCAGTGAAATTATTGAGCTCTTTATGCATAGCACCTATCCAATAAACATCCTCCAAATCTTTTTTTTAATTTGGTCAGGTCATTGGATGACACAAATGAATAATGTTCAAAAAAGATACAAATCTTGACCTTGTTTTGCATACCACTTCTCAAATCTCCAACTATTTGATCCAAAGGATAATCTATTGCAATACCTCGATGCAATGTTGGAGGAACACTAGAACTTAATGTTTCAACTTCGTGACTTAGACTAGCACTTGCACTTGCACTTGCAACTTGTTGAACTTAGACTAGCCTTTGGAGATGAATCGTCCACTGCGCGGTTAAAGAGGAACGTGAGCCCAACAAGGGAGTGAATTGAATCACTTAAAATTGAACATCTAGGCCCAAATTTGATTACACTAGAAAAGCAATACACTAACTAGCATCATGCACACTTTTGATTTTCTAGTGTGCTCTAACCTACCTAACCCATAAAAAAAAGTGAAATCTAGAGTCAATTGATAGCCGATACTAATCTCCACACAACTAAACATAATACTAATATAATTTAAAGTGAATTGCAGTACTATTAGTACTTGCTTGTTAAGCGGAGTGTTTTTTTTAAAAAAAATGTTATGATGCATAAGTGAATTGCCGGTATCTTTGGTTCGCGGATTAGTAAGGAAACAATTTTGAATAGTTGGCAATCTATTAAAGTAGTATTTATCTAACGTATAATGTTTAGTCGACTTGGCGGCACATGACTTCCAAGGATAAACAACTTAGAATACGAAAAAGAAAGATAAGCAACGGAGTATTATCACGTCAAATTTGAGAAGCACTACAAAATTCCTTTTACTTTCTGAACCACGAATATAAGAGCATGTCAAAGGTTTTTTTTGTGAGAATTTGTCAAAGTTTTTATCCGCGATAATGACAGCAGGATTTTACACCATTTCCCTCTGAGGCCTTGTTCAGTTCGCGAAATATTTGGTGAAAAGTTATTGTAGCACTTTCGTTGTTATTTGACAAACTTTATCCAAACATGATCCAACTAGGCTCAAAAGATTCATCTCGACATGAACAGACTAAAAGTACAATTAGTTATTTTTTAAACTACATTTAATGCTCCATGCATGTGTCTAAAGATTCGATGTGACAAATGAAGGACCGAAGGTGTTACACACAAAGACGACCAGAGGGGGGTGAATGGGAACTTTAAATTTTCTTTCTGAAACTTATAGCTCTTGTCCCAGAAAGTCACCCCAGAAGCAGGACAGGGCTTGCTAGTATCCATGACCCTAAATGTAGGGTGGGTGCTTCCAAGAAGCACAGCAGGATACTACACAACCCAAGAAATCCAACGCAAGAGACGGAAACCAAATCCGAAGTCGAACGAGCGAACTGCGGACGAAACAGTGCAGAACTCACTGCATCGGACGCTGGCCTGCGTCCGATGTACAAGCACCGGATGCGTCCGATGCAAAATGAACAAATCTGGGACCTTACTGCATGGTCATCGGACGCTGGCTATAGTGAAACCCTAGCGTCTGATGCTCAACCCTCGGACGCGTCCGATGGCAACGGAGCGTCCGATGGTCAGCGTCCGATGCTCCTTCAAAAACGTTGTCAGGTGACACGTGGCGTCTGAGCGTCCGATGTGATGAACTAAGCGTCCGATGCCCCCGAGTCCAGCGTCCGATGCCCCCAAAATTGCACAGTTCTTTCGCGGATTCAACTCGATCTCCTCCGAATCAAAAGCTCTAAGGCTTAGACTTAGTATGAGGAGTTCCAAGGAGGTTAGTGAGCTACCCCTAAGAGATCATGACTCGAACCTAACTCCAAATCGGTGAATAGGAAGAATTCGGGGCAAGGGAGACAAAAACTGATTTGAAACAAAAAATCGATCGATCTACGAGCTCGTGAGGTTAGGAGGGAATTCCTTCGGTGGAAAGATGCGCCTCACGATCTAGAGCAACTCAGTTCAAACGGAATCGAAAATCATTCCTCGGATTGAGAGAATGAAGCAAATCACCGAGATAACGAAAAGCAAAGCGCGAAGAACACAACTCAAAACGCGAATCGATCTCGATTTCCAGTCGAAACTTCTCCACCTGAGGAGACAACGAGATTACGGTCTCGTTTCCTCAAAAAGCAAATACACAGAGGTATTGTTCACTGTCTCTGTGGATCTCAGTAGCTACAGCAGGGAATGGGAAGTAGGAAAACCTAGAATGAAAATAGCAATCGCTGAGATGGTCTGGAGGGAGGGGTTGCCTCTCCTTATATAGCCTAATATAATTATTCCCCTTCTACCCCTACTGCTAATGAGCGAGCAGGCTAACCCTAAGGGTATTCCTGACCAACTCGAAGTTGATGGTGATCCGACGGCCACGCCCGCACAACTGGTAGCTTCGCCTCAACGCGACCTCACCGATTGCCACCACGTGCCGCCACCGCTCTGCTCGTCCTTTTCAAGGACCTCCCCTCGGTTTTGAGGCCAAAATCGGGAAACCTGGGCCATCCCCTGGTTTTGAGAAACCGGAAAACCTGTCGTCCGTCGCCTGAGTTTTGTGGCCCAAACTCAGAAACCCGCCAGCACCCAGGTTTTGAGGCCTAAACCTGGAAACCGTCATCAGCCCGAGTTTTGTGGCCCAAACTCGGAAACCGTCAGCGCCCACGTTTTGAGGCCCAAACCTGGAAACCGTCCACTCGGTGGTTTTTCTACGGCTCAACCACCAAACTGATCCGTAGAGGGGATGCACCGCCCGTGCACCCCGTCCACACGCAAGTCTTCACTTGTCATTGTCCCAGGCTCTTAGACACCACAGCCGATCCTCAGGCCACCGGTCCATCAGTCCAAGCCTCACGTTCGTCCTTCACCGCTTCGGGTCCATCGGCACGACACGTCTCTACTTGGCCTTCACCTTGCCTTTGATCACCGTATCCGTGCTCAACACCTGCACAACAGAAGCCAAAGAACATGCGCATCATCCCAGTTGACAATCACTCATCATCTCAAGATCCGACATACACCCATGTATCGGCAATCTCCCCCTTGATGAGTGCATTATCAACTACCAACACAAATCATATGAAGGTAGAAGAAAGAAGGAAGAAGAAGTAAGCGAACTCAACCAATCGACCAAAAGCGAAGCAAAGCCAATAGAAGTCGAATGGAATGAGCGAGACAACTTGGTTCCCAAAGACATGGGCAACGGCTCGACGCAACCAAGCAAAGCAAAGCTAGCCCTCAAGAAGAGGTAGAACAGGCTCAACACCGCTAGTGAGAGAATCGGAGCAAGGAAAGCAAAAACAAGCTAGTTCCTCCAGAAAGAGGCAAAGGCTCAACACAACTAGCAGAACCACTCCGAACCAATTGAAAAACCATATAGGCTGAAAGTCGTTCCAAACCAATTGAAAAACTGCTTCGAACCAATTGAACAGCTAACAGCTCATCAAAGCAGAAATTGAGCAAACTCCCCCTAAACATGAACTCCTTCAATAGTGCATACAACTAGGGACATGATTTGTCAAATTTCTCCCCCTTAGTTGAAAATGCACACAACAAGGCAAATGCATATGATAGACAATTGCAAGTTAGCAGCTTCAGGTATAGAATCTATAGAGTGAATAGATGCTCTAAAGAGTGCTGATCCAACTACTCAACAACAGGCACAAGTGTCAGCAAAGGCTCGAACTGATCACAGAATACGAAATATGAACATATGAGCAAAGTGAACAATTTTAAGCCATTCAGAAAGGGTTTCACCATCAAAATAGCACCAAACATGTATAGACATGAAGTTACACAAGTGCTAAACATGTATAAAAGGTGAACTACCTCTAGCAAAGTTCAATCATCATGCTATAGAATGAAACATAGACTTGTATTTTCAAGATTTTATCGGAGTTGCAGCGGTGATTATACAAGTTTAAATTTTCAGCATGTGATTGCGAGAGGTTGAAAACTTGACATTGCCTAACTTTTCAACCGAGCTAAGCCAATGCATAAGCAATCAGAAGCTTGAAGCAACGGTTTCGGTCTTACACTACACGGCTCAAGTTTAACTCAATGTGCAAAGAGAAACAATCTCGATACCGTGATGTGCTGTCAAGTAATCCCATCTCATCTTTTCATTTCACTTAGACTTGGTTCAAATTTTAATAAAAAAAGAACATACCAAACAAGTGAAAGACTCAGAACTAGAGACATAGCAACCTAGCATATATGAAAAGCACAAGTGACTTCAACACATTCTACACATGCTAGTTGCCAAACTCAATGGTGAACATGTTTCAAAATTAATGTTGAATTAAGCATATTCACAGTTCTGAAAAGTAGCTCAGCTCACAACATGTATCAGTGATCAAAAGGAGCCTAAGCTACAAGCATCATCATATATCATTAGACCATACACTAATCAGAGCATAGATTCATTCTACAGATTTTAGACATGAAGCTCAAAAAGATGCAAAAATGATGAAAAGTAGAAATTAAACAAGAACAAAATAAAAGAAGTCAGTCTATGATACAAGAACCAAAATGTTTCCCCCAACTAAAAGGGGAAACACACACCAAGCTCACCTCTCAACCTAGCAAAGGTTGATTGGTCCAAAGGCTTAGTGAAAATATCTGCACAACTGAAGATCAGTATCGACATGGTGAAGGACGATATCACCCTTCTCATAGTAGTCTCGCAAGAAATGAAAGCGCATATCAATGTGTTTGGTCTTAGAATGTAGCACGGGGTTCTTAGCAACACTAATCGCACTCGTGTTGTCACAAAGCAATGGAACTCGGGAAAAACTCAGACCAAAATCACGCAAAGTGACCATCATCCACAACAACTAGGAACAGCAGCTAGCCGCAGCAACATATTCAGCCTTTGTGGTAGACTAAACGACACTAGACTGCTTGCGAGAAGACCAAGATACAAGAGAAGAACCCCAAAACTGACAAGTCCCAGAAGTGGACTTACGATCAAGTCGACAACCAGCAAAATCAGCATCCGAGTAACCGCAAAGGGAGAGGGTAGAAGAAGCAGAATACCAGATCCCAAACTTAGGTGTGAAGCATAAGTACCTCATAATGCGCTTGACCGCCTGACGGTGAGAGGTATGTGGCGACGACTGAAATCATGCGCAAAGACACACCGCGAACTGGATGTCTGGGCGTGTCGCCGTCAGGTATAGCAGCGACCCTAATCATACTCTGGTACTCCTTCTGGTCCGCAGCTTCTCCAGCCTTGTCCGCATCCAGGGTCGTCATGGTCGATATGGGTGTTGGAAGAGGCTTGGTCTCACCCATATCGAACTTCTTTAATATGTCCTTGGTGTACTTGCCCTAGTGCATGAACGTCCCCTCTCGGGATTGCTTGATTTGCAACCCGAGGAAAAACGTCAACTCGCCCATCATGCTCATCCCAAATTCCCTGCTCATTGTATATGCAAACTTGGCAACCAAAGCATGAGAAGAACCACCGAAAATGATATCATCCACGTAAATCTGAACCAATAAAGTGTCATTGCCTTGCTTGAGGAGAAAAAACGTTTTATCCACACACCCCATTTTAAAACCCTTAGCAAGCAAAAAGGTTTTCAACCTATCATACCAGGCTCTAGGGGCTTGTTTCAAACCATACAAAGCTTTGTGAAGTTTAAAAACATGGTTTGGAAACTTGGGATTTTTGAAACCGGGGGGTTGTTTCACATACACCTCTTCTTCTATGTAGCCGTTTAGGAAGGAACTTTTGACATCCATTTGAAAAAGTTTAAACCCTTTGGATGCAGCAAAAGCCAAGAGGATCCTAATTGCCTCCAAACAAGCTACAGGAGCAAAAGTCTCATCATAGTCTATTCCCTCCTTCTGACTATACCCCTGGGCTACAAGTCTGGCCTTGTTTCTCACAACATGGCCATCTTCTCCTTGTTTGTTTTTGAAAACCCATTTTGTCCCAATAGGATGACACTCAGGACGAGGAAGAAGAAGAACCCAAACCCGATTTCTCTCAAAATTTTCGAGCTCCTCATGCATGGCATTGACCCAATCCATATCAGATAAAGCGTGTCCAACATCTCGGGGTTCAAAATCAGCAACAAATGCAGAATGAGCAAAGTGGGAGATTTGTTGTGACGTAGACCGAGTAACGCGATCATGGATGTCACCGATCATCTGTTGAGGAGGGTGTTGGCGCTGAATGTGTCGTGGCGCCTCCCTTGCTGAAGTGACCTCCCCCTCAACAGCAGCTGGTGCCTCCTCGGGTACAAGTGGTACAGCCTGAGGTGGTGGATCACATTGCCCCCAAGTAGTTGATGAAGAGGGGTTGGGGCCGTGAGTCGTTGTAGTCGAAGCCGATCCTAGCCGCACAGCAGGTGGAGGCGGTGCTGGACCATCCATCCCTTCAGCACCTTCTTCCTTATCATCAGAAAGAGGTTCTCCAACCTCATGATCACCTGCACGCTCAAATCTAGAAGAAGGACAATGCATGGTCTCGTCGAAGGTGACATCGGATGTCTCCATGACTCGGTTAGTATCCAGGTTAAGTACACGATATGCACGAGTATGATTACCATAACCCAAGAATACACCGTTAGAAGAACAGGACTCAAACTTGTCCAGGTTGCCTTTCTTGAGTATAAAACAATGGCGACCAAACACTCTAAAATAACTCGCTTTGGGCTGTCTTCCAAAATGCAACTCATAAGATGTCTTCTTTAAGAAAGCTCGGAGAAAAATGCGACTGGAAATATAGCATGCAGTATTCATAGCTTCGGCCCAATACCGCCTAGGAGTCCTATGCTCATCGAGCATCGTCCTGGCCATCTCAACAAGGGTTTGATTCTTCCTTTCTATAACACCATTCTATGGCGGTGTGTAGGGGGGAGAAAACTGATGCTCCAAACCCAAGGAGTCACAAAACTTCTCAAAATCCGAGTTCTTAAACTCGGAACCATTATCACTTTTAATAGCTCGCATCGAGTTCTTAGGGAACTCGTTCTGAAGACGCAAAATCAAATTGTGAGCAAAAAAGAAAGTCTCAGTTTTCTCGGCTAAAAAGAAAACTCATGAATATCTCGAAAAGTCATCAACAACAACAAGCACATACCACTTCCCACCAACTGAGCTTACCTGAGCCGGACCGACAAGATCCATATGCAAAAGCTCTCCAGGGCACTTGGTCATAACCTGATTCACAGGATGGTGGGGAGTGGCTACCATTTTCCCATGTCTACAAGAGTGACAGACAAGGTCCTTCTCCATGTGCAACTTGGGCAATCCTCGGATTAGGTCAAGTGAACTAAGCCTTGCAAGCAAGTCAAAGCTCAAGTGACCGAGTCTCTTATGCCACTTCCAAAGATCAGAGGAGGAAGGACCAGCCAAAAGACAATGAGAAATCCCAAAAGACTCCGAGAAATTCGCATGAAAGACTTTCCCAAAGGGCAAAATCAAACACACAAGATTGCCCTGAGGATCCAAAATACGACTGAGATTCGGCTTAAAACGAATCTCGTAGTCATCATCAAAGAGTTGCGAAACAGAAAGAAGGTTAAAATGCAAGTTAGAAACAAGAGCAACATCACGCAACACAAAGTGTTCATTAACTCACACCGATCCACGAGACAACACTTTACCTTTGCTATTGTCGCCAAAGGTGATAAACTCATTTCCGGCAACTGGACTAAGACTGTAGAACCACTTGGCATTTCTGGTCATATGCCTTGAGCACCCGGAATCCACCAACCAAACGTTCTCCAATCGTCTTACCTACATCAATAAAAATACATAGGGTGAGCATACGGTCCAACACTGGGGTGAGTAAAATGGGGATTGTACCAGTGTTGGGCCGGTTGCTCAGAAGAATGGTTAGAAGAAAAACCATTCCTAGCATGCCTACGGGGAAAGCGATCACCACGCACAGGAAAACGTGGTCCGCTAAGGGAGGAGCGTCCATCGCGATACTCAAAACGCGGTGGGGGATAACGCTCAACTACAAACCCACCGCCACGGGGTCCATAGCCCACAAATGCAGGCTCCCTCCGGGCATGACCTTCTTGCGGCCTAGGCCTAGGACCTTGAGGCATTGGACCTCTAGGCCTAGCAGCTCTCCTTTGAACATTCGGCACATGTACATCATGGAAAGGATGGTACATGTCTGTGTTGTTCATCTCCTTTGCACGACGCTCCTCTCTCTTGCGCCGAAAGCAAAACTCCCTCAAGTGTCCATCTCTCCCACAGTGCTCATAATGGTACCTCACCGCTCTCATAGGGGGTTGTTGGTACTCACGGTAGTGGGTGTGAATCACTTGGCTCTTTGGTGGCATGAGCTCCTCATGGATAGGTGGCATTGTATCTAGCTTGTTCCTTAGGTGGTTTGGTTTTGGAGCCCATGTCTGTTTCTTGGGTGGAGCTCTTGGAGGTTCCACAAACACTCCATCCTTGGTGTTAGGTTTGAGAGGCTCTTTGGGTGGAATTTTGGTCAGTTTGGGAGTAGTGGTGGAGTTGGGCTTCTCACTCGGATTAAGACCACTCGACTCTCCAATCTTACCAAAAGATGAAGTACACTCAACACCTTGAGCAAAACCAACACCAGGACCTCCAGCAGCATGTTTGAATTGGGCAATCATCATCCCAAGCTGCGGCTCGCCACAAGACACTCATGACAAGATGGTCCGAAGGTATGTGTTTTCTTCCTCGGTTTGCATCTTGTCATGTTGCACATTCACAATCTCCATCTCCAAACCCTCACACAAGGCACACCTAGACACACAAGTGCTACCCGAGCTGGCCTTCTCAAGAGACACAATCTTGGCATTCTTCTCTGCCAACTCGGATTGCAAGCCTGCACAAGACTTGCACACACCAAGCACTGAGGATCTAGCCCTAAGCTCATCCACCTCTCCAACCAAGGCAACATACTTCCCCCTCAAGGTGAGAAGGTCAGTCATGTGCTTGGAGCACATTTCACACTCATCTTCCTCAGTCACGACAACGGTGGATTTGACAGACTCAAGTTCCTTCACCGCATCCTCCTACTTCAGCCTAAACTCCTTCCTCTCTCTAGCAGCACGCCTAAGCAACTTGTCTTGACTAAGAAGGGCGGCAGTAAGTTTATCGACCTCAGCAGAAAGCTCATCGAGGGTCTGTGATACCTGGGAGGTGTCGTCGTCGTCGTTGTCGTTCTGAGGGATCTCCTCCAGCTCGTTGTTGACCTCATCGCCGAGGGTCATGGTGCAGAAGCCCTCGTTGTCGCCAAAGAAACAGAGGCCATTCAACTTGTCCTCAATCTTCTTCCTCTTCTCGGACTCATCATCGCTTGATGCAGCAGAGTCGTCATCCGAGTCATCGACGTCGTTGAGCGTGGCGAAGAAAGCACGCTGTTCAGCCTGGGCCTTCTCCAAGTACTTCTCCTTGATGTACTCCTTGTTGAAGCCGCCCCTCCGCTTGTGCTTGGCAGGGACGTACTTCTCCTTGCGCTTGCCGGAGTCGTACTTGTGGTCGTGATTCGCCTTGTCGAAGATCTGCTTGTTCTTTTTCGGGCAATTGGCGATGAAGTGGTCCGAGCCTCCACACTCGTAGCAGCCACCCCGTCCTCCTCTGCGGCGATGATTCATGCGGTTGTTGTGAAACCGTGAGAACCGATTGGCAAGCAGGGCCAACTCGTCGTCCACCATGAACTCTAGTTGCTCCTCTGTGACAGTAAGAAGAGATGACAAAGCAAAACTTCTAGAGGGGTTAGCAGAAGAGCCAGAAATCAAAGCCATCGACGGGCCAGAAGGATTTTCATAAGAAACTCTCGCCATGGCATCAATCTCACTGGACTTGAGCTTACTAAAGAGCTCATCGCACGTGAGAGTCTCATAGTTAGGCGATTCGATGATCGCCTGAACCTTGGAATCCCACACCGACCGATCGAGAGTGTGTAAAAGCTTGAGACCCCTCTCATGATCGTCGAAAGGCAATAACTCCTCGTTAGCCCTCATCCTGTTGACAATGACCTGAAAGTGAGCAAATAAACTTTCTATGCTCTCGCCATGTGTTGAAAGTTCTCATACTCCCGCTTGTGCGACTCATAGAGACGGGATTTGACTTGAGTGGTTCCCTCATGGAAACGCATGAGGGTCGCCCAAATCTCCTGAGCCGTGGGGAGGTGAGAAACGCGATCAAACTCAGACATGCTCAAACATGAGAAAAGAGCATTACAGGCTCGGCTATTGGCATCGTGCTCATTGATCTGCAGCTGAGTAGCACGAGCAGCCGGAACCACGTAATCGGCCTTATTGCAAATATCCCAAACAGAAGCACTCATGCTCTGAAGATAGGCCGACATGCGTATCTTCCAATACGGATAGTTCGTCCCATCAAAAAACGGCAGTTTGCCCACGCCGCGATCCATGTCGCCTTCTGTGGATCTGGAACCGGCTAAGGTGGAAGATCCTTAACCTTGCTCCGATACCAATTGAAGGACCGAAGCTGTTACACACAAAGGCGACCAGAGGGGTGAATGGGAGCTTTAAATTTCCTTTCTGAAACTTATAGCCCTTGTCCCAGAAAGTCACCCCAGAAGCAGGACAGGGCTTGCTAGTATCCATGACCCTAAATGTAGGGTGGTGTTTACACCAGATTTTGGACCAAAAAAGATTATTTTTTTAAACACAAATGGCTGGTTTATTAAGGATGGAATCGGCCAGAAAATTAAGGAAGCTCGTGTGGATCAAGCATAACCGGGAGGGTTCGTGCGGACCAGTGAAGGACCAAAAATGCTACAGCAAGGCGACCAGAGGGGGGTGAATGGGAGCCTAAAAATTTCTTCTGAAATTCTGGCCTCTGTCCCAACAAAATCAACCCTAAGAACAAAGCCAACACACGTGATGTCCACGACCCAAGAGAATGGGTGGATGTTTCCAAGGAACACAGCGGGACACCACAAAAACTCCCTCACCCAAATCCACGCGAGTCAACTAGTGACAGGATGGACTTTGGGTAACCTCAACCTCCCTCGAGCAACGCAAGGGGGATTTAGGCTTTTTCGCAAAGCATGAAGCCCAATTTCTGTAGAGCACGAAGTCGGGAATCCAACGCAAAAAGCAGATCTCGAAATGGAGCTCGAATGCAAAAGATACGGACAAAAATGCGCGCTGTCTGCACTGACCGGACTCTGACCAGCGTCCGATCAACAGGGACCGGACGCGTCCGGTCAGCTGAAAGCAGTTCTGGAACTTCTCTGTTTACGATCGGACGCTGCACCAGGGAGGGTCCGGTCACATGCACAGTGTGTCCGGTCAGTAGCGAGAAAAACGGTGAACAGTAACACCAGCGAGTCCGGTCACTCTACCGTAGGTGAGTCCGGTCAAAATCGCCCATAGCAAAATGCCCGGCCTTCAACGATCGGACGCACGGAGTAGCGTCCGGTCTATACGAGGCGTGCGTCCGGTCACCCCGAGCAGAACTGTTTATCCACCAAATCAACCCGATCTCCCTCAAATCAAAACCACTAAGGCACAAACTCGGTGAGGGGAGTCACAAGGAAGTTAGTGAGCTACTTCTAAGAGATCATGGCTCGAGCCTAACTCCAAATTGGTGAATCGAAGAAAACGGTGACGAACGACCTAGAACTCAATCCCAAAACAATTTCCGCCAGATCTATGTGCTCGTGAGGTTTCCAAACAAATCCTTCAGTGGAAAGATGCCTCTCACGACAAAGCACAAGATGGTTCAAATGGAATCGCAAAACATCCCTCGAATTGAAAGAACTCGTGAAATCACCGAGGGGGAAAAGGAAGAAACGCGAAGTCAATCCAAATTGCAGCCAACAAAGAAAAGCATGAATTGGATCCTTGGATTTGGGAAGATGATAGATTGTATTATCAATCGGTGTCGGGCTACAAGCCACTCCTAGCAACACAAAGCTTGGATGGCGAAAAGCTCAAGAACAAGAGTCGGTCTCTCCTCTAACCCTAGCCTCCTCTCACCTAAACAAAATGAGAGTGACACCTCCAAGGATGGGCTGCCCTAACCAGCCCCCTTCATATATATAGGCGCACGTCCAAAGACCAAAACACCCTCTCATGAAGTACTCAACCCAAATACCCCCCAGGGGTAAAACTGTCCAACCCTAGCAGTTTTCATCTGACAGCCACGCGCCTTCTCATCCTTCGCTTCGCCTCGACGCAAGCTCTAGGATGCCGCCACGTGCCATCACTGTCGACCGCAGCGCCTTCTCACCAATAGCTTTGCCGCGACGCAAGCCTCTCGGTGCCGCCACGCGTCGACCGTCCTTTTGGACCTTCCCCCGGTTTTGAGGCCCAAACCGAGAAACCTGCCAGCCCAGGTTTTGAGGCCCAAACCTGGAAACCGTCCACCCCGAGTTTTGAGGCCCAAACTCGAAAACCCGCGAGCCCAGGTTTTGAGGCCCAAACCTGGGAACCGTCCATCCCGAGTTTTGAGGCCCAAACTCGGAAACCGGCCACTCCGAGTTTTGAGGCCCAAACTCGGAAACCGTCGAGGGTAGCTTTTTGAGGCTCAGCTACCGAACCCGCACCGTAGACGAGATGTGGTTCGCACACCCCGACCACTGGCACCGATGCCGATGCATGTCCAGCCTCCACGCCGGCCACAACGCCTTCGCCTTCCTTCTTGACTCGGTCGACGACACTTGCGCCGCACGCAAGCCCGTGTCCGACCTCCCGCCAAGTGCCACGACGCCATCGTCTTCGTCCCAACTCGGCTGATGCACCGCACATCCTCATGTGCTCTCGCTCGTCGATGCCACATGCCAGCTACCATAGCTGGTCCTCCGGTCTCTCGGTCCGTCAGTCCAAGCCTCACGTCCGCCCTTCACCGCTCTAGGTACATCGGCATGGCACATCCGCCGCACGGCACGCCCATCCTCACCGTTCCCGGTCCGTCGGCACGGCACGTCTCTATTTGACCTTCACCTCGCCATCGACCACTGTATCCGAGCTCAACACCCGCACATCAACATAGCCAAGAGACATATGTTGCACACGCACACCAACACAGAAACACCACAACTCAACACCACCGGTTAGTCATAAGCATTAAGCACATAGCAAGATAATGACTCAACCAGGAAAAGCCTCAAATCTTCCTTATCAAAGTCAATCATTCATCATATAAGTTCTCAACCAGCATAATGGGCTTCGAAGACGTGTCGGGCTCAACCAAGAAGTTCAAGTCCGAATCGTCTTTTATTTTTACCTTTATGTAACTTAGTCGTGTTAGGTCAGGAGTCAACCGGGTTATAAATAGCTAGAAACCCGAATTTTGTAAGGACATCCAATCAATCAATACATCGGCCCCGGCCAAAACCCTTGGAGTAGGAGTAACGTAGATCTCGGCGAGACCTTCAATTAGGCAGGGCTGCAACGACATCGACCGACCTCCGTTTTGCTCGTAAGTTTCACCAATGGCTTGTGTCATCGTGTAATAAGGCTGCATTGGCATCGACCAAACTCTTGTTAAGCTATGGCATGGCTAGTTATCGGTCTATTTTAGTCTTTTGTGAGACTGTCTTGACTCGGATCAATCTCTTGCTTTAGTCGATCTTGACTAGTTATCAGCTCTTTTGGCCTGGCAAGCTAATAGATTCATTAAATTACCAATGTTGTTTTATGCTTTATTTCTTGTTTCTTTATGTTTTAAACAACATTCTGCCCAATCAAGATTGATAAAGTAGTTCAAGCCTAAAAGATGCTTCGTTTTGGCTGTTTCGAGGTTTATACACTCATGACACAGAAACTAGCTGATTCAAGCCTTTCATCGACTATTTTGTCAATCTTGATTGTTACATGTTGTGCGTTCGAGATACCCGATAAAATCATGTTCTGATCTGAGAGCAGATAGACTTGATCTAGTATGATTATTACGACTGTATTTCCGAACCCCACTGATATATATAATAGATCAAGTTTGTTTATTTTAAATTAAATCATGGTTTTAACGGGTAGATCTTTTTCGTGCCTCATGGACCCTGAATCGGTTAAAATAGTCAATCCAGTTATGCTTTCTCCATAATGTGTTCTTTTAAGTGGCTTGGAAATAATGGATCTACTCTTTGCACGAGACGTGATCTAGCTTGATCATCATTAAGGCTATATGGAGACACCCCACTATTGATGTTTAAGCTATTTTATCGATCTATTTGTTATTATGGCTGTATGGAGACACCCCACTGTTAATGGATAGAACTGCTCGTGCAATTAACCGATACGTTGTTTTCATGACATTTAGATGTATGCATAGATCTTTATTCTGTTAACATCTTTCAGGCTTACCGGCTATTTGTTTATTATAAATACTCTTTCATATATGTTATAGTCGTTATGCTTTATACCTTTTTCAATGCCTTTTATGCAATCTCCTGGGATTTGACTTTGTAGTCAAAATCCTAAAGACAAGTGGCTATATCAGAGCCATATAATTTGGAATTGTCTGGCACCAAACCGGCAGGTTCCACAATTTAACAATCTTTTCTTCTCCTTGTCAATTACAGGTCAAATTGACTGGCACGCCCTAAGTCGATTTTGCTGAGAATCGGCTCTACCACTTGCTGAAGGTCCAGGAGGTCAGGACCTGCTCCGTACTCCTCTGAGGACCGTGCGCACGAGTGTGTTGGTGCTGTCGACCGAGATTTTGTGTCAACAGGTGGATGCTTCCAAGAAGCACAGCGGGATACTACACAACCCAATAAATCCAACGCAAGAGACGGAAACCAAATCCGAAGTCGAACGAGCGAACTGCGGACGAAACAGTGCAGAACTCACTGCATCGGACGCTGGCCTGCGTCCGATGTACAAGCACCGGATGCGTCCGATGCAAAATGAACAAATCTGGGACCTTACTGCATGGTCATCGGACGTTGGCTGCAGTGAAACCCTAGCGTCTGATGCTCAACCCTCGGACGCGTCCGATGGCAACGGAGCGTCCGATGGTCAGCGTCTGATGCTCCTTCAAAAACGCTGTCAGGTGACACATGGCGTCTAAGCGTCCAATGTGACGAACTTAGCGTCCGATGCCCTCGAGTCCAGCGTCTGATGCCCCCGAAACTGCACAGTTCTTTCGCAGATTCAACCCGATCTCCTCCAAATCAAAAGCTCTAAGGCTTAGACTTGGTATGAGGAGTTCCAAGGAGGTTAGTGAGCTACCCCTAAGAGATCATGGCTCGAACCTAACTCCAAATCGGTTATAGGAAGAATTCGGGGCAAGGGAGACAAAAACCGATTTGAAACGAAAATCGATCGATCTACGAGCTCGTGAGGTTAGGAGGGAATTCCTTCGGTGCAAAGATGCGCCTCACGATCTAGAGCAACTCAGTTCAAACGGAATCGAAAATCATTCCTCGGATTGAGAGAATGAAGCAAATCACCGAGAAAACAAAAAGCAAAGCGCGAAGAACACAACTCAAAACGCGAATCGATCTCGATTTCCAGCCGAAACTTCTCCACCCGAGGAGACAACGAGATTACGGTCTAGTTTCCTCAAAAAGCAAATACACAGAGGTATTGTTCACCGTCTCTGTGGATCTCAGTAGCTACAGCAGGGAATGGGAAGCAGAAAAACCTAGAATGAAAATAGCAATCGCTGAGATGGTCTGGAGGGAGGGGTTGCCTCTCCTTATATAACCTAATACAATTATTCCCCTTCTACCCCTACTGCTAATGAGCGAGCAGGCTAACCCTAAGGGTATTCCTGACTAACTCGAATTTGATGGTGATCCGACGGCCACGCCCGCACAACTGGATTTGAGGCCACCGCACTGCTCGTCCTTTTCACGGACCTCCCCTGGTTTTGAGGCCAAAATCGGGAAACCTGGGCCATCCCCCGGTTTTGAGGAGAAACCGGGAAACCTGTCGTCCGTCGCCTGAGTTTTGTGGCCCAACCCAGAAACCCGCCAGCACCCAGGTTTTGAGGCCTAAACCTGGAAACCGTCCTCAGCCCGAGTTTTGTGGCTCAAACTCGGAAACTGTCAGCACCCAGGTTTTGAGGCCCAAACCTGGAAACCGTCCACTCGGTGGTTTTTCTGTGGCTCAACCACCAAACCGATCCGTAGAGGGGATGCACCGCCCGTGCACCCCGTCCACACGCAAGTCTTCACTTGTCGCTGTCCTAGGCTGTCAGTCACCACGGCCGATCCTCAGGCCACCGGTCCGTCAGTCCAAGACTCACGTTCTCCCTTTACCGCTCCGGGTCCATCGGCACGACACGTCTCTATTTGGCCTTCACCTTGCCTTTGATCACCGTATCCGTTCTCAACACCTGCACAACACAAGCCAAAGAACATGTGCATCATCCCAGTTGACAATCACTCATCATCTCAAGATCCGGCATACATCCATGTATCCGCAACAGATACTGCGCAACATATTTGGGGACATTTTGCGAACTGAACAAGACCTGAGTTACAACTAGATAACGAAAAAAATCACACGACATCATTTCCTTCTTGTTCAGTGTATATTATATTGTTTACTGCTCATATCATTCATTGTTTTCGACAATGACAAAATTGAAAGCTCCACCTCCACGCATATAGCGATGAAAAGGACGGAAAACCCATATTTCTACTTCTATTTCTATATCTATTGGAGAAAACAGGGACGGGTTCGGAAAATTCGGGTTCGAAAACGAAATCAGGATATGCAGGTATACGAAACGAACCAATATGGTCAGAAATTTAACGGAAACGGTCGGAAGCCATGAACTTAAGCCGGAATACCACACTCTTTATACACGAAATCATAATCATATACAAAAATAGTTCAAAAAAATAACTTGGCACAATTTCACACTCACATAATTCGGTCCATATAATAACTTAGTTCAGATCACATAACAAGGTCCATACACATAAAAATAATTTCACAAATTATCCTTATGATGTAATATAAGTGTGAAAGAGCATTTTGACAACAACATGGATATATTTTTCACAAATTACAACGTCATATTATCCATCTTATCCGGATCATTTTAATCTCATCTTTCTACATATTTATAGACATATTTGCTAAAAATAAATTAGCACTTAATATTTTGAGTACACCATTGCAAAAATCTCGTCGAGCTGATCGAAATAGATATATTATTTGATATATTTGGAGTTGGAAATGAAAAGATATCATTTAAAAAAATAGTCAATCCTGAAATCCGGAAAAAAAAAATCCAGATTTAAATCTGGAAAAATTCCGACCAAATACGGAATTCCGAGAATACGGACGGAAAAATGACATTTTTACTTCTGTTCCGACTCTGGAAACCTCCGTTTCAGATTTCATACAGTTTTCGATTTTTTCCAACAATATGAAAATGGTCGGTTCAAATATAAAAAACAGAAGGATCCGGACGAGAAAAATTCTATCCGTTTTCAACACTACATCCATATGCATCCATTGATTGTGCCTGGAAGATCGCCTATTCGTCATCAGGTAAGGGGGCATGGAGCACTGGACCAGCACTCGCAGGCAGAGAAGCGTCGCCTCTCCGGCCTCCGCCTTGGCAACATAAACGGGCAGGACAGGCAGGCGCAATACTGGACCACCATGATTCACTGCACCGGCAGTCCGGCACCGCGCTCCCGGCAATCGAGTTCGGCGGGCCTAGCACGGACGCAGACGCAGACGCAGAGGCGGCAGAGCCATTGATGGCGGGCCGCGCACTGCAAGACCTGCCCGCGGATCTGTATCTCGTGGGCGATCGTGCACGTAAAGGTTGGCGGCCTGCTGCTACGCTACGGCTACAGGCTACGGAGAGGTCAGCGCAGCCTGTCTACCGTGACTGTGTGGAAGTGGAACGCGCACACTCGGCGCTAGTCTATCCGATTGAAATAGGGTTCAGAATCGTGAAGAATAAGGGCCTATTTGGATCTCACCAACTAAACTTTAGTCATTTTTAATAGCTAAAATGTCAAATACCTTCACTAAAAATGACTAAAAAGCTTTTTTAATATTTTTAGTCCCTTTAATTAAGAGTGTTGCTACTAAAAGTGACTAAAGTTTAGTAGGTGAGATCCAAACAGATCCTAAGGGGGTGTTCGTTTCCTGACAAATTTTTTTTGCCAGTCACATCGGATGTTGCGGCACAAGTTTAGCCTATTAAAAATAAACTAATTATAAAACTAATTACAGGGTCATATGCTAATTACTGAGACGAATATATTAAGGTAAATTAATTCATCATTAGCGCATGTTTACTGTAGCACCACATTGTCAAATCATGGACTAATTAAGTTTAATAGATTCATCTCGTGAATTAGTCTCCGGCTGACAAATTAGTTTTTTAATTACTATATTTTTAATAGGCTAAATTAGGGCCGCAACGTCCGATGTGACTGGCAAAAAAAATTTGCCAGCGAAACGAACATGCCCTAAATCTACTCTCTCTGTTCCTAAATAATTGTCATTTTCGTTTTTCGAGAAACATATTTGACTAAATATATATTGAAAAATATTAATATTTATCGTACATAATTAGTATCACTGGAAAGATCTTTAAATCTAATTTTTTAACAAAATTATTTGGAGATACAAATGTTGTATCCATTTATTATAAAATCGAGTCAAACTCGTGGAACAGAAACCGGAAACGATACTTAAAAAGGACAGAGAGAGTAAATCTCAGGGCATAAGAAATAAGCTAAATTTAAACTGGATCATATCAATCTATCAAAAATTAAACCTCAGTTAAATAACTATTTTACTATGGACCGGATGAGATCAATCCGGCTAGAACGACTCTGTTCTGACGTAATCGATCAAGACCTCAGGCCGAACGCGCACACTTGGCCTTACTTAGTTTATGGATGTCACCTTTTATATTTCAGCACTAATTTAGTCTATTTAAAATAGACTAATAAGAAAATAAATTACATATTCCGTCTAAAACCGTGAGAGAAATTTATTAAGGCCTTGTTTAGATTACTTCTAACTTCCAACTTTTTTCACTACCTCTCCATCATATCAATGTTTGGACGCATGCACGAAACATTAAATGTTAGTAAAATAAATAACTAATTGTATAGATTAGTTGTAAATCACGAGACGAATCTTTTGAGCCTAGTTGGCACATGATTGAATAATATTTGTTAAATACAAAAGAAACTGCTATAGTAGCAAAGTTGAAAAATTTCAGCATCTAAACAAGCTCTAAGACTAATTAATTCATCATTAGCACATGTTTACGGTAGCATGATATTATCAAATTATGGACTAATTAAGCTTAAAAAATTATTACAATCTATATATAATTAGTTATTTTTAGTTTACATTTAATACTTTATGCATGTGTTCAAACATTCTATGTGATGGGTCAAAAGTTTTCGGAGTGGGAACTGAAGAAGGCCCGAGTGCACAGGCTGCATCTGTTGTCGCACGCTGCCAAGTGGGGTTCAGTCAGATCCTCAATGCTCAACGCAACGGCCAGACACCCGACCCCGCACCTAGGCACATCCTGCCGACCCCTCGGTGAGATGGGCCTCGCTGCACATCCTTCCTCCACTGTGTTGATGACCTCCTTCCTCCTCACTCTCGTCCATCGTCCACCATGATGCTAGGGTTTGTCGAAACTCCGTTGTTGTGGCGGCCTCCTCCTTCCCGTTCCTATCTCCACTTTTTGTTGTCGTTGTCGTCTTCCTCACCGACTAGCCACCGCGACTCCCTCCCCCCCCCCCCCGTCCTGGTCTGGCCTGTCATCTCCGCCGCTGTGAGAACCTCTAAATCGTCTAGCTCATATCCCTACCGCCTGTCTTCCCTACCTTCTTCCTTGCTGGTCTCTTCCTTCTAAGATCGTTAGAGTTGGAGAAGAAGAGAGGACGATAGCGCGAGCGCGGAGTGTCGCCACCACCACCAGAGTCACTAGCCCCACGAGTCGTGTGGGCCTCCATCGTGCTTCGCGACGAAGATAAACAATGTCAAGGGGGTCGACGCCGAGGGTTTTTGGGACCCAAGACTAGAGATGCCAATGTGTACCCATAATCTGACTACCCGACGGGTTTTACCCAATAAAGAGGTGGGTATGTGACGTGTTCTTCGACTGCGGGTATGCTAATGGGTAAATATCTCTACCCATCGAGTATGCAGGTATGGGTACGAGAACATACTACCGATACCACACCATCCGTGTACCAACGGGTAATTTATATCTATCTTATTAACTCATGTCTTCATTAGTTACTACGAAATACACATATATCCAATATATCTATGACCATTAGACTACTAATTAGTGTAGTTTTATTGTTATATTATAATTGTTGATCCCTATTCGTAAAATAAATGATGTTTTATGATTTTAACACTATATAATATATTTATATTTTTTTTTATTTGTAGCGGGTATGTATTCAGGTACGGGTTACCCGATGAGTATTTTTACCTGTGTGGTATGGATATGGGTAAATTCTTTTACCTGCATATGGATATGGTTAATTTAGCGAGTAAAATTTTGTTTAGCAGATACGAGTATACAATAGCACTGCGCCACGGTTATATACCCCCGTGGCCCCGTTGCCGTCTCTACTGGCCAGGACCAGGAGTGCAGAATCGAACGAGCATTTTCCGTTTATACGGCCGGATTGGGCTCAGGGAATCGGAGCGGGCCGGCCGGCCGGCGGCCTCGTTTCGTTTCTGTTCGCTCCGTCCCTGTTTGTCTGGGCTAGGACCTAGGAGTACACTCTCTCCGCACGGCACGGCCAGTGCCACCTGCAGGCTCCGGCTGCTGCGCTGCGTCTGCAATTCTGCTGCTGCCGCTCCTCTCCCGGGAATTTTTTTTTATTAATAACCCAATTAAATAAAAAATTTTATAAATAACACTGTCTATTTTTTTTTTGCAAAACTAACCCTTTTGCCACGCCGTCCCCAATGGCGCGGCAAAAGCGTTAGCCGCGCCATGCATGGCGGCGCGGCAAAAGGGCCACCGTGGCACCGCCCGGCCACGCAGTCTCGGGCGGGCCCCGCCTGTCAGTTTGCCGCGCCAGGCGGGCTGGCGCGGCTAGTGCGTTTGCCGCGCCAGGCGGCCTGGCGCGGTCAACGTCTTTGCCGCGCCAGGCGGGGTGGCGCGGCAAAGCCGATCTAGATCTGGCCGCCGCGCCGAGCAGCAGGCTCCTCCTCATTCCTCTCTTCTCCCAAACCAATTCAATCCAATCCATTCCATTTCATTCCTCCTCTCTTCATCTCCCTCCCCCAATCAAACTTGTCTACAAGAGGTATTTTGATTTATTGTTCTTTATCCATATTTACAATGTAGGATTGAACCATATTTTTGTAAGTTAGGGTTTGTAGACAATATTTATTTTGATACTGTCGTGACGTTAGTTGTTAATTAATGATGGATTTGTTCATGTATTAGACTTTTTATATCTGTTTTGCTTAATATTTTGTTCATTTTGTGTACAATTTTTTATGTAATATTTGTTACGTCATTATGTAGATTTATAATTAATCATGAATGTATGTGTAGCGTTGACATATTTTTTATTGTTAGGATGCCGCGGCGTGGCAAAGCTAGTAAGGCAAGGTAAGATCGGTACATTGTTGATTTATTTGTCTGTTTTAATGAAGTAATTTTGTGTTATGTTCATTTGTTATTGCGTTGATGATTGTAGGCAGCCTCTCACGGGCAATGCCTATGCCCGTTTGCCATTGCCTAGCGGTGTTCCGGTGCCCATGTGCTACTGCGGCGATGATTGTAAGGTCGCAATATCTGATGAGGAGCACACATACGGTCAGAGGTATTGGATGTGTGAGAATTATGCCTTTGACCCTACACCTAAACAGATCCGTATTGGACTGATGGTGAGAAGCTGATGGCTTGTTCTATACATGAATGAAAAATCATTTATATTTTATTACCTAATTGATTTAGTCGTATTTTGCAAGAGCCTCCACCACTATGTGACTTCGAGCAGTGGATCGACACTGAGATGAAGCCGGAGGACAAGGAGCACGTAGAGAGGATGAAAAAGTGGGCTGCGGAGGATAAGGAGCGTTTGGAGAAGAGACGCAAAGAAGAGGCAGCACAAAAGCAGCATGAGGAAGAGGCAAGAATGAGGGATGCAGCTAAGCGTAGGGGGGAGAGGGAGAAGAGGCTTGAGCGTGTGCGCCGTGCCAAGGCTGTCATGGAGCAGGATCCGGATGCTGTGAGGAAGGGAAAATGGCCTCGTTGCACTCAGTAGTGTGGTAGGTTCGGTAGTCATTATTGAGTAATGAACATTGTTGTCATTTGGTGGACTTGTTAGTGTATTGTACTCTTGGTTTGTACTTCCGTGTACCGTTTATTTCGGATCCTCGATTATGTAGTCTTGAACTGCACTTTGTTCGGCTTTATTATATGTTGTTGTATTGTTTGCGGTAGTTCATGTGTCATTGATTTTTTGTGGGATAAAGTACGAGAAATAGAATAGAGCAAACCATTACACAAACAACAAACTAGTACATGGCATGTGAGGACCTTTTACCGTAACTTGGTTAAAAGGTCCTAGACTAATCCTAACATGCCTTAGGTAATTGATTGGCACAACACAACACGCACATAGTGATCTAAGTAGTCTAGAAGCCGTCCCACATAGCAAACTGAGTAGACCCTTCTCCGTAATAGCCTCCCATTGCGGGTGGTGGTGGTGGTGGCGGTGGTGGGGGCGGAGGTGGAGGCCCCTTGTTCTTGTGATGCGGGCAGTTGCAATATGGATCAAGGCATATTGCTTCATCTGAACCGTCTGCATCGCTGTCGTCATCATCATAGTCCTTGAGCATGCTTTTAACTTCTCTTTCAAGATCGTCGATACGACGCTGCAGATAATAGATGTATTCCTGATGCGGCCATATTGGAGGAGGATCCACCCATCTGGTGAAGCCGCAGTTTTCTTCGGAAATAGAAGACTGTCATTCACAAAATGACTAAGTATTAGCAAACATGAGAGGCATAGCAACAACAATTAAATAAAGTTACCCATGCTCGCGGGCATTTGAAGAAACGTCGGCCTGCCTCCAGGTCGTCGTGGAGCATCTGCACCAAACAGTCCTCACCATGGCGGCATTTTGGCCAGTCCTCTAAACGGTTATCATATCCCCTAAGAGGACGGTCTCGGCTGAAATCCTTTTTGCTCTCAACGGGAAAGTCATATAGTGCCTCTAAGAAGAAATCAGGACCAAGAGATCCCTCCCACACAATGGGAGGTCCCTTCCTCCCACCCTTTCCTCTCCCGCCTTTGGACGAACCTCCAGACATCTCTACTACGAACCTCGCAAGCTCTGCTGAAGTTGTTGAATATGCAAGGCGCTGATGGGTTTATATAGGCGGAGCCCTGGTTTTGAACTTGTGAATTATCTCAGCTGCATTGTGAGTGTGTAGTTAATGCAACTGAAAAGGCTATTCGCTGAAAAATCTAATCACTGAAAAGCCTATATACTGAAAAGCCTATACACTGAAAAGTCTATGGGAATCAAAACTGCAGAGCACTTATGAGGACAGGACACGACACTGAAAAGGCTGTGCAAGGGAATCAAAACTGCAGAGCACTTCGAAGCCAGCTTTTGCCGCGCCAACCCTGGGGGCGCGGCTGACGCTTTTGCCGCGCCAGGCGGGATGGCGCGGCTAATGCATTTGCCGCGCCACCGCGCCTGGCGCGGCAAAAGCGTCAGCCGCGCCCCCAGGGTTGGCGCGGCAAAAGCTGGCATGAAGTTCAGGCAAGGCCCCAAGGTTTCCCGCCGACTGGTCGAGTTCCTGATCGATCTTTGTCCTAGTGTGTTGTCTCTGTTTGATCGAATGTGTTTTTCCGTTTTTCCTGTCTTTTTCCGCAAACGGAATAACAAGGAACCAAACATTGACACAATTTGAATAAACGGAAACATAATAGCGGTCATAAAAACCAGGCTTAGTGGCTCAGGCTCCACGAAGTACATAATAGGGTTCTCAAACAAGTTATCTAACATATACATCACCTATCCATATAGTCTAACACTAAGCCTAGCTAGGTGTGTACGGCTGACGAGGCCGCCTCCGACGCCTCGGCTGCGACAGATCCATGTTCGGCGTGAACGTGACGTCCGTGCGGTCTCGTGCGCGTGGCTGCCGGCGTGGTGACCCCTGCGTCTGACTAGGTCCCTGCAACATTCAAAATAAATGTTAGCAAACAACTTAAATATATCTGACGAACTTAAATGTATAGCGGTCAACTTATGTACCTGCACGTCCTCCTGAGTAGGTAGTGGAGCTCCACCTAGCTGTGAGTACCCCAGCTCCTGTGCTGCGCCCTGCTCTGGCCAAGGCTGCCAGCCAGGGCCGGTGTAGTAGCCACTAGGGTAGTCGTAAGCACCAGGTACCTGCCACGCCGTGTCGTCCAGGCCACCTCTGGAGGAGGACCCTCCAGCGTAGTGCGAGCTATGGTCGAGGGCCATGTAGCCTGCACTAGCCGTGTAGGGTGGTGTCGTGCGCTCGACGTACTGCTCCTCGTCCTCCTCCTCCTCCCCCTCCTCCTCGGGCTGCTCCTCTGCAGTGGGGCCCTTTCCGTGTGGATCCGCAGAAGTGCCTCCCGTCCGAGCGTCGGACGACGCTGCTGCTGCTGGGACAGTGTCTGACACCAAAGGGCTCGAAGGCTGAGGAAGGTGCGGTGGGGCCCACGCTGTGTCCATGCACCCAAGCTTCTGAGCAAGCTTCCTGCAGCCCTTCCTGATTTTCTGCAAATAAGAAAATAATAATAATAAATATTAGTACAGTTTATGACTTCTTAAAATTTACACGTGCAGTTCGAATGTGCTATGATACCTGCAGAAAAGCCTGTACCGGGGCGTGGTCCCCAGTAGAGCTGGTGTGGTGTATAAGCTGCGCTGCCTCGTCAGAGTACCGAGACAGCTGCGACGCCTGCCGACACAAGACCAGGGGGTAAGTGCACCAAGTACAGAAACACAAACAATAGTTGAAGGAGATGATATATTACCACGTAGCTGTGTAGAGGGGCTCTGTCAGGCTGAGTCGATGCCCTAGTGGTAGCATCGTAGGGGTCCTCGTCGTTGTCCGACTCGTCCTCAGCGGTGGCCTCGTAGTACGGTGGCTTAATGTGCAACCGGGTGCTCCGGTGCAGCCACTGCAGGTACTGGTCGAAGACGCCCTGGTCGTACGGCTCGCCGTCGTCAACGTCCTGCTGGTACCTGTTTGTCCAACTCAGGACATGATCGGCGTGCTCCGCGCGCCAATCAACGGGATTCTTCCGTCTGCTTTGGCGCTTCACCCTGCATTGCAAAGGAAACCCATCTGTTAGAGCATAAGATAGAATTTACTAGAGTAACTGAACAACACTGTGGAGGATACTTACTTGTGCAACCTCTGATCCGTGCTAATCAGAGGTGGAGGAAACTCCTGTCGTAGGCCGAACTGACGCATCACCCTGATGGGCAAGTGCATCTCGACCACGTAGAAGCAGATAAGAGGGACGGTGCAACGCCAATCTAAACGGTCCAGCTCCGTGGCGGGGTCGAACACGTTGTCGTACAGGTCCCAGGGGTCCCAACTGACCTGTTTGTAATGAACAGACATAGTTAGTCATGTTCCTTTTTCAATATAAAAAATTGAACTCATTCCGGAATTACCTGGTGCTGTGTCAGGACGTCCAGCAAGTCCGTGTACAGGTGGTAGCGGCGCTGGGGGTTGCCTCTAACTGCCTCTGCCGTGGACCAGACAAACAGAGCAGTGGGTCGGGTGTCCGGGTGCCTCCACACCTGCATTCCAATTTGAATCAGTTAAATGACTGTAAATTTGTAAAAGCACACACACGCAAGAGGTATGTACTTACCGCCTCCTCTCGTACGCTGGGACGACCCACAGGCAGCCGCTGCCAGGCCCAAACCTGGAGCAGGGGCAGACACCCTCCCAAGCTAGAGGAGGCCTGCCTCCGCCGGCACCCCTCGCACAGCTGTCTGTACAGCCATGCTAGAACAGCGCTCCCCCAGCTGTAGTCGGCGATGTTCTCCCACGGCTGTGCGAGGATGGGGACGAACATCCAGCTGATGGTGTTCCCCGATGAGTCGGGAAACAGGAAGGCCCCAATAAAGTGCCACAGCCACACTCTGGCATACCTCTCGACTACCTGTGGGTCAGCGTTGAGGGGGCAATACGAAAAGTGCTGGGTGATCCACGACGAAGGCACCCCAGTAGTCTTTCTGTTTGTTTACAAAAAGTAAAAGTTAGGAAAGGATAGTAGCACATCGTATGCAACTAAATTAGAAAAAAAATTAGCTTACTTGTTCCTCTTAGCGTCTGCGTCGTCGGGGGGCGTACGACCACAGAACTGGTGGACGGTGTCCATCCACGTGTCGGTGTCAAGAATCCCCGTCACGGGGAGGCCGCCCAGGCGTAGACCAAAAATCTTGGCCACGTCCTGTAACGTCACGGTCATCTCCCCACAGGCTAGGTGGAAGGTGTGCGTCTCGGGACGCCACCTGTCCGCCAGCGCGGTGAGGAGCGCGGGGTCGAGCTGCAACCCCACGTCGTTGGCAACGCGTGCTAGCACCAAGAAGCCCGCGCGCCGTAGGAAGGGCGCGTAGCGCTCGTCCCACCGGTGCCATAGGTGGGTGCGCGGCCTCAGCAAGGACAACCTCTCCGGAGGGGCGTAGTCGGTGAGCCTGTGCGCCCGGTGCTCGCCGTCGTAGAACGGCTCAAGGAGAGGGTACGCCGGAGGGTTCGCCATCCTGTTTAAACAAAACATGGTAACAGGTTAGTACAGCGTCAAAAATAATAAAGCATTAAAACAAATGAAAGACATATGTACAATAATAGCAAAAGCATTCAAATAATTAATATAAGTAAAGATAAAAATAATAAAGCATTAAAACAAATGAAGACATATGTACACCTGTTGTGTTTGTCTACGATGGAAGGCTGCATTATGCCCTGGCATGTGGCAAACAGAGCACAGGTTCGTGCTCGGTGTCTGGTCAAAGTCCCCCCCGCCATACCTATCAATATTGTCCATGTCACCCTTTAGTCTCTTCTTCCTCCTCCTACCCTTACCTAACTTCAGCAGCTCAGGATCAGGCATGAAGTCTCTACCCAAGTATGGAGGCCATTGAGTGGGATCAAGGTAAGGCTCGAAGCTGCTCTGCCATATTGCGACGGTGTTGCTCCGGCGATAGTACTCGGACATATATGGTACGGCCTTGTAGTTATATCCGCGCGCTCTACAGGACGCAATCATGTGAGAGCAAGGGGCATGCATTATCTGCGGCACGTTACAACTGCATTCCACTCTTTGAAGATCGATCCGATAGTTGCGACCACCGTAGCGTTCCCCGCCCATGGTAGTTCCACCCTTTGCTCGAACATTATAGATTTGTCTGGTTGGTCCATAAGCCTCACAAGTTAGCTGCGTTGCCCAGATCTCATTTTCCTGAATGTGCTCCTTTCCCGCCTTTCCAAATTCACCATCCGTTTGTAGGTTGTCTTGAGCAATGGACCACCTTTTCACAAAATACTCGTTGGTCTTGTGAAACGAGTACTCAACGATTCCAGAAACGGGCAAGGCTCTAACACCGGTGAATACCTTGTTGAAAGACTCCGATGAGTTGGTGGTCATTATGCCGAACCGGAAACCGCCCTCATCGTAAGCAAGCGCCCACTTCTCCTTGTGTTCCATCTGTCTCTCGATCCAGGCCCTGGCAGCACTGTTTAACATTTTGTCCAACTCTTCCATTGTTTCTTTGAATTTGTGCTCAGTTTTAACACAACATAGCTCTTTCACCTTGGCACAAACCTCCTTTTTTCTCTGCCGACGCCAGAAATTGGCGGCAAAGTGACGCATGCACCATCTGTGCACTAGAGGAGGACAACCCTCTATCTCCTCCTCTGCGGCACGAAGCAACCCAACATGACGGTCCGAAATCAAACATATTGTCCGAGAAGGCCCTAACACTTGTATCCGTAGCAGGGCCATGAACCAAGACCAAGACTCAACGTTCTCCCCCTCAGCCAAGGCGAAAGCAATTGGAACTATCTGGTCCTCGGGATCAACAGCCGCCGCCATCATCAACACACCCTTGTACGCTCCGGTCAAGAAAGTACCGTCCACAAGTATGACTGGACGACAGTACTGATACGCATGCTCTGTTTGTGCAAAAGACCAAAATACACGCTGAAGCACATGTGTAACCTTGCCGGTGTTGCGGTCTATATACTGCCCATTGGTGTGTGGAAACCATTTAAGGCCAGGGTTATAGTATGCCATTGCACACAAAATCCGAGGAATCCTGTTGTACGCTTCATCCCAACCACCCCAACGAATTGCAAGGGCGATCTGCTTCGCACGCCACGCCTTTCCATAAGTCACCTTATAGCCTGTGAATCCAAATATGGAGATAAGCAATTGTGAAACAGATACGTCGGCGTCATCATCAACAAATGCCAAAATGCGCCGTGCAAGGTATCTTGCCGTCAACTGAGGATGTTTTTCTTGTCCCTTATTTGTAAAACAGGTATGCGGTTGTACTACTTTACTGATCCTCCACTTATCATCAGTTCTCTTGCGAGCATTCAGCCTCCACGGACAACCAAGACTCAAACACTTGACGTGGTACCTCAAACTAATATCTGAATGGCTGACCGTGTACGGTCGATGATGATGCACAGCATAGTTCTCAAGGAAAAGCTTCAGCTCAGTCATAGTGTTGAAAATCATACCCTTCTGAAGAATCCAATCTGTATGGTTATGCAGTGTTTGCTTGCACAGATTCAATCCAGTATCACAAACTGCCTGGTCCACCATACTGACATCCCTATAACTTGGAACGCCTCTAAACTGCATGTTAACCGACCTCAATTGCTGCAGCTCTGTCTCAGTCAAAGGATCGGGCGCAACATAATACCTCGCTTCGCTCAAACGCCGCCACGCATCAAAATGTGTATGATCCTCTGGTATATCAGTGACTAGTCTCCCTGGAGGATGCATATTCTGAGGAACCGGTTGTGGCATAGCACGAACCGGTTGTGGAATACCACGAACCGGCTCTGGCATAGCAGAAATATAACTGTCCTCTTCTTCGTCATAGTCTGAATCATCATCAGAATCATAGTTTTCATCAAATAGTTGTGCCTCATGCTCCTCCTGCTCCTCCCGCTCTATGTCGGCCACATCAAAATCATTGTTTATTTGACCGACGTCAGTGTGGGCATCTTCAGTTGCATACACCGTCTCCTGCGTGGGGTGACCATCAACGTCCATAGTCATCGGAGCTGCATCGTCATCATCCCCTACCTCCTGTGCTTCACCATCGTTGCCATCATCGGACGCCTCTGCCTGCTTCCTCAAACCATCCACTACCACGATCTCACCCATTGTCGAATTGGATGCCATAACGATCGCCTGGTATTTTGCCCAGTCAGCCTGGTTGCGCAAGGGCAACAACGCATAGTTCGACCTAATCTTGCCACTGTCAAATCTCCCTTTCAACGAGAAATCACCATCAAACTTCTCCTTCAGACGCAACATAAGGTCCGTAAAGGAAGGACGCTCATCAAATACTTCGAGTTCTTGTTCCATGTTATCATCAAACAACCCGTCTCGTTTACTAACTGTGCCTCCATAAAACAATGTGAATACAGTGTCCATCTACAAAGTCAATAGTGCAACTAAGGTCAAGTGATGGTCAAGTGATGGTCTTCTCTAAAATACATAATGGCATAAATACTAAGTTGTCTTCACTAACCTAACTAACATATTAACCTAAACCCTAAACCCTAGACTAAGTAACTAACCTAACTAAGTAACTAACTAACTAAACCTAACCTAACTAACCTAACTAACTAACTAACTAACTAACTAACTAAAACTAACCTAACATAAACCTAACTAACTAGCTAGCTAACTAACTAACTAACACACTAACTAACTATATAACTAACTAACTAACTAACCACCTAAACTAACCTAACCTAACTAACTAATCTAACCTAACTAACCTAACAAACTAACTAACTAACTAAGCAAATAAATAAATAAATAACTAAATTACTAACCTATTTAACTAACTATTTAACTAACTATTTAACGCAAACTACACAAAAATAACAAAAGAAAAAAAAAAGACCTTCCGGTCGTGGACGATGGTGGAGACGGTGGTGGAGGGGGGCGCCGGTGGCGCCAGTGGCGGCCGGGGGGCGGCCGGGGGCGGCCGGTGGCGCCGGGGGCGCCCGGGAGCGGCCGGTGGCGGCCGGGGGCGGCCGGGGGCGCCGGTGCGCACGGGGGCGGCCGGCCGGGACGGGGACGGGGACGGGGACGGGGCACGACCGCGGCGGCGGCACGGCGGCGGGGCACGACGGCGGCGGCGGCGGCGGGACGGAGGCGCGGGCGGGCGAGAAGGAGGCGCGGCGGGGCACGACGGCGGCGGCGGGACGGACGGCGGCGGGCGGGCGGGCGGGCGGGCGGGCCAGATCTAGATGGCCTTTGCCGCGCCAACCCGCCTGGCGCGGCAAAGCCGTTGACCGCGCCAACCCGCCTGGCGCGGCAAAGCCACCAGCCGCGCCAGCCCGCCTGGCGCGGCAAACTGACAGGCGGGGCCCACGCGGGCTTGCGTGGCCGGCCGGTGCCACGGTGGCCCTTTTGCCGCGCCGCCATGCATGGCGCGGCTAACGCTTTTGCCGCGCCATTGGGGACGGCGCGGCAAAAGGGTTAGTTTTGAAAAAAAAAATTAAACAGTGTTAATTTTAAAATATCTTATTTAATTGGGTTATTAATAAAAAAAAATTCTCTCCCGGCGCAGCACGGCGAGGCTCAGGCTCTGATCACGCCATCGCGTCACGCGAAAAAGGGGTGCGTGAACTACGCAAGCAAAACAAACACGGTCAGGTCTCGCTCTGGCGGCCTCTCTGAGTCTCTGGCGCTCTGGATCTCTCTCGTAGAGGCGGGCAAGTTTCTTTTTGTTTGGAGAAGTTAAACTTCTGAATTTAACTATTCACTCCGAACTAAAATAAATTTGATTTTCGAATTCAAAATTTATTCTAAAATAATTGCAATTATACATATAAGACAAGATAACTTTATTCATATTTTTTTTGTACTTTTTTGTTTTTCATACCTTAATCATTGTACCTTTATAGAGGTATTTTGGTATTTTTAATGATGTATTGGTACCTGTTTCTAGTCCTAAAATTGTATTTATTTTAGGACGGATGAAGCATAACAATAAAAAATAATATCAAAATTTGAATCTCCAAAAAAAATATTATAGTTTATTATCAATTTTAATTTAATAAAATTTATTATAAATAATAAAAATTATTGTACTTTATAAATGTTTGGTCAAACTCCTAGGAAAGCAAAATATTTATTTATTTTGGAACAGAGAGTACACAGTATCCTGTCCTATAATAACGGTATTCTACTTTAAAACTGATTGTATTCTAATTTTTTTCTTATTAGTTTCTCTATATATCTAAATTTGTGTCCGTACTCTAAGATAGGTGATACGATATTATGCCCGTGGAAAAATTAACTGTTCCCTCCATCCTAAATTATAAAATTGTAAGACATTCCAAAAATCTTGGAGAGTCAAAGTTTTCAACTTTAATCAAAATTATAGAAAAAAACACAAAGATTTATAACATCAAATATGTATATTATGAAAATATAAATAATGAAGAATCTAATTGTACTTGGTTGGAATCATAAATATTATTATTTTATTATATAAATTTGGTTAAAGTTAAAAAACTTTGACTCTCCAAGATTTTTAGAATATCTTATAATTTAAGATGGAGAGAGTATCTAATAAATACTTTTACGACTAATGGTAATACTTTAATATTATTACTGGTGTATCATTGAAACTATTTAGAACTTCTCTCTATATTGAAGACTATGATATTTAATTTAATAATACTAATGGTATTAATTATTTGTAAATATATTAAAATTTTATTCTAATCTATCCAATTATATATTTTAATTAATATGCGCAATGATATATTACCTAGTTTTGTATAGCTACCTTTCTACTTTTAAAATTGTGTCTATAGTTATTCATAACATTTTGAAAGTATACAAATTAATATTTGGAATGTATGTAAATTAACATTTGAAAAGTATATAAAACTTGAGTAAATTGCACTAGTGTTCCCCCAAACTAGTTCAGACGTGTCGTTCCGTTCCGGGTTATTAAATTTCTTTATCATCGATTTAGATCATTAATCTTTATTGAGCTTTTTACCTGTATGGCTGCCGGGGGAACGCCAAAGGGGTACCCCCAATCAACACAAACACACGGGTTAAAACCTAGAACACCAATTAATAGCAAGCCCAGCTAGACTTAACCATCCGAATACCAACCTGTCAAAACCCACAACAGTGGTCCACCACCGGAAGGCCTAGGCCCGCCAAATGCCTCCCAAACCACCTCGAGGAAGCCTGCCTCTCGAGCCCTGGCTCAAGGGGATCGAGCCCACCATACACCACCCCTCGAGACCCGACACAGGGCCCTCGAGCCTCGCTGGCCCGGCGGCCTACCCCTCGAGGGCACATCACGCCCCTCGAGCAGCACCAAGCACCGGATGCCAGTCTCATACCGTGCATTTAATGCATCTACCTACTCCAGTCACGTCCTCTGCAGCCCGACGTGTACCATAGTAACCAAGGCAAAGCCAAGTCTCGTTTTCACCACAAGCATGGGCAAAAAGGCACCAGCACAGCACTGTTCGACCATACCTTGCACTGAGGCACGTCCCGGTCACATCTCGAGACCCGGATTTCCGCTGTACGACCAGGCTCCCCGGAACTCGCCCATACCTGCGGGGACTCGAGCCCCCCGCAGGCGCCACCTCGAGGCCGGCTCCGCGCCCTCGAACCCTAACTACTTTCACGCTATTGGAAGACAGGTACCTCAAGACCCGGAGGGACCCCGCCGTGTCCTGTACGTGCCGGAATGGATGCCGTACGGCTTCTATATCGTCACGCCACCACGTCCGCGCCCGGGATGGAGGCCACGCCCCAAGGACGCCTCAACAGCAACGCCCACATCGACTCCAGTGGCCCCGACAAGACAGGGTTCCTACCCTCCTCCATATTGGGCACCGTACGCCCCGACACCTGTAATACTCTTGTGTAACCCTGGCCTCCCCTTGGTCTATAAAACGGGACACCAGGGCCCTCATTCCACGGTTACAGACACAACTCCGAGAGACAACACACACACTCGAATCCGGACTCCGGTCCACGCTCATTGAGCTTGTATTCGCCCCTGTACAAGCACTTAGGTGCAAGTAATACAAGAGCCTCCTCCCCCGCTGGACGTAGGGCCTTCTTTGCCCGAACCAGGATAAATCCTTGTGTCATCTTGCATCACCATCTAGGAAGAGAGCACGCGATCATATTACTCGTTGGTGTCGTACCCCCCGGGTTCGAAACACCGACAGTTGGCGCGCCAGGTAGGGGCCTTCGCATGTCGAGTCGGTTTCTCGCTGTTTCCTGGATGGCTGCCTCGACTCCTTCGTTCTCTGCCGGTGCCGTCATCTGGTTCGGGAGCCTCGAGTTCCTGGCCACCGGCAACGGCAACGAGCTGACCTTGCTCTCCACGGAGGGCCCAAGTGGAGGGCGTGTCACGCCACCCCGTACGAGGAGCGTGACACGTCGCCCGCACCACCATGCGTCGCCACCTCGTGAGCGGCGCCGTCGTCACCATCGTCGCCGGGCACAGGCGGTGCCCGCAGCAAACACCCACGTTCCCATAGCCGGCGCAGGGTCCCCAAGGGGAAACCGGCCCGGCGCGCGACCGGAGACTTCCAGGGCGCGTGCGCACTCCCCCAGCGAGTTCGCGTTTGTCACGCGCACGGACCGGGAGCCAGGCCAGAGGCCCCCGAGCCGTGCTCCGTCGACGCCACCCAGCCTCCTCCCGCACGGGGTGTACCGCGCTCGACGCCGGCGATTCCCGTTCGGCCTCGACAACTCCGCAGCACCCTACGCCCGCCAGCTCAACGAGCGCCGTCGGGACCGACCGCCGGCAGAACAGGAGGAGCGCCCGGGCGTGCTACTGCAGGCCATGGCCAACCTAGAGATCGTCCACCCCGCGCACGTCAACCGCGGCCTCTCACGAGCCATCGGGCCACCTCGTCAAGCCACCTTCGGGGGGTGGTACCGCGAGCTGCAGCCCCGGCACGAGCCAAGGTGGCGCGGCATCACCAGCTCTGACTCCGATGAGTATGACTACCACGACCCTGACCTCTGGGACCCTACCAGGGAGTGTTTCTAGCTCGAGGGGGTCGTGGACGATGCCGGGGACGACGGCGACGACGACACCAGGCCGGCGCTCAACCTCGAAGGGCCCGGAGACGTGGCTGCGGCAGGCGGGTCACGCGTTCAGGGGAGGAACGAACCCCCGGCACCGGCTGCACCATCCCAGCACAGCGACGACCGAGCGGCGCAGCTCGCGCAGCTGCGGGAGGCCATCGCCAAGGCTGAGGAGGACCGACAACGCCTGCTGCAGCTCGAGAAAACCCTAGCACAAGAACCACCCCAGCCTCGAGGAGCCGGTGTTCGTGGCCGAGCTCGAGAGGTTCACCGGCAGATCCTCGAGGACGGGGCGCCAGCACGCCCCGAGGCGCGTTTCCCGCGAGCCGGGCAGAACATGGTGGCGGCGGCGATGCTGCTCCGTGATCTACCCGCCGTCTCCAACCCTGACGCCAGGCGCATGCTTGGGGAAATGAAGGGCCTCCTCGAGACAGCCGCTGTGCAGCAGGCCGAGAGCTCAGCCTCGCGGCGGCGCGGGGCGGCCTCGGGGAAACCAGCGGACACGCACCGCAACGAGCGCGAGACGTCCGTCCACCAGCCGGACGTTTCTCGAGCTAGGCCAGTCCGAGAACGAATCGTCGACGACCGGCCACCTCGAGACCCTAATGGCGCCCGCAACGACATCAACCGCCGGCGCAAGGACAAAGGGGGCCAAGAGCGTGGCTATAGCGCCCATCGAGGGGGGCGCTACGACAGTGACGAGGACTGGCAAGTCCTCGAGCCCCCGGGCCCCAGAGTCTTCAGCCGGGCCATCCGCAGCTCAACCCTCCCCGACCGCTTCCGACCACCGACCAACATCGTGAAGTATGACGGGGAGGTCGAGCCCAAGCTCTGGCTCTCGGACTTCCGCCTAGGCTGCCAACTGGGCGGAGCGAAGAACGACGACCGTGTGATCATACGCCAACTCCCACTTTACCTCTCGGACACCGCCCGCCGGTGGCTCGAGGGGCTCCCGCCGGATCGGATCGACGACTGGGCCGACCTAGTCAGGGTCTTCGACGGGAATTTCAAGGGGACTTGCGTGCGCCCAGGCAACCCCTGGGATCTATGGCGTTGCAGGCAGGCAGCGGACGAGCCCCTCCGCGACTTTGCTCGACGATTCTCGAAGCAGCGCCTCGAGCTCCCCCACGTGCCTGATGAGGACGTCATCTCAGCGTTCCTCGCGGGCACGACATGCCAAGAGCTAGTTCATGAGCTAGGACGCTACCGTCCCAGGACGGTCGAGGACCTGATGGATCGTGTCACCAGCTTTGCCTCAAGCGACGAGGCAGTGGGGGCCTTCTTTGGCCACTCCACGGACAAAGGTAAGGCGGTGACCACGCCGTAGGGCTCGAACAAGGGCAACAACGCCAAGAACGACAACAGTAACAGCAACAAAAAGAAGAAGAACAAACGCAAAGGTCAGAAGTCGAGGCGCGACGCCAACGACGACGACGACGAAGAGGTGCTTGCGGGCGCCCTCGAGCCGAAGGAGTCCCGAGGCCCCCCTGACGGGGCTGTTTTCGACCAGATGCTCGAGGACCCCTGCACTTTCCACAAGGGCCCCGTAAATCACAAGTTAAAGGACTGCCGACTGTTGAAAAGCTTCTACTCCAAGCTCGCCGATAAGAAAGAAGACGTGCCTAAGGGCAAGGACAACGATCGGCGCGGCGGAGGGGACACGGACGACAACTTCCCCCCGGTGCGCGACTGCTACATAATCTACGGGGGGCCGACCGTCGGGCTCTCGGCTCGAGAAAGAAAGAAGGAGCGCCGGGAGATCTTTGCGCTCTACCATGACGCCCCCTGGTATCTTGACTGGTCTGATGCGCCGATCACGTTCGACCGTGACGACCATCCGGACCGTGTCATAAACCCGGGGGCGTACCCCCTCGTCGTCGACCCTGTCATCGTCGACGTACGGTTCTCCAAGGTATTGATGGACGGGGGCTCGAGCCTCAACATCATATACCTCGAGACCCTCGACCTCCTAGGGATCTTAGAGGGTCAGCTCCGACCCAGCGTCGGGGGGTTCCACGGAGTCATACCAGGGAAGAAGGCCCACCCCCTCGGGCGCATCGACCTCCCTGTCTGCTTCGGCACGCCGGCCAACTTCCGCCGGGAGATGCTCACCTTCGAGGTGGTAGGGTTCCAAGGGACCTACCACGCCATCATCGGTAGGCCAGGCTACGCCAAGTTTTTGGCGGTCCCCAACTACACGTACTTGAAACTCAAGATGCCGGGGCCGAAAGGGGTCATCACCGTCGACACCTCCTACGAGCACGCGTACCACTGCGACGTGGAGTGCGTCGAGCGTGGGGAGGCAAACGTCTAGCTCGACTCGCTCGAGGCCCTAGCCGCCCTGGCCACCGAGGAGGCCCCTGAAGCGAAGCGCCACGCTGGCACCTTCGAGCCGGCGGAGCACACCAAGCTGATACCCGTCGACCCGACCTCGACCGATGGCAAGACGCTGGCCATCAGCACCAGCCTCGAGCCTAAATAGGAAGCAGTGCTCGTCGACTTCCTCCGCGCGAACATCGACTTGTTTGCGTGGGGCCCCTCGGACATGCCGGGCATACCGAGGGAAGTTGCCGAGCACGCCTTGGAAATCCAGGCCAGGTCCAGACCGGTGAAGCAACGCCTGCGCCGCTTCGACGAGGAGAAGCGCAGGATCATCGGCGAGGAGGTGCACAAGCTTTTGGCGGCCGGGTTCATCAAGGAGGTATTTCACCCAGAGTGGCTAGCTAACCCTATACTAGTTAGGAAAAAGAATGGAAAAATGCGGATGTGTGTAGACTACACTGGTCTGAATAAAGCATGTCCAAAAGTTCCATTTCCTTTACCTAGAATTGATCAGATTGTCGATTCCACTGCTGGGTGCGAAGTGCTTTCGTTCCTTGATGCGTATTCCGGCTACCACCAAATTAAGATGAAAAAATCCGACGAACTCGCAACCTCTTTTATCACGCCATTTGGTATGTATTGCTATGTTACGATGCCCTTCGGCCTACGAAACGCCGGGGCAACGTACCAACGATGTATGCAGCATATCTTTGGCGAGCACATAGGCAAAACCGTCGAGGCCTACGTCGATGACATCGTGGTGAAGACCAAGAGAGTCGGGGACCTAATCAGCGATCTCGAGACCACGTTCGAATGCCTTCGGGCCAAGAATGTGAAACTCAACCCCGAGAAATGTGTCTACGGCGTGCCACGGGGCATGCTGCTTGGCTACATCGTCTCGCAACGGGGGATCGAGGCCAACCCCGAAAAAATCTCAGCGGTCATAAAGATGGGCCCAATTCGAGACCTCAAGGGCGTACAGAAGGTGACAGGCTGTTTGGCCGCCCTCAGCAGGTTCATCTCGAGGCTAGGGGAAAAGGCGCTACCCCTCTACCGCCTGCTAAAGAAGACAGAACGCTTCGCGTGGACCATTGAGGCCGAGGAGGCCCTAACCAAGCTAAAGGGACTGCTGACTTCCGCGCCAATCCTCGTGCCGCCACGACCGGCCCAAGGTAATGATCCTCCCGAGCCTCTCCTCCTTTATATAGCCGCAACCACCCAGGTGGTCAGCGCGGTCGTAGCCGTCGAGAGACTCGAGGAGGGGCACGCGCTACCGATCCAACGGTCGGTATACTTCACCAGTGAGGTGCTCTCTGAGGCCAAGATCCGGTACCCGCACATCCAGAAGCTGCTCTACGGCATCGTCATCACGAGACGCAAGCTCCAGCACTACTTCCTCGCTCATCCTGTAACGGTGGTGTCATCCTTCCCCCTCGGCGAAATCATCAACAACCGGGAGGCCACGGGGCGCATCGCCAAGTGGTCTGCCGAGCTGATGGGGGAGACCATCACCTACGCTCCGCGGAAAGCCATCAAGTCGCAAGCGCTAGCGGACTTCGTTGCAGAGTGGACCGACACCCAACTCCCGCCGGCGCAAGTCCAAGCCGAGCTCTGGACCATGTACTTCGACGGGTCCCTCATGAAGACGGGGGCAGGCGCGGGCCTGCTCATCATATCACCCCTCGGAGTCCACATACGCTACCTGCTGCGCTTGCACTTCCCCGCCTCCAACAACACCGCCGAGTACGAGGCCCTCATCAACGGATTGCGTATCGCCCTCGAGCTCGGGGTCCGACGCCTCGACGCTCGAGGGGACTCACAGCTCGTCATCAACCAAGTCATGAAGGCCTCGAGCTGCGTCGACCCCAAGATGGAAGCATACTGCGGAGAAGTGCGCAAGCTGGAAGACAAGTTATACGGTCTCGAACTCAATCACATCGCTCGAAAGTACAACGAGGCTGCAGACGAGCTGGCCAAGCTGGCATCCACGCGTGGCACGGTCCCACCAAATGTCTTCTCGAGGGACGTTTTCGAGCCATCCATCAAGATCAGCCCGGGGGCTGGCTCCTCGATGCCACCCCTCGAACCAGACACGGGGGCTCGACCTTCAACGCTACCCCTCGAGAACAACCCCTCGACATCCGCTGAGGCGATGCAGATCGACGCACCTGCCTCTTCGTCATCACGACCCCTCGACTGGTGGACGCCGTTCCTCGACTACTTAATGCAAGGCGTGCTACCAGAAGACAAGACGGAGGCTCGACGCATTGCTCAAAGGGCCAAGACCTACGTCACCTACGGCGACGAACGAGAACTGTACCGACGAAGCCCGACTGGGATCCTTCAGCGCTGCATCCCCCTCGAGGAAGGACGCAAGCTCCTCGACGACATGCACTCGGGGGCTTGCGGCCACCACGCAGCACCAAGGACCCTGGTTGGGAACGCCTTTCGTCAAGGCTTCTATTGGCCGACCGCCATTGGGGACGCCAAGCGCTTGGTCCGAGCATGCCATGGGTGTCAATTCTACGCCAAGCAGACGCACCAGCCCGCACACGCCCTGCGGATGATCCCAATCACTTGGCCATTCGCCGTTTGGGGGCTCGACCTCGTGGGTCCCCTCAAAAGGACAAGTGGAGGGTACACACACGTGCTCGTGGCCATCGACAAGTTTACCAAGTGGATCAAGGCTAAGCCGATAGGAGACCCCACCTCCGAGAAGGCTGTCGAGTTCATCGCCAACATCATGTACCGGTTTGGGGTGCCTAACGCCATCATCACCGACAATGGCACCCAATTCACGGGCAAAAAGTTCACCAACTTCTGCGACGACAACGGCATTCGCGTGACCTGGGCCGCGGTCGCATACCCTCAATGCAACGGGCAGGTCGAGCGCGCCAACGGCATGATACTCCATGGGCTGAAGCCGAGGCTGTTCAAGACCCTCAAAAACTTCGGAAAGGGGTGGGCTGCAGAGCTCCCCTCGGTGCTGTGGGGCCTCAGGACAACGCCAAGTCGAGCCACCGGGTTCACTTCATTCTTCCTGACCTACGGTGCCGAGGCCATATTGCCTACGGACCTCGAGTACGGCTCCCCTCGACTTCGAGCCTACAACGAGCAAACCAACGACGAGAGGCTCGCCAACGCCAAGGACCAGCTCAAGGAGGCCCGAGACGTGGCGCTCATCAACTCCGCGCGCTACCAGCAAACACTTCGACGCTACCACGACAAGCACGTGCGCAAGAGGGACCTGGCGGTGGGGGACCTCGTGCTTCGACGGCTGCAAGACAATCGAGGGCGCCACAAGCTCACTCCTCCGTGGGAAGGCCCATACACCGTGGCTAAGGTGCTCAAGCCAGGAACATACAAGCTCTACGACGATCAAGGCAGAATCCTGGCGAACGCGTGGAACATATCTCAGCTACGTCGCTTCTACCCTTAAGGGCCTCGAGGCCTTGTTCATTTTGTTGTTTTGTACAAACACGCCCAAAATGAATGAACAAACTCGTGCATTGTCTTTCATTTTGCTTAGCAACTTAAGGTAGCCTCGACCCTGCCTTGCTCAGGGTCGAGCCTCCCTCGGGGGCTGACAGGAGGGAACCCCCTCCTCAGACTCCGGAAAAAGAGCGTTTTCTTTTCAAAAATTTGACCCTCATCTCGACTCGTGCCTCGAGTGAACTAGCGACGTCTAAATCCCAAAATACCTCGAACCTCCAAGGGTCGGGAGGCGTCGACGTAGACGGACACCTACGCCCCTGGGCTACGGTACCCTACCTACGCCTCCCCTCGAGGGGCTCGCGACGTATCGAAGGAACACAGACTAAACTAGCAGAAACTCGAGCTTGCAACAAAGAGAAGTGGTCAAACACATATGAGAAGAAAACAACTCCTTTAAAACAAACAAGTCATATATACATACGGATCTCGACGGACCCTCATTCATGTCATAAAATTCTTACAGGGGCCTCGACGCCCAAATTTGGCACGCAGGCCCTAATCTTCGTCGGTATGGTACTCCTCCCCGAGGTCTTCCACGGCGGGCTCGGCCTCGACACCCGAGCTAGAGGGAGGAGGGTCCTCGACACCGCTGCTGGCGTCAGGAGGCAGCACGTCCTCCTCGAAGATCTTCGCGAGCAACGTCCCCGGCCTCTCCATCTTCTCCAAGATTTTGTCGATGCGGCGGTTGTTCCACTCCTCGTCCTTCCCCTCGATCTCGATGAAGCCATTGGCGACAACATGGACCGGGAAGCGGAAGCCGGAGCGGACGACCGCGAGCGTCTGCCTGACGCCATGGTGGAGAGCTTGCCGGACACGGTCTCGCGCCACTACGTCGAGGAAGCACAAGGCGTCGACCAAGGCGTCGCCTCGGGCCACCGCACCTTCTGCCGCAGCCACCGGAGAAACACCCCACATGGAGCCGAGCCGGTCGAGGGTACTGCGAGCCCGCTCCGCCACCATCGTCTCGTCTTGGAGTTGGTCCAAGAGAGCCTGGTTCGTCCCGCGGAGCTCCTCGACCGTCTTCTCGACCCCTGCGCAACGAACGAGGAAGAGTGAGACTATGGCGTAACAAAAAACTTCGAGGCCCAAGCAAGGACAAGGTGTAAGCCTCACCATCGCAATGTTGCCCCACTTCGAGACCCCTGCGCTTCTCGGCCAACATGAGGAGCTTCTCGGACCTAAGCTCCTCGATCAGCTTGCCCGCCTCCACGAAGTCCAGATCCTTTCGGATCACCTCCTGCCACGCTGCCCCCTCGGCAGCTCGGGCGGTGGCGACACCGCTCTCGGCGTCTTCGGCCTCTTTTCTCGCCGCCTCCGCTGCGGTTCGGGCGGTGGCGGCCTCGCCACGGGCGTCAGCGGCCTCCTGCTTCGCCGCCTCAGCTTCAGCCCGGGCGGAGGTGGCCTCGCTTCGGGCGTCCGCGGCCTCCTTCCTCGACGTCTCGAGAGCGGCGGCGGCCTCCTCCTTGGATCGAGCGACCTCACCTCGAGCCGCCCGGACCTCCGCCTCCGCCTCGTTGAGCCGGCTCGCCATTTGGGCGTTCCGGCTCAGCTCAGCGCGGAGCTCTTGAAGCTCCGCCTCAGCCCTCGCGAGGGCGGCCGACACCTGGGCGGACCGGCCCGCCTCCTCGGAGCAGGACCGCTCCGCCTCCGCCATGAGCTCGGCCACCTCCCGGAAGATGGACCGCACCTCGCGCGGGGCCCCCCCGCTAGACCGGTTGCTCGACAGAGACCATGGCAAGGGACGGGCTCGGCGCGTCGGGAAACGGCCATACTGGTCGGTCAAGCTCGATGTCGGGCAGATCCCCCTCTGCCCCGAGCTGCCCCAGCTGCGGCCCGCCGCCCGACGGCATGGGCCCCGGCTCTTCCCTGGCCAGGTCCTCCGGCGTCTTGTCAGCGCAAGCTGGCGCCTCGGGCGCCTCCACCATCGTCGAGCCCGCGGCGAGGAGCGGCCCCTGCTCCAGCTCGTTCAGGAGGTCCTCCACCGTCGGCTCCTTCTCCGCCAACGCCTCTCCCCCCTTTCCCTCCTCCGCAGCCCGGCTCGTGTCGGTCAGGGCCTCGAGGGGCGCAGTCTCCTCGGCCCCAGACACCGGCGGGGCCGTGCTCGCCCTAGGCGCTTCCCCCAGAACAACCATCGTGGTGGGGGGAAGGGTGGCGCTCCCAACTGGCGCCATCGCGGGAGGAGGAGGAGGGGGAGGAGGCAGCGCCTCAATGGGCGTGGTGGTGGCGGGCTCGACACCGTAAGCTGCGGCCCCTGCAATACGAGATGACAGTGATATCAGAACCGGGAAGGATGCCTCGACCCCTGTGGTCGATGACGACGACCTCACCAAAATTCGCGACGATCATCTGGCCTCCTCGAGCCATGGCAGCTCGAGCCTTCTCCAGCCAAGCGGCTTCCCTAGAGGAGGAAGGTGCCATACCTCGAGATGCTTGTGCCTTGATGGGGCTCGAGGTCTTGGCCCGCTTGGACGCAGCGAGGTCCACCTCCTGGTAGGAGCGCTTCCCCCTGAGAAACCAGAGATGGCATGCATCATCAAAAGTAAAGAGGTAAAGCCTCACTACCGACGAGATCCAAGAAAATTACTCACCCAAAGCGGCGGCTGGGCTTCTTCCCGGAATCGCCGGACCCACTCGGGGGGCTTCGAGCCCACCCCACGGCTCGAGCCCTGCGCCTGGGCCATCTCCGCAGGGCTGGGATGGGGGGAGGGCTCCCGATGCCTCCCGTGGCTCGACCTCGAGGGAGAGCCCTCCTTCCGCCCCACATCGCGGGAGGGCGACCGTACCTCCCTCGTGCTGTCGTCGTGGCGCCTGCCCCGGCGCGGGCTCCGGGACCTGCTCCGGCGCTCGCGCTGGCGGTCGCGCCCTCCCACGTCCGCTTCTGTGTCCCGGCGGCGGTACGGCGATGGACTCCAGGGACGCTCACGCCCCTGCTCACGAGACGCCCGGGGGCTCCCTCCCCGATGCTCGTGATGGTGCGGGCTCGACGCCTCCTCCTGACGCCCGCTCCTCCGCGGGCTCGACCCCGACCTCGATGGCTCGCGGCGGTCGGACCCGGAGCCCCTCCCGATGTGGTCACTGCCCCTCGAGGCTCGGCCCTTCTCGAGACCTCCCGCCTGGGCTGACGCGGGGGCGGCCTCCGTTGGGGCTGTGGCAGAGGCGCTCCGGGTTCGGGGTTTCCTCACGACTGGGGGCACGTCCGGCGCGGAGCTCGACGGACCTCGGGCCCCCGACGAGGCAGGGATCGGCGCCGCCTTCCGCGGCTGCATCCTGCGTGGTCCCTTCGCCGGGGGGACCTCCAGTATACCCTCCTGCACAGAGGAGCGGTCAGCCCTGTCATCGACGACCCCTGCGCGCCTCAGGCGCGCATCCATCCCCTCGTCGTCGCTCTCCTCCTCCTCATCGCTCTCCTCCTCCGAGCTCGAGGAGCTCAGCTCAGGGGACCCGTCTTCAGGCTGACAGTTGCGACGAGCCTTCGCCAGCCTCTGCTCCCGAGCCAAGCGACGCAAGTTTTTGTTTTTCTCTTTCTTCTTCCTGGCATCCTTGCTCTCCTTGTCTTTCTGAGCAGAGAGGCGCCTCACCTGGGTATCCGCGGCGTCCTCCCTCACCGGGGGCCTCGACGCGCGACAAGTAAACGCCCCCTGCAAAAAGAAGAAGCGTGACGAGACAAACCACAAGAAGAATGCAAAGGGTTCGGAGAAGGAGAAAGGGGGAGGAGGCTCGGGACAGCTCCGCTCGAGGGAGGCTTACCAGGTCGAGGCACCCCTCGTCGGGTGCCATGGCGACCAGGTCAGTGTACTCAGGGATGAACGACCCCTGGATCGTGATTGACACTCGGGAGACGCCCTCGTTCCGAGACAGCCTCTCCTCGGCCATCCTCGATCGATTAAGCGCCTCGAGCTGGGCCTTCGGCCCCATCTCGTGCATAAGAAGGGGGCAGTCCGCCAGCGGGAGAACTCTTCGCTGGTGGAACGCCCAAATGACCGCTTGCACGGTCAACTTCCTCTCATCCACCAGCGTCTTCATCATCTTCATCAGCGGGACCAGGTGGCGTTGCCTGTCCGCCGCGACGCCCCAGGTCCACTTCTCCGCGCGTTGAGTGAGGACGTTGCCGGTGTACTGCGGAAGGAGACCACCTTCATTCCGCAGATAGAACTAGTGCTCGTCCCACCCAGCCTGGTTGGTGGAAAGCTTGTACCGCAGGTATTCGCGAGGGACATTGGCCGACGAGGTCCCCGCCCTCGCAGTGATGGCGAGGGAGCCCATGCGCACGAGCCGCCTCCCGCTGGGCTTTAGGGCCTTGATGAAGAGCTCGCCCCAGAAGAGATGGACGAACATCTCCCAGTGCGGCTCCATCTTCAGGTACCCCTCGCACACCGCGGCGAATATGGCGGCGTGCGATATTGAATTGGGGGAGAAGTGTTGCAGCTCCATCTCGTAGTGATGGGTCAGCGCCCGCATGAAGCGGCTCGGCGGAACACCGAGCCCCATGCGGTGGTAGCGTGTGAAGCTCACCACGTACCCCTCCGGCGGGTGCGGCTCCCGGTGCTCCGCCGACGGGATAACCCACCACGCGGGTCCCTCCTCCAGGTTGGGGCGCAGAAGCTCCTGGGCCACCAACGAGTCCATCTCGCACTGCATCACGTTCGTCGGGCTCTAGTCTTCGGCCGACAGCACTTGTGCCTGGGCGGCCATGGCGGTGGCGCGGCGCGGACCCGAGCAGCGGACGGGCAGCCGGAAAATCCCCAATCGACTAGCTCGAAGGAGAGGGCGCGTGAAGGCTACGGCGGCGGTGAAGGCAAAGGCAAAGTAAAGGGTTCCTTTTCCCCTCTTTCGATATTTATAAGGGGAAACCCCAACAGGCGAGGCGTCCCATGGCGACGAAAAAGGTAACCGCGTAGCATTTAATGTGCCCACCTAACCACGTCTCGAGCCGGATGCAGGGTACACGCGGCAGCTCTCCATTCGCTCCACTACCCGGGCCCGCCACGACCGTCGCTCCGGCTTCGCGTCCGCCGCCCTCCCCGACGGATTTTGCCTAAAAAGGCGTGCCCAACGGGCAGAAGGATTCCCAGACGACGGAGGCTTCTTCACGAAGGTAAAAACGGGCCCCGGCCCTAAGCCTCGAAGCAGCGAAGGCTGGCCCTCGAAGAGGGTTCGACAGCCGGCTTCGAGCACCCGAGTCAGGGACACCAAGGGGCGCCACTCGTAGCATCGCTCGAGGGCCAAGCCCTCGAGGCCCCTCACTTGTATCCAAGGCGGGGAGCCCGACGTGCAGTGAGATCCCCTCGGAGGGAGGCATCGAGCCACCGGGTCCTATCGAATGGACCCGACACTCCTGTAGACTGAGCGCCCATGCTTTATGAGATCGCCTCCGGGTTACAGTCGACCCCTATCGAACGGGGCACGAGGTCTCACTTGGATTCCCCGTTACCAGCTCACCGGGAACCTCGATACTCGCCCGCTCGTGGTAGTACGAGGCATCCCCCTCGCATCCGATCGAAAGGACTCGCGGGATGACAAGCCAGGGCAACCGGCGTGCCGGACAGCTCGGAGAGCCGGCCGGCCGGTTCAGCCTGGCACCCCTCGACGAAAGAGGGTCTAAAAAACTCAGGGGCTCGACACTCCCGAACCTAAAAAAACACAACTAAAACTCGCGAAAAGCTCACGAGGGAGTTCTAACCACTCCCCCGTGGCCTTGGGGGCTACATCCGCAGGTGTCGCTCGTACGACACCCGCGGAATCGACATGGCCGAACCCTCGAGATCTAGTTAGCCAAAACCCTCAAAATCCAAAGTCGAGAGCCCCTGCTCGAGTGCAAGCACTCAAATAAGGGCTCGGGGGCTACTGTCGGGGGAACGCCAAAGGGGTACCCCCAATCAACGCAAACACACAGGTTAAAACCTAGAACACCAATCAATAGCAAGCCCAGCTAGACTTAACCATCCGAATACCAACCTGTCAAAACCCACAACACCGGTCCACCACGGGAAGGCCTAGGCCCGCCAAATGCCTCCCAAACCACCTCGAGGAAGCCTGCCTCTCAAGCCCTGGCTCAAGGGGATCGAGCCCACCATACACCACCCCTCGAGACCCGGCACAGGGCCCTCGAGCCTCGCTGGCTCGACGGCCTACCCCTCGAGGGCACATCACGCCCCTCGAGCAGCACCAAGCACCGGATGCCAGCCCCATACCGTGCATTTCATGCATCCACCTACTTCAGTCACGTCCTCTGCAGCCCGACGTGTACCACAGTAACCAAGGCAAAGCCAAGTCTCGTTTTCACCACAAGCATGGGCAAAAAGGCACCAGCACAACACTGTTCGACCATACCTTGCACTGAGGCACGTCCCGGTCACATCTCGAGACCCGGATTTCCGCTGTACGACCAGGCTCCCCGGAACTCGCCCATACCTGCGGGGACTCGAGCCCCCCGCAGGCGCCACCTCGAGGCCAGCTCCGCGCCCCTCGAACCCTAACTACTTTCACGCTATTGGAAGACATGTACCTCAAGACCCGGAGGGACCCCGCCGTGTCCTGTACGTGCCGGAATGGATGCTGTACGGCTTCTACATCGTCACGCCACCACGTCCGCGCCCGGGATGGAGGCCACGCCCCAAAGACGCCTCAACAGCAACGCCCACATCGGCTCCAGTGGCCCCGACAAGACAGGGTTCCTACCCTCCTCCATATTGGGCACCGTACGCCCCGACACCTGTAATACCCTTGTGTAACCCTGGCCTCCCCTTGCTCTATAAAAGGGGACACCAGGGCCCTCATTCCACGGTTACAGACACAACTCCGAGAGACAACACACAAGTCCACACACACTCGAATCTGGACTCCGGTCCACGCTCATTGAGCTTGTATTCGCCCCTGTACAAGCACTTAGGTGCAAGTAATACAAGAGCCTCCTCCCCCGCTGGATGTAGAGCCTTCTTTGCCCGAACCAGGATAAATCCTTGTGTCATCTTGCATCACCATCTAGGAAGAGAACACGTGATCATATTACTCATTGGTGTTGTACCCCCGGGTTCGAAACACCGACAATGGCCTTGGAAAAGATCACTCTTCCTTATATGATATTTTTTCTTTTGAACTTATCTTTATGACCCTGAAACAAATTTTCATTCCTTCTATGACCTTCCGTCCATTTTCGCTACTTAACGGTGTTAATTGAAGGGTAAAAAGACCATTTTGCCCCTGACATAAAAAATTACAATTTTTTTTTGTATTGTTGTATATGTAGAGTAATATTAAACAAATAAATTTATATGTAACAATATTTCTTTATGTAAATATTGTCATTTGTGAATTTATTTGTTTAATATCAATCCAAATATACAAAAAAATAAAACTCTGTATTTTTTTATGCTAGGGTAAAATGGTCTTTTCACTCTTGACTTAACACCGTTAAATAGTAAAAACAGACGGAAGACCATAGAAGAAATAAAAGTTCATTTCAAGGTCATGGAGGTAAGTTCAAATAAAAAAGAGTCATACAAGTAAAAAGAGTCATTATTTCTAAGGCCATGTAGGTAAAAAAACTCATCTTTATTTGGGTCTTAAAACCAATCTAAATGAAACTACACATGAACTGTACTTATATGCTATGTAATATTATATGCTAAATTTGAACCCATATATTTAACTTATTTGGAGGCATAATGTTACAATTTCTTTTATATTTATTCGTTCGATTTTGAAAATTTTGAACTCGATTCAAATTCAAATTACGTTTTTTTAAGGAACGGGAGTTGTTCCTCCCGAACGCGTCTCACGTCACGTGTCACCCTGCTCCGCTTTTGTCTTTGCTCAAAGAGTCACGCACCATGCTATCCCAGTCAAAGCCGCGGGGCGGTATCAGCCCTCTAGGAGCGGACAACAATGGCTACCGGCCGCTAGTACCACTGGCGGTCTGGCGCATACCATCACATCGGGCCATTACACTATTATTACAGTGTGCTCTCGCAGTCTACACCAGGCCCACCCTTGGCGCTTCCCCTCGGGCTCCTTGTTCCTGCCGCTCCGGCTCGGCTCCTCGACCTCGATCGAAGCATTGCCAGCCAGCAGCACCGGGGACTCGGCGCACACGCAACCACGCGTGCCAGTCAGACGGAGGAGTACAAAAAGCCCACTGCTCTGTGCGCTCTGTCGCTGCCCGCTGCCACCCTGCGTTTCTCGCAAGGGACTGATTGACGCCTGATCTCTGATGGACCGAATGATGGATTGGATGTGCGGATTGATGATGGATCGAGCCGGCCTGACACCAAAATTGACGCTGCGTATCTTTCCATCGATCCCTCCTCCTCGCTATGCTAGGAGGCGAGGCTAGGCTCTGATGATCCTATCTCCAGTTTGCACCGCGGCGTCCCTATCCAGTATCCATCCCCTGCTTCCTTCCTTCCCCTTTAACCCCGGCAGGCGGCAGCAGACGCGTATGCACAGCGCGACGGTCTCGTCTCCGGTAGCCAAGCTTTTAGCTCACATTCACGTCCGTCCGTCTCCGTCCATAGTGCACGGGCGCAGCATCCCGTCCTCCTCGCTCGTCGCCGCCGCCGTTCTGATCCCTGGCCGTACCCGATGCATCATCATCAGCCATCTCACGCCTTCAGGTACACAAGGCACAACACGTGGTGCCACGCGCGCAGCACCAACAGTTGCCTCCCTCCTTGCGTTTGTTGTCTCCCTTTGCGTCCGGCTCGCTAACGTGTTGTTGTCTTGCGCGGCCCCGGCCCCGCCTCGTGCTGCGGCGCGGTGGTTGCATTCCCATTCGCATTCGCAGCTCCTGGTCCTGGGTGGAGCAGCAAGGCGCGGGCGGGTACCGCCACGTCGGGGACGCCTCCAGCATCCTCCTCCCCGAGCTCCAGCGCAGTAACGCCCCCTGCCTTGTTCATTCCCTTCCGCATTTTGATTGTTGGGTTGTTGTTCTCGATCTGTTCTCATGGCTGGCTGTGGCACGCGCATCGCGGGATTAATGTGATGTGAAGGCCCCAACCCCAGCTCCAAGTCCTCCAGCAGCCTCAGCGCCGCCGCCTTCGTGCCGCCGCTCGCCGCCGCCGCCGCCGCGGTGAGTGAGCTTTCTGTTGCCCAAGACGACGATCGATTCGTTCTCGCGGCTTCAGTGACGGAGGCTCCCTTTGTCTCTTGTGCAGCATGGAGGAGTAGCGGCCCCGTTCGGCATGGCGCCGGCGCCGGGGGTGGCGATGGCGGATGACGCCCGCTTCTGCATGCCGTGGGCGGCGGCGCCGGCCGCCGCGCACTTCGAGAACTGGGGTGACTCCGGCATCGTCGTCACGAGCCCGCTCGCCGAGACGACCTCCACCGACGTCGACGACGTCAGCGGCGGCAACCACTACGACGCGCAGATGGTTTGCTCTGCTCTTCTCTAATAAGCTTCGATCTTGCTTTCCACCACCACCACCACTTATATGCTGTGACATGTGGTTGCGCCGCCGTCGTCGTCGTAGGGTGGAGCCATCACGCAGAGCATCGATGGGCATGAGAACTCATTGCCCGTGTGCAAGGTAGAATCGAGGGATCACAAGGTGCGCCACTGATGCCATGTCATGTGTCTTGTGAACACAATGCAGGAAACACAAAATGTGATTGTGGTTTGTGCTGTGTCATGGCAGGCGCAGAGGAGGCTTGCGCAAAACCGTGAGGCAGCCCGGAAAAGCCGTATGAGGAAGAAGGTGATCATCCCCTACGGGGAGCTTATGTACATTTTGTTATGCATGCCATTCCATCATCCTTTGTTGGTAACCACTGAAACAACACCTGTCTGCTAAATAAAGAAGTAGTACCATTCTTTTTATTTCCCCTGATGCTTATCAGAGAAATAGCTTAACAATGCATGCCCCTCAGGGCCTAATGTACAATGGAGGCATGCTGGCTTTGTTATGCATGACATTCCATCATCCTGTGTTGTGTGTTCTCATCATGTTATATCTCTGTTGCCACTTGCAAGATTGTTCAAGCACTGTGCGATTTTGTTCTGTAGGCATACATTGTGGAGCTGGAGAACAGCCGGTGCAAGCTGGCTCAGCTTGAGCAGGAGCTTCAGAGGGCAAGGCAGCAGGTGAACTCCTGATCTGTTTTTTGTTCCTAAAGAAAAATGTACTGTATATTTTTTTTTGTAGCTGATTGTATATGGGCTTTGTTGGTATAACTACAATACAGGGAATGTTCATTGCAAGTGGACGCTCCGGAGATCATGGAGGCTCCACCGGAGGCAAATGATCTTTTACTTTGCTCAGCTCTTGCTTCCATACATACAGTACAGGATTCTGATCCTGTGGGGCAGTAGTAAAGTCTGATAATCTGTGTGTGTTGCCTGTTGCAGGCGCGTTGGCGTTCGATCTGGAGTACGCGCGGTGGCTGGACGAGCACCAGCACCACATGAACGACCTCCGGGTGGCCCTGAGCGCGCAGATGGGCGACGACGACCTGGGCGTGCTGGTGGACGGCGTGATGCTGCACTACGACCAGATGTTCCGGCTCAAGAGCGCGGCCACCAGGACGGACGTCTTCCACGTGCTGTCGGGCATGTGGATGAGCCCGGCGGAGCGCTTCTTCATGTGGCTGGGCGGGTTCCGGTCGTCGGAGCTGCTCAAGGTGCTGGCGCGGCACGTGGAGCCGCTGACGGAGCAGCAGCTCGTGGGCATCTGCAGCCTGCAGCAGTCGCTGCAGCAGGCCGAGGACGCGCTGTCGCAGGGGATGGAGGCCCTGCAGCAGGCCCTCGGGGACACGCTCGCGGCCGCGGCCGCGGCGCCCGGCCCCGGCCCGTCCGCCGCCGACAGCGTCACCAACTACATGGCCCAGATGGCCGTCGCCATGGCCAAGCTCGCCACCGTGGAGAACTTCCTCCGCCAGGCGGACCTGCTGCGGCAGCAGACGCTCAAGCAGGTGCACCGGATCCTGACCACGCGCCAGGCCGCGCGCGCGCTGCTCGTCGTCAGCGACTACTTCTCGCGGCTCCGGGCGCTGAGCTCCCTGTGGCTGACGCGCCCGACGGATTGATCGGTACTGTACTAGGCAGGCATGGTAATTTGCATCCGGTGTGAGATTCATCTCGAAATCAATCAGAAACGGCGAATGTTGCGGTTGCGCTACATGTAATCGCCACTTTGGCGGTGTTTTTGCTAGTAGGTGTTGAGTACACTCGGCTAGTGTAGTGTTACGTTCCGGCTTCTGAACGAAAACTTGTGCATCCTTTCTTCCATTTCGTTTTTCTGAGTTCACTGTTGCCTAGGCGTGATTTCGATCGCGAACGAGCTACGTGTACTCCGTACATGGCAAGGCTTTGCCCACTTCTCGTTCACCACCGCGGCTCTGTGGTTTGGAGATGCCATCGTCATCTATTTACCAAGATTGATGAAGTCTACCAAGATTGATGAAGCTTTGATGAACATTGAGGGGTAAATACAATGTATGAAGAGTTGAACAACTTTACCCGCAATGATATTTGAGAATTAGTGGAAATACCAAATAACACAAATGTTATTGGCACAAGACGGGTCTTTCAAAATAAGCAAGATAAAGATGACATTGTTGTAAGGAACAATACAAAATTGGTTGCACAAGGGTACACTCAGTTGGAAGAAATTGACTTTGGAGAAACCTTTGCACCGGTTGCTAGACTGAAAGCCATTAGAATCCTACTTGTGTATGCTTGTTCTCACAACATCAAGCTCTATCAAATGGATGTGAAAAATGTTTTTCTCAATAGATTCATCAATGAGCTAATGTATGTTGAACAACCTCTCGGATTTGACGATTTGAAGAAGTCTAACCATGTGTGCAAGCTTAAGAAGACATTATATGGGTTAAAGCAAGCCCGAGAGCATGATATGAAAAATTGAGGTATTTCTTGCTATCAAAGGGTTTCAAGATGAGGAAGGTTGACACTACCGTTGGCGGTTCTTAACTCACATTTTATACCGCCAACATTCTTTTAAAAACCTGCGCTTTCAGAACCAAAACTTAGAATTAGGAAATAAACTCACAATTTTCACGAGTTTTAGATGTATCAATTGTTTTGCAGGAATCAAGGGAAAAACTACACTTGGGATGAGCCAAAAGTGCATACCAAATTCAACACATCAAAGCCCAGCACTTCTGTCCCATCCAAATAAAAAGAATTAGAGCTCAAGGCCCATCACACTCTACATCTAGGCTAACAACTCACATAAGGGACATCCCCAGGCCCAGCCAGCAGCCCACCACGCGAAGGCGGTGTCTAGAGGTGGGGCCAGGGGTCCGCCTGCACCCCTGGTGCAGCCGCACCGCCTTGGGCTCCTCCCGGGCCCACCTTCGGGGGTCGGTTGCATGACGGCATGCTATGGCGGTTCATGGTGGTTTCCATATTTACATCCTCTGAAACCGACCATGTGGCGGTATAAAACTAGGGGTGGAGCTCCCTTCACATCATGGAAGTATAGAGCATCATAGTGTAGAATTAGATTAGAATAGTGTAGTTCCATTTCTCACCTTGTGAAGGAGCAATTCTCAAGAAGAAGTAGTGCCTCAAGTATCTTAACTCTAGTAGCTATTCAGAAGAGGGAACGAGTGAGTGCGAGTTGGAGAAGTACCAGAGTTATCGGCTGTCACACCCAATTTTAAGAACAAAATTGAATGTATAAACTTATGTGCGCCCAGGAAACAGTCGCACACATAAGGGACAAAATACAATGAAGGCATCATCATTGTGCCCAATACATAGCGTTATTATTACAACTCATCAAATAGAACTAAACATAAACAAGCGGAAGATAAATAACTCTCGACGAAGCTCCACTCCACAGGGACGTCGACTGGTGATCCGCAAGACTAGTAATCCTCTGGAAACTTATCTTGCTCATACTCAAATCCATCTGTTACCCATCCGGGATTTTTATCCAAAAGAAGAAAATATAACAAGCGTAAATACATCTCGTACTCAGCAAGCAACATGGGGTTATGCAGCTCAAAAGGCTTGACACTGGTTTACTGCAGTTAGCATTTTTAGTTGGTCAAGATTTTAGCTTTAAATAATCATCAAGTTGTGCTTGCAAACCCAATTAAACCACATGAATAATAATATGGCAACATCATCAGAGTCACAAATATGATAGTAACGTGAACAAAAGTAAATTTCGTTTAAGTGATTAGCCTGCAAGTTTTCCGAGCCGCTCGTGACCGTGAGCACGGCTGATATACCAGTTTTATTACTCTGCAGAGTTTGTATAACTTTACCCGTGAGCCGTGATCCCCATGTGCCAGGGGTATGTGCCAGGGGTTGCAAATCTCATATCACCTCTTCCAAGGAAGTGCGGCAGGGTACACTATGAAGTCTTTCGAGGTTCCCCTAACAAGATAGTGGCCACTAGGTTTCCAATCGACAAGCAGATATAGGAACACCCCTTTCCGATGGCACATTCCTTCCCGGCTATACACATGAGACCAGGCGGCCGTCCTATACCCGAGACGTCGAGCCCCTTTTGTGCTCTTTCAGGTAACCACCATCAAGCGAGGAGAGGTCCTCAAACCAACTAAAACCAGAGCCATGTAGCCCTCACGGTTGTACCGTGTGTCCCAGCTTTTGCCCGCAGAAGATCATTTAGAGGGGGGCCAAGATCAAGTGTTTTGCAGAAAAGCATTTTGTAAACCTTGTTTTATTTTTGGAAAGATTCAGTATTCCTCAATTCTCCATCATTCATGATTCATTTTATTTTTCAAAACATTCCTAGTTGAGAACCACTCTCCGTTGACAGTCAGTGGACCAAGTCTCCATAACCGAGGAGCAACGTTAATCCGGATAAATAATACTCAGTTGAGGATCCCTATCCACACTGCATATGTAGCACTCAAGCTTGCATATGCCAACTCGTCTACCACGATTCCTCCAAGATTAGACCGGTCCTACGCCACCCGGAAGTACAGTACACCACTCCAATCTGGGCCTCTAACCCACGTGGGTACATGCTACTTCCGCCATCTCTCCACTCCCAGTGCGCGGTTGTCGGCCTCAATCAAGGATTCCTCGGAGCCAGAGCTTTCCGTAGTATGTGAATAGTTACAAGTCTTGACCAGCAGGCCCCCATACGGATGGTCCCTAATTTTCCAGCCAGAGCTACACCTTGGTTATATCTCACCCAAGCGTAATAGTCCCGTCAGTTTTTCAACCCTGTCCCGGTCGGTGTCAACTGTTGAGTCCCGGACTACAACATGACGGCACCGTACGCTCGAACAACCTCTTCTCGCCATTGACCAAGTACGGATCAGATACTTAGCCAACAGTCGGGAAGTAAAACCAAATTCCCAACAAGTTCCTTAAAGTGATCACACTTTTGAAATTGGCATTTTTATTGCAAAGTCTAAGTCGATAAGCATTGCTAAGCATTTTTCAAATACTTTTGAAAAGCATGTATCAGGTGTATCAGTGGTCAAGGTGGGTAATGCATCAATTAGGATAGCACTCAACTCCTATAGACCTAATGCAGTAATTTACTCAAAAGTATTTAAGGAAAACATTTTATAAATCCAAGGAAAAGGTTGGATGCACCGGGGCTTGCCTTGAAGAGCAAAGACGGCAGACTCGGGAATGGAGGTGCAGAGATCAGAGTCCGGGATCGCCTCGGGAGTTGGTTCGTTGGCGGCGGTCTCGACCTTGACTCCTCCTTCGGTGACTATACGAATGCAATGATGCATGCCCATGAGTATGCTAGTATGAACAAGGTGCATAGGACACGACTAGGGTATAACTTTAGAGAGTAGATGGTGTTTAGAAACGAACATGAAATGACTTATCATTTTAAGCAACAAAGGTCAACCTTACTAGACAACTTTTACTAAACCTAAGCATAGACATAGCAAAGACACCACAAACATCATAGACCAGAGGGGTATGGGTCTATGAGCATCAATCAACCCAAAAGTCACATCACAAGGCATTCAACACTAACCCTAATCGCTTTTTCTATTTTTCTTAATTATTTAAAAAGGTCATTTTATGAAGGTGCTCCAAAAATTACCAAATTAATCTCATAAGTTCATTATGGTACAAGTATGTGGCAAAACAAATTTCATAATTTTTGGAGATCATTAAGGTGCTCAATTAAATCTAGACATTAATTAACAAAAGGCACTATTTGGGAATTAAAATAAATGCCCAAAAATCAACTTGTTCCAAAAGGCTTCAAAATTTCACCAGAGACTTGTCATGGCCTAACTAGCTCACAAAAAGTGATCTCATAATTTTTGGAGTTATAAATCTTTTTCTAAAAATCCAAAACCATCATTTATTAATTAAATGGGAGATTTTTCGTTTTCAAATTTTTACAGAAAGATCAAGTTTTATATTTTTATAAAATACTTCAAGGTGTAAAGAGTCTATCCTCAAAATTTTAAAATTTTTGAATCAACACAGAAAATACCACAAAAAAGAGAAATCGGAGCACTATTCATATGTTTGAAGAAATTGAAAAAAATGGCACTGTTCTTCTCCTCCCCGCGCTCGCCGGCGGCCAGACGACGGCGGCGCTGCTGCGCCGGCCACTGCGGGCACTCCGCGGCGAAACCGAGGGCATGGAGAGGTTCAGGAGCTCACCGGCGGTCGATTAGAGGACTTAGCGCGGTGAGGGGATGAACGGAGGGAGGTGGTCGACGGTGACCGGCGGGAAGCTCACGGCGGCGATCGTCGACTCGGCGATCCTGCGCGACACAAGCGACCGCAAGGGGTCAGTCAGAGGCGCAAAGGAGTAAGGAAGGTGATGCGGGGGTCAGTGGAGGATGATCAAGGCCGGAGAGGGAGTATTTCACGATCCCGACCTCGACGGGTTCTCGCTGGAGATTGGGAACGGCGAGTTACGCCGGGCGATAGGAGGCGGCGGAGGTAAAATTGAGAGGTGAGGAAGCTACACGAGCTCAAGGCGAAGCTTTTGGGCTAGCTGGGAGGGAAGCGGAGGCTCTGGCTTGCTCTGGCCACGGTGGCGGAGGTGAGTTCCACTCCGGCGACATCGTCGGGCCTTTTATAGCCGCGGCGAGAGGCTGGCGGAGCGTGCTCTAGCGAGGATAAGGTTGCTCAGCGCGTGCGCAATCGAGTGCGAGGCCAAGGGTCAGCGGTTTGGCACGCAGGGACCGGGCGCTGTGTTCGCCGGCGGCGAACACGCGGCGGTGACAAACTGCGGGCGGTAGGGGACGGTAGCATTGTCAACTGAGGGTCAGACGCGTGCGCAATGATGAACTGAGCATCGGCGTGGAGTTGGTTCGGGCGAAGGAGCTTCGGACACGCGGCAAACGCCAACTCCGGCGAGGGCGCGCGGCCGGGCCCCCCTGGGTTCGCCGAAGAAGATGAACAGGCCTTTGACTTTCAACCGATTTTTGTATTTTTCAAATTACTTTCAAATCTTGAACTGGACAACAAAAACTTAAAACACCAAAGTTGTTCAGAAAAAAGAGATCTACAACTTTGTTCATATGAACATTTTCAAAATCCAAATATTTTTTGAACTATATTTGAAAACAGAAAAGGGGACGCTTTTGGAATTTGAATAAATTCAAAATTACTTTTGATTTTGAACTGAAACTTGAAAATATGCAAATATGAAAGTTGTTCCTTTTATAAAAACCTACAACTTTGCTATTAAACACTTCTTCTGAAACTCATTAGTTTTCAAACTAATTTTGAAAACCAAAAAGGGGACAAAAGTTGGAGTTTGAATGAATTTGAAATAACTCAAAATTTTGTACTGCAACTTGAAAATTTGTAAATACCAAAGTTGTTTCTCTTGACCATATCTTCAACTTTGCTATTTGGACCAACCCCAAATTTTGAATAATTTTTGAATTACAAAAAGAGGGATAAAAACCAGGGTTTGAAATCAGGGTTTTGCAAAAGGGGATTTGAAATCTGATTTTGGTTTTTGAACTTTGGTCAACACAACAAAACTTCAAGACATCAAAGGAACAAGAAATTCACCAAGCATAGCCACAGAGGTGAAATTACTATTTTGCCCCTATAGGAAGGTTAGGGCTTTTAGGGTTTTTGAAAAGGGAATTGCTACACAAGTATAAAGCAAAACTTAATGCAAGGCAAACAAAATGATTAATGACTAATGATGATGACATGTCAGGTTAATTACAGTTTAAACACCAGGGGTGTTACAGCCTTCCCCCCTAAAAGAAATCTCGCCCCGAGATTCCACGTCTTAAGAAGGAAAAGACAAAACTTACATCTACAGAGTATCGAGAAAGTCGGGATAGTTCTTTGCTAAGAAGTCTTCAGATTCCCAAGTGGCTTCTTCTTCAGAGTGTTGGTTCCACTGGATCTTGTACCATCTCGTGGTAGTCCTTCGAGTAACTCGATCTTTGTGATCCAACAAGCGAACTGGATATTCCGAGTAGGATAGATCAGGCTCTAGCTCGACACCTTCAACTTCCACGACATGTTCTGGTACTCGGAGACACTTCTTGAGTTGGGAGACGTGAAACACATTATGGATTGCTGAAAGATGATCGGGCAGACTCAGCTTGTAAGCGACCTTGCCACAGCGATCCAGAATCTCAAAGGGACCAATATAGCGAGGTGCTAACTTCCCTTTAACTCCAAAACGAGTGACTCCTTTGGTGGGTGAGACCTTCAGATACACATAATCCCCGATCTCGAACTACAGAGGTCGACGTCTTTTGTCAGCAGAACTTTTCTGTCGGGATTGTGCAATCTTCATATTCTCTTGTATCTGCTTGACTTTCTCTTCCATATCTTTTACTAGGTCGACTCCAAAGAGTTCTCTTTCTCCAGGTTCAGACCAACTGAGAGGTGTACGACAACGGCGACCGTACAGTGCTTCAAAGGGTGCCATCTTGATGCTTTCTTGGTAACTGTTATTATATGAGAATTCTGCCAAAGGCAAACAATTATCCCAAGTATCTGCGAAGGTGAGCACACAGGCTCTCAACATATCTTCCAACACTTGGTTGACTCGCTCAGTTTGTCCATCTGTTTGTGGATGATATGCGGTACTATGCAAGAGCTTGGTTCCAAGCGAGGTATGGAACGCTTTCCAAAACTTTGCGACAAACTGGGTACCACGATCAGAGATGATGCTCTTGGGTATGCCATGGAGTTTGACTATATTGTTCTTGTACAAAGCGGCATATGTGGGAACGGTGTAGCTGGTTTTTACTGGCAGGAAGTGAGCTTGCTTTGTGAGACGATCCACGATCACCCAGATGGAATCATAACCTTTTTGGGTCTTGGGTAGCCCATTTATGAAATCCATACTGATATCGTCCCATTTCCAGGCAGGTACAGGCAAAGGTTGTAACTCTCCTCCAGGCTTCATGTGCACAGCTTTGACCTTCTGACAAGTATCACAGCGAGCGACATAGCGAGCGACATAGTGACGGAACGGCCCTAATCCCATGGCCCACTAGTCCCTGTCAACCTCTGACAGCCGAACCCATGTTCCATGTGATTAAGACCTGTTCGCCACCGGGCTACATCAGCGCCCATTGTCCGCAGGATCATCTCACAAATCGGTTACAGCATTTCATAATTTTACAAATAACATCGGAATAAAGAGCGGAAGACTTAAATAACCATAGTTTTACAAACCGGAGTTCCAAATAGAATTTAAGGTACGGTTATTACAGACCATGTTCTGACAATTCAAAATAGACAACGTAGCAGAGTTCAACAACATAAAGATACTTCACCCAGCCCGAGGGTGCACATCTATTCTTCGGCCTCATCGGCCTCCTCCTGAACGAAGGTCACACAGCAGGGGTCTAGACACATCGGGTGCTCAGGCATACCTGCAGCATGGGTAACAAACCCTGAGTACTGGGGTACTCAACAAGACTTAACCGTCTAAAGAAAAAGGAGAAGACTCAGGAATGAGAGGCTTAGGGTAGTCAAGGTAAGGCTTTAGCAAGAACAAGTATTTTGCAGAAAAGCATTTTTGTAAACCTTGTTTTATTTTTGGAAAGATTCAGTATTCCTCAATTCTTCATCATTCATGATTCATTTTACTTTTCAAAACATTCCTAGTTGAGAACCACTCTCCGTTGACAGTCAGTGGACCAAGTCTCCATAACCGAGGAGCAACGTTAATCCGGATAAATAATACTCAGCTGAGGATCCCTATCCACACTGCATATGTAGCACCCAAGCTTGCATATGCCAACTCGTCTACCACGATTCCTCCAAGATTAGACCGGTCCTACGCCACCCGGAAGTACAGTACACCACTCCAATCCGGGCCTCTAACCCACGTGGGTACATGCTACTTCCGCCATCTCTCCACTCCCAGTGCGCGGTTGTCGGCCTCAATCAAGGATTTCTCGGAGCCAGAGCTTTCCGTAGTATGTGAACAGTTACAAGTCTTGACCAGCAGGCCATCATACGGATGGTCCCTATTTTCCAGCCAGAAACTACACCTTGGTCATATCTCACCCAAGAATAATAGTCCTGTCAGTTTTTCAAACCTGTCCCGGTCGGTGTCAACTGTTGAGTCTGGGACTACAACATGACAACACCGTACACGCGGACAACCTCTTCTCGCCATTAACTAAGTACGGATCAGATACTTAGCCAACAGTCGAGAAGTAAAGCCAAATTCCCATAAAGTTCCTTAAGGTGATCACACTTTTGAAATTAGCATTTTTATTGCAAAGTCTAATAAGCATTGCTAAGCATTTTTCAAATACTTTTGAAAAGCGGGTATCGGGTATATCAGTAGTCAAGGTGGATAATGCACCAATTAGGATAGCACTCAACTCCTATAAACCTAATGCAGTAATTTACTCAAAAGCATTAAGGAAACATTTTATAAATCCAAGGAAAAGGGTTGGATGCACCGGGGCTTGCCTTGAAGAGCGAAGACGGCAGACTCGGGAAAAGAGGTGCAGAGGTCGGAGTCCGGGATCGCCTCGGGAGTTGGTTCGTTGGCGGCGGTCTCGACCTTGACTCCTCCTTCGGTAACTATACGAATGCAATGATGCATGCACATGAGTATGCTATCATGAACAAAATGCATAGGACACAACTAGGGTAAAGCTAAGTGGGATCATGGACATAAACTTACTTATCATTTTTAAGCAATATTAGTCAACCCTACTAGGCAACTTTCATTAAACCTAAACAAAAGTCATGCATGGCATCTCAAACATCATAGACCAGATGGGCGGGGGTCTATGAACATCAAACAATCCAAAAAGGTCACATCACACGACATTCAACACTAACCCTAATCATTTTCCTATTTTTCTTAATTATTTAAAAAGGTCATTTTATGAAGGTGCTCCAAAAATTACCAAATTAATCTCATAAGTTCATTATGGTACAAGTATATGGCAAAACAAATTTCATAATTTTTGGAGGTCATTAAGGTGCTCAATTAAATCTAGAGATTAATTAACAAAAGTCACTATTTAGGAATTAAAATAAATGCCCAAAAATCAACTTGTTCCAAAAGACTTCAAAATTTCACCAGATACTTGTCATGGCATAAGAAGCTCACAAAAACTTATCTCATAATTTTTGGAGTTATAAATTATTTTCTAAAAATCCAAAACCATCCATTTATTAATTAAATGGGAGATTTTTCATTTTCAAATTTCTGCAGAAAGGTCAAGTTTTATATTTTTATAAAATTCTTCAAGGTACAAAGAGTCTATCCTCAAAATTTCAGAATTTTTTAAGCAACACAGAAAATCACACAAAAATATGAAATTTCAGCACTGTTTAAATAAAACTGGAAAAAGAAAAACGACAGTGTTCTTCTCCTCCCCGCGCTCGCCGGCGACCAGACGGCGGCGCGACGATGTTCCGACCACGGCAGAGGCTCGCGAGCGAAACCAAGCACATGGGGAGGATCAGGAGCTCACCGGCGACCGATGACGCGCGGTGGCGAGGCAAGGGGACGGTCGGAGCTAGGAAGTCGACGGAGGCGGGCTCGTCGGCGGACCGAACGGCGGCGAACTGGCGTTCCGGCGTTCCTGAGCAACAACAGCGACCACCGAGGAACGGTTAGATGCGCAAGATCATGAGGAACACAAGATGATCCTCGGGAAAGACAGCGCAGGACCAAGGACGGCGAATTTTACGAACCCGAGTTCACCGGCGATTTACCGGCGATGAGGAAGATGGGGTTACGCCGGGCAATATAGCGCGGCGGAGGTGAAATTGAGAGGTGGGGAAGCTACACGAGCTCAAGGCAAAGCTTTTGGGCTAGCTGGGAGAGAAGCGGAGGCTCTGGCTTGCTCTGGCCACGGTGGCGGAGGCGGTGAGAGCTTCGGCTCACCGGCGACCCTTTTTATAGGCGCGGACGGAGCGGTAGGGATCACGGGATGGAGTGGAAAAGCTCGGCCAAGACGTGCGCGTGCGATTGCAGACCGGCGGGAGTACAGGCGTGCACCCAGGGCCTGGGCGTGCGCTCGCCGGCGGCGACCACGCGGCGGCAACGAACTGGGAGCAGTGGGGGACGGTGTGGGGGTCGGTTTGTGGGCGTGCGGGTGCGGCGCGATGTTGCGACTGCGGGCGACAAGCCGGGGACAGGCGGGCAGGAACCATGCGCGCGGCGCACGCGACGACGGCGAGCTGCCATGGCCGGGTCCCCCCCCCCCCTACCGGAGAAGATAAACAGTAGCTAGGGTAGGGTTTGACTTTCTGTATTTTGCAAATTACTCTCAAAAATTGAACTGTGCAGCAAAAACTCAAAACATCAAAGTTGTTCACAAAAATGAGATCTACAACTTTGTCTATATGAACATTTTCAAATTCCAAATAGTTTTTGAACTATATTTGAAAACAGCAAAGAGAACACTTTTGGAATTTGAATCAATTCAAAATTACTTTTGATTTTACATTGAAACTTGAAAATCTGTAAATATGAAAGTTGTTCCTGTTGTCAAAACCTACAACTTTGCTATTATACACTTCTTCTGAAACTCATTAGTTTTCAAACAAATTTTGAAAACCAAAAAGGGGACAAAAGTTGGAATTTGAATGAATTTGAACTAACTCCAAATTTTGTACTGCAACTTGAAAATTTGTATATACCAAAGTTGTTTCTCTTGACCAGATCTACAACTTTGCTTCTTGGACCAACCCCAAATTTTGAATAATTTTTGAATTACAAAAAGAGGGATAAAATCCAGGGTTTTGGAAATCAGGGTTTTGCAAAGGAATTTGAAATCTGATTTTAGTTTTTGAACTTTGGTCAACACAACAAAACTTCAAGACACCAAAGGAACAAGAAATACACCAAGCATAGCCACAAAGGTGAAATTACTGTTTTGCCCCTATAGGAAGGTTAGGGCTTTTAGGGTTTTAGCAATAGAGGTACTTCACATAAAATGATACACTTAGCAAATGCATACACATGAAATCATGATCAGGATGCTTAATGATGATAATGATGATATGTCAAGTTAATTACAGATTAAACACCAGGGGTGTTACAACTTGGTTGACTCACTCAGTTTGTCCATCTGTTTGTGGATGATATGCGGTACTATGCAAGAGCTTGGTTCCAAGCGAGGTATGGAACGCTTTCCAAAACTTTGCGACAAACTGGGTACCACGATCAGAGATGATGCTCTTGGGTATGCCATGGAGTTTGACTATATTGTTCTTGTACAAAGCGGCATATGTGGGAACGGTGTAGCTGGTTTTTACTGGCAGGAAGTGAGCTTGCTTTGTGAGACGATCCACGATCACCCAGATGGAATCATAACCTTTTTGGGTCTTGGGTAGCCCATTTATGAAATCCATACTGATATCGTCCCATTTCCAGGCAGGTACAGGCAAAGGTTGTAACTCTCCTCCAGGCTTCATGTGCACAGCTTTGACCTTCTGACAAGTATCACAATGAGCGACATAGCGAGCGATCTCAATCTTCATCTTTGTCCACCAGAACCTTTGCTTCAAGTCCTGGTACATCTTGTTGCTGCCGGGGTGGATTGAGAATCTAGTCAGGTGTGCTTCATCAAGGATTAACTGCCTCAACTCAGGCACTTTAGGAACTACCAGTCGGTTCTTGAACCATACCACTCCATCATCAATCCTGAAACAATCAGCCTTTCCGGCTTGGACCTTTTCGATGATGTGCTTGATTCCAGGGTTATCCTTCTGTGCAGCGATGATCTGCTCCCTGATAGGAGTCTCTATTCTGATATTATTTAGAGCTCCATGAGGAATCATTTCAATACCCAGCTTTTCTAGCTCATAACATAGAGAAGAATCATTGGGCTTCATCATCAGACAATTGCAATGTGACTTGCGACTGAGTGCCTCAGCGACCACATTCGCTTTACCCGGATGGTAATGCACTTCGAGATCATAGTCCTTAATTAACTCAAGCCATCTTCTTTGCCTCATGTTCAGTTCTTCTTGAGTGAAGATATACTTCAGGCTTTTGTGATCAGTGTACACATTACAGGTACTGCCCAACAGATAATGACGCCAAAGCTTCAAGGCATGCACTACTGCTGCTAACTCTATTCAGGATGTCGATCATGGCTTTATACTGACACATCCAATTCATGCCTAGAATGACATCTATCTCTTGATCACGCAGTACTATCATAGTGGTGGGAAACACATGTTCCCCCAACATTACGGGTATACTGCGAACCACTTCCTTAGTGCTTATACGCCCTCCAGGCGAAAATATGCAGAAATTTTCTTTTAAATCTTCAATTGATATCTCATGCTTGATGACAAAAGTGCGACTGATGAAGGAATGCGATGCACCAGAATCAAACAACACAACTGCAGGATGGTTGGCAACGGGAAACCTACCGATCATGACGGGCTCTCCCTCTAGGATGTCACTGACGGTGGTGTAGTAGACTTGCCCGTGCTTCTTGACGAACTTGCCCTTCTGAGCGTGCTGCTGCTGATGAGATCCTCCAGGACCCTTCTAAAAGTTTTGTGCATACTTCTTGGGTTTCGGATAATCTCGAGACCAGTGGCCAGTCTGGCCGCAGTTGTAGCAGGGATGATTGTAGGCTGTTTGAGGGTTGGTTATACGAACACCTGGGGCGTTCGGCTGTGTGGCACTTTGCTGGTTGGCGTTGTGGGTGGTAGCCGCAGTACGGACAACCACTTGCTGGTGGGGATAAGGTAGACGATTTTGGTGGTGGTGGCTGGGGTGATAGATAACCCTCTGGCGCTTGTGATGCCAGAGAAGCTGCTGGATCCTGCTTTCTTCTTCTTCTTCTCTTCCTGGTACCGGCGATTGCTTTCTTCAAAAGCGACAGCCCGATCAACAACATCATGATAGGAACCAGTCAGGTTATTGGACAAGCTCCTGCGGATCTTTGGATGCAGTCCTCTGAGGAAACAATCCCTTTTCTTCTCATCTGTGTTGACGTACTCTGAGGCATACTGACTGAGGTGGTTGAACTGACCCACATACTGCATCACAGTGGAGTCTTTCTGTTGAAGTGCCAGGAACTGATCAAGCTTCATTTTCATCAATCCGGAAGGGATGTGATGAGCACGAAAGGCAGTGCGGAACTCCTCCAAGGTCAACTGATGACCTTCAGGCTGGGCAGCCACTAGGTTGGCATACCAAGCACTTGCTGGTCCACGGAGCTGTTGAGAAGCAAACCGAGGCTTCTGGATGTTGGTGCAATTGATAAGACCAAACTTTTGCTCCATGGTGCGGAGCCAATCATCAACTTCTAGGGGTTCGTCGGCCTTAGTGAAAACTGGTGGTCGGGTCTCGGTGAAATCCGCATAGGTAGTCTCACGGTTGACGTCGTGACGACCACGGTGACCGTTGTTCTGCTGCCCCTGATTCTGAGCCATTAGGTTAGCAGCGGCTGCCAAGGCTGCATTGGCATCTGCGAGAGTAGCTGGTACTGGTGGAGGATTGGGAAGGTTGGCATTTCCAGAACCTCCAGCTCCAGTGCGAGTGTTCACAGGCATCTGTTAAGCAACTTAGAACTTAGCATTCATAGATAAAGCTCTGAAAACAACTGACTGACAAGCTTCATTGATTCCAAGGTAGATGATGGATACAGATAACTGACAGATGACAACTGACTGATAAGGGGAAAAAGGTACGAAAGAAAGATACAGACTCAACTTAACAAACTACTGACTAGCGTCCCCAAACTTAGACTAAGGTTTTAGGTAAGCAGGTGGTATAGACACACGGGATCTCCATCTCCTAGCGACGAGCCTAATCCTCATCGAAGATTATCATGTCGTCGCCATCGTCTTCCTCTTTGAGGATGAGCTCAGGCTCTTCCTCCTCGTCCTCGTCTTCAGCGTGGACATCCTCGGCAGGTGCAACCTCGTTGTCCACTTCAGGGTCTTGTTCCACATCGGGTTCTTCTACTACTCCGTCCTCAGGGTCTTCCATGACTGGAGGTACCAAGGGGTGGAGTTGAGCATACAGCTGATGCACTTCCTCATGAAGCATATCATTGAACTGTTCAACCTGAGCTGTGTACTGCTGCAGTCCATGGAGCTCGGCTCTGGTGTTGTCTTCGCGGTCCCAAGCTTCATTGCGCTGCTCAATGGCGCGAATTGTGTTCCTGTTGGCCTGCTCCAGGGAAGCTCGTGCCTCGTAAAACTCCAGGCGCGAGAGGTAGAAGTCATGCTCCATGTTCTCCATCTCAGCCTTCAGATTCTTGATTTCTTCTTTGAGGTGCTTGCGGGTGCGTCGGGGAAAACGACGACCATTGGAAGATTCTCCAATCTCTTCTCCAACGCGTGGTGCCAGCTGGTGGCGTGGCACACCATGTGGTCCGGTTGACTTGCGGGCGGTCAGCTTGATGCGAGCCATGTCTGGATAAGAGAAGATAGATAAGAAGGCTAGCAAGAACAGGTAAAGGCATACTACCCCAACGAACTTAGTTTAAGTGAATATGATATGATGCATGAATCGTTCCTACGGAACAAGGCAATGCAAGATACATAACATATATAGGGCTTAAGGCTCGTTGTCCTGCTACTAGTGTTGCCAATAGAAGACAAGATGAGAAAAGCAGTTTGGACTCAAAATAATCAAGTTTAATTTGTTTGGACTCAAAAATCTTTTGAAGTTTTCGCAAAAACACTGCAACGTTAAAGTGACATGCTCCGATACCACTCTGTGACGGAACGACCCTAATCCCATGGCCCACGTGTCCCTGTCAACCTCTGACAGCCGAACTCATGTTCCATGTGATTAAGATCTTTTCATCACCGGGCTACATCAGTGCCCAATGTCCGCAGGATCATCTCACAATTCGGTTACAGCATTGCATACTTTTACAAATAACATCGGAATAAAGAGCGGAAGACTTAAATAACAATAGTTTTACAAACCAAGGTTCAAAATAGAAATTAAGGTGCAGTTATTACAGACCAAGTTCTGATAATTTAAAATAGACAACGTAGCAGAGTACAACAATATAAAGATACTTCACCCAGCCCGAGGGTGCACATCTATTCATCGGCCTCATCGGCCTCCTCCTGAACGAAGGTCACACAGCAGGGTTCAAGACACATCGGAGCCTCAGACATACCTGCAGCATGGGTAACAAACCCTAAGTACTGGGGTACTCAACAAGACTTAACCGACTAAAGAAAAGGAGAAGACTCAGGAATGAGAGGCTTAGGGTAGTCAAGGTAAGGCTTTAGCAAGATCAAGTGTTTTGCAGAAAAGCATTTTGTAAACCTTGTTTTATTTTTGGAAAGATTCAGTATTCCTCAATTCTCCATCATTCATGATTCATTTTATTTTTCAAAACATTCCTAGTTGAGAACCACTCTCCGTTGACAGTCAGTGGACCAAGTCTCCATAACCGAGGAGCAACGTTAATCCGGATAAATAATACTCAGCTGAGGATCCCTATCTACACTGCATATGTAGCACTCAAGCTTGCATATGCCAACTCGTCTACCACGATTCCTCCAAGATTAGACCGGTCCTACGCCACCCGGAAGTACAGTACACCACTCCAATCCGGGCCTCTAACCCACGTGGGTACATGCTACTTCCGCCATCTGTGACGGAACGACCCTAATCACATGGCCCACTAGTCCCTGTCAACCTCTGACAGCCGAACCCATGTTCCATGTGATTAAGATCTTTTCATCACCGGGCTACATCAGCGCCCAATGTCCGCAGGATCATCTCACAATTCGGTTACAGCATTGCATACTTTTACAAATAACATCGGAATAAAGAGCGGAAGACTTAAATAACAATAGTTTTACAAACCAAGGTTCGAGACAGGAATTAAGGTACGGTTATTACAGACCATGTTCTGACAACTCAAAATAGACAACGTAGCAGAGTTCAACAACATAAAGATACTTCACCTAGCCCGAGGGTGCACAACTATTCTTCGGCCTCATCGGCATCCTCCTAAACAAAGGTCACACAGCAGGGGTCTAGACACATCGGGTGCTCAGGCATACCTGCAGCATGGGTAACAAACCCTGAGTACTGGGGGTACTCAACAAGACTTAACCGACTAAAGAAAAAGGGAGGAGACTCAGGAATGAGAGGCTTAGGGTAGTCAAGGTAAGGCTTTAGCAAGAACAAGTATTTTGCAGAAAAGCATTTTTGTAAACCTTGTTTTATTTTTGGAAAGATTCAGTATTCCTCAATTCTTCATCATTCATGATTCATTTTACTTTTCAAAACATTCCTAGTTGAGAACCACTCTCCGTTGACAGTCAGTGGACCAAGTCTCCATAACCGAGGAGCAACGTTAATCCGGATAAATAATACTCAGCTGAGGATCCCTATCCACACTGCATATGTAGCACCCAAGCTTGCATATGCCAACTCGTCTACCACGATTCCTCCAAGATTAGACCGGTCCTACGCCACCCGGAAGTACAGTACACCACTCCAATCCGGGCCTCTAACCCACGTGGGTACATGCTACTTCCGCCATCTCTCCACTCCCAGTGCGCGGTTGTCGGCCTCAATCAAGGATTTCTCGGAGCCAGAGCTTTCCGTAGTATGTGAATAGTTACAAGTCTTGACCAGCAGGCCCCCATACGGATGGTCCCTAATTTTCCAGCCAGAACTACACCTTGGTTATATCTCACCCAAGCGTAATAGTCCTGTCAGTTTTTCAACCCTGTCCCGGTCGGTGTCAACTGTTGAGTCTCGGACTACAACATGACGGCACCGTACGCGCGGACAACCTCTTCTCGCCATTGACTAGGCACGACCAGTTACCTAGCCAACAGTCGGGAAGTAAAGCCAAATTCCCATCAAGTTCTTTAAAGTGACCACAATTTTGAAATTGGCATTTTTATTGCAAAGTCTAAGTTGATAAGCATTGCTAAGCATTTTTCAAATACTTTTGAAAAGCAGGTATCGGGTGTATCAGTGGTCAAGGTGGATAATGCACCAATTAGGATAGCACTCAACTCCTATAAACCTAATGCAGTAATTTACTCAAAAGCATTAAGGAAAACATTTTATAAATCCAAGGAAAGGGTTGGATGCACCGGGGCTTGCCTTGAAGAGCCAAGACGATAGACTCGGGAAAAGGGGTGCAGAGATCGGAGTCCGGGATCGCCTCGGGAGTTGGTTCGTTGGCAGCGGTCTCGACCTTGACTCCTCCTTCGGTGACTATACGAATGCAATGATGCATGCACATGAGTATGCTAGCATGAACAAAGTGCAAAGGACACAACTAGGGTATAACTTGTAGAGAGTAAGTGGTGTTTAGCAAAGGACATGAAATGACTCATCATTTTATGCAACATTAGTCAACCTTTCTAGACAACCTTTACTAAACCTAAGCATGGACATAGCAAGACACCACAAACATCATAGACCAAAGGGGTAGGGGTCTATGAACATCAATCAATCCAAAAGGTCACATCACAAGGCATTCAACACTAAACCCTAATGACTTTTCTATTTTTCTTAATTATTTAAAAAGGTCATTTTATGAAGGTGCTCCAAAATTTACCAAATTAATCTCATAAGTTCATTATGGTACAAGTATATGGCAAAACAAATTTCATAATTTTTGGAGGTCATTAAGGTGCTCAATTAAATCTAGAGATTAATTAACAAAAGTCACTATTCAAGAATTAAAATAAATGCCCAAAAATCAACTTGTTCCAAAAGACTTCAAAATTTCACCAGAGACTTGTCATGGCATAAGAAGCTCACAAAAACTTATTTCATAATTTTTGGAGTTATAAATTATTTTCTAAAAATCCAAAACTCTCCATTTATAAATTAAATGGGAGATTTTTCATTTTCAAAATTTTACAGAAAGGTCAAGTTTTATATTTTTATAAAATACTTCAAGGTACAAAGAGTCTATCCTCAAAATTTCAGAATTTTTGAAGCATCACAGAAAATCACACAAAAATATGAAATTTGAACACTATTCACATAAATCTGAAAAAAGAAAAGACACTGTTTGTCTCCCCCGCGCGCTCCGGCGACCGGACGGCGGCGGCGCTGCTACGCCGGCCACTGCGGGCACTCCGCGGCGAAACCGAGGGCACGGAAGGCAACAGAGAGCTCACCGGCGTTGATTAGGCTGCTCGGCGAGGGAAGGGGATGGACGGAGGGAGGTGGTCGACGGTGACCGGCGGAAAGCTCACGGCGGCGATCGTCGACTCGGCGATCCTGCGCGACACAAGCGACCGCAAGGGGTCAGACAGAGACGCAAAGGAGTAAGGAAGGTGATGCTGGGGTCAGTGGAGGATGATCAAGACCGGAGAGGAAGGATTTCCCGAATCCGAGCTCACCGGGTTTTTCGCCGGAGATGACAATGGCGAGCTACGCCGGGTGAATGGAGGCGGTAGCGACCAAATTGAGGGGCGGTGAAGCTGCGTGAGATCACGGCGGAGCTTTAGGGCTAGCTGGTGGAGAGGCGGAGGCACTGGAGAGAGCTGGAGGCGACGGCGGAGATGAGTGAAGAGCTCGGGCTCCGGCGGGCCTTTTATAGGCGCGGTTAGCGGCCGGTAGAGAGCTCGCCGAAGTGCGGATAAGCTCGGCGGAGGCGTGCGCACTCGATTGCGGCCTGACGGGAAGGACGGCGTGCGCTCAGGGGCCGGGTGTGCACTCGCCGGCGACGGCCACGCGGCGGCGCTGTCGGGGAGCGGTGGGGGACGATCGCGAGGGTCAGCGTCTGCGCGTGCGGGCGCGGCGTGTTGTCGCGGCTGCAGGCGACAGGTCGGGGACAGGCGTGCGGCAGCCAGTCGCGCGGCGCACGCGGCGACGGCGAGGCGCCATGGCCGGACCCCCCTAGCCCTAGGAAGAAGAGGAACAGTGCTAGGCATAGGGTTTGACTTTTGGCTGGTTTCTGTATTTCGCAAAATTATTCCAAAAATGGAACTGCACAGGAAAAACTCCAAATACCAAAGTTGTTCAGAAAAATGAGATCTACAACTTTGTCAATATGAACATTTTCAAATTCCAAATAGTTTTTGAACTATATTTGAAACAGCAAAGGAAACTCTTTTTGGAATTTGAATCAATTCAAAATTACTTTTGATTTTACATAAAAACTTGAAAATCTGTAAATATGAAAGTTGTTCCTCTTATCAAAACCTACAACTTTAATATTATACACTTCTTCTGAAACTCATTAGTTTTCAAACTAATTTTGAAAACCAAAAAGGGGACAAAAGTTGGAGTTTGAATGAATTTGAAATAACTCAAAACTTTGTACTGCAACTTGAAAATTTGTAAATACCAAAGTTGTTTCTCTTGACCAGATATACAACTTTTCTTTTTGGACCAACCCCAAATTTTGAATAATTTTTAAATTACAAAAGAGGGTTAAAATCCAGGGTTTGGAAATCAGGGTTTTGCAAAGGAATTTGAAAACTGATTTTGGTTTTTGAACTTTGGCCAACACAACAAAACTTCAAGACACCAAAGGAACAAGAAATACACCAAGCATAGCCACAGAGGTGAAATTACTATTTTGCCCCTATAGGAAGGTTAGGGCTTTTAGGGTTTTTGCAATAGAGGTACTTCACATAAAATGATACACTTAGCAAATGCATACACATGAAATCATGTTCAAGATGCTTAATGATGATAATGATGATATGTCAAGTTAATTACAGATTAAACACCAGGGGTGTTACAGCCTCCCCCCTAAAAAGAAATCTCGCCCCGAGATTCCACGTCTGAAGAAGGAAAAGACAAAACTTACATCTATAGAGTATTGAGAAAGTTGGGATAGTTCTTTGCTAAGAAGTCTTCAGATTCCCAAGTGGCTTCTTCTTCAGAGTGTTGGTTCCACTGGATCTTGTACCATCTTGTGGTAGTCCTCCGGGTAACACGGTCCTTGTGATCCAACACGCGAACTGGATACTCAGAGTACGACAGATCAGGTTCTAACTCAACACCTTCAACTTCAACCACATGCTCGGGCACTCGGAGACACTTCTTGAGTTGGGAGACGTGAAACACATTATGGACGGCTGAAAGATGATCGGGCAAACTCAGCCTGTAAGCGACCTTGCCACAGCGATCCAGAATCTCAAAGGGACCAATATAGCGAGGTGCTAATTTCCCTTTTACTCCAAAACGAGTGACTCCTTTGGTGGGTGAGACCTTCAGATACACATAATCCCCGATCTCGAACTGCAGAGGTCGACGTCTCTTGTCAGCATAACTTTTCTGTCGGGATTGTGCAATCTTCATGTTCTCTTGTATTTGCTTGACTTTCTCTTCCATATCTTGTACTAGGTCAACTCCAAAGAGTTCTCTTTCTCCAGGTTCAGACCAACTGAGAGGTGTACGACAACGACGACCGTACAGTGCTTCAAAGGGTGCCATCTTGATGCTTTCTTGATAACTGTTATTATATGAGAATTCTGCCAAGGGCAAACAATTATCCCAAGTATCTGCGAAGGTGAGCACACAGGCTCTCAACATATCCTCCAACACTTGATTGACTCGCTCAGTTTGTCCATCTGTTTGTGGATGATATGCTGTACTATGCAAGAGCTTGGTTCCAAGGGAGGTATGGAACGCTTTCCAAAACTTTGCGACAAACTGGGTACCACGATCAGAGATGATGCTCTTGGGTATGCCATGGAGTTTGACTATGTTGTTCTTGTACAAAGCGGCATATGTGGGAACAGTGTAGCTGGTTTTGACTGGCAGGAAGTGAGCTTGCTTTGTGAGACGATCCACGATCACCCAGATGGAATCATAACCCTTTTGGGTCTTGGGTAGCCCATTTATGAAATCCATACTGATATCGTCCCATTTCCAGGCAGGTACAGGTAAAGGTTGTAACTCTCCTCCAGGCTTCATGTGCACAGCTTTGACCTTCTGACAAGTATCACAGCGAGCGACATAGCGAGCGATTTCGATCTTCATCTTTGTCCACTAGAACCTTTGTTTCAAGTCCTGATACATCTTGTTGCTACCGGGGTGGATAGAGAATCTAGTTAAGTGTGCTTCGTCAAGGATTAACTGTCTCAATTCAGGCACTTTAGGAACTACCAGACGATTCTTGAACCATACCACTCCTTTATCATCAATCTTGAAACAATCAGCCTTTCCGGCTTGGACCTTTTCGATGATGTGCTTGATTCCAGAGTTATCCTTCTGTGCAGCGACGATCTGCTCTCTGATAGGGGTCTCTATTCTGATATTATTCAGAGCTCCTTGCGGAATCATTTCAATACCCAGCTTTTCTAGCTCATGACACAGAGAAGAAACATTGGGTTTCATCATCAGATGATTGCAATGCGACTTGCGACTGAGTGCATCGGCGACCACATTCGCCTTACCCAGATGGTAATGCACTTCGAGGTCATAGTCCTTAATTAACTCAAGCCATCTTCTTTGTCTCATGTTCAGTTCTTCTTGAGTGAAGATATACTTCAGGCTTTTGTGATCAGTGTACACATTACAGGTACTGCCCAACAGATAATGACGCCAAATCTTCAAGGCATGCACTACTGCTGCTAACTCAAGATCATGGGTTGGATAATTCTCCTCATGTCGCTTAAGCTGCCGGGAGGCATAAGCGATCACTCGACCTTCTTGCATCAACACACAGCCCAAACCAGTTCCAGATGCATCACAATAGACATCAAAGGGCTTCTCGATGTTCGGCTGGGCTAGCACAGGTGATGTAGTTAACAGTTTCTTCAGAGTTTGAAAGGCTTGCTCACAGGCTGGTGACCAGACAAACTTCACATTATTCTTCAACAACGCGGTGATAGGCTTGGCGATTCTTGAGAAATCTGGGATGAAACGACGATAATATCCAGCCATTCCCATAAAGCTGCGAACCTTGTGCACAGTGGTAGGTGGCTTCCAATCCAGAATATCTGCCACTTTACCCGGGTCAACTGACACACCCTCAGCGGATAAGACATGACCAAGGAACTGTATCTGATCTAAACAGAACTCACATTTACTGAACTTGGCATACAGCTGATGTTCTCTGAGACGGGATAGAACGATACGAAGATGCTTGGCATGATCTTCAGGGGTTTTTGAGTAGATAAGAATGTCGTCAATGAACACGACCACGAATTTATCAAGCTCTGGCATGAAAACTGAGTTCATGAGGTACATGAAATGAGTAGGGACATTGGTCAAACCGAAGGACATGACCAAGTACTCATATAGACCGTATCTGGTGGTGAAAGCTGTTTTAGGAATATCTTCTGGACGGATTTTTATTTGGTGGTAGCCAGATCTGAGATCAATCTTGGAGAACACCTTGGCTCCAGTTAGTTGATCAAAGAGAAGATCAATGCGAGGCAAAGGATATTTGTTTTTGATGGTGACCTCGTTGAGAGGACGATAGTCAACGCACAATCTGAGACTTTTGTCTTTCTTCTTTACAAAAATTGCAGGACAGCCCCAAGGAGACGAGCTTGGGCGAATGAAACCCTTGTCCAACAATTCTTGTAACTGAGTTTTCAACTCTGCCAACTCTCTGGGAGGCATTCGATAAGCTCTACGGGATATAGGAGCAGTCCTGGGCTTTAGCTCTATGGCAAACTCAACATCACGGTCAGGAGGTAGACCAGGTAAATCCTCCGGAAAAACATCAGGGAATTCACAGACCACGGGGATGTTTCTGGTTTCCAGAACATAGGTGGTGTTTATTTGAGTGGCTGCTGGTTTTTGAGGCATTGGAAGTTGGAGAAGGAGTTTGGAGGTACTGTTAGGAATATCCACTCTCACAACTCTATTCAGGATGTCGATCATGGCTTTATACTGACACATCCAGTTCATGCCTAGAATAACATCTATCTCTTGATCACGCAGTACTATCATAGTGGTGGCAAATGAATGTTCCCCCAACATTACGGGTATACTGCGAACCACTTCCTTAGTGCTTATACGCCCTCCAGGCGAAAATATGCAGAAATTTTCTTTTAAAGCTTCAATTGATATCTCATGCTTGATGACAAAAGTACGGCTGATGAAGGAATGCGATGCACCAGAATCAAACAACACAACTGCAGGATGGTTGGCAACGGGAAACCTACCGATCATGACGGGCTCTCCCTCTGGGATGTCACTGACGGTGGTGTAGTAGACTTGCCCGTGCTTCTTGACGAACTTGCCCTTCTGAGCGTGCTGCTGCGGGGCACGGTGCTGCTGCTGCTGAGGTCCTCCAGGACCCTTCTGAAAGTTCTGTGCATACTTCTTGGGCTTCGGACAATCACGAGACCAGTGGCCAGTCTGGCCGCAGTTGTAGCAGGGATGGTTGTAGGCTGTTTGAGGATTGGTTATACGAACACCTGGGGCGTTTGGCTGCGTGGCGCTCTGCTGGTTTGCGTTGTGGGTGGTAGCCGCAGTACGGACAACCACTTGCTGGTGGGGATAAGGTAGGCGATTTTGGTGGTGGTGGCTGGGGTGATAGATAACCCTCTGGCGTTTGTGATGGCCAGAGAAACTGCTGGACCCTGCTTTCTTCTTCTTCTTCTTCTCTTCCTGGTACTGGCGATTGCTTTCTTCAAAAGCAACAGCCCGGTCAACAACATCGTGATAAGAACCGGTCAGATTATTGGACAAGCTTCGGCGAATCTTAGGATGTAGCCCTCTGAGGAAACAATCCCTCTTCTTCTCATCTGAGTTGACATACTCAGAGGCATACTGACTGAGGTGATTGAATTGACCCACATACTGCATGACTGTGGAGTCTTTCTGTTGAAGCGCCAGGAATTGATCAAGCTTCATCTTCATCAATCCGGAAGGGATGTGATGAGCACGAAAAGCAGTACGGAACTCCTCCCAGGTCAACTGATGACCTTCTGGCTGGGCAGCTACTAGATTAGCATACCAAGCACTTGCTGGTCCATGAAGCTGCTGCGAAGCGAAACGGGGCTTCTGGATATTGGTGCAGTTGATCAGACCAAACTTCTGCTCCATGGTGCGGAGCCAATCATCAGCTTCCAGGGGTTCATCGGCCTTGGTAAAGACCGGTGGTCGGGTCTCGGTGAAGTCTGCATAGGTAGTCTCACGGTTGACGTCGTGACGACCACGGTGACCAATGTTCTGCTGCCCCTGATTCTGAGCCATCAGGTTAGCAGTGGCTGCCAAAGCTGCAATGGCATCTGCTAGAGTGGCTGGTACTGGTGGAGGATTGGGTAGGTTGGCATTTCCAGAACCTCCAGCTCCAGCGCGAGTGTTCACAGGCATCTGTTAAGCAACTTAGAACTTAGCATTCATAGATAGAGCTTTGAAAACAACTGACTGACAAGCTTCATTGATTCGAAGGTAGCTGATGGATACAGATACTGACAGGTGACAACTGACTGATAAGGGGAGGAAGGTACGAAAGAAAGATACAGACTCAACTTAACAAACTAACGCTCCCAAACCTAGACTAAGGTTTTAGGTAAGCAGGTGGTACAGACACACGGGATCTCCATCTCCTAGCGACGAGCTTAATCTTCATCGATGATGACCATGTCGTCGCCATCGTCTTCTTCCTCGAGGATGAGCTCAGGCTCTTCCTCCTCGTCCTCGTCTTCAGCGTGGACATCCTCGGTAGGTGCAATCTCGTTGTCCACTTCTGGGACTTGATCCACTTCGGGTTCTTCTACTACTCCGTCCTCCGGGTCTTCCATGACTGGAGGTACCATGGGGTGGAGTTGAGCATACAACTGATGCACTTCCTCGTGAAGCATATCATTGAACTGTTCAACATGAGCGGTGTAATGCTGCAGTCCATGGAGCTCGGCTCTGGTGTTGTCTTCGCGGTCCCAAGCTTCATTGCGCTGCTCGATAGCGCGAACCACGTTCCGGTTGGCCTGCTCCAGGGAAGCTCGTGCCTCATAGAACTCCAGGCGCGAAAGGTAGAAGTCATGCTCCATGTTCTCCATTTCAGCCTTCAGATTCTTGATTTCTTCTTTGAGATTCTTGCGGGTGCGTCGGGGAAAACGACGACCATTTGAAGACTCACCAGTCTCCTCTCCAGCGCGTGGTGCCAGCTGGTGATGTGGCACACCCTGCGGTCCGGTTGACTTGCAGGCGGTCAGCTTGATGCGAGCCATGTCTGGACAAGAGAAGATAGGTAAGAAGGCTAGCAAGAACAGGTAAAGGCATACTACCCCAAAGAACTTAGTTAGCTTTAGTGAATATGATATGATGCATGAATCGTTCCTACGGAACAAGGCAATGCAAGATACATAACATATATATAGGGCTTTAATACACGTTGTACTGCTACTAGTGTTGCCAACAGGAGACAAGATGAGAAAAGCAGTTTGGACTCAAAATAGTCAAGTTTAATCTGTTTGGACTCAAAATCTTTTGAAGTTTTCGCAAAACTACTGCAACGTTAAGGTGAGATGCTCCGATACCACTTTGTGATGGAACGACCCTAATCCCATGGCCCACTAGTCCCTGTCAACCTCTGACAGCCGAACCCATGTTCCATGTGATTAAGATCTTTTCATCACCGGGCTACATCAGCGCCCAATGTCCGCAGGATCATCTCACAATTCGGTTACAACATTGCATACTTTTACAAATAACATCGGAATAAAGAGCGGAAGACTTAAATAACAATAGTTTTACAAACCAAGGTTCGAGACAGGAATTAAGGTACGGTTATTACAGACCATGTTCTGACAATTCAAAATAGACAACGTAGCAGAGTTCAACAACATAAAGATACTTCACCCAGCCCGAGGGTGCACAACTATTCTTCGGCCTCATCGGCCTCCTCCTAAACGAAGGTCACACAGCAGGGGTCTAGACACATCGGGTGCTCAGGCATACCTGCAGCATGGGTAACAAACCCTGAGTACTGGGGTACTCAACAAGACTTAACCGACTAAAGAAAAAGGGAGGAGACTCAGGAATGAGAGGCTTAGGGTAGTCAAGGTAAGGCTTTAGCAAGAACAAGTATTTTGCAGAAAAGCATTTTTGTAAACCATGTTTTATTTTTGGAAAGATTCAGTATTCCTCAATTCTTCATCATTCATGATTCATTTTACTTTTCAAAACATTCCTAGTTGAGAACCACTCTCCGTTGACAGTCAGTGGACCAAGTCTCCATAACCGAGGAGCAACGTTAATCCGGATTAAATAATACTCAGCTGAGGATCCCTATCCACACTGCATATGTAGCACCCAAGCTTGCATATGCCAACTCGTCTACCACGATTCCTCCAAGATTAGACCGGTCCTACGCCACCCGGAAGTACAGTACACCACTCCAATCCGGGCCTCTAACCCACGTGGGTACATGCTACTTCCGCCATCTCTCCACTCCCAGTGCGCGGTTGTCGGCCTCAATCAAGGATTTCTCGGAGCCAGAGCTTTCCGTAGTATGTGAATAGTTACAAGTCTTGACCAGCAGGCCCCCATACGGATGGTCCCTAATTTTCCAGCCAGAACTACACCTTGGTTATATCTCACCCAAGCGTAATAGTCCTGTCAGTTTTTCAACCCTGTCCCGGTCGGTGTCAACTGTTGAGTCTCGGACTACAACATGACGGCACCGTATGCGCGGACAACCTCTTCTCGCCATTGACTAGGCACGGCCAGTTACCTAGCCAACAGTCGGGAAGTAAAGCCAAACTCCCATCAAGTTCTTTAAAGTGACCACACTTTTGAAATTGGCATTTTTATTGCAAAGTCTAAGTTGATAAGCATTGCTAAGCATTTTTCAAATACTTTTGAAAAGCAGGTATCGGGTGTATCAGTGGTCAAGGTGGATAATGCACCAATTAGGATAGCACTCAACTCCTATAAACCTAATGCAGTAATTTACTCAAAAGCATTAAGGAAAACATTTTATAAATCCAAGGAAAGGGTTGGATGCACCGGGGCTTGCCTTGAAGAGCCAAGACGGCAGACTCGGGAAAAGGGGTGCAGAGATCGGAGTCCGGGATCGCCTCGGGAGTTGGTTCGTTGGCGGCGGTCTCGACCTTGACTCCTCCTTCGGTGACTATACGAATGCAATGATACATGCACATGAGTATGCTAGCATGAACAAAGTGCAAAGGACACAACTAGGGTATAACTTGTAGAGAGTAAGTGGTGTTTAGCAAAGGACATGAAATGACTTATCATTTTATGCAACATTAGTCAACCTTTCTAGACAACCTTTACTAAACCTAAGCATGGACATAGCAAGACACCACAAACATCATAGACCAAAGGGGTAGGGGTCTATGAACATCAATCAATCCAAAAGGTCACATCACAAGGCATTCAACACTAAACCCTAATGACTTTTCTATTTTTCTTAATTATTTAAAAAGGTCATTTTATGAAGGTGCTCCAAAAATTACCAAATTAATCTCATAAGTTCATTATGGTACAAGTATATGGCAAAACAAATTTCATAATTTTTGGAGGTCATTAAGGTGCTCAATTAAATCTAGAGATTAATTAACAAAAGTCACTATTCAAGAATTAAAATAAATGCCCAAAAATCAACTTGTTCCAAAAGACTTCAAAATTTCACCAGAGACTTGTCATGGCATAAGAAGCTCACAAAAACTTATTTCATAATTTTTGGAGTTATAAATTATTTTCTAAAAATCCAAAACTCTCCATTTATTAATTAAATGGGAGATTTTTCATTTCAAAAATTTTACAGAAAGGTCAAGTTTTATATTTTTATAAAATACTTCAAGGTACAAAGAGTCTATCCTCAAAATTTCAGAATTTTGAAGCATCACAGAAAATCACACAAAAATATGAAATTTGAACACTATTCACATAAATCTGAAAAAAGAAAAGACACTGTTTGTCTCCCCCGCGCCTCCGGCGACCGGACGGCGGCGGCGCTGCTACGCCGACCACTGCGGGCACTCCGCGGCGAAACCGAGGGCACGGAAGGCAACAGGGAGCTCACCGGCGTTGATTAGGCTGCTCGGCGAGGGAAGGGGATGGACGGAGGGAGGTGGTCGACGGTGACCGGCGGAAAGCTCACGGCGGCGATCGTCGACTCGGCGATCCTGCGCGACACAAGCGACCGCAAGGGGTCAGGCAGAGACGCAAAGGAGTAAGGAAGGTGATGCTGGGGTCAGTGGAGGATGATCAAGACCGGAGAGGAAGGATTTCCCGAATCCGAGCTCACCGGGTTTTTCGCCGGAGATGACAACGGCGAGCTACGCCGGGTGAATGGAGGCGGTAGCGACCAAATTGAGGGGCGGTGAAGCTGCGTGAGATCACGGCGGAGCTTTAGGGCTAGCTGGTGGAGAGGCGGAGGCACTGGAGAGAGCTGGAGGCGACGGCGGAGATGAGTGAAGAGCTCGGGCTCCGGCGGGCCTTTTATAGGCGCGGTTAGCGGCCGGTAGAGAGCTCGCCGAAGTGCGGATAAGCTCGGCGGAGGCGTGCGCACTCGATTGCGGCCTGACAGGAAGGACGGCGTGCGCTCAGGGGCCGGGTGTGCACTCGCCGGCGACGGCCACGCGGCGGCGCTGTCGGGGAGCGGTGGGGGACGGTCGCGAGGGTCAGCGTCTGCGCGTGCGGGCGCGGCGTGTTGTCGCGGCTGCAGGCGACAGGTCGGGGACAGGCGTGCGGCAGCCAGTCGCGCGGCGCACGCGGCGACGGCGAGGCGCCATGGCCGGACCCCCCTGGCCCTAGGAAGAAGAGGAACAGTGCTAGGCATAGGGTTTGACTTTTGGCTGGTTTCTGTATTTCGCAAAATTATTCCAAAAATTGAACTGCACAGGAAAAACTCCAAATACCAAAGTTGTTCAGAAAAATGAGATCTACAACTTTGTCAATATGAACATTTTCAAATTCCAAATAGTTTTTGAACTATATTTGAAACAGCAAAGGAAACACTTTTGGAATTTGAATCAATTCAAAATTACTTTTGATTTTACATAGAAACTTGAAAATCTGTAAATATTAAAGTTGTTCCTCTTATCAAAACCTACAACTTTACTATTATACACTTATTCTGAAACTCATTAGTTTTCAAACTAATTTTGAAAACTAAAAAGGGGACAAAAGTTGGAGTTTGAATGAATTTGAAATAACTCAAAACTTTGTACTGCAACTTGAAAATTTGTAAATACCAAAGTTGTTTCTCTTGACCAGATCTACAACTTTTCTTTTTGGACCAACCCCAAATTTTGAATAATTTTTAAATTACAAAAAGAGGGTTAAAATCCAGGGTTTGGAAATCAGGGTTTTGCAAAGGAATTTGAAAACTGATTTTGGTTTTTGAACTTTGGCCAACACAACAAAACTTCAAGACACCAAAGGAACAAGAAATACACCAAGCATAGCCACAGAGGTGAAATTACTATTTTGCCCCTATAGGAAGTTTAGGGCTTTTAGGGTTTTTGCAATAGAGGTACTTCACATAAAATGATACACTTAGCAAATGCATACACATGAAATCATGTTCAAGATGCTTAATGATGATAATGATGATATGTCAAGTTAATTACAGATTAAGATTAAACACCAGGGGTGTTACACCATCTCTCCACTCCCAATGCGCGGTTGTCGGCCTCAATCAAGGATTCCTCGGAGCCAGAGCTTTCCGTAGTATGTGAATAGTTACAAGTCTTGACCAGCAGGCCCCCATACGGATGGTCCCTAATTTTCCAGCCAGAGCTACACCTTGGTTATATCTCACCCAAGCGTAATAGTCCCGTCAGTTTTTCAACCCTGTCCCGGTCGGTGTCAACTGTTGAGTCCCGGACTACAACATGACGGCACCGTACGCTCGGACAACCTCTTCTCGCCATTGACCAAGTATGGATCAGATACTTAGCCAACAGTCGGGAAGTAAAACCAAATTCCCAACAAGTTCCTTAAAGTGATCACACTTTTGAAATTGGCATTTTTATTGCAAAGTCTAAGTCGATAAGCATTGCTAAGCATTTTTCAAATACTTTTGAAAAGCAGGTATCGGGTGTATCAGTGGTCAAGGTGGGTAATGCACCAATTAGGATAGCACTCAACTCCTATAGACCTAATGCAGTAATTTACTCAAAAGTATTTAAGGAAAACATTTTATAAATCCAAGGAAAAGGTTGGATGCACCGGGGCTTGCCTTGAAGAGCAAAGACGGCAGACTCAGGAATGGAGGTGCAGAGATCAGAGTCCGGGATCGCCTCGGGAGTTGGTTCGTTGGCGGCGGTCTCGACCTTGACTCCTCCTTCGGTGACTATACGAATGCAATGATGCATGCCCATGAGTATGCTAGTATGAACAAGGTGCATAGGACACGACTAGGGTATAACTTTAGAGAGTAGATGGTGTTTAGAAACGAACATGAAATGACTTATCATTTTAAGCAACAAAGGTCAACCTTACTAGACAACTTTTACTAAACCTAAGCATAGACATAGCAAAGACACCACAAACATCATAGACCAGAGGGGTATGGGTCTATGAGCATCAATCAACCCAAAAGTCACATCACAAGGCATTCAACACTAACCCTAATCGCTTTTTCTATTTTTCTTAATTATTTAAAAAGGTCATTTTATGAAGGTACTCCAAAAATTACCAAATTAATCTCATAAGTTCATTATGGTACAAGTATATGGCAAAACAAATTTCATAATTTTTGGAGATCATTAAGGTGCTCAATTAAATCTAGACATTAATTAACAAAAGGCACTATTTGGGAATTAAAATAAATGCCCAAAAATCAACTTGTTCCAAAAGACTTCAAAATTTCACCAGACTTGTCATGGCCTAACTAGCTCACAAAAAGTGATCTCATAATTTTGGAGTTATAAATCTTTTTCTAAAAATCCAAAACCATCATTTATTAATTAAATGGGAGATTTTTCATTTTCAAATTTTTACAGAAAGGTCAAGTTTTATATTTTTATAAAATACTTCAAGGTGTAAAGAGTCTATCCTCAAAATTTCAGAATTTTTGAATCAACACAAAAAATACCACAAAAAAGAGAAATCGGAGCACTATTCATATGTTTGAAGAAATTGAAAAAAATGGCACTGTTCTTCTCCTCCCCGCGCTCGCCGGCGGCCAGACGGCGGCGGCGCTGCTGCGCCGGCCACTGCGGGCACTCCGCGGCGAAACCGAGGGCATGGAGAGGTTCAGGAGCTCACCGGCGGTCGATTAGAGGACTTAGCGCGGTGAGGGGATGAACGGAGGGAGGTGGTCGACGGTGACCGGCGGGAAGCTCACGGCGGCGATCGTCGACTCGGCGATCCTGCGCGACACAAGCGACCGCAAGGGGTCAGTCAGAGGCGCAAAGGAGTAAGGAAGGTGATGCGGGGGTCAGTGGAGGATGATCAGGCCGGAGAGGGAGTATTTCACGATCCCGACCTCGACGGGTTCTCGCTGGAGATTGGGAACGGCGAGTTACGCCGGGCGATAGGAGGCGGCGGAGGTAAAATTGAGAGGTGAGGAAGCTACACGAGCTCAAGGCGAAGCTTTTGGGATAGCTGGGAGGGAAGCGGAGGCTCTGGCTTGCTCTGGCCACGGTGGCGGAGGTGAGTTCCACTCCGGCGACATCGTCGGGCCTTTTATAGCCGCGGCGAGAGGCTGGCGGAGCGTGCTCTAGCGAGGATAAGGTTGCTCAGCGCGTGCACAATCGAGTGCGAGGCCAAGGGTCAGCGGTTTGGCACGCAGGGACCGGGCGCTGTGTTCGCCAGCGGCGAACACGCGGCGGTGACAAACTGCGGGCGGTAGGGGACGGTAGCATTGTCAACTGGGGGTCAGACGCGTGCGCAATGATGAACTGAGCATCGGCGTGGAGTTGGTTCGGGCGAAGGAGCTTCGGACACGCGGCAAACGCCAACTCCGGCGAGGGCGCGCGGCCGGGCCCCCCTGGGTTCGCCGAAGAAGATGAACATGCCTTTGACTTTCAACTGATTTTTGTATTTTTCAAATTACTTTCAAATCTTGAACTGGACAACAAAAACTTAAAACACCAAAGTTATTCAGCAAAAAGATATCTACAACTTTGTTCATATGAACATTTTCAAAATACAAATAGTTTTTGAACTATATTTGAAAACAGAAAAGGGGACACTTTTGGAATTTGAATAAATTCAAAATTACTTTTGATTTTGAACTAAAACTTGAAAATCTGCAAATATGAAAGTTGTTCCTTTTATCAAAACCTACAACTTTGCTATTAAATACTTCTTCTGAAACTCATTATTTTTCAAACTAATTTTGAAAACCAAAAAGGGGACAAAAGTTAGAGTTTGAATGAATTTGAAATAACTCAAAATTTTGTACTGCAACTTCAAAATTTGTAAATACCAAAGTTGTTTCTCTTGACCATATCTTCAACTTTGCTATTTGGACCAACCCCAAATTTTGAATAATTTTTGAATTACAAAAAGAGGGATAAAAACCAGGGTTTGAAATCAGGGTTTTGCAAAAGGGGATTTGAAATCTGATTTTGGTTTTTGAACTTTGGTCAACACAACAAAACTTCAAGACATCAAAGGAACAAGAAATTCACCAAGCATAGCCACAGAGGTGAAATTACTATTTTGCCCCTATAGGAAGGTTAGGGCTTTTAGGGTTTTTGAAAAGGGAATTGCTACACAAGTATAAAGCAAAACTTAATGCAAGGCAAACAAAATGATTAATGACTAATGATGATGACATGTCAGGTTAATTACAGTTTAAACACCAGGGGTGTTACAATCACTCTTCCAAGGAAGTGCGGCAGGGTACACTATGAAGTCTTTCGAGGTTCCCCTAACAAGATAGTGGCCACTAGGTTTCCAATCGGCAAGCAGATATAGGAACACCCCTTTCCGATGGCACATTCCTTCCCGGCTATACACATGAGACCAGGCGGCCGTCCTATACCCGAGTCATCGAGCCCCTTTTATGCCCTTTCAGGTAACCACCATCAAGCGAGGAGAGGTCCTCGAACCAACTAAAACCAGAGCCATGCAGCCCTCACGGTTGTACTGTGTGTCCCAGCTTTTGCCCGCAGAAGATCATTTAGAGGGGGGGCAAGAGCACGAAGACTCCCACGCCTGGGTTCACATTACCAAGAACAAGATAAGATCAGAAGTTGCGCATATCATTAGTCAGATTATCAGATCTTATTTGAGGATTTACAGCACTAGCAAATCTACCCATATGCACATATCCCACGGTAACAAGGTACAGGTTGAACATCTAGTTAATTCCTATGGTTATCATTTTGACACATGCACATGATTGGTAGATTAAAATGTGTAGGTAACAAGGATGATCCCATGTATACTTGCCTTGGTTTGCATATTCCTGGTTCTGGTCCTCCTGCTGGTCGTAGTAGATCTGTTCTTGGTCGCCCACGTATTGCTCACTGTCTGAACTCGAATACAACGCAACATACAAGCATCCACGCACACACATGCATTGCAAACAGATCTAGCATTAGAACAGTACACCAACAGATTTAAATAAATAAAAGTTGGAAAATAGATCTATACGTCGCTACGATCACATAGACGTTTGGATCACCGAAATCGGATTTAAAACGCGGAAGTTACGGCCTAATCATGATTATAAAAGGCCTAAACGAGACTGACTTAAACGTGAAATAAAACTTTTGCAAATCTAATCTATAGTGGCACTACTGCGTAGAGCACGAAATTACGAAACTAACGCAATTTGAATGGATCAAAACAGAGTTAAAATGAGCAAGTTATAGACAAAATGGTGCAGTGGCAGTTCTGTAATTAGATCAAACATTTTCGAATTAAAATAAATCGGAAATCCGGATTATACCGCGCTGGTCAGGGACTGCGCGTTGATTAGATGGAAAACGAGGGGCTCTTTTGCATAATTGCCCGCGAAGGGGTACTAGCCATTCTTGGCCGTCTGATCAAATCTGAACGGTCCAGATCTGATCTGGGTAAGGCTCGGTGGCGCCGCCGTCCAGCACAGTGACGGCGCGGCGGAGCGCCATTCGTGCGGTGGTGGCGCTCGCCGGAGTTGGCCGGCTCGGCGATTCCGGCCGCCATTCGCGAAGTGGAAATGACCGGGAGAAAGAGGAGAGGACGGGGATCTCACCACAACACAAACCGAGGTCGGAGGGCAAGCGAGGATGGCACACGGCGGAGCTTAGTGCTCGGTGGAAACTGCAAAAGACGGCGAGCCAATCATGAGCAATTGAAGTATGAGATTCGCAATTGAGGGGTTCTCCGAAGACGTTACGACACGGCAGAGCTTCGGAGACAGTCCAATTCGACGGCCAATCGCCAAATCGCAGAGGCTAGCTCGGCGGAACGGCGGTGGCTAGGGTTTCGTGGTGGCACGGCTTGGAAGCGCGAGAGCTGCTCGTAGATGGGAAACAAGAAGGCGGCTACGGTGTGGGGCTTCTTTTAGTGGCATCGAGCACACCCTGGATAAGCGTCCCGTCCGGGGAACACGGAGGTGCGGCAGCGGCAACACTCCCGGATTCGTCGGGTCCGGTTGACTTGCAGCGTCAGCTTGATGCGCGAGCCATGTCTGGACAAGAGAAGATAGGTAAGAAGGCTATCAAGAACAGGTAAAGGTATACTACCCCAAAGAACTTAGTTAGCTTTAGTGAATATGATATGATGCATGAATCGTTCCTACGGAACAAGGCAATGCAAGACAATAACATATATATAGGGCTTTTAATCACGTTGTACTGCTACTAGTGTTGCCAACAGGAGACACGATGAGAAAAGCAGTTTGGACTCAAAAAGTCAAGTTTAATCTGTTTGGACTCAAATCTTTTGAAGTTTTCGCAAAACTACTGCAACGTTAAGGTGAGATGCTCCGATACCACTTTGTGATGGAACGACCCTAATCCCATGGCCCACTAGTCCCTGTCAACCTCTGACAGCCGAACCATGTTCCATGTGATTAGATCTTTTCATCACCGGGCTACATCAGCGCCCAATGTCCGCAGGGATCATCTCACAATTCGGTTACAACATTGCATACTTTTACAAATAACATCGGAATAAAGAGCGGAAGACTTAAATAACAATAGTTTTACAAACCAAGGTTCGAGACAGGAATTAAGGTACGGTTATTACAGACCATGTTCTGACAATTCAAAATAGACAACGTAGCAGAGTTCAACAACATAAAGATACTTCACCCAGCCCGAGGGTGCACAACTATTCTTCGGCCTCATCGGCCTCCTCCTAACGAAGGTCACACAGCAGGGGTCTAGGACACATCGGGTGCTCAGGCATACCTGCAGCATGGGTAACAAACCCTGAGTACTGGGGTACTCAACAAGACTTAACCGACTAAAGAAAAAGGGAGGAGACTCAGGAATGAGAGGCTTAGGGTAGTCAAGGTAAGGCTTTAGCAAGAACAAGTATTTTGCAGAAAAGCATTTTTGTAAACCATGTTTTATTTTTGGAAAGATTCAGTATTCCTCAATTCTTCATCATTCATGATTCATTTTACTTTTCAAAACATTCCTAGTTGAGAACCACTCTCCGTTGACAGTCAGTGGACCAAGTCTCCATAACCGAGGAGCAACGTTATATCCGGATAAATAATACTCAGCTGAGGATCCCTATCCACACTGCATATGTAGCACCCAAGCTTGCATATGCCAACTCGTCTACCACGATTCCTCCAAGATTAGACCGGTCCTACGCCACCCGGAAGTACAGTACACCACTCCAATCCGGGCCTCTAACCCACGTGGGTACATGCTACTTCCGCCATCTCTCCACTCCCAGTGCGCGGTTGTCGGCCTCAATCAAGGATTTCTCGGAGCCAGAGCTTTCCGTAGTATGTGAATAGTTTACAAGTCTTGACCAGCAGGCCCCCATACGGATGGTCCCTAATTTTCCAGCCAGAACTACACCTTGGTTATATCTCACCCAAGCGTAATAGTCCTGTCAGTTTTTCAACCCTGTCCCGGTCGGTGTCAACTGTTGAGTCTCGGACTACAACATGACGGCACCGTATGCGCGGACAACCCTCTTCTCGCCATTGACTAGGCACGGCCAGTTACCTAGCCAACAGTCGGGAGTAAAGCCAAACTCCCATCAAGTTCTTTAAAGTGACCACACTTTGAAATTGGCATTTTTATTGCAAAGTCTAAGTTGATAAGCATTGCTAAGCATTTTCAAATACTTTTGAAAAGCAGGTATCGGGTGTATCAGTGGTCAAGGTGGATAATGCACCAATTAGGATAGCACTCAACTCCTATAAACCTAATGCAGTAATTACTCAAAAGCATTAAGGAAAACATTTTATAAATCCAAGGAAAGGGTTGGATGCACCGGGGCTTGCCTTGAAGAGCCAAGACGGCAGACTCGGGAAAAGGGGTGCAGAGATCGGAGTCCGGGATCGCCTCGGGAGTTGGTTCGTTGGCGGCGGTCTCGACCTTGGACTCCTCCTTCGGTGACTATACGAATGCAATGATACATGCACATGAGTATGCTAGCATGAACAAGTGCAAAGGACACAACTAGGGTATAACTTGTAGAGAGTAAGTGGTGTTTAGCAAAGGACATGAAATGACTTATCATTTTATGCAACATTAGTCAACCTTTCTAGACAACCTTTACTAAACCTAAGCATGGACATAGCAAGACACCACAAACATCATAGACCAAAGGGGTAGGGGTCTATGAACATCAATCAATCCAAAAGGTCACATCACAAGGCATTCAACACTAAACCCTAATGACTTTTCTATTTTTCTTAATTATTTAAAAAGGTCATTTTATGAAGGTGCTCCAAAAATTACCAAATTAATCTCATAAGTTCATTATGGTACAAGTATATGGCAAAACAAATTTCATAATTTTTGGAGGTCATTAAGGTGCTCAATTAAATCTAGAGATTAATTAACAAAAGTCACTATTCAAGAATTAAAATAAATGCCCAAAAATCAACTTGTTCCAAAAGACTTCAAAATTTCACCAGAGACTTGTCATGGCATAAGAAGCTCACAAAACTTATTTCATAATTTTTGGAGTTATAAATTATTTTCTAAAAATCCAAAACTCTCCATTTATTAATTAAATGGGAGATTTTTCATTTTCAAAAATTTTACAGAAAGGTCAAGTTTTATATTTTTATAAAATACTTCAATGGTACAAAGAGTCTATCCTCAAAATTTCAGAATTTTTGAAGCATCACAGAAAATCACACAAAAATATGAAATTTGAACACTATTCACATAAATCTGAAAAAAGAAAAGACACTGTTTGTCTCCCCCGCGCCTCCGGCGACCGGACGGCGGCGGCGCTGCTACGCCGACCACTGCGGGCACTCCGCGGCGAAACCGAGGGCACGGAAGGCAACAGGGAGCTCACCGGCGTTGATTAGGCTGCTCGGCGAGGGAAGGGGATGGACGGAGGGAGGTGGTCGACGGTGACCGGCGGAAAGCTCACGGCGGCGATCGTCGACTCGGCGATCCTGCGCGACACAAGCGACCGCAAGGGGTCAGGCAGAGACGCAAAGGAGTAAGGAAGGTGATGCTGGGGTCAGTGGAGGATGATCAAGACCGGAGAGGAAGGATTTCCCGAATCCGAGCTCACCGGGTTTTCGCCGGAGATGACAACGGCGAGCTACGCCGGGTGAATGGAGGCGGTAGCGACCAAATTGAGGGGCGGTGAAGCTGCGTGAGATCACGGCGGAGCTTTAGGGCTAGCTGGTGGAGAGGCGGAGGCACTGGAGAGAGCTGGAGGCGACGGCGGAGATGAGTGAAGAGCTCGGGCTCCGGCGGCCTTTTATAGGCGCGGTTAGCGGCCGGTAGAGAGCTCGCCGAAGTGCGGATAAGCTCGGCGGAGGCGTGCGCACTCGATTGCGGCCTGACAGGAAGGACGGCGTGCGCTCAGGGGCCGGGTGTGCACTCGCCGGCGACGGCCACGCGGCGGCGCTGTCGGGGAGCGGTGGGGGACGGTCGCGAGGGTCAGCGTCTGCGCGTGCGGGCGCGGCGTGTTGTCGCGGCTGCAGGCGACAGGTCGGGGACAGGCGTGCGGCAGCCAGTCGCGCGGCGCACGCGGCGACGGCGAGGCGCCATGGCCGGACCCCCCTGGCCCTAGGAAGAAGAGGAACAGTGCTAGGCATAGGGTTTGACTTTTGGCTGGTTTCTGTATTTCGCAAAATTATTCCAAAAATTGAACTGCACAGGAAAAACTCCAAATACCAAAGTTGTTCAGAAAAATGAGATCTACAACTTTGTCAATATGAACATTTTCAAATTCCAAATAGTTTTTGAACTATATTTGAAACAGCAAAGGAAACACTTTTTGGAATTTGAATCAATTCAAAATTACTTTTGATTTTACATAGAAACTTGAAAATCTGTAAATATTAAAGTTGTTCCTCTTATCAAAACCTACAACTTTACTATTATACACTTATTCTGAAACTCATTAGTTTTCAAACTAATTTTGAAAACTAAAAAGGGGACAAAAGTTGGAGTTTGAATGAATTTGAAATAACTCAAAACTTTGTACTGCAACTTGAAAATTTGTAAATACCAAAGTTGTTTCTCTTGACCAGATCTACAACTTTTCTTTTTGGACCAACCCCAAATTTTGAATAATTTTTAAATTACAAAAAGAGGGTTAAAATCCAGGGTTTGGAAATCAGGGTTTTGCAAAGGAATTTGAAAACTGATTTTGGTTTTTGAACTTTGGCCAACACAACAAAACTTCAAGACACCAAAGGAACAAGAAATACACCAAGCATAGCCACAGAGGTGAAATTACTATTTTGCCCCTATAGGAAGTTTAGGGCTTTTAGGGTTTTTGCAATAGAGGTACTTCACATAAATGATACACTTAGCAAATGCATACACATGAAATCATGTTCAAGATGCTTAATGATGATAATGATGATATGTCAAGTTAATTACAGATTAAACACCAGGGGTGTTACACCATCTCTCCACTCCCAATGCGCGGTTGTCGGCCTCAATCAAGGATTCCTCGGAGCCAGAGCTTTCCGTAGTATGTGAATAGTTACAAGTCTTGACCAGCAGGCCCCCATACGGATGGTCCCTAATTTTCCAGCCAGAGCTACACCTTGGTATATCTCACCCAAGCGTAATAGTCCCGTCAGTTTTTCAACCCTGTCCCGGTCGGTGTCAACTGTTGAGTCCCGGACTACAACATGACGGCACCGTACGCTCGGACAACCTCTTCTCGCCATTGACCAAGTATGGATCAGATACTTAGCCAACAGTCGGGAAGTAAAACCAAATTCCCAACAAGTTCCTTAAAGTGATCACACTTTTGAAATTGGCATTTTTATTGCAAAGTCTAAGTCGATAAGCATTGCTAAGCATTTTTCAAATACTTTTGAAAAGCAGGTATCGGTGTATCAGTGGTCAAGGTGGGTAATGCACCAATTAGGATAGCACTCAACTCCTATAGACCTAATGCAGTAATTTACTCAAAAGTATTTAAGGAAAACATTTTATAAATCCAAGGAAAAGGTTGGATGCACCGGGGCTTGCCTTGAAGAGCAAAGACGGCAGACTCAGGAATGGAGGTGCAGAGATCAGAGTCCGGGATCGCCTCGGGAGTTGGTTCGTTGGCGGCGGTCTCGACCTTGACTCCTCCTTCGGTGACTATACGAATGCAATGATGCATGCCCATGAGTATGCTAGTATGAACAAGGTGCATAGGACACGACTAGGGTATAACTTTAGAGAGTAGATGGTGTTTAGAAACGAACATGAAATGACTTATCATTTTAAGCAACAAAGGTCAACCTTACTAGACAACTTTTACTAAACCTAAGCATAGGACATAGCAAAGACACCACAAACATCATAGACCAGAGGGGTATGGGTCTATGAGCATCAATCACCAAAAGTCACATCACAAGGCATTCAACACTAACCACTAATCGCTTTTTCTATTTTTCTTAATTATTTAAAAAGGTCATTTTATGAAGTACTCAAAAATTACCAAATTAATCTCATAAGTTCATTATGGTACAAGTATATGGCAAAACAAATTTCATAATTTTTGGAGATCATTAAGGTGCTCAATTAAATCTAGACATTAATTAACAAAAGGCACTATTTGGAATTAAAATAAATGCCCAAAAATCAACTTGTTCCAAAAGACTTCAAAATTTCACCAGACTTGTCATGGCCTAACTAGCTCACAAAAAGTGATCTCATAATTTTGGAGTTATAAATCTTTTTCTAAAAATCCAAAACCATCATTTATTAATTAAATGGGAGATTTTTCATTTTCAAATTTTTACAGAAAGGTCAAGTTTTATATTTTATAAAATACTTCTCAAGGTGTAAAGAGTCTATCCTCAAAATTTCAGAATTTTTGAATCACACAAAAAATACCACAAAAAAAGAGAAATCGGAGCACTATTCATATGTTTGAAGAAATTGAAAAAAATGGCACTGTTCTTCTCCTCCCCCGCCTCGCCGGCGGCCAGACGGCGGCGGCGCTGCTTGCGCCGGCCACTGCGGGCACTCCGCGGCGAAACCGAGGGCATGGAGAGGTTCAGGAGCTCACCGGCGGTCGATTAGAGGACTTAGCGCGGTGAGGGGATGAACGGAGGGAGGTGTCGACGGTGAGAACGCGGCGGGAAGGCTCACGCGGCGATACGTCGACTCGCGATCCTGCGCGACACAACGACCGCAAGGGGTCATCAGTGAGGCGCAAGGAGTAAGGAAAAGGTGAGCGGGGGTGCAGTGTGGAGTGATCAGCGGGAGAGGGAGTATTCACGATCCCGATCCTCGGGTTCTCGCTGGAGATTGGAACGGGCGAGTTACGCGGGCGGGATAGGAGCGGCGGAGGTAAATTGAGAGGTGAGGAAGCTAACACGAGCTCAGGCGAAGCTTTTGGATAGCTGGGAGGGAAGCGGAGGCTCTGCGCTTGCTCTGGCCAGGTGGGCGGAGGTGAGTTCCACCCGGCGACATCTCGTCGGGCCTTTTTATAGCCGCTGGCGCGAGAGGCTGGCGGTTAGCGTGCCTCTAGCGAGGTAAGTGTGCTTCAGGTGCTCAGACGCGTTGCTACAATTCGAGTGCGCAGGCCAACGGGTTTCAGGCGTTTGCACGCAGGGACCGTTGTTGCGCTTGGTTCGCGCAGCGCGAACACGCGGCGGTGACAAAACTGGCGCGGTAGGGGCGGTAGCATTGTCAACTGGGGGCAGACGCGTGCGCAAGATGAACTAGCCTGCGTGGAGTTGGTTCGGGCGAAGGAGCTCGGACACGCGGCAAACGCCAAATCCGGAGGGCGCGCGGCCGGGCCCCCCTGGTTTCGCCGAAGAAAATGGAACATGCCTTTGGACTTTCAACTGATTTTTGTATTTTTCAATTACTTTCAAATCTTGAACTGGACAACAAAAACTTAAACACCAAAGTTATTCAGCAAAAGATATCTTACAATGACCCACATGACTGCCATGGACTGTGGTGGAGTCTTTCGGTTGAGACGCAGCAGCCAGGAATTGATCACGATTCATGCACTTCATTCAATCCGGAAGGGATCGCTGATAGGCACGGATAGCACGCAAAAGCCATGTAGCGGAAATCCTCCCAGGTCCAACTGATGACCCCCTTCTGGCGGGCAGCTACAGAATTAGCATACAACACTGCTGGGCCATGAAGCGCTGCGTAAGGCAGGAAACGGGTGCTGTTCTCTGTGATATGGTTGCGTTTTGAATCAGACCATAAACTTCTGGCTCCATGGTCGAGCCAATCATCAACTTACCAGGGGTTTCCTATCGGCTTGGTAAAGACCGGTGGTCGGGGTCCGTGAAGTCGCGGTAGTCTGCACGGTGTGACGTCGTGACGACCAGGTGACCATGTTCTGCTCGCCCCGGATTTGAGCCATCAGGTTAGCAATGGTGCCAAAGTGCAAAAAATGGCATCTCTTGACGTGGCTTTGGTGCGCTGGTGGAGATTGGGGTAGGTTGGCATTCCAGAACCTCCACGCAACGAAGAGTGTTTCCAGGATCCTGTAAGCAACTTAGAACTAGCATCATAGATAGAGCTTGGAAACAAACGACTACAAGCTTCATTATGTCAAAGCGAAGGTAGCTGATGGAGAACAATACTGGACGGTGACAACGGATGATAAGGGGAGAAGGTACGAAAAAGAAAAGAAAGACAACTCAAATAACAAACATAAGCTCCCAAACTAGAATAAGGTTTATGTAAGCAGGTGGTACAGACACACGGGATCTCCATCTCCTACGACGAGCTTAATGCTTCATCATGTGACATGTGCGTCGCACTCGCGTCTTCCTCGAGGATGACTCAGGCTCTTCCTCCTCGTCTCGTCTTCAGCGGGGACATCCTGGTAGGTGCCAATCATCGTTCCACTTCTGGGACTTGATCCACTTCGGGTTCTTTCTACTATCCGGCCTCCGGGTCTTCCATGACTGGAGGTACCAGGGGGTGGGTTGAGCATCCAATGATGCACTCTCGTGAAGCATATCATTGAAATGTTCAACATGAGCGGTTTGTAATGCTGAAGTCATGGACTCGCTCTGGGTGTTTGTACTTCGCTCGGGGTCCCAAGCTCATTGCGCTGCTCGATAGCGCGAACCACGTTCCGGTGGGCATTGGCTCCAGGGAGGCTCGTGCCTCAGAGAAATACAGGCGCGGCGAAAGGTAGATAGAAGTCAGCTCCAGTTCTAAATTTAAGCCTTCAGATTCTGATTTCTTCTTTGAAAGGATTGATTGAGGGTGAGTCGGGGAGGAAAACGACGACCATTGAAGGACTCACCAGTCTCTCTCAAGCGAGTGGTTGCAGCTGGTGATGTGCACCCCTGCGGTCCGTGGACTGATTGGGGTGCTAATCCTAAGAAATCATCGCACCAATCCAAGTCAATTGATAGAAATCCGAGGATCACGGAAAGGGGAAAGAAGGAAGAACGAACACGAAATCAACCCGATCTATGGATTCGTGAGGTTAGGAGAGAAATCCTTTGGTGGAAAGAAGGGGCTCACGACCAAGAACAAATTGATTCAAGTGGAATCGAAAATCATCTCGTGGAGAAGGAGAAACGAAGCAAATCTCCAAGAGATGAAAAACCAAAACGTGAAGAACACAAAAACAATTTGATTTCAGCCAAATTCCTCCACACAGGAGACAACGAGAATACGGTCTCGTTTCCTCAAAGATCCAAATACACAGAGGTATGATTCCCGTCTCTGCAGATCGCTTGCAGCAAGGTATGATTAGAACCTAAGCGAGGGCTAGAGAGAGAGAAAGCTCAGGAACAAATGACTGCAAGGATGGAGGGAGAGGAGGGGTGCCTCTCTTATTTATAGCCTAAAACAATAATCCCCTTACTACCCCTAGATACTTGAGCGAAACGGCCAACCCTAGGGGTATCCCGATCCAACTCTGCTGATAGTTGATCTGACGGCCACGCGCCTTCCTCATCCGTAGCTTCGCCTCGACGCAAGCCTCAGGATGCCGCCACGTGCGGATACATGGGTGTATGCCGAGTCTCTGTGTGATGAGTGATTGTCAATGGAGATGATGCGCATGTTCTTTGGCTTGTGTTGTGCAGGTGTCGAGCACGGAGACAGTGATCGATGGCGGGTGAAGGTCAAGTTGCGACGTGCCGTGCCGACGGACCGGGCGCGATGAGGATGGGCGTGCCGTGCGGCGGACGTGCCATGCCGATGTTATCGGACGGTGAAGGGCGGACGTGGACTTGGACTGATGGACTGGAGGCCGGAGGATCAGCTGTGGTGGCTGGCAGCCTGCGACAGCGACAGGCGGAGAAGTGCGATCATGTCGGTGGAAGGGGTGCACAGGCGGTGCATCCCCTCTACGACGCCGGTTTGTTGGTAGAGCCCGGGAAAAACCAACGGTGGACGGTTTCCAGGTTTGGGCCTCAAAACCTGGGTGCTGGGTTTCCAGGTTGAGCCACAAACCTGGGCGCGACGGTTTTCCAGGTTGAGCCTCAAAACCTGGGCGTGGGCCGGTTTCCGAGTTTGGGCCTCAAAAACTCGGCGCGGACGGTTTCCGAGTTTGGCCACAAAACTCGGGCTTGGAGGCTGGTTTCCCGGTTTGGGCCTCAAAACCGGGGGCTGATGGAAAAGGCTGGTTTCCCGGTTTGGGGCCGCAAAACCGGGGGTGCAGAGTGGTGGCGGCACGTGGCGGCGATCTAAAGGTTGCGTGGAGGCGACGCGGAAGACCGTGCGGGCGTGGCCGTCGGATCTACCTACCACCAGCGGGTGGACTAGAATAGCCTTAGGGTTAGGCTGGTCCGCTCTGTAAATTAGAGTAGAGAGGGGTAGAGTAGGAAATAGACTTAGGCTAGGTTAGTATAAGTAGTCTAGGGGAGACACCCTCCTCCCTATCTCAATCTCAGTTAGAGCTTTCATTTCCTAGGGTTTCCACTCTCCCACACCCCTGCTTTAGCTAGTTGAGATCCGCAGAGAGACTCCACTCTGTGTACTGTTGATTCGAGGAAGTGAGGCCGTATCCTCACCTTGGATCCCATCTCTTGGTGTCAATTCGCGTTTTGATTTCATGTTCATCATGTTCTTCGCGGATTGCTTTGTGCCTTGAGTTTTCCCGTCGCTTGATCTTTGTGCTCGGTCCATCTTTCACGATTCCGTTTGAACTGAGTTGCTCTAGATCGTGAGGCACTTCTTTCCACCGAAAGAAATCATCTCTAACCTCACGGTCTAGGAGATCGATCAAGTTTTAGTTTCGGGTCTCTTTTTCTTCTTTCCCCCGAATTCCTTCGATTCACCGATTTGGAGTTAGGTTCGAGCCATGATCTCTTAGAGATAGCTCACTAACCTCCTTGTGACTCCTCAGATCGAATCCCAAGCCTAGAGCACTTGATTCGGAGGAGATCGGGTTGAATCGCCGGAGTTTCAGTGCAGTCGCGGGGTGACCGGACGCTCTGTCGGGCTGACCGGACGCACGCTTTCAGAGTCCGGTCGTTGAGCACGGCGCCAAGCTTTTCTGCGTACTGACCGGACGCTCTCGACCGGATGCTCTGTTTGCATTTCGACCGGACGCTACGCTTGCACTGTTCCCGTGTCATTGTCTCATCTGACCGGACGCTCAGTGAACGACCGGACGCTTGAGCTCCGTGCGTCCGGTCGCGAACAGAGAGCTCCCAGAGCTGTTTTCTGACGACCGGACGCGTCCGGTCCCTGCTGACCGGACGCAGGCCAGAGTCCGGTCGCTGCAGTTTCGCGCGTCTTCGTTCGCGGTTCGTTCGTTCTTGATCGGATTTGAGTTCCGTCTTTTGGGTTGGCTTTCTAGGGTTGTCTAGTGTCCCGCTGTGCTTCTAGGAAGCATCCACCCTACATCTAGGGTCGTGGACATTAGCAAGCTCTAGGTTTCGATTTTGGGGTTGATCTTGGGACAGTGGCATCTAGTTTCCGAAAGGAAATTTTTGAAGCTCCCATTCACCCCCCCTCTGGTCGCTTTCGGGTAGCTTCTCGGTCCTTCAATTGGTATCGGAGCGGGTTAAGGATCTTCCACCTTAGCCGGTTCCAGATCCACCGAAGGCGACATGGATCGCGGCGTGGGCAAACCGCCGTTTTTCGATGGGACGAACTATGCGTATTGGAAGATACGTATGTCGGCCTATTTGCAGAGCTTGGGCGCTTCGATCTGGGATATTTGCAACTCCCTTGATTACGTGGTCTTGGCTGCTCGTGTGACTCAACAGCAGGTCGATGAGCACGATGCCAATAGCCGAGCCCGTAATGCTCTTTTCTCTTGTTTGAGCATGGGTGAGTTTGATCGCGTTTCTCACCTCTCTACGGCTCGGGAGATCTGGGACACCCTCATGCGCTTTCATGAGGGCACCTCTCAAGTCAAAACCCGACTCTACGAGTCGTTCAAGAGAGAGTATGAGAACTTTCGACATCAGCCTGGCGAGAGCATAGAAAGTTTATTCGCTCGCTTTCAGGTGATTGTCAACAGGATGAGGGCTAACAGAGAGCAGTTGCCATTTGACGATCATGAGCGTGCTTTGAAGCTTTTGCACACTCTTGACCGTTCGGTGTGGGACTCCAAGGTTCAGGCAATCATCGAATCGCCGAACTATGAGACCCTCACCTGCGACGAGCTCTTCAGTAAGCTCAAGTCCAGTGAGATTGATGCTATGGCGAGGGCTTCTTTTGAAAATCCTTCTCGCCCGTCCATGGCTTTGGTTTCCGGCTCTTCCTCTAACCCCTCAGCTGGCTTTGCGCTTTCTTCTCTCTTTTCTGTGACAGAGGACCAGCTGGAGTCTTTGGGAGACGACGAGTTGGCTTTGCTTGCCAACCGGTTCTCGCGGTTCCACAACAACCGCATGAACCGTCGTCGCGGAGGAGGACGCACCGGATGCTACGAGTGCGGCGACCCCGACCACTTCATCGCCGACTGCCCCAAGAAGAAGAACAAGCATCTTGGGAAGGGCGATCACGGCCACAGGCGCGACTCCAAGTACAAGGAGAAGCACGTTCCCCCAAGGCACAAGAAGCGGGGCGGCTTCAACAAAGAGTACATCAAGAAGAAGTACTTGGAGAAGCAGCAGGCTGAGCAGCGAGCGTTCTTCGCCACGCTCAGCGATGTCGACGGCTCGGATGACGACTCCGCTCGATCGAGTGATGACGAGTCCGAGAAGAAGAAGCTGGAGGACACGTTCAACGGCTTGTGCTTCTTCGCCGGCGACGAAGGCCTGTGTACCATGGCGCTCGGAGATGAGGTCGACGGCGAGCCGGAGCGTACCCCTCGGAACGACGACGACGACGACACCTCCCAGGTATCTCTCACCTACGACGAGCTTTCCTCCGAGGTTGAGAAGTTGACTGCTGCCCTCCTTAGTCAAGACAAGTTGCTTAGGCGTGCCGCTAGAGAGCGCAAGGAGTTTAGGCAGAAGTGGGAGGACACGGTGAAGGAGCTTGAGTTCGCTCGGTCCACCGTGGTTGTGTCGGAGGAGTTGGAGTGCGAGAGTTGCGCCGCGCACATGACGGATCTTCTCACTCTGAGGAGTAAGTATGCTGCGTTGGTAGATGAGGTGGATGAGCTCCGAGCTAGACCGCAGCTGTTGGGTGCGTGCAAGACTTGTCCTGTCTTGCAATCCGAGTTGGCAGAGAAGAATGCCAAGCTTGAGTCTTTTGAGAAGGCCGGCTCGGATAGCACTTGTGTCAAGAGGTGTGCTTTGTGTGAGGGCCTGGAGCAGGAGATGGCCAATGTGAGGCATGACAAGGTGCGTACCGAGGAGGAAAACACATACCTTCGGACCGTCTTGTCATGGGTGTCTTGTGGTGAGCCTCAGCTCGGGATGATGATCTCCCAATTCAAGCGAGCTGCTGGGGCTCCTGGTGTAGGTCTTGGCCAGAGTGTTGATCTTTCAGCTTTTGGTAAGATTGGAGAGTCTAGTGGTCTGAACCCCTGTGAGAAGCCCAACTCCACCACTACTCCCAAACTAACCAAGCTTCCACCCAAAGAGCCTGCCAAGCCTGTCACCAAGGATGGAGTTGTAGTTGAACCTCCCAAGGCTCCACCCAAGAATCCACAATGGCAACCCAAGCCCAATCACCTAAAGAACAAGCTTGACACAATGCCACCCATCCGAGAGGAGTTGCCACAGAAGGGCAAGGGCAAGGTGAACCATACCCACATCCCTGCAAACCAACAACCCCCTTTGCGCGCGGTGAGGTTTCAGTGTGACTTTTGTGGGCGGGATGGTCACCTGAGTGAGTTCTGCTTTAGGCGCAGGAGAGAGGCGCGCCGAGCTAGGGAGATGCAGAACCCGGACATGTTTCACCCAGCTCGTGGTGGACATGCTCCGAAGCCTCAGGGGAGAGCTGCTAGGTCTGGAGGGAAGCATACCCAGCCTAGGCAGCAGGAGAGAGCCCCTAGGAGGGAGACTAGGCCTAGAGGTAGAGCACCTCAGTTTGTGAGGCCTAGGCAGGAGAGAGCTCCGAGGAGAGACGCTAGAGTTGAGCAGCAGGCTCCTAGGCGTAGACCTCGTAGAGAGCGTGCCCGACGAGGTCCTGTTTTTGCAGGTAACGGACCCCGTGGCGGAGGCTTTGTTGAGCGCCTTGTCCCACCGCAGGTAGAGTTTCGCGGTAAGCGCTTCTTCCCCAGCGGACCACGTTTTCCTGTGCGTGGTGATCGCTATCCCCCTAGACAGGATGGTTTTTACACTGACCGTTCTTTTGAGCAGCCGGCCCAACACTGGTTTCCTTCTTATCTTACTAACCCCAGTGTTGGACCGTATGTTCACCCTATGTCTTTTTATTGATGTAGGAGGAGCGGTTGGAGGACATTTGGCTTGTGGATTCCGGTTGCTCGAGGCACATGACCGGAAATGCCAAATGGTTCTCCAGCCATAGTCCGGTCGCCGGAAAAGAGTACATAACCTTCGGCGACAAAGGTAAGGGCAAGGTATTGTCCGTTGGTGCAGTGCGGGTTAATGAGCACTTTGTGTTGCGCGAGGTTGCTCTTGTTTCTAACCTGCATTTCAACTTGCTTTCTGTTTCGCAACTTTTTCGTGAAGGCTATGAGATTCGTTTCAAACCGAACCTTAGCCGGATCTTAGATCCTCAGGGTGATCTTGTATGTCTGATTTCACCCTTTGGGAATGTCTTTCGCGCGAATTTCTCAAAGTCGTTTGGATCTTCTCGCTGTCTTTTGGCTAGTCCTTCTTCTTCTGATCTTTGGAAGTGGCATAGGAGGCTCGGTCACCTGAGTTTTGACTTGCTTGCAAGACTTAGCTCACTTGGCTTAATCCGAGGATTGCCCAAGCTTTCGTTGGAGAAGGATCTAGTTTGCCATGCTTGCCGGCATGGAAAGATGGTTGCTGCTCCCCACCATCCTTTGACCAAGGTTATGACCTCGCACCCCGGAGAGCTTTTGCATATGGACCTTGTTGGTCCGGCTCGGGTGAGCTCGGTTGGTGGGAAGTGGTATGTGCTTGTTATTGTTGACGACTTTTCGAGGTATTCGTGGGTCTTCTTTTTAGTTGAGAAGTCCGAGACATTCTCCTTCGCTCGCGATCTGATTTTGCGTCTTCAGAACGAGTTCCCTTTGAACTCGATGCGAGCGATTAGAAGTGATAATGGTTCCGAGTTTAAAAATTCGGATTTTGAGAAGTTTTGTAAATGCCTTGGTTTGGAGCATCAGTTTTCTTCTCCCTATACACCACCCCAAAATGGTGTTGTAGAGAGGAAGAATCGGACCCTTGTTGAGATGGCCAGGACGATGCTTGATGAGCATAGGACTCCTAGGCGCTATTGGGCCGAAGCTATGAACACTGCATGCTATATTTCGAATCGCATTTTTCTGAGAGTGTTTTTGAAGAAGACCTCTTATGAGTTGCGTTTTGGTCGCCAGCCCAAGGTGAGTTATTTTAGAGTCTTTGGTTGCCACTGTTTTATATTGAAAAAAGGCAACCTAGACAAGTTTGAGTCTCGTTCTTCTGACGGTGTGTTTTTGGGTTATGGCACTCACACTCGAGCTTATCGTGTACTTAACCTTGACACTAACCGAGTCATGGAGACATCAGATGTCACCTTCGACGAGACTCTTGTTTCTCCTTCTTCTCGTTTTGAGCGTGCAGGTGATCACGAGGTTGGAGAGCCTCTTTTCGATGACGAGGAAGAGGGTGCTGAAGGTATAGATGATCCAGCACCCCCTCCGCCTGCCGCGCCGCCGGGAGCGGCTTCGACGACGACCCGTGGCCCCGAGACGTCTTCTTCCTGGGGGCCGTGGAATCCACCTCGCGCGGTACCTTTTGTACCCGGGGTGGAACCAGCTACTGTTGAGGGGGAGGTTACTTCTTCCCGGGAGGCGCCACGACACATCCAGCGCCAGCACCCCCCTGAACAGATGATCGGAGACATCGACGAGCGAGTTACTCGCTCCAGGTCACAGCACATCTCGCACTTTGCTCATTCTGCTTTTGTTGCGTCTTTTGAGCCCCGAGATGTTGGACACGCATTGACGGATCCGGATTGGGTCAATGCCATGCATGAGGAGCTAGAGAACTTTGAGCGAAATCGGGTTTGGGTTCTAGTGCCACCACCTCCTGACTGTAAACCTATTGGGACAAAATGGGTTTTTAAAAACAAGCAAGGAGAGGAGGGCCACATTGTGAGAAACAAGGCCCGGCTTGTAGCGAAGGGTTATAGTCAGAAGGAGGGAATAGATTATGAGGAGACCTTCGCTCCTGTAGCTCGTTTGGAGGCTATTAGGATACTCTTGGCTTATGCTGCATCCATGGGTTTCAAACTTTTTCAAATGGATGTCAAGAGTGCCTTCTTAAACGGCTATATTGAGGAGGAGGTCTATGTCCAGCAACCCCCCGGTTTTGAAAATCCCAAGTTTCCAAACCATGTCTTTAAACTCCACAAAGCTTTGTATGGTTTGAAACAAGCCCCTAGAGCCTGGTATGAGAGATTAAAAACCTTTTTGCTAGCTAAGGGTTTTAAAATGGGATGTGTAGATAAAACGCTCTTTCTCCTCAAGCAAGGCAAAGATACTCTCTTGGTCCAAATTTACGTGGATGATATCATTTTCGGTGGTTCTTCTCACGCTTTGGTTGCCAAGTTTGCAGATACTATGAGCAGGGAGTTCGAGATGAGCATGATGGGCGAGCTGACTTTCTTTCTCGGGTTGCAAATTAAGCAATCCCGAGAGGGGACGTTTGTGCACCAGGGCAAGTACACAAGGGACTTGCTGAAGCGGTTCGACATGGGTGAGGCTAAGCCTCTTCCGACGCCCATGTCGACGACGACTGCCCTGGATGCCGACACGGATGGAGAAGCAGTGGACCAGAAGGAGTACCGCAGCATGATTGGATCGCTGCTCTACCTGACGGCGACACGGCCGGACATTCAGTTCGCCGTGTGCTTGTGCGCGCGCTTTCAGGCTTCGCCACGCATTTCTCACCGTCAGGCGGTGAAGCGCATCTTCAGGTACCTTCGTTTCACGCCCGAGCTCGGGATTTGGTATTCTGCTTCCTCCACCCTCTCGCTTTGTGGTTTTTCTGATGCTGATTTTGCTGGTTGTCGCATTGAGCGCAAGTCCACTTCTGGGACTTGCCAGTTTATTGGATCTTCTCTGGTGTCGTGGTCTTCTCGCAAGCAGTCTAGTGTCGCTCAGTCTACCACGGAGGCTGAATATGTTGCTGCGGCTAGCTGCTGTTCCCAGTTACTCTGGATGATGGCCACTTTGCGTGATTTTGGTTTGAGCTTTACTCGAGTTCCTTTGCTTTGTGACAGCACGAGTGCCATTAGCGTTGCTAAGAACCCTGTGCTTCACTCGAAAACCAAACACATTGATGTGCGCTTTCATTTCTTGCGAGACCACCAGGAGAAGGGTGATATCGACCTTCGCCATGTCGATACTCATCACCAATTGGCTGATATTTTCACCAAGCCTTTAGACGAATCAACCTTTAATAGGTTGAGGGGTGAGCTTGGTGTGTGTTTCCCCTTTTAGATGGGGGAAGCATTTTGAGATGTACAGACTGACTCTTTTATTGTGAGGCTCTTTTCTTTTGAGTTTCTTGAGTCTCTCCTTTTGGTATCTTCTTTCCTTCAGTTTTGTGTCGGGCATACGCATTTACATTCTGAGCTTCATGTCTATATTCACTAGAATGTAATTATGCTCTTGTTAGTATTGCTCCGATACTTATGATGATGCTTGTAGCTGATGCTCTTTCTGATCACTGTTACATGTTATGAGCGAGCTATTTTTTGGAATGGTGAATTATGCCTAATGTATATAAATCTGAAAATGTTCACCATTGAGATATGCAACTAGCATGTGTAGGGTGTGTTGAGTCCATTCCTGCTTTTCATATATGCTAGGTTGCTATGTCTCTAGTTCTGAGTCATTCACTTGCTTGGTTGTTCATAACTTGCTTAAAATCTGAACCAAGTATTGTTGAATTGAAAAGATCGAGATGGGATTGCTTGTCAACACCTCATGGTATTGAGACTGTTTCTCATTGCACTTTGAGTTAAACTTGAGCCATGTAGTGTATGACCGAAACCGTTGCTTTAAGCTTCTGATTGCTTCGGCATAGGCTTCGCACGGTTGAAAAGTTAGGCGATGACAAGCTTTCAACCTCTCGCAATCACATGCTAAAAATGAACTTGTGAATTCTTTTACCGCTGCAACTCCGATATGAATTTGAAATCACAAGTATATGCTTCATTCCTATGCATGATGATTGAACTTTGCTAGGGGTAGTTCACCTTGTATATATGCTTAGCACTTGTTTGGATTCCTTCTATACATGTCTAGTGCTATGTTGATGGTGACTATCCTTTTGGCTTAAAACTGCTCACATGCTCATATGCTTCATATTTCGTATAAGTGATCAGTTTGAGCCTTTGCTATTTGAGTGCTTAATTGAGATGTTGGAGCTATACTGATTAGAGCATCTTTGCACTCTTTTGACTATATACTTGAAGCTCCTAACTTGCATTTTGACTTCATATGCATTGTGGAAGGAGATCTTGTGTTCAGAGGGAGTTTATGCGAAGAGAGTTGCTTCTCCGATACCTTTTGGCCTTGATAAGTGCATTTTCAACTAGGGGGAGAAATTTACGCAAATCATATGCCCTGAAAATCTTTTGTCCTAGTTGCTTGCATTTGTCGAGGGGGAGTTTGCTAGTTGTGTTGAGCCGTTGCCTCTGTCTTGAGGGACTAGCAAACGTTCCTAGCTTCTCATGAGCTTTCATAAGTTTTTTCATTTGGCTTTCAATTGGTATCGTCTGGTGTGCTTTCCCATTTGGTTTGGGTTGATTTTCAATTGGTTCGGAGTGATTTTCTTGCTAGTTGTGTTGAGCCTCTGTGCCTCTATCTTGAGGGACTAGCATTTTGCTTCTGTTGTCCTCCGATCTTCAATTGCTATCTGCTAGCGGTGTTGAGCCTGTTCTACCTCTTCTTGAGGGCTAGCTTTGCTTTGCTTGGTTGCGTCAAGCCGTTGCCCATGTCTTTGGGGACCAAGTTTTTGCTTCATCCACTTGACCTTCTTCGGCTTTTGTTAAGGCTTCTGGGTCATTTGGTTGGGTTTTCTCTTCCCACTCCTTCCTACCTCCTTCTTCTTATTCATGATTTGTTGTGGAGTTGACAATGCACTCATCAAGGGGGAGATTGCGGATACATGGGTGTATGCCGAGTCTCTGTGTGATGAGTGATTGTCAATGGAGATGATGCGCATGTTCTTTGGCTTGTGTTGTGCAGGTGTCGAGCACGGAGACAGTGATCGATGGCGGGTGAAGGTCAAGTTGCGACGTGCCGTGCCGACGGACCGGGCGCGATGAAGGATGGGCGTGCCGTGCGGCGGACGTGCCATGCCGATGTATCGGACGGTGAAGGGCGGACGTGGACTTGGACTGATGGACTGGAGGCCGGAGGATCAGCTGTGGTGGCTGGCAGCCTGCGACAGCGACAGGCGGAGAAGTGCGATCATGTCGGTGGAAGGGGTGCACAGGCGGTGCATCCCCTCTACGACGCCGGTTTGTTGGTAGAGCCCGGGAAAAACCAACGGTGGACGGTTTCCAGGTTTGGGCCTCAAAACCTGGGTGCTGGGTTTCCAGGTTGAGCCACAAAACCTGGGCGCGACGGTTTCCAGGTTGAGCCTCAAAACCTGGGCGTGGGCCGGTTTCCGAGTTTGGGCCTCAAAACTCGGGCGCGGACGGTTTCCGAGTTTGGCCACAAAACTCGGGCTGGAGGCTGGTTTCCCGGTTTGGGCCTCAAAACCGGGGGCTGATGGAAAAGGCTGGTTTCCCGGTTTGGGCCGCAAAACCGGGGGTGCAGAGTGGTGGCGGCACGTGGCGGCGATCTAAAGGTTGCGTGGAGGCGACGCGGAAGACCGTGCGGGCGTGGCCGTCGGATCTACCTACCACCAGCGGGTGGACTAGAATAGCCTTAGGGTTAGGCTGGTCCGCTCTGTAAATTAGAGTAGAGAGGGGTAGAGTAGGAAATAGACTTAGGCTAGGTTAGTATAAGTAGTCTAGGGGAGACACCCTCCTCCCTATCTCAATCTCAGTTAGAGCTTTCATTTCCTAGGGTTTCCACTCTCCCACACCCCTGCTTTAGCTAGTTGAGATCCGCAGAGAGACTCCACTCTGTGTACTGTTGATTCGAGGAAGTGAGGCCGTATCCTCACCTTGGATCCCATCTCTTGGTGTCAATTCGCGTTTTGATTTCATGTTCATCATGTTCTTCGCGGATTGCTTTGTGCCTTGAGTTTTCCCGTCGCTTGATCTTTGTGCTCGGTCCATCTTTCACGATTCCGTTTGAACTGAGTTGCTCTAGATCGTGAGGCACTTCTTTCCACCGAAAGAAATCATCTCTAACCTCACGGTCTAGGAGATCGATCAAGTTTTAGTTTCGGGTCTCTTTTTCTTCTTTCCCCCGAATTCCTTCGATTCACCGATTTGGAGTTAGGTTCGAGCCATGATCTCTTAGAGATAGCTCACTAACCTCCTTGTGACTCCTCAGATCGAATCCCAAGCCTAGAGCACTTGATTCGGAGGAGATCGGGTTGAATCGCCGGAGTTTCAGTGCAGTCGCGGGGTGACCGGACGCTCTGTCGGGCTGACCGGACGCACGCTTTCAGAGTCCGGTCGTTGAGCACGGCGCCAAGCTTTTCTGCGTACTGACCGGACGCTCTCGACCGGACGCTCTGTTTGCATTTCGACCGGACGCTACGCTTGCACTGTTCCCGTGTCATTGTCTCATCTGACCGGACGCTCAGTGAACGACCGGACGCTTGAGCTCCGTGCGTCCGGTCGCGAACAGAGAGCTCCCAGAGCTGTTTTCTGACGACCGGACGCGTCCGGTCCCTGCTGACCGGACGCAGGCCAGAGTCCGGTCGCTGCAGTTTCGCGCGTCTTCGTTCGCGGTTCGTTCGTTCTTGATCGGATTTGAGTTCCGTCTTTTGGGTTGGCTTTCTAGGGTTGTCTAGTGTCCCGCTGTGCTTCTAGGAAGCATCCACCCTACATCTAGGGTCGTGGACATTAGCAAGCTCTAGGTTTCGATTTTGGGGTTGATCTTGGGACAGTGGCATCTAGTTTCCGAAAGGAAATTTTTGAAGCTCCCATTCACCCCCCCTCTGGTCGCTTTCGGGTAGCTTCTCGGTCCTTCACCACCATCAAGCGAGGAGAGGTCCTCAAACCAACTAAAACCAGAGCCATGTAGCCCTCACGGTTGTACTGTGTGTCCCAGCTTTTGCCCGTAGAAGATCATTTAGAGGGGGGCCAAGAGCACGAAGACTCCCACACCCGGGTTCACATTACCAAGAACAAGATAAGATCAGAAGTTGCGCATATCATTACTCAGATTATCAGATCTTATTTGAGGATTTACAGCACTAGCAGATCTACCCATGTGCACATATCCCACGGTAACAAGGTACATGTTGAACATATAGGTAATTCCTATGGTTATCATTTTGACACATGCACATGATTGGTAGATTAAAATGCATAGGTAACAAGGATGATCCCATGTATACTTGCCTTGGTCTGCGTATTCCTGGTTCTGGTCCTCCTGCTGGTCGTAGTAGATCTGATTTTGGTCGCCCACGTACTGTTCACCGTCTGAACTCGAATACAACGCAACATACAAGCATCCACGCACACACATGCATTGCAAACAGATCTAGCAATAGAACAGTACACCAACAGATTTAAATAAATAAAAGTTGGAAAACAGATCTATACGTCGCTACAATCACATAGACGTTTGGATCACCGAAATCGGATTTAAAACGCGAAAGTTACGGCCTAATCAAGATTATAAAAGGCCTAAACGAGACTGACTTAAACGTGAAATAAAACTTTTGCAAATCTAATCTACAGTGGCACTACTGCGTAGAGCACGAAATTACGAAACTAACATGATTTGAATGGATCAAAACGGAGTTAAAATGAGCATGTTATAGACAAAATGGTGCAGTGGCAGTTCTGTAATTAGATCAAACATTTTCGAATTAAAATAAATCGGAAATCCGGATTATACCGCGCTGGTCAGGGACTGCGGGTTCATTAGATGGAAAACGAGGGGCTCTTTTGCATAATTGCCCGCGAAGGGGTACCAGCCGTTCTTGGCCGTCTGATCAAATCCGAACGGTCCAGATCTGATCTGGGTAAGGCTCGGTGGCGCCGCCGTCCAGCACAGTGACGGCGCGGCGGAGCGCCATTCGTGCGGTGGTGGGGCTCGCCGGAGTTGGTCGGCTCGGCGATTCCGGCCGCCATTCGCGAAGTGGAAATTACCGGGAGAAAGAGGAGAGGACGGGGATCTCACCACAACACAAACCGAGGTCGCAGGGCAAGCGAGGATGGCACACGACGGAGCTTAGTGCTCGGTCGAAACTGCAAAAGACGGCGAGCCAATCGTGAGCAATGGAAGCATGAGATTCGCAATTGAGGGGTTCTCCGAAGACCTTACGGCACGACGGAGCTTCGGAGACAGTCCAATTCGACGGCCAATCGCCAAATCGCAGAGGCTAGCCCGGCGGAACGGCGGCGGCTAGGGTTTCGTGGTGGTGCGGCTTGAAAGCGTGAGAGCTGCTCGTAGATGGGAAAGAGGAAGGCGGCTACGATGCGGGGCTCTTTATAGGGCTCGAGCACGCCCTGGATAAGCATCCACGCCGGGGAAAACGGAGGTGCGGCGGCGGCAACAGCTCCCAGATTTGTCGGGAGGTCGGGGATGACTCCGACAGGTGGGCCCCACCTTCCAGTGAGCACGAGCGCGGGACTGACCGTCAGAGAGCGCGGGCGCGGAGGGCGCGGCAGCGCGGCGTGCGCATGCTTGGGCCGGCCCAGCTGCTTGGGTTGCGCGCGAAGGAGGAGATGCGCGGGCCGAAAACGAGGAAAACAGAAAAATGGGCAGGCCGGCGGAGAGGAAGGGAATAAGGCCTTCGGGCCAGAATTGGAAGAAGGGAAAGAAGGAAAAAGAAAATGTTTGCTCTTTTCTTTTATTTGCAAATGGTTTTCCAAATCCTTTCCAAACTGAATTTTGAATTCTAGATTTCAAATTTGAAACTTCACTCAAACAAAAGAATGCAGCAGCATGTATGCATCAACTTGTTGCTAGGCTAGCATAAATTTTATTTCCCCAACATTTATTTATTTTGCCTATGTTATAATGCCACACTAAATTAAAATAAATCATATTAATCTATTTGGAGCTAAAGAAAAATTTAGGGTGTTACATGGGCTACCTCCTCAAGTGTACGTCTACACTTAGCGGAAGGAATACCAGAATCGCCGGTACAACTTCGTTGGTACCTCGATGAATCACAATACTATTTGGAGTATTAAGGTCCATGTTTATCTTTGTTTACGAATTCTTATCGTGTTCTAGCTTTTCGCTTTTGTAGCTAGCTGGACCTATCGTTTACCCTCGGGTGAGTGCTTTAGAGAGAGGGCGCAAGTCTTAGCTACCGCTAGAGTAGTGACCCTTATCGTAAACGTAGTGTTTAGACTAAGTGGTTGCAGGTTGGTTGTCTGGTTCTCCATGGTTGAGGAGGTAGGCGGCAGGTGGTGATAGCTCTGTCTGTCCTTTGTAATCCACCCACGTTCAGGAATCCAGGTAGAGTTGTATCGGTATAGACTGGGAAACTGGTCTCCACCCGTTGACCGAAGCAGGCTACGCTTGGCTAAAGGCTAGATCACTTAGGAGTCTGTTACCCTAGGGTCGTTCTTCTTCTTATCTTAAGCCGGGAGATCTATACCCAGAGACTATAGCACACCGTTCCCTGTGAAAAATATGATACCCTGAAATACTTCCGGGTGAAGTGCTACAACGGTACTTTCGTGCGCTTGCGTACTTTTCTGATTACGCTAAGAAATACCAACAAGCATTTATGGCATCGTTGCTGGGGAACGGTTGTCGCCTTTAGTCTCTGAACCTAGCTCGCCCGTGTATCCTTTGCATTCTATCTTTTTTCTTTACCTTTATCTATGGAACCATCAACCTCTATCCAAAACCTATCCGCTCCACGGGCTGAGTTCTGCGAGCCACCACAATCGTCAAAGCCAATGACAACTTCTGGCTATGAACTCCGCCCTGGCTTTATAGCCACAGTTCATGAACAGCCCTTCTCGAGGTTCGATAGTGAAAACCCCTATTACCACTTACAGTTGTTTGAGCAACTCCGTGCATGCTTGACAATTGCAGGCATGTCACAAGAAACACTGCGTTAGAAGTTGTTTTCGTTCTCTCTTTCTGAGAGGGCAAAACAATGGTACAACAATAACGTAGGAAAAGTTAACGGAGATTGGAAGGAATTGCGAAACAGGTTATGTATCGCATTCTTTTCTATATCTCGTATTGAAACCTACGACAGAAGATACTCAACTACCTTGTGTTTGTTGTTCCTTCGTTCTTTTCCGCTCCAGACCTGGAAAGGTTAGTGACAAGAATACCCGAAGGAATATTTTCATAATTATATTTCAATGCTCATTACAAGGACAATGCAGCAGAAAGGTAGGCATAACTCATAACCAGGTATTATGATGGGGTATAAAGATTCTACTGGTTATAGCTTGCTCATGGGGTAGTGATAGATAAGAGTGTAATTCAAAAACAACATTCATAAGAATGAAAACAAAAATAATGAAAATACTGGGACAAAAAGGAAAAAGGTAAAAGTATGATTACAAGGTTAAACTAAGACTTAAGATGATCTACCGTTCCCCAGCAACGGCGTCAGAAATGCTTGTTGGTATAAATTAACACACACTCTACTTTATCCGCAAGCGCAAAGATAAAATCTACCGATGTAGCACTTCACCGGAGTAACCCAATTTTAATATCGAACCCAAAGGAACGGATAATGTTAAGCCTTAAAGTCTAACCCCTGAGTAGCTAACAAGGACGGAGAATCTAGAAGTATAGAGGGGATCATTAAGGTTGTCTAATTCCAATTTAAGAGTGATATGTTTATATTATTCTTAGTGGGGAAGTTGCCATAAAAGGTCACAAACAGAGTATGAGTCTTTTATGCAAATGTATAATCCTACCGAGCCTACACACGGGTAAGTGGACTATAGAAGGATCAACAAGGCTATAAGAGTCACCCTTGCGAACAACCACTACTACCGACGTTATAGGAGGCATTTATGAGCTATCAAGTCTAAGCACCACGCTTACACTATCCAACTACTCTAACTCTAGAATGACTAGAATTAAAGTACTCAAAAGAGAGTCATAAACCTTAAGAATAATAAGAACAATAACTCCAACTTAAATATAGACGTTGATTACCGAAACAATCGCTGAAGCAAGTTGAAGATAAACTTGAATCCGCAGGTACAAGATGAAGAAGTTGATCCGACAGGCCGGAGCTCCTTCTTGATCTCTTCCTCTCTCTCTCTCTTCTAGTTCTAGTATAAGACTAGGTTCGAAACCTAAACTAGAGGGGTAACTAGTCTTCTACTTGAAAGCTGACTCTTGAAGTCTCTTCTAGGGTTTCTGAATGAGGCGTAGACTTTTCTGAAGAGGGACTTGATCTACCCTGGGGTCTGGGGGCCTGTTTATATAGCCCTGAGGGATCAACCGCGGCCGTTAGATCAAACCGACTTCACATAGCGCTGAGATGGATCCTCAAAGGCGGTGGAGGAAGCTTCCAGAAGACGGAGGCCATCGGGCCCAGGGGGAGACCGACCGGTCTAAGGGTGGGACCGGTCGGTCCCACCTAGCGGCCTCCCGGGGTGTCCCGCCTCGTGGTGTCCTTTGGTGTCCTCTAGATCCTTCTGGAGTATTCCTGACGTGCCGTTTCTGTAATCTTCCATCGGTTTCCTTCTAGGAGAAGTAATCAGTATTGGTTTTCCTGTTTAGTCCCTGCTGAATCACAATTCACCAAAACTCATGGAATATTGTCAATTAAAACCCTAAACCTTTATTGGTGATTGAATTATTGCCCTTTTCATATTTATTTATCCTTTAATTTTGATAGACAACCAGTGTCAACAGCAAGCCTTAGCATAGTTGAGTTTATCTAGCACAAGTTGATCATAAGAAGGTAACTCATCATCACTATCACTATCACTAAAGATAGAATTCGTGTTACCTCGTGCCATAAGGCACACATGTGAGGAGCTTCATGATGAGGGCATTCTTGATGTGAACAAGGGTGCCCGATCTTCCGAAAGGTTCTGGTAACTCTCGATTTGGTGGAAACGAGACACAAGTCGATCCGGCTTTCGAACAACACGATCTGAAACCCCGCAATCGCAGCACCATGTCTCCTCTGGTTATCAACCGGTGTTGCACGGTTGACCTCGCCAAGAAGGCTAATCCTTGCCTGCGAATCAAAGAACACAAGCAATAACAAGGTAGAATGCAACCAAATTGCAGATGAATGATTAAGCTCACGAGTTGGGGTCTCACAAACCGACGAAACGGCAAAACTGTTCTTAACTGATTAATCTAAGCAAAACCCAAACTCTAACATAGGCGATGGCTACTGATTATATAGCCTAAGGAGCGTCCAAGGACCCCTACTCACATCACTAAGGTGCCCTAACAAGTTACAAGGCCCTAACAGCCCAAAAGACGGCGACGCAGCACCCTGACAGATTCTGAACGTCAACTTGTTTCAACAATTCCTGTTGATTCCGACGAAGTTTTAACCTCAAACCAAAGTAATTGGTTAGCTTATCAAATTATCTTTCCATCCATATGTGTATCATCGAAAACAGAGTCCGTATGTGACCTGGGCGTCCGTTTTACCGCTGGGTGCTCCTGGATTCCGAGATGGACTCGAAGTTGACACGGATTGGGCCTCCAACTTGGGTTGGATGACTTGGCTGCCCTTCTAAGGTGGTGGACAAGGAGGAGGACGTCCTTGAACATCCTCGACTTATTTTTGGTGTGCTCCCACTTGGGCCAGGGTCCCAAGGTTGCATCACAAGCCCATGTCGACGTCGTAGCACCCGACAGAAATAGTAGCAGAATGTCATGATAATTTGAAGACGTTGTTGACGTGATATTGATGTGGGACCAGATCTATTTGAAGGCCTATCAAATAAGCTTTCCATCAAGTGCTCATTGACCTCAATCGCATTCCGGATGGATGAGTTATGGTCTTTCCACTGAAGCACTGTTGGGCTGTCGACGAACTTTGATAGACTTACACTTCGAGATATGTTTGTATCTACAAGCAAATAATGACATGTACATGTGGAACCAAATGAATTATACCAAAAATCACTATGTAAATGTAGGAATGAGCTCACCTTATAATCAACGGCCGTATCCGAAGGTGTCATGCCCTCATCACTTCATGATGAGTGCTTGCGGCCACGCCTCTTGTGTTGGGTTTCATCTTCACTTGAATCATCCCATGTATTGATGGTTGTGAGGGCTTTGGCCCTGCATCCTTTCTTTTTCTTGTCCTTGGGTGTGGACTTTTGCTTTGGACAATCTTCTACAAAATGTCATCTCTTGCCACATCCATAACATCCATTTTTCCTTTGCTCTCTTCTTTGATTGGTGAAGAGGCAATCTTCAATTATGATGGGCACACCCTTGACATTGAGCTTGCGGATCATCCTCTTCACTCTATGCACTAGCTTGATTGTTTTTTCTTCGTCTAAGGAGGAGTTGGATGAGGTGGAGGCTTGATCATCATCACTTGATTCATCATCATCGTCATCATCATCATCTTCTTCTTCTTCTTCCTCATCTTCACTTGAGGAGCTTGAGCTTGAGCTTGTCTCAATTTGCTTCTTGCCCTTCATCTTCTTGTGCTCATCACATGTGAGAGCTATGCCTTTGCTTGATGAAGTGACTTCTTCTTGACCCATCTTGCGTGACATCTCAAATGCCACCAATTTGCCAATGACAATGGTCGGGGTCACTGTGCTCAAGTCTTCCATGTTGTGGAGGATGGTGATGATGGTTGCATACTTGTTCTTTGGAAGCACAAAGATGATCTTCCTCACAATATCCACATCATCTAGCTTTGTAATTCCAATAAAATTGAGCTCATTGATAATTAGATTCAAACGAGAATACATATCACGAACAAGCTCATTTTCATTCATTTTAAAAGAATCATAACTTGATTTAGCTAGGTGATGTTTTTGCTCTCGAACATTACTTGTGCCATCATGGAGCTCATGGAGTTTTAGACAAATTTCAATGAGATGTTTGTAAAGTAAAAACTTGGTTAAACACATCCATGCTAAAAGATTCAAACAAGCAATTTTTAGCTCTAGCATTAAAATGAAGCTCTTTTTCATCACCCGCAGTAGGCTTCTCTGAATTCTTAAGGGGTTTCATCCCGTCGCGGGTGACTCTCCAAACACCTAGATCAACTGCTTCTAGGTAGCAAGCCATTCTAGCACTATAGTATGGAAAGTTTGTGCCATCAAAGTGCGGAGGCCTAGAGGTATCCATCCCAACCACTATCAATAGCGTCGGCTCAACGGTAGTGAAGCCAAGGGTCCAAAAATGAGCCAACCGGCTCCGATACTAATTGAAAGGACCATGAAACCTAAGAGGGGGAGGTGAATTAGGCAACTAAAAACATTACTCTAAAAGGGATCTAATTACCACCAAGTGAAAACCTATGTAAGAAAGTAAACTATCTAATTGTGCAACTATGATTTTGCTAGGTGTGTTGCTATCTCTACTGCAAAAGAGTTATGCGACCTAGGTTCCAAACCTATCAACTAGCCTGTCAACTAAGCTAGGAAAAGTAAAGCACATAATTAAGGTAGCAAAGTAAATGTGGAAGCTAAAGAGCAAGGTAGAGATACAAACTCCTGTCGATGACTCCGGTATTTTTACCGAGGTATCAAGAAGCACGCAAGCTTCCCCCTAGTCCTCGTTGGAGCCCGTCGCAAGGAATCCCTCACAAGGGCCAAGCTCCCAATCGGGTAACTCCGTGGATAGCTCCGATCCTTCCCCACGCGTAAGTGGGTCTCCGGTTAAGCCACTCGTGGCAAAGCCTCTCCCGGATGCTCCCTGCCGTCTCCACTATCAAGCTTCCGGCCGAACCTCCGCGGGCCTTGTTCCCTTCGGTACACGGTGGTAGCCACACCACAAACGCAGTTGGTGTGGTCTCGCAAGACTACAAGCCCCTCCGATGTACAACAATGGTACGCGCAAGCACCGAGTAACAAGAGGTATTCAAACCTCACTAAACACTAGGCCTAAACCTAGAGCAAGCGCATGAGCGGTGGTCTATCTAGCCTAAGCACTTCACAAAGTACCTACACTAATCACCATGTGAATCACTAAGCACTATGCATATGGAGGCACTAATATGGTATAGCAACACCCTTGGTATGTTTCCTCACTCCTCCACACCTCATTTGGCACCCTTGGTATGTTTCCCCTCACCTCCACACCTCATTTGGCCGGTTAGAGGTGGTATATATAGGCCCCCAAGCAAATAGAGCCATGGGGGTGTGTGGGGGGGGGGGGGGGGGAGGGGGCTGAAAACAGCTTTCTGTACAACATCGGACGCTACAGTAATGGCCATCATTGCTAACAAAACCTCCGAATGAAGTTTTTCTCCCTTCACACTTTCCGTTCTTTGAGGAAGAACATCTTGATGAATATGGAGATACCTTGTAACACCCCGAGTTTTTATTAATTCAAATTAAATATAATTTAATTAGGAAAAAGAAAAAATCTTAGATGAAGGAAAAATTTTATAAATGGTTCGTTGCATTCATGCCGTTGTATAATTTTATTTTGGTGAAAAAGAATTTATTTAAATCGATTAAGCGGCGAATCGTTTTACTCTATAAAAAAATGAATGAAAATGGTTTCCAAAATTTTATGCAAATAAACTCAAAGTTTTATTTCCAAAACCTAGGAAAATATTTGTCAAATTTTGCCAAACTTTGAAAAGTTTATTTGAATTCAAACTGATTTGACTTTGGATTTCAAAAGGATTTAGAAAATGAAATCAGAAAAAATTGGCTTGGGCTCTTTTCCATACCCTCGCCCTGCGTCAATCAGCCGGCCCAGCCCGCCACCTCCCCCTCCTTTTTTCCCTGGGTTAATAACCCTACTGCTGCCAAAGTAGCCCCTAGGGGCCTCCTCCGCATGCTCCTCTGTCGCTCCGACGCGCTCTCGGAAATCGCTGCGGGCATCGCGGCTCCTTCCCCTCGCGAGATCCCGCTTCCTCGCCCTCGCTCTCCATCACCGCCGCTCGCCCTGCTCGCCACCACGCCCGCGCCACCCCCAGAGCCACGACCGCATGTCCTCCCTACCAGCGTCACCACGGCCTCGCTCTCCTTTGCCACACCGCCCGCTCCTTCTCCTTCACGATCCCCTTTCCCGCTTTTTCTGACCGGAAGACCACCTTACCGGCGTCACCACGTCCCCGCTCTCCTTCACCACACCGCCGTGTCAAAGGCGCGCATCCTTACCCTCTCTCCATCGTCGTCCTTCTCGCTGGAGTGGCTGTTGACACTGGTTATCTATCAAAATTAAAGGATAAATAAATATGAAAAGGGCATGAATTCAATCACCAATAAAGGTTTAGAGTTTTAATTAACAATATTCCACAAGTTTTGGTGGATTGTGATTCTGCAGGGACTAAACAGGAAAACCAGCACTGATTACTTCTCCTAGAAGGAAACAGACGGAAGATTACGGAACCAGCACGTCAGGAATACTCCAGAAGGACCTAGAGGACACCAGAGGACACCACGAGGCGGGACACCCCGAGAGGCTTCCAGGTGGGACCGACCGGTCCCACCCCATGACCGGTCGGTTGGGTCCCGGGCCCCCACGTCTCCTCCTTCTGGAACCTTCGTTTACCGCCTCTGAGGATCCATCTCAGCCCTACGTGAAGTCGGTTTGATCCAATGACCGCGGTTGATCCCTCATGGCTATATATACAGGCCCCCAGGTCCCAGGGTAGAACAGGTCTCTCTTCAGAAAAGTCTACGCCTCATTCAGAAAACCCACAAGAAGACTTCAAGAGCAAGCTTTCAAGTAGAAGACTAGATACCCCTCTAGTTAGATTTAGAACCTAGTCTTATACTAGAACTAGAAGAGAGAGACAAAGAGAGGGAGGAAGAGATCAAGAAGGAGCTCCGGCCTGTCGGATCAACTTCTTCATCTTGTACCTGCGGATTCAAGTTCATCTTCAACTTGTTTCAGTGATTGTTTCGGTAATCAACGTCTATATTTAAGTTTGAGCCATTGTTCTTATTATTCTTAAGGTTTATGACTCTCTTTTGAGTACTTTAATTCTAGTTGCGCTAGAGTTAGAGTAGTTGGATAGTGTAAGCGTGGTGCTTAGACTTGATAGCTCATAATTGCCTCCTATAACGCCGATAGTAGTGGTTGTTCGCAAGGGTGACTCTTATAGCCTTGTTGATTCTTCTATAGTCCACTTACCTGTGTGCAGGCTCGGTAGGATTATACATTTGCATAAAAGACTCATACTCTGTTTGTGACCTTTTATGACAACTTTCCCACTAAGAATAATATAAACATATCACTCTTAAATTAGAATTAGACAGCCTTAGTGATCCCCTCTGTACTTCTAGATTCTCCGTCCTTGTTAGCTACTCAGGAGTTAGACTTTAAAGACTTAACACTATACGTTCCTTTGGGTTCGATATTAAAACTGGGTTACTCCGGTGAAGTGCTACATCAGTAGATTTTATCTGTGCGCTTGTGGATAAAGTAGATTGTGCGTTAATTTATACCAACAAGCATTTCTGGCATTGTTGCCGGGGAAAGGTAGATCATCTTAAGTCTTAGTTTAACCTTGTATTATACTTTTATCTTTTTCTTTTTTTGTCCCAGTCTTTTCATTATTTTTGTGTTCATTCTTACGAATGTTGTTTTTGAATTCCACTCTTATCTATCACTACCCCATGAGCAAGCTATAACCAGTAGAATCCTTACACCCTATCATAACATCTGGTTATTAGCTACGCCTACCTTTCCGCTGCACTTCCTTCTGTAATGAGCATAGAAATATAATTATGAAATTATTCCTTCGGGTATTCTTGTCACTAACCTTTCCACGTCTGGAGCAGAAAAGAACGAAGAAACAACAAACACAAGGTATGTCCAACCAATCATCATGTAACATTGAATTACATTCATCCAATCTTGATTTGTGCAAAATCCGAGATTGGGGAATAGACTTTCTAAGAGCATCTCCTGCCGTGTTGCTATGTTGGTTGTCCCTACCTTTAAGATATGCTCATATACTAATCATGCTCTTTCATCACCATTTGAATAAATCTCTATAATACTTTCATGCTACCCTCATTCGCTATATTATATGTTTAGGTTTGGAGTACTTTCATACACCTCTTAAATTAAGCATGGTGCCTAGTTTAGGAGTGGTGATCTTGCTTTCAAAGACATTTAATTTAAGCAATTAAGTTAAAATGCCTTCCTAAATCAAATTAGACGTGGTGTCTAGGTTGATTTTTGAGCCGATAGTATTCTATAGTGGATGTTGGATATTTTGTTAGACTAACCCCTGTAGGAAACTTTCAATATTATTTTGGGAAAGTCCTGAGATGAACTCACATCAGAGATGAAGCAAGACGTACAATGAACTTCAACAACTTTGCACAATGAAGACTCAACTCATTTATCATGGATGAAAGAACTGTGAGTATCAAAGTTTATTTTGTCTTCTACTGCAAGTTATCTTTTACCTTGAATCATGTTAAAGTGCAGCCAACACATAAAATACTAGTCTATGCTAAAATAATCCTAAAAACATCTTTTTATTAGCATAGATGCAAAATACATAAGTTGTGGATAATAACCCATGCTTCAAATTCTTGTAATCCTTCGGGTATATGTCCACTAACATTACGCAGGAGAGAGATTTTTTTCATCCATGGTTTGGTCTGAACATTAAAGATCCAAAACTCAAACCATAGACACACAAACCTACTCTCAGGTCATGAATGGTACTGGCAATAGCTTAGCTTTGAGTCTTGCTTGGGCACTGATGACAAACAGGATGCAACTTACCTCGTATGAGACAACTTATGCCTGCAACCATCATTGCCCAAGACATCAAGACAAGAAGTGGGAAGTTATCCTCTTTTCTAATCAAGAGCTAGCTTGGGAGACAAGATGGTACCACTACAACAATAGCAAGATCTACAAATCTAAAACATGAACATGTTGTTTGAGAATCCATCTACATCACAAGCCAGCCTGGGAGAGACAATTCCGTTGTCTAGATGTGTTTCACAATCAAAGGGGGAAGGAGAAAACCAGCTTCAAGACATATTCATCTCCTACCTATCACTTTGATCAGTACAAACCACTAGATGTCGTCCCAGTCGAGAAGAAGAATATGATCCATCACTCATTCTTGGAAGATCGTTCTTGAACACCATCAATGTTATCATCTTTATCGGACCCGGAGAAGTCAACTTTTGGATCTTTCGCTACACCTTCAACATCTACATCACTTATGAGCAGCCAAAGAGAACCAAGAGAAGACGCCGAAGGGAGAACCAACTGCCAAGAATTGAGGAGGGCATCATGAAGGATGAAGCCACTGCACCACAAGAGTTAGAAGATGGAGAGATAGTACCTAAGCCAGCAAATCAAGAAGAACAGTCAATAAGATCTCCATCATCTAGACATTGTTGAGAGGACAAGTCTCAGTTGTGACATTACAAGATAAAAGACTCTCATGGAGGCACTCGAGTAGCAACTCTAAATTCAAGTCTCTTGCCAACCCAATGATTAAAGGAAAACAAGAAAGGTTGACAAGAGAAGAATGCAGAACTGTCCCTATATCCTCATAGTACAGAATTAATACAAGAAAGAGAGAGGATCTTAGTTAGCATACTCGAGGAACAAGGCGCCTTCACAGATAAGTCGACACAAGAGAAGGAAGGTCAATACCTCTAAAGATGATTCCACTATGATCTTCCTCCTCTCAATCACACTGTGAGACAAATAAGAGAAGACAAGTCATTCATAAACAACAACCAACTAGACAAGAGGAGCTTCCACAAGGTGGTTCGACACATCACTCTTTAATGACAAAGTAACATTTCAAGGATACACTCTTGAGCAAAACATGAAGAAGTCACTCTCAAATTCTACAAAGTGAAGGTCCTAGATCTACAAGAACATGCACACTGAGCAAGATGTTGCCAGCGTCCACAATTAACGCTTCACTTCAAACTGCTGGACGAACAAATGACATGAGTGACACCATATCAAGAGGCATAAACAAGAAGGAATGATGGAAGACATCGTAGTCAGAATTAGAGGTCATGAAGTCCCCACAGACTTCTTGATCCTCGACATGAGAAGACGATGATGTCCACCTCATCCTAGGAAGACCATTCCTCTACGCTACAAATACAATCATTTACAAGAGGAAATCCATTTTCACTTTCCTGGAGAAAAGGCACGACGCAACTTCATCAACTAAATGCCTAATGAAGCACCCAAGAAGAATAGAAGTGAAAGATGTCGCTCTCAAAGCCAAACAAGACAAGTTATTGAGAATAGAGAGACCAATCATGAAGAAGAAGCTATCGACACTGTCCCAGAAAAGAAGAAGAGAAACCTCAAGACAGTGAACCACAGGAAGTGAAGACTCAGACCAAGAAAGTATGGAAGAAAAAGTCTGCACCTAAGAGGTACAATCAATAACAACTTTACAAACGTCTAACAACCTTGGGAGGTCTGAACCAAGGGAAGGTCCGGTTCGTCAGACCTAAATATCCGAACCTTCGTCAAAAGGTAAAAATTGGTAGTTATCGTTATATTTACTTTGTTGTATATTTCTCATATCCATTTCTTGCATCATCATTTTAATTCACAACACATTTTAATTTCTGCATTACATTAGAAAACAAAATAAAAATATTTCACTGCATCGTAAAGCCCCATGTGAATAATTCTATAGCGTGTAAAAACCCGCAGGAATGTTCACCGTGGTGGCATAAAAATAAATAATAATAAAAATAAATATGCATGCATTCATCCTGTGCATTTTCTCTTGTATCATAAAAATATAAAATATAAAAATATTGAGAAAAAGATCTTACTGAAATTCTGGACAGCTAAGGCTTGAGTGGCCAACCATTAATACTTAATCTATTCCATAAGTTTTGTTGTCTATTTGAGTTTCATAGGATTTGAAAGGCCAAAAAAAGTTGACGAGCAAGTGAATGCTCCATCCACTGTTGGAGCACTGTCTCAACAAACATCAACATCAATCAAAGGTCTAATAGATGAAGGACATATCCACTGCCAGTCTGCTACATTGTAAGATAGAACGACTACGTCAACATTTAGCTTGGGAGAAGGCACCCATGTATCCACGTAAGTATCTTTATCCTCTTAAGTTTTTTTATTGTATAAACAAATTCAAATTAAAAAAAATAAGCACGTGAAGGCTCACCCTTAAAAAGAAAAGAAAAAAAATAGGGACACATGAAGGCTCACCATTAATTAAAAAAGACAAAAATATATGGGCACATGAAGGCTCAACGCTATTAAGAGAACTAGCTTGGGGGAGACGCACCCCCGTTATCTTCACGATTCAGGTATGTATTTATTATTATTATTATTATTACTATTACTACTATTAGCTTTTATATTATATCTTAAAGTGTGTTAGATTAAATAAATAAAATAGTGTATCTAGTTTGTTTTAAGAAGTTGATGACTAAGGAAGAACCTTCTCTCTCTAATCTTATGCATGGAAATGATGAATAGTTGCTATATCTAATTTCTTTGAAGTACCTAGTTTTCAAAGCATGAGTTCTCCTAATTAATAATGCCTTAAAATAAAATTAAATGCATGGTTGGCAAATACTTAATCTAAGGTCTAGGTAATTGGGATATGACATGTGATGATCTAAGTTGCTATTATCTTGTTGTAAACAACACTAAAGTTCCGGAGATTTCTAAATATAAACATGACTAATAATTGCATTGAGTTAAATTAAGCTTTGTGACCCTATGAGTAGTTTATCATGTCATCGAATTGAGATCACTTACACATTTCATTCATCTTCCGCATAAATGCTCATAATTATCTGTTGCTACCCTCTCAGAAGTTTGTTGCAAGCATGTGGCCATTAAAAAAAGAAGAGAAAGAAAAAAACAGAGAAAGAGAGAAAGATCCGAGGAAATAAAAAGGGACAAGTGTCCGAAACCTCAAAAAGATAGATTGAAAGGACACTGGGATGTCGCCTAGAGCGGGGTGAATAGGCGTTTCTGAAAATTAATACCTTAAAATGCGGAAATGGTTAGAACTAGAGTTTCCAAATGGAAACTCCAAATCGGAGTAATATAACCCCTCTTGAGTGAGCCACAAAGTATATGAAAGATGCTAAATAAGCCTAGGAGCCTAACACCTGCAACACAGATGATTAGCACTGAGTATAGCAAAATCAACACAATGACCAATGCCCGGTATAAACGAGCACTTTATCCCTTTGTTGGATTTTGCTCCTTTTTATTCCAAACTTCCAACACAAGTTGCAAGTGCCTACAGAGGGTTATGCCGCCACACATAAACCTGTATATAATCTAGCACAACCCACAAAGATGGAGACAAACAAATATCAAATTGAAATGCGATGAGACACGATATTTGTTTTACCGAAGTTCGGACTCCCTCGAGTCCTACTCTCCGTTGAGGAGGCAATGAGTGACCACTCCGGGATCCACTCTAGCCGCAGTCTCTTTCAACCGCTTCCCTCAATCCACTAGTGCGATTCCTTCCCTTGCGGAGGCGGAATCAAAGCCTTCACAAATTTGCCGAGGCACACCACTGTGACGGAACGGTCCTAATCCCATGGCCCACGTGTCCCTGTCAGCCTCTGACAGTCGAACCCATGTTCCATGTGATTAAGACCTTTTCATCACCGGGCTACATCAGCGCCCAATGTCCGCAGGATCATCTCACAATTCGGTTACAACATTGCATACTTTTACAAATAACATCGGAATAAAGAGCGGAAGACTTAAATAACAATAGTTTTACAAACTGGAGTACCAAATGAAATTAAAGGTACGGTTATTACAGACCATGTTCTGATAGTTCAAAGTAGACAACGTAGCGGAGTACATCAAAATAAAGATACTTCACCCTGCCCGAGGGTGCACATCTACTCTTCGGCCTCATCAGCCTCCTCCTGAACGAAGGTCACACAGCAGGGTTCTAGACACCTCACATACTCAGGTATACCTGCAACATGGGTAACAAACCCTGAGTACTGGGGTACTCAACAAGACTTAACCGACTAAAGAAAAAGGGAAGACTCAGGAATGAGAGGCTTAGGGTAATCAAGGTAAGGCTTTAGCAAGATCAAGAATTTTGCAGAAAAGCATTTTTGTAAATCTTGTTTTATTTTGGAAAGATTCAGTATTCCTCAATTCTTCATCATTCATGATTCATTTTACTTTTCAAAACATTCCTAGTTGAGAACCACTCTCCGTTGACAGTCAGTGGACCAAGTCTCCATAACCGAGGAGCAACGTTAATCCGGATAAATAATACTCAGCTGAGGATCTCTATCCACACTGCATATGTAGTACCCAAGCTTGCATATGCCAACTCGTCTACCACGATTCCTCCAAGATTGGACCGGTCCTACGCCACCCGGAAGTACAGTACACCACTCCAATCCGGGACTCTAACCCACGTGGGTACATGCTACTTCCGCCATCTCTCCACTCCCAGTGCGCGGTTGTCGGTCCCAATAAAGGATTCCTCGGAGCCAGAGCTTTCCGTAGTATGTGAATAGTTACAAGTCTTGACCAGCAGGCCCCCATACGGATGGTCCCTACATTTTTCCGCCAGCGACAAGCACCTCGGGACTCTAACCCAAGAGTACAGGTCCTGTCGGTTTTTCAACCCTGTCCGGGTCGGTGTCAACTGTTGAGTTCCGGACTACAACATGACGGCACCGTACGCGCGGACAACCTCTTCTCGCCATTGACTAGGCACGACCAGTTACCTAGCCAACAGTCGGGAAGTAAAGCCAAATTCCCATAAAGTTCTTTAAAGTGATCACACTTTTGAAATTGGCATTTTTATTGCAAAGTCTAATTCAATAAGCATTGCTAAGCATTTTTTTATACTTTTGAAAAGCGGTATCGGGTGTATCAGTGGTCAAGGTGGATAATGCATCAATTAGGATAGCACTCAACTCCTATAAACCTAATGCAGTAAGTTACTCCAAAGCATTAAGGAAAACATTTTATAAACCCAAGGAAAAGGTTGGATGCACCGGGGCTTGCCTTGAAGAGCAAAGAGGGTAGGCTCGAGGGCGGCAGGGCAGGTGTCGGAGCTCGGGGTAGCCTCGGGGATAGGTTCGTCAGCGGCTGCATCGAACTTGACGCCTTCTCCTTCAGACACGGCAGTCAGCGACGGGTGGTGGCGAGGCGAGAGGGTGGTCGGAGCAGGGAGTTCGACGGCGGCGGGGCATCGGCGGAGCTTTTCGGCGGCAAGCACGCGTTCCGGCGGCTCTGACCGAGGCGAGGCCGTTCGCCGGAGTTCGGGAAGACGGGGTTACGCCGGGCGATAGGAGGCGGTAGAGTTGGAATTGAGGGGTCGGGAAGCTTCGCGAGGTCAAGGCGGAGCTGCTGGGCTAGGTGGTTGAGCGGCGGAGGCGCTGGAGAGGGCTGGCCACGGTGGCGGAGAGTGTGAGCTGCTCCGGCCGGTCCGGCGGGCCTTTTATAGCCGCGGGGTGGAGCTGGGGGGGGTCCGGGCGAGAGGTGAGGAACGCTCGCGCGGCCTTTGCGGAGGTAGGGAGCACGGTAGGGCGGCTCGGCGTGGGCGGGAGCTCGCGCGCGGCGCGGCGGCTTGCCGGCGGCCGGCAGCTGCCCGCTGTCCGCGGCGGAGGGGAAAAAGAGAAGAGAAAGGGGATGGGCGAGGGGGAGGTAGGGGCCGGGAGGTGGTGCTTCGGCACTGGCCGCGCGCGACACGGCGCGGGTCAGCCGGAAGACGTGGCCGGCGTTCCGCCGCCGGCGGCCGGGCCCCCCCTTGCTTTAAAAATCGTGCTTAGTGACATCACCTTCCCTCCTTTCTGAATTTTCAAAATTACTCCCAAAAATTGAACTGAGCAACAAAAACTCAAAACACCTAAGTTGTGCAGAATTTTGAGATCTACAACTTTGTCAATATGAACATTTTCAAATTCCAAACAGTTTTTTAACTGCATTTGAAAACAGAAAAGGGGACACTTTTGGAATTTAAGGAATTTCAAAATTACTTTTGATTTTATATTGAAACTTGAAAATCTGTAAATACCGAAGTTGTTTCTCTTGACAAGATCTACAACTTTGCTTTTTGGACCAACCCCAAATTTTAAATAATTTTTGAATTACATAAAGAGGGATAAAATCCAGGGTTTGAAAATCAGGGTTTTGAAAAAGGATTTGAAATCTGATTTTGATTTTTGAACCTTGGTCAACACAACAAAACTTCAATACACAAAACTGGACAAGACTTACACAAAGCTAGTCATAGAGGTGAAATTACCATTTTGCCCCTAGAGGAAGGTTAGGGCTTTTAGGGTTTTGGAAAAAGAATTGCTACACAAGCATTAAGCAAACTTAAATGCAAGGCAAACAATATGATTAATGACTAATGATGATGACATGTCAGGTTAATTACAGTTTAAACACCAGAGGTGTTACAGCCTTCCCCCCTAAAAGAAATCTCGCCCCGAGATTCCACGTCTTAAGAAGGAAAAAAGACAAAACTTACATCTACAAAGCATCGAGAAAGTCGGTATAGTTCTTTGCTAAGAAGTCTTCAGATTCCCAAGTGGCTTCCTCTTCAGAGTGTTGATTCCACTGGATCTTGTACCATCTTGTGGTAGTCCTCCGGGTAACACGGTCCTTGTGATCCAACACACGAACTGGATATTCAGAGTATGACAGATCAGGTTCTAACTCCACACCTTCAACTTCCACCACATGCTCGGGCACTCAGAGACACTTCTTGAGTTGGGAGACGTGAAACACATTATGAACTGCTGAAAGATGATCGGGCAATCTTAGCTTGTAAGCTACCTTGCCACAACATTCCAGAATTTCAAAGGGACCAATGTAGCGAGGTGCTAACTTCCCTTTTACTCCAAAACAAGTGACTCCTTTGGTGGGTGAGACTTTCAGGTACACATAATCTCCGATTTGAAACTTTAGAGGTCGACGTCTCTTGTCAGCATAACTCTTCTGTCGAGATTGAGCAATCTTCATATTCTCCTGTATTTGCTTGACTTTCTCTTCCATATCTTTTACTAGGTCAACTCCAAAGAATTCTCTCTCTCCAGGTTCAGACCAACTGAGAGGTGTACGACAACGACGACCGTACAGTGCTTCAAAGGGTGCCATCTTGATGCTTTCTTGATAACTGTTATTATATGAGAATTCTGCCAAGGGCAAACAGTCATCCCAAGTATCTGCGAAGGTGAGCACACATGCTCTCAACATATCTTCCAACACTTGGTTGACTCGCTCAGTTTGCCCATCCGTTTGTGGATGATACGTTGTACTATGCAAGAGCTTGGTTCCAAGTGAGGTATGGAACGCTTTCCAAAACTTTGCGACAAACTGGGTACCACGATCAGAGATGATGCTCTTGGGTATGCCATGGAGTTTGACTATATTGTTCTTGTACAAAGCGGCATATGTAGGAACAGTGTAACTGGTCTTGACTGGCAGGAAATGAGCTTGCTTTGTGAGACGATCCACGATCACCCATATGGAATCAAAACCTCTTGATGTTTTGGGTAGACCATTGATAAAATCCATGCTGATATCGTCCCATTTCTAGGCAGGTACAGGTAAAGGTTGCAATTCTCCTCCAGGCTTCATGTGCACAGCTTTGACTCGCTGGCAAGTATCACATTGAGCGACATACCGGGCAATCTCAATCTTCATCTTTGTCCACCAGAATTTTTGCTTCAAGTCCTGGTACATCTTGTTGCTGCCAGGGTGGATGGAGAATCTAGTCAAGTGTGCTTCATCAAGGATTAACTGTCTCAACTCAGGCACTTTAGGAACTACCAGACGATTCTTGAACCATTCCACTCCTACACCATCAATCCTGAAACAATCAGCCTTTCCGGCTTGGACCTTTTCGATGATGTGCTTGATTCCAGGGTTATCTTTCTGCGCAGTGATGATCTGCTCTCTGATAGGGGTCTCTATTCTGATATTATTTAGAGCTCCTTGCGGAATCATTTCAATACTTAGCTTCTCTAGCTCATAACACAGAGAAGAATCATAGGGTTTCATCATCAGACAATTGCAATATGACTTGCGACTGAGGGCGTCGGCGACCACATTCGCCTTACCCGGATGGTAATGCACTTCAAGATCATAGTCCTTAATTAACTCAAGCCATCTTCTCTACCTCATGTTCAGGTCCTCTTGAGTGAAGATATACTTCAGGCTTTTGTGATCAGTGTACACATTACAGGTACTGCCCAACAGATAATGACGCCAAATCTTCAAGGCATGCACTACTGCTGCTAACTCAAGATCATGGGTTGGATAATTCTCCTCATGTTGCTTAAGCTGCCGGGAAGCATAAGCGATCACTCGACCTTCTTGCATCAAAACACAGCCCAAACTAGTTCCAGATGCATCACAGTAGACATCAAAGGGCTTTTCAATGTTTGGCTGGGCTAGCACTGGTGATGTAGTTAACAGTTTCTTCAGAGTTTGAAAGGCTTGCTCACAGGCTGGTGACCAGACAAACTTCACAGAATTCTTTACTAACTCAGTGATAGGCTTGGCGATTCTTGAGAAATCTGGGATGAATCGACGATAATATCCTGCCATTCCCATAAAGCTGCGGACTTGATGAACAGTGGTAGGTGGCTTCCAATCCAGAATGTCTGCCACTTTTCCAGGGTCAACTGACACACCTTCAGCGGATAAGACATGACCAAGGAACTGTATCTGATCTAACCAGAACTCACATTTACTGAACTTGGCATACAGCTGATGTTCTCTGAGACGGGATAGAACGATACGAAGATGCTCGGCGTGATCTTCAGGGGTTTTTGAGTAGACAAGGATGTCGTCAATGAACACGACCATGAATTTATCAAGCTCTGGCATGAACATAGAGTTCATGAGGTACATGAAATGAGCAGGGGCATTGGTTAAACTGAAGGACATGACCAAGTACTCATATAGGCCGTATCTGGTGGTGAAAGTTGTTTTAGGAATGTCTCCAGGACGAATCTTTATTTGGTGGTAGCCAGATCTGAGATCGATCTTGGAGAATACCTTGGCTCCAGCTAACTGGTCAAAGAGAAGATCAATACGAGGCAAGGGATATTTGTTTTTGATGGTGACCTCATTGAGCGGGCGGTAATCAACACATAGCCTGAGACTCTTGTCTTTCTTCTTCACAAAGATTGCAGGACAGCCCCAAGGAGACGAGCTTGGGCGGATGAGACCCTTGTCCAGCAATTCTTGTAATTGGATTTTTAGCTCTGCCAACTCTCTGGGAGGCATTCGATAAGCTCTGCGGGATATAGGAGCAGTCCCGGGCTTTAGCTCTATAGCAAACTCAACATCACGGTCAGGAGGCAGACCAGGCAAATCCTCAGGAAAAACATCAGGAAATTCACAGACCACGGGGATGTCTCTGGTCTCCAGAACATAGGCGGTATTTATTTGAGTGGCTGCTGGTTTTTGAGGCATTGGAAGTTGGAGAAGGAGTTTGGCGGTACTGTTAGGAATATCCACTCTCACAACTCTATTCAGGATGTCGATCATGGCTTTATACTGACACATCCAATTCATGCCTAGGATGACATCTATCTCCTGATCTCGAAGCACTATCATGGTGGTGGGAAATACATGTTCCCCCAACCTTATTGGTATACTGCGAACCACTTCCCTAGTGCTTATGCGCCCTCCAGGCGAAAATATGCAGAAATTTTCTTTTAAATCCTCAATTGATATCTCATGCTTGATGACAAAAGTACGACTGATGAAGAAATGCGATGCACCAGAATCAAATAACACAACTGCAGGATGGTTGGCGACAGGAAACCTACCGATCATGATGGGCTCTCCCTCTGGGATGTCGCCAACAGTGGTGTAGTAGACTTGCCCGTGCTTCTTGACAATCTTGCCCTTCTGAGTGTGCTGCTGCGGGGCACGGTGCTGCTGCTGCTGTGATCCTCCAGGATTCTTCTGAGCATTCTGAGCATACCTCTTGGGCTTTGGGCACTCACGAGACCAGTGGCCAAGTTGGCCGCAGTTATAGCAGGGATGGTTGTAGGCTGTTTGTGGAGTGGTGATACGAACACCTGGGGCGTTCGGCTGTGTGGCACTCTGCTGATTGGCATTATGGGTGGTGGTCGCGGTACGGACGACCACTTGCTGGTTGGGATAAGGTAGGCGATTTTGGTGGTGGCTGGGGTGATAGATGACCCTCTGGCGTTTGTGACCGCCAGAGAAACTGCTTGACCCTGCTTTCTTCTTCTTCTTCTCTTCCTGGTACTGGCGATTGCTTTCTTCAAAAGCAACAGCCCGGTCAACAACATCGTGATAAGAACCGGTCAGGTTATTGGACAAGCTTCTGCGGACCTTCGGGTGTAGTCCTCTGAGGAAACAATCCCTTTTCTTTTCATCTGTGTTGACATACTCTGAGGCATACTGGCTGAGATGGTTGAACTGACCCACATACTGCATAACTGTGGAGTCTTTCTGTTGAAGTGCCAGGAACTGATCAAGCTTCATTTTCATCAATCCGGAAGGGATGTGATGAGCACGAAAAGCAGTGCGGAACTCTTCCCAGGTCAACTGATGACCTTCTGGCTGGGCAGCCAATAGGTTGGCATACCAAGCGCTTGCTGGGCCACGAAGCTGCTGAGAAGTGAACCGGGGTTTCCGGATGTCGGTGCAGTTGATAAGACCAAACTTTTGCTCCATGGTGCGGAGCCAATCATCAGCTTCTAGAGGTTCATCGGCCCTCGTGAAGACTGGTGGACGTGTTTCGGTGAAGTCCACATACGTGGCCTCTTGGTTGACGTTGTGGCGACCACGGTGACCAAAGTTCTGTTGCCCCTGATTTTGAGCCATCAGGTTAGCAGCGGCTGCCAAGGCTGCAATGGCATCTGCTAGCGTAGCTGGTACTGGTGGAGGGTTCGGAAGGTTGGCACCATCGGATCCTCCAGCTCCAGTGCGAGTGTTCACAGGCATCTATTAAGCAACTTGGAACTTAGCATACATAGACAAAGTTCTGAAACAACTGACTGACAAGCTTCATTGATTCAAAGGTAGATGATGGATACAGATGACTGATAAGGGGAAAAAGTACGAAGGAAAGATACAGACTCGACTTAACAAAAGACAGACTAACGCTCCCAAACCTAGACTAAGGTTTTAGGTAAGCAGGTGGTACAGACACACGGGATCTCCATCCCCTAACGACGAGCCTAGTCTTCATCGATGATGATCATGTCCTCGTCGTCGTCTTCTTCTTCGAGGATGAGCTCAGGCTCAACCTCCTCGTCCTCGTCTTCAGCGTGGATGTTCTCGGCAGGTTCAACCTCCTCGTTCATGCTGGTCTCCTGCTCCATGTCCGGCTCTTCCACTACTCCGTCTTCAGGGTCTTCCATAACTGGGGGTACCAAGGGGTGAAGTTGATCATGCAACTGGTGCACTTCTTCATGAAGCATGTCATTGAACTGTTCGATCTGAGCTGTGTACTGCTGCAGTCCGTGGAGCTCGGCTCTGGTGACGTCCTCGCGGTCCCAAGCATCATTGCGCTGCTCGATAGCGCGAAACGTGTTCCGATTGGCCTGCTCCAGGGAAGCTCGTGCTTCATAAAACTCCAGGCGTGAGTGGTAGAAGTCACGCTCCAAGTTCTTCAGCTCAGCCTTCAGGTCCTTGATTTCCTCCTTCAGGTTCTTACGGGAACGACGGGGAAAACGACGTCCGTTCAGGTTCGGCAGTCTCTTCTCCAACGCGTGGTGCCAGCTGGTGGCGCGGCACACCATTGGGTCCAGTTGACTTGCGAGCAGTCAGCTTGAGACGAGCCATGTCTGGATAAGATTAGATAGATGAGAAAGGCTAGCAAGAACAGGTAAAGGCATACTACCCCAACGAACTTAGTTAGTTTAAGTGAATATGATATGATGCATGAATCGTTCCTACGGAACAAGGTGAAGCAAGATACATAACATATATAGGGCTTAAGTCACGTTGTCCTGCTACTAGTGTTGCCAATAGAAGACAAGATGAGAAAAGCAGTTTGGACTCAAAATAGTCAAGTTTAGTTTGTTTGGACTCAAAAATCTTTTGAAGTTTTCGCAAAAATACTGCAACGTTAAAGTGAGATGCTCCGATACCACTCTGTGACGGAACGGTCCTAATCTCATGGCCCACGTGTCCCTGTCAGCCTCTGACAGTCAAACCCATGTTCCATGTGATTAAGACCTTTTCATCACCGGGCTACATCAGCGCCCAAAGTCCGCAGGATCATCTCACAATTCGGTTACAGCATTGCATACTTTTACAAATAACATCGGAATAATGAGCGGAAGACTTAAATAACAATAGTTTTACAAACTGGAGTTCCAAATGAAATTAAAGGTACGGTTATTACAGACCATGTTCTGATAGTTCAAAGTAGACAACGTAGCGGAGTACATCAAAATAAAGATACTTCACCCTGCCCGAGGGTGCACATCTACTCTTCGGCCTCATCGGCCTCCTCCTGAACGAAGGTCACACAGCAGGGTTCTAGACACCTTGCATACTCAGGTATACCTGCAACATGGGTAACAAACCCTGAGTACTGGGGTACTCAACAAGACTTAACCGACTAAAGAAAAAGGGAAGACTTAGGAATGAGAGGCTTAGGGTAATCAAGGTAAGGCTTTAGCAAGATCAAGAATTTTGCAGAAAAGCATTTTTGTAAATCTTGTTTTATTTTGGAAACATTCAGTATTACTCAATTCTTCATCATTCATGATTCATTTTACTTTTCAAAACATTCCTAGTTGAGAACCACTCTCCGTTGACAGTCAGTGGACCAAGTCTCCATAACCGAGGAGCAACGTTAATCCGGATAAATAATACTCAGTTGAGGATCCCTATCCACACTGCATATGTAGCACCCAAGCTTGCATATGCCAACTCGTCTACCACGATTCCTCCAAGATTGGACCGGTCCTACGCCACCCGGAAGTACAGTACACCACTCCAATCCGGGACTCTAACCCACGTGGGTACATGCTACTTCCGCCATCTCTCCACTCCCAGTGCGCGGTTGTCGGTCCCAATAAAGGATTCCTCGGAGCCAGAGCTTTCCGTAGTATGTGAATAGTTACAAGTCTTGACCAGCAGACCCCCATACGGATGGTCCCTACATTTTTCCGCCAGCGACAAGCACCTCGGGACTCTAACCCAAGAGTACAGGTCCTGTCGGTTTTTCAACCCTGTCCGGGTCGGTGTCAACTGTTGAGTTCCGGACTACAACATGACGGCACCGTACGCGCGGACAACCTCTTCTCGCCATTGACTAGGCACGGCCAGTTACCTAGCCAACAGTCGGGAAGTAAAGCCAAATTCCCATAAAGTTCTTTAAAGTGATCACACTTTTGAAATTGGCATTTTTATTGCAAAGTCTAATTCAATAAGCATTGCTAAGCATTTTTTTTATATACTTTTGAAAAGCGGTATCGGGTGTATCAGTGGTCAAGGTCGATAATGCATCAATTAGGATAGCACTCAACTCCTATAAACCTAATGCAGTAAGTTACTCCAAAGCATTAAGGAAAACATTTTATAAACCCAAGGAAAAGGTTGGATGCACCGGGGCTTGCCTTGAAGAGCAAAGAGGGTAGGCTCGAGGGCGGCAGGGCAGGTGTCGGAGCTCGGGGTAGCCTCGGGGACAGGTTCGTCAGCGGCTGCCTCGAACTTGACGCCTTCTCCTTCAGACACGGCAGTCAGCGACGGGCGGTGGCGAGGTGAGAGGGTGGTCGGAGCAGGGAGTTCGACGGCGGCGGGGCTTCGGCGGAGCTTTTCGGCGGCGAGCACGCGTTCCGGCGGCTCTGACCGAGGCGAGGCCGTTCGCCGGAGTTCGGGAAGACGGGGTTACGCCGGGCGATAGGAGGCGGTAGAGTTGGAATTGAGGGGTCGGGAAGCTTCGCGAGGTCAAGGCGGAGCTGCTGGGTTAGGTGGTTGAGCGGCGGAGGCGCTGGAGAGGGCTGGCCACGGTGGCGGAGAGTGTGAGCTGCTCCGGCCGGTCCGGCGGGCCTTTTATAGCCGCGGGGTGGAGCTGGGGGGGTCCGGGCGAGAGGTGAGGAGCGCTCGCGCGGCCTTTGCGGAGGTAGGGAGCACGGTAGGGCGGCTCGGCGTGGGCGGGAGCTCGCGCGCGGCGCGGCGGCTTGCCGGCGGCCGGCAGCTGCCCGCTGTCCGCGGCGGAGGGGAAAAAGAGAGGAGAAAGGGGATGGGCGAGGCGGAGGTAGGGGCCGGGAGGTGGTGCTTCGGCACTGGCCGCGCGCGACACGACGCGGGTCAGCCGGAAGACGTGGCCGGCGTTCCGCCGCCGGCGGCCGGGCCCCCCCCTTGCTTTAAAAATCGTGCTTAGTGACATCACCTTCCCTCCTTTCTGAATTTTCAAAATTACTCCCAAAAATTGAACTGAGCAACAAAAACTCAAAACACCTAAGTTGTGCAGAATTTTGAGATCTACAACTTTGTCAATATGAACATTTTCAAATTCCAAACAGTTTTTGAACTGCATTTGAAAACAGAAAAGGGGACACTTTTGGAATTTAAGGAATTTCAAAATTACTTTTGATTTTATATTGAAACTTGAAAATCTGTAAATACCAAAGTTGTTTCTCTTGACAAGATCTACAACTTTGCTTTTTGAACCAACCCCAAATTTTGAATAATTTTTGAATTACATAAAGAGGGATAAAATCGAGGGTTTGAAAATCAGGGTTTTGAAAAAGGATTTGAAATCTGATTTTGATTTTTGAACCTTGGTCAACACAACAAAACTTCAATACACAAAACTGGACAAGACTTACACAAAGCTAGTCACAGAGGTGAAATTACCATTTTGCCCCTAGAGGAAGGTTAGGGCTTTTAGGGTTTTGGAAAAAGAATTGCTACACAAGCATTAAGCAAACTTAAATGCAAGGCAAACAATATGATTAATGACTAATGATGATGACATGTCAGGTTAATTACAGTTTAAACACCAGAGGTGTTACAACCACAATCCTTGGTTGCTCTCCGACGACTCCTTGCCATCTAGGAGGATTCACCTCCAAGAGTAACAAACGCTTCACCAAATGCTTGACAAGAATCAAAGGTGCTCAAGGATGGGGATTGCTCTCTTTTGTTCTTGCTCTTGCTCTTGCTCACCGGATCTCTCAATCCCACTCCTTGGATTTCACAAGTATCAAACAACTCACAGAGAGAGAGAGGGGAGAGAGGAGCTTGCTCTTGACCCAAGGTTGAAGAAGATGAAAATGAGCAAGTTGAAGTGAGAGAAGAGAGCAGCCACACTCAAATCCCCTCAGTCTGGTCGAACTGACCGTTGGCGTCCAGATCTGGCTTCAACCGGAATTTCCAGGTAGGGAGGAGAAAATATATGGCTGAGGGTTCTCTGTTCAAGCGCTTTGGCAATATTTAACATCAACTGGAATATCCGGGTAGGGAGGGAATTATATCTGAGTGAGGGTGCTCTGATCAAGTGCTTTGGCAATTTTAGCGGCAACTGGAATATCTGGTTAGGAAGAAGAATATATCCAGGGAGAGGTTCTCTGTCCTAAGATAAGAATCTAGCTAAAGGAAATTTTTTGGGGGTGTCTAGGGAGTGTATAATTGATCAAATGAGCACCTTAACTTGTCAACACACTCAATGTTGCATCCCTCTTGATAGTACGACATTTCTATACCCAAGATCAAAAATAAAATCCATGTTAACTTCTTGAGATTGAATCTCCATATGCCTTTGTTCATATATTTCTTCACCAAGAGATGCAACCAACTTTGTATCAATCATTTGAGCAAATCCACCTTGAGCATGTAACTTGAACCATTTCTAACCACATGAGTTCACTTTATGGCATCAAGTCACTTTTTCAATACAAAACCAAGAATGATTTGATCCTCCTCACAATGTGACTTCTCATCGCTTGATTAGTGCCAAGACTCAATGCAAGTACTCTCTTCTTCACCACAACCATGGTCCATCGGCGTCCAAGCCATCGCTTGCCCTTCACCTTTGCTTGGTCCTTCGAAGCCCTTTCCTTGCTATCTTCACCTTCTCAAGCCATCCCAAGACACATGATGATTTGAACCAACAGTAAGCATACATTGAAATTCGATGAAGTGAAAACATCTTTCTCAACATTTATTTCATTGCAAGCTCTTTAAATGAGACCATTCCATATGCAAAGACCTCTTGTCTCATATGACAAATCAATTATGCTTGCTTTCATATGAACCATAGATGTCCCATGATATTTAAGACATTACTTTCAATTTTATTTGTATTGTTGTCTTGTGCTTGAAATAGATTGTCTTTACAACAACACATCATTTTGGCTTTTCACTTCAACAAACTATGGAACACCACCAAGTTTGCCTTTATAATTGAACCATTGACACACTTCAAATGATGTAACATATCATAACCGAAGTGTTCGTAGGATAATCATTTTCCTGTTCAATACTTAACAAACTTGTTAGACCTTTAATCATGTTGTCATTCAATCATCCAAAACCCACTAAAGGGCTAGATGCACTTACAATCTCCCCCTTTTTGGCGATTGATGACAACTCCGATTAAAGCTTACAGAAGATATAAAAATTTAAGCTTTTGAATTCAATGATATAGATAGAGCTCCCCCTTAATTTGTGCATACGAGTGTAAGTCATAACAATGGCCTCAAATAACAATTTGCACAAAATAAGTCAAATGGAAAGCTTCGCCCTATATCATTGCATTTGTGGGGTGCAAGACTGTGTGTCACAATAAAATCTGTGATGCATATGACATGTGATTTCACCCAATAAGTAGAAATCAACAATACACATTCAAGGCATGAATATCACACACTAACATAAAAAAAACCTTATTGACATCGTTAATTTAAATCTATCTTGCACACACCACACAATGACAAATCTTATATGACTCACTTTTACCCTTTAAATCCACATACTTATAAAACTCTTTCCTTATATTCTCTCCCAAAATCTCTCCCCCTTTGGCATCAATCTCCAAAAAGGATCCCTTCACCAAAAGGAAGATACTAAGGTAGACAAGTAAGGGTAAGAGTAGGGTAAAGGTTTAGCATACAAAATTTTTCTTCTATATTGTTCTACCAAACAAAGTATGCAACACCTTAAGTCAAGATTCTTGAGAAGTTAGCATATTTGTCTCATACCCCACTTAGGTGACACTTTGAACATAAGACAAACTCATATAATCACCACAAGAGGTATCAACCAAATATCTAAATATTCTCTAATCGTCACCATAAGAAAGAACTCATGGTGTGACTCAAAATATTACATACACATGCACACACTAGCATGTAAGGGTCTAGATGCACAAAGGTAATACAAGTGTTCATGGAGCGATGTACCTTTGTTCTAAGCATCAAAACCTCAACAATAATCATGATTTTAGTGCCTTGATGGGCTTATAGCACTTCTTTAGGCAAAATGATTCCATCTAAGATCATTCTATGTTCATCATGATATTTAAGGAGATGTCACAAACTTGTGCTTGATCTCAATTGAATGTCCAATGCTAGCTCCTTTAGCCATTGTGAGATAACAATTGAAGGCATATTTCTTCATATACCAAATAAAATATAGTCCACTAATACCAATTGAAATATGATCTTGACAATTTTGACACCAATTGGAATGGATTCTTGTATCTCATAATGTCACCTAGAGAATGCTCATAAAGACAAGAGATAGCATTAAATTGCACAAGCTACAGTTTCACAACTAGTGACCATTTTGGATGTGGAAGGCATGTAGATCACTAATTGCAAAACCTCATAACATAGACTACATTTCCCCATTTTTATAGTGCATACATACATATGTGGAAGTCAAGAACTTATGCATTTTTGGTCAATTATGTACAAACAAGGGAATTTAAGCTATATTATGGAGGGTAGCTACTTAAGAGATAAATTACAATCCAAATAAATATGAGAGATAACTTTACCAATTTGAATTGAGTTAGTTATGTAGCATACCCATGAGAAACTTATTCTCACCAAGAGACTACACACATTTCACTAGAAGAAAAGATTAGTCTCAAAAGACACAAGACATAGAACGAATTTCACTTTAATATGTGCATCAAGTACTCAGATTACTTGTGAAATGCACTTGAATCGGTTTAAGAGTCTAGAGAAGTCCATCCTTATATCTTGGTCAAGGAATAACAAATTTGCAATAGTTGAAATTATGCCAAAGAAAACATACCACCACCAAGGTAGATAAATCACCACATAAATTTTCATTGACATGACCATCGTAAGTGAGACTTCAATGATTTAGATAGCTATAGTTCTCACTTGATGACTCTTGGTGAATTAGAGCTCCTGAGATCATCCAATATCAATATTAGGTTCCATTCTTTGTTGATATGGTCTTGAGTGATCAAGGAAATGGATCCATGCACACTTGATGAGCTATAGAGTGAAGAAATAACAATGAAAGTACGCTCTTCAATTCTTTTCTCCAACTCATTCAAATATAGTTCCACTAATGGATTGGTCCATCCGACACTAAACCGGAAGCACTTGGTTTATAAACACCGAGACCTCCTAGAATAATTGTGAAGCACCAAGAGAATCCAAAGGAACCATCCATCCTTCTTTTTCTTATTTGTGGGACTACACAATGTACACTTGAGAGTAACTATTAGTAGCACAAGATATCCCCTCTTGATTTGTGCATACAAGAGTACACAAAGTACACTTATACACATTAACAACATGGCGTCAAAGAGGGAAGTTTTTCACTAGCTAGATTCCAACTGGTTTCAAACTCCTTCAAGGTACTTGCAGTCCAATTAGTTTCAGCTAGTTTCAAGTTGCTTCAATTGATTTCAAATAATTCCAACTGATTGTAACTCATTGCTACTACTTGTAACTGATGAACTGAACTTGTTTCATCTAGTTTCAATTGATTTCAGCTGCCATTTCTGAAAGCCTGCAACTCATTTCTTCTACTTCCAACTAATTGCAACTCCTTTCAACCTTTTACTTATTGGGTTTGATTTTGATCTTCATATCAAACATGAAAATATGTCCAAGATCAAACTGATGTTTCTCATATTTATTGATTCTTCAATATCAACTAGAGAGCCAACTTAATCTTGTTGCTACAAAGCCATCCAATTCCATACAGTGAGTTTTCAGATTCTATCTTTCTTGGAGAACAATTCATATCTCCCAAAGTACTTTTCCTATATGCATGAAATTTGGTATATATATGCATCTATGAGTCCTCTAGCTTCTGTAAAAATTTCAACTCATTTGGACTCCATTTGATCAGTCAAACAATTTTTCTACCAAAACTGCTCAAGTCTGAAACTGCACTGCTGAAGCTGACAGGAAATAATCTCAAATCTGAACCTCTTGTCATTGTAATTTTAAGCCAACTGTGCAGATGCAACTATATAATATGTATATCATGCTCACCAAGTTTCAAGCTTATTTATTAACATTTGAAATTCCAAATCCATTCTTGAGACAACTAATTCAGAATTCCAATTTCTGGACAGATTTGATGTTTGGCACTCTTTTCCTTTTCTTGTCCACTCTTGAGGTGATTTTGATTAAGGAGTTCTCACAATATGTCATATCTATTCAGACTTCTATAAATACTTGTATTCTTGTGAATTCTTCCAATATACCATGTCCAATCCAAACTCAAATTTATCACCTTCTTCATGCAAGCACTAACTATTGATATGTATGACCCCCAAACTTAACTTGATCATTTTAGATATGAAATGAACAACTCAAAATCAACTCCAGTAAGGAACTTCATATCTCAATATTTCAAGTCCTCACAAATATGAATTCTTCAATCAATACCAACAATCAAATGAGAATGCACATGTCTATAAACAAGATAATTGAAGCCATAGAAACAACTCAAGTACTATAACCAATCATGAGTTGCTCAACCTTCCATCAATATGCACATATGCTACAAAAGGTCTCAAGTATCTACTTGGTTTTTCAAATATAAGCACCATACTTGAAACAAGACTTCCTTTTCCCAAAATATGCTACAAGCTCACTCAAACGAAAAGGTTAGTCCACAAGTCACAAAATAAGAAATTAGCTCCCCCTAAATAAGTGCTTCAAGTGATTTGAATATCTTGTTACAAGCACTTGGTTCGATTAAGAACATGGGAGTAAAGTCTCTATTTTGGTCACAATATAATAATTTGCCATATTTGAATAAAACAAGAAATACTCATAACCACATAGGTGATGCTACAATCACAAGTTTCTGAGACAACCTTAAGAATAAACTAGTATGTGGATTAAATCTTAGACTCCATTCCTTGTGATTTCACTACCTTGACATGCATTTCTTAAGTCTCTACATTCCATAAACATTATGCTCTACTAGAGAGCCATTAAGAGCAGCATATGACATATAACAGTTAAATCAAGTGCAACCATCTAGCCAATTCCAATATTCCACAAATATGCCTATTAGTGAACTATTGAACACTACACAAGATAAGTGGCTAGTCTAGATGAGTTAGGCCCTTGTTACTAATGGTGAAGATGAAGTATGAAATGTAATCAACAATTGATCTTTGGGTCAACCATATAAGAGAATATAATAAGAATAGGTTGATAGCTTGAGATATCATTTTCAATCAACTTGCTCAAGCACCCCAAAGCATTCATCTCACCACCAAGTACCTACATCAATAACCTAAGCACACTTTGGTACCCAACCATTGTTGGGTCCTAGTAGGTTAGTCAACAAGTGCTTAGGGACCCAAATGGCCTTTGTGCCAACACGAGGTAAACCAATTACCTTAGTAGCACAAGTGTCATTGGATGGTGTCCTACGCATATTATGGTTGCTAGAAATGTTGAGCTTAGGAGAGTTACCAATGGGACATTCCTTGCATAGGTGTCCCTTCTTTCTACAGGTGTAGCATAGGCGGCTCTTGATCTTGTTAGCCACATCCTTTTCAATTTTGTTGCTCACTTGTGCTTGGGCTAGCTTTGGTGAAACATTGAACTTGGCGCTAGGACACTTTCTAACCTTGTGCCCCTCCTTCTTCCAACCAAAGCACTTCATCTTAGTTGATCTTGCATCCAATTTCTTTGCCTTGATTGATGCAATTTGATCAACTATCTCACATTTGTCAACCCAACTCTTGTATGGACAATTTGCAACTATGTGACCGAACATAGTGCATCCATAGCACTTCCTCTTGGATCTTCTTTTCTTGGTGGAAGTGTTGGGCTTTTCTTCATTTAAAAGGTGATCTTCATGTTGGGATAAAGAGGTGACACGGTTTGAACCCTTCTCAAGCTTCTTCACCATGACAACACGGTTATCTTGAGAAGGTTGTGTCTTCTCCTTTCCCTTCAATTGAATCACATCCTTTCTTAGCCTCTCAACCTCCTCCTTGAGCTCATCATTTTCTTTTGTGATTTTCTCATCACAATTTCCTACAATTGCTTGCTCAATAGAAGGTTGGCTTGCTTGAGAGCAACACACATTAGCACAAGATAATATAGATTGAACTTGTGAACATGTGCACTTGTGAGTGTGAGGTTGATAAGATTTTACCGAAGTGATCACAACCTCATGAGCAATTTCCAACATTGCATGAGAGTCAATGAACTTATTGTTGGAGCACACAATCTCATCATAATTTGCTTGCCAAGTCTCACACATGTTAGTGAGCCTTTTCATCTTGTCCTTGAGCATGGAATTTTCTTTTTCTAGTTGATCAACATGAGACAAAGAGTTAGTAGAACAAGTTTGCTCATTTGACAACTTTCCATACCTTTCAACCAAACAAGCATATGAGCACTCAAGCTTTTCATGCTTCTCAGTCAAAGCATTTAATGCTTCAATATTTACAATGAGAAGCTCTTCTTGATTCTCAAGTGACTTGAATTGCTTCTCATTCTCTTTCTCTAGCTCTTCTAGCTTCTCAACAAGCTTCATGAATATTTGCTTATCCTTATCACTCAAGTGCTCAAGAGTGTAATTATCATCATCTTCATTATCTTCACTCTTGGCTTGTTCTTCTTTTATGGTTTTCTTCTTGTTTTTCTTGGCCATGAGACACAAGTGATGAGTGTCATGAGATACTGAGGTTGACTCATCACTTTGCTGCCACCGAACTTGAGCATCATCACAAATGGTTGCTTGATGCCACTCATAAGCCTCATCACATTTGGATTTTTCATATAGCTCAATAAGTCTATTCCAAATGAGATGAGCACTCTCCGGTGGTGTTTGTCCATTGAAGATTACCTCTTCTAGAACCTCTACACTCAATGTACTCAAAATGACATTAATAGCTTGAGCATTGTGTTGTACATATCTCTCATCCTCCTTTGACCAATTTTTATAGTTGCTCCAATCAACTATGGGATGAGAGATGCTAGCATCCATAACATGCTCAACAAGAGGGATAATATTTCTAAAAGTCTTAAGTACATAAATGGATCAAGGTAGAAAGTTTGAACCATCATTTTGGAGAAGCACGGGCTCCAACTCAATAGGCGTCGACATCCTTTCTCGCGGCGGTGAAGCTTTCAGCGAGAACCTCGGCCCTGATACCACGTGAAAGGACACTGGGATGTCACCTAGAGGGGGTGAATAGGCGTTTCTAAAAATTAACACCTTAAAATGCGGAAACGGTTAGAACTAAAGTTTCCAAATGGAAACTCCAAATCAGAGTAATATAACCCCTCTTGAGTGAGCCACAAAGTATATGAAAGATGCTAAATAAGCCTAGGAGCCTAACACCTGCAACACAGATGATTAACACTGAGTATAGCAAAATCAACACAATGACCAATGCCCGGTATAAACGAGCACTTTATCCCTTTGTTGGATTTTGCTCCTTTTGATTCCAAACTTCCAACACAAGTTGCAAGTGCCTACAGAGGGTTATGCCACCACACATAAACCTGTATATAATCTAGCACAACCCACAAAGACGGAGACAAACAAATATCAAATTGAAATGTGATGAGACACAATATTTGTTTTACCGAAGTTTGGACTCCCTCGAGTCCTACTCTCCGTTGAGGAGGCAATGAGTGACCACTCTGGGATCCACTCTAGCCGTGGTCTCTTTCAACCGCTTCCCTCAATCCACTAGTGCGTTTCCTTCCCTTGCGGAGGCGGAATCAAAGCCTTCACAAACTTGCCAAGGCACACCACAATCCTTGGTTGCTCTCCGGCGACTACTTGCCATCTAGGAGGATTCACCTCCAAGAGTAACAAACGCTTCACCAAATGCTTGAAAAGAATCAAAGGTGCTCAAGGATGGGGATTGCTCTCTTTTGTTATTGCTCTTGCTCTTGCTCACCGGATCTCTCAATCCCACTCTTTGGATTTCACAAGAATCGAACAACTCACAAAGAGAGAGAGGGGAGAGAGGAGCTTGCTCTTGACCCAAGGTTGAAGAAGATGAAAATGAGCAAGTTGAAGTGAGAGAAGAGAGCAGCCACACTCAAATCCCCTCAGTCTGGTCGAACTGACCGTTGGCGTCCAGATCTGGCTTCAACCAGAATTTCCACGTAGGGAGGAGAAAATATATGGGCGAGGGTTCTCTGTTCAAGCGCTTTGGCAATATTTAACATCAACTGGAATATCCGGGTAGGGAGGGAATTATATCTGAGCGAGGGTGCTCTGATCAAGTGCTTTGGCAATTTTAGCGGCAACTGGAATATCTGGTTAGGAAGAAAAATATATCCAGGGAGAGGTTCTCTGTCCTGAGATAAGAATCTAGCTAAAGGAAATTTTGTGGGGGTGTCTAGGGAGTGTATAATTGATCAAATGAGCACCTTAACTTGTCCACACACTCAATGTTGCATCCCTCTTGATAGTATGACATTTCTATACTCAAGATCAAAAATAAAATCCATGTTAACTTCTTGAGATTGAATTAGTCTCCATATGCCTTTGTTCATATATTTCTTCACCAAGAGATGCAACCAACTTTGTATCAATCATTTGAGCAAATCCACCTTGAGCATGTAACTTGAACCATTTCTAACCACATGAGTTCACTTTATGGCATCAAGTCACTTTTTCAATAGAAACCAAGAATGATTTGATCCTCCTCACAATGTGACTTCTCATCGCTTGATTAGTGCCAAGACTCAATGCAAGTACTCTCTTCTTCACCACAACCATGGTCCATCGGTGTCCAAGCCATCGCTTGCCCTTCACCTTTGCTTGGTCCTTCGAAGCCCTTTCCTTGCTATCTTCACCTTCTCAAGCCATCCCAAGACACATGATGATTTGAACCAACAGTAAGCATACATTGAAATTCGATGAAGTGAAAACATCTTTCTCAATATTTATTTCATAGCAAGCTCTTTAAATGAGACCATTCCATATGCAAAGACCTCTTGTCTCATATGACAAATCAATTATGCTTGCTTTCATATGAACCATAGATGTCCCATGATATTTAAGACATTGCTTTCAATTTTATTTGTATTGTTGTCTTGTGCTTGAAATAGATTGTCTTTACAACAACACATCATTTTGGCTTTTCACTTCAACAAACTATGGAACACCACCAAGTTTGCCTTTATAATTGAACCATTGACACACTTCAAATGATGTAACATATCATAACCGAAGTGTTCGTAGGATAATCATTTTCCTGTTCAATACTTAACAAACTTGTTAGACCTTTAATTGTGTTGTCATTCAATCATCCAAAACCCACTAAAGGGCTAGATGCACTTACATAGATCCCGAGGAAATAAAAATGGACAAGTGTCCGGAACCTCGAAGAAAAAAATGTCAGAAAAAATGGGCACGTGCCCGATAGTAGAATTAGCGTAATAGCCATATGTCTCTGATAAACAGAAGAGAGTGAATATATTCAAAAGTGCATCCGACTCCATTTTACCATACACATGCACTTCTTTATTCAATGGTTGGTTGACTTTCTCTTTGGATCCATTGTTTAATTTGACAACATATGTATTAAAGTTTTTTTAAAAAAAAATAATTAAAACTCCGGGATAAAGGTGAAGTGAAGGAACTAGAGGCATAGTGCTTGATTTGATCGTTCAATCTTTCAATTACTCAAGATCTAAGGTAAAAGTAATAAACCCCATGAAAAATAACATAATATATTTTGGAGAATTTTTGTTTAACAGCAGGTATACTTGTTGGAAGTGAAGATATTGTAGCAACTCCTGATCCATTGTTAATTTTTAGTTTTGCTAAGGGACTAGCAAAATGTAAGCTTGGGGGAGTTGTTGACACTGGTTATCTATCAAAATTAAAGGATAAATAAATATGAAAATGACATGAATTCAATCACCAATAAAGGTTTAGGGTTTTAATTGACAATATTCCACGAGTTTTGGTGGATTATGATTCTGTAGGGACTAAACAGGAAAACCAGCACTGATTACTTCTCCTAGAAGGAAACCGACGGAAGATTACGGAACCGGCACGTCAGCAGTACTCCAGAAGGACCTAGAGGACACCACGAGGCGGGACACCCTGAGAGGCTTCCAGGTGGGACCGACCGGTCCCACCCCATGACCGGTCAGTTGGGTCTCGGGCCCCCACGCCTCCTCCTTCTGGAACCTTCCTCTACCGCCTCTGAGGATCCATCTCAGCCCTACGTGAAGTCGATTTGATCTAACGGTCGCGGTTGATCCCTCAGGGCTATATATACAAGCCCCCAGGCCCTAGGGTAGAACAGGTCTTTCTTCAGAAAAGACTATGTCTCATTTAGAAGCCCTAGAAGAAGACTTCAAGAGCCAGCTTTCAAGTAGAAGACTAGATACCCCTCCAGTTTAGATTTAGAACCTAGTCTTATACTAGAACTAGAAGAGAGAGACAAAGAGATCAAGAAGGAGCTTCGGCCTGTCGCGTCAACTTCTTCATCTTATACTTGCGGATTCAAGTTCATCTTCAACTGGCTTCAGCGATTGTTTCGGTAATCAACGTCTATATTTAAGTTTGAGCCATTGTTCTTATTATTCTTAACGTTTATGACTCTCTTTTGATTACTTTAATTCTAATTGCGCTAGAGTTAGAGTAGTTGGATAGTGTAAGCATGCTGCTTAGACTTGATAGCTCATAATTGCCTCCTATAACACCGGTAGTAGTGGTTGTTCGCAAGAGTGTCTCTTATAGCCTTGTTGATTCTTCTGTGGTCCACTTACCCGTGTGTAGGCTCGGTAGGATTATACATTTGCATAAAAGACTCATACTCTGTTTGTGACCTTTTATGACAACTTTCCCACTAAGAATAATATAAACATATCACTCTTAAATTAGAATTAGACAGCCTCAGTGATCCCCTCTATAATTCTAGATTCCCTGTCCTTCTTAGCTACTCATGAGTTAGACTTTAAAGACTTAACACTATACGTTTTTTGGTTTTGATATTAAAACTGGGTTAGTCCGGTGAAATGCTACATCGGTAGATTTTATCTGTGCATTTGCAGATAAAGTAGAGTGTGCGTTAATTTATACCAATAGTAGCCGCGATTCGCCGATGAGTGGTCGACGCCGACTCTCTCTACGCTAGGGCGGGCCTCCGTCTCCTCGACGCCGGCTGTGGCGTCCGCGGCTACCACATCAATGAGCTCATGCGCGACATCAATCTCCGCAGTGGTGCTGGTTCACATCTACCCAGCAAGCCGGCAACTGGGCTCCAGCAATCTCATCGCGACGTCCGGCATAGACAGGGCGCCACACCATGCCAGCCACCACAACCAGGACACATTGTGCACTCTACTTGATGCTTTGAACCCTTGTAAATTCCAGTTCTCGAATCCATTCTACAATTCTTCCTGATCTACTCCTTAGTGTCATCTACTTTGCCAATCTCCCGCCTGACTGCACGAGCAATCTAGATTCAGGTCCATTCTCCCTCCCAACCTCACCGTAGCTCCTAGATCCGTCTGTTTGGTATAGTTGATTTCTTCATGGACGAAAATCTAATCCAATATGTCGGTTTTCTATTCATCCATTTTTCTTTTGATTTGTTGCCGTGGTGCCTTATACTAATTAATTGTTGCTTCCGTAGGAAGAATATGCTTGCATGGACGAAGCCTGATTGGACTCTACGGAGCTGCTGGTGCTTGGCTGGCATGGAATCAAATAGATATGGACTAAATGAATGGGAGAGCACAACAGATTGGAGCAGGTAGAGTCACTATGAAATTTTCGGTAAAAGGTACTGGAAAATTTTATTTTATTTTAAACCCATTTTAATTCCAAATGAGCATCACCTGGTAATTCAGATCAACTTACTATTCTTAATTGGCATCTGTACAGTACTTTTAAGGCGACGTAACATTGCATAATTATTTTGTTAAAAACTGTAAGCACTATGCGTAGATATATTTAAAGATATTTCACTTTATTTTTTCAACGATTCCTGTCTGGAAAGCATTCTGATACTTGGAGCCTACAAACCTAGGAATGACCAATTAGTTCTAATGGAAGGTCTGAATTATAAGAAGCACTTTGCATTTTCAATGTAGCTTAATCCAATTTGGATAAAATATTGTAAGTCTAATAATTCAATTTATGCTAATTTTTAAAATTCTGGATAACTGAGAAAGCAAGGTGTAGACTTTTTATGTAAGTTTCAGTTGGGCTATATTATCTTATCAATGTTAAGGTCTTTCTGAGCCATGCAATTATATTTCTAACTGAATTGCTTATTTGTACAATGTTGATCTACCTATATGGTTGTCTATTTCTATCATCCAGTTTATTGCAAAAAAAACTATTATCCAACCTATTCTAAACCACAATATGTTGATCTACCTATATGGTTGCCTATTTTTGTCATCTAATTAGTTTTATTTCAAGAAAATTGTTATCCAGTGAAAATGTATTTTACTTATACATATTATAAACCATAATATGTATATTTTATTCTCTATTTTTTTATCAGTCAAATCTTTTCACTCTTTGGGAGTCCTGGTGGCATCCTTATTCTGCACTTATGGATTTTAATAACGTCTTTCATTGATCTTGAAGCATCCTCCTTTCAGTTGTACATATCATGAAAGCTAGCGGACTGTACATATGGTTATCTTCTGTTGGAATCCCTCGATGAGCACAACGATGCCACTAGAGTTATCGATAGGAGCTACTTTCACAAAATGTTATCAATTTTTTATAGCTTCTTTGCAATTGATACCTACCTTTCTTCTTCGGCAACTTATTGGTTGTTTTAATTCTGGGATGCAGGATTATAGATGTCAAAGAAGAGGCAAACGAGGTGAAGATTATCTTGGTGAATGAGGCACAAGTACCCTGGTCCAGTGACACAAGACTAAAAATTGACTTTTCAATTTTACACGGTGTTTTGATAGCCCTGTGTGAAGACCAAAAATTTCCATGATGTTCATTCTAACATATGCTAAGATAGGCTAAGAGATGTTGTCATATACTCCCTCCATATTGAAAAACTTGACGTTTCAGACAACGACACGGTCTTCAAAACATCACTTTGACCACTTGTTTCTTTAAAAATATTTATTGGAAAGTGGTATATGTATATTTTTATGAAAGTATTTTTCAAGATAAATTTATTTATATGATTTTTACATCTCTAAACTCAATAATTTAAAAGTTATTTATGATTTATATTCCCAATGTTTGATCCAAACCTTGTCCAAAACGTCAGCTTTATCAATATGGAGGGAGTATCAATTTAATGTCAAAGAGGACTACGAGAGGCTGAGAGATGCTGCAAAAAGACTTGTTTTTGAGTTGTCACCTTCTGTTAATTAAGGTACTCTCTTAGTTTAAATGATTGCATGTTTAGCTAATTTTCTTTGCTTGCTGGCTTATGTTTCTCCATGATTGTTTGCCATGTATTTAAAAAAACATGATATTGCAGGTTATAGTTTTTATGACAGTACTTCCATTCTTTTATGCTAAATTCAATTTTTGAAATTGATGACAGGGGATGCTACAAACATGGCACCTTTTGAGAGGATGGAGGCTAGCGGTGGATGGTGGTGCTGGACTTGGAGAAAAGAAAACATATTCTAGGCCATACTGTGAGATGTTTCTACTTTTTTGTTCACACCAAGCAAATTGTCAATAACTATATCAGGTAAATGAATGGCCTGCTAGCTTTCATGATATTTGAAGGAACTTTGATGCTTGTTCGGGGGAGGGGAGGGGGGACTTTGATTTAGCTTATCGATTTCATGTTGTCAAAAGTTGATCTCTGTCATGTCGGGCCCAGATGTGAGGATTGGAGTGACGTCCTGGATGACGACCATCAACAAACAAGTGGGCCGGTACACTCTTGAGGTTCACGTTATGTACTCATCCTTTTGTTTCTTACTACAAATTGTCACTTTGTTATCGATAATAATATGATAAAAAATAACAGAGAAATAAACTAGATATCATGTAACAGTATTTTCAAACGGTTGCATGGCTATGTGATAAAAAAGCAAGAAGAAATTGAATCACATGTGATCTAATCACTGGACTTTGCCCCTTTTTCATTTTAGGCATGGACGTACAAAATATATGCTTTTTATTTTTCTCAATTTAGAGATTTAAGGGCATTGCCAAGTTGAATCAATTGATATTGATATGTCTACATTATACATGAGTGTTTTCTGGATTATCTACATGGTGATACACAATTGCGTGCAACTTAAACTATGATAAAAATATTATTATTTAGTTGTTTTCAAGAGCATTCTTGAAATGCAGTTGTAGCGTTAGCATGGGCCCGTGGAGGAATGGCTGAGGGCGGTGAACATTCATGAAGGTGGGGCTCGAGTTCCCCTGGACGACAGTCGTCCATGGACCTGAACCGGCGGCGGCGGAGCTATCACTTGGAACATACCTATGATGATTGTTTATGAGCTCTCATAGAAGAGGTAACATATAGCACCATGTCTTGTTTCCATTGAAAACAAAGTTACTGTAATCTCCCGAGCAAAAGTAATTTTCAGTATTCCACTGTTGATACGTTTATCTTCCACTGTATTTGAGCCAGATAAATAACATGATTGTTGAATATGGTATATTATTTCATATCTAATTATTGTATATATTTCTGTTTCTCCGGAAAAGCAGCATTGAGTCTATGAACATTAAGGTCCTTTTAGTGCCATCGAAGCTCCTGTTTACTGACTATTCAGAATGTGGATATTTGCTGATCTTTTTTTAACAATATGATGCAGGCAAGCAAGGAAAAGAATGTCAAATTTTGACTAACGATGACTTCTGAATTTCCTAATAGAACTATTTAATGTGTGTTTACCCATTTTATTTATGCATTGTTCTACGAAGATGGTGGTGACGTGGAGGAGATGTTGGCACTGAGCACGTGCTAGGTGGGCGCACTACCAAATCGGGTCGTGGGTACAAGACAAGTGATGTTCTGGTGCTAGATCCATCATTCCCAGGTACTGGCACAACCCAAGGGCGTCTGCTTCACCATGCGCGTGTAAGTCTCTAGACACCTTACGGAGTTCATGAATGTGCACGCATCCTACAGATAAAGTTAATACTTCAGAGAATTGAGCATGTAAAAAGCTATCTTCCAACCTAATATTGATCGTTAATCTTGTTAATCTTTTTCAGCATGAATGCCCCAGTCATGGTTGAGCTTGATTGCTTGAGGGACAAACTAACATTCTTAAGCTTAAGTCATTTTTTTCTGCATAGTCTTTTCAGAGTGCACCTTTCCTTTCTAAAATGAAGAGTGAATTTTGAATGTCATATATGATAATTAGTCGTGGCAAGAAAAACATTGAGTATCTTTTCAAAAACAAATGAATTTTTATTTAACCAAACTATTTCTCCAATACTTAGAAAATACTTTACATCCAAGCTAAGTCACATGTATTAGTCTTTGTGAATAATGTGGCTATTGATTTGACTTTTTAATTTAGACAAAAGAAAACAACATAGATCAATTTGATGTAATCATAACTAAGTATACTTTGGATTTGTTGTGGACAATTTAACTTAATTTCTTGTTGGTTACTGATATTTGGTCAAATGGAGCATTTATAACTTCTAGCACTTTAACTTAATTTCTTTATGAGTCATAGATAATTGGTCACAGTTTCTATCATCGCATCAAACCATTGAAGAAGGTTGGAGGTTTTTGTTGGCCCATTCTGTCTATATGCTTAGTGGAGCAGCTTATCTATATGAACTTTGGGCATTGTGAGGTTTCTCTTATCACTTTTCTTGTTAGATATAGCACTTGTAATTCAGTATACAATATGATGTATGTTTGACAAGAAAATCTACGTTTGCCTGACATTCGGCAATCTAAGTATGGTTGTTTCATGATGGAAGCATGGTTTATTTATTTTTGACACTATCGTAGGGCTAGCATGTGCCACCATCAAATTAGTCAATTCTTAAGTACGAGTAGTTGCTTGTTAGTTTGAATCTATTTGTAGGTGACATTAGTTTTGTGGTACAAAGCATTCATTTGTTTGTTTACCATCCAATGATGATATATAGAGCTACCCATTTCCGATGACGTTGAGTGGCTCTACGTTATCTTATCATGTGATAACGTTGAGTGACTATGTTATCTTATCATGCGATCTGCGTGTTTTTAGTATAAAAGTTTTGTTATTGCATTTTCTGATGACGTTGAGTGGCTTTATGTTATCTTATCATACGATTTGTGTGTTTTTAGTATAAAAGTTTTGTTATCGTGTAGCAACGTACGGGCACGCTACCTAGTGACTATAAAAGGAGGAGCCAGGGACACCCTCAAGGCAGGGAGAACACACCAGCAACACTCCGGTTGCAATCTCCACACACACACACACACACCTACGTACACGAGACCTGGGGAGCTCCCCCTCTCTCACTCGCTTGTAACCCCTACTACAAGCACCCCAGTGCAAGATAACACGACCTCTGCTCTCCTCACTAGACGTAGGGCCTTCGTTCGCCCGAACCAGTATAAACCTTTTGTGTTCTTCTTGCATCACCACCCGAAGCTAGGACATGCAGATACAATTTCACTCACCGGTGTTTGGACCCCGTTTCCGAAACACCGACAATAGTATACCACCTATTTGATGATATAAATCTTTGTGTTTTCCTCTATAAATTTTGGTCAAACTTGAGATGCTTTGGCTCTCCAAAAATTTTAGAATGACTTATAATTTGAGACAGAGGGAGTAATATTTATTATATCATTAGGGATACTTTAATAATAATTTATTTATTTTATAATTTACATAAAAAGTGAATAAAATGAACGATCAAACAATATGTTTAAAAGTCAAAAACAACATTTATTTTAGGACACGAGATATTGAAAAGTTAAAATATCATTTATTTTAGGACGAAGGGAGTAGTCTAGTACAAAACTAAGCATATCCACACGTATAAATATACCACTTCAATTCTATCTCCAGAACCACGAGTCCACATCTTTATGGACCAGATAATGCAACAGATTCAATTTACATCAGTGCAATGCTCTATGTTCACAAATCGAGATCAATAGTGAAGAGATCTCGCACACTACCAAAGTACACACCCCGATACCCATTCGCACCACTTCTCCCCGTGGCTTAAAACTAAGTACGGGGTCTCATCAGCCTCTACCCAACCAAAGCCAACGAATACTACCGCGTGAGAACAATCAATAAATACTACCGCGTGAGAACAATGGTCACCAATGTCTGTCTTACCTTCCTTCTTATTGTACTTATAGATTGTCCCGGGAGGAAGATCACCAAAAGAAGCATCAATTCTAAAGCTCCCTACAATTGGTCTCTCATCACCAATAATAGCTGCTATCTCTAGAAAGTATTGACCAACTTTAGAGTAGTAGCCGACTTCTGTTACCACCCCATCTGTCTTGAAAAGCTCCAAGGCCACTGCCAATCTTGTCTTACATGTAGTCTCATTAGGAAGTTTACCTAGAAATATGCAAAAATAAGAAAAAAATAGAAGATACTCGTATGTTCAATCAGCCTCAGCTACTGATGAATCAAAATTTAAAGGAAAATATCCAAATTACTCTTTTCTCCAAGTTTAGTTTATGTCTAACTTACCCCTCTAACTATTTTTATTGGTATAATTTACACACATTAACAAGTTTTTCTTTTTTTTCTCTAATTACATATTGGCTTTCAATTTTGCGGTGGTTACAATGAAATTTGAGTTCGTATTGTTATGAAAAAATAGGGCTACAATCATACATCGTACCTTTAGAGTTTTCATAGTCTTCCATGAAACTATCGGTCATGAACCTTGTGGTAGACGTCTTGTTTCTCAATGCAGCAAACCTCTTGCTCTCCATTTTCCGTTTCTCAATGCAGCAAATCTCTTGCTCTCCATTTCTCCAGTGGCTGATAGAGCTTGGAACACACAAGTACGTGTGTCACCTTGGTTACGGACGGCTGGCACCAAGTTACTTGTCATTGAATAGCTCCGTGTGCCATGAGAATTCATTCGTCATGCCTAACAAAAAAACATCATAATCAATTTAGTGGAATAATTGTCACTGCTCCACTGAAGAAGTCATAAATAAGACAAGTTTATGATGTTGAATGTCATTGTTTGACAAAAAAAAAGTCCATAAAACCATGTCGCTAAGACAAGCCATAATAAGTGGCGGAGCTTGAAGCAAATCGTAGGGGAGGCCAATTTACTATTGAATCTGAATGTACACATGTGGTGGAAAAAAAGATTTGTTAAAATCCATGTGTCTAAATTTTAGTTTCTTTTTATGCGACGGTTATTGCATATATTTTATATTAAAATTTCAGATTATGTTTATTGAAATTTATGTATGCACAATCTATAATTTTTAGTATAAGAATAAAAAATTGTTAGACAAAATCACAAACTCGACAAAATCTTATTTGTGTTGGCATAAAGACAATTAACAATTTACAATCATTTCTATAAGAAGACAAGGACAAAAATTTAATATTATAACACAAAGACAGATAACAAATCACAAAAGTGATAATTTACTTGTACTAATTGAGGATATAAAAGTGTTACCTAAAATCACCTTAAAATTCAGACACCTGAAGTGCAGAGAAGTGAAAAAAATTTGTCGATACTTATAACTAGACCATATTTAATTACAAAATACAAGTGACTTTGGTGGTTTATTTTGCTGTAAGCACCGTCACAATGTCATAACATACAGAGCTAAAAATAGCCTATATATTTTATAGATTAAAGAGCTTGAAAGTAGAAAAAAGAATCAACAAACTAAAAGCTAATTACAGCCATAGGGTTGTAAGTTGTACGAAGAAGCAAAGAAATAGAGTGGGAGCACGCCTCTTGCGTAGGCTTATAGGTAGTGGCGGAGCGTGAGGACTAAATAAGCAGGGGCCAAATTATTTCATAAGATCATAGCGATATACTCACTCCGTATGACTTTTAGATGTCGTTTAAGTCAGGGGGGCACCGCCGCGTATGGCCCCAACATAGCTCTGCCAGTGCTGGCCATAATTCACAACATGCACGCTAAGACAAACAATTGTCATTATCAAGTACAAGAGGGCACCCTATGTCGCTTCCTCTTTCATCCAAAGTGAGCAGGGATCCATCCGTAAGGCCCCCTTTGGTCTGGCTCATTCACCAACTTCTACAGAATCTCTAGCTAAAGCCCTAGCGAATGAGTTGTTCCAAAATGGCTCTAGGCAGGAGCCGAAGCCATTTTCTGTGCTACCCGGGAACCACAAAAAAGAGGCAGATTCGTAACTTTACTTCAGTCTCCATCCTCCAACTTAATGACTCCCTGGATTCCCAAACAAAAGCTTGTCAGCCTGATCCCCTGGATTCCCAAACAAAAGCTTGTCAGCCTGATCGGATGTGGTATAGACATTGTTGTAGCTGCTCAGCCCAAAGAACACCGAAAGCATCAAGATGCCCAAGAGGCGGGGGGGTGAATTGGGCTTTTTTAAAACTAATTAACCCCCTAGTACCTAGAAGTGTATTTGACTAGAATCAATCGCACAAAAGACTATCGCTAAACCATTTCTACTCTAGCATGACAATTCAACTTATGAAAGAACAACAATGTCACACCCGGTTTTAAGGACAAAACCAGGTATACACCATATGTGAGCCCAGGAAGTCAAATCTCACATATAGCCACAAATAAAGGGTAATATCGAAAGACAATGCTCATATATAACGTATAAACACAAAGAACTTAACCTCAAGGAGCAGACAGCGGAAAGACACTCTGATCTTCAGATGGAGACACCAACTTCACAGGGAACAACTGACTGGTTGACCACAAGCCTAAGCTTAGGGAACTCGGCTGAGTCATCACCACGCTTCCGCTGCGCGACTCTGATGGAGACTGGGGTGTGGGGGAAAAAAAAACAAGAGTGAGTCCAAGTTGAACTCAACAAGTATAGCAACAAGGATATAGATCCCAAGTTTCATGATCAATGTAACATAAATAATGAATAGCATAAAATGGTAGACAATGAACATGTTAACCAACAAAAGTCATAATCTTAATGTAAAAGGTCTGCAAGGCCGCTCGTGACCGTGAGCACGGCTGATATATCAGTTTAATAAACTTTGCGCAAAGGTGTACACTTTCACTGTGAGACGTGAATTGCCCATTTGCCCGAGGTGATCAGCCTCTTAACTCACTTCCAAGGAAAGTCGGCAGGGTTCACGATGAAGCCTTTCAAAGGTTCGTCTAACAAGTTAGGGCCGCTAGGTTTCATTAGTCAGTCTGGGTGATTCAACCAGTCACAGGGAATCCCCAGTCTGCTATCCCCCATTTGCGCCACAAGGGTAACCTCTAACAAGCTAGAAAAGGTCCTCATACTGAGCTAAAGCCAGAGCCATATAACCCCCATCAGTTGCACTGTAAAACCCGAAGGCACTTGTACAGATAATTTCTTAAGTTGCTAATAAGTCATTTTTATCATTCGATGCAACCATTAATTCAGTAACATGATCATGATTGCAAACAGGAAAACCTGATTGCTATACTTGCCTTAACTCAAGATCCTTTTTCTGTTGACTTGTAGATTTCCAAAGGTTGACTCTGGATCACGATCTCTGGATCACGAACTTCTTCTTGATCACCAACGCATAACTCACCGACTGGACATACGATCATAGAACACCATACATGCATCCAAAAGCAATTCATGCAAAGCAAACATAGCCTATGATTAGAACAGTACATCAATCATAATAAAACAAAAATAAAACTTTTATAAAACAGAAGTACGCGTCGCTACGATCACAACGATATTTGGTTCACTGAAAACGGGGTTACGACGCGAAAGAAACGGCCGAAACGGGGTTTTCTAGAGCCCTAAACTAGGCTGGCTAGGACCCTACAGCTATCTGGTCCAAAACAGGGTAACAGGGACATAAACGGATAGAGCACTAAATTACGAACCTAACGCAAGTTGAACGGATCAAAACGGAGCTAAAACGTGGATTTTATAAACATTTTAGTGCAGTGGCAAAACTGTAAATAGCCTGAAATCAAATCGAATTTTAAATCAGAATTTAATTCATATTTTAAATCGGATTTCACCTGCGCAGGGACCGCGGGTTGAATAGGATGTTTTCCAGGGGCTCTTTAGCAAACACGCCACCGAAGGGGTATCGCCCAATCTGGGCCATCGGATTGGACACGGGCGGTGCGGATTAGGGCAAGGGGGTTTGCGCACGCGAGGCGGCCGACGGCGCGCCACGCGCGGCTCTGACCACGGCGTCGTGCGCGGGCTCGCCATAGATGGAGCGCGGGAGCTCGGCGGCGCACAAGATTTCGGCCCTACAGGCCACCGTTTTCCACGGGAAAGAAGCGAAGTACGCCGGGATCCTCACCGTGGCGAAGCGAAACGGAGGGGACGGCTCGGAGGCGGCGGACCGCGCCGAACGGCGGGCGGTCGCGGCCGGCGGCTTCCTGCTCGAGCACGACGGCGGTTAAGGTGGTGCAGCCACGAAATAAGAGAGAGGAGAGGACGGAGAGGTTCCTCACCTTGGTGCGGAGCTCGGCAGCGGGGCCCGCGGCAGGACCGGACGACGAGGTGAGCACGGCAAGCGGCGGCAATGGTGAGACGGGCGGTCACGGTTTGGTTGACTCAAAGGCAGGCGAAGGCGAGGGGAAAAAGGAGGAAAGAGGAGGCGGGAAGGAGCGCGGCTCCGGATAAAAGCCGAAAGGAGAGGAATGGGAGCGGGGCTCGTGCCCACGTCGCGAGGGGGAGCGGGGCAATCGGCGGTTGCCGCTCCGCTCGGCCATTCGAGAGAGCAGAGCGGGAGGTAGGGGAGAGGGGCGCGGGCGCTCGCTGGCGAGCGCGAGCGGGCCGCCTGCTGGGCCGCAACGGGGAAGGGAAAGAGGGGAAGGAGGCCCAGCGCAGCAGGAGAGAGGAGGGGAGGAGTGGCCGGTGGGCTGGGCCACCAGGCCGCTCGGGCCGAAAACAAGGAGAGGGGGAGAAAAAGAAAATAAAGCCTTTTCTTTTTATTTCCAGCTCAAAACAAACCCATTTCAAAAAGAATTTGAATTCAAACCAAGTTTTGACCAAAACCACTCATCTCAAAAATTCAAAGTGCACCAGCATGAATGCCACATCATGTTGCTATCCAAATTTTAATATTATGAAAATTATTTAATCCTAGATTAAATGCTCACTAAAAATCAAAATAAAACATTTTCACCTATTTTTAAATTTGGTAAATTTTAGGGTGTCACAAATCTACCCCCCTTAAGAGAATCTCGTCCCGAGATTCGGGAGAGACTTAGAGCACAGGAGAGAAACGAGAAAAGATCTTGATAACACTTTCACTTCACACTTGTATACCAAGCTTATCAAACCACTGATGTTTCATGATCATAACTTGTGAACAAAGATTCCAAGAAAAGATTATTACCCTTGATTATCCCAAATTTATCTTGATCGCTAACTTGATTGGCTTACAACTCAAAGAGATGTGGAAACTTGGTCTGCAGTTGTTCCTCGTTTTCCCACATTGCCTCTTCTTCACTTAGGTTACTCCACTGAACTTTACACACTTTAAACATTCTTCCATTAAAAGTTCTCCAGACTGTTTCTAGAATCTTGACCGGATATCCTGTATTTGCCAGATGGTCTGGTGTATCGACTTCCACTGAAGATGTTTGCCCATCTGTGTTCATGGCTATATGTTCATCATTATCCATGATAACATCCTTAGTCTGCACTCCATTGTATAGGTCATCAGCTCTCTCAGATTGAAGTCGACAACCGTGATACTCAATTCTTTTCCCTGATGGTGCAGTTAGAAGCATTGTGCATTGAGTACCATGAATTACTCCTTTGTGCGCACACAACCATCCATTACCAAGAACCATAGGAATCTTGAGTGACTCCAAAACAATGAAGGTTACGGTAAAGTTTTCCTTGTTTATGACGAGACTGATGTTCGGGCATATCTGATCTGCCTGCATTTCTCCAACTGGGGTATGAACTATCAAGGGCCTCTTTGTTGGACACTTCGCCATCTTGTTCGTCTCTAAACACTCGATGGAGATGAAAGAGTGCGAAGCACTGGGATCAAATAGAGCAAAAACTTGTGTTGAGCTCACTTGAATGTAACCACCAACCATTTTTGTAGCACCTTGAATGTTATCCATATCCATATTGCTCAACCTTCCATTGGTATAATTGCGATGTGCTCTACTTGCTTCAGTAAGCTTCTTTTTGGCTTTCCTTTTTCGCTTTCGTTGTTGTGGATTCTGACTCGGAACACTCCCAACTTGAACTTCAACATTGTTGTTTTGATAGTGCTCAGCTTCATTGTACTCGTGATCATCAGTGAGAGGTGGCATAAAGGGATCCTGATTCATGGCGTGCCACATTTCCTGTCATCAGGTGACCAACAAAAACAACATGAGCAAGGATAGATGATCATACTCATAAAGTACCACGAGAGACAACTCGCAACCTCAACATCTGTTGATCAAAGCACTACCCCCCTTAAGAAAGGATCGACTAGAGAACACAAAAGGGTAGCTTGCATATTATTCCCAGCATGTTGACAGCCATAACCAACTTCTGATATCCCAGAGAAATGCATATGTAAAGGTAAGAACAAGAATTCTGAAATTTCTCGCGAGTAGCAAAACAGCAGTGCAGTAAAACAGCTATAACTCGAGCTCTGTTTATCCAATGAAGTTGCAGTTTACCTTTATGGAAAGATTATGAAATCCTCTACAACTTTCATGTAGAACACTTTTCCAGATTTCTGTAGTTAAGGTCGTCGAAAACAGCAGAAGACAGAAACTATTCCAGATTCCAGACAGCACAGATGCATCAACTTGTGAATTTCATAACTCCAAAACCATAACAGCTATCAGGGTGGTTCTTGCGCTCAGAGAAAGATCATGAAGTCTACTTGTGTCCAGAATTGTTCCATGATTTTTGAACATCCATAAACATAGATATAAGCTGATAAAGATAGACTGCTCCGAAAGGACAGGATAGAGGGAACAGAAGAAACAGAAACCCAACCTTCTATGCATAAAACCTATCAACTAAACCTAAATGAGATTGTGAGGAAACCCACAAACTCATTGCACTCATTACAAAGATGCAAAACAAACATTATCATAAGGACAAACAACAAACATTACAGATTCACAGGCCACACATGGGCCAAAGACTTGACTTTACTTCGCTACTAACGTTTTATTACATAAGGGCTCAAGATCTACTAGAACATGATACATCTACAAGAACATCAAGGACAACTTTTCTTGTACACTCTTCATTTGTCATCTATTATCAGGGACTTCCTTTGCATCAGGCACTGACATCACATGTTGATGGCTACTCTGTAGTGATTGGGCTCGGGCCACTTCCATGAGTCGACTGTTGATCTTTTTGGGGCAGGATCTGATATAATGTCCTTCTTGTTGACAATGATAACATCTTCCTTTGGTTGGATCTGTTGTGATAGAAGTGTTGTTTGATGTGCTGCCATCTTGCTGACTCGGAGGATTGACTTTTACCAGTCTATTCTGCTTCTTAACTCGCTTCGGCGGTTGGAATTCTTTGTAGGTGATTGTCCATCCATCTATGCAAACCTCATGTGGAAAGTTCTTAACTGGAGGAGTTTCTAGATGCTGCTGATCTAGGCTGGTCTGAACAAGGGTTGAAACTGGATGTGATACTGGGGTAGAACTCAATTGTCGGTGACGTAACAACGGTGGCTCGAAAGAATTTGCTTTCCTCTTCTTATCTTCCTTGACTTCACCACTTGGGTTCACTTTGACCTCATCTTTGGTTGACTTCTCTTGAAGACAAGAATTCCCATAATGCTTGCAACATAGACATCGATCCTGAACCTCTTGCACCTTACCACTGCCATCTCCCAACAACCCTGCTTCACATTCATTGGGTGATAACGGCATACCTCGATATTCAATCCTTTCACCTGATGGTGTTCTTAAAAACACTGAACGTCGGGAATAATTGACCTCACTTTTACGACCCCTTAACCATCCATGCCCAAGGATAACATCGATCCCTGAGAGTTCCAAAACATTCAGCTTCACTATGAATTCACTCTCTTTTATCTGGACTCTAACATCTCGACATTCATGGTTTATCTCAAGTTCTCCAGTTGGTGTGCGAACTACTATGAGCTTCTTTGTTGGCCATTCCCTTATCTTCAGGCGAGCTACCAACTTGGCAGAGATGAACGAGTGCGAGGCACTAGGGTCAAAAAGAACCATGGCAGGTACTGAATTGACTGGGATCATGCCATACACAGCTTTCTTTGCTCCATGAATGGTGGTCATATCCACATGCTTCAATCTTCCATAGATGTAATCTTGCTCCACTTTATCACCTTGTAACTGTTCCTTATGGCTTCCTTCCATGTTGGTTGGTCCTTGTGTTGAGTCTTGTTGTTGAGTCATTCTTCCCAGGTCTTGACTTTGCATAGCGATCAGCTTCTGTTTATTAACTGCGGTCAGAGACGACATAGCTTGGTCAACGATCCATCTACTTAGATAGAGGGAAGTTTTCAAAAGCAATCCAAGGCAAGGAGTGAAGGTAAGAGCAAAATTTAAAATTTAAGCAACAAGGAGGAGATAAATAACAAGGATAGAAAATACAATAGGGAGAAAATATCGAGGTTGATAGAACAAGGGTTCTATAGCAATTTTCAAAACTTTAAAACGACCAGTTTCTAACTAGGCTTGCGTCCTACAGTCAGCATTGCTCCGATACCACTTGTCACACCCGGTTTTAAGGACAAAACCAGGTATACACCATATGTGAGCCCAGGAAGTCAAATCTCACATATAGCCACAAATAAAGGGTAATATCGAAAGACAATGCTCATATATAACGTATAAACACAAAGAACTTAACCTCAAGGAGCAGACAGCGGAAAGACACTCTGATCTTCAGATGGAGACACCAACTTCACAGGGAACAACTGACTGGTTGACCACAAGCCTAAGCTTAGGGAACTCGGCTGAGTCATCACCACGCTTCCGCTGCGCGACTCTGATGGAGACTGGGGTGTGGGGGAAAAAAAACAAGAGTGAGTCCAAGTTGAACTCAACAAGTATAGCAACAAGGATATAGATCCCAAGTTTCATGATCAATGTAACATAAATAATGAATAGCATAAAATGGTAGACAATGAACATGTTAACCAACAAAAGTCATAATCTTAATGTAAAAGGTCTGCAAGGCCGCTCGTGACCGTGAGCACGGCTGATATATCAGTTTAATAAACTTTGCGCAAAGGTGTACACTTTCACTGTGAGACGTGAATTGCCCATTTGCCCGAGGTGATCAGCCTCTTAACTCACTTCCAAGGAAAGTCGGCAGGGTTCACGATGAAGCCTTTCAAAGGTTCGTCTAACAAGTTAGGGCCGCTAGGTTTCATTAGTCAGTCTGGGTGATTCAACCAGTCACAGGGAATCCCCAGTCTGCTATCCCCCATTTGCGCCACAAGGGTAACCTCTAACAAGCTAGAAAAGGTCCTCATACTGAGCTAAAGCCAGAGCCATATAACCCCCATCAGTTGCACTGTAAAACCCGAAGGCACTTGTACAGATAATTTCTTAAGTTGCTAATAAGTCATTTTTATCATTCGATGCAACCATTAATTCAGTAACATGATCATGATTGCAAACAGGAAAACCTGATTGCTATACTTGCCTTAACTCAAGATCCTTTTTCTGTTGACTTGTAGATTTCCAAAGGTTGACTCTGGATCACGATCTCTGGATCACGAACTTCTTCTTGATCACCAACGCATAACTCACCGACTGGACATACGATCATAGAACACCACACATGCATCCAAAAGCAATTCATGCAAAGCAAACATAGCCTATGATTAGAACAGTACATCAATCATAATAAAACAAAAATAAAACTTTTATAAAACAGAAGTACGCGTCGCTACGATCACAACGATATTTGGTTCACTGAAAACGGGGTTACGACGCGAAAGAAACGGCCGAAACGGGGTTTTCTAGAGCCCTAAACTAGGCTGGCTAGGACCCTACAGCTATCTGGTCCAAAACAGGGTAACAGGGACATAAACGGATAGAGCACTAAATTACGAACCTAACGCAAGTTGAACGGATCAAAACGGAGCTAAAACGTGGATTTTATAAACATTTTAGTGCAGTGGCAAAACTGTAAATAGCCTGAAATCAAATCGAATTTTAAATCAGAATTTAATTCATATTTTAAATCGGATTTCACCTGCGCAGGGACCGCGGGTTGAATAGGATGTTTTCCAGGGGCTCTTTAGCAAACACGCCACCGAAGGGGTATCGCCCAATCTGGGCCATCGGATTGGACACGGGCGGTGCGGATTAGGGCAAGGGGGTTTGCGCACGCGAGGCGGCCGACGGCGCGCCACGCGCGGCTCTGACCACGGCGTCGTGCGCGGGCTCGCCATAGATGGAGCGCGGGAGCTCGGCGGCGCACAAGATTTCGGCCCTACAGGCCACCGTTTTCCACGGGAAAGAAGCGAAGTACGCCGGGATCCTCACCGTGGCGAAGCGAAACGGAGGGGACGGCTCGGAGGCGGCGGACCGCGCCGAACGGCGGGCGGTCGCGGCCGGCGGCTTCCTGCTCGAGCACGACGGCGGTTAAGGTGGTGCAGCCACGAAATAAGAGAGAGGAGAGGACGGAGAGGTTCCTCACCTTGGTGCGGAGCTCGGCAGCGGGGCCCGCGGCAGGACCGGACGACGAGGTGAGCACGGCAAGCGGCGGCAATGGTGAGACGGGCGGTCACGGTTTGGTTGACTCAAAGGCAGGCGAAGGCGAGGGGAAAAAGGAGGAAAGAGGAGGCGGGAAGGAGCGCGGCTCCGGATAAAAGCCGAAAGGAGAGGAATGGGAGCGGGGCTCGTGCCCACGTCGCGAGGGGGAGCGGGGCAATCGGCGGTTGCCGCTCCGCTCGGCCATTCGAGAGAGCAGAGCGGGAGGTAGGGGAGAGGGGCGCGGGCGCTCGCTGGCGAGCGCGAGCGGGCCGCCTGCTGGGCCGCAACGGGGAAGGGAAAGAGGGGAAGGAGGCCCAGCGCAGCAGGAGAGAGGAGGGGAGGAGTGGCCGGTGGGCTGGGCCACCAGGCCGCTCGGGCCGAAAACAAGGAGAGGGGGAGAAAAAGAAAATAAAGCCTTTTCTTTTTATTTCCAGCTCAAAACAAACCCATTTCAAAAAGAATTTGAATTCAAACCAAGTTTTGACCAAAACCACTCATCTCAAAAATTCAAAGTGCACCAGCATGAATGCCACATCATGTTGCTATCCAAATTTTAATATTATGAAAATTATTTAATCCTAGATTAAATGCTCACTAAAAATCAAAATAAAACATTTTCACCTATTTTTAAATTTGGTAAATTTTAGGGTGTCACAAACAAGTAAATGCGGAATTGAATTGCTCAAAGGTAAATGCGTAGTAAAGAGAGTAGAGATGACACGACGATCTTTTTGCCGAGGTATCGAGGTGTCGGCACACCCCTCTAGTTCTCGTTGGAGCACCCGCGCAAGGGTATCGCTCCCCTTGATCCGCGCAAGGATCAAGTGCTCACTACGAGCTGATTCTTCACCACTCCGGCCCGATGAATCGCTCGCTACCGGTCACAACTTGGCTTGGGTCATCCACAATGCCTCCAGATGATCACCAAGCTCTTCGATCGCCACCAAGCCGTCTAGGTGATGCCGATCACCAAGAGTAACAAGCAAGAACTCTCACTTGACCAACGCAAGGCTAATGAGATGGGTGGATGCACACTTGCTACTCTCTATTCACTAATGAGGTGTTTGATCACTCAATTATCAAATCTCTCAACCTCACTAGGCCTCTTGCACTCACTTGCAATCACAATGTGTTTGGCAACCTTTCAAATGAGCAAGAGACACAACATGAATGAGGGGGAGGCATATTTATACCCCCAACTCCAATCATGCACGAAGGGGTAAGTCCAGCCAATTTATACAGTGACCGGACGCACTGTCAGGGTGACCGGACGCGTCTGGTCAGTGCCCAATGGCTACGTGACGTCTAGCCTGGCACCTGTACGAAGTACTGACCGGACGCAACCATGCGTTCTATCACTACTGACTGGACGCGTCCGGTCAACAATCTTCCTCTCTGGAACCTCTCTGGACGCGACCGGACTCACCCTCCTGGTGCGTCCGATCGATTGCTGAGGGAGAGTCTGATCGCAACCAGACTGACCCCTCAGCCAACACTACTGACCGGACGCATACCCCAGCGTCCGGTCATTAGGGTTCGAGCGTCCGGTCGCAGTTTGAAGTCTGAAAAGACTTCGGTTTGCGATGCTCCCTTCACGAACTTTCTTCCTTATGATCTTAGGGACCTTTCTAAGCTACCTAGGGCTTTGGTTAACAAGTGTGCACCACACCTAACTCAAAAGTCTCACCTAGGTCAAGCTACCCATTCAAACCCCTCTTAATAGTACGACCAAAGATAAAAACAAAGACCTATGCTACTCTAAGTGTCCTTCAACACCAAATAACACTTAGAACTAGCCTATCACCGTCTTCGTCGTCCATCCTTTGAAAACAGAACGAATTCCATCAACAAAGGGGCATTAATACCATAGTGCCCTCACGATCATCATTACCATGACCTAACTCAACTGTTTCTGCAAAACACACGTTAGTCATAGTAATTTACCGTTGTCATCCAATCACCGAAATCCACTGGGGGCCTAGATACTCACAAACACTAACTCATAGGCGAGCAAAATTTTCTAGTCCCAAAAAACTGTGTAGATTGGAGCAAAAAATTCAACAACAGTTTACTCTCAACAACATAGAAATAAATAATTTCAAGTGACATCTATACTGTAATCATTAGTAGAACTTAGCATTTCTAGTTTGGAAGTTTCAGGGTCAAAGCACAAATGCATGCCACATTCATTTATATAGTAGAACACAAAAGATTATAGCTATACTTAGCCAGGCCAAAAAAAACTATAGTTGGACCATTTGACTTATACAATAGGCCACAAAAGACTATAGTTAGGCCATTTCGTTTATATAATTAGGCCACAAAAGACAGTAGCTAGCCCTGCCCAAAATACTGTAGCCGTGGATTCCGTCCTTATCTGTTGGCGTGGGCTGAAAAGGTAAGTGCTGGTTTAGAAACTAATAATGTGAGGATTGAGGAAAAGGTACGTTATAATATTGCTCAGTAAAATTACTAAATCTGGCTCCCAAAAAAGTGGCTTCTCTCACCTGTCTCCCTCTTCCCACCTGGCTTGTTCCAAAACTAGTCATCAAGTTTGTGAAAAATACAGCCAAATCACCACTCCACATTATCCCTTCAACCCGACACATTATCCCTTCGGTCTGACACACGCCAAGCAAGTCGATCCAGTCATAGGTGCTCAAAATCCAATGTCTAATGTTGTTGCCTGGCCAGTTGAGATTACAAGGACAACAAGCAAACACACCGACTATTTCACATCCTGTTGACCGGTGTACATCATACTGAGGTTGTGTAATGACCACATATACAGAGTAGTCCGTATTTGATAAAGACAAACATAACGAGTATCTAGAATCAAGGTTACCTAAACACTCCACAGGACACCATGATTACAAATTAACCTCCTAATTGATTCTTCCAATTAGCTAGGGGCTTCGGGCTGTTAGAATTATATGGGCTTGGCCCATTAACAAATTCTGAAATTCATAATAAATCTCAAAGGCTCATTCATGTGTGAGCAAAGAGGGGAAGTGTAACTCTTTAGTCCCATGTTGCTAGTGGAAGGGGAGGAGGACTTGCTTAAATATGGAAGTCCTCTCCACTTCCTCAAGTCTACTGTGAGAAGGAGAAAGAAAAACCCACACGCTCGCTCGCCTCGCCGGGCGGGGCGTGGCGTGGCGCCCGTGGCGTGGCGTGGCGACTTGCGCGGGTGCGCGGCACCTGCGTGAATGGTCCGCCGAAATCCGGCTCCTCGCCTTGCGGGAGCGCGGTCTCCTTTTGCAGTTTTAGTTTTTGGTTTCTTGGCCTTCAAGTTGCAGAGTCCTAAACAGTTACGACTCAAGAGTCCTAAACCGATTTAGATCGTGATCACGACACGAGGTCGGTTCAACAGGGCTATATAAGCAACCTATCGGCCACGCCAAAACGTATCTCAACACCTCTCGAGCTAGGGTTTGCCTCATATCGCTTTTGCGCTGCCGTCTAGTCGTCTCCAGTCCGTTCGCTTGAGTGCACCAGCGACCGGGCGAGCAGGTCTCCGGAACCCTCGTCTTTGCGATCCTGCACCGGGAGAAGGCGAATAAGGTTTTTGGGAAGCGCTCGTCGCGCGACTGCTCTCGTCTTCAACAACGGGTCGTCTACCGTCCAAGTCAGGTGGCGCTGCGTCAAGACGTACTCGTCGTCAACTGCTCCGAGCTCTTCCTCCAGCGCTCATCGAGGATCGTCCAGCGCCGACTCTGCCACCGTCTTCTCCAGCATCAGAAAGGTACGCCGTTCGTGATCTAATTTCTATGCTTATATCAGGTCTTATGTCTTTGTTCTTGCTTTTTAATCTATCTGGTGTACGAGCTATGTTTACACCGGTTGTCATGTATGAGATCATGTTATGCATGTTTTGCTATGCTAGTAAACAATACAATCTGAGATATCTAGATCATCATTTTATCATGATTTATATTCTGGTTTTAATATGGAAATTGTCTATTCTTTTAACAATCCAAAAACCTTATTATAGGTTTCCAGAATTAACTATGGCTAGTTTTGTTGATGCGCTGAAGCCAGAAAAATTTTCTGGAGAGATGGCAAGTTAAGGTCACCAATTGGTTGACGGCCATGAAAGTGTTCTGGGTGAGTGCTGGTATGCCGGAGGGAAATATCTCTGAAGAGGATCAGAGAGCTTTCCAGGATGCCAACCAAATATTTGTGGGAGTTGTGCAGAATATCCTTGCTGATCATATCTTTGATACAATTCTGCACATTAAAGACGCAAAGACTTTGTGGGATTATCTGGCAGCTACCTTTGGTGCTTCAGATGCTGGCAAAGAGTTATACATCATGGAGACTTTTCATGACTACAGGATTGTTGCGAACAAATCTATAGTCGAGCAAGCTCATGAGATACACCGTCTGGCAAAAGAGCTTGAACTCCTCAACTGTGTTATACCCGATGAGTTTGTGGCTGGGTGCATTATTGCAAAGCTACCTTCCTCTTGGAGGAATTTTGCCACAAGCCTTAAACACAAGAGACAAAAAATATCAGTTGAAAACCTGATAGCATCTCTTGATGTTGAAGAGAAGGCTCGGGCTAAAGATAACACTGAGAAGGGGAACGAGGAAAGAGCTAGCGCCCACTTCGTCCAGAAAAACCATGGCAAGTACAAAGGAAAGCCTAAGTCTTTCAATGCCAAAACTACTACTACATTTAAGAAGAAGAAGAATAATAATAAAGCAGAGTTGTCGTGCTTCACTTGTGGAGAGCTTGGGCATTTTTCCAAAGAGTGTCCGGAGCGAGCGGACCGCAAAGGGAAAAAGAAGAATGTCAACCTTGTGACTACTAGCGATGCTGATGACGGATATGGTAATTTTCCTACTGTACTATCAGTATTTCAATCACCAAATTGGTGGGTTGATACAGGTGCTAATATTCACGTGTGTGCTGATATCTCTCTGTTTTCTTCTTATCAGGGGCTCCAAGGTTCCTCCGTCCTAATGGGGAATGGATCACATGCTTCTGTTCGTGGTGTTGGCACGGTAGATCTGAAGTTTACTTCGGGGAAGATCGTGCAACTGAAGAACGTGCAGCATGTCCCTACTATACGCAAGAACCTTGTTAGCGTATCTCTTCTTTTGAGAGATGGTTTTAAAGTAGTTTTAGAGTCCAATAAAGTAGTTATGTCTAAGCATGGACAATTTATTGGTAAAGGCTATGATTGCGGAGGCTTGTTCCGCCTATCTTTGGCAGATTTTTGTAATAAGTCAGTAAATCATATTTGTGGCACAATTAATGATAGTTCTAATATTTGGCATTCTCGTTTATGTCATGTGAACTTTGGTTTAATGTCACGTTTGTCTAGCCTGAGTTTAATTCCAGATTTCACTATTGCCAAAGGTTCTAAGTGCCATAGTTGTGTGCAATCAAAGCAACCTCGCAAGCCTCACAAGGCAGCGGAGGAGAGAAACTTGGCACCTCTAGAACTCATACATTCTGATCTTTGTGAGATGAATGGTGTGTTGACAAAAGGTGGAAAGAGATATTTCATGACTTTAATTTATGATGCATCTAGATATTGTTATGTTTACTTGCTTAAAACTAAAGATGAAACGCTAGACTACTTTAAAATCTATAAGGCTGAAGTTGAGAATTAACTAGAGAGAAAGATTAAACGTCTAAGGTCGGATCGTGGTGGTGAGTATTTTCCTATGCTTTTTGATGATTTTTGTACGAAACATGGTATTATTCATGAGAGGACAGCTCCCTATTCTCCTGAATCAAACAGGATTGCCGAGAGGAAAAACCGCACGTTGATTGACTTGGTGAACGCCATGTTAGATACTGCTGGTCTTTCTAAGGCATGGTGGGGGGAGGCTTTATTGACTACGAGTCATGTCCTGAATAGAGTTCCAAACAGAAATAAAGAGACAACTCCATATGAGTATTGGGTTGGAAGGAAACCATCACTTACATACTTACGCACGTGGGGATGTTTGGCGAAAGTCAATGTTCCAATTTCTAAGAAGAGTAAGCTTGGACCAAAGACCGTGGATTGCATCTTTCTAGGATATGCACATCATAGCATTGCCTATAGATTTTTAGTAGTAAAATCTGAAGTACCTGATATGCATATGGATACGATCTTTGAATCTCGTGATGCTACATTCTTTGAGAACATTTTTTCTATGAAAGATATGCGTAGCAATGCTAAGTTTTCCTCTGAATTAACTCCTGATTTTACTACACCTATTGAGTCTCCGTTTAAGTCATTTGAACAACCACTTAATGAAGTCCTTGAGGAGGATGACAATGAAATTCTTGTGAGGAACAAGAGACGAAGGATTGCAAAATCCTTTGGTGATGATTTCATTGTGTACCTTGTGGATGATACTCCTACTTCTATTACAGAAGCATATGCATCTCCAGATGCAGATGATTGGAAAGAAGCTGTTCGTAGTGAGATGGACTCAATTCTTTCTAATGGTACTTGGGAGTTATCTGAGTTGCCTTTTGGTTGCAAACCTGTGGGTTGTAAGTGGGTGTTCAAGAAGAAGCTTAGACCTGATGGTACTATTGACAAGTACAAGGCTCGACTTGTGGCTAAGGGTTATACTCAAAAAGAAGGCGAGGATTTCTTTGATACTTATTCACCTGTTGCTAGATTAACCACTATTCGAGTATTACTTTCCCTGGCTGCCTCATATGGTTTTCTCATTCATCAAATGGATGTGAAGACAACTTTTCTTGATGGAGAGTTGGATGAGGAGATCTATATGGATCAGCCTGATGGGTTTGTAGTAAAAGGTGAAGAGCAAAAAGTGTGTAAGTTATTGAAATCTTTGTATGGCTTGAAACAAGCACCTAAACAATGACATGAGAAGTTTGACACTACTTTAATTAGTGCAGGCTTTGCTGTTAATGAAGCTGAAAGGTGTGTGTATTATCGACATGGTGGGGGTCAATCTGTTATATTATGTTTATATGTTGATGATATTCTTATTTTTGGAACAAATATTGATGTTATTAATGAGGTCAAGTCTTTCCTATCAAAGAGTTTTGATATGAAAGATCTGGGTGAAGCTAATGTTATTTTGAACATTAAGCTGATTAAGGATGAGAGTGGGATTACTTTACTGCAATCTCACTATGTTGAGAAGGTTTTGAGTCGCTTTGGCTTTATGGATAGTAAACCTTCTCCAACACCTTATGATCCCAATGTGACTTTGAGAAAGAACAGAAAAATTACTAGAGACCAACTGAGATACTCTCAGATTATTGGTTCACTCATGTATCTAGCGAGCGCAACTAGACCAGATATTTCATTTGCTATGAGCAAGTTGAGTAGGTACATGTCCAACCCGGGTGATAGTCATTGGCATGCACTTGAAAGAGTTTTGCGTTATCTCAAAGGTACAATGAGTTTTGGAATTCACTATTCTGGGCACCCAGCTGTGCTAGAGGGATATAGTGATGCAAACTGAATTTCTGATATTGATCAGATCTACGCCACTAGTGGGTATGTTTTTACCCTTGGAGGTGGTGCAGTGTCATGGAGGTCTTGTAAACAGACTATATTGACTAAATCAACCATGGAAGCAGAACTTGCTGCTTTGGATACAGCTTCTGTAGAGGCAGAGTGGCTGCGTGAGCTCTTGTCTGACTTACCGGTGGTTGAAAAACCAATACCGGCTATCCTTATGAACTGTGATAATCAAACAATGATCACTAAAGTGAATAGTGCTAAGGATAATGCGAAGTCAACAAGACACGTTAAAAGACATTTGAAGTCTGTCAGGAAGTTGAGAAACTCCGGAGTAATAGCTGTGACTTATGTGCAAACAGACAAAAACCTGGCAGATCCCTTTACAAAAGGGTTATCACGGAATGTGATAGAAATCGCATCAAGGGAGATGGGTATGAGACCCATATGAGTTTACAGTAGTAGCAACCCAACCTTTTTGATCGGAGATCCCGTGACTAAGGATCTGGGAAGAACAAGCTATTGGTAAACTGAGGAGAGTAACCTCTAAACCCTCTCTATGTGAAAGATGCAATACTCTCATTGCTATGAGACACTGTATGGAAGGTTGGCAAAGGCCTTAATATGTTCTATTGGCTTTTAAAAGCAAAGATGCTGTCCTACAGAGTATTCTTGAAAGAACATACCTATATGAGCCATGACTGTTAAACGTCGCAGTCTATGAGATTAGGGTGATCTCTAGTAAGCTCATGAAGAGACCATGGAGTATGACGTATATGCTCCACCCACGGAGAAAGGCTATTGGCAGCCACGTACTAGTTTAACCTTGAGTAAAACTTGCTTCACGCAAAACTTGCAATTCAAGGCATAGTCCATTGTTCAAGTTGTGAATAAGTGTAACTTAAGGTTATAGGCGGAAGTTCAACTTAACAGTCTCTGCTAAACACTAGTATATCAAACAGTAGCGGGAACAGGCAAAACTCTAAATGGGAATTTGAGATCTGGTGGGGGATTGTTAGAATTATATGGGCTTGGCCCATTAACAAATTCTGAAATTCATAATAAATCTCAAAGGCTCATTCATGTGTGAGCAAAGAGGGGAAGTGGCTCATTAACTAATTACACAGTTTGTATGTAATTTGCAAGACAAATATTTTAAGCCTAAGTGGTCTATGATTTGACACTAAAGTGCTACAGTAACCCATATGTTAATGATTGATTAATTAGTCTTAAAAAAATCATTTTACGATTTACAGACGGATTCTGTATTTTGTTTTTTTTAACATCTAAACACCTCATATAACACTCTATATAACATCTGATATGACATTCAAAAATTTTACCACTTAAAACTAACGCATGTCATAAACGTAACAACGACGTCTTCCATTTTCTTTTTTCAACAAAAGAAGCGGCGCAGCGACGCGCGCATGTCAAACTAGTATATATACTCCACCTCCCCCGTCGGGCCATCAAGAGAGCGAGAAGAGAGGGACGCCACCAAGAGCGATGGCGGCGTTGCGATCATCTCTGAGGATGCTCAGACGCGGCCCGTCTTTATCTTCAGCAGACGCATACATGGGGAAGCAGGGCCGTACCAACGATTTGAAAGACCCAGAACAAAACGTTTGATGTGGCCCTAATTTTTTTTAGAAAGGCGACAATAGTTTTGTCGTATTTTTATTAGACGAGGAAAAATGAAAACAAAATAGGTTTACAATAAATTAGAAGCCGACTCGTCTCGAAACTACTGTACCAAAAGACTACTAAAATGAACAAGGGGATTCAACAGTTGTACCCAAAACACTACACATGACTGGTATAAGAATCTATGCAACAACAGTGCTAGGGCTAAAATTCGAGAAGTAAATTGTGATTCTTTCGTAACAAATGATGTGCTTCTTAGTTGTTGGGTGTCTTGGCCATTATAGCACGGTGCCAGACTGCCAGCATCACTGTGCCGCAAAAGGGTAACATCACCCTAGGCCCTAGCAACAGCATGAGAATGTGCTTTGCGGCACAAGAAAATGAAACATCCTTGTAGAGCTAAGAAGTCGAGCATCTAGACAAGCTGGTGGACATGATTGATGGTCATGAGCTTTACATTGAGACAATATTCCCGAGCCTGCAGGTCGATTGTACCTTATTTTTTCTATTCAAAGAATTAAATTACTCTTATATAATGTAATTTTGGCGGCCCTGTAATTTTGGAGGCCCAGAACAGTTACCCCACTTGCACATGCTAATATATGAGCCTGGGGGAAGAGGGCTGGAGCTCAATCAAGTTCTCCACCGCGTGGCGCCGCCGCCGCCGCCGCCGGTACACACCGCGGCCATCCCTAACTTCGAGGTGAGGAGATATATCTCATTAGGTGCTTATCAGTTTTCGTAAAGTTTGCTCTTTGCATGTTTGTACAGATCTGATCTCAAAAACTATGCGGAACCCTAACCATCCATGGTACACAGACCCCCAAAAATTGGATTCGCAATTCACACAAACCATCATCGGGTGCTTCCTCCTTCGTGCAACCAACAATTTGACCTGAATTTCTCTCTCGTAAACCTATGACCGCGGGAGGATTGGCGGCCTCCCAACGCTTGATGTACTGTAACTTTTTTTTTGCTTTTTTGCTTTCGTTTTTTCCCTTTTCTTTTATGTTTTTTTTTCTACTTTTTTCCTTCTTCTTTTTTTCATGATTTTCATTCTAAAAAACCGATGCGCGGTAGCGCGTTCAATAGTACTATAAGATATAATAATATTCTTAATGAGGAGTTACTTTTTACCTCTTCATGTCTTAGTCTACTGTTCATTTTATTTTTATTTTTTTATAGTTATTGTTTTTCTCTTTTTCTCTCATTTTAGCGTAGGTTTCTTAAAAAACTTCCGTATAGGTTTTTTCGTTTCAAAAACCAGCGTGTTCATAGAGCGCTCATAATAATATCCCTGAACCACGAGTTTTTTTTCTCTTTTTGTTTCATTTAGCACATATTTTTTAACAAACTTTCGCATAGGTTTCTTCTTTTCAAAAAACGGTGTGACGTCAGTGCACCCATAATAGTATATGTCAGCTACGAGTTTTTGAGAGCTTTCACAGCTCCAGAGACTGTAACACTACTGTTCATTCCTCTTTTCCTGTAGCACTACTGTTCATTCCTCTTTTTTGTCTTTTCCTCCTTCTTTATGTTATTTTTCCCTTTTCTTTTATGTTCACTATTTTTTGTCTTTATTTGTATAATTAGTTTTATTAGTAGCTTATTTTTCCTACTCTAAATTAGTGTCATAACATTTCGATGTTACATATGTTAAAATTTAGTCACAAAAAATAAACACCTCCTAAGTATAAATTATTTTATAATTAGATGCTTTTGATATTATCTGTTTAACGAACTATCAAGCTAGTTTATTCCAAACGGTGCCTAAACTGCTCGCTGTAAAGGATGCGCACACATCGCCGAAAAAAAAAACGCGCACACATCATTTACCAATAGCCCAGCATGGGCGCCACGAAAAAGAACAAACGTTGCGAAATCGAGCCGCGGCCAGCTCAAAACCCACTAGCGGCTGGCCGGTAGCGGCGCTCGCACGTCCGGGTGCGGCGGAATCCACCTCATCACGTGGACTTGGCGGAATCTCCGTGCGCCCGGTCCAAGATTCTGACCACCCCCACTCCTAAACCCACATTGAATGTACCCACCTTCACCCGATGACGAAGGTCCCCCACATACATCTCTGCCCCACACGTCAGTGGCTCTCAACAGCTGCACGGCTTGACCCACCGTACAAACCAAAAGCACCAGCCGCCCCTGGTGGGAGCGCCATTAGAGCCGCCAAGCAAGGCCCTGTTTGGATATTCTAGCACAGGTAAAGGTTAGAGTTATTTTCTAGCTTACAAGTAGCTCTAAACTAACTCTAGCCAAAGAGATGTTTGGATAGAAAAGTTAGATTGACAATAAATGTACTTTTCCAATCATTTGATGGGTGGAGATAGAGAGAAAAAACACTTTTCTAGTGGTCCTAAGTACAACTAGTCCAAATAATCACCTCCTGGTGGGGATAGTTTTTTGAAGTGGGTTAGTTGCAAATAGCTCAAACTAGCCCTCTTGTTTGATACTTTAGGGCTAGTTGAGCTCTAAATAGCTCAAACTAGCTCTAGCCCTCGGATCCAAACATGATCCAAGGGCTAGAGCTAGTTTGAGCTATTTGGAGCTCAACTAACTCTAAAGTATCCAAATTTGACGGCTAGTTTGAGCTAGTTGCATCTAACTCATCCCAAAAAACTATCCCCATCAAGACGAGATTATTTGGGCTAGTTCTAGTTGGGACCACTACAAAAGTGATTTCTCTCTCTACCTTCATCCTACCAAATGATTGAAAAAGTACATTTATTGTCAATCTAACACTTTCATCCAAACACCACAAGAGCTAGAGTTAGTTTAGGGTTAGTTTAGAGTTAGAAAATAGATGTGGCTCTAGCTGAGTTAGAGCGATCCAAACAGGGCCTAAGACACAGATCCGACGGCCGAGATGCGGTGATTACCCTGCAAAGCCCTAATTAGATTCCCCTTCCCTGCTTAAACCTCCCATTTCGCCGTCCGTGACGCGCGAGACCTCTTCGCATCCCGAGGCGGCGCTTTTGGGGTCGGAAGCGACACGGGCGGGTGGTGGTGCTAGCAGGCAGCAGAAGGCGGCGCTAGGCGAGAGCCCAAGCCGGAGCAGGCCAGGCCACCATGTGCGGCATCCTTGCCGTCCTCGGCGTCGCCGACGTCTCCCTCGCCAAGCGCTCGCGCATCATCGAGCTCTCGCGCAGGTAAGGCGCGCCCCCCCACCGTCTCGCCGTCCCATCTCCATCTGCGCCTTTTTTTTGGCCTTAACGCGCCCCCGCCCCCGTTCCCGCCCCGGGCGAGTTATCGCGGCCGTTTGAGGAGAGGGCGGAGGAAATTTGGTGGCGGGTTGGGATAGTACAGCACCTTTGGGCAAATGGGATATCTCTGGTTTACCTGACCCTTCGTAGTCCACTTGTCGATTCACTTTATATTAACAGTTGAAAAGAACCAGCGATATATGGTCAACTTTTGCAAAACGTAGTACTTGTCTCCGAGAATCTGGGAATGAGCTGTTGTGAATGATAGATGTCTTATTTTTTGAGGGCCCCTGTAGCGCGACAGGGCGTGTCTATGTCGTGAGAGAAACTGGGATGACCATATTTTCAAAATGCAAACTGGTATCTGCCTATATAGATGACATTTCGTGAGGTTACAGTCCTTAAAGTGTTCGCGTCGAAATGAATACGTGTTTATTCAAGAATAGTAGTAGGTGTGTACATGCACGTTTCATCTGCAGAAAATGCATGTTGATGGCTTTAAATGTAAATTATTTGAATTTGAGTAAAATGTAGCATGTACAGATTCACTCGGTGTCCAGCAACAGGCCTTTGGAGTTTATCTGCTAGTGCTTGTGGTGGCAAGCGTGGAGGTTTTGGTTCACGATTCCTTGTGGAGATTATGATTTCGAACACAAAACATTCTCCTTCCAATTGACAAATATAAATTATTGTAAACTTGTGTACATAAATTACAAATTTAGATGATATGACTGAGTTACCTAAAATTATCTCTGTCAACGATTTATACGACTCATTTAGCAAGTCAGAAGAGGAGTAAAAGAGAAAAAAAAAAGTTTCCTAGAAGTGACACAGTGGCCTATGATTAGAGAAAAAGTGAAAAACTGAGAAGCAGCAGTTTATAGAAGCAATTACTGTGCAGCTTTGGTCCAGCTTTTGTAAGTGCACAATTGTAGAGTTACCCTTTTTTGAATTTGACGTAATCTTTTACTACAGTAAATATCTGTTGATTGTAGAACACAAATTAGTGTCATCTTACTGAAATCTGAAATGAAAGTCAGACGTCTCTTTACTTCAGTGAGTATAGTTTCTTTCTGCCTTTTTTGTGGCAGAGCGTTCTTAGGAATTACAGGGTGCTTGTTATAAATTTCTTATACACATGCACCCCACTGAAATGAAGTTCGTACTTTTGTAGGTTGCGGCACCGAGGGCCTGATTGGAGCGGTTTGCACTGTTATCAGGATTGCTACCTTGCACACCAGCGGTTGGCTATTATTGATCCGGCATCTGGAGACCAGCCATTGTACAATGAGGACAAAACAGTTGTTGTAACGGTCTGTATCTGGATCAGAAATACAATTTCACTGTATTGTCTCATTTCTTTATTCTAACTGCAGAGTTCACAACAAATTTGTTTAATTGTTCTGCCTTTCGTAACTGTCATTTGTTTCCAAAAGTCTCATGCCCATAAATAGTGACCAAAGGAATCGATCAAAGGATCCCAATACGGTGAAAGAGAAACTTTCTAGGTCTAGGGAGGCTTAGAAAATGCCCTCATTGATATGGCATGATATTAACCCACCAGAAGTCTTTAGTTAAATCACTAGATGAAGTATGCTTCTATTTATGTATAGTTGCTTCACCAATTTATCTTCTGGCTGTTATTTCCAGGTGAACGGAGAGATCTATAACCATGAAGAATTGAAAGCTAAGTTGAAAACTCATGAATTCCAAACTGGCAGTGATTGTGAAGTTATAGCCCATCTTGTAAGTTGCATATCTATACCGTTTTAACAGTGGCATAGGTTTTGCCAACAATTTCATTATATCCATCAAAGCATCATCCTCTGTTACAAAGTTATTTAATCTTGGCATTGGGACCTTTTAATATTTCCTTTGCACAGTACGAAGAATATGGGGAAGAATTTGTGGATATGTTGGATGGAATGTTCTCCTTTGTTCTTCTTGATACACGTGATAAAAGCTTCATCGCTGCTCGTGATGCTATTGGCATCTGCCCTTTATACATGGGATGGGGTCTTGATGGTATGTAAAGCAGATCTGCTGATTGTTTTGTCCTTCTGGAGAAAATCAGGCATGCATTATGTTTTTTATTCATTTCACAAAATAAAACTTTTAGAATCAGTTTTCATAAAACTACTATTTGAGGCATCCATTTCACGAAAATTGAGGGTCCAATGAAGGTTTGTGAAACTGAGGGCACAAGTAGTTGTGGTACCACGAAATTGATCTTAAAAAGCTGTAGTTCTCACTTTGATAGTTTGCTGCAAATAGTTGTAATTTTGTGAAATGAATTCTACGTTTTTCCTTAAACATATTGTTCTGGAATTTGTCAATGGCTTGCCTTGTTAACTACTGTTGCATTGGTCAATAGTGCTTGAAGTTATGGTCCACATTCCTAGCAGGGACTGGCCAGTTACCGCCAAGAACCTCCTGGCGTGTTCTCTAGTTCCTGGAAGGGAGGAACCACACATAACACTTAAATTTAAATTTGAATGTTGATTTCTTAGTAAAATGAAATATAGAAAAACCATTAGCAAGTCCTTGGCAACGATGAACTATGTGCACATTGTTGTACATGCTGGTATGAGCCTACTTTCTTCACACAAGGAAGATGTCGTTCTGGTTTTGATTGCTTGTCTGGCAGCAGGATTCTCCTGAATCTGATATAGAACCATGTTAAAGTTCAGTCTGTCGTCCAAAAGCAAAAACAGAAAAATGACTATGTTATTTAGGGGCTATGTACTTATTTGGATAAGTGTTCATTCCTCTGATATTTGATATATCTGGAACTATTACTATTTCTTCCTTTTCTTCATCTTGGTAAATATGCAGTGTGGTGTTGCCACCAACTCAATTCGTAACTATTTGTCTTTTCTGGATTCAGATTAACTGCTACTTGAGATTAATTCATAGTGTGCTATGTTATCAGGATCAGTCTGGTTTGCTTCAGAGATGAAGGCATTGAGTGATGATTGTGAACGCTTCATAACCTTCCCCCCTGGACATCTCTACTCCAGCAAAACAGGTTGACTTATCTAGCAGACTGTCTCATCCTGCCCATAAACCAGAATAGAATTTTCAGATCCCGAAGCAAAAGTGCAATCTAAGCTTTTTGTATCCTTCCTAGGTGGTCTAAGGAGGTGGTACAACCCACCATGGTTTTCAGAGACGATCCCTTCAACCCCTTACAATGCACTCTTCCTCCGGGAGATGTTTGAGAAGGCATGTGTCTTTCCTGATTCCATGTACTACTTTCATACCCGTTGATACATAAAGTATAGTTGATGTCTATCTTGTCTTTTTCTCTGTCTCTTTGTTTTGCTTTACGTCTTTTGACACATATAGTAATAATGCATTTGATATATTTATGTATGCCATATTTATTGTCAGGATAACTATTTGAATTTTGTTTCGTCACTTCATGCTTATATTCTATGTTAATGCCTAATTGCTTATCCATGTATTAGTTGATTTTGTTGTGCAATGGGAATTCCAGTTGCTGTTGTGCTGTAGTCACATTTCTGCAGTAACAGTACATTTTTATATAGCTGATATGTTCGATGTCTGTTTTTTTTCTAAATTATTCTGATTACTGATATTATCTTTCACTTCTGCAGGCTGTTATTAAGAGGCTGATGACTGATGTGCCATTTGGTGTGCTTTTATCTGGTGGACTTGACTCTTCTTTGGTTGCATCTGTTGCTTCACGGCACTTAAACGAAACAAAGGTTGCCAGGCAGTGGGGAAATAAATTGCATACATTCTGTATAGGTTTGAAGGTAGGTTTCTTGTTTACCCTCGTCACACAGAGCATCATGTTCACTTCAGCCATTGTTCCAGTTCTAACTTGTTTTCTTGTTGCTATGAGTATTTTGACAAGATAAGGAATATTTACTGGGAGTGATATAAGCAGTGGGGACAATGTGATGAAATTCTTCTGTTTTTTGTCCTTTAGGGTTCTCCTGATCTTAAAGCTGCTAAGGAAGTTGCTGATTACCTCGGCACTGTACATCATGAGTTCAACTTCACAGTGCAGGTTCTCAATTCATATTTTCTCTACACTACAGGAAAAAACCTTTTAAATTGTATATTTATTGTTTTTTTTAAAAAATATTAGGAGGGGATTGATGCCTTGGAGGAAGTCATCTACCATGTTGAGACATATGATGTTACAACAATCAGAGCGAGTACCCCAATGTTTTTGATGTCACGCAAAATCAAATCATTGGGGGTGAAGATGGTTATTTCTGGAGAAGGTTCAGATGAAATTTTTGGTGGTTACCTTTATTTTCACAAGGCGCCAAACAAGAAAGAATTCCATGAGGAAACATGTCGGAAGGTAAAGATATTTTGTACTGGTGATGTTATGTCCAAAGTTTTTTGCCAATCATTTAAAGCAGAGTAGCACAGGCATGATGTTGTCTCTTTTGGTTCAGCTTCTTAGTCATTCAATCTTGCTCACAAGATGTCCTTTGAATGCTCTTTAGATAAAAGCACTACATCTGTATGATTGCTTGAGAGCTAACAAATCAACTTCAGCTTGGGGTGTTGAGGCTCGTGTTCCATTCCTTGACAAAAGTTTCATCAATGTAGCAATGGACATTGATCCTGAATGGAAGATGGTATGTTGTCATGTGTTACAATAATACCAAGACATATAATTTCACTGTAATTCATTTCTTTGATTCTAACCAGCATGATTCCTTTCTTGTGTCTATTTCATTGTAAATTTTAGATAAAACGTGACCTTGGTCGAATTGAGAAATGGGTTATCCGTAATGCATTTGATGATGAGGAACGGCCCTATTTACCTAAGGTTGGAGAAGTTGCTCTTGTTATTTTTGCAATGTTACTTGAATACTTTCTAAATTCCATATGCTGTAACTTATATAGGTTCTATTTTCTGTAAATAGCACATTCTTTACAGGCAAAAGGAACAGTTCAGTGATGGTGTCGGGTATAGTTGGATCGATGGATTGAAGGACCATGCCAACCAACATGTATGCCATATTTTCTTTGTTGAACCTCTAAGGAAGTTGGCTCTTGTTGAACGTGCAGTTGATGTTTATTACTGCATTTCAGGTCACAGATTCCATGATGATGAATGCTAGCTTTGTTTACCCAGAGAACACACCCACAACAAAAGAAGGGTACTATTACAGAATGATATTCGAGAAATTCTTCCCCAAGGTTTGTAAGCTACATTGTACTTGTAAAGCTATTTTGGTCTGCGTTACCCCCCCCCCCCCCCCCCCCCCCCCCCCCCCCCCCCCCCCCGTTCTAGAATAATCCATGCCTTGCCAAAAAAAAAACACCTTGCTATTTAGGTCTGCAATAATCTTCACCATGAAACAAAGCATGTGCCCACCTACATAATTCTTTTGGTGATTACAGCCTGCGGCAAGGTCGACTGTTCCTGGTGGTCCTAGTGTGGCATGCAGCACTGCAAAAGCTGTTGAATGGGATGCATCGTGGTCCAAGAACCTTGATCCATCTGGGCGTGCTGCTCTGGGTGTTCACGATGCTGCGTATGAAGATACTCCAGGGGAAGCTCCTGCCTCTGCTGATCCGGTCTCAGACAAGGGCCTTCATCCAGCTATTGGCGAAAGCCTAGTGACACCCTTTGCTTCAGCCACAGCTGTCTAACCTTCAGATTGTCACACAGCAATGCTCCAACAGCAAAGGTTGTTCATCGCTTGTTTCAGTTTCCTTCAGATCATGTTTTTAGTTCCATCAATCAAGCAGTGGAGACATGCTTGTGCTTCATGCTTGGCAGCATCATGTTTGGGTTTTCACTGAGCAATAATGTTTTCCGCAGCTTTGTAAATATTCGTCACTGGCTCACTGTGACCAATTTCCTTTGGTTGTTACTGTGATTTGCAGATTGCAGTGGTTAGTGTATCATCCCAATTTGCTCTCCTTTAAGTCTTTAACACATGGGGTTTTGTTTGACTTGTGCGCGGATTTATCTTTTTCTTTACTTCAATCAAGGTTTTCATTTACTATGGATGAATTCCCATGACCACTGGAGTGAATGCAAGCACATCTAGGAAAAAAAAGATATACTTTAACGAAAATCCTTTTTGCTTATATTTTTCTCACGCTTCGCTAGCCCTACTGTTTGTTTAACAAAGTCATCACTCGAGCAAACGACTTTCAATTTTGTAGCTTATTGTTCTAATTTCATCGGAGTTTGTGATAAATGAATTTCTTTACTGTTAGAAATTTTTGCACACAGCGGCGTAGGTTTTTTTTTTTCTCCGATGAAGCGCACAACAGTGTGGTCTGTATCTTGAAGATTTTTTTGACGATATTTTACTGAAGATTCCCTGAAAAAAGCCCAGGGATTGGGACATTGGGTGATGTAAACTCTGTAGCGCATTGTGATCACAACCCTAGCAAAGCAAAAGATACAGCCTGTCAATTTCCAACCCTAGCAAAGCAAAAGATATGGGCCAGATCTGCCAACCCTAGCAAAGCAAGCCCGTCAATTTCCATCCCCTTGGCCCGCCCAACCGCCATGTCTCGACGCGGGGCAATGTCATCCACCGCCCCGCGCGCGCGGCTCTCGCCGCCGGCGCCCGCCTCCCACCCGCCGCGGAAACGTGGCCGCTCCCCATCGTCTCCTGGAAGCACGGCGTCGTGGCGTGCGTCCGCCGAGAACACCGTGCCCCTCGACCACCGCCGCCGTTGGCACAACCCGGAGCGTGCCCCTGGTCGCGTCTGGCAGCGGTTCCGCGCGCACCAGCCTGCCTTGCCCTCCTCCAGGCTTTGGGTTTGCTCGGAGGACGCCTCGACCTCCTCCCCCGGAGGTATTCGTCGTGCTTAGCTATCTGACATCGCTTAAGTTTAGGAGAAAATAGTTCCCAGTTGCCTTTGCTCACCATATGTTTGTCTATATGCCTGAACATGCTTGCGGTGCTGCTTTCTTACTATTTTTTTTGTAAAACTTTTCTTATTATATATATGTTCAGTGTTGCTACTAAGAACTGGCCAGGACATTGTCCACTCAGTTAGTACAAGCAAGAAAATTTTCTGGAGTCAGTGCATTTTTTAGAACATGCCAATCAGTGTACTCTCTGAGTATTGTGATTTTTGTTGGTCCTTTGCCATGAATCTGTGTATTGTCTATTTCACGTTGAATATTTTTGTGAGCTGGACACAATTCTATCATGGTTGATTCAGTGCTCGTGCTTTGTTTTTCTAGATGCCTGCACTATCATGTCATACAACATCTTGGCTGATTACAATGCTCAGAATCATCCTGACCTTTATTTGGATGTCCCCTGGGATGCAATGAGGTGGGATTCAAGGAGGCGACTTATAATCCGTGAAATTAGACACTGGGATCCTGACTTAGTGTGTCTTCAAGTAAGAATCCAATCTCAATTATAGTGAACTAGTGATGACATTCTCGCACTGTACTCTGCAACACTTCGTTATTTGGAAGCTAGGAGGTGGATAGGTTTCAGGACATTGCTGCAGGAATGAAGAGCAGAGGGTACGAAGGTATATATCAGGTACATCAGTTCCTTCACAAATACATTTTCTTTCAAATATTTCTGTGTTTCGGTTCAAGTGACAGTTTGTGATCATCAGAGGCGAACTGGAGATACTAGAGATGGATGTGCCATGTTTTGGAAGTCAAAACGGTATGGATGATGCATTGCCCTTTATTATATTGATTGATCTGAATAAAATGGTATTTTCATTTCATCTTTGTTTTCAAATGTAGGTTACATCTGCTTGAGGAAGATAGTATTGACTTTAGTGAATTCAATCTGCGAAATAATGTTGCTCAAATATGTGTTTTTGAGGTACCTGAAGTAGCACTAGTTAGTTCAATGGATAATTGCATATGTCTGTACATTTGCTAAACAAAATCATAGAAAAAACCATGTGTATTGTAAATTACAGAAACTATCCACTAATTACCGTAACCTGTAAAATCTGGTAGTATTTTGTAGCTCTCTTCATCCATTTACAGCTAAGTAACCATTGTTTCATTGCTGGTATATTTAGTGTCATTTCTGAATGCTTCTTACCTATTTATTTTTCAGCTTAACGGAACACACAAATTTGTACTCGGGAATATTCATGTTTTGTTTAATCCAAAGCGAGGTGATGTAAAACTGGGACAGGTATTAATTTCAGCCTCATTTATTGCCGTGTGTATTCTTTGTACATATATCTATTCTTATGGACATGGGCATTTGATGATGGCCTGCTGCGAATAGAATTTATATTTTTGACAACTAACTACTTTCTGTTTCATCACCCTAGAACTTTATCCAATTTATTGTTCTCCATTTTGATTATCCCTGCAGATTCGCATGCTACTTGAGAAGGCAAATGCTCTTGCTGAAAAATGGGATAAAATTCCTATCGTGCTTGCTGGTGATTTCAACAGCACACCTGATGTATACCTTTATTGCTTCTTGACACATATGATTTTTTACTTAAAGAACAAAATTATGTGTAGCAAGTTTCTTGTTATACAACTGCAATAAACACAGCAATATTCATAAGTGATATACTATAAAATATTTATGTGTCCATGGTAGTGCAGTGCGACTTGGCCAGCTTAAGTTTCTTATGATATATAATTTGAAGAATGTGGGTGCCTTTTTGATATGTTACTGACATATTTTATTTCTTCTGTTATTTTGTTTTCTTATTTTATGAGAGCAGAGCGCTATCTACAAGTTCTTGTCGACAATGAGGGTAGAGTGATGCCTTGGAACTTCTTGAGTAAATTATAGTTATCCCTAGTTATTACAAAATTTAACCGACAGTGCACATTGTGTTTGTTTTTTGTGTAACCAGCTGAACATTTCTTTGCATGATAGAAGGCAGTTATCTGGACTTGATAGCTCTGATTTTGGCCTGTATGAGCTTTGTAGGTCAGCAGTCTTTCTTGATAGCTCTGGTTTACATGTCTTCTTTTACTCTACTGAAGACTTATCCCGATATTTCTCATAGTCTGCTCAAGTATCAATGGACTGATGAAGAAGTGAGAAATGCGACAGGGTGTTCAAATGTCGTGGTGGCTGAACATCCATTGAAGCTCAGTAGTTCATATGCCATGTTAAAGGTACTAGTTTGTAACTTCAATTGGGAGCACGACGACTTTTGACATTTAGATTAGGGCTTCAAATGAAACTGTTGCTCATTATTCTAGGGAAATTCAAACAATAGGGGTCTTCATGGTGAACCCTTGGCGACTTCCTACCACAAGAAGTTTCTTGGCACTGTTGATTATCTGTGGTATGCTTCTAAATGTTTACCTGCTTCTTGTATGTATACACAATGTAACTGAGATTCTTTGTGGAAGGCACACTCGTGGAATTGAATGCTCCAGAGTTTTGGACACGTTACCTATAGGTGTTTTGAGGAGAACGAGGGGTCTTCCAACCAGGGTAATACCCCATCTGTTTTACTCCGTAGTAATTTAAATGAATCCTTTCGTGGAACAATCGCTTAATCTTAATCTTTGATGATCCTGGAATGTGGTTTTTTTTTATGCACTATATCTGTAACTTCTAATTTGCGCCATAAATATTTTTCAGGAAATTGGCAGTGATCATCTGCCCATTGTTGCTGAATTCACTTTCCCGGAATCAGTTGATGATTCTGGCGAAGATGAATCTGAGCAAGATGACGAGTCTGAGAAAGAAGTGAGCAAAGCGCAACACTTATTTTTCTCCTCAGATAGTTCCGTTGAAGTGACTGAGTGATTCAGTATTTCGGTTGGTCAAAAAGGTTTGAGTTAAGTTATTCAAGAACAGGGAGTATGGTGCACCAGGGATTATATTGCATCTTTCATGGCCCATAAACAGATCATCACCGGCTTCACAATGAATTTCGATACCTTTGTCCGCGTACGGTACAGGATCCTGCTGTGCACAGAATCAAGTACCACATTGAGCAGAATCAAGTACGGGCAGCTGTGTGAAATGCAAGATTGCAACGAAGTCTGTTTGGCAGGACTTAAAGCGGCTTCTGCTTGTTTGTACGACTAATTTGGTGTGAGAGTAAAACACTGTTGTATAGCTGATTTGTACAAATTAAAGCTGACTTATAGCTCAAATGAGCAGAGCAGAGCGGAAGTAGTAATCTATACAAAGAAGAAACGGCAATTTAGTGGACGTATTTATTCCGTATCAGATGGCTACAACTAATATTAATTTTTTAAATAACTGGCAAACGGCCCTGTTCCATTTTCCATAAAAATATATAAAACACTATGGTACACACATAAAAGGGTTACAACCTAAGATCTATATTATGTTTCCTGTTTGTATTTTGTTCATTCCATAGGTATAGCGGATGGCGGGTCTGTAACCAATTGACATCTACATTAGGGATAATAAATCTAGGTATATGTATTTCTAAAAATGACTTTCTTACACATTAAAATAATCAACTAAATACAATAAATGATATATTAACAAATATATAAAATAAATAGGATAAATAGATACAGTATTTAATTGGATTCAAAGACTTGATTTTGGATCAGATATATCTTAAATTAAAATTTGGACTGCTATGACAGACCACTATATACAATAATGGCAACCGGAGGCTAAGTTTCAACCCGCTATATATAGGTAGCCTGCAGCTACCACTATTGCGGCCACCATAGCGGTAGCCGGTAGCTATAGGGTGTGTTTGGTTCGTTTCCTAAATGAGTCTGGCTAGCAAAACTAAGCCAGACTAGATTAAGCCTGGCTCTAGCAAGCTAAGATAGACTTGTTTGTTTGCACGCACTGTCTAACCCTAACCTGAGTGTGTTTGGTTGTCCGGTTTTTATATTGTATAGAATTACCTCTTCTATAACATGGTAATGTTACCTCCTTTTGATCATTTCATCGAACACTTGGCCCACACTTCCGCCGTGGGGAGGTAACTGGCGCCAGCTTTAGAAGACGCGCCCGCAGCTGCATTGCTCCGGCCCCCTGAAGAACCCACTAACGGAGCGTGCTCGCCGCGCGGAGCCTCTCGCGGGCATCGGAAAGGCACGTGACCTCTGCGGCGTTCTCCAGTTCCCGACGCGGCTCCAACCTCCGGGCGACCTCCGGTTCCCGGCGCGGCGCGCGACCTCCGGGCGGTGCCGTGTACGGGAGTGTGGGAGGCGCAACGAGAAGAGGGGCGCGTCCTCCGACCAGCTTCTCCGCCGCGGGAGGTGATACGAATCGATGAAGGGGCCGACTGTGGCCTGGCGGAGCTACGTTGGGGCCAAACTGGGCCATGGCCCCCCTTGTCGTGGCATAACTTTCAAAGGACCATGTGTGCTACCTTGTATGGCTGTGCTAGTTTGTATGACATGCATGCCAACAACTCTGCATGGCTACATGCATTGTCTGATCTCATTACTAGTACCAAACTGCTAAATTCTTCCACTTTTTTTTAGCAGGCTTCTTCAAGGACACTGAAATGCACAATGCACACAACACACCATAATAATAGCCAGCTAGAGCTCATGCAACTTCGTTTCTCTACTAGATCACTCTTTGCTTGTATTGCTATAGTCGGCAGCTACAGACTCTCATCTGGGATATTCAGTTCAGTTTCAAATTGGCCCCCCCTTGATTTGTGCTCACGCTCCGCCACTGCCTGGCTCCCCAAAAACGGCCGATGGTGGCGTTCTCCCCTGGCCTGGCTAGCTCTGTACGGATGGCCAAATTGGGTCAAGATCAAAATTGGCCCTATGGAGCCAGGCCAAGGGTTAGCCTGCCAACCAAATACACCCATAAACACTACTCCCTCCGTCCCAAATTATAAGTCATTCCAAAAATCTTGGAGAGTCAAAGTTTTTCAACTTTGACCAAATTTATATAATAAGATAATAACATTTAGGATACCAACTAAGTATCATTAGATTCTTTGTTGGTTATATTTTTATAATATACATATTTTATATCATAAATCTTTATGTTTCTCTCTGTAATTTTGGTCAAAGTTAAAAAACTTTGACTCTCCAAGATTCTTGGAATGACTTATAATTTGGGACGGAGGGAGTAGTATTTTTTGCCATCAGTATGCTCCTAGGTACCGGTAGTTGTGATATACCGCTACTACAGAAATAGACCTTTAGCCCCGGTTGGGAAGGGTCCCAACCGGGACTACCAATCCGGGACTAAAGGCTCCCACCTTAAAAAATAAATTTGCGTTTGTGAGATTCGAACTCAACACCTCTCGCCTCAGGCATGCTTACCAACTGAGCTACACAACCCACGTGATGTAGTTCTGGATGTTTTCCTTTTGAATCCACTCGGGAAGGACCTCCAACCGGGGCTAAAAGGACCTTTAGTCCCGGTTGGTAAGGTTCAGCCTTTAGCCCCGGTTGGTATTAGCAACCGCGACTAAAGGTTGAGGGACCTTTAGTCCCGGTTGGTTTTACCCACCGGGACTAAAAGTCTTTAGTCCCGGACGCAATTTGTTGCCGAGACTATAGCTCAATTGATAGATCGTTCTTTGGCCATTTCTGTTGTAGTGTACGGAGTATTTGCTAGAACAAAGGAGTTTTTCTGTAGAAACCTTCATTAGCAATTGTCTATGTTTTAAAAGATAGCGAAAAGTGTAGGTTCCTTTTTTATCACGTTCAAATAATTGTAGGTGGGTGGGTTTATGGGTGTTGCTAGAGATTTTGTAGGCTCTGTTCACTTTTTAGTCATAGAATAGTAATGTTTTATTTTCTCTATAAATCAGACGCAGTCGCAGTAAGTCCCGTAGAATAGAGCCGGTTATGTTCTAGTCTTTGGCTCTTTGCAGAAGCTAAGAAAAACAGTCCCTCGGTTGGCCTGCCGTTCTAGTACAAATCAGTCACCGGAATGAGAGGCCATACATGGATTTTCAAGATAGGGAGGCAGCCAATCACAGCCAAGCATCTGGCCACGTGTGCACTCACCACTCGGGGCGAGAGGACAGCAGGGCACGGGGCGAGACCTACGTGCACAATATGGTCCATAGCAGCGCGTAGGCACAGCACACCACAAAGACAGCGAGCAAAAGGAGAGGCCCAGAAGCGCTTTTCGCCGTAGCGATAAGAGTGAGCTGGTGCACCGGCATGGCGGCCACGGCGTACTCCGTGGCGCTCCTCGGCGGCGCGCGCCTGCCGGCGGCCGCCCCGCGCTCCGGCCTCCTCCCTCGGCGCAGCGTCTGCCAGCTTCGCCTCCAAGGTAATAAATAGCTAGGAAGCTCACCCCCGTCCGATTTCGTTCGTCACAGCATGCCCGTAGTCGGCAGATGATTCTGGCGACGTTGCAGATGCACCGAGGCTCTCCCTGCTCCGTGCGAAGGCCGCGTCCGAGGACACCTCGGCCTCCGGCGACGAGCTCATCGAGGACCTCAAAGCAAAGGTACGTTTCCGATTGCCGGCCGTCCACAAATCGAATCATCATTCAATTCATTAGGCAATGCGTGCCTTTGACTTTTGACTTGCAGTGGGACGCCGTTGAGGACAAGCCCACCGTCCTCTTGTACGGCGGCGGCGCCATCGTCGCGCTCTGGCTGACGTCCGTGGTCGTCGGCGCCATCAACGCCGTGCCGCTGGTATGTATGTAGTTGCAGTGTCCGTGTGAGAGAGAACACCTAGCTGCTACGTATTATTCCAGGCCAATATATAATAATCATGCTCTGAATTGCGCTAACCGGGCGTGATGTGCTTGAGCAGCTCCCCAAGATCCTGGAGCTCGTTGGGCTCGGCTACACCGGCTGGTTCGTCTACCGCTACCTCCTCTTCAAGGTAACCGAGATAGAGAGAGCGTGCATATAAAATTCTCCTTTGCACTTGTCTTATGGGGTGTTTGGTTCTCACCCCCTAGAGTTTAGTCACTAAAATTTAGTCACTACTGTTCCAAACACCCCCACTAAAAGTGACTTTTAACACTACAACTCTAGTGACCTCCACTAAATTTTAGTGGCTAAACTTTAGGGGGTGGGAACCAAACACCCCCTTAATCTTGTTCAGATTTCTTAGCTGCTTCTGTTTTATCTTGAACTGCTGCTACGTACGTGCATATCTACGTTAGACAAACATAAATGTACGTCTTTGGTTCTTCTGATTTTTTTTACTCCAATTACAGGAAAGCAGGAAAGAGTTGGTCGCCGACATTGAGACCTTGAAGAAAAAGATAGCTGGAACAGAATAAATCCTCATGGAAAATTTTAGAGGGTCCTTTCTTCTTTTGAAAGATATCTAATCGGAGAACCGTACCAATGCAACTACTTGAGTACTACTGCGCCTATGTGTTGTGTCATTGTGTGCTGTATATCTTCTGTATACAAGGGAAACTTCGTTTGTTGTGTAGTAGCATTGTATGTAGTTTAAATGTATCGCACTACCTATCGGCTAAACTCTCTTCTTCTGATTTAGCAAATTTGTGAGTACATATTGTACGTAAATAAGAACGTAAAACAAATAGTGTGTAATCTATATCATTTTATTTAAAACTTATACGATAAGATAAATAACATATATAATTATAACATAAAAATATATTCCACAGTCAAAATCCTTCAAACGTCGACCAAGTTTTCAGAAAAATACATTAATATCTACAAGTTCAAATAAATTATATTTCAAGGAAAATCTAATTAAACTATTTTTTTGAATTACATGGTATAGACAGAGATGCTCATAAGTCATAAATATGCACATACACTTACTAAAGCCTATTGATATAAGCACAATTGAAGACTGAGATGTCAGACTCAAGATAAGCAAAGTCACCAAATGTACCTTGTTGTTAATGGGCATATTTCCTATCTCTGCCAAATGTCACCATAAGAAGAATGCAAACATACGTGCAAAGTCAAGAAGGCTTTGTTTGAGAGTATATTGCTCATGTGAGCTCTTTTGTTGTTTTCATATATTGTGTACAAAGTTAGCGTTGTTGCCAAGTAACGGTGTAGTTTGTTGTAGTTAAAAAATGGAAATGCTAAGTTAAGAGCGCGCTCGGTCTGCGCTCTTAGCGTGCGCACCCGTCGCGCCATCCGATTCACGCTCACCCATCCTCGCTCCGTCTAATTCACACGAGAAGAAGGCTAGCTCACACTGCTATCTTCTTCCTTGACTACGATCGCGCTCGCGCCCGCCATCAGCAAGAAGCCAGGGACCATCCGCCATCGGAGAAGAAGCCCGAGACCGCTCGCACCCCACCAAGCATCCGACCATGCCCGACGTCGGTGCTGGCAAAGAAGATGGCGGTGCCTAGTATTCCGGCGAGTCGTGTTACCCCTTCTTCTCCAACTCAAGCAATATAGAATGGCCGGTCGGGGAGGAAGGTCAGTCAGACGGTGGGGATGAATGGTGGGCCCTTAGGGGTCCGATGGCAGCGACCGGGCCAAGGAGGGACAGGGGCGTCGTGGCCACACCTCGGCGGCAAAGCTCGTCGGAGTTCGCCATGGTCGTATGCGGGAGGGGGTAGGGGGAAGGGAAGAAGGAGGGTGAAAGGATCAAGATTGAACGCATCTTGGCCCCTAGTGGGTTTCGGTGATTGGATGAAACACAAGATTACTGTGACTAATGTGTGTTTTGCAGAAACAGGGATGAGTTAGGTCACGGTAATGACGACGACACGGGCATATGGAGTTCATGTCCCTTGGCGATGGAAATCGTTTCGGTTTTCAAAGGACGGACGACGAAGACGGTGGTAGGCTAGGCTAAATATCATATGGTAGGCTAGACGATACTTAGGTAGTCTTAGGTCTTTGTTTTTCCTTTGGCCGTACTATAAAGGGGAGCGTGAATCAGTAGCTTGACCTAGATGAGTCTATTGAGGTAGGTGTGGCGCACACTTATTATTTCATAGTCCTAGGTAGCTCAGAGAGAGCTCTTATGTCGTGAGGATGAAAAGTCGTCAAGGCAGCGTCGCAATCCGAAGTCGTTTCGGCCCTAAAATGGGCATCAGACGCTGGCCTTAGTGGCATCGGACACGCGTCCGATGTCACTTAGACTTGAGAGTGCTGGTTGCGTGGCATCGGATGCTCCGATGTTGTCACATCGGCGCGCCTGTGACACTGTTCATGAGAGTGTGCCCTGAGGGGCACATCAGACGCTGGCATCGGACGCTGAGGCCCAGCGTCCGATGTCCATGCAGAGAGGTTCCAGAAAGGTCAAATTTGCATCAGACACGTCCGAGGCAGAGGCATCAGACGCTGGCCAGCGTCCGATGTCACATAAACCTGCGTGTCAGAAAAGTACAGTCGACCGTTGGGTCAAGGGTATCGGCGTGTCCGATGCCAGGCATCAGAGCGTCCGATGCCCCCAAAACTGTACTGTTTCGAAGCTCTTTTGGATGGCCAGTTGGGGGAGTATTTATACTCCTCCTCCACCTCCTTTAGAGTGTTCTTGCCCATTCTTTCAGCTGAGAAACACCTTGAGAGAGCAAGGAAGAGCAAGAGCCCTAGTGAGGTTGAGAGATTTCCTAATTGCGAATATTAGTGACCTCATTAGTGAAAGAGAGTAGCAAGTGTGCATCCATCCATCTCTTTGGCCTTGGCTTGGTCAAGTGAGAGTTCTAGCTTGTTACTATTGGTGATCGGCATCACCTAGACGGCTTGGTGGTGATCGTGAAGCTTGAAGAGCACCTAGAGGCTTTGTGGATGACCCAAGCAAGATTGTGACTAGTAGTGAGCGATTCACCGGGTCGGAGTGGCGAAGAATCAACTCATAGTGAGCACTTGATCCTTGCGCGGATCAAGGGGGAGTGATACCCTTGCGCAGGTGCTCCAACGAGGACTAGGTGGTGTGCCGACACCTCGATACCTCGACAAAAAGATCGTCGAGTCATTTCTACTCTCTTTACATACACATTTACATTTGAGCAATTCAATTCCGCAATTTACTTGTTGTTCATTCATAATTGAATTGCCTTGCTAGAGTAGGAATGGAATAGGTATAGTCTTTTGTGCGATAGAGTTTAGAGAAACACACATCAAAGCACAAAGGGGTTAATTGGACTTGTTAGGATTTAATTGTTGCAAGAAATTTTAGAAAAGCCCAATTCACCCCCTCTTGGGCATCTTGATCCTTTCAAAGATGCTCACGATGAGGTGAATTTGGCTAATCTAAAATTTCTCGCAAGAATTAAAGCCTACACTAGCCCATTTCACCCCTTATGCCTAAAAGTGTGTTTCAACTATTCTACCGCACAGAAGACTTACACGTAGATTCCAATCCTACTCTAGCATGATAATTCTAGGAATGTAAATTACAAAAATTGAAATACTCAAAGTAAATGCAGAATGTAAAGAGAGAAAAGGAACATGACGATGTTTTCCGAGGTATCGAGGTGTCGGCACACCCCCTAGTCCTCGTTGGAGCAACCGCACAAGGGTATCACTCCCTCTTGATCTGCGCAAGGACCAAGTGCTCACTCTGGGCTGATTCTTTACCTTCTGGCCCGAGAATCATCCACTACTAGTCACAACTTTAGTTGGGTCATCCACAAGCTCTACAGATGATCACCAAGCTCCCGATCGCCACCAAGCTATCTAGGTGATGTCGATCACCAAGAGTAACAAACAAGAAATCTCACTTGACCAACACAAGGCTAATGAGATGGGTGGATGCACACTTGCTACTCTCTTCTCAGTAATGAGGTGTTTGATCACGTGATTATCACACCTCTCAACCTCACTAGCACTCTTGCACTCCTTTGCACACTCAAGGATGTTTGCTGGATTCAAATGAGAAAGAGACCCCAAATAGAGGAGGTGATGGGGGTATAAATACCCCCACACAACCCCTCCACAAAGGGGTAGATTCCAGCAAAAAAAGGAGCATCGGACACGTCCTATGCCCTACCAATGGTAACATGTACTGTGCACTGGCAACATTTGTCACAGGGGCATCAGGCGCTGGCAGCGTCCGATGCCACCCCACCTGACGAGTCCGATGGCAAAAGGTCCTATCTAGAACCTTATTGGATAGGCATTGGACGCACCCTCGGTGCGTCCGATGTCAGCATCATCCGATGTGACGCTGAAAACACCCCTGAGTGAACAGTGCAACCTGTGCGTCCGACGCCACCTCCCTGGTGCATCTGATGCATGGGCAAACTCACTATGCACTTCTGTAGACATCGGGCGTGCGTCCAATGCCCTTTTAAGGGCTCAAACGACTTTGAATCGTAACGCTGCCTAAACGACTTTTGATCCTCATGATCTATGGGCTATCTCTAAGCTACCTAGTGTTAGGAAAAACAAGTGTGCACCACACCTAACTCATTAGACTCACCTATTCAAGCTACTCATTCATACTCCCTTTAATAGTACGACCAAAGGAAAAACAAAGTCCTAAACTACTCTAAGGCCCTGTTTGGTTGAGCTGTGGCTGTGGGAAAAAGCGGTTGTGGCTGTGAGCTGTGGAAAAGCTGCTGTGGGCTGTGAGCTGTGGAAAAGCTGAAAGCTGTTTTGTTAAACAAGTATAAAGTATGTCTTCTAGTTTTGTTTTTTAAAATAATTATAAAAACGTTTTTTATTTCACCTATTTTGAAAAGTTGAAAGCCAAAAGCCAAAAGCAGGGTCAAAACAGCTTTCAAAAATATACTACGGAAAAGCTCCTACTTCTGCAAAAGCTGTTGCCAGCAGCACCCCTTTGGTTGGACTTTTGTCTTTTGGGGCCAAAAGCCAAAGCCAAAAGCCCAACCAAACAGGGCCTAAGTGTCTCCCAACACCAATGCACACTTAGAACTAGCCTATCTCCAACCTTGTCGTCCATCCTTTGAAAACTGAATCAATTTCCATCGCTAGGGGCATGAATACCATTTACCCATACAATCACCATTATTGTGACCTAACTCCACTTGTTTCTGTAAAACACATGTTAGTCACAATAATCTTATTTTGTCATTAATCACTGAAACCCACTAGGGGCCTAGATGCTTTTAGAGGGGAAGATGATGGTTGCTGCCAGTGTTAAGGTCGCGGGCGCAGAGCTCCGGTGAGACCCTACCACCAGCGGCAAGGGCACCATGGGTGACGGTGCGGTGGGAGTTGCTGGAGGCGGTGGCGGATCACCGGATCTGGAGGAGGTCAAGGTCGGGTTGTCGTCACCGGAGCCGTGCAAGGCGAGGAGGCACATGGTGGAGCATGCGAGGAAGAAGGTTGTGGGGAGGGAAGAAAGAGAGAGCGTGTGGGCGAAGTGGGCTGCACGTGCACGTCTTGTTATTAGTAAAGTCCTTAAAAATGATGTAGTTTGTTATCTAGTAATGATATAGTTTAAATTTATTATACTACTGACTATACAATTCTTCTTTTTGTCAATAAGAAACTAAAATAATGATTTGTTATCAATAAGTTTACAAAAAAAATTCTTAAACTTTGATATGTGATTGAATGCAAGTCTAGGAGCCTTTACATCTATATGTAGAACCATAAAACACTTGCCGACAAAAAAGGTGAACGGTAATAAAACGTGGCAAATCATATTTCATGAGATAGAAATGCTTAAGCAAATTTGACCAAATTTAGTACTTACTATTTTAGGATCCATGTCTATCTGAAACTCATGTTTTTGAAGGATTGTGACACTCAATTACTTTGTAGGCAAACAATAGAATTTTAGCCATTTCTTGTCACGTTGACACTTGGGGTCTGTTTGATTTATATCTAGGAAAGTTGCATGGCTCAAAAAAAAATCCCAAGCATCCAAATTTAGTTGCTTGTGGTCAGATCCTGCTTCCTAGTCCATGCAACTTTCTCAGTGTTGCCACCAAACACGCCCTTGGTTTTTGGTCCATAGGATGAAAAATGGGGTTCATATGTGACTTCTGGTGTTTTTTAAGGGGCGATGTGTTTTAGGTTTTGGAGGAGTTGTTTCTATTGGATAGACCTAATGGGGGTGAGCGGGGCTGGCGATTGAGATTAAAACATCAGCTAGCGAAGCAGGTGTCAATGCACCGACCCTCAAATTTAGTTTCAACGATTGATAAACATATGCTTATATGAGTGATCGATGAACACAAGACTATATAAGTATATTATGGGAAAAAATTTAAATCCTATATGTACAAATATTATGGGACGGAAGGATACAAACATTATAGGATGGAGAGGGTATTTTTCCCAGAGTAATGACTGTTATTAGTCATATTTAGAGCCCACGGCCATGGATTCTAGATTCTATATATTCAAAGGCTCGGACACGATAGGTTTTTGCGCATGTGTTATTAAAAAAGATCCTAAGGGAAAAAAAATACAAAGAAGGTCCTTTTGGGAAGTTCAGCTTTCAACATGAGGCACTAAACTGCTGATAGCATTCGCACACATACAAAAATTGATCCGGGTGTTGCAATCTGAATGTGCAAACAAACTTGGATTTTTTGGGTTACCATCTTGTTCATTAAGTCTGAACGCATCTTGGCCCCTAGTGGGTTTCGGTGATTGGATGAAACACAAAATTACTGTGACTAATGTGTGTTTTGCAGAAACAGAGATGAGTTATGTCACGGTAATGGAGACGATACAGGCATATGGAGTTCATGTCCCCTGGCATTGGAAATCGTTTCGGTTTTCAAAGGACGGACGACGAAGACGGTGGTAGACTAGGCTAAGTGTCGTATGGTGTTGGAGGACACTTAGGTAGTCTTAGGTCTTTGTTTTTCCTTTGGCTGTACTATAAAGGGGAGCGTCAATCAGTAGCTTGACCTATATGAATCTATTGAGGTATCACTACTAGAAATATGATCATCAGTGACGATTTGCTGGTGACGCTGGTAAGTTTCGTCACCGAATGATACCTTTTGGTGATGAAATTTTTGTTTTCGTCACAAGGTACAAGTGACGATGTTTTGGCTCGACTTTCAATGACGAAAGTGAGAGGAACGTCATCGATTACCAAATGGAAATCGTCATAGATCATATTCTTGGTGTGCTATATTGTAATGATGAAAATATTCGTCACAGATTATATTTCGATATGGTCATAGATAATTTGCCTCATGTGGCCCATGTAGTGATGAAACGAATTGGTCACAGATCATTTTTCCTAACGTCATAGTTAAAAGTGTCTAGTTTGCCCCCGCCTGTACCACTTGACAGCGTTGGATGATTGGGCCAGACGGCCCGGTTGATCTTTTTATCATATTGGACGCGTGGGCCGTCAGTCGACCTTTTTTCATATTGGGCCACAGGTGCACACAGTAGGCTGGACAATTTTTGGCAAAAAATTGCGCTGGTGGAGCTTTGATCTCGCGACCTACCGTTAGGCGAGTAACAACTTTACCATTGAGCTACTGGACTATTTTCTTGTGAAAAAAACAAAGTTACTCTATTTGTAAGGTATCAACATGATAATTGAATGGTGGTTCTCTTAACTCTTTAGATCACAGGTCCTGGGCCATAGACTGAGATTTGTCATCTGTACCTAGTGAGAAGATATGAAACCAAGCCCCAGACATGAGTATTATTGGTTCTCTTGAAAACTGGCTACTAAACACAACCATTGAGCAAGCACCCGTCACTGATGTTATATCCTCTGATTGATTTGTAAAATAGGAGGACACGCAGGCAATCGCCTAACAACACAAAATCCTGAAGAAAACCAAAGTAATCACCTAACAAAGTACTTTTACTAATTCATAATGCAAGCACTTGTAAATCCATCGCATACACAGACCAAAGCAAAGAATATTCATTTAGTACTTAAGAACATTTCGATTTCACCAGCTTCCAAAAGCACTTCATAGGTGAAAGGACCGTGACACCTAAGAGGGGGGTGAATTAGGCAACTTAAAACTTCTACTCTAAACTATGACCTCTAATTTCCACCTAGTCAAAACCTATGCAAGAAAGTAAACTATCTAAAGTCCAACTAAGGTTTTGCTATGTGTGTTTGCTATCTCTATCGCAAAAGGAGTTATGCAACCTAGTTTCCTAACCTATCAATTAGCAAAAGTAAGCTAGGAAAAGTAAAGCACATAAACAAGGTAGCAATGTAAATGCGGAAGCTAAAGAGTGTGATAGAGATGCAAACTCCCGTCGACGACTCCGGTATTTTTACTGAGGTATCGAGAAGCTTCCCCCTAATCCTTGTTGGAGCCCCTCGCAAGGAATCCCTCGCAAGGGCCAAGCTCCCGGTCGGATAACTCCATGGATAGCTCCGGGCCTTCCCCACTCTCAAGTGGGTCTCCGGTTAAGCCACTCGTGGCAAAGCCTCTCCCGGATGCTCTCCGCCGTCTTCACTATCAAGTTTCCGGCCGAAGCGCCGCGGGCCTTGTTCCCTTCGGTACACGGAGGCGGCCACACCACAAACTCGGTTGGTGTGATCTCACAAGACTACAAGCCCCGCTGATGTACAACCACGGTGCGCGCAAGCACCGGTAGACAAGAGGTTTTCAACCTCACTAAACACTAGGCCTAACACCTAGAGCAAGCGCAAAGCGGTGGTCTAACTAGCTTAAGCACTTCGCAAAGCACCTACACTAATCACCTAGTATATCACTTGAGCACTTTGGTGGCTAGAGCAACTAAATATGTGTCTATGCACTTGGTATACTTCCTTGAGCTCCAACCATATATTTTTGGCTGGCCATGGGGGTATATATAGGGCCCCAAGCAAATAGAGCCGTTGGACACCAAAGATGGGCTTTCCTGCGTAGCATCGGACGCTCCTGACGGGAGCATCGGACGCGCGTCCGATGTCACATAACGGCTAGTTCTGCCGACCTGGCACTGAGTCACATCGGATTCTGACGAGCGTCCGATGCATGGCCATCAGATGCGTCTGATGTCTTCAGAGCCTCTCTGGAGCCTTTCTGTTCAGCCATCGGACGCAGGAACTGTAGTGTCTGATGCACACTGTCAGCGTCCGATGTAACGCTGTGCGTGATGCACAGTGTTACCATTGCGTCTGATGTAACCACATCGGTGTGTCCGATGCTTCTGCTGGCGCCAACCCAAGCTAGGGTGTCACACCCAATTTTAAGAACAAAATTGAATGCAATAACTCATGTGTGCCCAGAGATCAATCACACACATAAGCCACAAATTAAGGAGTACCATCACATATGTCTATTACATAACGAATATTATTCAAAGACTTTACATAGCAGCGGATAAATAAAGTATCTCTCGCGGTAGCTCCATCACAGGGAAGATGACTGGTTGACAGCAAGACTAGAACTCTTCAGGGAAGTCGTCATTACCATAGCAATCTGTTACCCATCCGGGATTTTTATCCAAGAAGAAAGAAAATAAACAAGCATAAGTACATCTCGTACTTAACAAGTGTAACATGGGGTTCATGAGGCTCAAAAAGGCTGACACTGGTTTAACTGCAGTAGCTTTTATTTGGCAACATTTTAACATTAAGGTGAACATATATGAATGCTTAAACCCAACCCACATGATCATAATAACTGAAACATAGCAATAAGATAATCAACAGGAGCAACATTACTAAACAACATATAACAACTAAGTCTGTGAGTTTTCCGGGCCGCTCGTATCCGTGAGCACGGCTGTTATAACAGTTTATTAAACTCTGCGCAGAGGTGTACACTTTACCCGATGAGTCGTGATATCCAGATGCCCGGGTTAATTACTCCCATAACACTTCCAAGGTGAGTGGGCAGGATACACGCAAAGCCTTTCAAAGGTTCGTCTAACAAGTTAGGGCCGCTAGGTCTTAAGGCAAGGGGAAGAAGGGTCTCCCAACCTTACGGCAACGCAGGCAAGGTGAAAGTAGCCGCCCTAAATCCAGCTCGTCAAGCGCCTTATGCGCCCTTTCGGGTAACCACTAACAAGCTAGAAAAGGTCCTTTTACTGAGCTAAGGTCAGAGCCATATAACCCTCATGGTTGCACTGTATGTCCCAGCTTTTGCTGACAGGAGGTCCTAAACCATGTTGCTAAAAAGATCAAGTTTTATTCACTGTTATTAGATCATGTTTGGTTTAAGTAAAGCTCTAGCAAAATTCTACCCATATGCATAGCATCCCAAGGTTAACAAGGTAACGGATCAAAAGTCTAGGATAAACTAGATAGGAGATCAAAATTAGACACATGCATATGAATTTAGATGTTTCATGGTGAATAGGTCAACAAGGATTATCCCATGCTATACTTGCCTGATTCAGAGTACTCTGGTTGATCCTGGTTGTCGAAGTAGAGCTCTTGATCACCAACGTAATTCTCACCGTCTATACACGATTATCAAATCAACACACAATCATCGGGACACAATCATGCAAAGCAAACAAGCTATAATTAGAACATTACACCAATCAGCAAGAAAATAATATAAAAAGTTTGAAAACAGAAGGTACAATCTACCACGATCACATAAACGCGAGAATCACGAAAAACGGAATTATAACGCGAAAGTTATGAGCTAAACAAGTTACAGAACCTTAATTAGTAGATTAAACCTAACTCAAATTTTAAGTACTGAAAACAGTAGATATTCTTGTACAGATAGATAGATCTTTTCAAAACGAATCTAACGCAACTTGAACGGACTAAATCGGACTAAAAACGTAGAAGTTATAAGCATTTGAAATCAGTGGCAAAACTATAAATAAACTGAAATTGATTTTGAATTTGAAAACCGATTTAAACAAATTATCAGATTGAATGGACTGCGCCTCGAATAGGACAAAGCGCAGGGGCTCAAACAGAGGAAAACGCAGACTCAAAGAACAGGGCCATTGGGACCGCGGGTTTAGACCTAAAAAGGTGTAAGGTTCTTTTTGTAAAACAGACAACGAAGGGGTATCGAGCTCTGGTGTGCGTCGGATCTGAGATGGACGCTCGGGATTAGATCAGGGAGGGCCGGCGGCGCTTTTCACCGGAGAGAAAGAAGGACGCGGCGGCTCCACGGCCGGAAGGCGGCGGCGCGGCTCGGGATTGCGCTACAGAGCGGTAGAGGCCTCGGGAACAGATCCAATCGAAAGAGGAGCTCGAGGCGAACTCACCAGTGGTGTTAATGGCGTCGGAGAGGTCTCGGTGACGGCGGGTTGCACAGTTTGGCGGACAACGGCCTCTGCAGAGCGACGGCGAGCGATTAGAGCACCAAGACGAGGGGGAAAAAGAGGGGAACACACTCGGTTAGCTTCGAGAGATCAAGGGGAAACTCGAGGTGCCACTTACAAGCTCGGAAACTCGACGAATCGTCGGGTTGTTGGCGGCGGAAAGCTTGCGGGCGGCGGAGTTTGTCGCGGAGACGAACTAGGGCACGAGAGCTCAAGCTAAAAGCGTGGGGAGAGGCGGCGGCTCTCGGGGATCTTATAAGAGGGTCGGTCCGGTCGATTTGGCAAGCGAGGACGCGTAACGAGGATGGACTCGGTTCTGGTCATGGAGTCCGAGCCGGATACGAGAGGGAGAAGAAGCGATGGGACGCTGACAGGAGGAGTCGAGCTGTCAGCGAGAGCGGGTGCGGGAGCGGCGACCCTCGGGCGAGGCTGGACCCTCGGGCGAGACGGAGTAGCTACGCTCGCGCGAGGCTGGACCCTCGGGCGAGGCGGAGACGGTTACGCACGCGCGAGGCTGGAGCCTCGGGCGAGACGGAGACGGCGATGCTCGCGCGAGGCTGGAGCCTCGGGCGAGACGGTGATGCGCACGCGAGTGCAGCGCCGAGGCTGGACCCTCGGCTCAGCGCGGGGCTGCGGCGCTGCGCAAGGCTGCTGGGCCGGGCGACGGCCCACGCGAGCGACGGAGAGAGAGAGGAGAGGGGAGAGGAGAAGCGGGCCGGCGCAAGGGAAAGAGCAGGCCGGCCAAGCTGGTTCGGGCCAGAAGGGAGAAAGAAGGAGGAGGGAGAAGGGGAAAAGGGTTTTCCAATTTCAGATTTGATTTTTCAAATGCATTTTCAAATCCTTTTTTGAATTCAAACAACTTTTGAACTAAAACCACGCATCACAAAAATAAGTTATGCACCAGCATGTATGCATCAACATGATCTTTGGCCTAGGATTAATTTTAGCTTTTGCAAATAATTTATTAACTAAGTTTTATGCAACACACAAAATGCATAATTAAATCATATTGCCTATTTTTAAATTGATGCAAATTTTGGGATGTTACAATTCTACCCCCCTTAAAGAATCTCGTCCTCGAGATTCCAGCGATGCTTACTCAAACAACTGCGGGTATGACTTCCTCAAATCCTCTTCTCTTTCCCAAGTTGCCTCTGCTTCTGAATACCGATTCCACTGAACCTTACACATCTTTATTACTCTGCTCCGGGTAACTCTTTCGGCTGTCTCTAAAATTCTTGTTGGGTACTCATCATAAGTCAGATCTTCCTTAACTATAAGCTCTTCCAACGGTATCTGCTCTTCGGGTACTCGCAGGCACTTTTTCAACTGAGAGACATGAAACACATTATGCACTCCTGACAAGCTTTCAGGCAACTCTAACTGATATGCCACTTCGCCACGTCTTTCAAGAATTTCGAACGGTCCAATATACCTTGGTGCTAACTTTCCTTTCTTATTGAACCTTTTCACACCTCTCATCGGTGACACCTTTAGGTAGACATGATCACCTACTGCAAAAGATAGATCTCGACGACGGTTGTTTGCATAACTCTTCTGTCGGGACTGAGCAGCTCTCAGGTTATCTCTGATTATTCTGACATGTTCCTCGGCATTCCTCAACACATCAGGTCCAAACACTTGACTCTCACCTGTCTGATCCCAGAACAACGGTGTTCTACACTGTCTACCATACAAGGCTTCAAACGGTGCCATCTTAAGACTCTCCTGATAACTGTTGTTGTATGAGAACTCTGCATAACACAGATTCTTGTCCCAACTGGTGCCATACTGTAATGCACAAGCTCTCAACATGTCTTCCAGAATCTGATTGGTTCTTTCCGTCTGTCCATCAGTCTGTGGATGATAAGCAGTACTGAAGTTCAACCTTGTGCCTAATGATCGATGTATCATCTGCCAAAAGTGAGAGGTGAACTGAGTACCACGATCTGACACAATCTTTCGGGGCACTCCATGCAAACATACTATCCGTTCCATGTACAATTCTGCCAATCTTGCTCCCGTATAGGTAGTTTTAACTGGTATAAAGTGAGCAACTTTGGTTAATCGATCAACTACTACCCATATGGAGTCGTACCCTCTCTGCGTACGAGGCAAACCAACTATAAAGTCCATACCGACTTCTTCCCACTTCCATTCAGGTATCTTCATCGGTTGTAACAAACCAGCGGGTCTCTGATGTTCTGCCTTCACCCTCTGACATGTATCACACAGAGCGACGTACTCGGCTACATCTCGCTTCAGCCCATCCCACCAATACTTTTTCTTCAGATCAAGGTACATCTTAGTGCTTCCAGGATGAATGGAATAAGCTGACTCATGTACTTCTCGCAGTATAGACTCACGTATCTCCTTGATTGCAGGTACACATAATCTATTCCCATGCCATAATGTACCATCATCATCCAACCGAAAACCTGATGCTTTGCCAAGAACAATGTTATCGGCTACCTGCTTTAACTTTTCATCTGACATCTGACCCTTACGTATCTCTTGCATCAATACTGGTTCAAGCTCTAACTCTATTCTGTTGATCACAATTCCCAAATTTAGATGTGCAAATTCAGCACACAACTCATCTGGCATAGGAGCAATTCTGACCTCATTGGCATGGCTCTTTCTACTCAAGGCATCTGCTACAACATTAGCCTTCCCGGGATGATAGTGTATTTCCAAATCATAATCTTTAATCAATTCCAACCATCTGCGTTGTCTCAAATTCAGATCAGACTGAGTGAAAATGTACTTCAAGCTCTTATGATCGGTATAGATGTCCGTCTTGTGACCCACTAGATAGTGTCTCCAAATCTTCAATGCATGGACAACAGCTGCCAATTCTAAATCATGAGTGGGATAGTTCAGCTCATGCTTTCTCAACTGCCTCGATGCATATGCTACCACTCTGCCTTCTTGCATAAGAACACAACCCAAACCTTGACGAGATGCATCACAATAAATAGAGAAATCCTTACTCAGATCTGGCAGAATTAACACTGGAGCTGTAGTCAAACGTTTCTTCAACTCCTCGAAATTAGCTTGACATTTATCGGACCAGACAAACTTAGCATTCTTCTCTAACAGAGCTGTCATTGGCTTAGCAAGTTTGGAGAATCCTTCAATGAACCTTCTATAGTAACCGGCCAATCCAAGGAAACTACGAATCTCGGTCACATCTGTTGGTGGCTTCCAATTCAACACATCTTCAACCTTGCCCGGATCTACTGAGATGCCTCCATTAGAAATAACATGTCCAAGGAAAGAAACTTCCTTTAACCAAAACTCACACTTGCTGCGCTTGGCATACAACTTGTGCTCTCTGAGTTTTTGTAGCACTAACCTCAGGTGTTTAGCATGGTCTTCCTTGTTCTTAGAGTATACTAGAATATCATCAATAAACACAACAACGAACTTGTCAAGATATTCCATGAACACCTTGTTCATCAAATACATAAAGTAGGCAGGTGCATTGGTCAATCCAAAGGACATGACTGTGTACTCATACAACCCATACCTGGTAGTAAAAGCTGTCTTTGGAATATCAGACGCTCGAATCTTCAACTGATGGTAACCAGAACGCAGATCAATCTTAGAGAACACACATGCACCTTTAAGCTGGTCAAACAGATCATCTATCCTCGGCAACGGGTACTTGTTCTTGATGGTAACTTCATTAAGCGATCTATAGTCAACACACATCCGTTGACCACCATCCTTCTTGTCAACGAAAATAACAGGAGCTCCCCAAGGTGATGAACTAGGACGAATGACCCCTTTTTCTGGTAACTCTTTAATTTGTTTCTTAAGTTCTTCTAATTCAGGTACTCCCATTCTATATGGTCTTTTAGCTATGGGTGCAGTTCCAGAAATCCAAACAGGGCGTGTGATACACGGTTGGAAAGATAACGAAATTATCTACAACTTTTATTTAAGTGACTTTCCCAGATTCTGTCGTTAAATTAGTCAAAAACAGAGAACAAACAAATCTGTCCAGAGCTCAAAACTGCGCAGAAACTCTAACTTGAAACAGCCATATCTCACAAACCATAACAGCTATTGAAGTGATTCCAGAGGCATTGGTTAGATATAGGAGTCTATTTTCCATCATAAAATTTTCAGCCATGTTGCACGATCAGGACTTGAGATATAACCAAAAGATCACAGGTTGTTCCAGAAAACAGCATAGGACAAGATATAACTAACCCTCTTATTATTCATAAACGTTATGTCTAACTATGAGATTTGTAGACAAGCCCACAATATCTCAACACTCATTACAAAGATCCAAATCACACATAAGCATAATGATAATCCAACTCACACATAAAGAAGCACACTAGCACAAAGGTTAACTAGACTCGACAAACGTCTACTAAAATCGTCTTATTACATAGAAGGGTGACCTATGCCTATTTGTAGAGCGGTTCACGGAGCCTCTTGTACATAGGGGTTTGATTGAGAAGTTCCAAGAGCCCATCAATAGTGCTATAGCATCTTTTGAGATCTTTTCCCATGGATATCACCTGCCTTTCCAAATCCGCGTTAGACCTTTCCCTGTCAAGGAGAAAATCTCGTGTGGCCTTCTCGGTTGGTGTTGCATTAGGGTCTTCTACCATAGCCTCCTTATTCTCACTGTTCCAATAGGGCAGATAGCGGTATGCATCATTCCTCATGTCTTCAATGCGTTGACCTCGGAATGCTTTGTAGGCTTCAACTGCCACGGCTTCCAAGGCTGACGCTAGAGTGGACCGACGAGCCCTGTGGCCGATCACCATCTCATGCAGGTATAGGCCACTCTCTGGTTCTCGGACGGCGACAGTCACTCTTGCCTTCCAGTAGGTCTTTTCCATGGGATGACTGTACCTCCAATGGGTGTACTGTACGATGATGTTCTTGTCGGGGTAGTAGGCATCAAAAAGTCTCATCAGCCTGTGATGTGTGGGGCTCTGGGCAGCTGTAGGCGCTCCGACGAAATATCCGGAGTCCACATCCCAACCCGTTGGAAGCTCTTCATCGTCTTCAACCTCCAGCACTCCTGCGTCCACTGACGGTCCTGCGGGTGATACGACGAGCCATCTATGGAATAGACCAAGAGATAGATACAATAGAATCAATATATTTGTGTAATAGAGCAAGTAAAGAGAAGCATATAGTTTTGATAAATTAACAAGGCTAAGATAAATAGCAAGAATTGAGAAGCAAGGACCACTAAAACGACCATAACTAACTAGGCTTGCGTCCTACAGTCAACATAGCTCTGATACCAATTTGTCACACCCAATTTTAAGAACAAAATTGAATGCAATAACTCATGTGTGCCCAGAGATCAATCACACACATAAGCCACAAATTAAGGAGTACCATCACATATGTCTATTACATAACGAATATTATTCAAAGACTTTACATAGCAGCGGATAAATAAAGTATCTCTCGCGGTAGCTCCATCACAGGGAAGATGACTGGTTGACAGCAAGACTAGAACTCTTCAGGGAAGTCGTCATTACCATAGCAATCTGTTACCCATCCGGGATTTTTATCCAAGAAGAAAGAAAATAAACAAGCATAAGTACATCTCGTACTTAACAAGTGTAACATGGGGTTCATGAGGCTCAAAAAGGCTGACACTGGTTTAACTGCAGTAGCTTTTATTTGGCAACATTTTAACATTAAGGTGAACATATATGAATGCTTAAACCCAACCCACATGATCATAATAACTGAAACATAGCAATAAGATAATCAACAGGAGCAACATTACTAAACAACATATAACAACTAAGTCTGTGAGTTTTCCGGGCCGCTCGTATCCGTGAGCACGGCTGTTATAACAGTTTATTAAACTCTGCGCAGAGGTGTACACTTTACCCGATGAGTCGTGATATCCAGATGCCCGGGTTAATTACTCCCATAACACTTCCAAGGTGAGTGGGCAGGATACACGCAAAGCCTTTCAAAGGTTCGTCTAACAAGTTAGGGCCGCTAGGTCTTAAGGCAAGGGGAAGAAGGGTCTCCCAACCTTACGGCAACGCAGGCAAGGTGAAAGTAGCCGCCCTAAATCCAGCTCGTCAAGCGCCTTATGCGCCCTTTCGGGTAACCACTAACAAGCTAGAAAAGGTCCTTTTACTGAGCTAAGGTCAGAGCCATATAACCCTCATGGTTGCACTGTATGTCCCAGCTTTTGCTGACAGGAGGTCCTAAACCATGTTGCTAAAAAGATCAAGTTTTATTCACTGTTATTAGATCATGTTTGGTTTAAGTAAAGCTCTAGCAAAATTCTACCCATATGCATAGCATCCCAAGGTTAACAAGGTAACGGATCAAAAGTCTAGGATAAACTAGATAGGAGATCAAAATTAGACACATGCATATGAATTTAGATGTTTCATGGTGAATAGGTCAACAAGGATTATCCCATGCTATACTTGCCTGATTCAGAGTACTCTGGTTGATCCTGGTTGTCGAAGTAGAGCTCTTGATCACCAACGTAATTCTCACCGTCTATACACGATTATCAAATCAACACACAATCATCGGGACACAATCATGCAAAGCAAACAAGCTATAATTAGAACATTACACCAATCAGCAAGAAAATAATATAAAAAGTTTGAAAACAGAAGGTACAATCTACCACGATCACATAAACGCGAGAATCACGAAAAACGGAATTATAACGCGAAAGTTATGAGCTAAACAAGTTACAGAACCTTAATTAGTAGATTAAACCTAACTCAAATTTTAAGTACTGAAAACAGTAGATATTCTTGTACAGATAGATAGATCTTTTCAAAACGAATCTAACGCAACTTGAACGGACTAAATCGGACTAAAAACGTAGAAGTTATAAGCATTTGAAATCAGTGGCAAAACTATAAATAAACTGAAATTGATTTTGAATTTGAAAACCGATTTAAACAAATTATCAGATTGAATGGACTGCGCCTCGAATAGGACAAAGCGCAGGGGCTCAAACAGAGGAAAACGCAGACTCAAAGAACAGGGCCATTGGGACCGCGGGTTTAGACCTAAAAAGGTGTAAGGTTCTTTTTGTAAAACAGACAACGAAGGGGTATCGAGCTCTGGTGTGCGTCGGATCTGAGATGGACGCTCGGGATTAGATCAGGGAGGGCCGGCGGCGCTTTTCACCGGAGAGAAAGAAGGACGCGGCGGCTCCACGGCCGGAAGGCGGCGGCGCGGCTCGGGATTGCGCTACAGAGCGGTAGAGGCCTCGGGAACAGATCCAATCGAAAGAGGAGCTCGAGGCGAACTCACCAGTGGTGTTAATGGCGTCGGAGAGGTCTCGGTGACGGCGGGTTGCACAGTTTGGCGGACAACGGCCTCTGCAGAGTGACGGCGAGCGATTAGAGCACCAAGACGAGGGGGAAAAAGAGGGGAACACACTCGGTTAGCTTCGAGAGATCAAGGGGAAACTCGAGGTGCCACTTACAAGCTCGGAAACTCGACGAATCGTCGGGTTGTTGGCGGCGGAAAGCTTGCGGGCGGCGGAGTTTGTCGCGGAGACGAACTAGGGCACGAGAGCTCAAGCTAAAAGCGTGGGGAGAGGCGGCGGCTCTCGGGGATCTTATAAGAGGGTCGGTCCGGTCGATTTGGCAAGCGAGGACGCGTAACGAGGATGGACTCGGTTCTGGTCATGGAGTCCGAGCCGGATACGAGAGGGAGAAGAAGCGATGGGACGCTGACAGGAGGAGTCGAGCTGTCAGCGAGAGCGGGTGCGGGAGCGGCGACCCTCGGGCGAGGCTGGACCCTCGGGCGAGACGGAGTAGCTACGCTCGCGCGAGGCTGGACCCTCGGGCGAGGCGGAGACGGTTACGCACGCGCGAGGCTGGAGCCTCGGGCGAGACGGAGACGGCGATGCTCGCGCGAGGCTGGAGCCTCGGGCGAGACGGTGATGCGCACGCGAGTGCAGCGCCGAGGCTGGACCCTCGGCTCAGCGCGGGGCTGCGGCGCTGCGCAAGGCTGCTGGGCCGGGCGACGGCCCACGCGAGCGACGGAGAGAGAGAGGAGAGGGGAGAGGAGAAGCGGGCCGGCGCAAGGGAAAGAGCAGGCCGGCCAAGCTGGTTCGGGCCAGAAGGGAGAAAGAAGGAGGAGGGAGAAGGGGAAAAGGGTTTTCCAATTTCAGATTTGATTTTTCAAATGCATTTTCAAATCCTTTTTTGAATTCAAACAACTTTTGAACTAAAACCACGCATCACAAAAATAAGTTATGCACCATCATGTATGCATCAACATGATCTTTGGCCTAGGATTAATTTTAGCTTTTGCAAATAATTTATTAACTAAGTTTTATGCAACACACAAAATGCATAATTAAATCATATTGCCTATTTTTAAATTGATGCAAATTTTGGGATGTTACATAGGGTTTACCATCGGTGCGTCCAACGCTTTTGAGCCAGCGTCCGATGCAGCTTCCGATGTCCCTGTTTCTTTGCGATTTCTTGTGCTGTCTTGGTTCCATTCTTGTGCCTTGGACATTGCTTGATCTTTGTGAGTCTTCTACTGAGCTTCAACTGTCTTGTTTGAGGTGTTGATCATTGGATCACTACTTCGCCTTAGTCCAAGTCACATTTGCACCCTATTGGACTACAAAACAAACACTTGCAAACGCATTAGTCCAATTTGATTATGTTGTTCATCAAACACCAAAAATCTGAAGTTAAATGGTCCGAGGTCCATTTTCCTTACAATCTCCCCCTTTTTGGTGATTGATGACAACACGACCAAAACAAGCAAATAATAGATACATAATTTAAAATGCAATCTACTTGCTAGGATGCAATGCAAAGGCAAGATCATATGATGTTTAAAAAGATACCAAATTGAAACATATTTATTCTAGCATATCTTTCCCTTGCCATAGAGTCCCTCTTTGTGACTTTATGGATTAAGACTCCCCTAACTCCATAAATCACTTCCTCCCTTTTTGAACCATTCCCATAAACATAACCATAGAATTTTTGAAAATTTGATTTTGTTTATTTTGTTTGTTTTAGTTTGGGCTTGATTTTGGTCCCTACACATTCTCCTCCTTTGGAATCAAACACCGAAAAGGAAGACATTAAATCTCAAGAGAGGAAACATTATATAAGCTAAAACTCCCCCTAAGTATATGCATACATATGATGTAAGGCAAAAGCATATGCATAACCGACAAATTAAGGCAGAAAGGAGTTTAATCTATATAATGCATGGAGAAAGCATATAAGAGTATCAAATTGAAATCAACATAATGATATCGGTTAGGAATACCACATGTAGATATCAATTGGATTATCACCATACTTGATGCTTGTCTCCGAGAACTCCATTTTCCTTGCAATGAGACTACTACACACATGATAATCTTGAAAGTAGTGTTAGTCTCAAAGCTTCCAAATTGTAGAGTAAACTCCCCCTAAAAGTGTGCATACAAGTTTGAAATATTTGTAGGAGACATGCACATTGACTTGTAAGGTCAAACTACCATTTTCGATATTGACATCACAAGAAGTGTGAAACCAATTGAAGATGGTAATTGAGGTAGTTTATCTATAATTTGGACTTTGGCACATATAAGATAAATACAAAGTAAAAGAAGCTATGTGTTGTGCTTCTAACCAATTAAAACCATGTAGAATTGCTCTAAGAATGTGAGTGATACCGAGCAAAACTACCATATGATAAGCCTAATTTGCATGACAAAAGATATGAATATACCAATGCGAACATTGGCAATGAAAGGAACTAGATGTTAAAAAGTAATTGCAAGAATTTAAATTTAGTTACCTAACATGGGAGGGGGAACTTGGGTCCATAGTACCCACTAACATACTTGGCAATGATATGATCCAAAGTGATGCACCCCATGATATGCACCCAAAACTTTGCCAAGTCTCCAAATTCCCCAAACGCCTATTTGGCTACTCACTTCCCTTTCGGGATCCAAACCTTTTTGGTACTCTTCATGGTTGAGATAATGTCCTTAGGCACCCAAATGCGTTTGGCCCCATTGTTGGCTTGCTTGTTCACCTTGATGGCCACCACCTTGTCATTCTTCTTCTTCTTCAAAAGATAAGGTGTGAAGGCCTTCTTGTTCACCTTGTTGGTGTAGGTGTTGGAGAGCTTGCTTGTTTTCTTTTTGTTTTTCTCTTTCTTCTTTTCTCCCCCATGCTTAACCTTGCACTCATAGGACTTGTGGCCTTCCTTGTGGCAAACGTAACAAACCACGGTTTGCTCCTCATCAAGCTTCTTCACTCCCTTGACGGTGTTATCTTGATGAGTTCGGGTTTGCTTCGTCTTGCCTTTTACTTGGGTCAAGTCCTTGGTGAGGCGAGCCACTTCTTGCTTTAGTAGCTCATTCTCCATTGCAACTTCTTGTGTACATGTTTCTACAATGACATTTTCAACACAAGCTTGTTTGCACATGGGTGAGTCTAAATCAAGTAAATCAATGCAAGAAGTAGAGGCATCCTTTTTAGGCATATTAAAGATTGATTTTTCAATTTTAGGTGCCTCGGTGGGGTTTGCTCCGATGGTTTCAAGATTAGCAACTTTGTTAGTTAGCTCATCACAATGCTTGCACATAATTTCCATTTTAGCAAGCAAGCTTTTGTAAGCATCTTGTGTGCTAACTAATTTTGATTTTAGTTTTTCATTTTTCTTAACAAGTTGCTCATCATTACTTGTGCTACTACTTGTACTTGCACTAGCCTCAAGTTTCTCAATTTTATTAGATAGCTCAACATTCAAATTTAAAAAAGTTTCATATTGTTCAAGCATAGCATTGTAGGCTTGTTGAGAGCTATCTAATTTTTCTTTTAAAGAATTTATTTTCTTTTGTTGGCTAGTGCAAGCCTTAGCATAGTTGAGATTATCTTGCACAAGTTCATTATAAGAAGGAAGCTCATCATCACTATCACTATCACTATTACTAGAGATAGAGCTTGTGTTACCTTGTGCCATAAGGCACATACGTGAGGAGCTTGATGATGAGTGCTTGCGGCCATGCCTCTTGTGATGGGCTTCATCATCACTTGATGAATCATCCCATGTCTTGATGGTAGTGAGAGCTTTGGCCTTGCATCCCTTCTTTTTCTTGTCATTGGGTGTGGGCTTTTGTTTTGGACAATCTTCAAGTGCCCTCTCTTGCCACATCTATAGCATCCCTTTTTTCTTTGCTCTCTTCTTTGATTGGTGAAGAGGCAATCTTCAATTGTGATGGGCACACCCTTGACATTGAGCTTGCGGATCATCCTCTTCACTCCTTTCATAAGCTTGATTGTTTCTTCTTCATCTAAGGAGGAGTCGGATGAGATGGAGGCTTGATCATCACTTGATTCTTCATCTTCATCATCCTCTTCTTCTTCACTTGAGGAGCTTGAGCTTGTTTCAACTTGCTTTTTGCCCTTCATCTTTTTGTGCTCACATGAGAGAGCAATGTCTTTGCTTGATGAAGTGGCTTCCTCTGGGCCCATCTAGCGTGACATCTCAAATGCCACCAATTTGCCAATGACAATGGCCGGGGTCATAGTGCTCAAGTCCTCCATGTTGTGGAGGATGGTGATGATAGGATAGGCATGACCAGCCAGGGGGAAACGGGCCGAATGGGTTGGATCTGTCGGGCCAGAAGCAAGAAAATTTTGGCAAAGCCTTTTTTTATGGCGAGAAAATTTTATTAATCTCATCAAAGCCTTTTTTTGGCAAACAAATTGCGATGGTCGAGGTTTGATCTCGCACCTTGGCGTCAGGAAAGAAATAGCCTTACCACTGGGCTACACGACCTTTCTTGCGAAAAAAGAAAGTTACTCTATTTGTTAGGTATCAACATGATAATTGAATGGTGAGTCTCTTAACTGAAAGGATCACAGGTCCTGGGCCATAGGCCCATGATCGGGCAACTGTTCGTCGACCTAAACCCCCCATCGATGACGCGGCGGCGAAGGAGAACTGACATTGGGATCGAGGGCATCGGCCTCCGTGAGGACTGAAGAACAGCGCCGACCTTCGTTGCGCAGGGAAAGCAGGGGCTTCGAGCGCGGGAAAGGTTTGATTTGTGTTCGAATTTTGGTTGATATAGCATGTGTTCGATGTGTGTTTAGTGCAATCACAGTTAGGGAGTTAATACAAGGTTTCTTTTATTGTCACAACAGATCGATAGAAGCTGGGTTTATGGAAAACAATTCACACCTACATATGTGAAGGGAGTTGAAGAGTTTATGAAATTTGTTAGTGAAAGATACCCCGAAGACGAACAGATTCGTTGTCCGTGCGTCAATTGTCATAATCGAAGGCTGTTACATCAGACTGAAGTAGAAACCCATATACACATTTATGGAATTTCACCTACATACACCAGGTGGATTCATCATGGGGAGCCTGCAGATGTTGTAATTGATGAGGGTATAGATCAGGCGGTCGAAGAACATGATCATGACTTTGGGATACATGTGGATGGGGACGATGATGTTTACGATGATGATCATGGAGTACCAGAAATGATAGGCAAACTGTATGCAGCCGCAGAGGTTGATGGAGAAAAGCCAAGTTTTGCAAGAGTTTTTGAAGATGTGAAGAAGGCGCTTAGCCCGGGTTCTAGCCATTCAAAATTTTCCTTTATGGTGAGGATGTTGTATATGAAGTCTCGTTATCGAATCACCAATACAGCATTTACCGCAATGATGAAGCTGATGTCAGATGCATACCCTCAGAGTGAGTTGCCAAAATCATATGACGAGGCCAAGAAATATCTTAAAGAATTGGGCCTTGCATTCGAAAACATCCATGTGTGCAAGAACAATTGTGTGTTGTTTCGTAAGGATTATGCTAAAAAGAATGCGTGCCCAGTATGCAAGGAGTCTAGATGGAAAGACGAAACAGGGACGAAGCGGGTTCCACATAAGGTTTTGAGGCATTTTCCACTCTTGCCAAGGTTGAAAAGAATTTATGCTTCAAAACGAACTTCGGAGGAAACACAGTGGCACAAGAAAGTGAGGAAGCCAGTCGCCAATGTGATGAGCCATCTAGTTGATGGGGAAGCATGGGAGGACTTTGACAGGAGGGAACCGGCTTTTGCAAATGATCCGAGGAACCTGAGGCTTGCCTTAGCTACCGACGGATTCAATCCATTTGGCAACATGAGTACACAGTACAGTATGTGGTCAGTGCTTTTGACACCGCCGAATCTCCCACCATGGGAATGCATAAATCCAGCAAACTGCTTTATGTCTTTACTCATCCCAGGTCCAAGATCTCCAGGAAAGAATTTTGATTTGTTCCTTGAGCCTCTAATCGAAGAACTGCTTGAGCTATGGAAGGGTGTCAGTACCTTAAATGCATGTACAGGTAAGAAGTTCAAGCTTCGCGTTGCTGTGCTGTGGTGTATACATGATTATCCAGCGCTGGGCACGTTATCTAGGCGAACAACAAAAGGGTATTATGCATGTATTCATTGCGACAAGGATCCGTTGTCTCGGGGAATAAGGAACAAGATATGCTACATCGGACATCGTCGTTACCTTGAAATGACACACGCATGGCGGAACAGCTTGTCTTTTGATGGTAAGCGTGAAAAGAAAGATCAGCCTGGCAAGTTTACTGTGGAGGAGGTCCTACAAGAGCTAGAGAATGTGAAAGATATGAGGCCAGGGAAGCAACCTCAGATTACTAGAAATAAAAGGAAGCGCAGTGACAGTCCAAAGATTTTTAGCCACAAAAGTGCATTGTGGAGATTGCCATATTGGGAACATTTGAAGCTTCCACATAATCTCGACGTGATGCACATAGAGAAGAATATATGTGAAAATATTCTTGGCACATTACTCAACATACTAGGCAAGTCCAAGGACACACAAAATGCTAGGCTAGATTTGTATGATATGGGCATACGACATGAATTGCACTTGCAGGAGGATGGCAACTCAATCTGCAGGGCTCCACCTGCTCCATATGTTTTGGGGAAGGATCAAAAAGTTGAGTTTTGCAAGTTTCTCAAAGGTATCAAGTTTCCTGATGGATATGCGGCTAACCTAGCAAGATACATAAGTGAAGATGGTTCCAGGGTGGTTGGTAAGCTGAAGACACATTCTTGCCACATACTCCTGCAAAGAATCATACCTGCTGGCCTTAGAGGACTAGTGAGGAAGGATGTATATGAAGCAATTACAGAGCTGGGGACCTTCTTCAGGGAATTATGCAGTAGAAATCTAAGGATAGATGTTGTGAAACGGCTGAAAGGAGAAATTCCATTGATCATATGCAAGCTTGAGAAAATCTTTCCACATGCCTTCTTTGATGTCATGGTGCACTTATGTGTCCACCTTCCCGATGAGGCACTGCTTAGAGGACCTGTTCAGTATGGATGGATGTACCCAATAGAAAGGCGATTAGGCACTTTGAAGAATTTTGTAAGGAACAAGGCTAGGCCGGAAGGATCAATTGCTGAGGCATATATGGCAAGTGACACATTGACCTTTTGTTCTAGGTACATGGAGGATGTTGACACTAAATTTAACCAGGACGACGATAGTGGTACAGAGATGCCATTGCCTAATGACATATCTGTTTTTAAGCATGGTGCTACTCTTGTTGGAGCTAATAGGACCGAGTACATTGAAGATACTGTCATGAATAAGGTAGTTTGGTATGTGCTACATAATGCTGAAGAAGCAGAGGAATATTTGGAGTAAGTATGTCTGAGACTTAGTTTCTGTTTTATTAAATTTGAAATTATTCTTACCAATAGATTTTTTCCTACAACATGTACAGGGAGGAGCTACTGCAGCAAGGTGCACGTCCAGATGAAGTAGATCGAATGGTCGAACAGAGATTTCCAAAGTGGTTTAAGTCCCATGTAAGTCACTCAGCATTTTGTTTATAGGCATATTAAATGGTTACCTGATTAATTTTGTATTTTCGTTCCACTAACTTGAGAACAAGCGCAATGAGAATCCAGAATCGGTTAGCGAAGGACTGTGGGCACTGGCATGTGGTCCAGTTCGGCGAGTTAAGATCAGTGCAGGTTGCAAGATTAATGGAGTGCGGTATAGCACTGCGGATCGTGAGAAGTTCTTGCAGACACAAAACAGTGGTGTAATGACTGTAGGTTCACATGCTGGAAAGACCATAGATTTTTATGGTGTCCTTAAAGAGGTTATTGAGTTGCTATATCCCTCAAATTATGAAGTTCGTCGGTCGGTGGTTCTATTTCGATGCAATTGGTACAACCAAGTAGGCAAGACTATGGGCCTTTGAGATGACAAATATTTCAAGTCCATCAATGTTCAGTCATTTTGGTACAAGACTGATCCTTTTATCTTGGCAGAGCAAGCAAAAAAGATATTTTACCTGCAAGATACAAGTCCACATTGTACAGATTGGCGAGTTGTGCAGAAATTTGAACATAGGAATATTTATGATGTGGTTGAAACAGAACAGGGCAGTCATGATGTGCATCAGGACGATTATTGTTCTGACACTGAGCATGTAGTGGAAGAAGGTGATGATAATGAGGTTATGCACACTGTTGAATTTGGAGAAGCAACTATAGTTGAAGGCAATTTACAACAACTTATAAGAAACAAGAAGGAAGCTGTTATTAATCTTGAGGAGAGTGATGATGAGGATGATACAGTGCTGCAATACTTTAGTGATGGTGGCGATGACAACAATGATGTCATGTTCACAGATGATGAAGATGATGACTTGTAGTATGCATATATAACTGTATATATAAGATCACTTGGAAACAAACCAAAACATCACATGCAATTATGTATATATAAGATCACTGCATATATAAGCATTACTGCTATTATGTTCTTACATACATCACCAAGTGAGACTTAAGTTTATACATCCAACTTTGTAGAATTACATCCATGTTATTCAACTACACCAAAATACATCACTACTGCTGGCTTCAATCCAAATCAAATCTATGGAAGTATTTGCGCTTCAGGAGGACACGAAGGTTCTCGGCCTTTTTCCTGATCTATAATTGAAATTCATAGTGGGGAAAGTTAGGATATATATAATTGAAATTTAGGAAACTTATTAAGTTCGGGTAGACTTATAACACCTCCTTGTTGGAGGCCATCGACCATTGTCCCGTCTCCTCATCGCTGTCATGGCTAAGCGTGCAATGCAGTGAAACTTTGTCACTGATCACAAACACGTGTGGATGAACATCAGGAGCCTTCATTAACAAAATCAGCGTCAGTAATGAAATAAAGTCAGCAATCAGCTTCATTAGTAGACTTGGATTCCACTTAAGACTATGTATAGTTAGTAATGATTGCAATAAGTGCTAAATTAGCATGCAAAACCTGACAGCAAACTTAGAAAAGCTATAACTCCTAAAGCACATGGCCTAAAATCATGAAATTTCAGGACAACCTACATAACAAAGTTATGTACAACTTTTATATAGAACAAATCTATAGCGAACATCAATGGCGCCTACATATGAGCTATAAGAACAGTTGAACATGATCACATTACATTTATCTCAGATCAAAACCACATGACATTAATCTAGGGTCGAAATAACAATAATCTATCTCCCAACCACAACATCAGAGCATCCAAATCAACACATCCAATCTCAATATAGTTCAAATAGTACCACACAGAAAACCCCAACCCCAATAAGTTTTGAACCCTAACCTGGTCTAGTGGAAGCGGTCGGGGGATTTGGTGAACCCTAACCTGGTCTAGTGGAAGCGGTCGGGGGATTTGGTATGGCACATCGGCTTCCACTTCGGGCGCCTCTTCTGCCTCAATGCGAGTGTGTCTCGCCGTCGTCGTCCTCCTCCTCGGTCGCACGATCATGGTCCTAGTGGCGGCGATGAACCTTCCACTGTTGTCGCGCTTCTGCTTAGCCGAGTGGTGCTGCTCTTTAGGCGGCGCATCAATGGCGGCGGCGGCAGCAGGAGGGGAGGCTGTGGAGTCGAGGGAGTAGGTTCGGGGGCGGGTTGCGCAAACCATGGTCGTGGTGGAGGAAAGCGATGCGACGAGAGCGACACGGGAGCATTGATGCGACAGATTGGGGTGACAGGCGCGTTGAAGGGGCGAGACGTGGGGGTGGGTGGAAGACTACGCCGACCATTCACTCATGCATGTAAAGGGAGATGTGTTACTGAATCATGGGCCCCATCATCATTGGACCCAAACGTCATTGAGTAAGACCATGGCAAGATGATTTCTTTGTTTAAGTAATAGAACACAGATGTAAATGAGCATTAATTTGTCATCCTGGACTACCAATAACGTGCAAGATCTCAAAACACTCCGTGTCATTAACAAAAAATTACAAGCAATAAAGAGTGACATGAGTCATGCACATACACTCATCAGACCATAAGATATGCTCACCACTATCATATAATCTATTGGAGCTTATGTGAATCCCATCAAAACACACACATGTATGTTCACATATTTACACAGGTACCAGGTCTGCATCCAGCACACTCATACTCAGAAATGATTTGAGACACACAAAATCCACAAAATATATAGCACCATATATATAATTAGCACACACATATTTAAAAGGTACCAGGACTTAATTATATATTTACAAAGTACTAACATCTATATAGTTATAGTGTTTGTTCCCAAAAGCACCACCACAGTCCTACTAGTCCAGATTCTAAGTCTACTACTGCTAGATACTAGATCAATCTGCTCCATCATAAGCCCAAATATGTCCATACATATCATAGTCCCAAAGCAGCTTCATCCACATCTGGTCCATCAAATGATCAATTTTTTTGTTCACCTCCTGCTGCATCTTATCACAGACTGTGTTACTGTCTTGACCGGTCTGCAGGTCCTTCTTCATCTTCTCAAAGACATCCACAATGTCTTCTTGCAGCTGTTGTTTTGTAGTTTCAGCCCAGAAGCGGAAAGTTGCTTCTGGTTCTTCTTCTTCTTCCAGCTCCTGTAATTGATCATATGCAACAAACATTGATAAACAATTAAATCTGACCATGCAAAATTTTAATTAAACGAACAATGCATGTAGACTAAACATATGATCATTAATGCATAAATAATTAACTACACTAATAATCACTTCAATAATGTTAATAAAAACTTAAGTAGACCAAACATATGATCTATATATATTAACCCATAATAAACAGTAAACTTCGGATTGCCAACAAAATTGTGAAACCTGACAACAAACTAAATCTGACCATACAAAACATTGATGATATGTTGAATTATCAGATTTTGTAATGCAACAAACTTGTGATAAACAAAAAGTAAATACGTCTAAACTCGACAAACAAACATATATGAAAACTCATTTCACTTTTTTTATTTTTTTACTGATAACCTCTCAAAGCATGTACAACAACAATCTTCATTTCAATTTATTTGATTTTAACCTAATCAATTAAAGCATCAGGGATGTAAACATATAGTTAAGGCAAAACTTTAATTAAAAGAACAATGCATGTAGGCCAAACATATGATCATTAATGCAGAAATAATTGACAACACTAATAATCACTACAATAATGTTAGCAAAAACTTAAATCAGTAGGCCAAACATATGATCTATATATATATCAACCCATAATAAACAGTAAACTTCGGATTGCCAACAAAATTGTGAAACCTGACAGCAAACTAAATCTGACCATGCAAAACTAACATTGATATATGTTGAATTATCAGAATTTGTAATGCAGCAAACTTGTGATAAACAAAAAGTAAATACGTCTAAACTGGACAAACAAATATATATGAAAACCCATTTCACTTTTTTTATTTTTTTACTGATAACCTCTCAAAGCATGTACAACAGCAATCTTCATTTCAGTTTATTTGATTTTAACCTAATCAATTAAAGCATCAGGGCTTTAAACATATAGTTAAGGCAAAACTTTAATTAAAAGAACAATGCATGTAGGCCAAACATATGATCATTAATGCATAAATAATTGACAACACTAATAATCACTACAATAATGTTAGAAAAAACTTAAATCAGTAGGCCAAACATATGATCTATATATGTATCAACCCATAATCTCAATTTAAACACTAATAAACCTAATTAACAACAGTAATTTTTAGAATCCGTACAGAAATAAACCCTAGCCCCTTCGGATTGGGCGACGTCGCGGTGGAGCATACCTTGTCCTCGCCGATGACCGTCTTCTCCTTGCCGGCGACTGGGCGTGGGAAGGTGAACGCCGACTCCAAGGAATCGACATAGGACGAGCCGCCACCCAAGGAAGAGTTGGTGTGGTGCCCGAATCGACATAGGACGAGCCGCCACCCAAGGAAGAGTTGGTGTGGTGCCTCGGCTTCTTCACCACATCCTCCGCATCGTGAGGGTGCCTCTTCCAGCCAGTGCGGCCGTCGTCGCCATCGCCACGGGTTCCGCACTCCATCTCCAAGCCTCGCCGCCGCGCAATCCACCTTGAAACCGCCCCTTGCCTCACGGACTATGGAAGAAGAAGAGACCCGCCGACTGTGGAAGAAGAAGAGACTAAAAAGCCAAGGAAATCGCACCAAGTAGGTCGTCGTGCTTAATATGGAGGTCACACAGAGTAGGTCCCACTGGGTACTCCCTCCGTCCCTAAAGTAATTTTTATTGATTTTCGCAAGGATAAATGGAGAAAACCAGAAGCTACCTACAAAAAACTGAAAACTTGCATGGACACCTCATTTAGGTGTATAATATTGACAAAAAAGTTTCAAATGATTCTGAGAAAGTTGTGATGCTTATGATTACAAAGGCACACATCTCTTACACATGACCATGTGAGTAAGTGATGACAAATGCTCATCCGTTTAGGGATGTGTAGTACAACTTTCACCAAATCATTCGAAATTTTTTTGGGATGCTTACGTAGGTGTCCCATAATGGTGTGTGCATTTATGCAATTTTCAGACCAAGTTTACCTATTACTGTAATTATTTGTTGATTTTCCCAAGGATAAATGGTAAAATATCCTAAGCTACCTACAAAAATCTGAAAACTTGCATGGACACCTCATTTAGGTGTATAGTATTGACAAAAAAGTTTCAACTGATTCGGAGAAAGTTGTGATACTTATGATTACAAAGGCACACATCTCTTACACATGACCATGTGAGTAAGTGATGAGAGATGCTCATCCGTTTGGGGATGTGTAGTACAACTTTCACCAAATCATTCGAAATTTTTTTGGGATGCTTATATAGGTGTCCCATGATGGTGTGTGCATTTGTGTAATTTTTAGACTAAGTTTACCTATTACTGTAATTATCTGTTGATTTTCCCAATGATAAATGGTAAAATATCCTAAGCTACCTACAAAAATCTGAAAACTTGCATGGACACCTCATTTAGGTGTATAGTATTGACAAAAAAGTTCCAACTGATTCTGAGAAAGTTGTAATGCATATGATTACAAAGGCACACATCTCTTACACATGACCATGTGAGTAAGTGATGACAGATGCTCATCCGTTTGGGGATGTGTAGTACAACTTTCACCAAATCATTCGAAACTTTTTTGGAATGCTTATGTAGGTGTCCCATGATGGTGTGTGTATTTGTGCAATTTTCAGACCAAGTTTACCTATTACTGTAATTATTTGTTGATTCTCCCAACGATAAATGGTAAAATATCCTAAGCTACCTATAAAAATCTGAAAACTTGCATGGACACCTTATTTAGGTGTATAGTGTTGACAAAAAGTTTCAACTGATTCTGAGAAAGTTGAAATGCATATGATTACAAAGGCACACATCTCTTACACATGACCATGTGATGAAGTGAGAGATATTCATCCATTTGGGGATGTCTAGTACAACTTTCACCAAATCATTTCAAATTCTTTTGGGATGCTTATGTAGGTGTCTCATGATGGTGTGTGCATCTGTGCAATTTTCAGAACTAGTTTTCGTATTAAAGTATGTTTTTTGATTTTCTCAAGAATAAATGGAAAAAATCCTAAAGTAACTAGAAAAATCTGAAAAGTTGCATAGACACTCTATTTTGGTGTATAGTGTTTAAAAAAATTTAAAATCATTCTGACAAAGTGGTGATGCACATCCTCACAAAGTCGTCCATCGCTCACACATGCCCTTGTTACTAAGTGAGAGATGTTCATCCTTCTGGGAAATATGTAGTACCACTTTCTCCGAATCATTTAATTCGAATCTTTTTGGGATGATCATACACCAAAATATGTCAGTGCTAAAACTCAAAAAAAATTGTACCAAAAATATATTCAAAGATCAATAGGAAAACAAAACTAGTGAAGATCACAAAAAATTAGAAAAAAATAAAAAATGCCTTTTGAAGGATTCGAACCCGTGACCAATGCACCAAAATCAGCCTGCCTTTCCACTGTGCTATTCAAATAATTTCGATAACTCTTCGATGCGGTTTAGTTTAATTACGACATACCCCAGCTTGTGGCCGAAAAATAAGAGCGCCAAAACAGGTGTCGTCCCAAAAATTGATCCCGCCACTAATCACATATTTATCCCCTTATTAATTCATTCCTCTCATCCCCCATTTCTTCTACCCTAGCCGCCGCCGCCTGGACTCAACCGCCTTCGTCGAGCTGCTTTCTCGACCACGACGACCAGGTACCTCATCGCCAAGACGGAACACAACCGCCGTCGATGAGCTGTTCCTCCCCCTTTCCACCTAAATTCCACCCCACCAAACCGCCAACCCCGGGGGACCACAGCCGGTGACGAGTTGCGTCGCCGCCGACTACTTCGCTGGCTGCATCCCTCTCTATCTCATCCCAAGACCATTCTGGCCCCATCCACATTTCACTCGCAACGACCTAACCCTAACCATCGCAGGATTTGGGTCATCGCCGAGGACTTTTCACTGGTTCTGCTTCGTCGTCGACCAGGATTCACCGCAGCAGCTCTGCTTCCCCATTAACGACCTCGATGGTGGCAACTAGGGGGCAACGGAACAAGGAACCTGCACAAGAAGAAGGTAATCCACCTGTATGCATGGGCTTTTAAGTTGGTACTGCCCTTCAGCTTTCCATACGCCTTGCAATTTAATAATGTATATACAGATGTAGAATATATATGCCCCCAATCTCACTTCAATGTAGTAATCCATGAACTACTGTTATGGTACATATCACCTCTAGTCTTTCTTCGCTCTAATCTATAACCTATCACCTCTTTTGTATTTGCACTATAGTAGGCAATACTTGCTCTTACCTCTTTTCTCTGTGCCAATTAGTATTACCTCCTAGTTCTTAGTAATCTCCTTCACATGAACTAATAGACACATTGTGCTATGTTGCAAGTAATACAACCTCCAATAACCGATTATGAGAGGAACCGGGATAGACATGTGGCGGATAATTTAAAGAGGATGCAAGAATTAGGACTGCACAATCTATCTGCCAATTTTAATAATTCTTTACCACAACCTGCATCAACAAAGGGGAAAAAACAAAAAACAAGAAAACCAATAGTTCAGATTCGGATTCATCAGAGTATCTCCTTGGCGAAGATGATCAAGGAGATAGTGATGATGACGACACTGAATCTAAAGAGCATCCAGAACCCCTGGCAATTAAGGTGCTTCTTTAACCTTCCAAGTAGTGGATTGGGAGTATTTGAATTGCATTTGAATGTTTTCAATCTCATCTATAATATATTATCCTACTTTCAGATTCATCATGTTTTTTCATACCTGTAATTAATATATGGTCTTGCTTAATATTGCACATGGCTGACTTTTTTTACAGTATCCTCCAAGTGCTAGAAGGAAAACCCTCGCTTCTAAGAAGAGAGATCCTAACATGGCTCCAGGAACTAGGAGCAAGAGAGTGAGGGCATCTGGAGAATCACAGGTGTAGCATTCTGGAGCCCAAACAAGATCAACAATAGTGCAGACACAAATGGGGACAATGTAGAGGCTCCTATATATGGTTATGATGACATATCAGACAGGTATACTACACCTGGACCTACTGATCATGAGAGACAGCTACCTTCAGAGGAAGACAGTGGAGCTGCTGATCTTGACACTACAGGTGCTGATGAAGGCAATGTAGATGGAGGTGAACAAACTGAAGGCAAGTTATAGTAATTTTGTCAGTACAATATGACATCTCTTTTGCTAATTTACATGAAACTAAAACATTTCATTAAATGCGACTTCTATTTTGTAGCTACTGCAGAGCGAGCTCCAAGGAGACCTAGGCAACCAACTAAGGGAAAACAGCTGGACAAGATGACTAAAGCTATGGGAAGGAGATTGCCCACACTTGTTGATGAAGGCAATAAAAGGCCTCATGAACCTGTTCAAGCTGCCAATTTTGCATCAGAGGCTGGCATCATTGTTCGAGAAAACATGCCTGTCCTACCTCATTGGAAAGATTACAAGAAAGACAACAAATACTACAAGAGTTTTGTAAATTAGCTTAATGTAACTGCATTATTGTTTTTATGGTTAACTTGTATACATGATTAACCTGAATTGACTAACTAACTATGGAACTGTCATTTACCTAGGGACGCTTGGCCATTAACTCAAAAAACGGGCCAACACAAGAAGCTTGCACAGATATGATGCGCTCTACGGTAAAACAAATGTGTTATCGGCTAAAGCAGAAATACTTCAATGGTGTTCCTGCAAATGAGATTAGGACAACTTCACCTGTTTCTTACATGTCTGATGAACAGTGGAGGACACTAGTTGCAAAGTGGTCTGATCCAAAGAACATGGTATGGATAGCTTACCATATATGCTTCTTTCACAATCATTTTGCAAAGGCTCTTCTCTTTTTGAACCTATAATCTCATCTGACATGTTAATTCTCTTGTAGGAAACGTGTGAAAAGAACAAGCAGAACCGCAGTAAAGTCAAGTATCATCAGGCTACGGGTTCTCGCTCCTATGTGGCACACTTGCATGAATATGTAAGCTCAAAGTACCTTGTACTAGTCTCCATACACATTGGAACATATCAAATTCTCTTGCATGTAATCTGAGTCAACTTTTGTTGTGATTGTTTATCCACGAAACAGAAGAAGAAGAGAAATAGAGAAGAACCCAGCACAGATCTGAATGAAGAACTAGATGCGGTGGAGGCCTTTAAGACCTGCCATACCAGCTCCAAACGTGGCCTCAGCCAAGCTGCAAGAGAAGCACTTGTAAGTTCCTTTGTTTGCTATGTTCATCTTGTGTGACATGTCTTCCTCAAATTATTGCAATAAGTAACAACTCTCATCTTGTTGTTCGTAAGTAGCATGAACATGTAACTATTTTTTGTCCATGATATTTTAGCTTGATATGGAAGCTTTGAGGGCTGAACCTGTTGATGAAGATGGGACGGAACCATCAAGTGTGGACCTCGTGTCCAAGGTGCTCTCCCAGACCAGCTCACATCATTTCCTGAAGAGTGTTGGCATGAAAACACCGACATCCTCCAAGTCACATGAAAGCGAGCTTCGGGAACAACTTGCAGCTGAAGCGGCGACTGCTGTTCAAGGTGAACTCGATGAGCTCAAGAAGAAAAGTGAAGAAGCTGAAGAACAACTGGCGAGGACACAAAAAGAGTTGTAGGAGTACAAGACGCTGACCGAGAAGAACAGCAAGGAGATGGAGGAGACCAATGCCTTGATCAAGAAGTTGTTATCCTTGCATGGTAATCCTTCTTCGTCGACATGAGGGCTCGTGGTCAGTGCTCCTGTGTTTGGGTTGTTCATTTTGGAAAGTCAAACTTAAGTTGATTGTGGTTGGCAACATATACATTAAATGTTGTAATGTTGGTTGGCAACTTTTAATTATATGCTATAATGTTGGTGTTGCTGTGAACTGAGATGTATGCTCGTTGGAATGTTGTTTTATTAAGTATGGAATTATTTGGTCTTTCTAGTGTCATTTCCAAATTGCAATTAAATTATTATATGCATTTCTCTGACGAAAATGATGGCGTCTTCAGTGACGATTACAAATCACAATATGTGACCAAAACTGTGTCATCTTCAGTGACGATTACAAATGGCAATATGTGACCAAAACTGTGTCATCTTCAGTGACGATTACAAATCACAATATGTGACCAAAACTGTGTCATCTTCAGTGATGATTTCAAGTCACCATCTGTGACCAAACTCTTTCATCTTCACTGACGATTTCAAACTGCAATCTGTGATGAAATAAGAACCAATCAAACCAAGCCATGTGGCAACAAAGGCAGCAGCCGGGCTAGCTATGACGTCATCGCCACGTCGCGTGACACGTCATCGATGACGTCATCACCACATCACGTGACACGTCATCGATGATGTCATCGCCACATCACGTGACATATCATCGATGACGTCATCAACCATGTCAGCATCCTACGTGGCAAGCGCCGTCGGGGCTTCCAAACGGACCATTATGACGAAAACAGAGTTCAATCTGTGACCAAAACGGACCGTCACAGGTTACAAACGCCGTTAATGGCGTCGTTACGGCGCGAGGTCAGACGGTGGATTATGACGAAGACCTAGACCCATCCTTGACCAAACCCGATCATCACATAATGGTATCACATCCGTGACCACATCCATTTCGTCACAAAACGGAAGCACATCTGTGATGAAAATTAACATTTCATCACAACAGAACAAATGTGACACGACCCCAATGACGATATAGTTTTCGTCACAAAATCATCACAGATTAAACTTGGTGACGGTTTGCTCATCTACAGTGACGAAAGAAGTACGTCACTGATGATCACATCCCTAGTAGTGTATGTGTGGTGCACACCTGTTATTTCATAGCCCTAGATAGCTCAGAGAGATGCCTTATATCATAAGGATGAAAAGTCGTTAAGGCCGTGTCGCGATCCGAGTGAGTTTTGCCTGTGAAACAGGCATCAGACGCTGGCCTGGCGCTCAGACTAGGGTTTAGTAGACGCTCCGTTGCCACTGTTCACTTGCGAGTGAACTTGGGCTAGCACCGGACGCTGGCATCGGACGTTGAGGGCCAGCATCCGATGGCCATGCAGAGAGGTTCCAGAGAGGGTAAAAGGGCATCGGACGCGTCCGGTGCAGGGGCATCGGACGCTGCCCAGCGTCCGATGCTCCTTTAAACAGTCTGACAGGTTGTACAGTTGACCGTTGGTCGAGGTCATCAGAGCGTTTGATGCCTAGCATCGAAGTGTCCGATGCCCCCGCAGAAACACCTGTTCAGTGCTCTATTGGATGGCCAATAGGGGGGAGTATTTATACTCCTCCTCATCCATTAGGGTGTTCTTGCCACTTTCCTCTGCTGAGAAACATATTATGAGTGTGAGAAAGAGCAAGAGCCCTAGTGAGGTTGAGAGATTTGCTAATTGAGACAATTAGTGACCTCCTAGTGAGAATTGAGTAGCAAGTGTGCATCCATCCATCTCTTTGGCCTTGTCTTGGTCAAGTGAGAGTTCTAGCTTGTTACTCTTGGTGATCGACATCACCTAGACGGCTTGGTGGTGATCGTGAAGCTTGGTGATCATCCGGAGGTTTTGTGGATGACCCAAGTCAAGTTGTGACCGGTAGCGAGCGATTCACCGGGTCGTAGTGGCGAAGAATCAGCTCGTAGTGAGCACTTAATCCTTGCGCGGATCAAGGGGGAGCGATACCCTTGCGTGGGTGCTCCAACGAGGACTAGGGGGTGTGCCGACACCTCGATACCTCGGGAAAAAGATCATCGTGTCATCTCTACTCTCTTAACATACGCATTTACTTTTGAGCAATTCAATTCCACAATTTACTTGTTGTTCTTTCATAAGTTGAATTGTCATGCTAGAGTAGAAATGGTTTAGCGATAGTCTTTTGTGCGGTTGATTCTATAGAAACACACTTCTAGGCACTAGGGGTTAATTGGGTTTGTTAGGATTTAATTCTTGCAAAAGTTTTAGAAAAGCCCAATTCACCCCCCCTCTTGGGCATCTTGATCCTTTCAATTGGTATTGGAGCCTCGTGCTCTCGATTTAGGTTTAACGCCTAGAGTTAAGATGTCCGAAGGTGACGGACCACCTCCCATGTTCGAGGGAGATGATTTTCCATATTGGAAAATCTATATGGAGTCGTACCTAGAAGCGGTAGATGTTAAATGCCGCCAAGCCGCGATCACCGGCTTTCCCAAGCCCAAGGAGGGCACAAGCCTAACTCCTAATGAGGAGGAAAATGAGAAGTGGAATGGAAAGACCAAAAACATCATCTTTAGAGGCATTTGCAAGGATGTGTTTAACCGCGTCTGGAACCACAAGAATGCCCATGAGTTATGGGATAACATTTGTGTGCTCCATGAGGGAACCAAGAGTGAGCGTGAGGAGCGTTATCATTTGGTCATGCAAAAGTTAAATTCTTTTGAGATGCTTGCTCATGAAAATGCCAATGAAATATACTCACGCTTGAATGTTCTTGTAGAAGAGCTTAATGGTCTTGGCCTCACACAAATGAAACCATCCAATGTTGTGAGGAAGATTCTATGTGTCCTTCCAATTAACAAATATGGACACATTGTGACGGTGTTACATCAAGGTGATCTTTCCACATCCACACCAACACAAGTCTTGGGGAAGATCAATGCTCATGAGATGTACATGCACATCACACCAAGTGGTGGCTCTTCCATCGACAAGAAGAAGGACTTGGCCTTCAAAGCAAGCCATGACAAGAAGGGCAAGTCCAAGGCAATTGAGGTGCATCATGAGAGCACAAGTGATGATGAAGATGATTCCAACATTGCTCTCATGGTGAGGAAGTTATTCAAAATTGAGCACAAGAATGGAGTCAATTTTGACTCAAGAAAGAAGAAGTTCTTCACTAGTAGCAAGAGAAGGCCAATCTCCGAGATGGATTGCTACAGTTGCGGTGATCTTGGCCATCTTTCTCATCAATGCCCCAAGCCCAAGAAAGAAAGCTACAAGAACAAGAACAAGGGCAAGAAATATGACTCATCTAGCGAAGATGAGAAGAAGAGTGAGAAGCCCTACAAGAAGGATGGCAAGAAGAAGAAGCAATACCACAAGAAAGGTGGCAAGGCTTACATTGTTGGTGATTGGCTCACCGACATTGACTCCTCCGGTGGCTCATCAAATGAAGATAGTGATGATGAGAAGGAGAAGGTGGCCGCTCTAGTGATTGGGACTTCTACACCACCACCTCCACTATCGCCATCATCCACTACACACCTATGCCTCATGGCAAAGGGTGATCAGAAGATACAAAGTGATGATGACTCTACTGATGATGAGAGTTATGGAGAGTTCCAAGCTCCTTCTTATGATGAACTTGTTGATTTGCTAAACAACTACACTAAAATCATAAGAAAGACTAGAGCTAAAAATGAAAGGCTTGTTCATGACAATGAAGCTCTTGTTGAAAAATATAACAATGCTACACATTCTAGTGATGAGTTGCAAAATGAACTTGCTACTATGTCATCTTCTATCAAGGAGCTGAAGTCCTCTAACAAGGAGCTCAAAGCTAAAAATGAAAAACTTGATAAGATGTATAGTGATCTTACGACTAGTTATGCTTTGCTAAAAGAACAATACACTCAAGTGAAAGTTGATCATGATACTCTCACTGTTGCTTATGATATGCTTTCTCATGAGACACATGATGCTCCTAACCTTGTTGTTAAGTGTGACATAGCAACATCTTGTGAGGACTTGGTTAGTGAGCATGATGAGCAAAGAGCTAGTGGCAAGGGCAAGAAAGTGGTTGTGGCCGATCACTGTGATGACTACTTCAAGATCAAGAATGAGAATGCAAAGCTCAAGAGTGATCTAGAGAAGCTTGCAACCACAAAGCAAGTCATTGTTGAGACCCAAGATGATGATTATAGCATGTCACTTGAGCTAGACATGCTAAAAGAAGAAAACAAGAGATTGAAGATGGAGAGGGATTACAAAATGACACCATCTCAATTGGAACTCCAACAAGAGAATGACAAGCTCAAGAAGGAGAAAGAGCACCTCACCACCGGGCTAAGAAACTTCACCAAGGGTCAATGTCTTCAAAGTGAGCTACTCATGAACACCGTAATGAAGACCAATAGAAATGGCATTGGCTTTCTTGAAGAGAAGATGAAGCAACGCAAGAGCATCACAAAGCCAAAGAAGAAGAAGATTGAGAGATGCTATTAGTGTGGAAAAGAAGGACACTTTGCTCATGATTGTGAAGAGCCAAAACCCACACCCTTGCCCAAGCATGCTAGGCCCTTTGCTTTCAATGCTCACTACATGCTTAGACAAGATTCTAGTGGCAAAGTGAAAGTCATGTTCATTGGGCCTCCTAACAAGAATAGGCCAAAGCAAATTTGGGTTGCAAAGTCTCTTGTAGAGAAGGTTAAGGGACCTCAACAAGTTTGGGTCCCGAAAGCTCAAGCTTGATTTCTTGTGTGTGTAGGTGAACTACAAGACTAGTGGATCTCATTGGGTGATTGATAGTGGTTGCACTCAACATATGACCGGTGATCCCCGGATGTTCACCTCACTAGAAGAGAATGTCGATGACCAAGAAAAGATTACATTTGGTGACAACTCAAAGGGCAATGTCAAGGGATTGGGCAAAGTGGCAATATCAAATGATCATACCATCTCCAATGTGCTTCTTGTTGCATCATTGAGCTTCAACTTGCTATCCGTTGGGCAACTTTGTGATCTTGGCTTTCAATGTTTGTTCACCGACAAGGAAGTGGTTGTGACCAAGAAAGATGATACACAAGTGATCTTCAAAGACTTTAGATACAACAATCTCTATCTAGTGGATTTCACCTCCGAATATGCCAACTTGAAGACATGTTTGTTCACTAATCAATCACTTGGTTGGCTATGGCATAGAAGATTGGCACATGTGGGAATGAACACTCTCAACAAGCTATTGAAGAAAGATTTGGTTAGAGGCTTGAAGGATGTCAAATTTGAGAAGGACAAATTGTGTAGTGCATGTCAAGCCGGCAAGCAAGTTGCAAATGCTCATCCAACCAAAGCCTTTGTATCAACATCAAGAGAGTTAGAGCTACTTCACATGGATCTATTTGGGCCAACAACATATGCTAGCTTGGGTGGAAATCTCTATTGCCTAGTGATTGTTGATGACTATTCTAGATACACTTGGGTATTCTTTCTTCATGACAAATCCGAAGCAACCCCTTCATTCAAGAAGTTTGCCAAGAGAGCCCAAAATGAATTTGAAGTGAAGATAAAAAAGATTAGAAGTGACAATGGAAAGGAATTTGACAACACCCATATTGAGGAATATTGTGATGAAGTTGGGATCAAGCATGAAGTCTCCGCAACCTACACACCACGACAAAATGGGGTAGTTGAGAGGAAGAACCGAACTCTAATCACCCTAGCAAGGACAATGCTAGATGAGTACTCTACACTGGAAAGTTTTTGGGCGGAAGCAATCAACACCGCTTGCTATGCATCAAACCGGTTGTTCCCCCATCATCTCCTTGGCAAGACCCCCTTTGAGCTACTCAACAACAAGAAGCCGGATGTATCCTTCTTTAGAGTGTTTGGGTGCAAATGCTACATCTACAAGAAGCGCTTGGATTTTGGAGCGACCTTTGCACCGGTTGCAAGACTAGAAGCCATCTGTATCCTCCTTGCATATGCATCACATCATGACATTAAATTATATCAAATGGATGTGAAAAGTGCATTTTTAAATGGTTTCACAAATGAACTAGTCTATGTTGATCAACCTCCCGGGTTTGAAGACCCTAGATATCCTAATCATGTTTATAGGTTGTCCAAGGCGCTATATGGGCTCAAGCAATCCCCTAGAGCGTGGTACGAGCGCCTCCGGGACTTCCTCATTGAGAAGGGCTTCATCATTGGGAAGGTCGACACCACACTAATCACCAAGAAGCTTGATGGAGAGATCTTCATTTGTCAAGTCTACGTTGATGATATCATCTTCGGGTCAACAAATGAAGCATATTGCAAGGAATTTGGTCAAGCAACTGAAGGAGGGGACTTTTATATCTCAAGAGAAGTACACAAAAGTCCTCCTCAAGCACTTCAACATGGATGATTGCAAGCCTATCAAGACTCCAATGCCAACAAATGGACATCTCGACCTAGATAAGGAAGGTAACCCGGTTGATCAAACTCTCTGCCGTTCTATGATTGGTAGCTTGTTATACTTGACCGCATCTAGGTCCGACATCATGTTTAGTGTGTGCATGTGTGCTCGATTTCAAGCCGATCCTAGGGAATCACATCTCATAGTCGTAAAGAGAATCCTTAGGTACCTAAAGCACACCCCAAGCATTGGCCTTTGGTATCCCAAAGGAGCTAACTTCCAACTCATTGGGTATTCCAATTCAGATTACGCGGGTTGCAAAATTTATAGAAAGAGCACATACGGAGGGTGCCATTTGCTTGAGAGATCAATAGTTTCATGGAGTTTGAAGAAGCAAAATAGTGTGGCCTCGTCTACCGCCGAGGCAGAATACATAGCCATGGGTGCTTGTTGTACACAAATCCTTTACATGAAACAAACCCTTTTAGACTATGGTGTAGTTCTAGAAAGGGTACCTTTGTTGTGTGACAATGAGAGCACGGTTAAGCTTGCTAACAACCCGGTTCAACACTCTCGCACAAAGCACATAGATATTCGCCATCACTTTCTTAGAGACCATGTTTCAAAGAAAGACATATCCTTAGAGGGAGTTAGAACCGAAGATCAATTGGCGGATATCTTCACAAAACCCCTAGATGAGAACACCCTTTGTAGATTGCGAAGTGAGCTTAATGTGCTTGATGTAAGTAACTTTGTCAAAAGGTGAAAGGGGGTTGTCTTTGCATTGCATTGTATTATATGCCATGTTTAAATTATGCTATGCACATAGGCTTGTCAGACGTGGTTAAGATAACCGCCCTAAAAAGCGTGTGAAGAAGCTTACCCATGAGCAAACTTGACAAGCAACCTAGATTCAAATTCCGTATTGCATTGCATATGCATGTGTGTTGCTTTGCTGTTTCTTTTTGGTTAAGTTTTGAGCAACCGCTGTGTTCGTCCACCGCTAGGGGGAGAATTTGAGGCTCCTAATGGTTGAGTCCCCTAGTTTTGGTGGCCACATGTTGTCTCCTCGGGATTTATTGCCTATTTTCGCTAAAAACAATATGTAGCCTATGGCAAAATATTTATAAAATTGAGGGTTTATGCGAGGATGCTAGGTTCCAACTGGTGTTTATTTGCCTCTTATTTGAGTTGGAATTTGGTTGGGAGAGGGAGCCGCAACGGAAATCTTCAAAACAGTCCAATTTGCAGCATCAGACGCTCATCGGACGCTGGCCCCAGCGTCCGATGCCACCACTGTACACAGCCCCTGCTGGAACAGTGTTGGCGTCGCGTCCGATGTATCAACAACGGCGCATCTGATGCCCCATCGGACGCTGCCTAGCGTCCGATGCTGAGGCACAGGACGCGTCCGATGTGAATTTGGCTGTTTTGGAGCTCTCTGGATGGACATCAGAGCGTCCGATGCAATTTCATCGGCGCGTCCGATGCTCCTTTAAGCGGCGCTTTTTGGGTCTTTAACCAACAAAGGCGCCCCACACGTCATAACCCGAGCCTTCGTCTTCCTCGCGACCAACCGCTGCCTGAGCTCGCCCTAACCCGTGCCGCCACGTTCTCTCCCAAACCCTGGCGCGCGCCACCGTCCTCTCGCTGCCGGCTCTCTCTCTCAACCACCGCTGGACACCATGCGCCCAGCTCCGCCCCCTCGCCCACTTCCTTCATGCGCGCGCCCGTAGAGCCTGTCCTCGCCGAAGCTCGCCGGAGCCGACTCTGTTCGCCGGAGAAGCTCGCTGGCGTTTTTTCTCCATCACGCCGGTGGTCCCCTCTCTTTTCCCACCTCCGGCGACCTGCCTTCCGATGCACAGAACCCCCACAGTGAGCCTCCTCCCCCTCCTTCATAACCAGTGCCCTCACTGTGCTCGACGAAATGCCTCAATAGTCGTTCTCACTGTTTTTGACCCCATCTTAGGTTGTTTCGTCGGATCGTCAGGTAGAGAAGCCTTGTCTCTTCTTATCTCTATATGCTTTGCTTCCGATATGACACACTCATCTCTAGAATATGTATGTTCTTATATATCTCTCGTCTATGCTATGCAGCGAGTCAGTGGTCGTGATCAGTTGTTAGTTGGTAGTGTCAGTCAACCCGGGGCCAAGCCCATGGGTAAGGATTGAGGCCAAGCCTCGCGAGTGACAGTGACAGTTGGGTGTCAGTGTCAGGGGGAGTTTCTGTCAGTTGGGTTTCTTGTCAGCTGGTTGTTAGGGGATTTCAGTGGCAGTTGTTCTTTCAGCGACAGTTCAGCGCTTCTCAGTGACATTACTTCTTGTTCTTGTCAGCTATGTGCTGCAAGAACGTCGGTGGTGCCCTGGGGGACTCTCCTCCACGTCCCTTCCGATCAGCGATCCGGGAAAGGGAAGCTGATTGTGCGTCGGAAGCGCACCCGACAGGAGCGGGAGGCCGCGTAGGCCCAGGCAGTTGCAGACGCCGTAGAGCGTGCTGAGCAGGGGGGCAGTGGCGACGGATTGAGGATACAGGATCAGTTGTCTCCAGAGCAGCGCAGAGCAGTTGAGGAGGTCGAGAGGTTCCACGGTTCGCCGACTGGCACGCTTATGGCTGCCGGTCGCCGGACCACGTTCACCTCACCAGGAGTCGAGCCCCAGAGCTCCGGGCAGGGCCAGACAGAGGTCGAGGCAGCAGGAGCAGAGGCAGAGGCAGAGGAGGAGGTTCCAGAGGAGGTTCCCAGGTGTCGGTCGTCTCGTCGCCGGACAGAGGTGCCACCTCGGCCCGATGTCCCTCTGCGGGGTGCGCGTGCTCCTTCGAGGCGTCCACCCCCGCAGATTTCGTGGCTAGACCTCCGTGCGGCCACTTGCTCGCAGATACAGACTCTTCGACTCATCCCAGTGGAGCAGTGTTTTCCTCGAGAGCAACAGCAGCAAGCAGGGGCAGACTTTTACACAGTGTTGTAGGAGGACTTTTACAGAGGCTACAGGAACGCTGGGATCAGCCTGCGTTCTCAGCGAGTCTGCACCCTGGAGGCCCTGGTTTCAGCGTTAGAGCAGCTTCGTCCAGTTCTCACTTACCTGCCTGGTCTGGCAGATCTTCTGGGACGGTCTAGCATTTACATCGAGGATTGGGTCTTCCAGTTTTACGCGTCGTTGTGGGTGCACCCGGACCGCGAGACTATTGAGTTTGCTTTTGGCGGGGAGCACTACCGGTTGTTTACCTCAAAGATCAGATATTGGTTTGGCCTTCATCACTCGCATACTCGGATCCACGACCTGTGCTACGACAAGACAGAGCCACCGCGACGCCCTCACGGCGGAGAGTAGCCCCCACAGACCTGGTGCGCCCGTGTTTCCGCGAGCCCTTCGGGGAGGGTTTGAGCCACGCGCATAAGGATCTCACTCCTGCGGCTCGGATCCTCCACGAGGTCCTTCAGCACACCTTGTTGCCCCGTGTTGGTTTCAGGGAGGCCATCTCACGACTCCAGCTGTGGCTTCTTGCTTATCTGATTCAGCAGAAGGAGTTTGATATTATGGATGTGATCATCTATGAGATGGAATACACAGTGGCAGAGGGCATCAAGGCCCGTCGGCAGCTACCATATGCGCATTGGATCTCCTTTATTCTTTGGAAGGTAGCTGTCACCACAGGGAGCCGACTAGACCAGTCACTTACAGGCTCCGCGACCGTGTTCCCCGCGTACAACATGAGTAAGCTCTGGGGACACAGTCGGGACCGCAGGCAGCAGCAGCAGGGGGCACCGTCCAGCTCGAGACAGCGGCCAGAGGTGCCAGAGTCAGCTCAGGAGCAGGACGAGACTGTTCGCGCCCTCACAGAGCAGGAGCTTGCAGACTTAGAGGGTGTGGACACGTTCATGGGCGATGACCCCACCGACAGCTCCGACGAGGACTACCAGCTCCCGCCCCGTTTTCAGCCGAGAGCTCACGACTCACAGGCCGGGACGTCTGGTACTGCTTCCTCCGACCCCGCACTTCTTGTGATTCTCTCTCGGATGGAGGAGCAGTAGCGGACGGTGACACAGGACGTCCAACGCTTAGCCCAGGAGCAGCAGCGGTTAGCCCAGCAGCAGGCCCTAGCTCAGCAGCAGGCTCAGGAGCGATCAGACGCCCTGCAGCGGCAGATGATGGAGCTTCAGCAGCAGACCCTAAGCTTCATGGAGAGGATCATGGGTGGTCCACCTTAGTGGTAGTGGCAGCAGCCCCCTCCCCAGCAGCAGATCCAGTGGCAGCCTCCTGTTCCACCACAGCAGCAACCGTTCACTCAGCCGCAGCCGTTTCCTGGACCCAGCTCCTTCCAGTTCACCAGCTTTACTACACCACCTGGAGGAGCTCAGCTGTTCATCCCGCTTCGCACTGGTTTCACGCCACGTCCGGCAGACTACCTGTTTGCGATGACCACTTCAGTGACGCAGGATCTGTCTGCTACCTTCAGTGAGCTCACCGGCCTTCCCACTCCAGATCTTCAGGGTCCGGTTTAGACGTCGACAGCTCCAGTGACCTCCACTACTGAGACTCTTCCGAGTTCAGTCGTGTCTTCTGAGCAGGCAGAGCTAGTCCAGTCTGAGACCACGACGACCGTGCAACCTGAGCTTTCTTCTATACCCGAGCTTCCGCACTCCGAGGCTCAGGCGGGCACCACTACTGCGACTCTGCCTGAGACTGCGACAGAGGGTCAGACTGCCGACTCGTCTTCGTCAGACTCCGAGGTGCTACTGCAGCAGTTTGAGTTCACTCAGCGTACACTAGAGACTGCACCTGACTCGTTTGCACCACTTCCGCCCTCTGACGCTTAGTTTGGCACTTGATGCCAAAGGGGGAGAGTGGGTCAAGTATAGCGATAGGGGAGCGATGTGAGCGGGACTTGCTTCTTTCGTTGTGTTTTGTTTCACATACGCTCTTTGCTTATCGCATCTTTTGCACTTTGTTATGTTATATACTTGTGCTATGGATCTCATGACATGTTTTGTGCTCACTATGATATATTATATGACATGTCATTTCGTTTTCGCTCGATTACCTGCGCTCAATTCTCACTTGTTATGTATTCGAGTTCTTTACTCATGCACTTGCTATTCACTCTAACTTGTTGAGTGCAGGATGTTGGCATGATATGTATGAGCTTGCCCCTAATCATTTTCTCTTATTCATTGCAAGTTCATACATGTCATGATTTGAAAACCTCTTCTCTCTATACTCGAGGTTGTGTTGTCATCAATCACCAAAAAGGGGGAGATTGAACGCATCTTGGCCCCTAGTGGGTTTCGGTGATTGGATGAAACACAAGATTACTGTGACTAACGTGTGTTTTGCAGAAACAGGGATGAGTTAGGTCACGGTAATGGCGACGATACGGGCATATGGAGTTCATGTCCCCTGGCGTTGGAAATCTTTTCGGTTTTCAAAGGACGGACGACGAAGACGATGGTAGACTAGGCTAAGTGTCGTATGGTGTTGGAGGACACTTAGGTAGTCTTAGGTCTTTGTTTTTCCTTTGGCCGTACTATAAAGGGGAGCGTGAATCAGTAGCTTGACCTAGATGAATCTATTGAGGTAGGTGTGGTGCACACTTGTTATTTCATAGCCCTAGGTAGCTCAAAGAGATGCCTTATGTCGTAAGGATGAAAAGTCGTTAAGGCTGCGTCGCGATCCGAGTGAATTTTGCCTGTGAAACAGGCATCGGACGCTGGCCTGGTGAGCATCGGATGCGTCTGATGCTCACTTAGACTAGGGTTTAGTATGGTGCGTGGCATCGGACGCGCATGTGCCACTGTTCACTTGCGCGTGAACTTGGGCTAGCACCGGACGCTGGCATCGGACGCTGAGGGCCAGCGTCTGATGGCCATGCAGAGAGGTTCCAGAGAGGGTAAAAGGGCATCGGACGCTGCCCAGCGTCCGATGCTCCTTTAAACAGTCTGACAGGTTGTACAGTTGACCGTTGGTCCAGGTCATCGGAGCGTCCGATGCCTAGCATCGGAGCGTCTGATGCCCCCGCGGAAACACTTATTCAGTGCTCTATTGGATGGCCGGTAGGGGGGAGTATTTATACTCCTCCTCCTCATCCATTAGGGTGTTCTTGCCACTTTCCTCTGCTGAGAAACATATTGTGAGTGTGAGAAAGAGCAAGAGCCCTAGTGAGGTTGAGAGATTTGCTAATTAAGAGAATTAGTGACCTCCTAGTGAGAATTGAGTAGCAAGTGTGCATCATCCATCTCTTTGGCCTTGTCTTGGTTAAGTGAGAGTTCTAGCTTGTTACTCTTGGTGATCGACATCACCTAGACGGCTTGGTGGTGATCGTAAAGCTTGGTGATCATCCGGAGGTTTTGTGGATGACCCAAGTCAAGTTGTGACCGGTAGCGAGCGATTCACCGGGCCGGAGTAGCGAAGAATCAGCTCGTAGTGAGCACTTGATCCTTGCGCGGATCAAGGGGGAGCGATACCCTTGCACGGGTGCTCCAACGAGGACTAGGGGGTGTGCCGACACCTCGATACCTCGAGAAAAAGATCGTCGTGTCATCTCTACTCTCTTAACATACGCATTTACTTTTGAGCAATTCAATTCCGCAATTTACTTGTTGTTCTTTCGTAAGTTGAATTGTCATGCTAGAGTAGAAATGGTTTAGCGATAGTCTTTTGTGCGGTTGATTCTAGAGAAACACATTTCTAGGCACTAGGGGGTTAATTAGGTTTGTTAGGATTTAATTCTTGCAAAAGTTTTAGAAAAGCCCAATTCAGCCCCCCCTCTCCCTCTTGGGTATCTTGATCGTTTAAAAGTCCAAGAAGGAAAAGTATCTGATTACGGAGATTAGAGTGAGCAATTGAGAATGGCCATTGCAGCAATCGCTAAAATTTCAGAGCATAGCATGCAATTGGAGCCAAAAGCTAAGATAATCAAAGTGTGTGGGAGAGAAATGGATGGAGTAAGTACCCTAGAGGGAGTGGCTTCCTAGTTCTCGGTATCCTTGTGGTCAGCGTCAAGCCATCAAGGACGGAGACACAGAGTCAATCAGCTCTGCTCCATCAATGTCTTTAGATCCAAAATGTTATATTGAATGTTTGAATACTAATTAAAATTATTAAATTAGATTATTTTGAAAGAGAAATTAATGTACACTAATTACAATACTACTTACAGAAGTCGGCTTTGTATTTAGCCCTCGTTCAGACTGTCTCCAATAAGACACTCATCCCGCTACCCATACCCCAATTACATAGCCTACACTGAAAAACGCTCTCCAACAGATGAGGCAAATAGATGACCCCATTTTGCGTCCATGGTGGAAGGAAGCCCAAATATGCGTCTCTCTCCTAGACCCAAATGCCGGGCAAGAAGGACCTCGCCAGCGCGAGGCGCCCGCTCGCTCGCCCGCGGGGCGGAGCTCGGCCGCCCGCCCGCTCGCCGGCGGCCGCCGCCCGCCCGCCCGCTCGCTCGCCGACGAGGCGGAGCCGCTCGGCCGCCCGCCCGCTCGCCGTCGGGGCGGAGCTCGCCGCGGGGCATGGCGCTGCGCTTCTTCCCTAGATCCACGCGCGACGAGGCGGAGGGAGATGGGATGGTGGCGTCCGACGAGGTAGCAGCGGCACCGTCGCTGGGACTTCTGCTCGGTCGGTGCTCGGCAAGGTGGAGATATCTCTGCTTTTGCGTATGCTGTTGGAGAGGATAATATTTGGGTCTTTGATATTTTTACTGTACGTGACTCAAATGTGTTAAATGAGTATCTGATTTGGGTTTGTTTGTTGGAGATAGTCATTTTAGCCCAACTCAACTGTTGGTTCGGTCCATCGAGCTACCTCGACACGACGACACTGGTCACCAGACGCTCAGACTCAACCTGGCTCCGAATCAGTCCGTGGTCCAACCATCGGCATCGCATTCTCCTTGCTGCTCCAGAATGTTCCCCTCCAGCTCCGCCTCCGCCACGGCCCCCCGCTTCCTCCGCCCCTTCACCGCCATCGCACCCCGCCGCGCCATGGCGGCATCCGCGGGCGCTCCAAACGACCCTCCGACGCAGCAGTCCTCTCCCACCAAGGCGGTGCGCGTGGTGGTGAAGGGCCGCGTGCAGGGCGTCTTCTTCCGGGACTGGACCGTGGAGACGGCGCGCTCCCTGGGGCTCGCCGGGTGGGTCCGCAACCGCCGTGACGGCACCGTGGAGGCGCTACTCTCCGGGGACCCGGACAAGGTCGACGAGATGGTGTCCCGGCGGATCCCCGTGGGCCCGCCCGCCGCCGCCGTCACCGCCGTTGTGCCCTCCCCCGCCGAACCGGTCGCCCCCGACGAGGGCTTCCACCGCAAGCCCACCGCCTGACTGATGGGCTGGTTCGTCGGCCATCCGTGCGGCGTGGTCCAGGGCGAACGAACGGCGTCACTCGCCTGTGGACCGTGGCAATCTGTCTACTGAAGAACACGTACGTACGTTCTTCTCCTGGAGATTGTTAGTGCTAATTTAGAGCGTTGAATCAAATAATCTCAATCACGACGAGGAGCTGCTTCGATGAGTGGAACAGGTTTGATTCACTCGACTCTTGTGATCATGTCTTATGCAGCCCTGTGAACTGTGGTGTTTCTGACAAGTATGCCGTGCCTGTAATTATCTGCTCTGTTCCGAGAGAAACGGATGTGAATTGTGGATGGCGCATTTGTGCTTAGATTTGCTTTCGATATTTTTATGGATTGGCTATGGAGATTCTTATATTGTTTCAGAAAAGAAAAACAATGGTAGGGTTCGCCAGAGATCTGAGAGGATCACCGATGTTTCTGGCGCTATGGTATCTTCGGCTCTGTTCGGCTGCTGCTGCGTTAGATAAAAGTAGTATTTTATAGCTAAAAAATATTTATGGCTAAAAAATGTAGAGTTCGGATGCTTAAACTTATTTTGGCTATTTTAATAATATATTATGTGAGAAAGAGTAAACTATAGTCTGAAGTGTTTCGAAGGCTGGAGCTAGGCAGAGCAAGGCTGCTGGCTACGATAATTATATTTGGCTAGTCACTAATAGAAGACGTGCCTGCAAATTTTTTTTTCAGTTTAACTAGATTGTGAAGATATTAGCAATATTTATATATATTTAAATAAGTTTATTATATTTAACCATTAATCTAATAATATTAATTGTATATTATATAATATTAATATTTTTATACATATTTATTTAAATTTGAAAATATTTCACTTCTTGAAGAATGAGAATGATATTTTTTTGGACATATATTCGCAATTACAGAAAAACAAATATAGTCTGAAAAGGAACAAGAACGCCAGTAGCTTAGTACTAATGAAGAGATGATGTTTATAGGTAGTACAAAGCACTACAAATAATGCATATGTAAATATTTGTATCTCTAGTAAGGATGGAATTTTTTTGCCAGTGTCGCAAAACATTTTGGTAGTGCTGCTTGACATGAATTTTTTAGACAAGATTGAGGATATGCATGGTTATGGTGTGTGCACTAATGCTAGCCTTTGATGTAGAGTAGTCATATGTTGAAGATGTACATGCAAAAGAAAATAGTGCACAACGTAGAAAATTGACAGAAGTTGAAAGGCAAGAAATATATGTGGCATTCCTGGAGAGAAATAACCATGGAACAGCCCACAAACCGTAGCCCATGACAACCTCTTCTACGGGCTGGGCTTGGGCTGTCCTAGTAGGGCAGGCCTTGGCTTTCCAGAATCTTCCAGCAGTTCGTTGCCTCCTCGGCCGCCTCGTCTCGTTCCTCTCCCCTCCAGTCTCCACGCCCCGCTGCTTCCACAACCGTATCACCACCGCGGCCATGGCCTCCTCCGCCGATCCCGACGCCTCCACGCCACCATCCGCGCCGCAGCCGGAGCCCGCGCGGAAGGCGGTCCGCGTGGTGGTGAAGGGCCGTGTCACGGGGGTGGGGTTCCGCGACTGGACGGCGTCCACGGCCGAGTCGCTGGGCCTCGCCGGCTGGGTCCGCAACCGCCGCGACGGCAGCGTGGAGGCCCTCCTCTCCGGAGACCCCGCGAAGATCGAAGACATGATAACTCGGCGCCTCCCCGTCGGTCCCCCAGCCGCCACTGTCACCGCCGTCGTCCCGTCCCCGGCCGAGCCCGTCGATCCGTCTGCCGGGTTCGAGATCAAGTTCACCGTCTGATCCGCCCGTCCCGCGACAGGTTCGCGTCTCGCCCGCCGCGCGTCCTATCATGTACTACTAGGATTAAAGATCAGAGGCGACAGTGCTCTGTAGTGTGTTTACCTGAAAACCTCTGCTTGGGGGGAATTCATGTCAGATTGTGTGTGCAAACCTGTTTCCTACTCCCAAGTCTGATTATTAATAATCTGTAAGGTATGCCAGGATTCGAGATCGAATTGTACTCGGGCACCAAGAAATGTGTTGCGTAATTTGCCTTGACAACTTTCGAAGTCTGTTGCCTGAACAATCTCTGTGTTTGTCCGTAGACCCTAATGTACATCAATCGTCCAGAGTATGTATTAACGTCAAGGTTCAGACATGTGCCTCATGCTTGCTTCCTGGTTACAAATATCGTTGATTGCTGTGCCTAGTCTCAGGACCCTGCCATTGACAAAGCTATCAACTGTCATGTGACCATTGACAATATTATGAGGTTGCCTGCCTGAACAACCTCCCTGCATTCCTTGATCTACTTGACTTAGCACCCTAATGGTAGTACATTCTTTCCACCTTAGACGTGTACCTGCACATCGCCCAAAGGCCGGGTATGCTGCTCAAACCTTGTCGTGCAGCTCCACAAGTGCCTTGCCGCCTTCTTCCTCCTCTTTCTTGTGGAGCTGGAGCTGCACAGGCTTGAACGTGAACCGCCTGGCGCAAATGACATAGTAGATGAGGTTCATGACCTGCAGCATCGTGACGACCCAGTAAAAGTAGTCCAGCCTCCCGTGATTGATGTTGTCCGGCAGCCAGTTGGCGCCGCCGGGCCCCGCGCTCCAGCGGTGCACGGCGTCCACCAGCAGCGTGCTCGCGTAGCTTCCCAGCGAGATGGACAGCCAGAAGAGCGCCGTCGCCGTGCTGCGCATGCTCTCGGGCGCCTGGTCGTACATGAACTCGAGGTGCCCCACGGAGGTGAAGGCCTCGGCCACGCCGTGCAGCGCGTACTGCGGCACCAGCCAGTAGGCCGACAGCGGGGACGTGCCGGCGTCCGTGGCGCCGGCCGCCGCCGCCGCGGCGTGCCTGCGGCGCCGCTCCACGAAGCCGGCCACCAGGGTGGCGAGCACGCTGATAGCGAAGCCGACGCCCATGCGGTGGAGGAAGGAGATGCCGCGGTCCAGCCCCGTGAAGCGGCGCGCCACGCGGATGAGCGCGCGGTCGTAGACGAAGAGGGTGACGAGCATGGCGAGCAGCCCGAAGACGGTCATGGACCCCGCGGGGATCTGGAACGTGGAGACGCCCGGCGCCAGGCGCCGGTCCATGGTGCTCGCCTGCTGCAGGGAGAAGGTGTTCTGCGTCGACGACCCCGTGATCACCAGGATGCCCGCCGCCCAGATCGGCCCCATGCGGATCACCGACTTGTGCTCCTCCACGCGGTGCACGGTGCTCAGGCGCCACGGGTCCGGGACGGGGGCCGGCGACGGCTTGCCGGAGTCTGCGTGCGTCAGAGGGACCAGGTCGCCGTCGTCGGTGACGATCGCCGCGCGGTCAAAGAAGCTGCATGCCGGGAAACCGGTGTCAGTCGAACTCAAATTAAATTTGGAGTGACAGTTACAATTAACCGAGACTGCAAACACGCGCGCTTGTTCCTTGAGAAAACAAACGTGGACCCGTGCGTTGTGATCTTCTTCTTATCTCAGTGCTTATAAAGTCAAGACCGGACAGCACGAGAAATTGTAGCGTTGCAGGCCTGCGACATGGCACGATGTCCATTTTTGGCGCCACTTGACATGGCCTTTGTGATTAGGTCTGCCCTGCACGTGATCCTTTCTTGGACAATTTCTTATCCTCATCGGCTAAGATCGTGGGTTGTCGGCTAAGGCAGCGGGGCGCAGGTATATACGTACCTGAGCTGATCCGTGTGCACAAGCTTGCCGTACATGGAGATGGGCGCGTCGAGCTCGTCGTTCTGATACAGCCTCGCGGGGTCGACGTCCGCCGGCGGCAGCCGCCGCTTCCTGACAGCGGCGACGACCACCTGCGCGAGGCGCGTGAACGGGCTCCCCGCGGGCTCCAGCCTCCGGTACATGGGGTACCCGGCCACGAAGGCGGCGACGGAGACGCCCATGCAGACGGCCGGCACGCCGAGGCCCCAGCCCCAGCCCACGTAGTCCTGCACGTACACCACCGCCGTGACGGCCAGCAGCATGGACGCGCCGTTGCAGAAGTAGTACCAGTTGAAGAAGCCCCAGCTCCGCGCGCGCTCCGCCGCCCGCGACTCGTCGAACTGGTCCGCCCCGAACGCCACGATGCAGGGGCGGTACCCGCCGGCGCCCGCCGCGTTCAGGAGCAGGGACACGTACAGCACCGCCAGCTGCCACGGCGCGGCCTCCTGGCACGTCACCGCGCCGCCAGGCTTGCACGGCGGCGGGCGGAACTGCGGCAGCGCCGCTGACACCGTCAGGAGCGCCATGCCCTGCAGCCATGCCGTCAGTGATGATGATGATTCATTCGCCGCCCTCAGTTCACCACCCGCGTACAGTAGTATGCTGTATGCATTGCTTGGCACGTACGGCTTGGTAGACGACGGAGGCGGCGGCGATGGTCCAGAAGCGGCCGATGCAGGCGTCGGCGAGGAAGGCGCCGATGAGGGGCGTCGCGGCGGAGGTGCCGCCGAAGTTGGTGAGCGTGGTGGCGGCCTTCGCCAGCGGCATGTGCAGCTGCGTGGTGAGGTACGTCAGCATGTTGGTCGAGAAGCCCACCACGGCGAGCTTCTCCGCTACCTCGTTGGCTGCGGGTGTAAGTGCCGCAGACGCAAAAATTAAACCAATTGATTAAAAATTAAGACCCCCAGAAAACACACAATTGCTGTTGTTTTAATAAACTTCATCGCTTACCGAAGATGAAGGGCATTGTTCTAAGACCACCCTTCTGCCTGCCCGGCGTCATCTTCCTCGTTTCCTCCATGGCCATGGCCGCCTCCTCCTTCTCCGTTCGTGGTGGTGGAGGCGGCGTGCTCTTGTGCAGTTCTGCACAGCCACAACTGTGCCGAGCGTACGTAGCTGCCTTGGCCATCTCCACTCCACTTATTTATAGCTTAACAGGGACCATACCACTCTCGGCTACACACAAAAGAACATCCGGTTTAATCCACAAGTGAGAAATACTAAAGTTATTTTATATATATATATAGATAGATAGATATATTGATATTAATATTAAAATGAGAAAATTTCTTTCTCCGTCTCTCAGGCCGTCGAATCTCAGTACGCAGAGGTAGAGAACATGACTATAGTCCCGGTTCTAGAACTCCTTTAGTTCTATACACGTAACTTACATACCAACTTAGGATCTATCAATCCACCCTCAATTCAAACTCTAAAAATCTCTCTTAACGTTTCGTGAGATTCGAACTTAGGATCTCTCGTCTCACACGTAATTTACTTACCAACTCAGCTATACAACACATGTGACACAATTTTAGACACTCTCCTTTTAAATTCACTCATGAGGACCTTTAGTCTCGGGTGGAAGACCTTTAGTCCGGATTGTTGTTATCAACCGGAAGGGCACCAACCGGGACTAAAAACTTACTATTAGTCCCGATTGGTAATCAGGCCCGGGACCTCTACACCCAGACAAAAAAAATACTGAGACTAAAACTCAAACCCGACGTGGTTCAAAATTCTGTTCTCTACTAGTGACGACTCATGCTAGAATAGCACGTGTCCAGTTATGAAAGAGAATTCAAAACCAAGACATGTATTAGAACGAATGACATGAACTATATGCTTTGTTACAATGCATAAACTTATATAATTGCTAGTGTATAGAGTTATTAAATGCATTGAGGATTGTTCCATCCATATCTTCCATCCTATAACAGGTGGATTGGAGCCACACTCCTACGCCTCTCTCGTGGCCAGTTAGGACTCGATCTAACATCGTTCAATTTTATGATCATGTAATGGTTTAGATTAAGTTAATGAACCCATAACAAATATGATAGAATTCAATGATGACCAATGGTCACTACTAGAGAAGGGTTCCCAACCGGGACTAAGAATCCGGGACTAAAGGTCCCGGGCCTTTAGTCACAGGTGCACACAACCGGGACTAAAGGTCATCCCAAAAGGTCTCGTGCTTTTAGTCCCGTGTACACATAACCGGGACTAAAGGTCATCCTAGGAGAAAAAATAAATGTGTGTTGTGTGAGATTCGAACTCAGCACCTCTCGCGTCATGCATACACTAGTATAGAAGGATACTGCACAGGCGGTTGTAGACCTATTTGTACAGGCGTTTTTCTCAACCGCCTGCGCTGGGGGCCAGTAGAAATAGGACCACGGCACAGGCGGTTGCTTTGTGAACCGCCTGTGGAAAAGATTTTCACAAGCGGTTGACTTAGCAAACCGCCTGTGAAAATGAGCATTTCTAGAGGCGGTTGACATAGCGAACCGCCTGTGAATTTTTTTTAAAAAAAAAGCCAAAAATAAATAGGGAAAAAATATTTTAATTACGACGAGGACCTCACCGCCCAGCGCCCGCCCGTCTCCGTCTTGAATTTCAAATTTGAGACCTATCAAACATATTTTTCGTTGACAAGATGACTTCAAATTAAAAAGTTGTAATTTACAAAGTTTTATAACTTTTCGAGATGAACAACTTTTATTTTGGGTGTTTTCTCATCCGAGATAGTTTGAAAAAATCAAATTTTTAAAAACACGTGTATTTCTAATGGCGGTTGTCTTAACGAACCGCCGGTAGAAACGGATTTCTACAGGCGGTTTGTTAAGACAACCGTCTGTAGAAATAAGACATTTCTACAAGCGGTAATCTTAACAAACCGCCTGTAGAAATCCATTTCTACAGGCGGTTCTAGACTTGAGGTCCACCGGTTCATTTCTACAGACGCGTGGTAACTCAAACCGCCAGTAAAAATTTTTTTGAGGCGCTAGGAAAAATCATCTTTCTACTAGTGATAAAATCGCTTACCAACTCATTACACAACCCACGTGATATAGTTCTGGACGCTTTCCTTTTGAATTCACTCGTGAAGGACCTTTAGTCCCGGGTGAAAAACCTTTAGTCCGGGTTGGTAACACCAACCGGGACTAAAAGGTCACTCTTTAGCCCCGATTGGTATTATCAACCAGGTAGTCCGGGTTGGTAACACCAACCGGAGCTAAAACACCAACCGGGACTAAAAGTCTTTAGCTCCGGATGCAATTTTTTATCGAGACTAAAGCTCAGTTGATAGATCAACCAAAGACCTTTTCTCTAGTAATGGTTTCTACACCATGGCAATCTAAAAGAAAGTCTAATAATATAACCCGTTGTAGGCTGTAAGCAATCCTTACAGCCATCTCTTAGCCCACTCATATAGTGGTTAGGTCTTCACTATTAATACATAGTCCACTTGTCTCTCTCATGAATTTTTTTTGGTTCTCACAAAATTTTTTGGTTCTCATGTCCTTACAACCTGCTTCTCTTCTTTCTCCTCTACTATGTCCTCCACCTTACCATTCAGCCTATTTGCAGCCCCTTGTTATACTTGCTCTAAGAGCATCGTCAATAATAGAGCCAAGTACTTAGTTATAAGCCAATAACTATAAGAGCCAAGTCATACAATAGTTAGTATTTCATTTGTCTATAAATCATTTCTCTTTCCTATTTCTCCTCATATGCATCTCTATTGGGACCCACTATTACTATGCTTTTGTGCCTAGTTTGGTGCTTGCACGGGAACCAAGTTCTCATCTCTCTTATCTCTTCAATCCTCTACATCAGCATTTGTTTGACTATAAACTAATTATTGTACGTGCTCTAAGAGTGGAAGAGGAATCAAAACCCTTCTCAGCAGCAGATAACAAATCCCACGGTGGCAATCTACATGGAGACCTCGGCCGACGGCAACAAGGACTTTTTTTGATCAGGTACAATTTGGACGCACACAACCCACACACACCACACTCACACTACCACACGCACACACACGCGTGCGCGTCCGTACACACGCAAAGAGAGATTGGGAAGCTCGCCGTCTCCAGGTCGCCTCCAGTGCGCGGGAAACGCGCAGTACCATTGAACGCGCACGCGTGCGTGTACCTACAAAATCTGAAAAAATCCAGAGAAAAGGTGCGACACCAGGGTTTGAACCCTGGTGGGTAGCGTCCCACTGGACTGTCCTACCACCGGACCACAGGCCCTTTCGCGGCAACAAGGACTTTATAGCATGGCAAACTTTTGGTTTATGGCGTTAAATAAGGCAATGAACTGCATCCTTCCAGACGATAGTAGTGGCACTTTGGTATTTCACAGCTCCAAGGTGGCTCTCGGCCTTAACACCATGGATTGGGTCAGGACCTGTGTGAGAACCTCACTACCTAAAAAAAGCTCTATAAGTACCCTTTCTGCTATAGGGGCGGCTGGTGTTGCAGCCGCCCTTACAGTGGTGTATTGGTGCCCATCGTTACCAGCCGCCCCTACAAAACACTATAGGGGCGGCTAGTGATTGAACCGCCCTTACAGTGGTGCACTATAAGGGCGGATCAATCATCAGCCGCCCCTACAGTGCTCCACTATAAGGGCGGCTCAATCACCAGCCGCCCCTACAGTGCTCCACTGTAGGGGCGGCTCAATCACCAGACGCCCCCTAAAGTGGACATCTGATCAGGCCGGACCCAATTAGGCTGGTCCTGTTCGTTGCAAGCGGCCAATTTTTTTTTCCCAAGACACCAACGTCACAAAAAAATAAAAAATACCACGGCACCTCCCCCAACCCTAACGCACACGGCTTCACCCACGCCAACGCGCCGCCACATCTCGCGAGAAAAAAAAAACTCGACGCCTCTCCCTCATGGCCGTACGCTGCCACTGTCCTAGCTGACAGCTACGCCGCCCTCTCCGGCCGCTGAACCGACGCCTCTCCGCTTGGCCGTGGTGCCTTCGTCGCCACCGTCCTAGCTGGCAGCCACGCCGCGATCTCCGGCCGCCGCCACCGTTATGAAGGAGGCCGACGACCCTCTCCAGCTGGCGCTTCTACCCTGCGGGAGCCCCCAGTGCTCGCAGACCGCCGCCGCCACCCTAGGTCCGATCCAAGATTGAGCTCCGCCACCTCTCAGGCCGGAGCCGCCCTGCATCCAGCCGGCGTCCTTCAGGCCACCTCCACCCTTGATCTCTGTCGGGCTTTGAGGAAAAGGTAGGAGCGGCGTCGAGCTAGGTTTGGAGTACACAGCAGCAGCACCGAACCGAGCTTGGAGGAGATAAGGTCCTGCCTTGTGCCGATCTGTGCCGATCTGGGCTCCTGCTTCAACCGGAGTGAGGTAATGAAGATTCATTTTTCCCCTAATTTTTTTGTGTCATGCTCTACCTATATGAGAATGCTTGATGCATTTTGTACACTGTTTTTTGCTTGATGTAACATAACATCAGAACATTTCTTTTCATCACATTTGTGCACTTCGATTGACGTCTATCATATATCTATTATGTTATCGTGATAATATAATTCACGTTGCCTATTAGTTCATAACAATTGCATGCTTTGGGAATCCTGTCGTTGGATGATAATATTAACTCTTTTCCAGCTAACTGGCCGAGTTGAACCCAAAAGAAGATGGTCTGATAGTATCCACCAAGCAGTAGAAGCAAAAGAAGGCCTAAAAATACAGGTCATTATTGACTTACACATTGGCACTTGACATTGATGGAGCTACTATTTTTATAATTTTCTGAAAGTTTATGATAGTTTCTGGTGTGCAATGCTAATTGCAGTTTAATCAGGCAGACTCAGTAATTGTGGCTCAAATCACATATCAGTCACTGTTTAAGCTTTATCCTAAGCTTTCTAGGATGACAGGAACTGCTAAGACAGAGGTATGGTGTTTATCAGGTTGCTTTGTGAATTATCTATTCATCTGTGCAGTTTATTATTCCAAGCTGAGAGGATCATGCTGGTTTTACAGGAAAAGGAGTTTTTAAAGATGTTCAAGATGCCTGTTATTGAAGTACCTACAAATCTGCCAAATATACGAGTGGACTTGCCTATCCAAGCTTTTGCGGTGAGTCTTGTGGAAATGTTTCCTCCCTTTGGTACTAGAAAAAATCTGATTGATTTTGTTGCTTTCGTAGACTGCAAGAGGCAAATGGCAATATGTACGGGCTGAAGTTGAGTCTATGTTCCAATTAGGCCGCCCTGTTTTAGTTGGAACTACAAGGTGAATTCTATTTTTTTGTTTTAATAGTTAATACAGATTTTATCTCATCACCACCATATAAGACGTCTCCATGTCCACTGGAAAATTTGGTTGTATCAGTATGAGATTATTAGTATTAGATATTTGTACAGATTTTATCTCATCACCACCATATACAGATTGTATGGATGATGAACTTTGCACTTCTCTTGTGTTTGGATTATATATATATATATATATATATATATATTGTGTTGTGGTTTGAATTATATATATATATATTATATATATGATATGCTTTGAATTATATAAATATTTATTTATTTATTGCTGAAAAATGCACTGCTAGAGTCGCCCCTACAGTGAGATCCACTGTAAGGGCGGCTGGTGATTGAGCCGCCCCTATAGTGGACCCATTATAGGGGCGGCTCAATCACCAGCCGCCCTTACAGTGGATCTCACTGTAGGGGCGGCTGCCCCAACCGCCCCTACAGTGGGTGCACTGTAAGTACACTTTGATAGGGGCGGTTGGGTCAGCCGCCCCTACAGAGCATCTGGAGTCGCCCCTACTAAGCCCTGTTGGCATAGTGCCTCATGCAGCTCCACGACAAGTGGCACTGAAGGGCCGGGATTGAAATGGCCAAGAGTGAGGGAGTTGAATTAGGCAACTTAAAATCTTCTTCTACAATTATGGCTCCTAATTTCCCAAAAAAAAAATCAAAATCTATAGAAGAAAGTAATCAATCTAGATGTGCAACTGAGGTTTTTCCTTGATTTGTTGTTAACTCTACCATAAAAGAGGAATCTCATAACTATTTTTTAATATAGTTGAATCAATATATTTTTTAATCAATATAGATATAAATTTTAGTAATCAATATAGTATTTTTTAACTCTACCAATTCTAGTTTAGTAATCAATATAGTTGAATCATTGAATATATTTTTTAATAAATTTATTTATAGATATAAATATTAGTAGTATTTTTTTAATAAACCTAGTCAAAGACTGTCACGAATCTCATAACGCTATTTTGTTTTAATTTTTTTGGACTGAGTGAGTAACTGTGATATACCGTCGGTTAAAATTTGTGTCATAGGACAATCAAAGCAATGTTACCATTCAAAGCAGGCAAAGGCACATCGTGACAAAAGTGATGGTACCCGTGTGACAAGTACTGGCCGTTTGTATGCGTACTCCATTCTAAAGTCTGCTTTCTTCTGGACCTCTTTCCACATTTCCGAAAGAAGCAGATGAGTTGAGCAGTATCTGATTGCATCGCAGCCACGGGCCAGATGTACGTCCACCACAAGATCATGCCTGATTGGTGTAATTTTACAGGATTTCGCAAGAAAATAATCTAGTGATGAACTGATCCGTCACGTTATTACAGCAAGTAAATGTACCGGATTTTGTAAAACTGATTTGTCTAGGAATATTTGGTCCCCTTGATTTTCGGCTAAAAGCCCGTGGTCCGTGTTGTGCACTCGCTGAAGGATTGCACGCCCGTGGTCCGTGGACGGTGACGGATCGCGCGTCTCCGCCGTCCTCTTAGGAGAGCACGCACATCAGTCAGTGGACGCCGAGCAGCCGGCTGGCCTCAAATAAAGGACATCCGCCGATGATCGGTCGGGTCGGTGCATGCGCACGTCGTCTTTCCATGCGAGAAAGCGCCCGTTTCGGCGGAGTCCGGCGAGCTGGAACCCGGGGCAGGAATCGCCGTGCGCCTCGATCTAGAGCACTCGGCACGTGGACGGGATGGAACAGACGAACAGTCAACAGTGCGCGCATTGGGTTGGTAGTACTAGTACCACAATGAGAATCTTGTATAGCTTCGTGCCTTGGTCCTCATCCACACGCAGGGGCGACCGACGGCGGCCTTGCCCGCGAGGGGTTGAGGCTGCAAAGCATTTGGATGCTACCCTTCTGTAAGTGGCGAAGCCAGCTCAAGACTAACCCTGGTGCACCCTCTATCAAATATAAGAAATATGTAGAATTTTAAAAGAAATACATGAAAATTTTGAGGTACATATTAGTAATTTTTTGTTTTACCGTGGTGCACGTGCACCAGGGAAAGCCAACGTGGTTTCGCCCCTGCCTTCTGTCAGAAAATACCACCCCTGTTTTGGACAGTACTGTATGCATGCGAGACAGCAGATGACTGCGAGACAGAGTGAGAGACCTGCATCAGATCGCGGGCTGATGATGATACTCTGATGAGCAAACGCCATGCACTAGCTAGACAACTAGCACTACTCGTACACGTACTCCACAAAATCTGCTTTCCTGACCGCGCGCAATGTACCGTTGGTTCCCGACAGGACGGCCAAGCGCAAAATACACAAACAGATGGCACCAGATCAGCCATCAGTCCACCACCACCACGGCGACAAAGAAACCGGCGGCGGTCAGTCGAATCAGCACAGCAAGATCCGGTGATTTGATCGGGCACCGCCTCCCCCCAACCACAGATATGAGAGCCTCTAGCCGGGACTGATTACCTCAGCCCACGCATCTGCGCTGCATGATTGGCTCGGTGCGTGCTTGGACCAACAACCACTGCCGCAGTGCGCTCGTCAATGGTTAGTCAGTACTTGCAGACCAGCATCCGTCGTCTTCCTTGCGTCGCATCACAAGACAACACCCTCTGATAGCCAAATGCCTGGCTCCACACCTAGCTGCACAGCACAGATGACACCGCATGCATAGTAAGAAATGGACACGAGGTCACGAGCTCCCGTTTTCCTGCATCTTTGATGCCTCGTTCACTTCTCCATGGAACCTTGTAGATTCCATGGAGTGGAGTGGAAAAGCAGCCACCGGGAGCAGAGCAAACATATACAGTTAGGACAGGCAAGCAGAGTGGTCTGTTAGGAGAGAGAGGAGAGTTGTGCACGTACTCGCGGTACAAGCGAGTACTATCGTATGATCTCCGTAGAGTTTGGTGGTAAAAGCGACAGGTGATGCCGGTCCTTGGCTTCCCCTGGTCATGGTTCCGTGAATGAATAATTTGCAAGCCTGGCGTGGCTATCCAGACATGACTCGTGCTCGGGGAAGGTAGCACGTTAAATATAGACATGGAAACCGAGCACCTAATTTGTCTCTATACTTGTCCTTCAGATTGGATGATGCGGAACCTTGTAGTCAGCTCGTTTTTCTTCTTTGTGAGGTTAACTGGTGATATGAACTATAATGAGCTTATTTTACATAGTCACAGACGCATGATCGCTTGGCCAGACGCATATTCAACCTCATGGTGTCCTGCTCGTAGGCACACCACCCGCGATTCAATCATAGAGCAAGATACACGACGAAACCTTTTTGCGAAAGCGACGTGCAGTTGCTTTCCATCTTATGCAAGGAGACTTCTATAAGCTGGGTCGCAAAATGTCGTGTCAACGACAGTTCCGCTTCGGCCAAGAAGATTATGGACTGCGTGAGCTATGTTTGTTTAAGCCAAGAAGCAAAAGAGGGAAGCATACAAGCAGCAGCTTCTCATCCTTTTTCTCCAATGAAGGAGCAATTTGAGATGAAAAAAAAGAGAACCTCTATTCGTTTAAACTTATCTGCATTGAAACAGCCAAAATCAACCAAAATAAGTTGCCATAGTTCTCTCCCACAAAACACTATAAAAACAGCTGTATTGAAACAGCCAAAATAATTTAAGTAAACAAACCTTAATAGATAATATTTTGATATCCGCCCATCACTTAAAGATTAACTATTGGGGTAATTCATATACCCACGCATGTGCCTGCTCTCTGCAAAACTAATACTCCCCCTATTCCAAATGGTTAACTGTTTTACCAAATCGTCGTATATCATTTTAGATTTTATAGATTCATAGTTTTACAATACACCTAGATGACATATTTAGATACATTTTTAAACTACATAGCTAGAAAAGCCAAAACACCTTGCAATTCATAACACAATGATACTATGCAACAGCTATTCCAGGTAAAAGAGCAAACTAAACAAAACAATCGAGAGATCTAACCCTTTCCCTCAAAGCAAAGGCCACGATTTGACAGACTATCATACACGGTGTAACACTTGATATGAATTAATATGTACTTAGAAAGCATTCCGAACACATATATGGAAATAAAAGATAGTCAGCAGCATAGCAAAGAAGACCAGGTATCTCTCATCAGGCGGACACAAGTGCTGTTCTGCAACTGCCTCGGTTTCCTCCATCCACCACCCACCTAAAGCCTATTGCTGCTGCTCATCAAACTCATGGCCATGATCCAGGAGGTAGTTGGCTGCAAGCTCTTCGTCCTTGTTGCATGCAAAGAAAACCTCTAGCACGAGTTCACGGTTGAACCCCATTCCCTCAAGCTGTTCAAGAATACAATAAGCACAATAATATAAGTAGAAAAATTACAGCAAGCAAGAAGCTCTAAGTTAGGAGTATGCTGGCATAACAAGTGCCTTGTTCAGGAGTAGATTAAGCAGATTTAGCAAAATGTTCACAGCACTTGATGGGGCAACAATTCTATCCAACTATGCATATTTACATGCACCATCCATATCCACTCATATATATCCTATCAAATTATGTAATAGAAGCACAGAAAACTCAAGGCAAAGTCATACAAGTGGAATAGCAGCTACATCTAGAATTTGGGATCACAAAGTTAAAATAAAATTTGTATTTAGGATTAGTGTCTAACACTAGAAATTAAGGACAAGAAGTAATGTACAATTATACTTATAAAGCAGAGATCTAATGTGGTTATCTATTGTCCGACAATTATCCTGCCTAGCCCATTAAATTTGTGTTCCAACAAAGGAACTGTACTTTCATCTACATGCAAACATGAGCAAATTATCTGTAAACACATACGAATTCAGGTCAAGACAAAAATAATGTTTCGAAAGACCTGCAAATAACAATAATTAATAAGTTAAAAAAGAGATGTACCCGCTGGATAGCCTCCCGTTCCTCTGGGGTAACTGTCAGCGTTTGCGGCATAGCAGCTGCCAGTTGACCTAGTATGTTTCTGGTCCACCACAGCTCAATGTAAATATTTCGGTACTCACGACTTATTAACATAATTATGCAGTTTTGCTTACCCTCCAGGACCACCCTCAGGAGTTTCATTCACCAAGCGGAGAAACTCAGCTTGATTTTCCTGAATCAACCGCAGGATTTGTGGGTTTTGTTTGCCTAGCTCTTGAAGCATAGGCTGCAAATCAACAAATCATACAATCATTGGTCACACCCAAGTGAAATGATTATTAAAATATGAAAGGGCAAGAAAAATACTAAGCAATAACTCGGTAAAAGCACCTGTAAGATTTGAGGATTAGCCTGGACCAACTGAAGCAGTGCTTGAAACTGAAGAGTATAAATAACAGTTAGTAAATTACAGTCTCATTACTTATTTGTATGTAAGAAGCTGCACAGTTACTACCTGTGGAAGCTGTCTCAAGGCATCAAGGGCACCAGATCCTGCACCTGGAACAACACCTGGATTGGCCCCACCACTTGGAACACCCTTTTCAGAAATTTAGTACCAGAACAAGTAATAAGAAATAATATTACAGAAAGGGAACACAGCATTGATCATGCAATAGCCTGCAACTCAGCAAGACAAACAGCTAAATATTACTCCCTCCGTTCCAAATTATAAGGCATTCCAATTTACTTGGATGAGAGTCAAAGCATCTCAAGTTCGACTAAAATTATATATGGCATGAAATAGGTATACTATGAAAATATAATTAATGAAGAATGCAATGCTATTTATTTGGTATTATAAATGCTATTATTTTAGTTTATTATATAAATTTGGTCAAACTTGAGATGCTTTGACTCCAAGAAAGTGGGAATGACTTATAATTTGGATAGTGAATAAGTTCATGTGAAAAATGTTAAGATGACATTTCCTTTCATGGCAGTCGTGCCACAAACAATATATAGGGATAGTGAATAGTTTTTAGAAGAGTATTAACAGTTCGCATAGTAAAAAAAGGTCCAAACAATCCACACCTTCATTGACAGCACATACCTGAGGAAAAAGGTTCAGAGGATTTGCATTAGGCCCTGCAGAGGCAGCAGATGGCTGCACTGGTGGTGCAACTACTGGCTGAGCAGGTGATGGAGCCTGCTGATTTGTTTGTTGGACAGCAGCAGGTGCTCGGGAAACAGGCGGAGCCTCGACATTCTCAGGAATTCCCTACCAGGAAAGCCAGATCAATCAGTGACACGAGTAATAATAAGATAAGAATAATAAGAACTTAAGTATACTAAATGTGTTATGCATATTTTCCTTGCAGTAAAATATAATTGCAGTCACCTACAAATTTGATCTTTTTTTACAATAAGACAAATTGACCTTTTCACAAATAACAATATACCAGAAAAAGTATCGAGCATTTTTTTGAGAAAATGAAAGAAACAATTAAACACATCAGAGGCAGGATGAAGCTGCATTGCATTGGTAAAACAATTCGTTCATGAAACTTACAGAATACAGGTAGTCTATAGCTCTCTCAGGGTTATTATATGCAGCACGTAGAGCACGGACAACTGTATCACGTTCCCAAGTACCACCACCCATGTCAAGAATTTGTTGGATAGTCTGTTCAAGACTGTTGCCAGATACAAGGTTTGAAGCTGCCTGACTGTACACATCAGCATCACCACTGTAGAACAGCCATATGAAAGAGCAGGATTAATGTACTAAACTAGAATAAAACAGCAAGAAATAAAGAACAGTTTTAATGAAGGATTGCAAGAACTAAGGGGGTGTTCAGTTTTATATAGGGACTAAATTTTAGTCTCTATCACATCAGATATTTGGACACTAATTTGGAGTATTAAATATAGACCAAGTACAAAACTAATTGCACAGATGAAGACTAATTTGCGAGACGAATCTATTAAGCATAATTAATCCATCATTAGCACATGTTTACTGTAGCACCACATTGTCAAATCATGATTAATTAGGCATTTAGGCTTAATAGATTCGTCTCACAAATTAGTCTCCATCTGTGCAATTAGTTTTGTAACTAGTCTATGCTTAATACTCGACAATAGGTGTCCAAACATCCGAATCCAATGTGACAGCGACTAATCTTTAGTCCCTAGAAAACGGGGCCTAATAAGCATGATCCATCCTATGTGATGTCTATATACAATAATATATAAATAAGCAGAAATAGCCTTCTATACACACATAAATAAGGGATCAGATTGTCTAAAATAATTTCTAGATGGTCTCAAATCTACAACTAACTGTTTGATAAATAATATGAACAGGGAAAATAATATACTGTACTTTATGATGCCTCTAAGCCCTGAATTTATTATATTTGTATCTCAAATGGTGGTGTGATGTCTTGTCTCGAAATTTTGTGTAGCATCATATAATAACTTTATCTATAGATAGTGAGTTTTCCAAGATTTTTTTTAAAAGTAGATATTATTTTAGACAGAGTTTTTCAAGATTTTCACCACATACGCATATGCTCCCTATATATAAATACTTGTCATCACAAGATTATAATGTTCTATTTTAAATATACCATCCACAACGTACACTACAACTTTAAAATAAATGGCCAAAGGGCATCTAGCCTAGTGGTTAGAGCACCTGAGTAGCATCCTATGGGTTTGGGTTCGACTCCCGGTGGGAGCGAATTAAAAAGGTCTGGAATAAAAAAAATAGGTTGGGGTTTCCCTGCTGACTTCAATCAAAAAACTTAAAACAAATGTCCAAGGTGCATGGGCTTCTAAAATGGTAGTTTATTAGTTCCCAGTTTACAAAAGATCCTTAATGAAGCTAGTGGTATAATTCCCCGATCAGTCTTGCATAAACATAAGAAAATAACACATTATTCCAAAACAGTGATTATAAAGAGATTCTGGAGCTTACGATGCAGCAACCGTAGCAGCTGGAGCAACCTGAGGCTGTGCACTTGGAGGTGCTCTGTGGAAGACATTAACATTGGCCATGAGAGAGCCATATAGGGTCACCACTAAAGATGGAAGAGAGAGAGAGGGGGGAGGATGGCTTACGTTTCAGCTGTGGCAACAGGAGCTTGTGTAGGTGTTCTTGCAACTGATGTAGCAGGGGCCACAGGGGCAGCAGGTTGAGCCTATTGCAAAGTTAACAGATCAAAATATCAGAAACAGTTGGTAACAGTAATGGCAAAACAAAATAAAAATACTATTTCATCATAAGTATTATACAGCACAACTTGTCATTTCGTATGTAAAAACAGCTTAACTTGATCATGTACGTATATGGTAATGCTCAGACACAAGTACCAAAAAGGGATTAAATTTGATCATTGCTCCAACTTTTTTTTGCCTTTATGTACATTTGGTGACTGAAATCATATACAAAACTAAATTTGCTAATCCATCCGAAGTATACCAATAAACATCGATATGAGTCATATGAGACATGAGAACACTAATGACATGCCAATTCATATACCACACAAGACAGATGAGATTTAGAATGCAATTCATTTTTACAGCTCAAGTACTTCTTCATTGCAACACCAAAGAACAACACCACTGAAATACAAAATTAAGTAAATAACTACATCAAATATGCCAAAACTAACCGGAGTTGCAGGAGCTTTTGCAGAAGTAGCAGTAGAAGCTCCACTTGACGATGCCTTAGCCTAGAAAAATCCATGTTATGGTTGTCAGATTAAATAGAACATAAAAGATTAGAAGCTAATAGCAGCTTAACCAAATAAATCAGTGTCAATTATAACTGAAGTTTTGAAATGGAAAATATATAACAATGGGTCATGGAAGCTGTTAAAAGTCATCTTCACACAAAACCCACAAAACTCCTGACTGCTGTATTTCGTTGCTATGAAGTAATTAAATTCAGGCTAGGCCCAAATTGGGTAAAACATCCACAAAACTCGATATGAAACACTCGATATCTTATGCTGTTGTTATCACCTCAGAGAGTCAGAGCAATCAATTCATACCCAGCCAAGTAGAGATTGAATTTTATTTGAAATGCAGTCAACAGTTGACAATGTAGCCATTAGAATTCACAAAAAAAAAAGTCAAAATTGGAGAGTAAATACAAAGAAAGTGGAAAAGGGAAGAGGTGAATAATCCAAATCCAGATGTGCATAAACACGAAGTGAACTAGTAACAATGCCAATTCTCAGGCAAATGACTGCTCCATCTAGAGCACTAGCAGAAGTAAATAAGACAACGAGCTACAATGGATAACTTATGAGCACCATAAGAGCAACTCCAGCAGTAGCTCTCAAAACAGGGTCCCTACTTTTTGTTTGAGTGCTTCCCTCCTGTTTTTTGGTCTGCACTCCAGCAATGACCCACAAAATAGAGCACTCAAAATTATTTAGACTGTCAATGACATGTGGGGTTTGGTTGTCATAGACTAACTCGGTCATGGGAGGTTAAGTCGGGGCTTTTCACATAAACTCGGCCGGTTGCGGGAGGTGAGGGAGGGGTGAGAGCGCAAAATCACGGATGAGAGCCCCAACAGGAATGAGGACTGAGGGAAGAATCTGAGAGCCCACTCAAATTTCAGGACCCTATTAGGGGCCCTGCTGGAGCTCGTTTTTTACCTGAGCTCTCATATTTAGCTATGAGGGCCAAAGTAGAGGGTCTGCTGGAGTTGCTCTAAGGCACTGGATAACACATAACTAATAGTAATATTTTACTAGCAATTCATCCATGTAAAATGACAGCCAAAGCAAAGTAAGACATGAAAATGAAATTAACGCAGGTAATAACCTAAATAAAACACTCAAATATGGCATGACTTACAAGCAAACTGATCACACTTTCCAGGCAAGAACCTGATTATTGAATACATCACTGATGGGATAAACCAGAGCGCATCAAATACCTTGGACAACATTATAACAAGGAAGCTGTTCTCAGCAACTCCGTTGCCTTCCAAAGTGGTCTCATCCTTGAGAATTTTCCCTTGGTATATGAGCATTTGCTGGTCTGCCGGGTAGGTACTCTGACCCTGAGTGGTCTCGATGATCCTCTTCACCTCAGCAACCTGAAAATACAAGCAGTGAGTAGGCTGCACGACTAGAGACGTTGCCTAGCAACATAAATCGAACACCACGACATGCTGAATCATCCGTCTGTACAACAACCGCGCCGCATTACTGTGATGATTAGAACGAACGCACCCCCACCACAACCACAACCCCCAAATCCAACCGACCACAAACCCTAGAGTATGTCCCTTGTGAGTTACTGAGCTCAAAATTCAGAGAACCAGAAGGCAGCGGGCCCATCACCCGCCGGCTGGACCGCCCCCCAAAACAAAAACCCTAGATTCAGATCAAAGCCCCCTGCGCTACCACCGGCCGGCCGCGCAATTGCTGCACCAGACCACCGCGAAATCGTACCGAGCCGCACCCGAATCGAGCGAAACGGCCGAGAATTGCACGGAATCGCTCGGATTGAAGTGAGAAGGACGGGGAAGGAGGGCCGTACCGACGCATCGGGGCTCGCCTCGATCTCGAAGTTGGTGCCCTTGAGGGTCTTGACGTTAAGCTTCATCTCGCACGACGTCTTCTCAGTCCTCACAATCCCTCCTCGCGCTGGCTGACTCCGCTTCGAGGTGGGGAGGGTTTCGTCGCCGCCTCGCCTTGGGGGTTCGACCTCGCGAAGACGACGAGAGCGCACGGGGAAGCGAAGTTATAGGCGAAAAAAAAATCCGGAGGCCGCAGGCTATAAGAGATATATTGGCGCTCGGGGCTGACCTAGATACTCTCGCTGTCCCGTGGGGCCACAACAGATGGGCCCATAGAGTCAGTGAAAGGGGCGGGTGAGCAGATCGGGACGCAGGCGGAGTGGTGGCGAGGCGGTGGGCGGATCTAGCTGCACCGCTGCGATGTGTGGGGTAAGCGCGAGAGGGGCACGTGGCGAGTATGGAGTGGAGAGACGCCGGTCGCGTGGGTGATTTTTTTTAGGCGCTTGCATTGTGTGTGGGATGTGCTTCGGCAGTGGGCATAGATTGAGCACAGAGTGGCCGTGCGTACGGGATGCGGAGAGTACTTCGCAGCGAGGGAAGACGGAAGGAAGGGGGAGCGGATGTGTGCGCGCGGGTGGGTGGGAAAAGGTTGCTGCTGGCCTGCTCTGGTTTTGGTTTGGAGCACAAGAATGAAGGGAAGGAAAGAAGGAAAGGCAATCGATCAATCTATCGATCCCTTTGTAGAAAGGGCGAGGAGATAAATTCCGGGCCGCACGGTGCACTCTCACTGGCCATATTTAGATTCCAAATACCCGAAATACTCCCTCCATATCGTAAAACTTGACGTTTTAGACAGCAACACGGTCTCGAAAACATCACTTTGACCACTTGTTTCTTTAAAAATATTTATTGGAAAGTGGTATATGTATATTTTTATGAAACTACTTTTCAAGACAAATTTATTTATGTGATTTTTACATCTCTAAAATCAATAATTTAAAAGTTATTTATTATTTAAATTCCCAATGTTTGACCCAAAGTATGTCCAAAACGTCAAGTTTTTCAATATTGATGGAGTATTTTGCATAGTAACCATCACATCAAATCTTTAGACGCATGTATAAAACATTAAATATAAGTAATAAAATAACTAATTATACTTTTAGTCCGTAAATATCGAGACGAATCTTTTGAGTCTAGTTAGGCCATGTTTGGACAAAATTTGTCAAATAACAACAAAAATGCTAGAATAATTTTTCGTCACAAATTTCGTAAACTGAACGAGCCCTGACTAGTGACTTGTACTGCAAGGATGATGGGTGTAAATTTTGGGCATGATTTCCCACAGTACGGAGTACTAGGTGTCTTTTTGTTGGTTCGGCGTAGACGTGCACATGGTGGAGGCAGATAAAGCACGGTCGCGCTCGAGACGAGCGTGCGACCTGCCCGTATGACATACCATCTGTGCTCGCTCGATCTGTGGAATTTTATGACGTCTGGACGAAACATATATGACGCCTAGTGTCACACCCCAATTTTAAGAATAAAACTGAGGCAACGAACTCATGTGTGCCCAGGCATCAGTCGTACACATAAGCTAGACAAATCATGAAAAATGTACCATCACGGTGTTTATTACGTAACGATAGAAGTAAAACAAAGACTTACATCAGCGGAAAAGGTAAACTAAATATAGCTCTCACGGGCAAAACCACAGGGACTGCCGACTGGGGGATACGCTAGCCTAGAAACTTCTGGGAAAACTCCAACTTCATTTGTACCCATCCGAGATTTTTATCAAAAAAGAAAGAAAATCAACAAGCGTAAGTACTCCTCGTACTTAGCAAGCTAACACGGGGTTCATGAGGCTCAAAAGGCTGACATTGTCTGACTGCAGTTAGCTTTTATGTTGGCAAAGTTTTAGCATTAGAGTAAACGAGTATTATGCTTAACCCTTAAACCCCTGATCCATGTTGTCCATCAATGATAAATAATTCAACATAAGAGTACCATCAACATAAAGTAATATTTAATTAAGTAACATAGTTCCGTTAGTTTTTCGGACCGCTCATGACCGTGAGCACGGCTGTTATAACAGTTTTACACTCTGCAGAGGTTGTGCATCTTTACCCAGAAGCCGTGTTGCCCAGATGCCCAGGGGAGCGACCCCATAACACTTACAAGGTGAGCGAGCAGGGTACACTACGAAGTCTTTCACTCGTTCGTCTAACAAGTTAGGGCCGCTAGGTTTCCTTGCAGGCAGATATAGCAACCCCCTTTCGTATGGCACAAGGTCATCGCAGCTATACACATAGAAACAGGAGCAGCCCTACACCCAAAGTGGCAAGCCTCTTTTGCGCCTTTTCGGGTAACCTCTAACAAGCTAGAAAAGGTCCAGGGTACTTAGTTAAAGCCAGAGCCATATAGCACCCATGGTAGCACTGTCAGTCCCAGTTTTTGCTATGACAAGTTTCATTAACCATTTAACAACATACCAATATGAGAACATTTATCATTGGACAGGATCAGATATTTAAATTGATAGCACTAGCATTGTACCCATATGCATTTATCCCACGGGTGTCAAGAGTATCACAGGTAACAAAAGTTAAGTAGATCTCTAAGGTTGTTCAGATAGACACATGCAATATGAAGTGCTTAATAAAGTGAATAGGTAACAAGGATGATCTCATGCTAGCTTGCCTTGGTTGTTGTACTGTTGATCCTCCTGCCGGTCCTCAAACGAAGGCTCTTGATCAAACCACGTTTGCTCACCGACTATACTCGATCACAAGAAACATCACATACGCATTCCAAGTGCACACATGCATTGCAAACAAGGCTATTCATTAGAACAGTACACCAAACAGTAATAAATATAAATAAAACTTTTGTAAAATAGTAGCACGTGTTCCTACGATCACAACAAAATTTGGTTCACCAAAAACGGAGTTACGGCGCGAAAGATACGACCGAAACGGTATAAATGAAGCCCTAAACGAGACTGACTTGGACCCTACACCTAATCTGACCGAAACAGACTAACAGAGGCATAAACGGGTAGAGCACTAAATCACGAACCTAACGCAACTTGAACGGATCAAAACGGAGCTAAAATGTGGATTTTATAAGCATTTGAAAACTGGTGGCAAAGTTGTAAATGAATCAAATTCGAATTTGCAGATTTAAAATAAATAAAACAAAATTGAAAACTGGCTGGACTGCGCCTCATAGGGGCTTGGTTGGAAGTTTTCAAAGACTCGGTGAACAGTGAAAAAGGGAGCGCGGGTTGAGGCTCGAGTATTTATAAGGTCCTTTTTGCAAATTGGCCAACGAAGGGGTATCAGGCGTTGTGGTTCATTAGATCTGATATGGTGGACTCGGAACAGATCTGAGGGAGGGGAGCGGCGCGCGGTGGAGGGGATCAGTGCGCGCGGCGGCGCCACGCCGACGACGAGGAATCCCATGGCGACGCAAATCAATTCGGTCCCACCGGCCACTATTCGACCAAGGGAATGTACGGGGAGAAAGAGGAGAGAGTGAGAACTTCACCACGGGTCAATTAGGGGGCGGTGAGGCGCTGGTAGCGTAGCACCGCTAGTAATGGCGGTCGGCGGTGCCCTGTTAAAAAGAAGTCGACAGTTAGGGCTAAACCGAAACCATGAGGAAGCGAGGGGGGGGGGGTCCGGTAGCTTCACCAACTCGATGCGGAGCTCGGTAAGGGGGTTGAATCCGCCGGGGACGCGGCCAAGCGATGCGGCGAGCTCGGCGGAACCCGACAATGGCTTGCGGCGGTTATGCTATGCTGGAAGCCGGCAGGGGACGGGGAAACGGGCGAATGGGGAAAAAATAAGGGAGCGGGATAAGGCATTCGTCTATTTGAAGCCGAACGAGGAGTGGAGAGCGCTCCCACGACGCGATGCAAGGGAGCGGCGCAGGCGGCGGTTGCTCGCTCGGGCGCTGCGAGCGGGACTGCGGGAGGAAGGTGTCAACGAAATATGGTCGATAGTCTACCGAGGGGTATGCCCAAGGTAGTAGATTGAGCGGCGGAGGCGTGCGAGACGTCTGCAAAGCATAAACACAGGGACGAGAGACGATGATTTAGACAGGTTCGGGCCGGCAAGTCGCCGTAATACCCTACGTCCTGTGTTCTAGTGGCTGGTTTGTATTTCTGATTAGATGATCTGATGGGATCTGAGTTGAAGTCCCATGATCTTGGATGAGATCAGATGAGACGAGGTGAGATGAGAGGGGGTCCCTGCTCGCCTTATATAGTCGGGGAGCAGGGTTACAGTTGTCGAGTCCTTGTCAGATTACAAACGGTTCCTTAAGGCAAGGAATCCGGATCTAACTCTAGGATCTTCCTTGGCGGGCAAGGCTTCTGGAGGGTCCTTGACGAGCATAGCGAGTTGGTCATGTGCTGCAAGGCCTCGCGAGCTGGGTTGTTGTGACGGAACGACCCTAATCCCATGGCCCACATGTCTCTGTCAACCTCTGACAGCCGAACCCATGTTCCATGTGATTAAGACCTGTTCGCCACCGGGCTACATCAGTGCCCAATGTCCGCGGGATCATCTCACAATTCGGTTACAGCATTGCATACTTTTACAAATAACATCGGAATAAAGAGCGGAAGACTTAAATAACAATAGTTTTACAAAGCAGGATTCCAAATAGAAATTAAGGTGCAGTTATTACAAACCAAGTTCTGATAATAGAGATAGACATAGGCAACATAGTGGAGAACAGCAAAGATACTTATAATCACCCAGCCCGAGGGTGCACAACTATTCTTCGGCCTCATCGGCCTCTTCCTGGACGATGGTCACGCAGCAGGGTGCAAGACACATTGGGGACTCTGTCATACCTGCAGCATGGGTAACAAACCCTGAGTACTGGGGTACTCAACAAGACTTACCCGACTAAAGAAAAGGGAGAAGACTCAGGAATGAGAGGCTTAGGGTAGTCAAGGTAAGGCTTAAGCAAGATCAGGTATTTTGCAGAAAAGTATTTTGTAAACCTTATTTTATTTTGGAAAGATTCAGTATTCCTCAATTCTTCATCGTTCCTGATTCATTTTACATTTCAAAACATTCCTAGTTGAGAACCACTCTCCGATGACAGTCAGTGACCAAGTCTCCATAACCGAGGAGCAACGTTAATCCGGATAAATAATACTCAGCTGAGGAACCCTATCCACACTGCATATGTAGCACCCAAGCTTGCATATGCCAACTCGTCTACCACGATTCCTCCAAGATTGGGCCCGGTCCTACGCCACCCGGAAGTACAGTACACCACTCCTATCCAGGTACGACGACCACGTGGGTACATGCTACTTCCGCCATCTCTCCACTCCCAGTGCGCGGTTGTCGGTCCAATAAAGGATTCCTCGGAGCCAGAGCTTTCCGAAGTATGTGAATAGTTACAAGTCTTGACCAGCAGGCCCCCATACGGATGGTCCCTAAAGTTTTTCCGTCAGCAACAAGCACCTCGGGACTCTAACCCAAGAGTACAGGTCCTGTCGGTTTTTCAACCCTGTCCCGGTCGGTGTCAACTGTTGAGTCCCGGACTACAACATGACGGCACCGTACGCGCGGACAACCTCTTCTCGACAATGACCACATGCTAGCTAGGCAAGCAGTCATCGAACAGGAAGTAAAGCCAAATTCCCATAAAGATTCTTTCAGTGATCACACTTTTAAAAATGGCATTTTATTGCAAAGTCTAATTCAATAAGCATTGCTAAGTATTTTTCAAATACTTTTGAAAAGCAGGTATCGGGTGTATCAGTGGTCAAGGTGGATAGTGCATTAATTAGGATAGCACACAACTCCTATAAACCTAATGCAATAATTTAACTCAAAAGCATTTAAGGAAATCATTTTATAAATTCAAGGAAAGAGGTTAAATGCACCGGGGCTTGCCTTGAAGAGCAAAGACAGCTGGCTCAGGGTTGGAGGTGTAGAGGTCGAAGCTCGGGGTAGCCTCAGGGGTAGGTCCGTCAGCGGCTGCCTCGACTTTGATTCCTTCTCCTTCGGTCACTATACGGATGCAATGATGTATGCACATGAGTATGCTAGCATGAACAATGCAACACAGGGCATTCAACATGAACTCTACTTGATTTTTTTATTTTTCCTAATTATATAAAAAGGTCATTTTATGAAGTTACTCCAAAAGGCCTCAAAAATCTACCAGAGACTAAGCATGACATAACTAGCACATAAAAATTTATCTCATGATTTTTGGAGCTACACATGTTTTTCTAAAAATCTAAAACCATTCATTTCTTAATTAAAAGGGAGATTTTTCATTTTCAAATTTTTGCACAAAGTCCAAGTTTCATATTTTTCTAAAATACTACAAGGTATAAAGAGTTAACTGTAAAATTTTCAGAATTTTTGGAGCAACACAGAAAATCATACAAAAAGATGAAAAAGAAACACTATTCACAACTTCCAAAAAGGAAAAGAGCACTGTGCTCCTCCCTCACAGGGCTTGGGCGAAGCGGAAACAAACGGCCGTCCGAGGCCTGGCCGGGAGGCTCGGGCGAGACGGAAAACGATCGTTTCGTCCGAGGCCTGGCCGGGAGGCTCGGGCGAGACGGAAAACGATCGTTTCGTCCGAGGCCTGGCCGGGAGGCTCGGGCGAAGCGGAGGGTGCATGCTTGCTCGAGACTAGGCTCGGCGAAGCTGAGGGTGCGTGAGTCCGCTCGAGGCTAGGCTCGGGCGAAGCGGTGTGTGAGTCCGCTCCGAGGCTGGGCTCGGTGAAGTGGCGAGGGTACGTGTCTGCTCGAGGCCTGGCTCGAGCGAGTGCTTGCTCGAGGCCTGGCTCGGGCGAAGCGGAGTGGAAGCAGAGACCGGGGGCTTCGAGTGCTTACCACGGGTCGGAGGCAGGACTCGGCAGGACGGAACAAGGTGGTCGACGGAGCTCGGCGGGCGTTCACGGCGGCGCTCGGCGCTCCGGCGATCCTGTGCACCGCACGAGGTCACAATGGCACGGTCAGAGCCGCAAGAAGACAGGGAAGCTGACACAGGGGTCGGAGAAAGATGATCATGGCCGGAGAGTGGGGATTTCCCGAACCCGAGCTCACCGGTGTTTCGCCGGAGTTTGGGAAGATGGGGTTACGCCGGGCGATTGGAGGCGGCGGAGGTAAAATTGAGGGGCTGGGAAGCTTCGCGAGCTCAAGGCGGAGCTTCTGGGCTAGGTGGTGGAGCGGCGGAGACTCTGGAGTGAGCTAGCCACGGTGGCGGGTGAGTGCGGAGCTCCGGCCACCGGCGGGCCTTTTATAGCCGCGGCTAGGGGCCGATAGAGAGCGCGCGGGGGTGGATAAGAATGCCCGTGGCGCGTGCTATCGATCTCATGATGAAGAAGGGACGGAAATCAGTTTGGGACCCGGGCGTCGTGCTTGCCGGCGACGGCCACGCGGCGGCGACGTCGGGGAGCAATGGGGGACGGGGGTGGAGGTCAGTGCTTGCGCGTGCGGATGCGGAATGATGGCGCGGACAGCGGCGGCAGGTTGGAGGCAGACGAGTGGCTGCCAGGTGCGTGGCGCACGCGGCGCCGACGAGCTGCCATGACCGGCCCCCCTGGCCCTAGGTAGAAGATGAACAGGGCTAGGGTGTAGGGTTTGACTTTCTGTATTTTGCAAATTTCTCCCAAAAATTAAACTGAGCAGCAAAAACTCAAAATACCAAAGTTGTGCTGAAAAAGGAGATCTACAACTTTGTCAAAAAGAATATTTTCAAATTCCAAACAGTTCTTGAATTATTTTCGAAATTAGAAAAGGGGACACTTTTAAGATTTGAATAATTCCAAAATTACTTTTGATTTTATATAGAAACTTGAAAATCTGTAAATACCAAAGTTGTTCCTCTTGACAAGATCTACAACTTTGCTTTTTGGACCAAGTCAAAATTTTGAATAGTTTTTAACTTATTAAAAGAGGGGTAAAAACCAGGGTTTGGAATTTAGGGTTTTTTTTAAAGGGATTTGAAATCTGTTTTTGATTTTGGGTTTTGAACAACACAACAAAGTTTCAAGACACTAAACTGAACAAGAAAATACACAAGACTAGGCACAGAGTTGAAATTACCATTTTGCCCTTAAAGGAAGATTTGGGCATTTAGGTTTTTTGAAAAGAGATCACTACACAACAAAATACCTTTTAGGAAAAGGTAAAGGCAAGCAACCACTAGACAAACATTAATGCATGACAAGAAATTATGACTAATGATGATGACATGTCAGGTTAATTACATATTAAACACCAGAGGTGTTACAGTTGTCCTTGACGAAGGGCCCAAGTAGGTCCATGGGGGTATACGGAGGTAATATCCCCACAGCTAGTCCCCGAGCACTTTGTATCCGTTGGCGACGACGTCTTGAGCTTGTCCGAGCAGGCGAAGTCGATGTCGAGAAAGTAAGGCTCGCCAGAAGGATGTAAGGTACTCAAATTTTTTTTTGAAAAGCTTTCTTCTGGTGAAGTGTATCCACTTGGAGTTTGCAAGACTATAAGGAACAACGAGGTCCTAGTAGAAGTCTGTGCAAGTCCAACTTGACGGAGCGTCCTTGAAATGTCAGAGAAAAAAAATACATTCACCGCAAGGTGAAGTGTATCCACTTAGTCCCTGAGCTTGGTAGTAGGTGTTGAAGACACGTGGTGCCGAGCTTGTAGAGCATTTAGCAAGTGCCCCAATGAGCTGCCCAAAATCAGCACCCTGATCCGAACAACATGGAGCGACTTGATGCACATCGGCGACGAGTGAAGGCGACGACAAGTCTGGTCGACAACGGTCGAAGGCGGCGACGAGCGAAGAAGGCGAGCGAAGACGACGACGAGCAAAGGCGGCGACGAACAAAGGCGGCGGGCGAAGACGACGACGAGCAAAGGTGGCGACGAGCTCGGTTGACTGTGGGCGAAGATCTGGTCGATGAACATGGTCGGCGACGGTTTGATGAACCTACGACCTTCTGCTTAGGAAACAGAAGACAACGACGAATGATGGCGGCAGCGAGCGAAAATGACGATGAGCGAAGACGGCTAGGAGCGAAGGTAGCGACGAGCGAAGGCGAAGTCCCCGAGCCTGGTCGGTGATGAGCGAAGGTGAAGTCCCCGAGCCTGGTCGGCGATGAATGAAGGCGAGGTTCCCGAGCCTGGACGGCGACGAGGGAAGGCGACGATGAGCGACGGCGACGACGAGCGAAGGCGACAACGAGCGAAGGCGACGATGAGCGAAGGCGGCGATGAGCCCGGTCGGCGACGAACGAAGGCGGTGACGAGCCTGGTCGGAGACGAGCGAAGGCGACGAGGAGCCTAGTCGACGATGAGCGAAGACGACGACGAGCGAAGGTGGCGACGAGTGACGACGGCGACGAGCGAAGACGGCGACGAGCCTGGTCGGTGACGAGCGAAGGCGGCGAGGAGCGAAGGCGAAGTCCTCGAGCCTGGATGGCGACGAGCGAAGGCGAAGTCCCCGAGCCTTGTCGGCGGCGAGCGACGGCGGTGATGAGCAAAGGCGGCGACGAGCCTGGTCGACGACGGGCGACGGCGGCGACGGGCGAAGGCGGTGACGAGCCCAGTTGACGACGGTTGAAGACGACGACGAGGGAAGGCGGTGAGGAGTCGGGTCGATGATGCATGAGCGAAGGCAGCGACGAGCGAAGGTGAAGTCCCCGAGCCTAGATGGCGACGAGCGAAGGCGAAGTTCCCGAGCCTGGTCGGCGACGAGCGACGACAGCGACGGGCGAAGGCGGTGACGAGCCTGGTCGATGATGAGCGACGGCGGTGACAGGCGAAGGCGGCGACGAGCCTGGTCGACGACGAGCGAAGGCGGCTACGAGTCGGGTCGGCGACGGGCGACAACGGCGATGAGCGAAGGCGGCGACGAGCCTGGTCGACGACGAGGGACGACGAAGTCCTCGAGCTTCAGCGATGAGCGAAGGCGAAGTCCCTGGAAAATAAATATGGAGAGTAGTAGTACATGATGGTGTACAAATAAAATATGGAGAAAAACTAGTGGCGAAGGATGACTGCAACTTGACGAAGTCCCCGAGCCTGGAGTCGTCGTGCCGACATGGAGCATCTGGAGATGGAGGCGGAGCCGGCCGTGGATGCCCTGGTCACCGATGTAGATCCTTTCGCTGTCAGGCAGCCATGGAGTGTAACATAGGAGAATAGTATGTAAATAGACTCTTGGGCGAATAGAGGCAAAACTTGTAGCGAGTCGGCGTGTTTTGCATATTTCCCGAATTCCGCACACCCAATAGCCGTGAGCCGTAGCGATGAACAGTTCGGCCTTGGGTTATCCCAGGATCCGTAGCGTAGAGCGCGGAGCTCGTTTGCGCGTAGGAGTCAAGGGCGTCGCCCAAGGAACTACTGCTGGCATCCCATAGCGCAGAGGGCAGGCGCTCGTGCACGCGTAGGGAGGTACCAAGGACAGGGTCTTTTCCGAGAGGCTCGATCGTGGCGTGACCTGGGCGAATGGAGACCGTTTGTCGGGCGCGTGGGTAGCGCGAATGCGGGCACTGAGCGTATAGCCTCAAAATTCTCAGCCCAAGTTAGCCTTTCCTTCGTAGCGCAGAGGGCAGGCGCTCATGCACGCGTAGAGAGGTCGGGACGTCCCTTGGGAGAGCTGTTGGCCACCGTAGCGCAGAGGGCAGGTGCTCATGCACGCGAACGATGGTGACAATAGCCGTGACTCTGAGTTTTCGTCGGCATCAGTCAGGCTGCTTGAAGACCGTGTGGAGAACGAGCGCATACAGGCACCGGACGTATAGCGTCTGGAGGTCTCAGCCCAAGCTTAGCCTTACCTTCGTAGCGCAGAGGGCAGACGCTCATGCACGCGTAGAGAGGTCAGGACGTCACTTGGGAGGACTACTGACCACCATAGCGCTGAGGGCAGGCACTCATGCACGCATCCGGTGGTGGCAGTAGCCCCTGCTCTGAAATTCCTTCAGTGTTAGCCAGACTGTTTGGAGAGGTCGACGAACGTCTGGAGTGGTCGGCGATCGTTTGGAGAGGTCGGCGAGTCATTTGGCGAAGACGGCAACGAGCCCGGTTGATGATGCTGGTCGACGACGAGCCTGGTCGATGACAAGCGACGGCGGCGATAGGCGAAGGTGGCGACGAGCGACGGCGGCGATGGGCGAAGGCGGCGACGAGCCTGGTCGATGACGAGCGAAGGCGGCGACGAGCGAAGGCGACGACGGGCAAAGGCGATGACGAGCCTGGTCGACGACAAGCGACGGCGGCGACGGGCGAAGGCGGCGACGAGCTTAGTCGACGACGAGCGACAGTGGCGACGGGCGAAGGCGGCGACGAGCCTGGTCGACGACGAGCGACGGCGGCGACGGGTGAAGGCGGCGATGAGCGACGGCGGTGATCCTGGTCGGCGACGAGCGACGGCAGCGATGATGAAGGCGGCGACGATCCGGGTCGACGACGAGCGACGACGGCGACGGGCGAAGGCGGTGATGAAGGCGACGACGATCCTGGTTGATGACGAGCGACGGTGGCGACGGGCGAAGACGACGACGATCCTGGTGGATGACGAGCGATGACGACGACGGGCGAAGACGACGACGAAGGCGGCGGCGATCCTGGTCGATGACGAGCGACGACGGCGACGAAGGCGGCGACGAGCGACGATAGCGACGGGCGAAGGCGGTGACGATTGAAGGCGGCAACGAGCCGGATGTAGATCTGATCTTGGGCGGCGGGCAAGTTGAGCGCTGGAGGCTCCCGATGGTGTACCTGAAACTTGTTGGAGACGAGGGCAGCCGGAGAGTTGCATGCAAGCTACCTCGATGGCGTCGATGCATTCCGCGATCCCTTGGTTTGCCTGGTCGATGGCTTCGATCAGGTCATCGCAGGGGACGATCCTTGGCGGGCGACGTGCCGGCTTGGTGATGCGGCGGGTGGACGACGGAGCGTCCGGCGCAGGAAGCTGCGCAGATTCCACGATTTCCGGAGCAGGAACGTGGTCGCCCACGGTCCAGATCATAGATCCGATCTGAAAAGTGGTGCCAGCCTCCGGAAGAACCATGGAGCGAGGGAAAGTTACCGCTTGATAGATCATGGTGTCGTAGCACACACCCTCTACCTGGCGCGCCAACTGTCGACGAAATATGGTCGATAGTCTACCAAGGGGTATGCCCAAGGTAGTAGATTGAGCAGCGGAGGCATGCGAGACGTCTGCAAAGCGTAAACACAGAGATGAGAGACAACGATTTAGACAGATTCAGATCGATAAGTCGCCGTAATACCCTACGTCCTGTGTTCTGGTGGTTGGTTTGTATTTCCGATTGGATGATCCGATGGGATCTGAGTTGAAGTCCCATGATCTTGGATGAGATCAGATGAGACGAGGTGAGATGAGAGGGGGTCCCTGCTCGCCTTATATAGTCGGGGAGCAGGGTTATAGTTGTTGAGTCCTTATCAGATTACAAACGGTTCCTTAAGGCAAGGAATCCTGATCTAACTCTAGGATCTTCCTTGGCGGGCAAGGCTTCTGGAGAGTCCTTGACGAGCGCAGCGAGCTGGTCGTGTGCTGCAAGGCCTCGCGAGCTGGGATGTCTTTGACGAAGGGCCTAAGTAGGTCCATGGGGGTATACGGAGGTAATATCCCCACAGAAGGGGAGAAGGTCGACTGACGCGCGGGCCCGAGTCGTCAGAGGAGAGAGGGAAAGGCCGGCGGGGCGCGGGTGGCTTGCAGGCGCGGGCGCGCCTGGGCTGGCCTGCTGGGCCGCGCAAGGAAAGAAGGAAGGGAGGAGTTCGGCCCAGCACGAGAGAAGAGGAGGAGGGGCGCCGGCCCAATGGGGAAAAAGGGGAGAGGAAGGGCTGGAGCGAGCTGGGCCTTCGGGCCGAAAGCAAGGAGATGAGGAGAAAGAAGTAAAAGCCCTTTTTCTTTTTATTTTCCACACTTTTCAAACCAATTTCAAAAGGAATTTGAATTCAAACCAAGTTTTGACCAAAACCACTCATCTCAAGAAATAAAATGCAAAGGCATGAATGCAAAAAAAAACATGTTCCTAACTTGATTTTAATTTTATGAAAATTATTTAAACCCTAGATTAAATGCACACCAAAATTCAATAAAGAAATATTTTCACCTATTTTAAAAATGAGCAAATTTTAGGGTGTCACACCCAACATATCTAAACGCTAGCTAATAGTTGCTAATTTTTAATAGGAGTTGTTTAGATGCAACTACGTACTCATATAGGTGGTTGGATCTTGAATTGAAGGTGCATATGAACTATTAGCACCTAAGAAACCGTGTCTATACGCGATCAAGAAATATAAAGAGATATGATAGATAAATGAGGAGAGAAAATACATGTAATTGGACAAAGATTATTCTCTAAAAAATATATATTAGGAACATAGTTTCTATATGTTGCAGTTTATATAGCATTGTTAGTGCTCTAACAAAACTACACAAGAGAGAACACATAGTTATATAGTATATACAAGTAAAATTAGGTAACCAAAATAATTTACATTTTTAACTTAAATAATCACTAAGTCCTCGTCCTAGATGGAGGAGCCTGCTCCCTGCCTCATACGTAGCTTTTCTAACTTCAGTAGGAGCTAGCTAAGCTGAGGAGCCCGACCACCGGCCCAGGGTGATCGGGCCTAGGCGTGGCATTCGCTATGCGCGAGAGCTCTGCCATGCAGGGCACGACCTCCGCCGCGGGCGCAGAGGCACGACGGTGGCTAGAGTGCCGCTAGGCGTGGCCTCCAATGTGGGCGAGAGCTCCACAATGCGCAGGCACGACCTTCGTCGCGGCCACAGACGAGAGCGTCGTTGAGCGTGTCTCCAGGCCTCTTGCCGATGCCCCTTCACAACATGGCAGCAGGAGGAAGAAGGTTCTTACAAGTGGGACCCACTCTTCAGTGAGACAGAGAGGAAGTTGAGTAGGTGCCATGTGAATGACTTCCGGGGCCCGCTTGCAGGCGATTTCCAAAAGCCACAACAGTTCCACCAAACGACTTTTAACTTTTCCAAGCAACTTTTGCAAAAGCGGCTTTTTTCAAAGTCATAGCTCATAATAGCTTTTCCAAAACCACAGCTCAACCAAACACACCCTTAGGAAGACATTCGTGTCTAGAAGGATAACTAAAAACTAAAGCTAAAAGATATTGAAAAAAACTGACTGAAAATCAAAACTAAAAGACACTAAAAAATCTTGATTGAAAACTCAAAATAAAAAACATCAAAAAAACTCATAACTCTTTTAACTAAAACTAAAAAGAAATAATTGAATTAACCAAAACAAGAGAATATTTTCCTTTTATGGCAACTTATGCTTGCAATGGCTATCTTTTTTTTTGACAACTTATATATTATAGATGAGGCAACTAATATGCAAGATTTAGAAAGATATTTAAAACCTAAAATTATAACCAAAAAATAAAAGTAAAAAACATTAAGGCTCTATTAGGATCCTTAGAATTGAATTCATTTTAAGAATCATAATCTAGACACATATTAATTAAGCTAATATTGTTGTATATGGATCATGACTATATATTATTGTTGGAGAGATATTCATGTATTGCATTCCTATCGTAGAGAAGTGAGTCGAAGAGAGTGTTATAAGTTGTAAAGTAGAAATATATCATGGTGATCTATAAGGTCCATTTTCCTCTTCCACCCTATAAATTTGAGATAGGCTTATATATATATGAACTTTGAAAAATGGTGAAATGTTAAATTCCAAGCTATATAGCCTAATTTATTGAGTGTATTCTAATTTTTCCAAAATAAAGGGATCCAAATATCCCCTAAAAGATCTGGATTGAAAACTAAGACTTAAAAACACTAAAAATAAAAAACTTGACTGAAAATAGAAAGTAAAAAAATTGAAAACAAAAGCATTACTCATTTAACTAAAATTGAAGGAAATAATAAAAATAACTGAACTAATGAACTTAATTTGACAAACTAAAAATACTGAAATTGGAAAAAGGTAGAAAATTTAAACAAAAAGAGGAAACTGAAATTAGCAAAAACTAAAACTGAAATTAACAGCCAGAAAATAAAATTGAAAATAAGCATGTCTACTGCATATAGACATAGACCAGATCTGATCCTCGTTTTTGTTGTAGACTAAATGACTAAGGCCTTGTGCAGTTCGCGAAAAATGTGGCGAAATGTTACTGTAGTACTTTCGTTGTTATTTGACAAACTTTGTCCAAATATGACCTAACTAGACTCAAAAGATTCGTCTTGACATGAGCAGACCAAAAGTACAATTAGTTATTTCTTTTACATATATTTAATGCTCTATGCATGCGTCTAAAATGAGTACTGCGCAACAATATTTGGGGAGATTTCGAAACATGGCCTAAACAACCAGATCCACATGAGCCTTTTTTTTATTTTTTAATGTGGACCGTCGCTACTATACATGGATATGTTAGGCCTGACTGGCTACCAGGCCGCTCGCGAAGGAGGGCGCGCGCTAGGCACTTGCCGCGACCTGTAGGCTGTAGCGCGTTAGAATTTGCGTTACCAAAAAAAAAAAAACTTGAGAGAATTATTTATTTGGCCCTAAAAAAACTCTAGTTACTTATGTGGTCTTTTTTCTTTTGAAGTTATGTATATGGCCTTAAAATGAAACTTTGTTACTTATTTGGCCTTCCGTTAGATTTGAGGGCATAACAGTGTTAAGTGTTGGGTAAAAAGACCATTTTATCCCTGCACCTAAAAAATAAAAAAGTATATAAAATAGTATATATATTATATAAAGTAGGACCCCGTTATTTGAAGCGCAACGCTCTAAATATTATTTAGAGCATCACTGGTCATCAGTTCCCGCAACCATAAAAGTTACTACTAATTCTAATCCGCAATCGTAAATGGCAGCCACACCATTCTCTCTTCCATCCGCAACCGTAAAAGTTACTGCTAATTCTCGTCCCACAACCGTAAATGTTATCCAGATCATTCTCTTCCTTCTACGACATTTACGGTTGTGGGCTGAAATATTTACGGTTGCGGGATCGCTTTGCTAGTGCATACAGAAAGATGGTTGTTGGTAACAACATTTACGGTTGTAGGATTTGGGATGCTCCGCCGACGCTCTAAATATTATTTAGAGTGTTATATGCTAAATATACTGTTCATATATATATTGTTTATATATATACTGTTTATATATACATATATATACTGTTTTTTATTTTTTTAGGCGCAGGGGCAAAATGGTCATTTTATCCAATACTTAACACCGTTATGCCCTCAAATCTAACAGAAGGCCAAATAAATAACAGAGTTTCGTTTTAAGGCCATATACACAACTTCAAAAGAAAAAGGGCCACGTAAGTAACCAGAGTTTTTTTTAGGCCAAATAAGTAATTCTCCAAAAAAAAAAACTTAGGGCGATACAGAAAAGAGGCATCAATTGCAGGCACGGCCCAGTCCTGAAATGGGCCGATGGCCACTCTGTACAAGACGAAAACAGGATTTTTGGGCTTGGCACTTTGAGAAGCGTGGTCTCTTCTCTGTTCGTTCAGCTTATAGAATGCTTGCGCATCCTAAGTTTCTTGTCGGATCGGTGGGTGCCTCGGATGGACCGACTATGCAAAAGAAGTGGTCTATGTTGTGGGGTATCAAAGTTCCTTCCAAAGTGCGGGTGTTTTTATGGAGACTTGCTAGTGCGGGTGTTTTTATGGAGACTTGCTAGGTGTTCTCTTCCATCAAAAGATGTTCTTTACAGGAACATATCTGTGCTCCATATGTGGTGCTGGGGATTCATGATGACATTCTCTACTAGAGTGTAATATGGCTCGCTGTGTTTGGGCGCTAGAGAAGGAGGAGATAACTAAGCACATTCATAATATTGAGGATCATGCTGCAAGGGGCTGGTTGGCAGCAGTGATGCAATCCCTGAAGCATAAGGATCTAATCCGGTTCACTGTGACACTCTGGGCTATTTGGTATGCTAGAAGAAAAGATATTTATCAAAGTCCACTCTCGATTCATAATTTTGTCTCCAATTGGTGCAGAGAAACAACGCTTGCTGTATTCCTACCCCAGCGGGGCTAATGAAGATTAACGTTGACGCGGCCTTAGCTAAGAACTCACGAATTGTTGTTGCTGCCACGGTAGCACGCAACTTTGCTGGACAGTTCTTAGGGGCCTCGGCTGTAGTTATAGACAAAAGCTTGGAGCTAGAGACAGTAGAGGCGATATCATGTAAAGAAGGTCTGGCTCTCGCTAGCGATCTACTGCTTCAGGACTTCAGAGTGGCTTGCGACAATGCTGAAGTTGTCACAGGCATACGTGAAGTTAGTATAGGTTCTTATGGGCACATTGTCCAGAAAATTAGAGCTAGATTGAACAATTTTAGTTTTGTCGAGTTCGTCCATGAGGGAAGACGATCAAATATGGATGCTCCTAGTTTGGCTAGAAGTTGTATCTATGCAGATTTAGGGAGACATGTTTGGTTTATATCTCCGTCAGATGACATTTGTACTTATGAAGAGTAATAAAGGTCTTTTCAGCTAAAAAAAAAGCTTGAGCAGCGGCACATCTGTCTTGACTGTCGTTTTGCGAGTGAAACAACTGTAGTGCAGTGCTGGATTGTTGTAATTTTTTTTAAAAAAACTGCAGCGCTGGATACGCCCATGGTTCAGGAAATGGGGCAGCAAAGAGGAACGAACAATCGAAGAGACCGAGATGGTGACGGTGAGCCAAATCGAAGGATTTCTCGGCTAGTCGTTTTCACAGCTGATTTCGTCTATTTTAATAGTGTTCTATAAGAGTCTAAGAGAGAATAAGTCGGTGTGCGTTCCTATTAAAATATATATGCAATATTTGCATTAGAAAAACAATCAAGTCTCTTTAGAAAAATCAATATGTCAAGAGGACAAGAGGTCCAACACTTCATTTGGAACACAAACTTGGAGTAACTTATTATCTCCATGCACAACTTGGAGAGATGTTGTGTAAAAAAAAAACTTGGAGAGATGGAGGCGTGCATGCTATTATTGGGGAGAGGACAAGAAGGGTAAATGTATTCATATGTTGTTGCTAGCTGCAAATGTGTGCTTTGGAGATGAACATACCTAAGACCGAATCCTACTCCAAGCATCTAGTATTTGTGACTGAACATGCCTAAAAGGATGTCATGGTTTCATGTATTCATATGTTGTTGCTAGTCCATCAATACCTACTGTTTAGTCATGGCAGTAGACTTGTTTATTTTGGGACTTCCATTGGGTAACGATGAATACAGTTCGCCCATGCCGAGTCAGCACTACGAGCTGGTAGAATGGACTTCCGCACGGCGCTGTTGCAATCATACCCGGACCCAAACCCAATCATCCAAACTCGATCCCCCCTTCGCATCGACTGCTTGGCCTCACAATACGCCATTTCATACCATACCAACCTGCTCGTCTGATAGATTCAGACTACGCTGCACTGCGTCGATCACTGCTCGCCCACCAGCATGTATGCAGTAATGCTCGACGGCCAAGCCGAGATTTGGAACACACTGCCTTGTTGCACTTCTCCTCAAGAACACCTTTCGCGCGATGGAGATGGAGGAGAGCAGAAACGATAGCTGCTCAGAGACCGGAAGCAGAAAAGGCGCAGTTGTGGTGATGTTGGCCTTGAGCCCTTGAGCGCCTCGCCAGCGACGGCCACAAGATCCTTGGACAAATTAACCCCCAGGTTCCCCTCGTCGTCTTCCTCTTGGAAAACACAGCGGTACGCACTGTCCTGGGCGCCGGTGGATTTCCGCACAGTGTGCAGAAGCTGAAACCGAGCACTGGCACTTGAATTTGACAGTAAAGCAGCGGCGCCTCCCATGCGGAACAGCATGTTGGTCAGTTGCATCGATCTCTTCTTCCCTGCGTAGTAGTTGCACGTCAAGATCTCCGTAGATACCACCAGCGCGTGTCCTGCACCGGAGGGCATGGCGGTTCGCAGCTTGTACCGGAAGATTTATGGCGGTTCGCAGCTGCGTAGCGATATAAACAGTTGCATCGCTACGCAGCTTGTACCTGTTTATGATCATGTCAGTCATGGATGGTATCATCGTCATGGCGCTGCAATTGGCGACCAGTCACTAGTACAGAACAGGCCTATTGCCCCGGGCCATTTTGGCCTTTAGCCCCGGACATGGAGCCGGGGCTAAGGAATCGGGACTAAAGCCCCGACCTTTAGCCCCGGTTCCATGGCCCGGGGCTAATGGAGGGACCTTTAGCCCCGGTTGGTAACACCAACCGGGACTAAAGAGGCCAGCCACGGTGGCCCGGCTGGAGGCCCCTTTAGTCCCGGTTGGTGTTACCAACCGGGGCTAAAGGTGCCTCCAGCCGGGCCCCCGTGGCTGGCCTCTTTAGTCCCGGTTGGTGTTACCAACCGGGGCTAAAGATCCATCTGCTTTTTTCTTTTTTCTTTTTCTGTTCTTTTCAATTGGTTATTGTTTTTGGTTTTACAATTACATTAGGTTTTCTAATACGTATTCTTCGCTGCTAATATATTCTATTATATTAGGCCAGTTTCAAATACACGTATTATTCTTCGCTGCTAATAAATATATATAAACACATAAAATTTACAATTACACACAAATGAAATATGAAACTATACATATATATATAATATAGAGCTAGCTATACACACATATGTACATAAAATATACAACATTATCCATCATGCATGCTTAACTTGATATTTACACACAAATATAATACCGTTCCTAACTTAGAGGTCATACAAGTGTTCATCTTGGTTTGGCTTCATTGGTTCGTCTTTATTAAACCAATACTCGGTGCCAGACTTAAGGACATGGTCATTAAGGAAGCCCGCGATGGTCTCTTGAATTGCTTTGAGGCGGACCTTATCCATCACCTGGTTCTTCAACCATGTCTCCTTCAATTTGGATTAAAATAAAAAGAAAGTATTAACATACATAATATTTATGTAATAGCAACAAAAAATAAAATAAATTTATTTACATGTTACGTACTTGCTGACTCTGTAAAGGAGTTCTTTTTTCATACACCGTCAGGAACTCGCAAACATAGTACCCACATAAATTGTTTCCCGGTGACTGCCGTAGAACCCACTGTACAATATGTAAAAAGAGTACTCTCGGTTGAGCGTGCGTCTGCTGAGTGATGCTAATTAAGGTAAAGAGGCAGGGAGGTACTCTACAACTTACATTTAGGACTAGAGGATCAGGAAGTTGCGCTTTCAGATCCGGACGGTGTTTCTGAACAAACCAAGTCCAAACCCTTCACAATAATTGGAACGTTAATTAACTATTGCAGAGTTAAAGAGCTATAGCAAGAATCAATATTTAAAGATCACATTACCCTCGGATAATATTAATCATATCTTGGTAATCTTCTTGTGGTTTTCTCAGAGAGTCATAGATTAGCAAACGACTCTCGTGGAGATCGATCACCATTAGAATCCAGTGAAAACTGCATTTATGTTTATATAGTCAACACATATATATATCTTTATGTCAACCTATAATAAAATGTGCATATGATAACAAAACTCACCTAAAGTTGTAGGGGAATAGTATATATCTTTTGTCCCTTTGGTTTACCAAGAACCTCCGCAAATTACTCTCTGTTTGAGTTTTCCATGCATCCGAGTGAGTATTGCTTGGGTGCTTGAAGACGATATATGGATCGATGAAACCAATCTCCTTGTCATTTTTATGCCTTAGTTGTCTCATCATGTTTCTGCACATGTTTACAAACGCTTGCTAGCAGTGTGAGGATAATTACTTATACATATACATAAGCTAAAGTGAGATTATTAAAGGAAACAATCACTTACAGGCAAAAGCAGCTGACGAGAGATTTGTCGAGAGCGTCCATGTGGCAGAGCTGATGTAACTCATTAAACTGAACATATATGATGTCATCACCACGGAAGTAATCATGGTCTCTAATTCTGACGCAAATGTAGTCATCAGCTTTTCTGCCACACGCCGTAAGGTACCACTGATTTAGCAAGTGCATCTGTGTACCAAGATCCCTCAGGGCCGCTGGGTTGTATAGACTTTGGCCATATACATATGCCCTCTTCCATTTATCAACTTCTGGAGCACTTTTGATGCCTGCTTCTCCGAGTATGTTTTCCACATTCAAACCAGTTTCCTCAAAAAATGCGAGCAGTTGCGCAGGATCAACGTCTCCATATGCTCGTTGTATGATTTCCATGTTTGTACCGTATTCATTATCAACAACTAGATCTGGCACTGATTGCTTCTCTTGTTCCCCGAGCTGTGGGACACCCTTTCCTGCTCTCTTCTTTGCCTTCTTGGCCTCCTCAAGTGATTTGCTAAGTGTGCGATCATAGTCTGATTTTGGCGAAGCCTTACGGGCAGCACGTACCTTTTTTGGTGAGCGTCCACAGTTTGCCTTAGTTTTTCAGGACGAACAAAAAGGTACGGCTTCTCCGGGTTTCGCTTTGCTCGACCACTAGCAATGGCAGCTTCGAAGAACTTGTTACAGTCTTTTTGCACTGCAGCGTCAGTCTCCTCCTCGGTCATGTCATATGCAAGTTTTGTCATCTTGGGAGCTGATTTTCTCACAGGTGCTTTCTTCTTCGGAGGTGGTGGGGCTGACGCCTTTGTTTGTGTGACAGGCCTCTTCTTTGTTGGCGGTGGAGGTGTTGGAACCCGCCGTGGAGATGGGGCAGGTGGCGGTGTCGGAGCCCGCTTTGGAGGAGATGGTTGGGTCGGTGGCGGTGTTGGATCTCGTCGTGGAGGAGATGGGGCCGGTGGCGGCGTTGGATCACGCCGTGGGGGAGATGGGGCCGGTGGCGGTGTTGGATCCCGTCGTGGAGGAGATGGGGCCGGTGGCGGTGATGGATCCCGTCGTATTTGATCTTGATCATCATCGTCCGCAACACTGTGATCATGTGGTGAATGTAGAATTGGACTTAGGTTGGGGGATGTCCTGCTGCGAAAACAACATGGTATGAGTATCCATTTATACTATTAGCTCACCAATACTATTAAGTTTCATTCACTAATTTCATACACACCTAGGGATAGGTTGTTGAGGAGGAGGAGGTGATACGCCAGGAATTATGATATAGCGCTTGCGCCAACATATGAATGTCTTCTCCGCTTCTCCTAATGTATTCTCGCCATCACCTCCTTTAATGTCAAGTTCGACATTCTCGTAACCTTTTACCACCCTGTCCACCGAGACGCTAGCATATCCAGGAGGTATTATTGCTCCATGACTTCTTGGTGTCTTCGTAGGATCGATAGGAGATACAACACCTATAGCCACCATGACTGTGGTATTCCCCTGTGGAATGTGCAGTTCACATGTCGTGAGAGGCTCGGTGATGTCGTCCACAGGAAAGCGCAGTGCTGCGTCTGAGACCTCTGTGGAAGCGCAACTGCTTTTCATTTGCTCAGGGGGGCTGATATTGACTCCCGGCTCTGATGCAGATTGCCTTTGCATTGCTAACTGCACTTGCCTTTTTATTTCCTCGTTCATTCTGCCTTCAAGTGCTTTTTCTCGCTCAACTGCTTCAAGAGCCGCGGCCTGTGACTGAATAACCATTTCTTCTAACCGGCGCATGCGCTGTGCCTCCTCCTCCTTCTTTCTCGCGCGGCTTCTATAGGTCTCTTTGTCCTGAGGGAAGGCATGTACCCATGACAGCTCCCCATAGCCTCTGGTTCTCCCACCATGTTCAAGATTCTCCAGGGCGTATGTCAGCTCGTCCTTGTCTCTGTTCGGCTGCCACCTGCCACTGGCAGCCATTTCTCTAGCATAAACAAATCTTTCTGCTGCTCTTTGGAGTTTTTCGCCATAGTGTACCCTTCCTGTTTGTTGGTCCAGGCTTCCTCCATGACCAAAAAACCAATACTTGGCGCGCTCAGGCCAGTTTATCGATTCTGGTTCAATGCCCTTGGCTTGCAACTCTCGTTCCATTCTTTCCCATTTAGGAATGGCACTCTTATAGCCACCTGATCCCAAGTGATGGTGGTATTGTTTTTGTCGGGCATTCTGCTGGTTCCTTCTGATCCGTGCCTCACTCTCTTCTGATTTCTTGAATTCTACAAACTCATCCCAAAATGGCCTCAACTTGACGTAGGCCTTAGTGTTGAAATCCGGAGTTTGGTCCTTCTTGATAAATTTGTTGTATAAGTTCTTCTTCCAGCCCTGGAATAGTGTTGCCATTTTCTTCATAGCCCAGTCCCGAACTCTGGCCTTCAAATTTATATCTTCTGTTTCAAGTGTGAAATGTGCAAGGACCTCTTGCCAAACCAGTTCCTTATCAAGATCAGAGACAAAACTTATATCAGGAGCACTTGCCTTTTTCTTCCATTCACGAGCACTGATCGGGATCTTATCCCTTACAAGGCACCCACAGTGGGCAACAAATCTTTGTGCATGTTCTCCAAGTACTTGGCCTGTTTCCTCGTTGAATTCTGAGATAATGTACCGGCCCTCCAACGGCTTCTTCGGACCTCGTACGGTCCTACTCTTCCCGGTAGTCGTTGTCGATCCGGAGGGCTACATATGTAGGAACAGTAGATTATAAATACATTTATAAATAATTTAGAATTTCATGTGCACATAGAGATTATTGTAGGTATATACCTCGCCAGTATTTTCTTGCATTATTTCTTCATAATCGGCAAAGTATTGACTGCCGTCATCTACTTCTTGATTATTGTTATCATCACCTGCTAAATTTTGATTAGCGCCGCTGTTGATTAATTCGTACATTTCCTCCTCCATGTTGTCAACTGGGTCGGCCATTTCTGCGAATGACATGGAGGATAATAAACACCATATTTTTGCAACTAACGTGCATAGGGTTTCGGGTTTTGGGTTTCGGGTTTAGGGTTTACGGTTTGGGGTTTGGGGTTTAGGGTTTGGGGTTTGGGGTTTAGTGTTTGGGGTTTCGGGTTTGGGGTTTAGGGTTAGGGGTTTGGGGTTTCGGGTTTAGGGTTTAGGGTTTGGGGTTTGGGGTTTAGTGTTTGGGGTTTAGTGTTTAGGGTTTCGTGTTTGGGGTTTCGGGTTTGGTGTTTAGGGTTAGGGGTTTGGGGTTGAGGGTTTGGGGTTTGGGGTTTAGTGTTTGGGGTTTAGGGTTAGGGGTTTGGGGTTTCGGGTTTAGGGTTTAGGGTTTGGGGTTTAGGGTTTGGGGTTTAGTGTTTGGGGTTTCGTGTTTTGGGTTTCGGGTTTGGTGTTTAGGGTTAGGGGTTTGGGGTTGAGGGTTTAGTGTTTAGGGTTTCGTGTTTGGGGTTTCGGGATTGGTGTTTAGGGTTAGGGGTTTGGGGTTTAGGGTTTGGGGTTTAGGGTTTGGGGTTTCGTGTTTGGGGTTTCGGGGTTGGTGTTTAGGGTTAGGGGTTTGGGGTTTAGGGTTTGGGGTTTAGGGTTTAGGGTTTTAGGGTTTAGGGTTTAGGGTTTAGTGTTTAGGGTTTAGGGTTTGGGGTTTGGGGTGTAGGTTTTGACAACATTAAAAATAACATATATCCATGAAGACTATATTCGTAAAAATAACACTACCGACATGATCGAAAAGTCATATCCAAGTGATTATTCTATAAACATATCCAAGTGATTATTCCATAAACATATCCAAGTGATTATTTCATAAACATATATATGACCGATATAAATAAATGTTTACATATCTAAACCAAATTATCTAAGTGATTATTCCTCCTCCATCTAACACATGCAAAGGACACACCGTTGATGAGAGGACGACGACGGACGACGGCGAGGATGATGTCGCGGTGAGGACGACAACAGACGACGCCGAAGATCACGTTGCGGTGAGGATCACACGGTGAGGATGACGGCGGACGGCGCGGTCAACGCGACCAATCTCTTTTATCTACATGTGTGTAAACATAATATTTTGTTAGGGTAAAAACTATTTTCTATTTTCAATTCATATGGATTTCTATTTTCCTTTTCCTATTACACACACAGTGCACACACACTTTAATTACACACTACACACGCACACGCACAAACACTTCACACACACACGCACGCGCGGTGGCACTCCTCACCGGCAGCGCGAGGACGGAGGCACACGGCCGGAGCGGCCGCGAGACGACGGCGAGGACGAGACACGATGGCACAAGGGGAGCAACGGCCGGCGGCGAATGGCGAGGATGTCACGACGGGGCACCTTTAGTCGCGGTGAGGATGGCGGCGACGGACTACATGTGTAAAAACATACTATTTTGTTAGGGTAAAAAACATTTTCTATACATATTTTCTATAAATATATATTCATTTTTCTATGAACATATATAATTGTCCAAAGGAACACATGATTCATTCTTTTTTCTTTTTCTTTTTCTTTTTCTATACACTGCACACACACACACACGGCGAGCAGACCGGCCGGCGAGCACCACCACGGCGAGCAGACCGGCCGGCGAGCACACGCACACACAACACACGCACACACCGGCGAGCATCACCACGGCGAGGACGACGGCGCGCGGCGAACGGCGAGCACCACGACGAGGACGACGGCGCCGGCGAGCACCACGGCGAGCAGACCGGCCGGCGAGCACACGCACACACAACACACGCACACTCCGGCGAGCACCACCACGGCGAGGACGACGGCGCGCGGCGAACGGCGAGCACCACGACGAGGACGACGGCGCCGGCGAGCACCACGGCGAGGACGGCAGCGGCGCGCGCGCGGCGAACGGCGAGGACGAGTCGCGCGGCGGCGCGCCCGCGCGAGAGGAGACGCGGCGAGGGCCGAAGATCGACGGAGGGAGGAGGGCGGCGCGGGAGAGGACGACGGGGAGGCGGACGTCGGCGAGAGAGCTCGAGGAGGACGACGGAGGGAGGAGGCGGCGGCGTGGGAGGCGGCGGCTCGGGCGTCTGACGTCGATCTGAGGAAGGAGGGCACTGTGTCCTATATAGGCGGGGAGGCTTTAGTCCCGGGCCGTGGCACCGCCCGGGACTAAAACACCTTTAGTCCCGGGGCGTAATCCCACCCGGGACTAAAGGGGGTGACTTTTAGTCCCGGGTGGTATTACGGCCCGGGACTAACACCTTTAGTCCCGGGGCGTAAGCCCACCCGGGACTAAAGGGGGTGACTTTTAGTCCCGGGTGGTGTTACGGCCCGGGACTAAAGGTTCCTTCAGTCCCGGGTGGTGCTACGGCCCGGGACTAAAGGGTCTTCTCCCGCCTTTATTTTTGGGTTTTCTGTGTTTTGGGTTTTGAATTAGGTTTTGGGTATATTAATATGTTGTAATACTTGTTATTTGCATAGTAAATTCAATATTTGGCATAAAATTACTTAAAAATAACATTTGTGTTTCCTTTTACCTTATTGTATAGTAGAAAATTTTGTAACATAAATTCTTTTCTTTTCTTATAATAACAAATATAAATGTAAAGAAAAATTTATATTTTGTTAATGCAAAAATAAAATGTTAAATTTAAATATCTGAAACAACCGGTGCTCGATAGGAAAATATTTTTTGTATTATATGAACGTTAAATTTTGGGTTGTTTATCTTTTATTGTCCAAATAAGTTGGCACGGGTGAGGAAACCAATAAGTTTGTGTTTTTTCGGAGATGGTTTGCTACTTTTTCCGGTTTAACTGAATTACCGCACACTTGCACCCAATAATTATAGGTTCAATTGGGCCTACCAACAAAATAATCCAGAATTGAGCCAAACTTTTACCAACTTTTATCTCATTCGACATAGAAAAAATGTAATAATTAAAATAATGATCAGAAAAATCTAACACCACTTGTGGGGCATCAAGTTGGGCTCATATGCTTGCCAAAAATAAATCAAGTCATTTCGACAACGACATCAACGAACCATGACTATGCATAATCATTATTAGCTGTAATATATAATATTAGTTAAAACATGTTGTGTAGGAACACAGGACCGAGAATATGAATCTCCTTGACCAGGTGAACTAGGAGGTGTGTCATGATATTAAAGAAGGATGGAGGAAACACCAACTCAAAGCTCACAAGACATTGAACCACATCATTCTGTAGAGTAGCCAGTTCTAGTGGATTAATTGCCTTCTGAGAAATTGCATTGAGGAATGCACAGAGCTTCACAGTGGCAAGACGTACATGTGGAGGTAGAATTCCTCTTAAAGCAACCGGAAGCAATTGCGTCATAAGCACGTGGCAGTCATGCGACTTTAAGTTTAGGAATTTCTTCTCTTGCATATTTATTATTCCCTTTATATTGGAGGAGAATCCAGATGGGACCTTGATGCTGTTTAGGCATTCAAACATGATTTCCTTCTCTTCATTGCTAAGAGTGTAGCTAGCAGGTCTTAAGTAATGGCGTCCATCATCTGTCTTCTCTGGATGTAGGTTGTCTCGTTCTTTCATGCGCTGCAACTCTTGTCGTGCTTCAAGTGTATCCTTAGACTTCCCGTACACACCCATGAATCCTAGAAGGTTGACACAAAGATTCTTTGTCAGGTGCATCACGTCGATCGCGTGGCGGACCTCTAGTACATGCCAATAGGGTAGCTCCCAAAATATTGACTTCTTCTTCCACATGGGTGCGTGTCCCATAGCGTCTTTCGGAACAGGTTCACTGCCCGTCCCCTTTCCAAAGACTACTTTCACATCCTTAATCATCTCAAGTACATCTTCCCCAGTTCTGTTGCGAGGCTTGCTCCGGTGGTCTGTCTCACCTTTAAAATGCTTGCCTTTCTTTCTAACCTGGTGATTCATCGAAAGAAATCGACGATGCCCAAGATACACTACATTTCTACATTTTTTCAAATATACACTATCCATGTCATCAAAACAATGTGTGCATGCATTATATCCCTTGTTTGACTGTCCTGAAAGATTACTTAGAGCAGGCCAATCATTGATTGTTACGAACAACAATGCTCGCAGGTCAAAGTGTTCCTGTTTGTAATCATCCCACACACGTACACCTGATTTACTCCATAAAAGTAGGAGTTCCTCAACTAATGGCCTCAGGTAGACATCGATATCGTTGCCAGGCTGCCTCGGGCCTTGGATGAGCACGGGCATCATAATGAACTTCCGCTTCAAGCATAACCACGGAGGAAGGTTGTACATACATAGAGTAACAGGCCACGTGCTATGACTACTGCTCTGTTCCCCAAAAGGATTCATCCCGTCCGTACTTAAACCAAACCTTAAGTTTCTAGCATCTTTTGCTAATTCTGGGAATTCTCTGTCTATTGCTCTCCACTGGGACCCATCTGCAGGGTGTCTCAACATGTTGTCTACCTTACGGTCTTCTTTGTGCCATCGCACCAACTTTGCATGGTCCTTGTTTCTGAACAGACGTTTCAGGCGTGGTATTATAGGAGCGTACCACATAACCTTGGCCGGGATTTTCTTCCGGGGACGTTCTTCACCCTCAACATCGCCAGGGTCATCTCGCCTGATCTTATATCGTGACGCGTTACATACAGGGCATTCGTCCAAATTCTCGTATTCCTTGCCACGGTACAGGATGCAGTCATTAGGACATGCATGTATCTTCTGGATTTCTAAACCCAAAGGACAGACCACTTGTTTTGCTTCGTACGTAGTGGCGGGTAATTCGTTAGGCTTCGGAAGCATCTTTTGTTTTATAATCTTCAATAATTGTCCAAATGCCTTATCAGATACACCATTCTGTGCCTTCCATTGTAGCAACTCAAGTGTTGTGCCTAACTTTTTTTGTCCATCTGCAGCAGACGGATATAGTAATTTCCTGTGATCCTCTAGCATACATTCAAACTTAGCCTTCTCCTTATCACTTTCGAAATCTCTTTGTGCATCACGAATGACATCACCAAGAGCATCATCTTCAGCGACTGTGTCTCCTGCACTTGCCTCTTCTTCACCTTCCTCCATTGCAGTATCACCAAAGTCACCGTATTGAGCAATAATGTCATCGTCAGGGTCCAATTGTTCTTCTTCACCTTCTTCCATCATAACCCCAGTTTCTCCATGCTTCGTCCAACAACTATAGTTTGGCATGAAACCCGACTTGAACAAGTGTGAGTGAAGACTCCTTGAGCTAGAATATTCCTTCGAATTATTACAAAGGGCACATGGGCAGCACATAAAACCATTCCGCTTGTTTGCCTCGGCCACTCTTAAAAAATAATGCACGCCATCAATGAACTCTTTTGAGCGACGATCGACATTGTACATCCAGTGACGTGTCATCGTCTGCATTATATGACATATCACATAATTATATCGATCTCTCATTCTTATAAACAAATAAAATTATAAAATGTCTGACATAAAATTTAGTAAGAATCACTGGTGGCATAAAAGTAGTAGCAGTTGAACTTGTCTAATTAATTAATTATTACATCAAGATAACAGTGCAGCCTAATCCACTTGGCCACAACCAAAGCAACTAACAACACATGCACATTTCTCCCACATCACAGTCCAACAAGATGTACTGTCTGCCACTCCAACCGGATAGGAAGGTAAGGTAGGGGTAGGTGCAGTAGGAATTGAGTTGATTCTTGAGTTAAAAGCATCTAGAGCTGCAGAAGCTTCCTCAAAAGACTTGTACTTTTTATGCACAGCTCCCTTAACTTTGAGGACATACTGACTGCACTCGGCCCAGCTGGTGTAAATACCTGGTTTGGTGCCCTCGAAAACAACATACCAACCAGGCATCCTTCTGCGTTTTGTAAACTAAAGTATTATATATTTCTAATTTCTGTAAACAACTAATTTAACTGATCTCTATTTCTCCAAAATAATAAAATATACTAATTAAACCGGTCACATTTTGTAAACTAAAGTATTATATATTTCTAATTTCTGTAAACAACTAATTTAACTGATCTCTATTTCTCCAAAATAATAAAATATACTAATTAAAACGGTCACATTTTGTAAACTAAATTATTATATATTTCTAATTTCTGTAAACAAATGATTTAAATGATCTCTATTCCTCAAAAAAACTAATTAAACTGTCACATTTTCTAAACTAAAGTATTATATATTTCTAATTTTTATGTAAACAAATGATTTAAATGATCTCTATTTCAAAAAAAAACTAATTAAACCGGTCACATTTTCTAAACTAAAGTATTATATATTTTGTTTTCTAAACCGGTCACATTTCTCTAAAAGACTAAAATAAACTAATTAAACGGTCATATTTTGTTTTTAGATTAATAATTTGAACTATCAAGTCAATGAACTCAAAATAGCTACAAAAATGAATAACTTAAGCTAGTAACCTTTCAACGAGTCGATGGCGGTGTAGATGTGATGAAATAAATCAATCGCCGGAGATGTGTTAACAAACAAAAATCACCGGAGGAGAAGAGAGCAAACAAGCAAGCAAGAGCAAGCAGTGACTGAATGAAGAAAAATGAAGACAGGAGCTCGGGCACGGCTGGAGGTAGAAGAACATTTCAAATATAGGGAGGGACATTTAGCCCCGGTCCTTATTCCCAGCCGGGGCTAAATGTTGGCATTTAGCCCCGGCTGGGTACACCAACCGGAACAAAACCTTTTAGTCCCGGTTGGTGTTACCAACCGGGGCTAAAGATGCCAACATTTAGCCCCGGCTGCATACACCAACCGGGGCAAAACCTTTAGTCCCGGTTGGTGTTACGGCCCGGGGCTAAAGATGCCAACATTTAGCCCCGGCTGCATACACCAACCGGGGCAAAACCTTTACTCCCGGTTGGTGTTACGGCCCGGGGCTAAAGGCCGGTCTTTAGCCCCGGTTGGTAACACCAACCGGGACTAAAGGCCCCTCTGACAATTGAGCCGTTGGGCTGGGGAGCTTTAGTCCCGGTTGGTGTTACCAACCGGGGCTAAAGGCCTTTCTAGTCCCGGGCGCAAATTTTTCCGTGGCTAATGCTGATTTTGCAAATCGTCCAAAGGCCTGTTCTCTAGTAGTGAGTATGCCAATTTTACTAGGCTCGATTGATGCCTTAGCAAATACTAGGTCGTCGATGACCGTGAAGATGACCAGCTCTGCCTCCACACGAGCTAAGTTAAAACTAGGAATGGAAGGGACGTAATGATATGAAGAGGGGAGGCATGTCTCGTCACCAAGGCCAGAGCGTCTGCAAATATTGCGAGCATCTTCAACAACTCCTTAAATCAACTTGGTATTCTTATAAACTTGGCAAAAACACAAAAAACCCTCTCCAACAACTCCCTAAATCAACTTGGTATTTATTCCAACTTGGTATACCAGGGTGCCGCGCACGGATATATCCGCAGTTGCTATCGCTCGCGGATCCACGTGGAGAGGAGGAACATCGGCGTCGCAGAAGGGGCGGCACTCGTGGAGCGCCGCAGACGGCGCCGCCCTGCCCGCGGCGCTGGGGCTCGGGCTCGGGCTCGCTGCGCGGGACGACGGGGACGCGGAGGCGGAGGCGGACACCGAGACCAAGAGGGTGGACTCCGTCCTGGCGTACGGGCAGCCGCCGCGGTGCCTCTCGCTGCGGGACATCGGCACGAAGATGACGCCGGTCGGGAGCAAGGAGCCGTCCAGGGCCAACACCCCGCGCGCCACCCTGCCTACGGCACCGGCGCCGTCCACGGCGGTGGGGCGCGCGATCCGCACACCGTGGCGCCGACCGGATTCCTCGGCGGGCGGCGGATCGCCACCACCGGGCCTCGCGGCAGCGGACCATGGCGCGGGCTTCGACTTTGAGTGCGCCGACGCCCAGGAGCGCAAGGAAGCAGCGGCGCCCGGTGCGCCGCCCACGACGGCCGTGTCGCCCGCCACGGCGTGGGACGCCACCGAGCGCGCCAGGCACATGGCCAGGTGAGGTCGCGGCCCCGCTTGCCTTCGAGCGCGCGGCGAGATCCAAGAGAGGATCGGGAGGGATGGGGATAGGGGAGAGACTGAGCTATCTCACGCTGACCGGAGGAAGGGGAAGAAGAAACAGGCAATGACAGGCGGGTCCCATCTGTCATCATCTATTTTTACCAAGTGAGAGTAGCAAGTTGTCAGAGATACATCTTTTTTTCACTTGCTAAATAATATACCAACTTGCTATAACTTAAGATATACCAAATAAATTTTAGGGAGTTGTTAGAGATGCTCTTAGGAAGGAGATGTTATCATCGTCAAGTAAATTTGCTAGGTGAATATTCTCAATCAAGGAGGCTGGCGAAATTCGGTAGCTTGAGTCCGGACTGAAGCAAGCGTACTCAACAAGGTACACTCTGGGTGGATGTCGGGTAAAATACTTGACAGTTACAAGGATTATGACCTATGGAGACATTCTATACAGGCGGTTGAAAATCCATTTTTACAGGCGTTTTCTAGCACCGCCTGCGCTTGGGGCCAGTGAAAATGGAACAACAGCACATGCGGTTAGTTGTGAACCGCCTGTGGAAATCGATTTCCACAGGCGGTTCACTTAAGCAATCGCCAGTGTAAATGGTCTATTAACTAACCGCCTGTGCTGTTGTAGACCAGTTTTTATATATATTGTTTATTATAATTATTATATTATTAAATTAAATATATACATTAATATAGGAACATGCAATTATATTGTTAAATTAAATATATGCATATACATTAATATAGCAACATGCAATTTATATATTTCATACATACACTTATATACATCAAAGTTTCGTGCTCACAAACATAGAGTTGCAAGTTTGCACATTACATACATCCAAGTTTGCATAGGTGGTCTAATAACCATTTCGAGTTAGTTTTAGCCTAGAAATTTCTGTTAGCACTCGGTACTCTGCTTTGATAATTCACTCTCATGATCATGATACCTCCCTTCCGTTGTACAAAGTACGTTCGGTGATGCGCTTTGCCTTGTCTTCCTTGTATTCCTGCAAAGAAAGTTTGTCAATACCTTATATTCCTGCATATACATAGTTTGTCAATATTATGGTGTACAATACTACATACACGACTATTACTTATATTACCTCGGAAGGGTTGCTGACGTATCGACCGGTCTCTCTCATGTGCTCGCACACGTAGTATCCACAGAGGACAGATCCAGGTGGTTGCTTATGGCACTATATAATGGGAAAGTGGATATTTATACATGCAACCATGGTCCTATGTATAGTAGATATATGCTTTGTATTCATAAGAGTAAATTTTCACCAACTTACCGATGAGTCATACAAAACTTGCAATGGCTGCCCTTGATTGTTGGACTCGCACTTTCCACCTTTTATCTTATAAAACCTATATGCCCTATGATCTCGAATAGAATCACTATGTTAATTATACACAAACTCTCAAAATACAAAAGTAAGAATGCATATCTCGACTTACAGCTCTAGCATTTCAATGAATTTTGCATAGCTTGATGGTGGGTAATTTGCGAAGTCTAGTACCAGCACCCTTCCATCCCTAGGATAAATGAAAAGGCAGATCCAGTGGTCCCTGCACAAATCAAATTCATGATGCATTTGTGTATTGGAATCAAATTCATGATGCATCTATGGAAACTCACACTTACCCAAAGTGGTACGGGGCCACTACCGATTCCCTATGTTGATACTTGAGCAATGACATTCCAATGTAGAAGGCGTACTGGGATTCATACGCCAACTTCAACTTTGCGGTTTTCTTGTCCCATTCCTCACCTCCTAAGCCCAATAACTCTATGTTGTCATCTCCGATTCTGAAAGTGTGTCGTTCTTCGCATATATCAATTGGGTTCAGATAGCCAATCCTTTCATTGGCACAATAATTGAAATCTTGCCCATAATACAACTCCTGCTGATCATATAGCATTCTGCAAGGCACATGTGCAAGTCATATATTCAACATTGACGCAACTATAATGCATTTTAAACTATGTAACACTTACAGTGCAAACGTCGTTACGATCTGTACGTCCAGTCTCTCGAGGTTCATCATCAACCAAATGTCTTCAAAGTTAATGATGCACATATTATTTTCACTTAGAAATGCCTTTTGGAGGATACACACGTTGATGGTGTCGATGCCAACAGAAGCGGCTCTCATATACCAGTCATGCAACCTTTTTATATTGCTTGGAATCTTTAAGAGTGTCTTCCGCTTTAGTAGAGGCCTTCCCAACACAAAATTTTTAGGAATAGACTTGTAATCTTCTGCAGTTGGGACCTTGATAGTGCAAGAAATTACCTTAGGCACCGACTTCGCTGACTTCTGAAGCTCAGACAACTCAACGACTTCTGCAGTGCATTTCTGTCCAATTCCTTTTAAAAATTTGGCTGCCCCCGCTATTTTCTTCTTTGGCTCATAGGCGGAAACCAACTTGGGTACCGAAAATTTCTTTTTTGGCGGTGGTGGTGGCTCCTTGCTTTGTGGCAGAGGATCTTCGGGTTGTGGGGAAGGTGGGGAATTCAATGGTGGTGTCTGTGGCAAAGGCGATGACTGTGGCGGGGATGGTGCTGACTGTGGCGGAGGTGGTGCTGACTGTGGTGGAGATGACTGTGGCGGAGATGGTGCTGACTGTGGCGGAGGTGATGATTGTGGCGGAGATGGTGCTGACTTTGGCGGAGGTGATGATTGAGGGTCAGGAATAGACTGGGGAGGTGATGGTGGGTGGTCATGGTGAGTGGGTTGCTCCATCAGCTGGACGTCCCGCCTAGGCCAAAGGATGAAATTGTTTATAGCCTGTCCGAGTTTCTCAATGTCCTCTGGACCGGGGATGTCTAGAATCTCATCCTCATATCCTTGAACCACGGTCGATACTTCTACTCTGCAGTAGTCTTCAGGAATGTCAGCTCCATGGTATTTGCATCCTGGGATTGCTTTGCCCTTGGCTACTTCCCTTGTACAATGATTGTTAATGCCATATCTTATGACCAGGGAGCACGACATGGGACCAACAATTTCGTCAACCGGATAGTGAACCTTGTTCGTCGTAGACGCAACACTGCTTGGAATGTTGGTTGCACATTGTGACACCACTGGGACTAGCTGCATCTGGGGTGCCTGAACGCTAATCTGTTGATTTGAAACCGCACTCGCTAGTTTTTGCATCAACTCAGGAGGAGGATTTTCTAGCAATTTTGCCATCATCTCCGTGAACTCTTTCTTAGCCTCTTGCTTTAAATAACTTATCATTTCTTCCTTGTATCGATCACGTTTTTTATACTCACCTTGCCACTGAGGGCCGAATCCATCCTTCCATCCCTCTTTGGATGAGATGCCTCGAACACGGTCAGGATGCTCAGGGTTACCGAGGCCCGCAGTAAGGATGTCCCTCTCCCTTCGTGGCTTGAATTTTCCTTCCTGCGTCTTGGCCGCCACCACAAAGATGCTCTTTGTTGCTTCTTCAAACATTGGGTTGTCAAAGGACACACCGCTCTCAGTTTCCTTTGGTTTTCGAGCAAGAATCCAATTTGCCGACCTTTCACCAACTTGCTCGGACAGCGCTGGCAACCCTGCCGCCTTCTTCGCAGCCTCTTCTTGCCTCCATTTGGGAACCTGACGCTGGTAACCACCTGTGCCTAGACGGTGGTGGTACTTGTTCTTCTTAGCGAGAGCAGAGTTGGCTTCGCTGATAGTTAAGAACTCTGGCTCTCTCCTCTGCTCTAAAAAGACCGCCCACTGTCCTTTAGTAATCTTGTATCTGCTTGTAGGGTCTAACCCTCTCTTTGCAAACTTGGTATTCATCTCCGACCTCCAGTTTCGGAAACTTATTGCACACTGCTTCATTGTGTATTCCTTTTTCACTGCCTCTGGTGTGTTTCGAGGAAACAAGAACCTCGACTTGATTTTATCCCAAATTTTTGTCTTGTCATCATCTGACACACTGGACCACTGTCGAATAGTGATGTCAAGAATGTCCCTAACATAGAAACCAATGGTGTTCCGGTACTTAGGTAGGGCCTCCTCAGGAGCTAGGGGTTGTCCGATCGGGCTAACATCTGAGATGGCATATATGTCGTCTGGAAACTTGTTTAATCCTCTCTCGCCTCGTTTCAAATTGCTCTGCTTTCTTTTCCTTGATCTCTCAGTGCTCGTCGTCGTGGTCGGTTCCGGTGCATCTTCGGCTTGTACCACTTCGTGTTGCCAAATCAGTTATTGCATTTGAGACATTGCCTCCTGAGTATAGACATTGTGAATCGTATAGATGGGTTTACATATAGACATTATGGATCGAAATCATGTAATTACATACAAACATTATAGATCGAAATCATGTAATAACTGATTAGGATTACCTCATTGGCTTGTGGATTATAATTAGGGTCACGTTCCAATTCACGACGAGCCTTCCTCACTTCGCGAGGCTCCATGTCATCGCTAACACTTTCATATTCTGGAGTTTCGTCTCTTGTCGCTTCACCCGTTTGGTGGGTCCCTTGTACTTCCTCCGTAGGGTCGGACGACCCCAGGACTTTGCCTGTTTGGTGGGTCACTTCTTTCGTCATGGGGGCGGACTCTGGGGCTTGTTCCGTATGTTCAGATCCTGGGGCTTGGTCCTTGCGCGGAGAACTCATCGCGACAAACTGACATAAATATATAATAATACCACAAGGAGATCTAGCTATGGTATGAAGAAGTTGCGACAAAACGAATGATTTTATAAAAGAAAAAATAAAAAACATGGTATTCCTAGAATTATCTATGTATTAAACAAACTATGAGGCATATATTCAATTTAAATTATTTTAAATATATATTTCACAAGAGAAACAAAATAAAATTTATTTTCATTTATTTATGTATACATCTTGTCAAGGGAAACAAAACAACATTTATTTCATTATTTTTGGACCAATATTTCCCAGGATATGAATTTTAGAATGATTATATAAAAGAAAAAAGAAAAAACATGGCATTTCATATTTTTCACAGCTTCTACATAGTTCAATAAAGCTAACAAAATTGGATTCACATTTTTTGGTATTCCTAGAATTATCTATGTATTAAACAAACTATGAGGCATATATTCAATTTAAATCATTTTAAATATATATTTCACGAGAGAAACAAAATAAAATTTATTTTCATTTATTTATGTATACATCTTGTCGAGGGAAACAAAATAAAATTTATTACATTATTTTTGGACCAATATTTCCCAGGATATGAATTTTAGAATGATTATATGATTATATAAAAGAAAAAAGAAAAAAACAGCCATGCCCCTCGGCCCACTCCCCTCCTCTCCCCTCTATGGCCCACTCCCCTCCTCTGCTTCACACGCGCAGCCGTGCGCCGGCCGCCGCCCGCCGCCCGCCGCAACCACGCCACCGTGCACCGCCGCAACGCCCGCGGCCGAGTCTCCTCGTCCACCGTGCCGCGCGCCCGCGGCCACCGTCCACCGGACGGACGGAGCCGGCGGTGGCTGCGAGCCATGCCATTCTCGCCGCCGCGCGCGCCGCCGCCGAATGCGCAGAGAGAGAGGGAGGACGAGGAGGAGGAGGAGGAGAGGACTCACAACGGCGAGCGCAGCGGAGAGGGGACGGTGGCGCGACGATGAAGCGGCGGCGGAAAATTTCGGCAGCCTGCCGACGTGTCTCTTTGAATTGAACTGGCGCCATGACTTAGAAATTTTCGGGTTGACGAGTTGACCTATATAGGAAGCCCATTTCTACAGGTGGTGGTCAATACCTGTAGAAACCATTTCTACAGGCGGTCGGTATTGACCACCGCCTATAGAAATCTATCTCTACAAGTGGTGGTCAATACAGACCGCATGTAGAAATGATTGCTACAGGCGATTGGTATTGTCCACCGTCTGTATTAACTAATTTCCAATTTTTTTTAAAATGCATTTGCAGATATTGTTTAAATGATTCAAACATCCATATCTTAAAAAATATTGGTCCAAAAATTATGAAATAAATTTTTTATTGTTTCTCTGTAAAAGATCTACATGTTAAAAATATTGGTCTACAAATTTTGTGCTTTATTTATTATATTTTTTATGTTCAAAGTTTTGAAATTCAAATTTTGAGAGAGTTTTGTGCGGCTTAGGGATTTAAAACTTGCTCTAATGAGAAAGTTTTGAATACCAAAGTTGAAGGAGACACCATGATCTACAACTTTTGTTTTGGTCATTACTTCATTTGACACTGTTGTACCACACGTTGTCCACATCTACTCCAATCTTCCGTAAAACTCACTTAAACTCTCTAAGAGATGTGCCCACTTGTGAAGCATCTATGTTGTCACTTTGTTCAAATCATTTCATTATTTTTCCTAGAGTTCAGTTGGCCAATACATGCCCCACACCAAATTTGAGGATTTTTTGATAATCTAGTGAATTACTAAATTTTTATGTAGTTATACGAATTTAAAAGCCCGATAACTCGCAGATAAAATATGACACACTTAATGACCTCTAGTGAGGAATTGTTGAATACCAAAGTTGTAGGTAACAACATAGTGCACATCTTTTGTATAGGACATCCCTTCATTTATTACATTTTTTATGTTTAGAGTTTTGAAATTCAAATTTGGAGAGAGTTTTGTACGGCTTAGGGATTTAAAACTGGCTTTAATGAGAAAGTTTTGAATACCAAAGTTGAAGGGGACACCATGATCTACAACTTTTGTTTTGGTCATTATTTCATTTGACACTGTTGTACCACACGTTGTCCACATCTACTCCAATCTTCCGTAAAACTCACTTAAACTCTCTTAGAGATGTGCTCACTTGTGAAGCATCTATATTGTTACTTTGTTCAAATCATTTCATTCTTTTTCTTAGAGTTTAGTTGGCCAATACATGCCACCACACCAAATTTGAGGATTTTTTTGATAATCTAGTGAAATACTGAATTTTTTTAAGTTATACGAATTTAAAAGTCCGACAGACCTCTAGTGAGGAATTATTGAATACCAAAGTTGTAGGTAACAACATAGTGCACATCTTTTGTATAGGACATCCCTTCATTTATTATATTTTTTATGTTCAGAGTTTTGAAATTCAAATTTTGAGAGAGTTTTGTGCGGCTTAGGGATTTAAAACTGGCTCTAATGAGAAAGTTTTGAATACCAAAGTTGAAGGGGACACCATGATCTACAACTTTTGTTTTTGTCATTACTTCATTTGACACTGTTGTACCACACGTTGTCCACATCTACTCCAATCTTCCGTAAAACTCACTTAAACTCATGATTTGAATACATAAAAGTGGCTGTAATGTGGCATAAAGATTACATAAATAGATTACAAGGCAAATAACAAAAATAATCTAGGCAGGTACTATTCTTCCTTCTCCATCATGTCGCACCCAGGGCAATGATTTCTGTGGGATGCTTCGCTCAACATTCCTTATCCTTGCTGGATGGTTGTCTACAAAGAGAGACATATCGCTGAACTCGTTAAATTCATCCAGGTCAGATACACCATCAACTCCTATAGCTTGTTGCTTTCCAGGAAAAACTACATGCCTCGGCTTGTCAGTACTTTTCTTCTCATTATGAGAAAGGATCTGTTCGGCATAGAAGACCTGTGCAGCACGGTTAGCCATTATCCACGGATCATCTTTGTAGCCAACCTTACTTAGATCAAGAACTCTGACCCCATAGTTGTCCACTCTAACATGTTTGTCTTCAACCCATTGACATCGAAATACAGGGATCTGAAATGAACCATAGTCAAGTTCCCATATGTCCTCAACGAAGCCAAAGTATGTAGTCTCATTACCAGTTTCAGAGTCTAAGGCCTCACATCGAACACCACTATTCTGTGCCATGCTCTTGTTGTCCTTGGACTTCGTACAGAACGTGAAACCACTAATGTCATAAGTTTGCCATGTTGTGACTTGGCGTGATGGTTCAGATGCCAACACCTTGATGGTGCGTTCCTCAGTTGTTTCCCCATCTGGTATGTCATGCTCCCGAAGCCATGAGGTGAACTTTTTTTTGTGTTCCTTCATTAACCAATCATCCGTGCACCCATGATTATGTTCGTGAAGCTCATTAATGTGTTTCTCGATCCAAGGCTCCATTATCGAGAGCTGATGTAGGATGCTGTGATGTGCCTCGAGGATTGTATTGTAATCAAGAGGGGCGATTGATTTCTTTCCCATCCTCCCTCTTCCATTCAGCCTGCCCTCATGTCTTGATGGAGGTAAACCTATTGCAACCTGGTCTTTTAGGACCTTGTTGCAGAAAGGACCTCCGGACTCAATTGCCTCTTCGGTTAAGTACCCCTCTACCATGGACGCCTCAGGACGAGCACGAGTTGATAAATAGCCATTTAGTATTGACATGAAACGCTCATATGTCCACATCTCATGTAAGTACATGGGACCCAGAGCCTCTATTTGTGGAACCAAGTGGACCACAAGGTGAACCATAATATCAAAGAATGCTGAGGGAAAACACATCTCAAACTGTGACACTGTCTCCACTGCGAATTCCTTAAGGGATGCCAACTCATCACGGTTAATCACTTTTTGTGAGATCCTGTTGAAGAAGTAGCACTACATGTGACTGCAACCTTGATCCACACTGGATTTATAGCCCTGATGGCAATAGGGAGGAAAGTAGTCAGCATGACATGACAATCATGTGAGTTGTAGTTGGTTAGTGTAAGGTCTTTCATTGACACAATACTCCGTATGCTAGAGCAGAACCCAGATGGGACTTTCAAATGCTTGAACCACACATACATCGCATGTTTTTCTTCATTGTTGAGGTTGTAGCTTGCTGCCGGGAGGTGGTACTTCCCATTTTCTTGAAGCATAGGGTGAAGTTCATTTTTATGTCTAACTGTACCATGTCCATGCGTGATTTCAGTCCTTCCTTTGTCTTCCCCTTCATGTCTGATAAGGTTCCAATTAGGCTTTCAAACACGTTCTTCTGGACATGCATACCATCGATTGCGCGGTGAACGTCTAACTCTGGCCAGTATGACAGATACTCAAAGAAAATAGACTTTTTCTTGAATGTAGCCCCTGGAGTTGGTTTGACATCCTTTCTTGGTTTTCCATCTTTTGTCTTCTTCCCAAAAACAAAATTGAGTTTGCTAACTAGGTTGAAAACTCTTTTGCCTTTACTATTACCTGATGGAGCAGTAGACTGTAGTTCAACATTATTGTCGAAATACTTATCCATCTTTTTCTGGTGGTACCTATGTCCTTTTGATAAGAAGCGTCTGTGTCTCATGTACACTATCTTCTTAGATGCATTAAGAGACACATAAGCGGTTTCATCTATGCATACGACACAACCAACCTTTCCCTTGAACTGCCCTGATAATGTGAAGAGAGCAGGGTAATCGTTGATCGTAACAAAGATAATTGCTCTCAGTGTGAATGATTCTTTGTGGTACTCGTCAAACATTTTAACACCTGTTTCCCACAATATCTTCATGTTCTCCACTAAGGGCTCCAAGAAAACATCCATGTCAACTCCAGGCTGTGTAGGTCCAGAGATAAGGATGGTTAGCAAAAGGTACTTTCGCTTCTGCATCAACCATGGAGGAAGGTTGTAGATGGTGAGGATCACCGGCCATGTGTTGTGCTTGCTGCTCCTCTCAGCAAATGGACTCATTCCGTCAGTACTCAATGCGAACCTAACATTTCTTGGTTCCTTTGCAAAGTCCATGTGGTTTTCATTGAAATCTTTCCACTGCTGGCCATCGACTGGGTGTCGAAGCTTCCCATCGTCTTTGTGGTCATTAGAAGCATGCCAGCTCATAAGTTTGGCATCCTCTGGGTTAGCGAACAAACACCTCAATCGATCGACCACAGGTAGGTACCACATCACCAAAGCAGGAATCTTTTTCTACGCATAATAGTCTACTTCTTGTTTTTCTTTCCTGGTGGATTTTGAACTACTCTTTAGGGTATTTTGTTGAGTCCTCTTTCGCTTGGTTTCTTTACACATGGAGGCAGCACACTCTTCCTCTCTGTAGTCTTTATTCATCTTGTATCTACTTGCACCACAATTTGGACAACTATCCAAATCCTTATAATCAGCACCTAGATATAGGATACAATGATTTCTGCACGCGTGGATCTTCTCAACACCCATCGTCAGTGGACTGATTAGCTTCTTGGCATAGTATGTGTTAGCAGACACTTTGTTCTCCTTAGGAAGCATGTCTGCAATAATACTCAAGAATGCATCGAAGCTAGCATCAGAAAGACCATACCTAGCTTTGCACACCAACAACTTAAGCACAGACCGCAGCATCATGAACTCTTTGGTGCAACCCTTAGACTCATCATACAAAGGCTCTTCTGCTGCCTTCATCAAGGTCTCCTTACCTTTCATGAAGAACATTGATGGATCTTCCACATGACGACGCAACATTGCCTCTAGAAATTCTGCATCTTCTGCAGCCATATTATTTGGCACCACATTAGTTCTCACATCTTCATTTCCTCCTGCAAAACCATGATCTCCAACATTTGGCACAACATGTTCGGCGTCAGGTTGTTGTGTCTCCTGTACAAATTGAAACCCACCATCAACCGTATCTTCACCATCGACGTCGATGTTCGCAGGGTTTTCAGTTGTATAAGGCGCAGAGCTACCCTCTCCATGCTTTGTACAAATTAAGTAATCATTCATAAATCCTCGGCGGACCAGATGAGAAAGGATTTGTTGAGTGTTATCAAATACAACAACATTTCTGCAGTCCATGCACGGACAATGTATGTGCGTCTTCTTTGTTCTCCAAGCATGATTCTTAGCAGCATCAATAAACCTATGGACCTCGGGTATGTATAATGGATCTAGTCTTGATAACTTATACATCCATAATGACCTCTCCATCATTACCTGTAAAAAAACAATAAATTGATTGAAATCAATATAAAAAAGTAACCATATCTAAAGATTATATATTTGCTAGGTGAAACCCTAGATCTAAAAATTGAATCATCAAATTGAGCAAGAATGAGCAAATTGAGGCAAGAGGGACACAAACTAACCTGTTGGGGGAAGGGACCCTCGGCAGTGACGACGCGCAAGCTGTCATAAGGAAACAACCTTCACACTCCCAAAAAACCTTCGGGAAAACCTTTGCCATTAACACGACCTGCATATCGCTTTCTGACCTTTGCGTGCAGGGAGCAGGGTGACCCGACGGGCAGCGAGCTGGCGCAGACCTTCGCCATGATGGCAACAACTCTACAAATGCGGGGTTTGATCCCCATGTTCCAGCGAGGGGGTGCACGGGTCGGACGGCGGCGGCCCGGGGAAGGAGGATTTAGGGATTTCGCACTATCTGTGCTTGTACTATTATACCCCTCCGTTGTATTGCTATGAGGAATCTTTCTTGTACCCTTTTGTAAATTGGTCGATGTCCCCTGGTATTCCCTATAAATACCAAGGGGTGAACAGTGTAAAAGGAGAGCCTTTTTCTTTGGGAAAAAAGGAGGAAAGGAAACAATGTCACTCAGTTATATCGAACCTTCCCTTTCCGTTAGACAGTTGGCTACCCTCGCCTTATCCCTGCACCAAGTGCGAGGGTCAGGCAGGTGCAACCCAACAGTTTGGCGCCATCCGTGGGGAACGGAAGTTTCTAACACCTTCGCGTGATGGCTGGAACTAGGAGAACGGTCTCGAGCAGGGACCATCGCGCAACCAATGAGGTCGCTTCGGAAACTGAGATCCTGAGCCCACATACTCGGCAGTCATCACAGCAACATCCGCACACCTCTAGAGAAGGTGGGGGAGGAGATGAAGAGGAGTTGGGCCTCGAGGCCTTAGAGAGGCTCCATGCTGAGCTGCAGGAAAAGAAAAGACGCTTAGTTCAACTTGAGAGGCATAACCGGCTGCGTGTCATCAGGCAAAAGGCAGACAAGGCGAGGGAACAGCTTCGCCGGATGGAGGAGTCCCTCGCGGCAGCTGTGAAGGACTGAGAAAGCACTAGCAAGGCGACCAGAGGGGGGGGGGGGTGAATGGGAGCTCAAAAATTTCTCTCCTTCCAAAATGCATATGAGTCAAAATGCAAGTTAGGAGCTTCAGGAGTAGAATCAAAAGAGTGCAAAGATGCTCTACGGAGTTCGTGATCCGATGACGCATAAAATGCACAGAATGCTAGCAAAAGCTCAAACTGATCACTAAGAATGAAATATGAACATGTGAGCAGTTTGTAGCCGAAAAAGGTATTCACCATCAAGATAGCACAAGGCATGTATGGACAGGAAGCCAAATGTGCTAAGCATGTATACCAAGTGAACTACCCCTAGCATAGTTCAATCATCATGCTGTTACCAATTGAGACATATACTTGTGATTTCAGATTTTAATCGGAGTTGCAACGGTGAAATTACACAAGTTCAGAAAACAACATGTGACTGCGAGAGGTTGAATGCTTGTTATTGCCTAACTTTTCAACTGTGCGAAGCCTATGCAGAAGCAATTAGAAGCTTAAAGCTACAGTTTCGGTCATACACTACACAGCTCAAGTTTAACCCAAAAGTGCAATGGGAAACAGTCTCGAAACTGTGAGGTGCTAACAAGCAAGCCCATCTCGATCTTTCCAATTCACTTAACTTGGTTCAGATTTTAAATAGAATATGAACCTACCAAGCAAGTGAATGACTCAACACTAGAGACATAGCAACCTAGCATATATGAACAACACGAATGATCTCAATACATCCTACACATGCTAGTTGCATATCTCAATGGTGAACATTTTCAAGTTTTATGTTCATTAAATAGGTTCACCAATCAAAAATAGCTCAGCTCAACAACATGTATTAGTGATCAGAAAGAGCATAAGCTACTGCATCTACATAACGCATCGGAGCAAAAGCTACAGAGCATAGTTACATTCTTCAGATTATACATATGAAGCTTAGTATGTAAAAGCGTATGCTGAAATGCAAAAGATGCATGAAGAAACCAAAAAGAAGCAAAAATAACTGAAACACAAAGTCAGTGTATCAAACAAGAGTCAAGATGTTTCCCCCATCTAAAAGGGGAAACACACACCAAGCTCACCTCTCAACTGATTAAAGGTTGATTGGTCCAAAGGCTTGGTAAAAATATCAGCAAGCTGATGATGAGTATCGACATGGCGAAGGTCGATATCACCCTTCTCATAGTGGTCTCGCAGAAAATGAAAGCGCACATCAATGTGTTTGGTCTTCGAGTGCAACACGGGGTTCTTAGCAACGCTAATCGCACTCGTGCTGTCACAAAGCAAAGGAACACGAGAAAAGCTCAGACCAAAATCACGCAAAGTGGCCATCATCCAGAGTAACTGGGAACAGCAGCTAGCCGCTGCAACATACTCAGCCTCCATGGTAGACTGGGCGACACTAGACTGCTTGCGAGAAGACCACGATACAAGAGAAGAACCAATAAACTGGCAAGTCCCAGAAGTGGACTTGCGATTAATACGGCAACCAGCAAAATTAGCATTGGAATAAACGCAAAGGGAAAGGGTGGAGGAAGCAGAATACCAAATCCTGAATTCTGGAGTCAAGGATAAGTACCTCATAATGCGCTTGACCGCCTGACGGTGAGAGGTGCGTGGCGAAGACTGAAAATGCGCGCACAGACACACCGCGAACTGGATGTCCGGGCGTGTCGCCGTCAGGTACAGCAGCGATCCGATCATACTCCGGTACTCCTTCTGGTCCACTGCTTCTCCCTCCTTGTCCGCATCCAGTGCCGTCGTAGTCGCCATGGGTGTTGGAAGAGGCTTGGCCTCATCCATGTCGAACTTCTTCAAGATATCTTTGGTGTACTTGCCCTGGTGCACAAACGTTCCTTCCTGGGATTGCTTGATTTGCAACCCGAGGAAAAACGTCAACTCGCCCATCATGCTCATCTCGAACTCCATGCTCATAGTGTCTGCAAACTTGGCAACCAAAGTGTGAGAAGAACCACCAAAAATGATATCATCCACGTAAATTTGGACCAAGAGAGTATCAGTGCCTTGTTTGAGGAGAAAGAGCGTTTTATCTACACATCCCATTTTAAAACCCTTAGCAAGCAAAAAGGTTTTTAACCTATCATACCAGGCTCTAGGGGCTTGTTTCAAACCATACAAAGCTTTGTGAAGTTTAAAGACATGGTTTGGAAACTTGGGATTTTCGAAACCGGGGGGTTGTCTAACATACACCTCTTCTTCTATGTAGCCGTTTAAAAAGGCACTCTTGACATCCATTTGAAAAAGTTTTAACCCTTTGGATGCAGCAAAAGCCAAGAGTATCCTAATAGCCTCCAAACGTACTACAGGAGCAAACGTCTCCTCATAGTCTATCCCCTCCTTCTGACTATATCCCTGGGCTACGAGTCTGGCCTTGTTTCTCACAACATGGCCATCTTCTCCCTGTTTGTTTTTGAAAACCCATTTTGTCCCAATAGGATGACACTCAGAAGGTGGAGACACTAGAACCCAAACCTGATTTCTCTCAAAGTTCTCAAGCTCCTCATGCATGGCATTGAACCAATCAGGATCCGTCAAAGCGTGTCCAACATCCCGGGGTTCAAAATCAGCAACAAATGCAGAATGAGCAAAGTGAGAGATTTGCCTTGACCGGGTGACGTGTTCGTCGATGCTGCCGATCATCTGCTGAGGCGGGTGCTGGCGCTGAATGTGTTGTGGCGCCTCCCTAGCCGAAGTGGCCTCCCCCTCAACAGCAGCTGGTGCCTCCTCGGGTACAAAGGGTACCGCTCGAGGTGGCGGATCCCACGACCCCCAGGAAGAAGACGTGTCAGGGCCGTGAGTCGTCGTCGAAGCCACTCTTTGCGGTAGAGCAGGTGGAGGAGGAGGTGCTGGGTCATCCATGCCTTCAGCACCTTCTTCTTCATCATCGAAAAGAGGCTCGCCAACCTCTTGATCACCTGCACGCTCAAAACGAGAAGAAGGACAAACCATGGTCTCGTCGAAGGTGACATCGGATGTCTCCATGACTCGGTTAGTGTCAAGGTTAAGTACACGATAAGCACGAGTATGAGTGCCATAACCCAAAAACACACCGTCAGAAGAACGAGACTCAAACTTGTCCAAGTTGCCCTTTTTGAGTATAAAACAATGGCAACCAAAAACTCGAAAATAACTCACCTTGGGCAGTTTTCCAAAATGCAACTCATAAGAGGTCTTTTTCAAAAATGCTCGAAGAAAAATGCGATTGGAAATGTAGCATGCAGTGCTCATTGCTTCGGCCCAATATCGCCTAGGAGTCCTATGCTCATCGAGCATTGTCCTGGCCATCTCTACAAGGGTCCGATTCTTCATTTCTACAACACCATTCTGAGGCAGTGTGTAGGGGGAAGAAAACTGATGCTCTAAACCCAAGGAGTCACAAAACTTCTCAAAATCTGAATTTTTGAATTCGGAACCATTATCACTCCGAATTGCTCGCATTGAGTTCAAAGGGAACTCATTCTGAAGACGCAAAATCAGATTGCGAGCAAAGGAGAAAGTCTCGGTTTTCTCAGCTAAAAAGAAAACCCACGAATATCTCGAAAAATCGTCGACAACAACAAGCACATACCACTTCCCCCCAACCGAGCTCACCCGAGCCGGACCAACAAGGTCCATGTGCAAAAGCTCTCCAGGGCGCTTAGTCATGACCTGAGTCACTGGATGGTGGGGAGCGGCTACCATCTTCCCATGTCTAAAAGAATGGCAAACAAGATCCTTCTCCACGGACAACTTGGGCAATCCTTGGATTAAGCCAAGTGAACTAAGCCTTGCAAGCAAGTCGAATCTCAGGTGACCTAGTCTCCTATGCCACTTCCAAAGATCAGAGGAGGAAGGTCCAGCCAAAAGACAATGAGAAATTCCGAACGACTTTGTGAAATCCGCACGAAAGACTTTTCCAAAGGGCGAAATCACACAAACAAGATTGCCCTGAGGATCCAAAATGCGACTGAGATTCAGTTTAAAACGAATCTCATAGTCATCATCGAAAAGTTGCGAAACAGAAAGAAGGTTAAAATGCAAATTAGAAACAAGAGCAACATCGCGCAACACAAAGTGCTCATTAACTCGCACAGACCCACGAGACAGCACCTTACCTTTGCTGTTGTCGCCGAAGGTAATATACTCCTTTCCGGCGACCTGACTAAGACTGGAGAACCACTTGGCGTTTCCGGTCATGTGCCTCGAACACCCGGAATCCACCAACCAAACGTTCTCCAATCGTTTTACCTACATCAATAAAAAGACAGGGTGAGCATACGGGCCAACACTGGGGTTAGTGAAGTAGGAAGAATACCAGTGTTGGGCCGGCTGCTCAAAAGAACGGTCAGGGTAAAAACCATTCCTAGCGCACTTACAGAGGAAGCGATCACCACATTTAGAAGAACGTGGTCCGCTAAGGGAGGAGCGTCCATCGCGATACTCAAAACGCGGTGGGGGAAAACACTCAACTACAAAGCCACCGCTACGGGGTCCATAACCAACAAATGCAGGCTCCCGCCGGGCACGCTCTCTACGAGGCCTAGGCCTAGGAACTTGAGGTACTGCACCTCTAGGCCTAGCATCTCTCCTCGGAGCTCTGTCCTGCCTAGGCCTGGGAACTTGAGGTTCTGGACCTCTGGGCCTAGCAGCACGTCTCGGGGCTCTCCTCTGAACATTCGGCACATGTACATCATGGAAAGGATGGTACATGTCCGTGTTGTTCATCTCCTTTGCACGGCGTGCCTCTCTCTTGCGCCGAAAGCAGAACTCACTCAAGTGTCCATCTCTCCCACAGTGCTCACAATGGTACCTCACCGCTCTCAAAGGGGGTTGTTGGTACTCACGGCTGTGGGTGTGGATCACCTTGCCCTTCTGTGGCAACAACTCCTCGCGAATAGGTGGCATCGTATCAAGCTTGTTTTTCAGGTGGTTGGGTTTGGGATGCCACACTTGGTTCTTGGGTGGAGCTCTCGGAGGTTCCTCAAACACCCCATCCTTGTTGTTAGGCTTGAGAGGCTCTTTGGGTGGAAGCTTGGTAAGTTTGGGAGTAGTGGTGGAGTTTGGCTTCTCACTCAGGTTCAGACCACTCGACTCTCCAATCTTCCCAAAAGCAGAAACATCAACACCCGGAGCAAAGCCTACACCAGGACCTCCAGCAGCTCGCTTGAATTGGGAGATCATCATCCCGAGCTGTGGCTCACCGCAAGACACCCATGACAAGATGGTCCAAAGGTATGTGTTTTCCTCCTCGGTTTGCATCCTGTCATGCTTCACATTGGCAATCTCCATCTCCAAACCCTCACACAAAGCGCACCTAGTCACACAAGTGCTACCCGAGCTGGCCTCCTCAAGAGACACAATCTTGGTATTCTTCTCTGCCAACTCAGATTGCAAGACAGGACAAGTCTTGCACGCACCCAACAGCATGGGCCTAGCACGGAGCTCATCCACCTCTCCTACCAACGCAACATACTTACCTCTCAAAGTGAGAAGGTCAGTCATGTGCGTGGTGTACATCTCGCACTCCTCCTCATCTGTGACAACTACGGTGGACTTGACAGAATCAAGTTCCTTCACCGTATCCTCCCACTTCTACCTAAACTCCTTGCGCTCTCTAGCGGCACGCCTAAGCAGCTTATCCTGACTAAGCAAGATGGCAGTAAGCTTCTCAACCTCAGCAGAAAGCTCGTCGTGGGTGAGAGATACCTGAGAGGTGTCATCGTTGTCATCGTCATTCCAAGGGGAGTTCACCAGCTCGCCATCGAGGGCCATGGTGCAGAAGCCGTCGTCGTCGGCGAAGAAGCAGAGGCCGTTCAGCTTGTCCTCGATCCTCTTCTTCTTCTCAGACTCGTCGTCGCTTGAGCAAGCGGAGTCATCATCCGAGCCGTCGACGTCGCTGAGCGTGGCGAAGAACGCACGCTGCTCAGCTTGGGCCTTCTCCAAGTACTTCTTCTTGATGTACTCCTTGTCGAAGCCGCCCCTCCGCTTGTGCCTCGCGGGGACGTACTTCTCGTTGCGCTTGCCGGAGTCGTACTTGTGCCCATGATCGCCCTTCCCAGATGAGTTCTTCTTCTTGGGACAGTTAGCGATGAAGTGGTCGGGGTCGCCGCACTCATAGCATCCTGAGCGTCCTCCTCCGCGGCGACGGTTCATGCGGTTGTTGTGAAACCGCGAGAACCGGTTGACGAGCAAGGCTAGCTCGTCATCCCCCAAAGACTCAAGCTGGTCCTCTGTGATAGAAAAGAGTGAAGAGAGTGCAAATCCTCCAGAGGGGTTAGCAGAAGAGCCAGAAACCAAAGCCATCGACGGGCCAGAAGGATTTTCATAAGAAGCCCTCGCCATGGCATCAATCTCACTGGACTTGAGCTTACTAAAGAGCTCGTCGCACGTGAGGGTCTCATAGTTAGGTGATTCGATGATCGCCTGAACTTTGGAATCCCACACCGATCGATCAAGAGTATGCAAAAGCTTCAAAGCTCTCTCATGATCGTCAAAAGGCAACAACTCCTTGTTAGCCCTCATCCTGTTGACAATCACCTGAAAGCGAGCGAATAAACTTTCTATGCTCTCGCCAGGCATATGTCGAAAGTTCTCATACTCTCGCTTGAACGACTCGTAGAGACAGGTTTTGACTTGAGAGGTTCCCTCATGGAAACGCATGAGGGTAGCCCAAATCTCCCGAGCCGTAGCGAGGTGAGAAACGCGATCAAACTCACTCATGCTCAGGCATGAGAAAAGAGCATAGAAAAACGTAATCGGCATCGTGATCACTCAGGCTCGGCTATTGGCATCGTGATCATCGATCTGACGCTGAGTCACACAAGCAGCCAAGACCACGTAATCGGCAGAGTTGCAAATATCCCAAATGGAAGCACCAATACTCTGCAGATAGGCCGACATGCGTATCTTCCAATACGCATAGTTGGTCCCATCGAAAAACGGCGGTTTGCCCACGCCGCGATCCATGTCGCCTTCTGTGGATCTGGAACCGGCTAAGGTGGAAGATCCTTAATCCGCTCCGATACCAATTGAAGGACCGAGAAAGCACTAGCAAGGCGACCAGAGGGGGGGGGGTGAATGGGAGCTCAAAAATTTCTCTCGAAACTTTGGCCAAATGTCCCAAAATCAACCCCGAGAAACTGCGACCGAAACCGTGATGCCCACGACCCTTGGAAGAGGGTGGATGATCCCTAGGATCACAGCGAGGCACCATAAGGAGATAGCAAACCAAACGCCAAAAGCACCGGCTTGAACACAACCCCAAAAACCAAGTCCCGAACGTAGATTGATGGCTACGTCGAGAAACTCCTAAATACCTATGCTAACAAGTAGCAAAGATACCTATAGAGGTTCCTTGGTCAACTCTAGGGCCAAATGAGAAGTCCGGAAACCAAGCGAAGAAGCCAGGAGAGCAAACGCACTAAACCGGAACAAACAGCCGAATCCCGGACTGTCCGCCGGTACGGTCCCGGACTGTCCGGGCCAACTGCGGACTGTCCGCCAGAGAAGCTCGGACTGTCCGCCGGCCAAATGGACAAAACAACATGGTTGCTGAACGTTCCTGGTCGACTCCCGGACTGTCCGCGGATTTCAACTGCGGACTGTCCGCCGGTCAAAAATCGCTAAGGCAGCCGAGGAACGCAGCCACTGATCTGGCTCACCCCCGATGCCCGGACTGTCCGCCGTTCCAGGCGCGGACTGTCCGTGACCTTGCAGAGAGGGCAATTTTGATCGCCTTATCCCCAAATCTCTCCAAATTTGATCCAAATCAAAATCCCACGTTCCCAAACTTGGAGAGGATGATCACGGAGTAGTTAGGAGACTATCCCCAAGAAATCATCCGCTCAAATCAACTCAATCAACGGGGAATTGAAAGGGGAGGAGGATGAACCGAAAAGCGCCACGAAAACAAAATCAACTCGATCTACTTGTTCGTAAGGAGTTAGATAAATTCCTTCGGTGGAAATGATCTCCTTTCAAATACGAACAAGTTGATTCAAACGGATTTAGCAAAGACGCAGTATGGAGAGAGATCGAGCGATGGGAAAAACGCGGAGAAAAGATGAACGCGAAGAACACGAACAAGAACGCGAATCAACACATCGATCTGCAACCGTGTGGCTACCACACGCTACACCAGTGAGGTTACGACCTCACTTCCTCAAAATATCCAGTACACAGAGGTATGGTTCTCTGCGGATCTCAGCTAGCTATAACAGGGAATTGGGAGAGTAGGAAAACCTAGAGGCAAAGAGCAAATGACTGAGATAGGAAGGGAGGAGGGTGTCTCCCTCTACTTATCCAAATTTCTAATTCCTACTCTACCCCTCTCTAATTACAGAGCTAACCAGCTAAACCCTAGGGTTATTCTGGACCAACTCGGTGGTAGGTGGATCCGACGGCCACGCCCGCACAACTCGTAGCGTTGCCTCGACGCAACCTCCCGATTGCCGCCACGTGCCGCCCTCGCTCTGCACCCCCGGTTTTGTGGCCCAAACCGGGAAACCAGCCTTTCCAGCCAACCCCCGGTTTTGAGGCCCAAACCAGGAAACCAGCCCACCAACATCTGAGTTTTGAGGCCCAAACTCAGCAAACCCGCAGCCCCCAGGTTTTGAGGCCCAAATCTGGAAACCGTCCTCAGCCCGAGTTTTGTGGCCAAACTCGGAAACCGTCCGCACCCAGGTTTTGAGGCTCAAACCTAGAAACCGTCCACCCGATGGTTTTTCTCTGGCTCTACCACCAAACCGACGCCGTAGATGGGATGCACCTCCCGTGCACCCCGTCCACCGACATGTGTCCCCAAGTCCACGACTCAGGCAACACATGACCGCAAGTCTTCGCTCGTCGCTGTCCCAGGCTGCCAGCCACCACAACTGATCCTCGGGCCTCTGGTCCCTCAGTCCAAGCCTCACGTCCGCCCTTCGCCACTCTCGGTCCATCGGCACGGCACGTCTCTACTTGACCTTCACCTCGCCTTCGATCACTGCATCCGTGCTCGACACCTACACAACACAAGCCAAAGAACATGCGCATCATCCCAGTTGACAATCACTCATCACTCAGAGACTCGGCATACACCCATGTATCCGCAAGCTGAAGCTGAAGCCGAGGGTTGGATTGATAGAGAAGTGCCACTGCCCCAAGAGGGGAACGACGGGCAGCATCAGGGCAATGTACGTCAGCCACCACCACCCCCACCACCACCAAACTACCTAAACAACCCATACCCTGAAAGGCCACCAAACTTCCACCAACTGTACCCAGATGAGAGAGAACCAAACCTTCGCAACCAGCGGAGAGCCCAACAACACCAGATGCCTTACGACCCGAGATCACCACTCTCCCAAATACTACAAACCCAACCCTGGCCACCGTCCTACAATCCACAGAATTTGCCCTGTTATGACGGACTTTCTGACCCTCGTCAGTTCATAATGAGTTATGAAGCAGCAGTTGCTGCAGCAGGGGGGATGAATCAACAATGGCGAAGCCATTCGTAATTATCCTTTGAGACATTGCGCAGACATGGTACAACAATCTGTGCCCCAGAACCGTGGATTCCTGGGCTAACCTTAGAGACAGGCTCTGCACAAATTTTAAAGGTATCACAGCAGCCCCATCAAACCCTATCGAGTTGTTCAACTGTAAACAAGAAGAGCGTGAACCACTACAAGATTACTGGCGAAGGTTCATCCAAATCAGAGCAAGAACTCTGGGAATATCTAGCGAAGCCGTAATCCTCGCAGCAGTAAGCGGTCTGCGCCCAAGCCCTTGCTCTTCGAAGTTTGCCAAAAAGCCGACAAACACAATCGAGGAACTACATGAGACTATGGAAAGATACTGTAGAGCGGACATGGACTTTAGAGCAAAGTCTGATGCTCGAAGAGCACAACAGAAACCGCAATCAAGACCCCAAGCAAGAGAAAACAACCCTCGTCAAGATCCAAGTAACATTGGCGCAATCAACAGCGCAGCTCCACCCGAAGACCAGAGAAGGGGTACTTTGACTACAGGCAACCAAAATCCGCACAGATTTCCACCCCCGCCAGATCAAAGAAACCAACCGAAGGATCCTACGAAAATGTATTGCCATTTTTGTGGTCCGAGGAAAGGTCACACCACCAAGCAATGCGGGTGCTTCGCCAAAGGAAAAGAGTACCAGGAATCCAAAAGAGCCGCATCGGCAGAAAACCGAACCATCAATCATACCAAAAAGCCAAATTTCAACCCAACCCACCCTCCATACCAGTACACCCCAATAAACTACGGCCTACCTTCGCACTAACCTTTCTACGCACATCACCCGCACTACAATCACACCCCTTATCAGCCACCCACCATTCCCCAACGCCAAAATGTACCATACACCGTTACATACCCAGCAACCCCTCAAACCCAAACCAACCAACAATCAAACAACGCTCTACCACCACCACCCCCAATACCAGCGCTGCCAGCTCCCCAGCCTGTCAAAGCTGAATCCCAAACCGAAACAACCATCAACAATCCAACATCAACCTTCGGCGTAATCCTTGCCATCACTGGGGGCTCTAACGAAGATCATGGCAACAAAAGGCAAAGGAAAGAACATGCCAGAAGAGTGCACCACGTAGCTGTCGAAGGACCACACAAATTTGGACGATGGTCCCATATCCCAATAACCTTCGATACAACCGACATGAAGCTAAGGGATTACCCCCACACTGATGCCATGGTAATTGAAACTAATCTTGCAGGATGGACAATCACCAAAATTCTGGTCGACACAAGAAAGCTCCGTGGACATTTTGTTCGCAACAATTTTTGACAGCATGAAGCTTGACAGAAACCTCTTGCAACCTGCCGGCAATCCACTGTACGGTTTTGGCGGTCAGCAAGTCAGAGCAATTAGAAAAATTTCATTGCCTGTAACCTTCGGAGACCAAGTGAACTGTAGAACAGAACACATAACCTTTGATGTAGTCGACATGTTTTACCCTTACAACGCAATTTTTGGTCGAGGTGTCACAAATGTTTTCAACGCGGTCATCCATCCTGCATACCTTTGCATGAAACTTCCTGCTCCGAGGGGAGTCGTTGCAGTGTACGGAGATCAAGACGTTGCAAGAGCCGCTGAAGGTACAGTAGCACCTGGGCAGCGTAATGTACACAACTTAACAAAGCCTCAAACGACAAACCTCTCTAGCGAAGGTGAAACACACAGCGACCAAAGGAGAGCATCACCTAAAGAGGAAACCAAACTAGTCCAACTTTTCGAGGGTAACTCTGAAAGAAAAGTAATTATCTCAGCCCACCTAGACCCCCAAACAGAAAACAACCTCGTCCGTTATCTCAAAGAAAACTCTGGCACCTTCGCTTGGTCTGCTGAAGACCTCAAGGGAGTGAATAGATCTTTGATTGAACACAGCCTAAACATAAAACAAGGGTATCGTCAAGTCAAGCAAAAGCTCCACAAAATGTCAGAAGAAAGAAAAGAGGCGGCGAGGGCAGAAGTAAACAGACTCTTGGATGCAGGGGTCATCCGTCCTGTCAAATATCCATCATGGCTCTCAAACGTGGTCCTAGTTCAGAAAAAGAACAAAAAATGGAGAATGTGCATAGATTTCACGTGCTAAAACAAAGCTTGCCCGAAGGACGATTTTCCTTTACCAAACATAAGCACCTTGGTAGACAGAGCAGCCGGATGTCAGATGTTTTCTCTCCTTGACTGCTTCTCGGGGTACCATCAAATCTGGATGAATGAGGACGACGAAGAAAAAACAAGCTTTATCACCCCCTCGGGTACTTTTTGCTTCCGAAGAATGGCAGAAGGCTTGAGAAACGCAGGGTCTACCTTCGCTCGCATGACGTCCGAGGTTTTCAAAGATGAGCATGCTATCTCTGCTTACGTCGATGATTTGATCGTTCAAAGCCAACAAAGAGAAAATCACATATCAGACTTGGCAAGAGTATTCAACAACCTTCGGTCAGCCGGGTTGAAGCTAAACCCCGAAAAATGTGTCTTCAGAGTCAGCGAAGGAAAACTGCTAGGTTGTATTGTCTCTGCAAGGGGGATCAAAGGCAACCCAGAAAAAATTGACGCCATCATCAACATGGAACCACCAACGACCAAAAAAGCTGCTCAGCGACTGTCAGGGCGCTGAGCAGCACTCAGCAGGTTCATCTCGAGATCAGCCGAGTGAGGGTTACCTTTCTTCAAAACTTTGAGGAGTACCGCTCCATTCAATTGGGGACCTCAGCAGCAGAAGGCTTTCGAGGACTTAAAAAAGTATCTCACCAACATGACCATATTGACCAGCCCTAGCAAAGGGGACTCGCTACTACTGTACGTTGCAGCTTCGCCGCACACCGCCAGCGCGGTGTTGATAAAAGAACTGCATGAAAATAACAAAACCAGGCAGGCCCCCATCTACTATGTGTCAGAAACCCTCGAGGGTCCCAAGCGAAACTATTCAGAGCTCGAGAAAATAGCGTATGCCGTGGTCATGGTGTCAAGAAAGCTCAAACACTATTTCCAGGCCCACGAAATCCAAATACCCTCAGCATACCCCCTCGAAAATATTTTCAAGAACAATGAAGCAATCGACAGAATAACAAAATGGGCAGTTGAATTGAATAGTTACACCATAACCTTCGTGGCTGATCAGGGACTGGGCAATATAAAAAGCCTTCTGCCAATCCAAAAGTGACTGAGATTTCCTGTTCACCTTCTCGCTCAAGCAAACGACGCGCAACCACTGGAGACCAAGACTCTCTGGAGAGGGCGTCAAAGCTGAAAGCAAAAAATAATCTAGACTTCGACAATGCGAAAGGTAATTCAGATTTATGTTGTTCCTTTTTGTCTTTGGATGATTCTGATATTATAAAAAATGTTAGTGGTGTTGGTATCTTGCTTGGCTCTTAAAATGTCTCCCCAAGCAGTGTGTCTGCTTCTTTAAAAAGTTTAGAAAGAGATAGACTTAACGTAGTGGTTAATGAGGAGGATCTTAAATCTAATCCCTGTGATGATCTAGACATTGCTGAGATTATGGAAGAGGAAATAGACCTCACTGTGTTGAATCACTTGTGTGGGGAAATAGTTGAGGGCCTGTTCGAGGGAGAAGGCAGTGATCAATATGATTTACTTGTTGTCTCTACGAATAGCAAGTCTAGTTCAAGAAAGAAGAAAAAAACAAAGGGTAGATCAGACAAGTCTAAACGAATTTCCAAATGAAGGGTATTTTTTGGAATTGTAACGGTTTGGGTGATACTAAGAAATTTAAGTTTTTATCAGATTTGACTTCTGAAAAAGCCTAGATTTTATTGCCTTATCAGAAACAAGTAGGAGGGAATGTTCAGAAACTTTTCTTAAAAATCTTTGTGCTGGGAAAGAGTTTCTGTGGCATTACAAACCTCCTCAAGGACGATCTGGTGGCATGCTTCTAGGCATCAACTTACAAACTTTTGACATTGGTGAGATAGAAGAAGGGGATTTCTTTATAAAATTCAAAATTCGCAATAGGGAAACAGATTTTAAATAGTTATTAGTTTCGGTTTATGGTGCCGCACAACAAGAACTAAAAGAGGCATTCTTATCGGAGTTGTCCCGCCTATGTGCGAAAGAAACCTTACCTATTATTATAGGTGGTGATTTCAATATCATAAGGGGGCCATCTGAGAAAAATAACTCAAGATACAACGATAGATGGCCTTTTCTTTTTAATGCAATTATCGATGGTTTCAACCTCAGAGAATTGGAGCTGTCAGGTAGACAGTTTACTTGGGTAATAACTTACAAATCCCAACCTTTGAGAAACTAGATAGAATTCTAGTCAGCACTGATTGAGAATTGCAGTTCCCTAAAACCACTGTACAAGCTTTAACTAGAGAGATTTCAGATCATACGCCTCTTCTTTTAAACACAGGAGAAGGAACTTTGCCAAGTAACTCGCATATGTTCAAATTCGAACTTGGCTGGTTACTAAGGGATGGGTTCCACGATATGGTGAGCGAAATCTGGTCAAATGTTAATGAAGGTCATACTCCATTAGAGATATGACAAGCGAAAATAAGACGACTTCACCAATATCTAAGGGGTTGGGCCAAAAATGTCAGTGGAGCATACAAAAAGGAGAAGAAAAATTTGTTGAGCAAGTTAGATGAACTTGATAAGAAAGCAGAACATGTACAACTAACGATGGATGAGCTGAATTTGAAACATGTCCTCAATGAGAGATTAGCTAATCTTCTCAGAGAAGAAGAGGTTAAATGGTACCAACGAGCAAAAGTAAAGAATCTGCTAGAGGGGGATGCAAATACAAAATATTTTCATCTAGTGGCAAATGGAAAACATAGAAAAACTCGTATTTTTCGACTAGAACAAGAGGAAGGCATAGTGTGTGGTGATGCAGAACTAAAAAAGTATATCACCAAATACTATAAAAATCTCTTTGGTCCACCAGACACCTCCACATTGTCAATGGACGAATCGCGTAGAGAGGATATTCCTCAAGTTTCAGAGCGGGAAAATGAGATATTAATACAAAGATTTTCCGAAGCAGAAATAAAAGAGGCGGTGTTTCAAATGAAAAATAACACTGCCCCAGGTCCCGATGGGTTCCCGCCAGAGTTTTATCAAGTCTTTTGGAATTTAATTAAGGGAGACTTGATGGCTTTGTTTGAGGACTTCCATAGAGGCACTTTACCTCTACATAGTCTGAACTTCAGCACAATTATTCTCCTCCCAAAATCTAGTGAAGCGAAACAAATACAACAATATAGGCCAATCTGCCTGTTAAATGTAAGTTTCAAAATCTTCACCAAGGCAGCCACTAATAGAATTATGAAGGTCGCACAAAAAGTGGTTAAACCTACACAGTCGACTTTCCTCCCTGGTAGGAATATCATGGAGGGGGCTATAGTTCTACATGAAACGATCCATGAATTGCATAAAAAGAAAGCTAATGGAGTATTATTTAAAATTGACTTTGAAAAGGCATATGATAAAGTAAAATGGGACTTCTTGCAACAAGCTCTTAGAATGAAAGGGTTTTCGCCAATGTGGTGTAGTTGGGTACAAGCTTTTGTACAAGGAGGGAATGTTGGTATAAAAGTTAATGATCAGCTGGGACCATATTTCCAAACTAGGAAAGGGCTAAGACAAGGTGATCCTTTATCCCCCATACTATTTAATATAGTGGCGGATATGTTAGCGATCATTATTGCAAGAGCCAAAGAGGATGATCAGATAAAAGGGATAGTGGCTCACCTCATAGAAGATGGCTTATCAATCCTACAATATGCGGATGATACAATTATTTTTATGGACCATGATATTGAACAAGCGAAAAATATGAAGTTGCTCCTTTGTACTTTTGAACAATTATCAGGCCTAAAAATAAATTTCCATAAGAGTGAGATCTTTTGCTTTGGGCAAGCAAAAGAATGTGAAGATCAATATTCACAACTCTTTGGTTGTAAAGTAGGATCATATCCCTTTTGTTATCTGGGAATACCTATGCATTTTAGAAAATTTAATAATAAAGATTGGAGTATGGTTGAAGAAAGAATTGAGAAAAGACTTTGCAGTTGGAAGAGTAAGTTTTTATCAGTGGGTGGCAGGCTTGTGCTAATCAATTCTGTGCTGTCCAGTTTACCGATGTATATGCTCTCTTTCTTTGAGGTACCTCGAGGGGTTCTCCAGAAAATAGAATATTACAGATCAAGGTTTTTCTGGCAAAATGATCAGCATAAGAAAAAATATAGACTTGTAAAATGGGGTCTAGCGTGCCAACCTAGGGAACAAGGAGGGTTGGGTATTCAAAATCTCAAGTTACAGAATAAGTGTCTTCTAAGTAAATGGTTATTCAAACTGTGTAATGAAGATGGAATGCGGCAGGAACTTTTACGCAATAAGTACCTAAGAAATAAAACTCTATCCCAAGTTACCAAGAAAGCTGGGGATTCCCATTTCTGGATGGGCTTAATGGCAGTGAAAGATCAATTTTTTAATATGGTGAGGTTCAACTTAAAAGATGGTTCTCAAATCAGGTTCTGGGAAGCTATCTGGTTAGGGAACCAACCCTTAAGTTTTAGATTCCCAAACTTGTTTAACATAGCTCGCAAAAAACATGCAACAGTAGCTGAAGTTTTCAGCACTATTCCTCTTAATGTCTCTTTTAGGAGGGCACTAATTGGGAATAAATTGCTAGAATGGAATAATCTGATTGCAACCATTGCGAATGTTAACCTTCAAACAGGGAAGGATACTATCACTTGGACCTTAAGTAAAAGTGGTAACTTCACGGTTAGGTCGATGTATAGATACCTAATCACTAATGATATCAGGGTAACACAGGAACTTTGGCGTGCAAAACTGCCACTTAAAATTAAGATTTTTCTTTGGTTCTTGAAAAAGGGTGTAATACTAACTAAAGATAACCTAGCTAAAAGAAATTGGCAAGGAAGCAAATATTGCTGCTTTTGCAGTAATTTTGAGACTATTCAACATCTGTTTTTTGAGGGTAAATATGCTAAATTTCTATGGCGTGCGTTGCATATAGTGTTTGGTATTACCCCACCAAGTAGTACAGTACATCTTTTTGGAAATTGGTATAAGCAATGTGGAAAAGATTCAAGTTTGTTATTGCTAGCAGGGGCGACTGCCTTCTGTTGGTCCTTATGGTTCACTAGAAATGATAGTGTTTTTGACAAGTGCAATCCTAAAATATTTTTGCAGGTCTTATTCAGAGGAACACATTGGCTCCGATTTTGGGGTCAGTTGCAACAAAGTGAAGAAAAGAAAGAATGTATCTACAAAGCTTGTCAGATCCTGGAGACATCGGCTTTAGCCTTTTTTTCCTCTTATGGATGGCCCAATGTGTCTAGAATTGCGAATTGATTTCCTATCTTTTTTGTGAGTCTGCTTTGAACATAAGCTTGAACTTCGATTTGTAATAATGTGGTCTGATTCCTTACTTTTTGTGAGGATGAAGCCGGATGTTTATTCCATTATCTAAAAATAACCTTCGTGGGAAGATCAGCGATGAAATCCCAGGCTTTAGCAGATTTCATAGCCGAATGGACTCTGGACCCTCGCAAAGAAGGAGTCGAAGCAGATCCGTTTTGGACGGTGTATGTCGACGGAGCCTGGGGAGCAGGAGCCTCGGCCATCCTAGTTTCGCCATCTGGGCCGAAGCTACGGTATGCAAAAAGACTCGACTTCAAGTGCACAAATAATTCTGCATAGTACGAAGCTGTAATACTGACACTTTCAAGGCTTCGAGCATTATCAGTTCGAAGGGCGGTCATCAACACTGACTCCCAAGTCACTGCGGGTCATATTGAGAAAAATTACAAAGCAAAAGATTCAGAGCTGCAAAAGTACTTACAACATGTCCGAAGGTTAGAATTTTTCTTCCTTGGCATAACAGTAAAAGCAATACCGAGGTCCGAGAATAGCGAGGCAGACAATCTGACCAAAGCAGCAGCGCAACAATTACAGTTACCCCCAGACGTCTTTTATGAAGTAGCAACACAATCAGTCATCGAAGCCTCTGAAAAAACAACAAAGCAGATCAATGCAATTCAGAGCGAAGACTAGAGAGCCCCAATCATGGCCTACATCAATGGGTTGCATGAGCCCGACTCAAAAACAGACTCAGCCAAAGAGCTCGAGGATATAAAATAGTAGATAACACTTTATTCAAAGCCTCGGTGACCTCCCCATGGCTAAAATGCGTGTCACACAATCAAGGAAAGGACATACTCAAACTCATCCACGAAGGTATCTGCGGCTCTCATAACGGCCCAAGGGCGCTGGTGGGAAAAGCTTTTCATCAAGGCTTCCTTTGGCCAACAGCATTACGAGATGCAGAAGAGATGGTCAAACATTGCAAGGGATGCCAACTAACAGCAAAAACGCAAAGCGCCCCAGGTGCCCCAACAACTTTGATATGCCCAACATGGCCTATGCAAAGATGGGCAATGGACCTGGTCGGTCCTTTACCGGCAGCTCCAGGAAACCTCCGCTACGCAGTGGTAGCCGTGGAATACTTCACAAAGTGGATTGAAACATGACCACTATCATCCATCACTTCTCTTGCCGTGAAGAAGTTTTTCTGGCAGCAAATAGTTTGTCGTTTTGGAGTTCCCAAACACCTAACCGTCGACAACGGCACTCAGTTTGACAACGAGGTTTTTAAGGAATTCTGCGCTCAAATTGGAATAGCCTTGTGCTTCGCCTCAGTCCGGCATCCTCAATCGAACGACCTCGTTGAAAGAGCTAATGCCACAATTTTTCAAGCAATATCCAAAAAACTCCAAGGCAGGCCCAAGGGAAAGTGGGCGGAAGAGCTAACCTCGGTCACCTGGTCCCATAACACTTCGGAATGCAGAGCAACCAAGTTCACACCTTTTAGGCTTCTCTTTGGAGAAGAAGCTGTGCCACCAGAAGAGTTGAAATTTGGCTCTCTCAGAACAACCCTCGAATCAGACGAACAAAACCATTTGATAAATAAAGATTTGCTCGAGGAAACGAGATGCAGCGCAGTGCACAACCTTCGCAAGTATCAAGAGGAAACCAAAAAGTGGAGAGACAAAAAAGTGAGAATCAAAGACTTAAAGAAGGGTGACCTCGTCCTCATTCGGAAACAAAACGCCAATATGGCGGGAAAATTTCAACCAAAATGGACGGGACCATACTTGATAACAGAATGCAATCGTCCAGGGTCTTTTCACCTCTTTGACAACGAAGGAAACCGTCTGCCACGTACCTGGAATGTCGATGACCTTCACAAATACTACCCATAGCGGAGCCTTAGCGAGCTCTCGCAACATGTAATTTGTTCTTTCAAACCTTGTACTTTTTATTTTTCCTTTTCAGTACCATGCTTTGTAAACAAAGGAGCTGCACTCTTTTTCCTTGCGAAGGGGCGTAAGGTTTTTTAATGAGGCAGTATCCAAATCCTTAATACAAGCAACGATCCCCAAAAAAGAAACTCTAAATTTTTCTTTTTCCATCAAACATCGAAAAAAGCGACTCTTCACCGAGAGCGCTCACATCGATGAAATTTCCTGAAGATTGCTTCGAAACACAATCATTTCGAAACAAACTTGTTATTGCAAACTTCACCTTCACCTAAAACAAGGGGAGGCGCGAAGTCCTAAATAATCAAGTACCCTCGCTCAAAATGGCAGGGGCTTGTTATTGCAAACTTCACCTCCACCTAAAACAAGGGGAGGCGCGAAGTCCTAAAGAATCAAGTACCCTCGCTCAAAATGCCAGGGGCTTGTTATTGCAAACTTCACCTCCACCTAAAACAAGGGGAGGCACGAAGTCCCAAAAAATTAAGTACCCTCGCTCAAAATGCCAGGGGCTTGTTATTGCAAAGTATCATTGCTGAAAAAGACAGGGGGCGTCGCTGTTTTTCTCCTAAACAATTTTCATAAACGTAAAAAGCGAGCCTCGCTGAAAAAGATAGGGGGCGCCACTGTTTTTCTCCTAAACAATTTTCATAAACGTAAAAAGCGAGCCTCGCTGAAAAAGACAGGGGGCGTCGCTGTTTTTCTCCTAAACAATTTTCATAAACATAAAAAGCGAGCCTCGCTGAAAAAGACAGGGGGCGTCGCTGTTTTCTCCTTAACAGCTTTCATAAATGTAAAAAGCGAGCATCGCTGAAATAGACAGGGGGCGTCGCTGTTTTCTCCTAAACAATTTTCATAAACGTAAAAAGCGAGCCTTGCTGAAAAAGACAGGGGGCGTCGCTGTTTTTCTCCTAAACAATTTTCATAAACGTAAAAAGCGAGCCTCGCTGAAAAAGACAGGGGGCGTCGCTGTTTTTCTCCTAAACAATTTTTATAAACGTAAAAAGCGAGCCTCGCTGAAAAAGACAGGGGGGCGTCGCTGTTTTCTCCTAAACAGCTTTCATAAACGTTAAAAGCGAGCCTCGCAGGAAAATACAGGGGGCGTCGCCGCTTTCTCCTAAACAGTTTTTCATAAACGTTGAAGTCGATTCTCGCCAAAACGGACGGGAGCCGTCAAAATTCAACAATCTTAAAATTCAAAACAAACCCACATTGGGGCAAAACAATCTTATGAAATTTACACAAGCACAAACACAGTACATCGTGGAACAAAACTTCTGAAAGTGCCTAGTTACAATGCATCCTCACTGGTTACAATTGATTTGACATCATCACAACCTTTGTGGTCCGCTTCAAATCCCGATTCCATCGGAACAATAGGTCCCCACAGTAAAGGAGCCGCAGGAACAATTGGCGACTTCCCGGGCAAAACCCTCGCTCTATACATATATCTACAATCTATGTCACTACTCTCTAAAGGCACCTCCTTCGGAATCACAAGAGAACCGTCTAGACGCAAACTGAGGTTGCTACACCCAAACAAGAAATCCAGAGCCGTGTCCTCATTGATGTCATCATCAACGAGAGCATGTGAGGAAGAACCAAACAAAAACGCGTAGCTTGCCGGTCTGTGTAGTCCGCGTTGCGCCAAAAACAGTTCGAACGACTGTTTTTTTAAATCGTACCTCCACAACTTAGACCACCAAAAACGTTCGAAGGTCAGCGAAGGATGTTTGAGTTTCGCCCGAGCCCACGACTCACCAGTCATAAAGGTATCTTGATAATTTAACATGATGGGCGTCACATCAAACACTTCAAGCACGGTTCCATCAGGAACCTGCATCGTCAAAATAGTCAAACAAAGACTCAGTTTTTAACAACAACACTTTTCCCCTCGCAAAACCTTACAAAATAACCTAGTCAATTCCCCCTTAATTCTCACACCTGCTCGAGATCCTCGTGCCTTTCCCCTTCAACTTCACCGGTCGCCGCAGCCTCCGCCATGAACCGGTCAGCAGCAGACGCTTCGACCACGACCACCTCTTCCACAAGAGCCTCTTCTGTGGCAGGGGCTTGTTCAATCGAGGGAACCACATCAACATCTCCAAAGCTTCGCACCGACGCAGTATTGGAACAACCCGGAACATCCTCGTTCGTCGGTGGCGAAGGTAGTGCCTCCTTTCGGGCCTACAAAAAATACACATCAATAAAACTAGCTTTAATAACTTCAAACAAACTGAACAAAAATGACTCACAAACAAAAACGATAAATCTTGCGCCTCCTACCTAACGGGTTGCTTCGGCAGCCTCCTCGAAAGCTAGGGCGCGACCACCGCCAGCTATCCAAAACCTGCGCAAAAAGCGCCTCGCGCAGTTGCGAACCTCAGCATCGTCGACTTTAAGCGCACGCACCTCTTCGACGGTTGGGAAAACATGGCTTGGCCGTTTAATCTTGCGAGGTGATCACAATCTGCCTGTTGGAGTGTGCTAGCCATGGCCAGAGCTCTAGCATAGCCCCCGAAGTCAGCGACATTCTCAACCAGCGAACTGAAGACATCAAGCTCCGCGCTAAGCCAATCCACAAAAACCACAGCATTAGCGTCAGCAGGAAGCGGCTCACCGACAGAACCACCAGCCTTGGTTAAGCATCCGTCAAGCTTAGTTTTAACCGTCTCCATGCTAGCACGCCACGACCCCATCAGTTCATCAATTTGATCCTTCGCCGAGGCCAGAGACTTGTCTTTATCTCTGTTAGCCGCAACCAAGACTGCGTTATGCTTCGCCAACTCTACAGCTTCTTCCCAAGACTTCGCAGCTTTCTCCAGTGCACTTTTAACTTCAATCTCCTTATTTTCCAAGCTGCGGCGGAGTTTCTCGTTTTCTTGCTCAAGATCGTCTATTCGGCCATTGAGATAATCCATGTTATAACCAGCCCTTCGCCGGGCCGAGCGGTTCAAAAGCATCAGCTCCGCCAACTTGACATCAACATCGTCCAAAAATATCAACCATAGGTTGATTGGCAAGAAGGAGCTCAGCCTCCGGAACACAAACACGACCAAAAATACGACCAAGAAAATGCCTTTCTTCCGGATCACACTACAAATGACACGCCCGAAGGTCCGGACTGGTAAACAGCTCTGTCACCGGGTCTGAAACTCCAATCTTTTTCGCAAAATACGGAAGACTCGAACGACTCGCTTCACCATATGGCCTTTTGCCTGGATTCCGCTCAGCTTCAAGATCACCGGGTGCCTCAAAACCACCCACCCAAATATGCGAGCCAGCAAATTCGGGTATCGACCCGCACTCGGGGCTGTCGGCCTCGTGGCCACGAAGAACCCCTCCCACATCAGCAGAAACCAACAACTCTGCAGAAGGCGAAGCAACTTTCTTCTCATGTCTATCCTCTCTAGAGTTTTCTTCCCCAACTCCAGAGTCGCTTCTGGAGGTACCAGAATCATCATCAGACGAACTACTCTCGGAGCTCGCACCTTTCTCGTTTCCTTTCTCCTCACCACCACCTTCCTCATCAGATGCAGCCTCGTCATCAGAAATCTGGATAAGAGCGCTAATGCCCCCAACACGCGACGCACGCCCACTAGCAACGGGACCAACCCTCGCGCCACCTCGGCCCAATGCCAAGGTCGTAGAACCCGACGTGCTAGTGGCGGCCGTCGCAACATCGACCTTGGTTGCCAATGTTTTCGCACGACCACCGCCAACGCTACCGCGGCCTCGGCCGCGACCCCTCTTAGACTCCGCCGCACCATCTTTTTCTCTGGTGGACGAGCGTTTCCTCTTTTTAGGAGCATCCTCGCTCATGGGGGCCGGCCAATCGGGATAAGGGATGCCAAACATATCAAAAAGCCTGTTAACCCGACCTCCGCTACCCACCGCGCCATGAATTGCCTTAACTTCCAGTGTGGTAAGTTTGCCAACCAGGTCCTCCGTTTTCTGCTGCACCCGTTTTAGAACAGCCTCGATGCCACTTTTCCGGTTTGGAAACTTCTTGAGTGTAGCCTCCCAGATTTTATACAAATCCAACTTTGGTTTTTTCAAACCTCTCTTCTCGTACAATGAATCATCCTCAACCTCAAACCAGGACTGCTTTCGGCTAAGAGGCCAAACCTTCGCACAACAATACTCCTCAACCAGATCCCGAGCACACTGAGAGCGGGCAACCACTCTAAGGCTATCAACAGCAGCATGCGCTTCCTCAGTCATCAAAGCTTCGGCAGAAACATCTCCAAGAAGTGGAAGGTCTCCGCAAAGCCCCGCAGCATCGCCAAGTTTGTAATAAAACCAAAATTTCTGCCAACCGCTTGTCCACTTATTCTTCTGAGCTTGCACCGGAAGCTCCGAGCCAGCGCGATGGCAAAAGGTGTACACAACAAACTGTCCCAAACTGGTGTTTCCTTCACCATCAATGATCTTCCGAAGCTGCATATGGACACGGTGGGTACGCACGAAACCATCGACGTGACGAACAACACCTTGAGAGCGGCACAGCCAAACAAATATTGAGAGCTTCGTGAAGCAAGAAGGAGTCAGCTGATGAAACTTCAAATTGAATCGCTGAAGAACCGAGGTCACGAAGGAAGTCACTGGAAAACGAAGACCAGCTGCAAAAAATTCTTCAAATACCACCACCTCACCAGGCCCCGGCTTCGGAACAGTCTCCCCTTCGCTGGCCCTCGCTCTCCCCTCCTGAATCCAGCCTCGCCTAAGGTAGGACGCCAAATCCGAACCACTAACGTGACTAAGACCAAATTCAAAGGTCACCCCATCACCGGCGGCAGTTGGAAACGCCGGACGAGCAATTTGTTTCAACCTGGCCATGAGTAAAAACAAAAGACCTTCGCAAAAGCTTCGCTGGAACTAAAAAACTACAAACCTTCGCAACAAACAGATCGCAACAGCAGGAAGGTTAGAGCAAAGGCATGACACAGTTACAACAAGCTCACCTACCCCATCTATTTATAGGCAGAGGGTGAGCAGCAGAAACCAAGAAAATTGGCACAATCCCCGAAAACGCGGCACAAAAAACAAAACAAACCTGACGGCCCGGCCCACAAGCAGTCACGGGCGTCGCTGTCGAGGGCCACTTTTCTTTTCACAACAAGGGACGCTGCTTGGGCCCAAGGGCCGTTACTTGATCCAAGTCACGAGGGGCTACTGTTGGGGGAAGGGACCCTCGGCAGTGATGACGCGCAAGCTGTCATAAGGAAACAACCTTCGCACTCCCAAAAAACCTTCGGGAAAACCTTCGCCATTAACATGACCTGCATATCACTTTCTGACCTTCGCGTGCAGGGAGCAAGGTGACCCGACGGGCAGCGAGCGGGTGCAGACCTTCGCCATGACGGCAACAACTCTACAAACGCGGGGTTTGATCCCCATGTTCCAGCGAGGGGGTGCACGGGTCGGACGACGACGTCCCGGGGAAGGAGGATTTAGGGTTTTCACGCTATCTGTGCTTGTACTATTCTACCCCTCCGTTGTATTGCTCTAGGGAATCTTTCTTGTACCCTTTTGTAAATTGGTCGATGTCCCCTGGTATTCCCTATAAATACCAATGAGTGAATAGTGTAAAAGGAGAGCCTTTTTCTTTGTGAAAAAAGGAGGAAAGGAAACAGTGTCACTCAGTTATATCGAACCTTCGCTTTCCGTTAGACAGTTGGCTATCCTCGCCTTATCCCTGCACCAAGTGCGAGGGTCAGGCATGTGCAACCCAACATAACCTTTCTTGTTAATCTCCTTCCAAGAAATGAAGATCAAAACCCCTCCCTTTGTATTTTGTAAAATCTGGACCTCCAAAATCGCCTCCAATGGAAGGTGGCAGCGAGAAACAGTGCTGCTCGGGGAGGAAGAGGGGGGTATTTATACCAGAGATAGCACAAACGGTTAGCTACGAATTATTATTAGCTAGTGTTTAGAGTTTATTGGGGTTTAAAGTAAAAAACTAAGTACCATACTTTAAAATACCTAAGTATCATTATTAAATAAAAAACATAATATTCATAAAACATAAAAACATAGTGAAAAAAATAATTGAGAAATAAACAACATAATAAAAAACATAAATATTATATAAAAACCTACATTTCCCTTTCTACATAAATACTCAAGAACACACCATTATACATGGAAACAAGGAAAGATATCATGCATAAACAAAATTAAAAAGAAAACACGAAGCAGTATAGATGAGAGACATTATTTAACCATCTTAAGCAAGCTCACTCATTGACCTAGGTATTCTTCTCTTTCACTCATGGGTGAAACCCTAGATCTAAAAAGTGAATCATCAAATTGAGCAAGAATAAGCAAAATGAGGCAAGAGGGACACAAATAACCTAAAAAACAATTGAGAAATAAACAACATAATAAAAAATATAAATATTATATAAAAACCTACATTTTCCTCTCTACATAAATACTCAAGAACACACCATTATACATGAAAACAAGGAAAGATATCATGCATAAACAAAATTAAAAAGTAAACACGAAGCAGTATAGATGAGAGACATTATTTAACCATCTTAAGCAAGCTCACTCATTAACCTAGTTATTCTCTCACTCATGGGTGAAACCCTAGATCTAAAAAGTGAATCATCAAATTGAGCAAGAATGAGCAAATTGAGGCAAGAGGGACACAAACTAACCTTTCTTGTTAATCTCCTTCCAAGAAATGAAGATCAAAACCTCTCCGCTTGTATTTTGTAAAATTTGGACCTCCAAAATCGCCTCCAATGGAAGGTGGCGGCGAGAAACAGTGCTTCTCGGGGAGGAAGAGGAGGTATTTATACCAGAGACAGCACAGACGGTTGTCTTAACCCAACCGCTAGTGAAAATGGTGGTATTTCCACTGGCGGTTGAGTTTGGCTTAGCTAACTGCGTGTATAAAAGGTCCATTTACACTGGCGGTTGTCTTAGTTCAACCGCCAGTGCAAATATATTTCCACTAACGGTTGTCAACTGTTCACTGCCCCTTTTATATCACAGTCGCGTGATAACTACAACCGCCTAGGGGACGCCAGCTATGAGCAGTATTCTACTAGTGTGAGTAAGAAAGCCAGGATGTGGCGGATGGGTAGGTTGTCAGGGAGGAGTAGCCTGATGTCCTGGCAAATCTGTGTGAGCTTGAGGATCATGGAAATCATGGTATGGTGGCAGCAAAAGATGATGGCGTAATATTTGTTCGCAACAATTTGAGATGCTTGCTCTTGCTTGGCATGCAACCCTGCGCATATGTATCGTGTGTTGAAGTTACAGTATTTGTGTTATATATAGAGCCGATTTGCGAATAAATTAGAGGACTGCTGGGGAAGGTATTTAAAACCTGCTATCAACAATAACTTGCCATGCAAAGAACATGCACCCTCTAATTTTCAGGAGTTGAAGGTTATTTCCCGTCACATTTTCCTTGCTATAAATTTTACTTTGTCCCAGGTCGTCTACCACCTTTGGTGGACTGTAATCTTGGCTAAGAGAGTTCTCTCGTAACTGTATCATGTAATGCTCTTCCTCATAATAAAATACGTGCGAAGGTACGATCCATTATCAGAAACCAGCTGTTTGCGAGTGTCTACTGGTTTGCCGAGAGCATCTGATCAGTCACTCAGTAAACTGCTCCTTTGCTGATTGTCAGAAAGAAAACACTCGGTGACAACATGACACTTGGTAAAATATGAATGACGCGAATATCAATAGAGGGTTCAAGAACTCGGTTTCAAAGGACTAATCGACACAGTGGAGGAGATCAAGAACGGGAGCCCTAGATCACTGTAAAAGGATTCGACACCACATTTACAATGAACGATTCAGTTTCTCGATGGAAAACTAAACTCTAAACAAAACCCGAACCCTAATGACGATGACGGCGGCTAATTATAGGATTTTGGATGTCACCCATGCTGGATACGCCCTCTAATGGGCTCTAAGACGATACACGGTCCAACGGACCAAAAGACGGTGTCGTAGCACCCTGACAGATTCTGGACGCTGACTTGTTTCGACGATTCCCGTTGACTCCGAATGAATTTTGATGTGAAACTAAAGCCATTGGTTAGCTTATCAAATTATCTTTCCAAGCATATCTGGTTCGTCGAAAACAGAATCCGTAAGCGTCCGAGGTGTAGATTTTACCCAGGACTACTCCTAGAATCCGGGATGGACTCCGACTTGAGTTGGACTGGCCCTCCATCATTGAAAACTCGAGTTGGATGTCCTCGCTGGTACTCCTCCTCTCCTCGGGTTGTACATGACGGAGTGATGTCCTCATCATCTGATAATTCGTGAACACCTGAGGAATAATATTGGTGTATTCATGGAGCCTGTGATTGATGAATTGGTCCGTGCTTGGGAGGAAGGGGTATGGACATATGACCGAGCTACAAAGAGAAACATCAAAATACATGTTTGGTATCACTACTCCCTACATGACTTCCTAGCGTATGAGATATTCTACGCCTGGTGTGTTCATGAGAAGTTCCCATGCCTAGTATGCAAGGCAGCTCTGAAGTTCATTTGGTTACAGAAGGGTGGCAAGTATTCTTCATTCGACAAACATCGACAATTCCTACCTCTTGACCATGCATTCAGAAGAGACATCAAAAACTTTACAAAAATGTATTGTAGTTACAGACCCTGCACCGCAGATAATGACCAGTGCCGCAGTTTGTGCTCAAATAGATGCTCTTGAGGTCAATCAAGAAGATGGTGGTTTTGTGGGATATGGTGAGCAACATCCATGGACTCATCAGTTGGGATTGTTGAGGATCCCTTATTTTGATGACCTTCTTCTTCCACATAACATTGATGTAATGCACACTGAAAAGAATGTCACCGATGCACTTTGGGCAACAATCATGAACATTCCTGATAAGACAAAGGACAATGTTAAGGTTAGAGTGGATGTGGTAAGTTATGTGCTAGGCCAAAGCAAGAAATGGTGCCTCCTCGAGGCGGCAAGACATGGAGAAAGCCTAAGGCCGAATTCGTCTTGACCAGGCCTCAAAGAAGGGAAGTACTACAATGGTTCCAAACATTAATGTCCCTAATGGGTATGCATCTAATCTGAGGAGGGGACTGAACTTATCTACTATGCAAATCAATGGGCTCAAGAGTCATGACTACCACATATGCCTTGAGCGGCTGCTTTTGGTGATGGTTCAAGGCTATGTCCATGAGCATGTCTGGCTAGTCCTAGTAGAGTTAAGCAATTTCTTCTGCCAGCTTTGTGCTAAAGAGTTATCTCGGACTGCGATTGAAGAAATGAAAATAATAACACATGTGTTGCTCTTTTTAAGTTGGAGAAGATCTTTCCACCGACTTCTTCAATCCGATACAACATTTGATTTTGCACCTTCCGTACGAGGCACGAATGGGGGCCCCATGCAGTGTCATTGGTGCTTTCGAATTAAGAGAGGTATAAAGGTTCTTCGAACTAAATGTAAAAATAAATGCAAAATTGAAGGTTCCATTGCAGAGACATATATTCTGGAGGAGGTGTCAAACTTCACAACAACATACTATGGTGACAACCTTTCTAGCATGCATAATCCACCCTCATGCTACAATGCTGGTGAAAATGAATCGAACCTCAACATTTTTGAGTGCAACTTGGCAGTGCAAGTGATGCCACCCCCAAGACCTTGAAACGTGAAGAGTGGTGGACTGTCATGCTGCGGGAAATGGAATGCCTGATTTCATTTATTGGTTCAAACAGAAGGTACTGTCCAATTTAGCTCGTACTTAGTTTGATATTATAAGTTGCTCACAATGTTTTCGACCGGAAGCTTGATAGTGAAGGCAACACAGAGAGCATTTGGGAGAGGCTTGTTAGAACTTAGAAGGCACGTCAAAGATCCACTTGCGTGTGGGGAAGGCCCGAGACTATCCATGGATCAGAGTTATCCGACCGGGAGCTTGGTGCTTGCAAGGGTTTCCTTGTGATGGTCTCCACAACTAAGGTAATAACGTAGGGGAAGCTTGAGTGTATCTCGATATCTCTATAAAAAATATCATAGCCTTCGAAGGTGAAAGTCTTTGTTTAATTTTGGATAATTAATGAAACCTAAAGTGCACTAGCCTTTGCCATGAAGTGTAGTACTCAACATAAAAATTCCCAAGCTACAACTCTTCAAAAATCAATTCAAAGCACCAACTCCACCAGCATGAACCAGCTCCACTATGGAGATAGCCTCCGACAAAAGAGCTAATACCCTATTTGGTTTTGAGTTTAGCTCAATATCGAGGAAATGGAGGTTTTAGTGGAAATGATTACTCATGCCCTTGGGAGGTGCATGCATATATAGTAGCATATTGACTAATTGATGTTAGTTGAACCAAGTTCGCATTTTCTGTAAGGCAAAGGAAGAGAAAAACAACCCCGACAGTGACAGCCGCTTGAACTTCCGACGGCATGGTTTGGGTCAGCAACAAGATTCGGGGAGGGGCGCCTGGGTGGGGGCTAGGGTTCCATCCGAGTCACCTAAACTTTCGAATTTAAGAAATATATATCCTTCATGGCCCAAATAATGAATTGATAATATACCAATAAATCCAATCAGTAATATGATTCACATGTATGACCGTGTATATATGTACTTATTTGGTGGTACAATATGTGTTTGGCAACCAAAAAGGAAAAACAAGAGCCAATATATTCTTTATGTGCAAAAAGGAGACCAGATGGCAGACCCTCTGAAACAGGGGCAAAAACACCTCCGAACTGTGTCCAAACAAGCATTACAATTCACTTAGTTTGCACTACTGCGCACTAGTAGTATTATTATTACTCGACCATCGCCACAATCAAGCAGGTGCCACTCGAAGGCACCAGCTTATAAAATGATTAAATTGGCGAACTGACCGTGAAAAAAAAGAGGCAATTTTTTTTTTTTGATTTTTGAGTTGAATTAACTAAAAAGCAGCTTCGACGAGTTGTTTGTTCTTGTCATGATTTCATGACGATGGACGAGGACGAGCGGCGCGCCTGCCGACGGCGAGCTGTTGCACCTCCGTCCAGTATGCAGCCAGCCACAGCCACGCAGCGCGCAAGGTACAAGTGAATGCACCACGGCGTAGCGTCCATGCAAGCATCATGCATATACCGGCGGCATTAAACGAGGCCAGCGATGGCAAGGCTGCCACCGGCGGTGGCACGCTTGACGAAGCGGCCCTTCATCCGTGGCCGCTTCTCGGCGTTGAGCTTGCGCACCTCGTACCGGATCTTCTTGGAGAAGAGCCGCGTCCTCCGCTTCTCCCGGTACCGTGACACGCGGGCCTCCCGGCCGCCGTCCGCCCCCAGCCTCGCCGTGCCCAGCAGGTCCTCACCGCCGTGGCCGACCACTCCTCCCACAACCCACATGTTCTGTATGCACAACCAGAATCAAATTGGACATGAGCAATCACTCCGAGTGAACCTCTGCATGCACGCAAGGTCACGCTGTGTCTGTGTGCGTGTTTACGAACGTCGCGAACGTACCGTGTAGTCGTGAGGCCAGCTGTCGTCGAGCTTGACGTGTGGTCGCTCGCCGCCGCCGGTCCACGGCGAGCACCCCCAGCTCTGGATGATGGCCTCGTAGTCGAGGGTGAGCGAGAGGCTCGTCTGCAAGAACTGGGCGTCGGCCCCCGTCGTGTCGCTGCTAGCGGCCTTCTCGTCCGTCGCCGTGTCCTGAGGCGAGCCGTAGTTGAAGTCGATGTCCAGCATCATCCCGTCGGATGCCTCGGGGTCCAGCTCCAGCAGCCCGTAGGCCAGCGTGCCGCTGGCTTCGCAGGCACTGCCGCCGTCGGTCTCCACCTTGACTCGCGTGGCGTCGTCGTCGCCCACTTCCACTGGGTCGAGGAGGCCCAGCGTCTCCATGTAGAACGACGAGCCCTCGTCGTTGCCGTCGTCGTCCAGGCCGTGCCCGAGCAGGGCTTCCATGTCCGCGGCGAACTCCCTGAGCTCGGCGTCGGTGGGCTCGAAGTTGGCATGGCCGGCGTCGGGCAAGAACTGGACCAGCGGCGCCGCTGGATCCGGCTTCGCGGGGTCCTCGACGGCGCCGCCGTCGTCGTCTACGTTGCAGGACTCATGAGGCGGCGGGGGCGAGCAGAACTCGGCTAGGGCAGGGTCAAAGATGGGCACGCGGTACAGCAGCTGCTCCTCGTCCTCCTCGACCTCAAACTCCCCCTCGCCGCCGTTCCGCCCGTCGTCGGGCGAGTCGTCCCCGCCGCCTGCCGCCGCAACGGGCACGACGTCGACGAGGCGCCGCGACGACAACGCCGCCTGCCCGACGCTCTTAGCGTGCCCGCCGCGCGGGGTGCGCGCCTTGCGCCTGAACCACGCGGGCACCACCTCGTCGTGGCGCTCGCGCTTATTCGCCGCCGGCGTCTGCGTTGGTGACGTGGGGCGCAGGCGCAGCCGCTCGTGCCGCCGCGCGAGCGGGTTCGCCGAGTGCACCGACGTGTCGCACCCTTGGCACAGGAACGCGTCGTCCGCCGCGCAGTACCACCTTGCCCGCCGGCGCAGGCACCCGTCGCAGGCGCGCGCCGCCTTGCCGCCCACCGCCGCCGCCTGCTTCGCCGAGCTGCCAGCCGTGGCAATCATATTTCTCGTCCAAGCGGTGCACTGTGCGACGATCTTGCTACGCTCAGTGAGTGATGGCTTCTTCTACGCTCAATGTAGGATGGGACCTGCTAGGCATTCACATGTGCCGACGTAGGACACTCTGAGTTTGTATGTACTGTAGATTTTAGCAAAAAAATTTGTGCCGAAAATATCGCGGGGTTCAGTTTTGTAGAACCGGAGGAGAATATGGGGGCCATCTTGTGCGCTTTTTGGATCCCGCCGTCTGCGCTTTGCACTTTTGGTGTCGCGGTAGAGGGCACCCACCTGCAGCTCTTATCTGCGACTTGATTGGTCCAAGGGTAGCGCAGCATCCGGCGGGGGCGCTTGTGATTGGCTCCGACGGGATTTCCAGTGGGGCCACCACGTTTAGCTACGCAACGCCAGCCCTTTCGCAATCGCTCTCACGGTTCCTGTGGGTTCCTGCTGGCAGTGGGACCGCACGAGCAAGGAGAGAAAAGTCTTTCTTGGACTCATTTTCCAGCAAATCATATTTCCACAGAGTTAATACTACTATTTCAATTCATTTACGGGAATTATTTCAATTGCATGACCTACCCGATGCAGAATCACAAAAAATTGCCCATTTCAATTCTTTGAAGTTGATTTTAGTTTAAATTCTACTCCGATCCCCACCTAAATATACGTGAATTGACAAATCCGACTACATATGAGACCTGAACTGTGTTTGGTGAAAACATCTTCCAAAACGATTCCTGATTAGTTTTGTCTAATTAAGTGATGACTACAAGTCCAATGAGCTAAAATTGCATGATTCAATTTATTGCAAAGATTTGGATTTTGCATACAAAATAAATGTTCAGAGTGAGTACAGTACAGCTGACTACATTGGATGTTGAATTGTATTATTGTTGTAAGTTTATGCATTCCATGCCCGAACCACCCGATATACAAAGATTGATCGCCGCGTCCTAACTCCTAAGGTATGGTCCCCCAAAGGAAGATATCTTTGCTCTTAGCTGCGATGCCCGAAATTTGGAAAGCCTACAAAAGCTGGCACACCCCTAAAAACATGAAGAAAATATTTGGCCCCCTGGGGGTCCGCAACGGGGAGATTTGAATCGTTTTCAAAATGTTGATAAAGTGGAATATAGTGGTTGATGACCCCTTGGAACGTAGCAGCGTGGTCAGCATGGGCTTACAAAACACTCGGACTCACAGAGATGCCGACTCCTTGATATGCCAGAATTATACAGCTCTTATCCGGTGAAGATAATGCCATGTAAATTGCTGAAAATCTATATAGATCGAGGAAATAGAAAACAATGCCTTGTGCGATGCTGTTTTTTTTTCTGCACTCCGCACTCTGCACTCGGTTGTCATAGGTGTGTTTGTTTGAGGAACTCAGTTGTCTATCATCTGCTTACTTATTTCTCACTTTTTTTGTTTGGTTTATGAAATAGAATAAGTTGATGTATACATCGAAGGCAATAATGTCGTCATATGGTCTAATGTTCTTATTCATCTTCTTCCATTATAACCCTGCTTTCTCCATACTTGGTCAAACAAATATAGTTTGTCATGAAACCCAACTTGAACAAGTATGAATGAAGAGTCCTTGAGCTAGCATGTTTCTTTAAATTCTTACATAGGACACATGGGCAGCGTATCAAACCATCCCACTTGTTTGTCTCGGCAACACCTAAGAAATAGTGCACACCCTTAATGAATTCTTGGGAGCGGCGATCGACATTGTACATGCAATGACATTGTGTCATCTGCATTACAATGACATATTATGAAAACCTTGAACATAATTATTTCATTACACAACATGCATAACACCATATACTTGATTAATTTAAGTAAGTCTCGCTACAAGGTATGCAATCCCAACTATAGCACTAAATAAACTAAAACTAAAATGTACTTCAGCAGCATAATTAATTCGCGTTCGATCCCAACTAAAATAGACAAATCATTCGTCTGTTCATCATCGATGGACTTCTTCTGCTGGCTTACTCTCTCATCATTAGCAACTGCAACCACATGTGGAAGAGATTTTTTGCACGTGTTTAACATAATCTTCCTCCAAATACCAACCATCACATCCGCTAGTGTCAAATTATTAGAACAAAAGATAATAACTTTAATCAAAATCATCAAGAAAACTAGCTATAAATTAACAATAATTATCAAAAATAACAAAATAACTCAAGTTGTGATCCGAACACTTATAAAAGATACGACCCTTGTTGGGTCCTTCTTCCTTCCTCACTTGATACTCTGTACCAATCTTCTGCTCACACTCGCCGCACATAATAAGAGGGAGGTTTGGCCTCAGTCGTTTTGGAACCCAATGAGAGGCCGAGAATCCAGTCACAGTTGTCATCTACTCTCTATACTCATTTTTATAAACTATTATAAATTCCTCATTTTTATAACAAATATAATTAAAAAGACCCTAAAATTCTCTATTTCACTAACTAAACCATGAAATATGCTATGCACACTAGCAATAAAAAAATATTAAGGGATTTCGATGAACTATTTTAAGCTTCGTTCATCCAAATGTGCAAACTATCAAGTGATTTTGAGCTTAAAATGGCGTAGAAATCATTAAAAACACCATAAAATCACATTATTCTACACTACGAAATGAGATAATCTACCGATGAACTATGAGAGGATGAAGTTAGTAACCTCTAAATTCGAAGAAATGATGGTGGAGTCAAAGAAGATCACCAATGGGCGTCGGGGAGCAAGAATAAGTGGCTGAGTTCAAATGGCTTGGACTGGGGTTGGAAGAGAGGTGCAAGGTATATACTATAGAGCTTTAGTCCCGGTTGATGTGCCAAACTTGACTAAAAGGTTACCCTTTAGTCCCTTTTGTTGCCACAAACTAGGGCTAAAGCTTTAGTCCCGGCTGGTAGCTCCAATCGGGACTAAAGGTGGACCTTTAGTCCTGATCGGTAATAGGGCTCGGGACTAAAGGTGCCCAGCCCCTGTAGTAGTCGTTGGACCATAACCTTTAGTTCTGAGCCGTATTACAAATCGGGACTAAATGTCCCTTTAGTCCCGAATGCAAAATATGTTGAGACTAAATCCAAATTTGTGTGTGGTTCTAAAGTCTGTTCTCTAGTAGTGGTATCATCACATCATTCCCCATAAGCTAATAATTGGTATTAATATAAGAAATAAAGTCATTCCACCAAATTTGCGGAATGAACTCACGATGCACCATCTCATCTAGGATTGGGTGGCTCCTCAAACCAAGCACCCAATAAATTATTGTTCATGTATAGTCACCAAGTTCTCAACGTGTAATACTATGTCAGCATCAAAGCAACAAGGGTTGAAAACTATATACATTATTTTACTTTGAGTTTTGCAGTGAATAATACCCAAAAACTTGATGGTCTCATATCGAAAAATGTCTCAGAAAATTTGATGTTTTAGCTCTTGGACAATAGATTTATTTGGCCATTTCAGCTTAATTAAGATTGTGATCTGCCTCCATTCAGTCTTTTTAATGGGGAGTTCATTTCTTAATCTTAATTAGCATAGTTCATCTTCACTAAATAAGGCTATATGGATAATTTTTATGGAGCACTAGTCTATTGTAGAAATCTTAGAACATTACGTTTTTGGGATGGAAGAAGTAGAAAACTGTCTATTTCTTTCGGTAATTTTTTCTTAGCATAAAATAATCTAGTTTCATATTTGTTCATGATTAGGAATTGAGCTAAAACCTTGTAAGACCCTCTTTGTAACGTAAGAATTTTATAGGAATCATGCAGTAAAATTTTACAAGAATCCATTCATCTTTATGAGAAAAAAGTAGAAAACATAAAGAAAATATACAATATAACAAAAAGAGGCTAGGAAAACTTGGTTGTATAATGATGGCAGAGTCAGAAACTATTCCGTTTCCTAAAATAAGTAAATAATAATTATAAAGAAATTCAATGTATATATGAGTGGTAGACACTTGGAGGTACTCCGCCAAGGCCTACGTGGGTTTGTTTCATTCACATATACCATTTCTGAGTTTCCTAATACTTTTCCATAGCACAAAATGCGCACAAATAAACCAAAACAGGAGTACGGAAACAATGTTAAATACTCCCTCCATTCCAAAATAAGTGTCACTAGAAATCCGTGTTTCCCTCGCAGACACGCTTTCCGGACGACACTTATTCTGGAACGGAGGGAGTATATCCCATCCACCTGACCACCTCTATTCTATAGGAGCATTTAATTGCTTATAATAAGCGTAAATAAGAAGAAATAGTACAATAATTATACTCTTGATATCCTCAATTACAAGTATTGTAGAGCGTTTTAATCCTAAGACCATCGACAAATATTGCAAAAAATAGGGAGTGGTATATAAATACTCCCTAACTTCCTAAATAAATCAATTCCTAGACTTGTTTTAAGGAAACTTGCCGAAGTTTGATCAAATTTATACAAAAATATAACAATATTTTTATGATACCAAATGAACAAATTACAAAAATATACCCTCTCCATCCAAAAAAAGAATCTCTATGGGATTCGTGCTGATCGAACTTTGTTAAATTTAGTTAGATTTATAGAAAATATTAGCAACATTTATATTTCTAAATAAGTTTATTATGAAACTATATTTAAAAATTTATCCAATGATACTAATTATGTATCATAAATATTAATATTTTGTTATATATATTTGATCAAAGTTGAAGATAGTTAACTTCTCTTGGAAGTGAAAATGAGTCTTTTTAAGGGGATAGAGGAATTATTTTATAGTGTATCTAATGATATTAATAATTTGATGCCAGAAATTTTGGTGCTCTTTGCGCTATAAGTTCAGTTAAAATAAAAAAATAACTTAAGACAACTGTATAAATCTAGGGACATTGGGAGTAACAGAATAACTTCAAACATTATAGAAGCATGAGCTATATATTCACATTTTGGGGGAAAAAAACTTAAGTCCCCTTTCGAATACAGGATTTGAGGCAGAGCGCCTACCTTGCCGGACGCTACGCGTCGTCTACCACTACCATCCCGTGTAGGTGTAGGAAGATGCATTGGGATGGGGTTTGAATATGTCACATCCATGTCCGAGTGGCGAATGGATTATATGTCGCATCGATCGAATGAGGTGCACATTGTCCGCTTCTGATGCGAATGCAGCCGCTCAAGCTCTCAATTCGTCTTTCTACCTTCCTTTCGTCTCCTCCTTGTCCACGGGTGAGACGTTGCAATCACTTCCGACATTCTTCAACTATGTACCGCCTGTCCGAAGGATAAATCCACTCCGTAGTCCTATATTCTGGACGACTTTCATTTCTTTTTTCTGATAACAAAAAAACTATTGACCGAAGGCAAGTGTCTACACTACAGCAGGATCAGACTTTGGCAGCACTCGGCGAAGGCTTCGCCAAGTGCCGCACTCGACAAAGAGCACTAAGCAAAGAAAATGTCGGCAAACGGCTCTTTGCCGAGTGCTAAATATCGGACATTCGGCAAAGGCTTCGCCAAGTGCTGACATATTTGGCACTCGGCAAAGAAAAAACGAAAAAAATTCAAAAAAATAGAGAAAAACTTTTATTAAATCAGGGGAAGGGGCCACTGGGCAGCGCTACCTGTTTCCCTCGAAATCGCAAGTCTGGTGTTTTTCACGCAATTTTCTCTCACACAGTCAGCAGGATTCAAACTCACGACCTCTCGTTCGCGCGAAGCCTCCTCTACCACTGCACTACACATATACATTCCATCTTCGTTTCGGTTACCTATATATTATACTAAACCGAGTGTAACTTCCTTATTTGAAGCCCTAAACGAATTCAAATCAAACAGTTGTCAACTACAAAGTTTTCTAACTTTTTGAGATCTACAACTTTTATTTTGGTAGTTTTTCCATCTGAGTTCGTTTATAAAAATTTGAATTTCAAATTTGACAATTTGAAACGTAGTTTTCGTTGACAAGATGATTTCAAATTGAAACGTTGTCAACACCAAAGTTTCATAGCTTTTTGAGATCTACAACTTTCATTTTGGTCATTTATCCATCCGAGGTATTTTAAAAAATTCGAATTTTAAATTTTTCAAATTCGAACGCAGTTTTGCAAAACTAGATGACTTCAAATTAAAAAGTTATCAACTACAAACTTTCATAACTTGTCAAGATCTACAAAGTTTATTTTGGTTGTTAGACCATTTGTGCATCCGACATTGTGGTTCTAATATTATTCACAAACATTATATATCACTCTTGTAGTTTTATAAACTACCGGAGAGATACATAAGATTTGTGAACAAATTTGTTTTAAGTTTGTCAAATGAAGAAATCACCAAAACAAAAATTGTTCATCTTGATAAGTTAACCAACTTTGTAGTTAAAACCTTTTTCATTTGGATTAATTTACTGCTTCAAAATATAATTTTAAAACTGGCTTTGCCGAGTGTAAAAAAAAAACAGAGTGCCAGCCTGGCGGCACTCGGCAAAGACCCGACCACGTGGCACAGTTCGAGGCCACATGCTTTGCTGAGTGCCACATGGCTGGCACTCGGCAAAGAGGGGATCTTTGCCGAGTGTCGGCATCTGGCTCTCGGCAAAGAGGTGCCTTTGCCGAGTGTCTTTCTTTGCAGCATCCTTTGCCTTGTGTTTGCGCTTTGCCGAGTGCCACGTGGCCGACACGCGGCAAAGAGGCTCTTTGCCCAGTGCTCGAAATTTGGCACTCGGCAAAGCCCCAGGCACTCGGCAAAGCCTAGGTTTCCTGTAGTGCTAGTAACTCTTACGGTAAGACCTTGTTTGACTGCACATAAATATACCTTAAACCATGTGGGTTAGAGTGGATTGGAGTATAACTTGAACTAAATTACACTTCAATTTCTCCCAACCTACGTGGATTGAGATATATTTATGTGCAGTCAAAATAGAGGCATTTGGAATGTCAATATACGATTGGCAGTGAAAATAGAGGCATTTGGAATGTCTCGATGTCGGCTTGATCTAATCAAGCCGATCAGATTTTTCATAGTGATTTTATTGATGCGATCCCCCGCCGCTGACTGGCCAGTGGGACCGCCATTTGCAAACAATGCATAGATGGTTAGAACAACCCCTTTCATATCACACGGTAGCACCAGGTTCTCCACCTAACTCGGTTTTGCAGGGAATGTAGTGAATGGTATGGTCCAAATGTATATGCGATGAATGTGTGTATTTCTGGGGGCTTGCATGTCGCATTAATCACAACTAGGTTGAGGTTGCTCTTTTCTCATGTAACGACCTACGTGTCAATCTGTGGTGTTTGATGTTTTTATGTATTTATTTTACTAGCTAGTAGTAGCTTAGTTCTTGATGTTATCATGGAGGACTCAGGCATAAAGGCTCGAAGGATGGGAATATGGTGATGGAGATCACCATGACAAAGGGCCATACCATCATATTTAATATGATTAACTATTATGTTTATGTTTGTATCATCTGTTCTTTCATATCTTATATTTGGTAGAATAGTTTCCCTTAGAAAAAAAATAAGTGTTAGCTTTGATGCCATTCCAATTGCTGCACCTATGAGTTTTCGATCATCGTTTGGTAGGTCTGCCAAAGCGGAGTGCCAACAGTTATCCTAACCTAATAGGGTGGATGCCGGACATCGACATGCATAGTGTTGGTGTACTTAACGAGACATGATGTTGGGAGCCAGGGCATTGAATGCCACCCAACAAACAAGTCACATAGGATGTGACGAGCAAACGTTGCTTACCTATTTATTATGTTTCTAGCAGTGATACCAAAGCTCACTAGGACTTAATGAATATGGATATTGTCCACTATATGTTGTTAGAAAGAATATGATTGCAAAACATATAGTGGGAGAATATTTTGTTAAATTGTTTAATGAAATATTAAAAAAACATAATGTTAAACTTTGCTTTTTTTTATTTCATTGTAGATGGCACCTAATGTCCTACTGGTTTTAATCTGCGATCCATTCTTGACAAAGAAAAACTCACTGGAACGAACTTTATTGATTGGTACCGTAACTTGAGAATTGTTCTCAAGCAATAGAAAAAGGAGTATGTTCATGAGACTCCTTATCCTAATGATCTCGTGACTGATGCAAGTTGTTGGCATGAAAATCTTGTCGAAAGCGCCAACACACTCAAAAACGGTCCTCAGAGGCCGTGCGGAGTAAGATCTTGACCTCCTGGATCTTCAAAAGGTGGTGGTGCCGAATCTAGGTGAGAGCGACCTCGGACGTGCCAGTCAATTTGACCTATAATTGATAAAGAGAAGAAAATAATGTCAAATTATGGAACCTGCCGGTTTGGTGCCAGACAGTTCCAAATTATGCGGCTCTGATATAGCCATTTGTTTATAGGATATTGACTACAAAGTCAACTCCCAAAAGATTACATGAAAGCGTTGATAAAGATATAAAGAGAAACAACTATTATTGTATATGTAAAGAAACACTTAGAGCAAAAACAGCCGATAAGCTTAGACATGTGAAGAGAGTAAAGATCTATGTGTACATTTAAACGGCATGAAATCAACAAACCGACTAATTGCATAGGTAGTTCTATCTGTTAACCATGGAGTGTTTCCATGCAGCCATAATAACAAATAGATCAATAAAATAATTTGAACATCAACAGTGGGGTGTCTCCATATAGCCATAATGATGACCAAACTAGATCACGTCCGATGCAACGAGCAAATCCATTGATCCCAGACCACTTAAAAGTACACATTATGAAGGAAACATAACTGGATCGACTATTTTAGCCGATACATGGTCCACGAAGCACGAACAAGATCTATCCGTCAAGACCATGATTCGACTTAAGATCAAACAAATCTAATCTGTCATATATATATCAGTGGGGTTCAGAAATACAACCGTAATAAACATGTTAGATCAAATCTATTTGTTCTTAGATCAAACCACAATTTTATCGGATATCTCGAACGCACAACATGTAACAATCAAGATTGACAAAATAGTCGATGAGAGGCTTAGATTGGCTATTTTCCTTGGTGTAAGCGTATAAAGCCTTTGGGTAGCTGAAACTAAACAACTTTTAAGCTTAAGCTACTTTGTCAATCTTGATTGGGCAAGATATTGTTTGAACCTAAAGAAAAACCTTAAAGCATAAACAACATTGATAACTTGATGAATCTATTGACTTGCCAAAATCAATAGAGCCGATAACTAGTCAAGATCGACTAAAACAAGAGATTGATCAGAGTCAAGACAGTCTTACGAAAGACGAACTTAGATCGATAACTAGCCATGTCATAGCTTAACAAGAGTTTGGTCGATACCAAATACAGCCTCATTGAACAATGACACGAGCCATTGGTGAAACTTACAAGCAAACCGGAGGTCGGTCGAGCTGATGCAGCCTTGCCTGGTTGAAGGTTCCGCCGAGTTCTACTTTACTCCTACTCCTAGGGTTTTGGCCGGTGGATGATGTTTTGATTATTGATTCATTCCTTTATAAAATTCGGGTTTCTAGCTATTTATAACCCGGTTGACTCCTGTCCTAACACGACTAGGTTACATAAAAATAAAAGACGACCCAGACTCAAACTCCTCAGCCGAACCCAACAGGTCTTCAAAGTCTGTCACGTCTGGCCCACATGAACTTTTGGTCATGTCCGGGTCCAAACACCCCCTTTTTATTTTTCTGGCCGATTTCTTCATTAACAAAATCAGCCGTTTGTGCCTACAAAACAATAATCTTTTTTGTCCAAAATCTGGTGTAAACACATGCCCTCCAATTTTGGGATAAAATTTATTTTATTCCAAAAATGCTATTCCTTTCTTTGTGGTCCGTCAACTAATTTCTCCTTAGTCGATCAGCCGAGCATTCTTCTCAACCGTTGCTTCTCTTTTCAAGGCCATTTTTAAACAGTCATGGCTCAAAGATGTTTCATCAAAAAGTATCTTGATGATCAATGTGAAATGACTATTTTTCTTGAAAACCGTGTCATGATTTAACACCCCACTCGAGTATTTTGCACATTGTACGAAACGATATCTTTTCCTCTTCCGAAGATTTATTCTTCTAATATAAATCCCTACTCCGTTTCCATCTTCCGTCACACTCAGAGCGCATCCACTGCCGCTTCTCGTCTTCCACCTAAAAAGAAAACTCTCTTTCTCATCAAAAGCCCCTCTCTTCTTCCTTCGATGGCAGACAACAACTATGGTAAGCGACCAACAGAGGAGGAAGTGAACTCCTACCGTCGTCCTCAACACCGCGCTAGGTGTGCTTTTACTTGCATTAGTCAATCCCGATACTTCATCATCGGCTTCTCAGATCCGATTTGATTCTTCTTTTAACTTCTTCATTCAGGGTTGACGCAGGTCCTTCCAATGCCGCCGCGGCTTTGGGACCTCCTCCCAGGATAGAATCAGTTTCTGAAAACCCCTCTTCCGATAGCCCAGAGTCGATAGCCGCTTGTCATTACCGTCAAATGACGGAAATGCGGAATCTTCATTCCGAGGCCACCATCACGAACTGCCTGCTTGAGGACCACATCGCCCAGCTCTAGAAAGCGCTGGAAGATGCAGAGGCGAAAGCCTCTCGGGCGGTTCAACAATGCGCCGAATCCGACGCTCGTGTCGCCGGTAATTCTTTTAATTAAAGAGACCTTCTTTCGAAAACTCCTATCTTCAGTATCACAATGTATTATCTGGCATGCTTTGTAGACCTGACCGTGCGCCTGGAGGCCCTTCAGGAGGCGCGGAACGAAGCGGCCGACTCCGTGAATGCCACCGGCGATAGCGTTGTTGGGAGGGTGACCAACATCCCCGCAAGGGTGCACGAGGTTGCCCTCCATGGTGTCCATCATGGTGCCGCCATGGCTCTCGGAGCTGCCCAGGCCTACACCGGCCAAGATTTGGGTGGCCTCGAAATCACTCCGGAAATAAGTCACGCCATGGAAGCGAACTTCGATGGCGTCGATGGAGCAGCTGGGGAGATAGCAGAGTCCACCCCCTCTGTATTCATAGTAGATAAAGTCTTCGAGTAGTTTATTAGGATCAAACTGCTGTATAAGAAATCTACTCATGAATGAAGTTTATGTTCTTTTATGATCCCTCTGTGATAAGACCCATCGAGATCTTTTAAATTCAGAAGTCCTCAAATTCATATTTTTGTGCTGAAGGCGATGCCTCACTTGCATTGGCTATTTACTTTACTGCTGGAGGCGACACTATACATATCGGCTATATTTCCTTTTTAGCCTGAAGGCGATATAGTCATATCGGTTATTGGTCAAACTGATTAATCATAGTAAATCCACCCAGATACTAGGATAATATTTCTTAAAATATTTCCCATTAACTGCTCTGAAGTACTCGACACCCTCTAAAGTTTCATAGAAATAAGCATTGCCAGTAGCACATCTGGTAATCCGATAGGGTCCTTCCCAATTTGGTGACCATTTACCATATTTGCTATCATTAGTTCCAATAGGTAAAATGACTTTCCAAACCAAGTCCCCTTCATTAAACCTTTTCTCCCTGACCTTTCGATCATAATATTTAGCAACTCTCAACTTCTGAGCTCTAATATTCTCAAGAGCTTTTAGCTGATGAAAATTTAAATCATCAAGGTTGTCCATCATGAGATGCTTGTACTCATCGACTTTCAAATTATTCTGCTGTGACACCCTTCTTGCGGATACATGGGTGTATGCCGAGTCTCTGAGTGATGAGTGATTGTCAACTGGGATAATGCGCATGTTCTTTGGCTTGTGTTGTGCAGGTGTCGAGCACAGATATAGTGATCGAAGACAAGGTGAAGGTCAAGTAGAGACGTGCAGTGCCGATGGACCGAGAGTGGCGAAGGGCGGACGTGACGCTTGGACTAAGGGACCGGTGGCCTGAGGATCAGCTGTGGTGGCTGACAGCCTGGGACAGTGACGAGCGGAGACTTGCGGGTGGATGGGGTGCATGGGCGGTGCATCCCTTCTACAGCCTCGGTTTGGTGGTAGAGCCAAAGAAAAACCATCGGGTGGACGGTTTCCAGGTTTGGGCCTCAAAACCTGGGTGCTGATGGTTTCCGAGTTTGGCCACAAAACTCGGGCTGAGGACAGTTTCCAGGTTTGGGCCTCAAAACCTAGGCGCTGCGGGTTTGCCGAGTTTGGGCCTCAAAACTCAGGTGCTGGTCGGCTGGTTTCCCGGTTTGGGCCTCAAAATCGGGGGTTGGCTGTGAAGGCTGGTTTCCCGGTTTGGGCCACAAAACCGGAGGTGCGACATCCGGGAAAGGACAAGCAGAGCGGTGGTGGCACGTGGCGGCAATCAGTGAGGTTGCGTCGAGGCAACGCTACCAGTTGTGCGGGCGTGGCCGTCGGATCACCACCTACCGTGAGTTGGTCCAGAATAACCCTAGGGTTTAGCTGGTTCGCTCTGTAAGTAGTTAGGGGTAGAGTGGGAAATAGGAATAGTTAGAATTAGGATAAGTAGGGGGAGACACCCACCTCCCCATCTGTCTCAGTTATTTGCTCTTTGCTTCTAGGTTTTCGTGCATTCCCAATCCCCTGCTGTAGCTAGCTGAGATCCACAGAGAACCATACCTCTGTGTAATGGAGATTTTGAGGAAGTGAGGCCGTAACCTCACTGTTGTAGCGTGTGGTAGCCACACGGTTGCAGATCGATTTGTTGATTCGCGTTTTGGTTCGTGTTCTTCGCGTTCTTCGTTTCTTCGCGATTTTCCCGTCACTCGATCTCCCTCTCTAGTGCATCTTTGCGAAATCCACTTGAATCAACTTGTTCTTTATAGTGAGGAGATCATTTCCACCGAAGGAATTCATCTAGCTCCTCACGAACAAGTAGATCAGGTTGATTTTGTTTTCGTGGCGCTTTTTCGTTCTTGATCTTCCCCTTTCGATTTCCCGGTGATTGAATCGATTTGAGCGGATGATTTCTTGGGGATAGTCTCCTAACTACTCTGTGATCATATTCTCCAAGTTTGGGAATGTGGGATTTTGATTTGGATCGAATTTGGAGAGATTTGGGGAGAAGACGACTGAAATTGCTCTCTCTGCGCATTCGCGGATAGTCCGCGGTTTGACCGGCGGACAGTCCGTGCATTGGGACGCAGCCGAGCAGTGGCTGTGTGTCTCGGTGAACAGTGCCGAAGTTTGACCCGCGGACAGTCTGCCGTTGGTTTTCGCGGACAGTCCGGGAACTGTCCAGGGGACTTCAGCAGCATTGCGGTTTTGCTCTTCTGGCCGGCGGACAGTCCGCCAGCTGAGCCCAGACAGTCCACCACTGGGCAGACAGTCCGCGACCGTACTGCTGGACAGTCTGGGATTTGGCTGAAGCCTCCGGTTTAGTGCGTTTGCTCTCCCGACTTGTTCGCTTGGTTTTCGGAGTTCCCGTTTGGCCCTAGAGTTGATCAAGGAACCTCTCTAGGTATCTTTGCTACTTGTTAGCATAAGTATTTAGGAGTTTCTCGACGTAGCCGTCTATCTACGTTTGGGACTTGGTTTTTGAGGGTAGAACTTGTCTCGGTGCTTTTGACATTTGGTTCGCTATCACTTTGTGGTGCCTCGCTGTGATCCTAGGGATCATCCACCCTCTTCCAGGGGTCGTGGGCATCACGGTTTTGGTTGAAGTTTTCCGGGGTTGATTTTGGGACATTTGGCCAAAGTTTCGAGAGAAATTTTTGTGGCTCCCATTCACCGCCCTCTGGTTGCCTTGCTAGTGCTTTCTCGGTCCTTCAATTGGTATCGGAGCGGGTTAAGGATCTTCCACCTTAGCCGGTTCCAGATCCACAGAAGGCGACATGGATCGCAGCGTGGGCAAACCGCCATTCTTTGATGGGACGAACTATGCATATTGGAAGATACGCATGTCGGCCTATTTGCAGAGTATTGGTGCTTCCATTTGGGATATTTGCAACTCTGCTGATTACGTGGTCTTGGCTGCTCGTGTCACTCAGCGTCAGATCGATGAGCACGATGCCAATAGCCAAGCTCGTAATGCTCTTTTCTCTTGTTTGAGCATGTCCGAGTTTGACCGCGTTTCTCACCTCGCTACGGCTCGGGAGATTTGGGCTACCCTCATGCGTTTCCATGAGGGAACCTCTCAAGTCAAAACCTGTCTCTACGAGTCGTTCAAGCGAGAGTATGAGAACTTTCGACATATGCCTGGCGAGAGCATAGAAAGCTTATTCGCTCGCTTTCAGGTGATTGTCAACATGATGAGGGCTAACAAGGAGCTGTTGCCTTTCGACGATCATGAGAGAGCTTTGAAGCTTTTGCATACTCTTGATCGATCGGTGTGGGATTCCAAGGTTTAGGCGATCATCGAATCGCCTAACTATGAGACCCTCACGTGCGACGAGCTCTTCAGTAAGCTCAAGTCCAGTGAGATTGATGCCATGGCGAGGGCTTCTTATGAAAATCCTTCTGGCCCGTCGATGGCTTTGGTTTCTGGCTCTTCTGCTAACCCCTCTAGAGGCTTTGCACTCTCTTCTCTTCTTTCTGTCATAGAGGAGTAGCTGGAGTTCATGGGGGATGACGAGTTGGCATTGCTCGCCAACTGGTTCTCGCGGTTCCACAACAACCGCATGAACCGTCGCCGCGGAGGAGGATGCTCGAGATGTTTCGAGTGCGGCGACCCCAACCACTTCATCGCCAATTGCCCGAAAAAGAACAAGCAGACCTTCGGCAAGGCGGATCATGGGCACAAGTACGACTCCGGCAAGCGCAAGGAGAAGTACGTCCCCGCGAAGCACAAGCGAAAGGGCGGCTTCGACAAGGAGTACATCAAGACGAAGTACTTGGACAAGGCCCGGGCTAAGTAGCGTGCTTTCTTTGCCACGCTCAGCGACGTCGACGACTCGGATGACGACTCCGCTGCCTCAAGCGATGATGAGTCCGAGAAGAAGAAGAGGATCGAGGACAAGCTGAACGACCTCTGCTTCTTCGCCGCCGCCGACGGCTTCTGCACCATGGCCCTTGGCAAGGAGGTCGACGGTGAGCTGGTGAACACTCCTCGGAATGAAGACGACAACGACGACACCTCCCAGGTATCTCAGACCTCTGACGAGCTTTCTGCTGAGGTCGAGAAACTTACTGCCGCGCTTCTTAGTCAAGATAAGCTGCTTAGGCGCGCTGCTAGAGAGCGCAAGGAGTTTAAGCAGAAGTGGGAGGATACGGTGAAGGAACTTGAATCTGTCAAGTCCACCGTAGTTGTTACCGAGGAGGAGGAGTGTGAGATGTGCACCACACACATGACTGACCTTCTCACTTTGAGAAGCAAGTATGCTGTGTTGGTAGGAGAAGTGGATGAGCTGAAGGCTAGATCCTCGCTGTTGGGTGCGTGCAAGTCCTGTGCGGGCTTGCAATCTGAGTTGGCAGAGAAGAATGCCAAGATTGTGTCTCTTGAAGAGGCCAACTCAGGTAGCACATGTGTGGCTAGGTGTGTTCTTTGTGAGGGTTTGGAGATGGAGATTGCTAATGTGAAGCATGACAAGATGCAAACCGAGGAGGAAAACACATACCTTCGGACCATCTTGTCATGGGTGTCTAGCGGTGAGCCACAGCTCGGGATGATGATCTCCCAATTCAAGCGAGCTGCTGGAGGTCCTGGTGTAGGTTTTGCTCCGGGTGTTGATGTTTCATCTTTTGGCAAGATTGGAGAGTCGAGTGGTCTTAACCCATGTGAGAAGCCCAACTCCACAACTACTCCCAAACTTACCAATCTTCCACCCAAAGAGCCTCTCAAGCCTAACACCAAGGATGGGATCTTTGTTGAGCCTCTGAGAGCTCCACATAAGAAACAATCATGGGCTCCCAAACCAAACCACCTCAAGAACAAGCTGGACACCATGCCACCCATCCAGGAGGAACTTATGCCACAGAAGGGCAAAGTGATCCACACCCACTACCGTGAGTACCAACAACCCCCTTTGAGAGCGGTGAGGCATCATTGTGAGCACTGTGGGAGAGATGGACACTTGAGTGAGTTTTGCTTTCGGCGCAAGAGAGAGGCACGCCGCGCAAAGGAGATGAACAACACGGACATGTACCATCCTTTCCATGATGTACATGTGCCGAATGTTCAGAGGCATGCTGCGAGGCCTAGAGGTCCAAAACCTCAAGTTCCTAGGCCTAGGCCGCGTAGAGAGCATGCCTGGCGGGAGCCTGCATTTGTGGGCTATGGACCCCGTGGCGGTGGCTTTGTTGTTGAGCGTTTTCCTCCACCGCGTTTTGAGTATCGCGATGGACGCTCCTCCCTTAGCGGACCACGTTTTCCTCAACGTGGTGATCGCTCTTCCCATAGGCATGCTAGGAATGGTTTTTCTGCTAACCGTTCTTTTGAGCAGCCGACCCAACACTGGTATTCCCCTTACTTCACTAACCCCAGTGTTGGACCGTATGCTCATCCGATGTCTTTTTATTGATGTTGGTAAAACGATTGAAGAACGTTTGGTTGGTGGATTCCGGTTGCTCGAGGCACATGACCAGAAACGCCAAGTGGTTCTCCAGTCTTAGTTCGGTCACCGGAAAGGAGTTTATCACCTTCGGCGACAATAGCAAAGGTAGAGTGTTGTATCATGGGTCGATGCGAGTTAATGAGCACTTTGTGTTGCGCGATGTTGCTCTTGTTTCTAACTTGCATTTTAACCTTCTTTCTGTTTCGCAACTCTTTGATGACGACTATGAGATTCGTTTTAAGCCGAATCTCAGTCGTATTTTGGATCCTCAAGGCAATCTTGTTTGTGGGATTTCGCCCTTTGGGAAAGTCTTTCGTGCGGATTTCTCGGAGTCGTTTGGAGTTTCTCGTTGTCTTTTGGCTGGACCTTCCTCCTCTGATCTTTGGAAGTGGCATAGGAGACTAGGACATTTGAGCTTCGACTTGCTTGCAAGACTTAGTTCACTTGGCCTAATCCGAGGATTGCCCAAGTTATCCATGGAGAAGGATCTTGTTTTGCCATTCTTGTAGACATGGGAAGATGGTTGCCGCTCCCCACCATCCAGTGACTCAGGTCATGACTAAGCGCCCTGGAGAGCTTTTGCATATGGACCTTGTCGGTCCGGCTCTGGTGAGCTCTGTTGGGGGGAAGTGGTATGTGCTTGTTGTTGTTGATGACTTTTCAAGATATTCATGGGTTTTCTTTTTAGCTGAGAAAACTGAAACTTTCTCCTTTGCTCGCAATCTGATTTTGCGTCTTCAGAATGAGTTCCCTTTGAACTCAATGCGAGCTATTAGGAGTGATAATGGTTCTGAATTCAAGAATTCGGATTTTGAGATGTTTTGTAACACTTTGGGTTTAGAGCATCAGTTTTCTTCTGCCTACACACCGCCTCAGAATGGTGTTGTAGAAAGGAAGAATTAGACCCTTGTAGAGATGGCCAGGACGATGCTCGATGAGCATAGGACTCCTAGGCGATATTGGGCCGAAGCCATGAGCACTGCTTGCTACATTTCCAATCGCATTTTTCTCCGAGCCTTCTTGAAAAAGACTTCTTATGAGTTGCGTTTTGGAAAACTACCCAAAGTGAGTTATTTTAGAGTCTTCGGTTGCCATTGTTTTATACTCAAAAAGGGCAACTTGGACAAATTTGAGTCTCGTTCTTCTGACGGTGTGTTTTTGGGTTATGGCACTCACACTCGAGCTTATCGTGTACTTAACCTTGACACTAACCGAGTCATGGAGACATCCGATGTCACCTTCGACGAGACCATGGTTTGTCCTTCTTCTCGTTTTGAGCGTGCAGGTGATCATGAGGTTGGCGAGCCTCTTTTCGATGATGAAGAAGAGGGTGTGAAGGGATGGATGACCCAACACCTCCTCCACCTGCTGTGCCGCAAAGAGCGGCTTCTACTACGACTCACGGCCCCGATCCCTCTTCTTCGACTTGGGGGCCGTGGGATCCGCCACCTCGAGCGGTACCTTTTGTACCCGAGGAGGCACCAGCTGCTGTTGAGGGGGAGGCCACTTTGGCTCGGGAGGCGCCATGCCACATTCAGCGCCAACACCCGCCTCAGCAGATGATTGGCAGCATCGGCGAATGCGTCACTCGGTCAAGGTCATAACATATCTCTCACTTTGCTCATTCTGCATTTGTTGCTGATTTTGAACCCTGAGATGTTGGACACGCTTTGACGGATCCAGATTGGGTCAATGCCATGCATGAGGAGTTGGAAAATTTTGAAAGAAATCAGGTTTGGGTTCTAGTTTCTCCTCCCGCTGAGTGGCACCCAATTGGGACAAAATGGGTTTTCAAAAATAAACAAGGAGAGGATGGCCATGTAGTGAGAAACAAGGCCAGACTTGTAGCCCAGGGGTATAGTCAGAAGGAGGGAATAGACTATGAGGAGATGTTTGCACCTGTAGCTCGTTTGGAGGCTATTAGGATACTCTTGGCTTTTGCTGCATCCAAAGGTTTCAAACTTTTTCAAATGGATGTCAAGAGTGCCTTCTTAAACGGCTACATAGGAGAGGAAGTGTATGTGAGACAACCCCCCGGTTTCGAAAATCCCAAGTTTCCAAACCACGTTTTTAAACTTCACAAAGCTTTGTATGGTTTGAAACAAGCCCCTAGAGCCTGGTATGATAGGTTGAAAACCTTTTTGCTTGCTAAGGGTTTTAAAATGGGATGCGTAGATAAAACACTTTTCCTCCTCAAGCAAGGCACTGATACTCTCTTGGTCCAAATTTACGTGGATGATATCATTTTCGGTGGTTCTTCTCACGCTTTGGTTGCCATGTTTGCAGATACTATGAGCAGGGAATTTGAGATGAGTATGATGGGCGAGTTGATGTGTTCCTCGGATTGCAAATCAAGCAATCTCGAGAGGGAACGTTTGTGCACCAGGGTAAGTATACCAAGGACATATTGAAGAAATTCGATATGGGTGAGGCCAAGCCTCTTCCAACACCCATGTCGACCACGACGGCCCTGGATGCGGATGTGGATGGAGAAGCTGTGGACCAGAAGGTGTACCGGAGTATGATCGGGTCGCTGCTGTACCTGACAGCGACACGCCCGGATATCCAGTTCGCGGTGTGTCTCTGCGCGCGATTTCAGTCGTCGCCGCGCACTTCGCACCGTCAGGCGGTCAAGCGCATTATGAGGTTCTTATCCTTCACTCTAGAATTTGGGATTTGGTATTCTGCTACCTCCACCCTTTCTCTTTGCGGTTATTCCGATGCCGATTTTGCTGGATGTCGCATTGATCGCAAGTCCACATCTGGGACTTGCCAATTTATTGGTTCTTCTCTCTGTATCGTGGTCTTCTCGCAAGCAGTCTTGTGTCGCCCAGTCTACCACAGAGGCTGAGTATGTTGCTGCGGCTAGCTGCTGTTCCCAGTTGGTTTGGATGATGGCCACTTTGCGTGATTTTGGTCCGAGCTTTTCTCGCGTTCCTTTGCTTCGTGACAGCACGAGTGCTATTAGCGTTGCTAAGAACCCCGTGCTGCACTCTAAGACCAAACACATTGATGTGCGCTTTCATTTTCTGCGAGACCACTATGAGAAGGGTGATATCGACCTTCGCCATGTCGATACTCATCATCAGTTGGTTGATATTTTCACCAAGCCTTTGGACCAATCAACTTTTGCTAGGTTGAGAGGTGAGCTTGGTGTGTGTTTCCCCTTTTAGATGGGGGAAACATTTTGACTCTTGTATCATACACTGACTTTGTGTTTTTCAGTTGGTTTCTTTCTGCATCTTTGCATTTCATCTCGCATATTTACATTCAGAGCTTCATGTATATAATCTGAAGAATGTAACTATGCTATGTATAGTCTTTGCTCCGATGCTTTCTGATGATGCTGTAGCTTATGCTCCTTCTGATCACTGTTACATGTTGTGAGCGGAGCTGTTTTTGAATGGTGAATCTGATAAATGAACTTAAAAACTTGCAAATGTTCACCATTGAGATATGCAACTAGCATGTGTAGAATGTGTTGAAATCACTTGTGCTCTTCATATATGCTAGGTTGCTATGTCTCTAGTGTTGAGTCATTCACTTGCTTGGTATGTTCATATTCTGTTTTATATCTGAACCAAGTTAAGTGAATTGGAAGGATCGAGATGGGATTGCTTGTCAGCACATCACAGTTTCGAGACTGTTTCTCATTGCACTTTGAGTTAAACTTGAGCTGTGTAGTGTATGACCGAAACTGTTGCTTTAAGCTTCTGATTGCTTCTGCATAGGCTTCGCACAGTTGAAAATTTAGGCAATGACAAGCTTTCAACCTCTCGCAATCGTATGCTGAAATTTAAACTTGTGTAATTTAACCGCTGCAACTCTGATAAAATTTGGATACACAAGTCTATGTTTCATTCTATAGCATGATGATTGAACTGTGCTAGGGGTAGTTCACCTTGTATACATGTTTAGCACTTGTTGACTTCCTGTCTATACATGTTTAGTGCTATTTTGATGGTGAATACCTTTTTTGGCTGAAAACTGCTGATTTTGCTCTCATGTTCATATTTCGTATCTGGTGATCAGTTTGAGCCTTTGCTAGCTTCTTATGGATGTTGTTGAGTCATCGAATCAGAACTGTGTAGAGCATCTTTGCACTCTTTTGATTATATTCCTGAAGCTGCTAACTTGCATTTTAAGTTATATGCATTTCTGGAGGAAGATTTTCTGTCAAGGGGGAGAACCTTGAGTGCTTGTGCACATTTGCTTGCTGGTGCATTTTCGACTAAGGGGGAGAAATACTGACAAATCATGTGTTCCCTGGGTTGTGTGCACTATTTGAGGGGGAGTTTGCTAGTTGCACTTGGTTTTTTAGCTCTTCAATTTGTATCGAACTCTTTTGGTTTTGAGTTGGTAACAGTTGGTATCGAGCTTCTTCGCTAGCGGTGTTGAGCCCGTTCTGCCTCTTATTGAGGGCTAGCTCCGTTTTGCTTGATTTTCGGTTGATTCTTCAATTGGTATCAAGTTTTCGTGCTAGCGGTGTTGAGCCTGTTCTACCTCTTCTTGAGGGCTAGCTTTGCTTTGCTTGGTTGCGTCAAGCCGTTGCCCATGTCTTTGGGGACCAAGTTGTCTTGTTCTTTTTACTTGACCTTCTTCGGCTTTGCTATGCTTTTGGGTCATTTGGTCGAGTTCTCTCTCCTTCTTCCTTCTTTCTTTCTTTTCATTATGATTTGTGTTGGTAGTTGACAATGCACTCATCAAGGGGGAGATTGCGGATACATGGGTGTATGCCGAGTCTCTGAGTGATGAGTGATTGTCAACTGAGATAATGCGCATGTTCTTTGGCTTGTGTTGTGCAGGTGTCGAGCACGGATACAGTGATCGAAGGCAAGGTGAAGGTCAAGTAGAGACGTGCTGTGCCGATGGACCGAGAGTGGCGAAGGGAGGACGTGAGGCTTGGACTGAGGGACCGGTGGCCTGAGGATCAGCTGTGGTGGCTGACAGCCTGGGACAGCGACGAGCGGAGACTTGCGGGTGGACGGGGTGCACAGGCGGTGCATCCCTTCTACAACCTCGGTTTGGTGGTAGAGCCAGAGAAAAACCATCGGGTGGACGGTTTCCAGGTTTGGGCCTCAAAACCTGGGTGCTGATGGTTTTCGAGTTTGGCCACAAAACTTGAGCTGAGGACGGTTTCCAGGTTTGGGCCTCAAAACCTGGGCGCTGCGGGTTTGCTGAGTTTGGGCCTCAAAACTCAGGTGCTGGTCGGCTGGTTTCCCAGTTTGGGCCTCAAAACCGGGGGTTGGCTGTGAAGGCTAGTTTCCCGGTTTGGGCCACAAAACCGGGGGTGCGACGTCCGAGAAAGGACAAGCAGAGCGGTGGCGGCACGTGGCGGCAATCGGTGAGGTTGCGTCGAGGCAACGCTACCAGTTGTGCGGGCGTGGCCGTCAGATCACCACCTACCGCGAGTTGGTCCAGAATAACCCTAGGGTTTAGCTGGTTCGCTCTGTAAGTAGTTAGGGGTAGAGTGGGAAATAGGAATAGTTAGAATTAGGATAAGTTGGGGGAGACACCCACCTCCCCATCTATCTCAGTCATTTGCTCTTTGCTTCTAGGTTTTCCTGCACTCTCAATCCCCTGCTGTAGCTAGCTGAGATCCGCAGAGAACCATACCTCTGTGTACTGGAGATTTTGAGGAAGTGAGGCCGTAACCTCACTGTTGTAGCGCGTGGTAACCACACGGTTGCAGATCGATGTGTTGATTCACGTTTTGGTTCGTGTTCTTCGTTTCTTCGCGATTTTCCCGTCACTCGATCTCCCTCTCTAGTGCGTCTTTGCGAAATCCGCTTGAATCAACTTGTTCTTTATAGTGAGGAGATCATTTTCACCAAAGGAATTCATCTAGCTCCTCACGAACAAGTAGATCGGGTTGATTTTGTTTTTATGGCGCTTTTTCGTTCTTGATCTTCCCCGTTCGATTTCCCGGTGATTGAATCGATTTGAGCGGATGATTTCTTGGGGATAGTCTCCTAACTACTCCGTGATCATCTTCTCCAAGTTTGGGAACGTGGGATTTTGATTTGGATCGAATTTGGAGAGATTTGGGGAGAAGGCGACTGAAATCACCCTCTCTGCGCATTCGCGGACAGTCCACGATTTGACCGGCGGACAGTCCGCGCGTCGGGACTCAGCCGAGCAGTGGCTGTGTGTCTCGGTGAACAGTGCCGAAGTTTGACCGGCGGACAGTCCGCTGTTGGTTTTCGCGGACAGTCCGGGAACTGTCCAGGGGACTTCAGCAGCATTGCAGTTTTGCTCTTCTGGCCGGCGGACAGTCCGCCAGCTGAGCCCGGACAGTCCTCCACTGGGCAGACAGTCCGCGACCGTACTGCCGGACAGTTTGGGATTTGGCTGAAGCCTCCGGTTTAGTGCGTTTGCTCTCCTGACTTGTTCGCTTGGTTTTCGGACTTCCCGTTTGGCCCTAGAGTTGATCAAGGAACCTCTCTAGGTATCTTTGCTACTTGTTAGCATAGGTATTTAGGAGTTTCTCGACGTAGCCGTCTATCTACGTTCGGGACTTGGTTTTTGAGGGTCGAACTTGTCTCGGTGCTTTTGACATTTGGTTCGCTATCGCTTTGTGGTGCCTCGCTGTGATCCTAGGGATCATCCACCCTCTTCCAGGGGTCATGGGCATCACGGTTTCGGTTGAAGTTTTCCGGGGTTGATTTTAGGACATTTGGCCAAAGTTTCGAGAGAAATTTTTGTGGCTCCCATTCACCCCCCTCTGGTCGCCTTGCTAGTGCTTTCTCGGTCCTTCACTTCTGGACCCTATATTGATCTCCCAAGGTAACACGGCTTCATGACCGTAGACCAACTCATAAGGTGAACACTTAGTTGCACCATGACAAGCCATCCTATAGGACCACAAGGTTTCACTGAGTATTGAATGCCATTTCTTTGGATTTTCTTTGATCTTTTTCTTAATAATCTTGATTAAGATCTGGTTAGAGGCTTTAACTTCTCCATTGGCCTGGGCGTAATATGGAGATGAATTAATTAACTTGAAACCCATGCTAGTAGCAAAATCCTCAAACTCTTTTGATGTAAACATTTCTCCTTGATCCGTGGTAATGGTTTGAGGAACACCGAATCTGTAGATGATGTGCTCCTTGATAAACTCAATCATGGTAGCTGATGAAGCCTCCTTTAAAGGAATAGCTTCAACCCATTTTGTGAAATAGTCTGTTGCTACTAACACAAATTTGTGCCCTTTGCTAGATGCCGGGAATATTTGGCCAATTAGATCTATTCCCCATCCTCTAAATGGCCCTGGCTTTGTAATCGGATTCATAGCTGACGCTGGAGATTTTTGGACATTACCGAATCTCTAACACTCTTGACATCCTTTATAATACTTAAAACAATCTACCAATATGGTTGGCCAAAAATATCCTGCTCTCCTGATCATCCATTTCATTTTATGAGTAGACTGATGTGCACCACAAACTCCCTCATGGATCTCGCCCATCAAAACTTTAGCCTCCTCTCGATTGATACATTTAAGGAGCACACCATCGATTGTCTTGTGATAGAGCTGATCATCAAGGAGGACAAACTTCGTAGCCTTATATCTCAGTTTTCTGGATACTTGTCGCGATGGATCTTTCAAATATTCAATAATTTCAATTCTCCAATCATCATCATCAGTAATCTCATCGGCTAATATCTCAACGATTTGTCGATACCCAGAAGCACTTTGAGCTAAACGATTAGCCTCTTGATTCTGACATCTAGGAATATGTTTTATAACAACAGAAGAGAAAGAATCAAGCAACTCGAGACATTTCTCATAATGCTCCCTCAAGATGTCATCTTTGCATTTATATAGGCCAAGCAGTTAATTAACCACCAATTGAGAATCAACAAAAATCTCAACAGCCTCGGCCCTTACCTCATACAGAAGATGAAGTCCTTTGAGAAGAGCTTCATACTCAGCTTGATTATTAGTAGAGGTTGGATTTATAGGAAAAGCATATTCAAAACTTTTCCCTTGAGGAGAAATAAGGACAATACCAATACCCCCACCTTGTTTACAATTAGAACCATCAAAGAACAAAGCCCACAGAGTAAAGTCCAAAGTCTTAATCTCTTGTTCGTGATGATGAGTAATAAAATCAGCGATTACCTGTCCTTTAATTGCCTTAGCCGATTCATATTTGAAGTCGAATTCTAATAATGCAAGAATCCATTTGTCAATTCTCCCATTTAGAATAGGCATAGATAACATGTGCTTTATTACGTCAAATTTTGACACCACCGTGCACTCAGAGGATAATAGGTAATGTCGAAGCTTGGTGCACGAAAAGTATAAACATAAGCACAACTTCTCAACGAGAGAGTATCTCATTTCCGGATCAAGCAATCTTCTGCTGAGATAAAACACTACTCTCTCCTTTCCTTCAAATTCTTGCATTAAAGCCGATCCAATTGTATGATCATCAGCCGAGACATATAATCTAAAAGGTTTATCCTTTTGAGGAGGAATCAAAACTGGTGGAGATTTCATATACTCTTTGGTTTTGTCAAATGCTTTCTGTTGTTCACTTCTTCACTTAAATTCCTGGTCATCCTTTAATTTTAGCAATGCTGAGAACGGTAAAATTCTGGCTGACAAATTTGAAACAAACCTTCTGATGAAATTAATTTTACCAATCAAAGATTGTAACTGAGTTTTTATAGTTGGCGGCACTGCTTTATCAATCGCGTCATAGCTTTTCTGACCGATTTCAATCCCTTTTTCATGTACCATAAACCCCAAAAACTATCCAGCTGATACTCCAAATGCACACTTATGGGGATTCATTCTTAATCCATGCTTTCTTGCACATTCTAGAGTATCTCTGAGATCTTTAAGATGTCTTTGATAATCCTTGGACTTTACAACCACATCATCAATGTAGATTTCCACGATTTTGCCGATCAACTCGTGAAAGATATAATTCATAGCCCTTTGATAAGTTGCATCGGCATTTTTAAGTCCAAAAGTCATAACTACCCATTCATACAAGCCTATAACTCCTGGGCACCTGAATGCAGTCTTATGTATATCCTCTTCTGCCATAAAAATCTGATTATAACCAGCATTGTCGTCCATAAAACTGATTACCTTGTGCCCTGCCGCTGCATCAACCAACATGTCTGCCACTGGCATCGGGTAGCCATCCATCGGAGTAGCTTTATTTAGATCCCTGAAGTCAATGCAAACTCTCATTTTTCCATTCTTTTTATACACAGGGACTACACTAGATATCCATTCGACATATCTACATTACGGAATGAAGTTAGCCTCATAAAGCCGAGTGATTTCTGTTTTCACGTCAGCTATAACCTCTGCTCTAATCCTTCTTGGAGCTTGTTTTACAGGCCGACTCCCATGTTTGATAGGTAGTCGATGCTCAACCAACGATCGATCAAGACTAGGCATTTTAGAATAATCCCAAGCGAAACATTCTTTATATTCCCTTAACAAAATAATAAGTTCTTGTCTAAACTTGGGATCCAACTTGGCACTAATATATGTCAATCCTAGTTTATCACCGTTTCCAATATCAACTGCTTCTAGTTCATCAGCCGATGTAAAACCCTTACCCATCTTACTTTCATCTTCATTGATCGTATAATCCATTAAATGCATTTTTTAAAGCCGACTGCTTGGATCGGCTGTTGGCCATCATTAGATGTTTTGAGAAAGCCTTCTTCGTGAATCTTCCCAGAGAAGCATTCCACATTGTCAAAGTTCCAATCATTAGGATCTGAGTAGGCAATACTAACAGTTGAATCGGCTGGTACTCATGAGGACATCACTGGTTCATATATGACTATCTTATCCACTTCTAAACCAAAGGTGCAACCATTCTATATGAGAGTTATTATTGATTCATTTGATGAATTGGTGTTGCACCATAAAATATGTGTATTGTCATTTTTAGAATTACTTGCATGGATCAAGGGAAGGTTTGATTGCATAAGGAAAGCTTGGAAGATCAATGAAGTTGATTGGGGACCAAGTCCAAGTGTTCTTAACGTTCTCCACAATGCCACCACGTCACTTTTGGCACAAGCAAACAAAGAGTCCAAGTCCAACACGTTTTGGGGTTGAATTCGAACTACAGAAGAGTCCCATCTTGCAACGATCACCACGACTTCATATGGACTCCGATTGGGACGTTCTAGCACATTTTGGAAAGCTTATCAAGTCTATTTTCCAACGGATCTAGTCTCACAATTATAACTTATCAGATGCATCCGCAGTCATGATTTTAATGATGACAGCTTTTCTGCCAACGGTGCTGCGTCACCCTGTTTTGGCCCAGTGGCCCATGTATCAAGTTGGGTCCATTAGGGACGCGTCCTAGGGTTGGAGGACGACCCCAACACGCCTTTGGCCATCCTCCCATCTACTTATATCCCTCTAAAGCCGCCATGAGCAGATTGGGTTTTGTTTTGATGTAAGTTTAGCCATTGCTACTTCCTGGTAGACGTGTGTGTCGACTAGACCATCCGTTCTACTTGATTCGGAACCCCACCTTCATGTGTATTAGATTTCAACCTTCATCTCTTATTTTGCAATAGAGTGCTTGATCTACTTGTTCTTGCTTGTTCTTCGATTGCTTGCAGGAATAACCCTAGTGGTTTGGTTGGTCATACATCCACAAGATCACGAGCAACAACTGGAATTGGTGTATGGATTGCTAAGGCGCAGCATCCTTAGATGGTTGTAGTCGGGTCGTGAACGTCATTTCAGTCCAAGTCAAAGTTATCCCTCTCCACCAAAAGATCGGGACACCCATACTCTTATCAATTGGTATTCACAGCGAGGTTTATCGGTGAGAGATTTCCAATCCTTCGCTGTTTTGCTTTTCCTATAGTCCAGAAAAGCCAAAAAATAGTAGATTAGTTTTCCCACAATCCTATAAATTTTTGAGCCTTTGCTGGTACTTCTTAGTTAGGGCTTGTTGAGTTTGGTTTACATCGGTTGAGCCAAGTTGCTGGTCTTAGCGTTAGGCTTTTAGAGTTTCGAGTTCTCGTCACGTTTCGATCACTGTCAATCATATCCATCTTCGCTGCCATCACCACCACCATACAAATATCCGCTACAGCATATACATCTCTATTGCAATCACCATCTTCGCTGCACATATCCATCCCTGCATTTTTTTTAACACTAGCAAATCTGTTTTGGCACATTTAAAAATATTCTCCCTAAAAAGAAAGAGAAATACATTGTAAGTCGTTTCTTTTTAAAATCTGATTTGTCAAATTCAGATTTGTTCTACTTGTGCAAAGTAAAAGAAAAGAAGAAGAAAAATTAGAAAGAAAAGAAAAGAAAAAGAAAGAGGCAAAAAAAGAGAGGAGGAAGAGAAAAAGGGAGTGATAGCTTGCTTTTCTTGTTACTTTTTTTCCTGCTGTACCATGACTTCGTTTGTGTCTAGGCTCGCGTCTCTAGCACGGTCTAGCCTAGGACCAGCACGGTACCACCATTGAACAATTTCTCAACTCGCTTTGTGACTAATGTGGTGCTAGTACTTCCTTGCACATTAATTTTAGCCTTCCTACAGCTCCACATATCCAACCAACTACAACTTGAAAGGTATTGTTGCTGCGGCATCGATATACTATTTTCCAAGGTTTCCAACTTGTTGGTTGCTGCCACCTCCAGTTTTGCTTGGTAAGAACTTGTTTGAACAGGTAGAGAGTGAGACAATCATAAAAGACACATCCTAGTTGTTGATAGGAGGACACATATTATTTTTGTGTTTCTTGTTCTCTACCAATCATGGTAGGCAATATTGAGATTTTTGAGCCGATTAAACTACACCGCCATATTCAGAATGTCATTGAACATTTGCCTTCATTTGCTGGTAAGTTTGACCCTCATGCATACATTAATTGGGAGCTGAAGGTAGATAAGAAATTTGATGAGTATGATTGTCAAAGAAACAAAGGGTTTTTGCTGCCTCTAATGCTTTAACTAAGGATGCTTTGTATGAATGGAAATATCTTTGTAGGCATGACATTGTTCCACAAACATGGAAAGACTTAAAAATGCATTTTAGGGGTGTATATATTCATGCATATTATGTTGATTACTTGCTTGCCAAATTAGAGAAATTGAAACAGGGTAGTAGTACTGTGAGACAATACTATCATGATTTTAAAATTTGTATTATGTTTGGTGGCTTGGATGAATGCATGGAAGATATAATGACTAGGTTCATGAAAGGGCTCAATTCTGAAATTCAATCATTGCTCATCAGTGAAACATATAATCATATATCTTGCTTGTTTTGTCTTGCTTGTAAAGTTGAAAATCAGATTCTTTCATCTTTGAATACTTGCAAGAATGGTGTGACACATTATAGCCAACAATTATCTACTTTAAATGCTAAAAGGGAGCAAAATATAGTGGAACTTGCTGTTGATATGCCTTTGTCACAACATGATTTGCTTGTTGTACCTTGTGACAAAGACGAGTTGTGTGATACTTCTTCTCTAACTTCATTACCACAACTGGAGATAGAGCACTCTCTTTTTCCTCTTGTTGTCCATAACATTTTGCAGGAGGATGAGAACAATACCATTGAATGCATTGAGCAATTTGAGCAACTACACCCACTGCAAAAGTTGGAAAAGAATTATTGTGCAACACCCACCACGTCAGAGGAGAGCGAGCAAAGCAACACATATGCTGCTGCAATCACTCCATATGAGTATGATCATGCTTTACTTATATCTACAACACGACTAGTGCTTGGACATGATAATTCTATTCTTAACGACATGCATGCTAAAGTAAGGAGAGTTTGTCGCATTGCTAGTGAGAAAGATGAGCCGAATATCATATCATCTTTAAATTGTTTAGGTTATATCAAATTTGATTTTCTTTGTGACCTGAATAGTTTGGAGAATGATATATCTATGAAATCTGTTTTGCCAAGCTTTATTCAATGTTCACTTTATGCAATTGGCAAATATGATAACAAAGGAAATTATTTGGTGCATAAAGTTTATATTTGCTCTAATATGAAATCTACTTTGGAGCTACAATACTATGATCAAATCAAGGGATGCACTAACACCAATAATGTCCAACAAAGTACCCCTAGTTTTTCTCATATGCAACAGGGCCAGCCTAAAGAAGGGGAGTATTGTTTGTTGTGGACATGCAACGTGGTCGTCCTTAAGTGTTCTGATATCAAAGTAAGCACATTTGAATGCTATTGGAGCAAGTCGAGGACGACTTGCAGCCGAGAAGGGGAGAATGATGAGGACATCACCGGTTCATATATGACTATCTTATCCACTTCTAAACCAAAGGTGTAACCATTCTATATGAGAGTTATTATTGATTCATTTGATGAATTGGTGTTGCACCATAAAATATGTGTATTGTCATTTTCAGAATTACTTGCATGGATCAAGGGAAGGTTTGATTGCATAAGGAAAGCTTGGAAGATCAATGAAGTTGATTGGGGACCAAGTCCAAGTGTTCTTAACGTTCTCCACAAAGCCACACGTCACTTTTGGCACAAGCAAACAAAGAGTCCAAGTCCAACACGTTTTGGGGTTGAATTCGGACTGCAGAAGAGTCCCATCTTGCAATGATCACCACGACTTCATATGGACTCCGATTGGGACGTTCTAGCACATTTTGGAAAGCTTATCAAGTCTATTTTCCAACGGATCTAGTCTCACGTTTATAACTTATCATATGCATCCGCAGTCATGATTTTAATGACGACAGCTTTTCTGCCAACGGTGCTGCGTCACCCTATTTTGGTCCAGTGGCCCATGTATCAAGTTGGGTCCATTAGGGACGCGTCCTAGGGTTGGAGGACGACCCCAACACCCCTTTGGCCATCCTCCCATCTACTTATATCCCTCTAGAGCCGCCATGAACAGATTGGGTTTTGTTTTGATGTAAGTTTAGTCATTGCTACTTCCTGGTAGACGTGTGTGTCGACTAGACCATCCGTTCAACTTGATTCGGAACCCCACCTTCATGTGTATCAGATTTGAACCTTCATCTCTTATTTTGCAATAGAGTGCTTGTTCTACTTGTTCTTGCTTGTTCTTCGATTTCTTGCAGGAATAACCCTAGTGGTTTGGTCATCAAATGAATCAATAATAACTCTCATATAGAATGGTTGCACCTTTGGTTTAGAAGTGGATAAGATAGTCATATATGAACCGGTGATGTCCTCATCAGGTACCTTTCCACAATGTCGCCGATCCACTGAATCACATTTTGATGCATAGTAGATGGAACACAACAATTAGCGTGGATCCAATCCCTTCCAAGAAGCACACTGTATGATCCTTTTGCACTTACTACAAAGAAAGTAGTCGGCAAACTCTTGCTTGCAACCGTTAATTGAACGCATACGACACCTTTAGTAGCCGATACGTTGCCAGCAATGTCTGTCAACCTCATATCGGTTTGGGTCAAATCCTCTGCAGTTTTCCCAAGCTTTCTAAAGGTAGCATATGACATCAAATTAACAGCTGCACCCCCATTAACTAACATTCTGCTTAGAAGCCTTCCATCGACAAACCCTTTCAAATATAAAGCTTTTAGATGGGAATGTTTCTCGGGTTTTTGAAATGTGGCTCCTTCTACTTGATAGATCCATTGAGCAATTGCTTCTTCACCATCAGACTCTTCTTCATGATCAGAGGACCTAAATTCAGCAGGCAACATGAACAGAGCAGATATATTAGCCGATGATTCCCCCTTATCGGCTATTTGCTTCACCTGCCAAACTTTGGGCTTCTTTTTCTGAATTTCATCATTCCTTAGTCTCTGAACCCATCGTTTCTGGCTCTTAGTTAAGCCACCTGGACACCATTGTCCTTCTTTCCAAGGATGGTCATGATCAACTAATCTTTTTTCAAGCCGATCATGAACACTTTCATTTTTTATGCGCCGATCCGTCCTTTCAAATCTTAATCTTTCATGTACAGATCGACGGTTGTCTCTCGACTGCCTATACTCCCAATACTGCTCACTACATTCTAGGCAATTACGAAGAGTAGGAAGCTTTAAGCCTTCATTCCAACAATGTCTAAAGAAAGAGCAATCCCAATGATTCTTTTCTTCATCTCTAATACGCCTTTCTTCTTCACGAGACCTTCTGTATTCCTCCTCTTCAAGCCACTCTTGATATTCTTGTTCATCTTTTTCTCTTTGCATTTGATTTCTTTCTTTCTAACGTTGCCATTTATTTAATAAGATTATGACAGTTGGACGTTTTCTTGCTTCACCAGCTCTTGAAGTCTCAGGAAGATCATGTTGATCAGTATTCTTCTTTCCTTTCATCTCCTGATATTCCTTGGCTGTTACCTGCTTCTTTGGATCCACTGTCCCAGCTGCTTTGGTTTTGTCAGAAGTTAAAACTTTGATCTCACTCCGAGGTGTAGGAGCTACCATATTTGCTGTAAAAGGATGGCCATTGATGCCCATACCCTTGGCTTTTTCTAAGCCAATCCTTCCTTTGGCAATGGCTCTCTGGATCATATCTCTAAAAATCCGACAATCGTTAGTAGTATGAGTACCAGAGTTATGGAATTTACAGTACCTTTTGTTCTTGAGTTCTTTAGCCGATGGGATATTGTGGTTCCCAGTCAATTTGATTTGACCCTTTTCCAACAAGTAGTCAAATATCTTATCGGCCTTGGTAATATCAAAGCTGTATTTCATATCTTTCTCAGTACTTTTAGCCTTTGCCCAAGGCATGTATTCACTGTTCCTCCAAGCCCAGTCAACAACAGCTACTTTATCTTCGCTTTCATCACTTGAATTATCTTCATCTTGTAAAAAGAAGGAACTTTTTGCATTGTAGGCTTTCTTTGGCTTGAAAACATGATTGTACCTGTTCTGAGCATCAATACTTGCCACCTTCTTGGCCAAATCAGCCATATTGTTACAACCGAAGCCGATTTTTTCTCTAATGGCTGGTATTAGCCCCCGAATCACAATGCTAACTATTTCTAAATCTGATAATGACAAGGTATTGGCATCCAGTCTCATTATTCCCTTGCCTTGTATCGACTAAGTCCACAAGTCCTTTCTCCAACACTCCAGAGTCAAAGTATTTATGGAACTTATCTTCTAAATCTTTCTAGCTCTGAATGGAATTAGGTGGCAGAGATGAAAACCACAAAAAAGCCAAACCAGACAGGGACAAAGGAAACATCCTGACTTTAAGTGCTGGTTTGTCACCAACCTCCCTGAGTTGGACTAGAAACTGAGTTATATGTTCCATGGTTGTCACTGAGCCCGTTCCTGTGAATTTGGTAAAATTATGAATTCTATATCTTGGAGGGAAGACAACCTGATCATACCACTCCGGATATGGCTTCTTGTAGCCAGTTAAGGTAGTCTTTGGCGTCAAACCAAATTGTTTTTGAACCATGTCGGTGACCCGACTCGTCAACTGATCTACCTGATTCACCAGCCCTTGATAGCCGATGTTCTGTCCCCCCGAATGTATTGCCATGATATCTCGGATTCTCCTGAGCCTCCAAAGTATAAAAATCTGTCACATAATGATACCCAGGAGGAACATCACCAGGGGCTACGTTCCCTTGATAGGGCGGTGCATTGAAATCTCTAGTAATTCTCCTTGCATGGGGAGCTATTTTTGTAGCCGATGAGTATATGTTATTGCTCATATTCGGCTGTTGCATTGGCTGCGGTGTCATGCCCCCAGGGCTGACTATCATCTGATTTCCATTGCCATTGGGACCATTCATTTGTGGACTCCTAGAAGTTCCAGCTCCTTGATTATTCCCAACTGAATATGTTAGGCCTCTCCTGTCGTTACTCAAGTTGAAAGCTTCTTTAATGGCATTTGAAAGGCTGTTGAGGAATGTTTCATTGTGATTCATCAGAGTAGTAAACATTGCTTTGCTGATCACTTCTTGCATGACATTGTGTTGAATCTGGATCATTGGATCTTCATGCCCCTCTAGAATCACCCTTGGAAGATGAGTTTTCTGAATGATCTTTTTATCTCTGGTCTTGCTGAAGCTTAGCAAACACATATTTCGATATTGCTCAATAGTCTGTTCTATTAAGCATTGGATCTCATCTGGAAGCTCATCCATCGTCACGTTTAGCACTTCTTCATTGTTGATTGTCATGATCATACGATTGTGTCCCACCAGGCGTGCCAAAAGAATGTGTTGGCACGAAAATCTGGTCGAAAGCGCCAACACACTCGAAAACGGTCCTCACAGGCCGTGCAGAGTAAGATCTTGACCTCCTGGACCTTCACAAGGTGGTAGTGCCGAATCTAGGTGAGAGCGACCTCAGACGTGCCAGTCAATTTGACCTATAATTGATAAAGAGAAGAAAATAATGTCAAATTATGGAACCTGCCGGTTTGGTGCCAGACAGTTCCAAATTATGCGGCTCTGATATAGCCATTTGTTTATAGGATATTGACTACAAAGTCAACTCCCAATAGATTACATGAAAGCGTTGATAAACATATAAAGCGAAACGACTATTGTATATGTAAAAAAACACTTAGAGTAAGAAAATAGCCGATAAGCTTAGACATGTGAAGAGAGTAAAGATCTATGTGTCAATTTAAATGGCATGAAATCAACGAATCGACTAATTGCATATGCAGTTCTATCTGTTAACAGTGGAGTGTTTCCATGCAGCCATAATAACAAATAGATCGATAAAATAATTTGAACATCAACAGTGGGGTGTCTCCATACAGCCATAATGATGACCAAACTAGATCACGTCCGATGCAACGAGCAAATCCATTGATTCCAGACTGTCACACCCAATTTTAAGAACAAAATTGAATGCAATAACTCATGTGTGCCCAGAGATCAATCACACACATAAGCCACAAATTAAGGAGTACCATCACATATGTCTATTACATAACGAATATTATTCAAAGACTTTACATAGCAGCGGATAAATAAAGTATCTCTCGCGGTAGCTCCATCACAGGGAAGATGACTGGTTGACAGCAAGACTAGAACTCTTCAGGGAAGTCGTCATTACCATAGCAATCTGTTACCCATCCGGGATTTTTATCCAAGAAGAAAGAAAATAAACAAGCATAAGTACATCTCGTACTTAACAAGTGTAACATGGGGTTCATGAGGCTCAAAAAGGCTGACACTGGTTTAACTGCAGTAGCTTTTATTTGGCAACATTTTAACATTAAGGTGAACATATATGAATGCTTAAACCCAACCCACATGATCATAATAACTGAAACATAGCAATAAGATAATCAACAGGAGCAACATTAATAAACAACATATAACAACTAAGTCTGTGGGTTTTCCGGGCCGCTCGTATCCGTGAGCACGGCTGTTATAACAGTTTATTAAACTCTGCGCAGAGGTGTACACTTTACCCGATGAGTCGTGATATCCAGATGCCCGGGTTAATTACTCCCATAACACTTCCAAGGTGAGTGGGCAGGATACACGCAAAGCCTTTCAAAGGTTCGTCTAACAAGTTAGGGCCGCTAGGTCTTAAGGCAAGGGGAAGAAGGGTCTCCCAACCTTACGGCAACGCAGGCAAGGTGAAAGTAGCCGCCCTAAATCCAGCTCGTCAAGCGCCTTATGCGCCCTTTCGGGTAACCACTAACAAGCTAGAAAAGGTCCTTTTACTGAGCTAAGGTCAGAGCCATATAACCCTCATGGTTGCACTGTATGTCCCAGCTTTTGCTGACAGGAGGTCCTAAACCATGTTGCTAAAAAGATCAAGTTTTATTCACTGTTATTAGATCATGTTTGGTTTAAGTAAAGCTCTAGCAAAATTCTACCCATATGCATAGCATCCCAAGGTTAACAAGGTAACGGATCAAAAGTCTAGGATAAACTAGATAGGAGATCAAAATTAGACACATGCATATGAATTTAGATGTTTCATGGTGAATAGGTCAACAAGGATTATCCCATGCTATACTTGCCTGATTCAGAGTACTCTGGTTGATCCTGGTTGTCGAAGTAGAGCTCTTGATCACCAACGTAATTCTCACCGTCTATACTCGATTATCAAATCAACACACAATCATCGGGACACAATCATGCAAAGCAAACAAGCTATAATTAGAACATTACACCAATCAGCAAGAAAATAATATAAAAAGTTTGAAAACAGAAGGTACGATCTACCACGATCACATAAACGCGAGAATCACGAAAAACGGAATTATAACGCGAAAGTTATGAGCTAAACAAGTTACAGAACCTTAATTAGTAGATTAAACCTAACTCAAATTTTAAGTACTGAAAACAGTAGATATTCTTGTACAGATAGATAGATCTTTTCAAAACGAATCTAACGCAACTTGAACGGACTAAATCGGACTAAAAACGTAGAAGTTATAAGCATTTGAAATCAGTGGCAAAACTATAAATAAACTGAAATTGATTTTGAGTTTAAATTGATTTAAAACGAATTTCAGATCTGGCTGGACTGCGCCTCAATTTGGATGAAACGCAGGGGCTCAAACGGAAGAATTCGCAGACTCAATGAACAGGGCCATTGGGACCGCGGGTTTAGACCTAAAAAGGTGTAAGGTTCTTTTTGTAAAACAGACAACGAAGGGGTATCGAGCTCTGGTGTGCGTCGGATCTGAGATGGACGCTCGGGATTAGATCAGGGAGGGCCGGCGGCGCTTTTCGCCGGAGAGAAAGAAGGACGCGGCGGCTCCTCGGCCGGAAGGCGGCGGCGCGGCTCGGGATTGCGCTACAGAGCGGTAGAGACCTCGGGAACAGATCCAATCGAAAGAGGAGCTCGAGGCGAACTCACCAGTGGTGTTAATGGCGTCGAAGAGGTCTCGGTGACGGCGGGTTGCACAGTTTGGCGGACAACGGCCTCTGCAGAGCGACGGCGAGCGATTAGAGCACCAAGACGAGGGGGAAAAAGAGGGGAACACACTCGGTTAGCTTCGAGAGATCAAGGGGAAACTCGAGGTGCCACTTACAAGCTCGGAAACTCGACGAATCGTCGGGTTGATGGCGGCGGAGATCTTGCGGCGTGCGGAACTTGTCGCGGAGACGAACTAGGGCACGAGAGCTCAAGCTAAAAGCGTGGGGAGAGGCGGCGGCTCTCGGGGATCTTATAAGAGGGTCGGTCCGGTCGATTTGGCAAGCGAGGACGCGTAACGAGGATGGACTCGGTTCTGGTCATGGAGTCCGAGCCGGATACGAGAGGGAGAAGAAGCGATGGGACGCTGACAGGAGGAGTCGAGCTGTCAGCGAGAGCGGGTGCGGGAGCGGCGACCCTCGGGCGAGGCTGGACCCTCGGGCGAGACGGAGTAGCTACGCTCGCGCGAGGCTGGACCCTCGGGCGAGGCGGAGACGGTTACGCACGCGCGAGGCTGGAGCCTCGGGCGAGACGGAGACGGCGATGCTCGCGCGAGGCTGGAGCCTCGGGCGAGACGGTGATGCGCACGCGAGTGCAGCGCCGAGGCTGGACCCTCGGCTCAGCGCGGGGCTGCGGCGCTGCGCAAGGCTGCTGGGCCGGGCGACGACCCACGCGAGCGACGGAGAGAGAGAGGAGAGGGGAGAGGAGAAGCGGGCCGGCGCAAGGGAAAGAGCAGGCCGGCCAAGCTGGTTCGGGCCAGAAGGGAGAAAGAAGGAGGAGGGAGAAGGGGAAAAGGGTTTTCCAATTTCAGATTTGATTTTTCAAATGCATTTTCAAATCCTTTTTGAATTCAAACAACTTTTGAACTAAAACCACGCATCACAAAAATAAGTTATGCACCAGCATGTATGCATCAACATGATCTTTGGCCTAGGATTAATTTTAGCTTTTGCAAATAATTTATTAACTAAGTTTTATGCAACACACAAAATGCATAATTAAATCATATTGCCTATTTTTAAATTGATGCAAATTTTGGGATGTTACAATTCTACCCCCCTTAAAGAATCTCGTCCTCGAGATTCCAGCGATGCTTACTCAAACAACTGCGGGTATGACTTCCTCAAATCCTCTTCTCTTTCCCAAGTTGCCTCTGCTTCTGAATACCGATTCCACTGAACCTTACACATCTTTATTACTCTGCTCCGGGTAACTCTTTCGGCTGTCTCTAAAATTCTTGTTGGGTACTCATCATAAGTCAGATCTTCCTTAACTGTAAGCTCTTCCAACGGTATCTGCTCTTCGGGTACTCGCAGGCACTTTTTCAACTGAGAGACATGAAACACATTATGCACTCCTGACCTCATTGGCATGGCTCTTTCTACTCAAGGCATCTGCTACAACATTAGCCTTCCCGGGATGATAGTGTATTTCCAAATCATAATCTTTAATCAATTCCAACCATCTGCGTTGTCTCAAATTCAGATCAGACTGAGTGAAAATGTACTTCAAGCTCTTATGATCGGTATAGATGTCCGTCTTGTGACCCACTAGATAGTGTCTCCAAATCTTCAATGCATGGACAACAGCTGCCAATTCTAAATCATGAGTGGGATAGTTCAGCTCATGCTTTCTCAACTGCCTCGATGCATATGCTACCACTCTGCCTTCTTGCATAAGAACACAACCCAAACCTTGACGAGATGCATCACAATAAATAGAGAAATCCTTACTCAGATCTGGCAGAATTAACACTGGAGCTGTAGTCAAACGTTTCTTCAACTCCTTGAAATTAGCTTGACATTTATCGGACCAGACAAACTTAGCATTCTTCTCTAGCAGAGCTGTCATTGGCTTAGCAAGTTTGGAGAATCCTTCAATGAACCTTCTATAGTAACCGGCCAATCCAAGGAAACTACGAATCTCGGTCACATCTGTTGGTGGCTTCCAATTCAACACATCTTCAACCTTGCCCGGATCTACTGAGATGCCTCCATTAGAAATAACATGTCCAAGGAAAGAAACTTCCTTTAACCAAAACTCACACTTGCTGCGCTTGGCATACAACTTGTGCTCTCTGAGTTTTTGTAGCACTAACCTCAGGTGTTTAGCATGGTCTTCCTTGTTCTTAGAGTATACTAGAATATCATCAATAAACACAACAACGAACTTGTCAAGATATTCCATGAACACCTTGTTCATCAAATACATAAAGTAGGCAGGTGCATTGGTCAATCCAAAGGACATGACTGTGTACTCATACAACCCATACCTGGTAGTAAAAGCTGTCTTTGGAATATCAGACGCTCGAATCTTCAACTGATGGTAACCAGAACGCAGATCAATCTTAGAGAACACACATGCACCTTTAAGCTGGTCAAACAGATCATCTATCCTCGGCAACGGGTACTTGTTCTTGATGGTAACTTCATTAAGCGATCTATAGTCAACACACATCCGTTGACCACCATCCTTCTTGTTAACAAAAATAACAGGAGCTCCCCAAGGTGATGAACTAGGACGAATGAACCCTTTTTCTGGTAACTCTTTAATTTGTTTCTTAAGTTCTTCTAATTCAGGTACTCCCATCCTATATGGTCTTTTAGCTATGGGTGCAGTTCCAGGTAAAAGTTCAATAATAAATTCAATGTCGCGATCGGGTGGCATACCTGGCAAATCATCGGGGAACACATCCGGGAACTCATCCACCACTAGATCTTTCGGAAAAACCTCCTCATTCATCTGGTTCACGGTTGCAGTCGGTGTTGGTTGTAGCACTACCTTCACACTGATTTTGTCTCCCTTAGCTGTAGTAACTGTCACAACCTTATCTTGACACTGAATGCCTGTCTTGGTTTTCGTCAGCCAATCCATACCCAGTATCAAATCAATACCAGCTGTCTTCAACACAATTGGGGACACTGAGAAATCTATTCCCCCTAGGGACACAGCTAGCGGCATACACTGGAGCGTAGCTTGTAAACCTCCACCCGGTGAGGTAACCATTATGGGGGTTTTCATGAGACTAACAGGTAGATTATGCATTCTAACAAATGTATGTGATATGAAAGTATGCGATGCACCAGAATCGAAAAGAACTGTAGCGGGGATGGAACTGATGTTGAACGTACCAAGCATAATTTCTGGCGCTTCCTGCACGGTCTCTGTGGACACGTGATTCACCTTTCCCGAATTAGGGGGTACTTGCTGCCTTCCTTTCTGCCCATTATTCTGAGGTGGGAGCTGATCTTGCCTTTTCGGACAGCGGTTAGCATAGTGACCGGGATCACCACAACGAAAACAGGCATTGGGTGTTCCATTCTTGACGGGGGTGTTAGGTGCACTAGTCTTCATGGGAGCATTGTTGGGAGTGCCTTGGCGTTGGGCTTGATTATTGTTCTGCTGCTGTTGCGGGTATGAAGGACGTTGCTGTCCCTGGTTGCGGTTCCACTGAGTAGTCGGTCCCTGGTACCTCTGCTGATTGCCTGGTGCGAAGTTGGAGCGAGGGCGGTTGTTACTACCAGAGGACTGACCTTGAAGCTTCCTTTTTCTAGCCTCCATCTCCTTGCGCTTGTTGTCAACCACTATAGCACGGTTGACTAGAGTCTGGTAACTGGCATACTCATTGGACATAAGCTGCAGTGCCAGTCCATCATTCAGACCCTTGAGAAAGCGACGCTGCTTGTCGGCATCCTGAACGATATCTGTGGGGGCATAGCGTGACAATTGAGCAAACTTGTCACGGTACTCAGCAATGGTCATGGCTCCTTGGCGCAGAGATCTGAACTCTTCCTGCTTCAATTCAATCAGACCAGCAGGAATATGGTATGCTTTGAAGTTGGTCTTGAATTCTTCAAAGGTGACAGGTGGAGCATCGTTGGCTTGGCCGAACTGAAACGATTCCCACCAATCCAGAGCAGCTCCTTGCAACTGACCAGAAGCATAGAGCACCTTCTCCTGGTCATTGCATTGCGCGATGGTAAGCTGGCGTTCAATGGCATGAAGCCAGTCATCAGCCTCCAGGGGATCAGCGGCATGAGAGAACACTGGCGGGTGACCCTTCAAAAACTCACCCCTCTTGTCCCTCACTTGCATCGGTGGTGCTCCTCCAACTGGCTGATGCTGCATATGTTGCATCATAGTTTGCATAAATTGGGCTTGGATGCCCATCAACTGCTGAATGTCAACTGGGGGTGGTGGTGGTGGGTTAACAGGTGCTCCACGACCACGGCCACGTCCACGTCCACCTCCAACTCCACCTCCTCTGGCGGCCATCTGTGTTTCCAAACAGGGATCAAGGTTAGTGAACCTTTTCAAGAAAAGATCACTTCTATGAGAGGAAACAGGAGATCTGAAAATTTCTGGGCGAGATCCGGTAACAGCAGTACAGAAAAACAGTCATATACGGAGTTCCAGAAATCCAAACAGGGCGTGTGATACACGGTTGGAAAGATAACGAAATTATCTACAACTTTTATTTAAGTGACTTTCCCAGATTCTGCCGTTAAATCAGTCAAAAACAGAGAACAAACAGATCTGTCCAGTGCTCAAAACTGCGCAAAAACTCTAACTTGAAACAGCCATATCTCACAAACCATAACAGCTATTGAAGTGATTCCAGAGGCATTGGTTAGATATAGGAGTCTATTTTCCATCATAAAATTTTCAGCCATGTTGCACGATCAGGACTTGAGATATAACCAAGAGATCACAGGTTGTTCCAGAAAACAGCATAGGACAAGATATAACTAACCCTCTTATTATTCATAAACGTTATGTCTAACTATGAGATTTGTAGACAAGCCCACAATATCTCAACACTCATTACAAAGATCCAAATCACACATAAGCATAATGATAATCCAACTCACACATAAAGAAGCACACTAGCACAAAGGTTAACTAGACTCGACAAACGTCTACTAAAATCGTCTTATTACATAGAAGGGTGACCTATGCCTATTTGTAGAGCGGTTCACGGAGCCTCTTGTACATAGGGGTTTGATTGAGAAGTTCCAAGAGCCCATCAATAGTGCTATAGCATCTTTTGAGATCTTTTCCCATGGATATCACCTGCCTTTCCAAATCCGCGTTAGACCTTTCCCTGTCAAGGAGAAAATCTCGTGTGGCCTTCTCGGTTGGTGTTGCATTAGGGTCTTCTACCATAGCCTCCTTATTCTCACTGTTCCAATAGGGCAGATAGCGGTATGCATCATTCCTCATGTCTTCAATGCGTTGACCTCGGAATGCTTTGTAGGCTTCAACTGCCACGGCTTCCAAGGCTGACGCTAGAGTGGACCGACGAGCCCTGTGGCCGATCACCATCTCATGCAGGTATAGGCCACTCTCTGGTTCTCGGACGGCGACAGTCACTCTTGCCTTCCAGTAGGTCTTTTCCATGGGATGACTGTACCTCCAATGGGTGTACTGTACGATGATGTTCTTGTCGGGGTAGTAGGCATCAAAAAGTCTCATCAGCCTGTGATGTGTGGGGCTCTGGGCAGTTGTAGGCGCTCCGACGAAATATCCGGAGTCCACATCCCAACCCGTTGGAAGCTCTTCATCGTCTTCAACCTCCAGCACTTCTGGGGACACTGGCGCGGGAGGTACTGGAACTTGTGGAGCTGGTGCTTGCTGAGCTGGAGCTTGTACTGGTGGTGCCGGCGCTTGTGGTTCCACTTCTTGAGGTGCTTGTTCTTGCAGTTCTGGCTCTTGCGGCGCTACCTCTTGCTGCTCCGGCTCCTGGGGTACTTGCGGAACGGGGTTGCCTGCCCTCCTGCGTCCACTGACGGTCCTGCGGGTGATACGACGAGCCATCTATGGAATAGACCAAGAGATAGATACAATAGAATCAATATATTTGTGTAATAGAGCAAGTAAAGAGAAGCATATAGTTTTGATAAATTAACAAGGCTAAGATAAATAGCAAGAATTGAGAAGCAAGGACCACTAAAACGACCATAACTAACTAGGCTTGCGTCCTACAGTCAACATAGCTCCGATACCAATTTGTCACACCCAATTTTAAGAACAAAATTGAATGCAATAACTCATGTGTGCCCAGAGATCAATCACACACATAAGCCACAAATTAAGGAGTACCATCACATATGTCTATTACATAACGAATATTATTCAAAGACTTTACATAGCAGCGGATAAATAAAGTATCTCTCGCGGTAGCTCCATCACAGGGAAGATGACTGGTTGACAGCAAGACTAGAACTCTTCAGGGAAGTCGTCATTACCATAGCAATCTGTTACCCATCCGGGATTTTTATCCAAGAAGAAAGAAAATAAACAAGCATAAGTACATCTCGTACTTAACAAGTGTAACATGGGGTTCATGAGGCTCAAAAAGGCTGACACTGGTTTAACTGCAGTAGCTTTTATTTGGCAACATTTTAACATTAAGGTGAACATATATGAATGCTTAAACCCAACCCACATGATCATAATAACTGAAACATAGCAATAAGATAATCAACAGGAGCAACATTAATAAACAACATATAACAACTAAGTCTGTGGGTTTTCCGGGCCGCTCGTATCCGTGAGCACGGCTGTTATAACAGTTTATTAAACTCTGCGCAGAGGTGTACACTTTACCCGATGAGTCGTGATATCCAGATGCCCGGGTTAATTACTCCCATAACACTTCCAAGGTGAGTGGGCAGGATACACGCAAAGCCTTTCAAAGGTTCGTCTAACAAGTTAGGGCCGCTAGGTCTTAAGGCAAGGGGAAGAAGGGTCTCCCAACCTTACGGCAACGCAGGCAAGGTGAAAGTAGCCGCCCTAAATCCAGCTCGTCAAGCGCCTTATGCGCCCTTTCGGGTAACCACTAACAAGCTAGAAAAGGTCCTTTTACTGAGCTAAGGTCAGAGCCATATAACCCTCATGGTTGCACTGTATGTCCCAGCTTTTGCTGACAGGAGGTCCTAAACCATGTTGCTAAAAAGATCAAGTTTTATTCACTGTTATTAGATCATGTTTGGTTTAAGTAAAGCTCTAGCAAAATTCTACCCATATGCATAGCATCCCAAGGTTAACAAGGTAACGGATCAAAAGTCTAGGATAAACTAGATAGGAGATCAAAATTAGACACATGCATATGAATTTAGATGTTTCATGGTGAATAGGTCAACAAGGATTATCCCATGCTATACTTGCCTGATTCAGAGTACTCTGGTTGATCCTGGTTGTCGAAGTAGAGCTCTTGATCACCAACGTAATTCTCACCGTCTATACTCGATTATCAAATCAACACACAATCATCGGGACACAATCATGCAAAGCAAACAAGCTATAATTAGAACATTACACCAATCAGCAAGAAAATAATATAAAAAGTTTGAAAACAGAAGGTACGATCTACCACGATCACATAAACGCGAGAATCACGAAAAACGGAATTATAACGCGAAAGTTATGAGCTAAACAAGTTACAGAACCTTAATTAGTAGATTAAACCTAACTCAAATTTTAAGTACTGAAAACAGTAGATATTCTTGTACAGATAGATAGATCTTTTCAAAACGAATCTAACGCAACTTGAACGGACTAAATCGGACTAAAAACGTAGAAGTTATAAGCATTTGAAATCAGTGGCAAAACTATAAATAAACTGAAATTGATTTTGAGTTTAAATTGATTTAAAACGAATTTCAGATCTGGCTGGACTGCGCCTCAATTTGGATGAAACGCAGGGGCTCAAACGGAAGAATTCGCAGACTCAATGAACAGGGCCATTGGGACCGCGGGTTTAGACCTAAAAAGGTGTAAGGTTCTTTTTGTAAAACAGACAACGAAGGGGTATCGAGCTCTGGTGTGCGTCGGATCTGAGATGGACGCTCGGGATTAGATCAGGGAGGGCCGGCGGCGCTTTTCGCCGGAGAGAAAGAAGGACGCGGCGGCTCCTCGGCCGGAAGGCGGCGGCGCGGCTCGGGATTGCGCTACAGAGCGGTAGAGACCTCGGGAACAGATCCAATCGAAAGAGGAGCTCGAGGCGAACTCACCAGTGGTGTTAATGGCGTCGGAGAGGTCTCGGTGACGGCGGGTTGCACAGTTTGGCGGACAACGGCCTCTGCAGAGCGACGGCGAGCGATTAGAGCACCAAGACGAGGGGGAAAAAGAGGGGAACACACTCGGTTAGCTTCGAGAGATCAAGGGGAAACTCGAGGTGCCACTTACAAGCTCGGAAACTCGACGAATCGTCGGGTTGATGGCGGCGGAGATCTTGCGGCGTGCGGAACTTGTCGCGGAGACGAACTAGGGCACGAGAGCTCAAGCTAAAAGCGTGGGGAGAGGCGGCGGCTCTCGGGGATCTTATAAGAGGGTCGGTCCGGTCGATTTGGCAAGCGAGGACGCGTAACGAGGATGGACTCGGTTCTGGTCATGGAGTCCGAGCCGGATACGAGAGGGAGAAGAAGCGATGGGACGCTGACAGGAGGAGTCGAGCTGTCAGCGAGAGCGGGTGCGGGAGCGGCGACCCTCGGGCGAGGCTGGACCCTCGGGCGAGACGGAGTAGCTACGCTCGCGCGAGGCTGGACCCTCGGGCGAGGCGGAGACGGTTACGCACGCGCGAGGCTGGAGCCTCGGGCGAGACGGAGACGGCGATGCTCGCGCGAGGCTGGAGCCTCGGGCGAGACGGTGATGCGCACGCGAGTGCAGCGCCGAGGCTGGACCCTCGGCTCAGCGCGGGGCTGCGGCGCTGCGCAAGGCTGCTGGGCCGGGCGACGACCCACGCGAGCGACGGAGAGAGAGAGGAGAGGGGAGAGGAGAAGCGGGCCGGCGCAAGGGAAAGAGCAGGCCGGCCAAGCTGGTTCGGGCCAGAAGGGAGAAAGAAGGAGGAGGGAGAAGGGGAAAAGGGTTTTCCAATTTCAGATTTGATTTTTCAAATGCATTTTCAAATCCTTTTTGAATTCAAACAACTTTTGAACTAAAACCACGCATCACAAAAATAAGTTATGCACCAGCATGTATGCATCAACATGATCTTTGGCCTAGGATTAATTTTAGCTTTTGCAAATAATTTATTAACTAAGTTTTATGCAACACACAAAATGCATAATTAAATCATATTGCCTATTTTTAAATTGATGCAAATTTTGGGATGTTACACAGACCACTTAAAAGTACACATTATGAAGGAAGCATAACTGGATCGACTATTTTAGCCGATACAGGGTCCATGAAGCACGAACAAGATCTATCCGTCAAGACCATGATTCGACTTAAGATCAAACAAATCTAATCTATCATATATATCAGTGGGGTTCGGAAATACAGCCGTAATAAACATGTTAGATCAAATCTATTTGTTCTTAGATCAAACCACGGTTTTATCGAATATCTCGAACGCACAACATGTAACAATCAAGATTGACAAAATAGTCGATGAGAAGCTTAGATCGGCTATTTTTCTTGGTGTAAGCGTATAAAGCCTTTGGATAGCCGAAACTAAACAACTTTTAAGCTTAAGCTACTTTGTCAATCTTGATTGGGCAAGATATTGTTTGAACCTAAAGAAAAACATTAAAGCATAAACAACATCGATAACTTGATGAATCTATTGAGTTGCCAAAATCAATAGAGCCGATAACTAGTCAAGATCGACTAAAGCAAGAGATTGATCAGAGTCAAGACAGTCTTATGAAAGACGAACTTAGACCGATAACTAGCCATGTCATAGCTTAGCAAGAGTTTGGTCGATGCCAAATACAGCCTCATTGAACAATGACATGAGCCATTGGTGAAACTTATAAGCAAACCGGAGGTCGGTCGAGCCGATGCAGCCCTGCCTGGTTGAAGGTTCCACCGAGTTCTACTTTACTCCTACTCCTAGGGTTTTGGCCAGTGGCCGATGTGTTGATTGATTGATTCATTCCTTTACAAAATTCGGGTTTCTAGCTATTTATAACCCGGTTGACTCCTGTCCTAACACGACTAGGTTACATAAAAACAAAAGATGACCCAGACTCAAACTCCTCGGCCGAACCCAACAGGTCTTCAAAGTCTGTCACGTCTGGCCCACATGAACTTTTGGTCGTGTCCGGGTCCAAACACCCCTTTTTTTTATTTTTCTGGCCGATTTCTTCATTAACAAAATCAGTCATTTGTCCCTACAAAACAATAATCTTTTTTTGGTCCAAAATCTGGTGTAAACACAAGTCATGATGATCGAAGTGCTTATGAGAAGCACACACATGACATTGTGGATGTCAATTGTCTCATGCTTGCCACTATGTCCTCTAAGCTTTAGAAGCAATATGAGCATGTTGATGCCTACACTATGATTGAGGGACTTTGTGGCATGTTCATGAGCCAAGCGAGGGTTGAGAGATATGAGATCTCCAAGTCCTTGTTTTCATGCAAGCTAGCTGAGAGAATTCTCATTAGTCCTCATGTAATGAAGATGATTGGTTACATTGAGAGACTTGACTCACTTGGTTTTGCTCTTCTTGATGAGCTAGCTATGGATGTAATCCTTGAGTCTCTCCCTCCAAGCTATGAGCCATTCATTTTGAACTTTCACGTGAATAGCATGGAGAGGTCCTTGGCTAAATTGCATGGGATGCTTAAGACAACCAAAGAGAGTATTAAGAAGATTTCTAATCATGTGACGATGGTTCAAAAGGATAGCAGGAAGCGAAAATGCTTTGTGAAGAGTAAGACCAAGGGCAAGGCTAAAGATGAGATCTCAAAGCCAAATAATGCAAAGCCTAAGTTTGGTCCTTCTCCTAAAGACAAATGCTTCCATAGTGGTGACCTTGGGCATTGGTGTTGGTATATTTTAAATGCACACTAACTAATCCACAAGCGTACGGATAAAATACCGAAGTAGCACTTCATCATAAGTATTCCAGTTTTATATCGAACTCAAGGAAACATGTGTGAGAACAACCATGCCTAACTTAACCCATGGAATAGGATCAAGACTTATGATGAAAGAGGAGCATAGAGAGGATCACTAAGGCTTTCTAGTTCTAACCTCAGTAAGTTATGTTTTGTATTGTTCAACTGGGGATATTACTAAGGAGAAACATAATCAGGGTTTGTTTTCCAAGAAACAAGGTCTTGCTCGGCCTATAGATGGGAGGTGGTCTACGAAGGACTCAACAAAGCTATAAATGTGACCCATGCGATCTACTACTGATCCGAAAAGTAGGGTACATCCACTAGTAACTGAGTCTAAGCACCACTCTTACACTACGAATACTACTCTAATCCAAGAGCGATAAGGATTAAAGTACACGAAAGAGTCGCAAACCTAAAGAACAATATTTAAAGGATCAAGATGCCCAAGAGGGGGGTGGGGGAATTGGGCTAATCTAAAATTTCTTTCGATAATTAAATCCTAAGCAAGCCCAATGTCACCCCTTTGTGCCTACAAGTGTGTTTTCACTAACTCTACCGCACAAAAGACTACACCTAGTACAATCCTACTCTATCATGGCATTTCAACAATGAAGTAGCAACAAGTAAATGCAGGAATTGAAATGCTCAAAGTAAATGTGTAAGTAAAGAGAGGAAAGGAAGACTCCGCGATCTTTTTTCTGAGGTATCGAGGTGTCGGCACACCCCCTAGTCTTTGTTGGAGCTCACCCTGGGCGTTCGGTTAACCGAAACCGATCGGTTTGGTTCTTTGGTTCTCCAGCTAATTCGGTTACTCGAGAAGCATTGATCGATCAGTTACTTTGAAAATATGGAACCGAGGTATTTTGGTTTCAGGTAATTCGGTTCTAACCGAGGGAACCAAATTTTCAGGAACCAAGAAACAACTCATTCAAATTATAAATTTCGACAACATTTTACCTGCTTTTTATATAGTCAACAGGGACAATTTAAATAGCAATACAACATAAAACATTTGTACAACACATATATGTTATTGTTCTCTCTAATATTCAAGCATAGAGCAATATCCAACAAGTGAACACCATAGCAATGCTGGTCCAAGCGTCCAGCACCACACACACTGAAACATATTGAAGAACATAGAGTATTACTTATTACTGCTGCCTCCTACGCCGCTATTGGACTGCTGGCCCAGGTCGTGCGCCCGGCCGGCTCCTGCAGTCCTGCCTGCCTCCTGCGCCTGACCGGCCGGCTGTGACTGGGGACAGGCCATGCCGGGGTCACGCCGTCACAGAGGAGAAAGGGAGAGCCAAAGGGGAGGGGAAGCCGGAAAAGGGAGGGTTGACGACTAGATGCCCGACCGGAGCTGACGGGAGGAGTCGCGAGCAGATCTACTGACTGCCGATGTTGATGAACTGACTGGAGGAAGCTGGATCTGGGAGCCACGGGCAGATGGGATGGCCAGTGCGGGTGGTGACGGCCTAACGATGATGGGAGGACGTCGAAACTCGGGAGTGACGACGGTCTGCGCTCTGCGGATCGACACCAGGAGGGTGGAGGGAGCGTTAGAGCGGGGTCGGCTCGGTCGGTCGAGACTCGGGAGACGCCACCACTGGGACAGGGATTCGGTCTCTCGGGGAGGACTGAGTGAGGAGAGTGCTCAGGGTTTCCCTCTGTTTAGGCTAGGTTGAGGGCTGTATACTATTTCCTATGGGCCTTTACATTATTTCGGTTATTTTGAGTCAATTCGGTTAACCGAGGTCAGGAACTGAGTTAGCCGTAATATTTTTGGTTCCTCAGAACCTGGAACCAAACTAGGGATTGAATATTTCAGTGTCGGTTAATTCGGTTTCGGTTCCAGTTAGTTTGGTTTGGTTCTTGGTTCTCAGTTTTTGTGCTCTGGGTGAGTTGGAGTACCCGTGCAAGGGTATTGCTCCCCCTTGATCCGTGCAAGGATCAAGTGCTCACTACGAGCTAATTCTTTGCCACTCCGGCCTGGTGAATCGTGAAGGACTGAGAAAGCACTAACAAGGCGACCAGAGGGGGGGGGGTGAATGGGAGCTCAAAAATTTCTCTCGAAACTTTGGCCAAATGTCCCAAAATCAACCCCGAGAAACTGCGACCGAAACCGTGATGCCCACGACCCTTGGAAGAGGGTGGATGATCCCTAGGATCACAGCGAGGCACCACAAGGAGATAGCAAACCAAACGCCAAAAGCACTGGCTTGAACACAACCCCAAAAACCAAGTCCCGAACGTAGATTGACGGCTACGTCGAGAAACTCCTAAATACCTATGCTAACAAGTAGCAAAGATACCTAGAGAGGCTCCTTGGTCAACTCTAGGGCCAAATGAGAAGTCCGGAAACCAAGCGAAGAAGCCGGGAGAGCAAACGCACTAAACCGGAACAAACAGCTGAATCCCGGACTGTCCGCCGGTACGGTCCCGGACTGTCCGGGCCAACTGCGGACTGTCCGCCACAGAAGCTCAGACTGTCCGCCGGCCAAATGGACAAAACATCAAGGTTGCTGAACGTCCCTGGTCGACTCCCGGGCTGTCCGCGAATTTCAACTGCGGACTGTCCGCCAGTCAAAAATCGCGAAGGCAGCCGAGGAACGCAGCCACTGATCTGGCTCACCCCCGATGCCCGGACTGTCCGCCGTTCCAGGCGCGGACTGTCCGTGACCTTGCAGAGAGGGCGATTTTGATCGCCTTCTCCCCAAATCTCTCCAAATTCGATCCAAATCAAAATCCCACGTTCCCAAACTTGGAGAGGATGATCACGGAGTAGTTAGGAGACTATCCCCAAGAAATCATCCGCTCAAATCAACTCAATCAACGGGAAATCAAAAGGGGAGGAGGATGAACCGAAAAGCGCCACAAAAACAAAATCAACCCGATCTACTTGTTCGTAAGGAGTTAGATAAATTCCTTTGGTGGAAACGATCTCCTTTCAAATACGAACAAGTTGATTCAAACGGATTTCACAAAGACGCAGTATGGAGAGAGATCGAGCGACCGGAAAAACGCGGAGAAAAGATGAACGCGAAGAACACGAACAAAAACGTGAATCAACACATCGATCTGCAACCGTGTGGCTACCACACGCTACAACAGTGAGGTTACGGCCTCACTTCCTCAAAATCTCCAGTACACAGTGGTATGGTTCTCTGCGGATCTCAGCTAGCTACAACATGGGATTGGGAGAGCAGGAAACCCTAAGTGCAAAGAGCAAATGACTGAGATAGGAAGGGAGGAGGGTGTCTCCCTCTACTTATCCTAATTTCTAATTCCTACTCTACCCCTCAACTAATTACAGAGCGAACCAGCTAAACCCTAGGGTTATTCTGGACCAACTCGGTGGTAGGTGGATCCGACGGCCACGCCCGCACAATTCATAGCATTGCCTCGACGCAACCTCCCGATTGCCGCCACATGCCGCCCTCGCTCTGCACCCCCGGTTTTGTGGCCCAAACCGGGAAACCAGCCTTTCTAGCCAACCCCCGGTTTTGAGGCCCAAACCGGGAAACCAGCCCACCAGCATCTGAGTTTTGAGGCCCAAACTCAGCAAACCCGCAGCGCCCAGGTTTTGAGGCCCAAACCTGGAAACCGTCCTCAGCCCGAGTTTTGTGGCCAAACTCGGAAACCCTCAGCACCCAGGTTTTGAGGCCCAAACCTGGAAACCGTCCACCCGATGGTTTTTCTCTGGCTCTACCACCAAACCGACGCCGTAGATGGGATGCACCACACGTGCACCCCGTCCACCGACACGTGTCCCCAAGTCCACGACTCAGGCAACACATGACCGCAAGTCTTCACTCGTCGCTGTCCCAGGCTGCCAGCCACCACAGCTGATCCTCGGGTCACCAGTCCCTCAGTTCAAGCCTCACGTCCGCCCTTTGCCACTCTCGGTCCATCGGCACGACACGTCTCTACTTGACCTTCACCTTGCCTTTGATCACTGCATCCGTGCTCGACACCTGCACAACACAAGCCAAAGAACATGCGCATCATCCCAGTTGACAATCACTCATCACTCAGAGACTCGGCATACACCCATGTTTCCGCAAATTGCCTACTACTGATCACAACTTAAGTTGGGTCATCCACAAAGCCTCCAGATGATCACCAAGCTCTCCGATCGCCACCAAGCCATCTAGGTGATGCCGATCACCAAGAGTAACAAGCAATAACTCTCACTTGACCAATGCAAGGCTAATGATATGGGTGGATGCACAATTGCTACTCTTTCTTTACTAATGAGGTGTTTGATCACTCGATTATCAAATCTCTCAACCTCACTAGGCCTCTTGCACTCACTTGCAATCACAATGTATTTGTCTACTATTCAAATGAGCAAGAGTAATAGCATGAATGAGGTGAAGGCATATTTATACCCCAACTCAAAACATGCACGAAGGAGTACAGCCAACCAGTTACACACTAACCAGACACACCTGTTCGGGTGACTGGACGCGCCCGACCAGTGCCCAACGGCTAGCTGACGCTAGATGCATCCGATCAGCACTGACCGGACGCGTCCGGTCAATATTTTCCCTCTCTGGAACCTTTTTGTTCCTGATCAGACTCACCCCCTGGTGCGTCCAATCACTTTTGAACTCAGCGCCCGGTCACTTGCAAGCGACCCAGACGTGTTCGATCCATTATCTCTAGCAACGTCCGGTCGCAACCAAACCCTAGCTACAGCCAGTTGCATTGACCGGACGCACTGCCCCAGCGTCCGGTCACATGCCTCTCAACGTCTGGTCAGCTATAAATGAAGCCCTATTCGACTCCGGTTCATGATGCTTTGAGAACAGACTTTCTTCCTCATGATCTTTGGGACCTTCCTAAGTTACCTAGAGCTATGGTTAACAAGTGTACACCACACCTAACTCAATAGTATCACCTAGGTCAAGCTACCCATTCAAACTCCCCTTAATAGTATGGCCAAAGGAAAAACAAAGACCTAAACTAATCTAAGTGTCCTCCAACACCATGTGACACTTAGAACTAGCCTATCTCCATTTTCGTCGTCCATCCTTTGAAAACCGAAGCGAAATCCATCAATAAGGGGACATGAATACCATAGTGCCCAAACAATCATCATTATTGTGACCTAACTCAATTGTTTCTGCATAACACACATTAGTCACAATAATCTTATGTTGTCATTAATCACTGATACTCACTAGGGTGCCTAGATGCTTTCAAATATAATCACATTACTTACTTGAATCAGAAGTCGATTACAAGAGAAATCTCAAAAGTAGGCTTAAGATGAACTTGATTCCTTTAGGGTACAAGTTGTAGAGAGAGAGAGAGAGAGAGTACTGACAGACCGGTAAGTCCTCCAAACTCTTATTTCACTCTCTCTCTCTCTCTCACTATTCTATTATACCAAAGACTAGCTCCTAATGAGGAGGTTTACTTTTCCATTGATTACTGGCTCCGATACTGGTGAAAATAAGAATTAGGGTTTCTAGCTTTTAGGCTCTCACGATCTCATGCTCTTACAAGGAGGCATGAAGTGGCCTTATATAGGGGTGATGGTGTCACCATAGCCCTTGGATCAAATCGACCTTAATCAACGACGTAGATGCACTCTCAAAGGCGATGGATAACCAACATTCAAAGGAGGGATTGTCAGGTGGGGCCCATAAGCTAGCTGGCCCCACCTGGTAGCCTCTTGGCCTCTATCGTGGTAGGTTACCCCCTGGTGTATTTTGGAACCTTATAGCTAGTTTCATCATGGATAAGTATAATTAGTTTTGATGTTTACGTCCCTTTTGATGGTTTTCTAATAAATCCTCCCGCAATCATGAAATCACCATAACTTGTGAAGTTTGATAGTTTAAACCTCTATCTATGTTGATGATGCATTTGTAGTCATTTATGCAGGGTATATTGATGGTTCATGATTAACATTGACTACTGTCAACAATTGGTCTAGGAACTGCAAGATGTACTTGTAAGACAAGAAAAAGAATGGAAATGTGGCTTCTACTTCAGGTATATATGTTATTGGAATTAATCTTATTGTTTCTTCTCGTTAATCATGGGTATTTGATATCGGATCGATGATTCATACATGCAAATTGTTGCAGGGACTAAAAAGGAGTACTGCCTCCGTTCCTAAATAAGAGTCGTTATGAGATGCATGCTGGTCAAATTTTCTCAACTTTGATTAAGTTTGTAGAAAATGTGTGCAACATTTTTATCTCTAAATAAGTTTATTATAAAAAGTATATTAAAAAATCTATTCAATAATACTAATTATGTACCATAAATATTAATATTTTGTTAAAATTCGAGTCAGAACCTCAAAAAATCAGACTAAGGCATGTTGTTTATGTTCAAGCAACTTACTTTCTTTATCTTCTCGAAGAACCTTGACCTCTTCTAGTCGAGAAGCTGCCAACTTATATTTTTTAGCTCTAGTGTGGGCCTCAGTCCACAATCCTTGACAAATCATCAATTGCTGAGCTACTCAAATTGGAAGGGTCATCCTTAGGAGGCACTAGTTCTCCCTCTACTGCTCTCACAACAGTCAATGGGGCAAGCCTTTTCTTATAAGAGCTCAAGCTTGACGCTGACTCATGGGGGATAGGGGTCTTCAGGGGGTTTCTGAGACAATAGGATATAAACAAACCAAAGGAAGACAGTTCAAGAGGGTATACAAAATGAAGAACAAACATTTCTTTAGTCAGTCAAAATTCACTAGGCCATCGATACTAAAGCTCTCAGCTTTCCTAAATGTTTACGAGGTAGATTGCAAACATTTCTTTAGCCAGTCAATCCTCCACCTTGTAAAGGTGTCAACCACGTGGGTAGCTTGTTGGCCTGCTTTACAAAGCTCTTGAGTATGCTCCACATGACCCTTTATTTTGTCAGCCATTAGGGGAGTTATTTTTCAATCTCCCTTGACAATAATGGTCATAAGGACTTTGCCTTTGACTATGCTATGTTCATCAATAAGGAAGATATAGAATTACTTCTGTTCATAGCCCTTCTAGGATGTTTTGATCGGGAACATAATATAACCATAACGTGCCTTTTGTAATATAGGATCGTATAAAAGTAGCGCCATAGATCAACATATGGCATATTCCTATCCAGGCCTCACACAAAAAGGCCAAAACACTAAGCATTCCTAGGGAATTGAGGTTTAGATGTGCTATTTCAGTGACATAAACCTACAAATCCATTCTACAAATTTAAAATGATAAACTCCAAAGCTACAAAGGAAATGAGCTTTAAAGACTGTAACCTGCTTAGTGTCCGAAGTTGGGTGATCTTCATCTTTCATCACCTAGGAAGGTACCAACTCTGGATCTGGCAGTAGATCTTACCCCATCTTCTCCTTTAGGTTCTTCTACAACATGGTTGATTTGACCCCAAATTTGTCAAGCGAGAGGATGACTGAAGGCTCGATGGTGTTGTAGCTCACATGGCTGGAGGCACTTATTGTGTCGATAGATTTTTGCAAACTTGATGCCATGGCAGAAAAAGGAGGGTTTGTGAGAGATGGCGAAAAGAGGAAGATGAATTTGGAATACAAAAGCACAAAACTAGAATAGTGAAGAGGCCATGAAGCAAAGAAGCAAGGGATTATAAATCGTCAACATAACCTGAATAAGGGCATAAAAGCTATTATCAACATAGACACAGGGGCTTGATTCTAACGAGTTCCACGAGTTTTGGTGTTCTCAATTGTTTTGTAGGATATATGATTTTCATTGTAAAAAGGCATATCAAGTGATGAATTGGAGAACACCATTGTGAAGAGCTCATCGAGACAATCAAAACAAACATATCATTTACTATATTTGGAGTCCTGGTGAACAAGATATCAAAACTACAATGGACAATGATGTGGGAAGGTTCTAGAATAGTCTAGTGGGAGCCACCCCTGAGGCACACTGCGAGAGGCCTGCTGGTGGGGCCGGGCATCACCACCCAGAGGCTGGCCCACCCTTGGGGTCCATAGCTCAACCTCTCATTGTTATGCCAATTACCAACCGCCATTGAGATCCCATCTTCGTTGTTGCTTAAGTCGGTTTGATCCGAAGGCTCATGTTGCAAGCTTTGGCCTATATAAAGAAGCCCACTACCTCTTCCGAGATCATAGCCTAGCATCCTCTGAAACCCTAATTCATATTCTTCTCATCAGCATTAGAGCTAGTTATCAAGAGAACATTTTGTCCTCCATAGGATCTAGTCTTTAGAAATATAGATGTAGAGCAAGGGAAGAGTTTGGAGGTGGTACCAGCATGTCGGTGCTCCCTCTGTGGCTTGTACCTTGGGTAGAAGTCAACCTACACCTGAGATTTCTCTGGTAATCAACTTCTTATTTTAGTAAGCACATGTTTATATTGTTCTCTGGTTCATGACTCTCTTTTGACTGCTTTAATCTATTGGTCATAGGTTAAAGTATTATTCCTAGTGTAAGCATATGGTGCTTACACTTAGTAACTCATGCAAAGTACCCTATATTCCAAATCGGTGGTAGATCGTCAGGGTGACCTGGCCTTGTTGAATCCTTTATAGTCTACCTCTAGTATGTAGGCCTAGTAGGACCTTGCTGCTAGCAAGAGCATACTCCTGTTTGTGTTCTTCCATAGCAATTTCCCCAAATTATAGGATAGTAGAAGCATAGCTTACCGAGATTAGAACTTGAAGACTTCCTCTACACTCCCGACTTTCTTAGTCTTGTTACTACTCTGGGTTAAGTTAGATTGTAGTTAGTCTCATATGTTTCCCTGTTGATATGATACTTGAAATACTTCCATGTGAAAGCTACAACGGTAGCCAGCATGTGCTTGCAAATTAATCTCTGTGTGTAAATAAATACCAACAACAATTCCCAAAAAACTGCTTGGTTCCCTCCATGTGTACCTTAAAAGATACACTTGTAGTTACCCATGATATTTTTGTTAAATAAAAGATTTTTAATTGAAATTAACTCTGAGTCGGTTCTTTTCACTACACTGAATTGATGGGCAAAAGTTGGCTAACAATTATGACAATTTTTCCAAAAGCGATCGTGGTGATAAAGAACATCATGTCCCCACCATTACTACGTGTCAGGTTGATCGGATCTTTCCATGAAATCCCGAACATGATTCAGTATGGAAATATATACAAAGGGAAGTTTAATTTAGACTAGACTACTGATAGTTCATTAAAAATAATTTACATGTAGATAAATATAAAACTCTAAAACCTCTAAACCTAAAGGTCTCGAACACTTGTTCATAACAACTACTGTCCGAGTTTAGTGGGTATTGACCCATTGTCACCAAGCTGATCACTGGCTTGGTGACGACTCATGAGGAGCTCTGCCGTCACCTGGTGTCCCACGGCATCTACCTTGCCCTCCTTGTCATTGTCGCTGATGAGATCCACGAAGTTGTCTTCTCAGGGATCCTAGGAGAGCCGTGGTTGAGGAGGACATGGAGCTGGCAGGTGTACTCCATGTTACCACTCGTGTATGAGGCGTGCAGGGACAACGATTAGAAGTGTCAAGTCTTGGCAAGTTGGCACCACCACCAACAACAACCGACATACCAGGCTCCTAGACTCATCGTCCGAGAGCACGAACACCTTCCTTAGGGTAGTCAATGCTGATGTTTGGCGGCTTCCCGATGGTTCAGTCTTCATGACCATGGCTCTCCTAATCATGGAGAATGTCGTGTCCGATGAAGGCACCACTGGAGTTGTAGACAACGAGGTCCCCAGTTCCATATTCACAGTGGCAACATCCTTGGTCGATCAGAGAACCAGGCTTGAGGGAGGAGTGACCGAGGCTGGAGACAATGGTGCCGGAGAAAGAGATGACGACCGCGGGGAGATGATGACACAGTGCTCGGTGGTGAAGCTTCGCCGGGCTACGCAGACAAGTTGGCAAGCAACAAGTGCGTGATCTTGGAGCAGCGGTGTGTGGTGGTTTTGGTCCTCATTGCTACTACTAATGCTCAAGGCGGTTGACACTACATGGAGTAGTAGATTCAGATGTAATCTACTAGCTCCCTTCTTATAAAGCCATTGCCAGACTTGCATGGGATTGGAACCATCGCCTGCTAACACTAGATTTGATGTTGATTGTACACACTCCTTGAAAACTAAAGCGACTTAGCTCTATGATTACCTAAGGACTATGCATTCAAAGGAATGCATGAAGAACAATGTTGATAAGACAAGACAATGAGGGGGATGGCACTATTTAATCAAGCTCATCTCCCAACTATACCAATTTTTTGAATTTCATGTTTGGATTTTCTAACAAAATGGCTATCAAAGTTGCCTGATGACCAGCTATAAGCAGCCAAATCTAGGAACCCCGTGATAGATTCTTTGGATCGACTAGAGTAGATCTAGCGGGGAATAACCATAACTCGGGATAAAAAACTCGTTACCGTGGATGACAGTGAAGTTCACAAACAGTGTTGGCAGCGCCGGTGGCATGGTCGTCGAGATACTGTGGTCGCGCTGATGGCAGCTGCCGGTGACGGCTTCCCGTTGCTGGCAGTGTGCCCTTCGATCGGACTAGGGTTAGGACAGTGGGGACTGGCGGCTGTGGTGAACCTCGTATCTTGAGCCCTAGTCCCCACCTCCTCTTTATAGCACTGTGCAACAGGGGCCACCAGCCTTTCTATTGGGCTGTGCGTCCCCGATCAGGACGCGGTCAAGGGGTCCGTCTTGACCGTTGGGTCAGGACGGATGAGATCAATTCTAACATTCTCCCCCTTGATCTCATCTCATCATTCTTTCATTCTTTAACTTCTCATTCAAATTCCAACCTTTCAATTTTCTGTTCCGTTTCATTACAGATTAGTGCATAGAGCATGCTCCATCGTCACGGTCAATTGCCGATAGATTTAATAGCTACAATGCACCTCTCTGTTCTGAAATAGATTCTTTATTCTTGGGCCCTTTATTGTCCAGAAATCATAGGTCTTACCATTAACCCATGTCGACTGTGTATTCTCTGAACACACTGGGCAGTAAGCCTTTGAAAAGATGGATCCTCAATACTTTCACATTCTATAAGTATGATTCTGGACTTTCTCCTTCACAACGTACAACTTAATGTCAATGTGTTTGGCAGCACATTTGACCCGTTGTCTTAGGAGCAAAAATTCTTAAATGGTTATTGCTGTTGTTTACCATTATCAACCCCAGGTTTAGATTTTCTTAACCAATTCGCCTGTCCTTCAAGCCTCATAACAAGTTATTTCATAGGTATCCATCATCGATGGCACCACTTCTATTTCTTTCTTTCTTTGGAGCTTTTCCACAATAAAACCCCAATCGCGAGTGTTAGTTACTAATGTGGGTTTCTGTGACACCCCAATTTTAAGAACAAAATTGGAGCACCATATATGTATGCCAGGATCAATTTTCATACATATATCCACATCATAGTAAATATCAAAACAATGCTTTATTAATATATCGAACATTATTACAAAAATGGCCCTCGGGTCTGAAAGAAAAGTACAGACTCTCAGTCTAATTCTAAGGTAGACTCGCGGAAACTGGACGCCATCTCCACAAGAAGGTCGACCGGGGGCTGCGCCATCCTAGTACAGGTCGTCTGGTCGTATCCACCGTCTTCGGGGTACAAGTTGTCGGGGTCGTATCCGCCGTCTTCTCGGTACTCCTGCTCCGCGTCGTGGACTCCAACGTCTGGGTGGGGTAGCAGGGGGTTCAAAGAGGAAGGGTGAGTACATCGAAATGTACTCCGCAAGTGTAGGAAATAAGTGCTTATGAGGTTAATAACAAAGGTAGGCTGACTTTGTTTGACTCAAGCGCCTAAAGCAACACATCCTATTATTCCTATTAGCCTATGCACCTATTTACTAGGTTATATCCACAGTCTCCAACCGGAAAGTAACAACACTCGGAGTCGCACCGAACAAACCACACTCGGAGTCGCACCGAGCAACCAACACTTGGAGTCACACCAAGTACCCGCACTTGGAGTCGCACCAAGTACCCACACCTGAAGTCCATCAGGCAAACCACACCTGAAGTCCATCAGATGACCCGAACCAGGCCGTTACAAGGAGTCCTATGTGTATTAGTTCCATACGTCACGACATAGAGAGCTACCTTCCGTAATAACTCCAGGTCTGCGCTCGAGCCTGGGAGTCACTCCCGTACCAAGCAGTAACCCGCGTAGAAGAAGCCTCTGTACCCATGTCATATGAGACTAATAACCACATAAGGCTTCTCTAACGAACTAGAACCAACCCACCAACTAATCTCGAAGAAGTCCAAGCCCGCTCGTGACCGTGAGCACGGCTGATATATCAGTTTTAATACTCTGCAGAGTTCGCACATCTTTACCCATGAGTCATGCGTTCCCCATCACGCTAAACACTGCCAAGGTGCACAGCGGGGTCGCACTACAAGGCCTTTGCAAAGCCTCCTCCAAGTCCGTTCCACACGTACCTCTAAGGTTTCACCCCGTACAAAGGTCTACGACCCCCAGGGCCCCCTCATGAGCCACTAAAACAAACCCCGTGTGGACCCTCAACTTGAAGGAAACTAATTAATTAGCCAGTCCTAGAGCCATATAGGCCTCATGGTTTGCGCTGTTTTGCCGGGTTACATGCTCCAAGAACCGGGTCCTAGGGATCCAGGCAGGATAATCTAGCACAAGCCCAGAACCAAAAACCAAATGCAGCTGCCGAGTCACACGGCACAAAACCACCACACGGTCCATCCTGCCGGATTTACCTACTCACCATACTACAACATTACCAGTCCACATGTTTCATAAATCATTAATCAGAATTAATTATAATTAACCATCCCAACCCAAGACAGCAAGGCTAAGCATGACTTCTACCAAAACCATCCCAAACCAGGTGTCAAGGAAAATATGGACAAGTTCTAGTAAACCTTAACATGGGATTCAAATTTAAGACTGCATGCATCTACAGGTTCTAACTACTCTAACTCAAAATAAAATAAATAAGGGACCAATATGAGCAAGGACACTTGCCTTTGGGCTGGGTCGAATCAACGGAGACGAAGGCTGGATTCTGGGGTTCCGCGTAGATCGCGCTCGCTGGATCAAACATCAAACATGGCCCAAACAAGACAAATAAATAACAGTACATCAACATTATGAAAACAGAACATAAATTGATCTACTGCGTAGAGCTCGACGAGACGAATCTAACGCAAGTTGAACGGGTCAAATCGGAGTTAAAACGCAAAAGTTATAAGCATTTGAATATGGATGGCAAAACTGTAAATAGTGTGAACTTGATTTTCCATTTTCAAATAAATAAAATCTGTAAAAGAAAAAGGGCGAGGACCGGGCCTTATTTATCTGTAAAAGCAAGGGCTTGGTTGCAAGAGTACGCAGACTCAGCGAACAGCTCTGGTGGACGGCGGGTTCATTTCTTTAAAGCCGGGGGTGTTTTGTGCAAAAGAGCCACGACCGGGTCGATTCTGCAGGTGGTGGCGCCACGTGTCGCGCGCTGGGTGGACGCGGTGCATAACTGTGTCGTGGACGCGGTGCGCGAGTGCGGGGTGGACCATGTCTACGAGTCTGTGCGCTCGGTTCATACCTCTTCGAGGTTGGATCTAATCTGAGCCACCCGAATTAGATCGGACGGCTGGGAAACGAAAGGGAATACCCCCCGCCTGCCGGCGCCAGAGCACGCGGTGGCGCCATGGCCGTGCGGCGGCGCCATGGGAGGGACACGCCGGCGTGCTCGGGAAGGATCCTAGGGGCCAGTAGAGATCAAAAGAAAAGGGGGGAACGGTAGAGGAGCTTACAGCTGACTCAGCGATGGTGTCCTCAGCGTCGAAGTCGTCTCGGTCGGGGCCATAGACGGAGGCAGAGGATCGGCCGAGGGCTTCCCTGTCGAGCTCAAGGTAGGAGTGGTCCCGACGCCGATTTTCGCCAATGAAGGGTTCGTCGAACGCGTTGAGGCGATACGGGGTCGACGGAGGGCAGAGGAGAGACGGTGGCAGGTACTGCAGGGTGACGTCGAGCTCGTGCCGAGCTCGGCAATGGCGGTGGCGGCGCTGTCTGCTGCTGCGAGGAGGGGAAGGGGTGGCGCGTCGTCGTGTGTGGGGGAAACACGTGTGGAGACCTCGGGGAATACTTAAGTAGGCAGAGGGAGGGAGGATGGCGGCGCGATCCAAATGGGTGGGACGAAGCCGGAGGGTTCGGAGGAGGTTGTGGCCAAGCGACCGAGCGGAGGCGATCTGTGCGGAGGTCGCTCGCGAGGGGGTGGGGGGAAAGAGATAGACCCGACAGGTGGGCCTTGCGTGTCGGTGAGAGAGGGAGGGTGGCACTGCGGCTGCCGCGGCTGACGGGCGAGGCCCGCAAGTCAGCGAGAGAGGGGAGAAGCGCGGGGCGCGGCCGCTGCGCGCGGGTGAGGAGCGGGCCGGCGTGCGCGGTTGTGCGGCCTTTGGCCCAGGAGGGAGAGGATGAGGTGGAGCGCTGGGCTGGAGGGAGTCGACGGACTCGGCCTGGGAAGGAGGAGGGAAGGCGGGCCAACGGCGCTGGGCCCAGGCGAGAGAGGGAGAGGCCTGCGCGGGAGAGAGAGAGAGGGTGAAGTGGGAGTGGACTGGGCTGGTTTGAGCAGACCGGAAAAAGAGAGGGGAAAGGGTTGGGCCGGAAGCAGGCCGGCCAAAGGAGGAAGGGGAAAAGGGAGGGTTTAGCCCTTTGCCTTTTTCTTTTCTCTTTTTATTTTATTTTGGAAATTCTTTTGAAATTCAAATCAAAACAAGTTTGAAACCAAATCTGTTTGTAAAATTTTGAAAATATTTTCCCTAGGTTTTGAAAATAAAATTTGAGTTTGACTTTGTAATTTTTTCATAAATCTTTTTATTTGCTTTCGAAATAGAATAAATTCGATTCGCCCTATTACGGGTTTAACAAATTCTTTTTCACCCAATAAAAATTATGCACCAGCATGAATGCAACAAACATCTGACTAGAATTTTCCTCCATCTAGGATTTTGGTCATTTTCTAATTTATTTTTAATTAATTAAACACCAGGGGTGTTACAGTTTCACTACACATCTCGCCAAAATCAACGTTTGTACCCACAACCTTCTGAGGGCACTCATTCTTTGTTATTCATCATGAGGCATATAAAACTTTGCACAAATGCAAAACATTCTCAACTCCATTCCAGTGATCTATGTCTGGACTGGAGTTCTGCCAAAATGTCCCGGATTCATAAACTATGTCAGGGTAAAATCTTGTCTTTATATTCATTAAGCTTCCAACAGCTGAAGCATATTGGACGTCCATCTATTTCAATTTCACATTCCTTTCCGGTTACCCAAGACCATAGAATCAGGTGTATGTTTACATATATACATACTTCATTTCTTTGAAATCTTTTCTGAGTATGCATTATTTCATACCCCCATATTCTTGTATCTCGGTAAGTTCTAATTGTTAGATCAAATCACGCTTTACCGAGATTATTCTCATCGAGAGGATAAGGACTGCTTCTTTCCCTTACAGTAGATTAACATCACTACTAGCAAGTAAGATGTCATCCACCTACAGGATTAGGAAAATAAATTTCCGGTTCTTAAACTTTTCATAAATACTATTGTCCTTCTCATTCTCTTCAAAACCCAAATTCTCTTATTGGTCCTTCAAATACTTTCTAGAGTCTTGCTCTAATCCATGAATGGATTTCTTCAGGTGGCATTTCTTAATTTCTTTTCATTTCATGACAAAACCCCTTAGGTTATGCCATGTAAGTGCATCCTGTAAAACTTTGTTAAGGTATGCCATCTTTGCATCCATTGATGCAACTCTATATCGTAACGTGCCATTCGAGATATCCTGATTCTAAAAGAATCATTGCGTGAGACATAAAATACATCTCTCATCATAAAGAATTCATTATCTTTTTCATAAAGCTTTTTGCTATAAGCCATGATTCATATCTTTATGCATTCCCTTTGGAGTCACATTTCGCCTTGTAGACCCCTTGACAGCCTACTGTTATGGCTCCATTAGGAATTTCTTCTAAGTCCCAAACATCAGTTGGTACTCATTAATCTCATTTCATCTTCCATGGCTTCAAGCAACTTCAATGAATTAGCACTTCTTTCATATGGGGCTCTTGTTGCTCTTTCATTGCCAAGAGGCAATTAATTCTATGGGTTCTTGTATCACAAGATACTTCTTGTTCTTTAGTTTTCTTATACAACACAAAAACAATAGGTATTTATATACCATGCTCCCCCAGATTATTCTGATTTTGGGTTTATTCTTATCTCATATGGTGCTTTAAGCATCGTGTTAGTACCATCTTAGTACTTCTGAATTTCATTGCTATCTTCCAATCGGAATTTAGCTATTTCTTTAGGGGTATCGTTATCATGACCGTTATACTCCCTCAACGATCAAATTCATCTTTTATAGATCACTCTTTCCCTATATGCACACTGTACATTAGGGATTTGGGAGTTTTGTTCAAAAATTTTCAATTTCTTTCCTTCAATACCTTTCAATTTTCTTTCTCTTGTTCATATCTCAATCCTCCCCCTCGAAATGAGGCATAAACTTTATTGCCATAATTTCGAAACCATTCATAATTCTTGTGAATGAGGAATCTTTCATTACTTCATTCACATGACTATATCATGCAAACAAAATTATTTCTTAAACTGTATGGGAGTAACTTTCCTCATCTCACTTCGTTATCTAAACGAGGTCCTTTATTCTTCTATAAGTCACACTCGCATGTTATTCTTATCTTTGGTTCGTATGCGATTTTTATTGTTCTTAAACTCATTTAGTGCTTAACGACCATGATAAAATGGAAGTATATTGTCAGTAATGGGATAACGTAAGAGCTACCCCAAACTGCTCCCCCGTGTGGGATACACTTAAAGCACATGAGCCATCATCATCTTCTCCTGCCATGCAGGATAATTTCAATATCATATCTTTTTCCCGCCGTACGGGATAGTTCCCCATAAGGGTCATTAAGCCAAAATTGGCTTTCTCATTCAATCATCAAATTCAGAAATAAACCTGAATATTCTGTAACATACATATTTAATCCAACGTTGGTCAAATTAAATATGCATATTTCTTATTACATCTTTTGTCATATTGACTAAGTTTTCTTCATAGAGAGTACATAAAATATATTTCATGTACCGAATTCTTACTTTGGACTAATGTCCCTGAATTCTTTTCTTTTCAAACCATTCTATAAAGAGAGCACCGTCCCTTTATGTAATGATATTCTTTCCTGCGAAACTTGTAGTTTCTTTCTTCTGAGTCACAAGTATACCACAGCTCTTTTCTTTCTACCTCCAAGAATGGAAGCATAAAGTTCTTTGTCTGAAATACATTAATCAACAATAATGAACAATAATAGCATGAAATAACCCTACGTTGGTCTGGTTAAAACATGCATATTGAACTTTTAAAAATTTCCAATTCTATTCTATATCACCGTTGGGCAGAAATAGAATAAAATAATATTCTTTTACATTAATTCTACATCACCGTTGGGCAGAAATAGAATTAACGTAGACAAATTCAAAATTGCTCGTTGATAATCAACATCATTGCAGCGGAATACTTTTACTTTATCAGAGACATTTCTTGATTCTTATAGTCTCGGGAAAAATTCGTCACGTTGACGCAAAATTTACCAGAGATTCAAACTTCAAATTTAAACTCACAAAAAAAATGAATTTATAATATTGTTATCATCGACGTTGGTCAGAAAATAACAATATCATAAATCAATTTTAATTCTATAACTGTTCTTCAAATTAAATTCTCCCGTTGGTTCGAATTTAATGAGAAGATAATCAACATCAACTTTGCAGTGGAAAACGTGAAAATACTCCTTCCAAAATATCATCATAATAGACTGTTAATCAAGGTTGACTAATAACAACATTATATTCATCTAAACTTTCATCTATTTTTCAAAATTAAATTCTCCCGTTGGTTCAAATTTAATAATGAAAACAATAAGAGTCATAATACGCAGCGGAAACAAATAAATTCATCTCATAATAATTTTCCAGAAACATATATCATATTCTTCTGTTTTCTGAATAAAATTATCGTTGGATAAATTTTACACAGAAAATTTGGTTTAAATTTCACTAAAATTCATTCAAATTTGCATTAAACAGCTTCTGGAAAAAAAACAATAAACGAATGAAATTCAGTTTACTATGCATTTCACGACTTTGGCCCGAAGGTCGTTCTGCCCAGCCAGCGCCCGCACGCTAGGCACGGCCCGCGGCGGCCCAGTAGGCGGCCTTTGCTACCGCTCGGCCGAGCGCCCCCGCGCGCCCAGGCCGCAACCTGGGCCTGGGCCGGGAAACCGAGAGCTCGCGCACGCCCACCTGGGCTCAATTCGGCCTGGACGATCCTCGACCGTCGATCTTCATCTGACGGCGGGGAGTGGAAAACGGGTGAACAAAAACCCCCATCCCTTCTACCGCCGATCCAAACCCTAAGTTCATTTCACCTTCTCCCCCGGCCGCCTCGCTTTCTCCCTCGGCGACGAGCGCACACAGCAGCAGCGCCGCAGCGGTTCGGCGACGAGAGCACGCGGAGGCAGGGGCCGGCAGCGGCGGTGGCGATTGCCTTTCTCCTCCACGCGCAGTATCCGCCCGAGGCCTGCCGTGTGGCACTGCAAGCTCCTCGCCGGTGCGCGTGCTCGCCTCCGGCTGAGCACGCCACCGTCGAGTGGCTAGCCGCGCCACCGTTTCCCAAGGACGAGGGGATTTCGACTGGCACCGCAGCGCCATCCGCCGTGAGTCGCCTTCGGTTTCTAGGGTTAGGGTTTCAACGTTCTTTCCCGATCCGCGTGGAATCGGTCAGTTCTTGTGTGATTCGTTCGACGTTCTTCCTAATCCGAGAATCAGTGGATTCGTTCTTGTTCTTCCCGATTTGAGATCGGTGGTTTCTTCTCCGATTCGTTTTTCTCGGGTAGAGATTCATATTAGGGTTCGTCGGGTTCGATCCGATCCAAAACGGACCGGTTTGTTCTTGTTCGATTCATCGGGGTCATTCGATCCGAATTAGGGTTCGATTTTTGAGTTATTTTCTCAATCCGAATCTGTTGGTTCATGCACGGTTGGTCGTTCTTCACCTCGATCTGTGTCGGATCGGGCGTTTCATTCACAGTTCTTCAAATCCCGATCCAAGATCGGTTTGGTTCATTGGTTGATTCGTTTCCCGATTTGAAAATCCGAGAAAAACTGATCGGTATGTTCATGATTCGGTTCTTCCCCGATTCAATCCCGATCTAAATCGGTTCGTTCTTCATCGATTCGTTCGTTGTTCTTTCTCGTCTAGATCCACTGTCTAAACCTAGCTCCGATACCATTGATAGATTCTTTGGATCGACTAGAGAAGATCTAGCGGGGAATAACCATAACTCGGGACAAAAAACTCGTTACCGTGGATGACAGTGAAGTTCACAAATAGTGTTGGTAGCGCCGGTGGCATGGTCGTCGAGATACTGTGGTCGCGTTGATGGCAGCTGCCGGTGACGGCTTTCCGTTGCTGGCAGTGCGCCCTTCGATCGGACTAGGGTTAGGACAGTGGGGACTGGCGGCTGTGGCGAACCTCGTATCTTGAGCCCTAGCCCCCACCTCCTCTTTATAGCACTGTGCAACAGGGGCCCACCAGCCTTTCTATTGGGTTGTGCGTCCCCGATCAGGACGCGGTCAAGGGGTCCGTCTTGACCGTTGGGTCAGGACGGATGAGATCAATTCTAACACCCCGAACACTCGAAAGCATTCAATGGAATTTAAAGACAAGCTTGGGGGCTTCTATGGATGCCATACCCCTCAATATCCTGATGACAAGGATTGTCGATCAAGTCTGCTCCAGATCAAAAGAGGCCCGATAACGCGCTATTCTGAGAAACCATCACTTGAGTCCTAAGAGTTTATGATCTCTGATACTGGACGAGTACGACAAGATCCCAGTGACAACATGCATACCCTAGCTTGTAGGCCAAGTTGATACCAGATATAAATAGTTAGCAATCCCTCTGTTATAATCATCTAACTTTTGCATAGGCAATAGCCACATTGTAATGACAATCTTGTTGAATATAATAATACAAGAAGTAGCATATGGATATATAAGACTTTTACTTGCTTTTTGAGGGCCCAAACCAGTATAAATCTCATGTATCCATTGTGGTTGATCTTTGCAGCATGCATGGTTCACCAAGAGCCAAGTATTTGTCGATAACAAAACATCAACAATAATTCAGAACAAATGTTGTTCATTTTATTTAAGTAACATGTTTTATGCACGTTGTCTATTGATGAATAAGTTATATATTCTAGATCTTGTGGATAAACATGTTCATAATATTAATACAAAAAGGCTTTAATCTAATGATTTAAATCTCACTTTTACTATCATTGTCGCTTAGGTCATATAAATGGGAAACACATAGAGATGCTCCATAAACATGGTCTTCTCAACTCTTTTGATTTTGAATCTTTTGACACCTGCAAATCATGCTTACTTGGCAAGATGACTAAGGTGCCTTTCACTAGTATAAGTGAGAGAACAAGTGACTTGTTGGGTCTAGTACATACTGATGTATGAGGACCGAGCTATGTAGCTGTTGGCGCAAAAATGTGATCTGCACACAACACACCTGGAGGCCCTTGCGGGTCGTGAAGCTAGAGCACCTAGAGATTCCCTAAGCCTCAAAAGGATAGACCGGATCGGGTGTAGACAGACCGAAGGCGTGCCAGTCAATTTGACCCTACAATTGACAAAGAAATGATGAAAAAGTTAAATTGTGGAACCTGCCGGCTTTGTTCAAGACAGTTCCATAGTGTATGGCTCGAAGATAGCCGATAATCAAAGGAAATTGACTAGAGAGTCAACTCCTATGCAGTATAAAAGGTGCATGAAATAAGGACTAACGATAAAACGAACAATTCATATGTATATGGTTTGAATAACACAATTAGCCGATCTGGATTATTTGATAAGCACTTGACGAACAAATCATTAAGATATGTAACACGCATGCATTGCCATCAAAACATTAACCGATCTCATACACTCGCTACATATATATTCAGAATATCGCTAATAGTGGGGATCCCAAGGATGACAGCCTTAATAACGGTGTGTTCTAAGTATATAAAATAAGTATAAAAGATCAATCAACAGCGGATCCAGCCATGCATGCACGTTACCAGTGAAAGCGCAACTGTATCGACTATTTAGCCGATAAGGGGTCCATGAAGCACGAACAAGCTTATCTGTCTTATTTACAGATAAATCTAAGGCTAGAGCATGCCTAATCCGATTCCAGCGACAATGGGGTCCGGGGATACAACCTTAACGCATGAAATTAGATTAGATCTACTTTAACCCACTATATATCTCTAAGCAGGAAGATAGCTTGAACGCACAACACGTAACAACCAAGATCGATAGATCAGCTGATACAAGCCTGTATTCGGTATGCTCCGAATACAATGAAATAGAGGCTTGCCAAAGAAGATCTATAGTGAAAGCGTAGAGCTAGATCTGTCAATCTTGATTGGGCAATGATATTGTTGCAAATAATAACAAATAAAAACAAATAATATCGATAACTTAATGAATCTACTAGATTGTCGATCTAGCAGAGTCGATAACTAGCTTATACCGAGTTTGTAACGAGGTTGGACCTAACCAATGCAACCTTACAAGCTAAATATAAACCGATAACTAGCTTACACCGAATTTACACGAGGTTGGACCTAACCAATGCAACCTTGCAAATAGGATATAAACCGTGACAATACTTACAAGCAAACCGGAGGTCAGACCTAACCGATGCAGCCCTACCTTTAGAAGATCTCGCCGGAATCTACTCTACTCCTACTCCTAAGGTTTGCCCGGAGCTGAAAAGATGTCATTGTATTGTTTGATTGATTGTCCTTCTATCGTTACATATGGGTTTATATTTATACCCCAAGACTCGACACGAGTTAAGAAATAACTTGGACTCTATTCTTTCCTTTCTATAGAGTCTGACATGATCAACTCCATCATCAGCCATAGATCTCTGCTGGCCAGAACTTCGCATCCGACCCATCTTCTGGTCCCTTGTCTGACCTTGAGCAAATTTACCAATATCATGTTCCTCGGTCGACCTTTCTTCAGATTAGCCGATCCCAAAATCGGCTCTTATAGCTCTGACGCCTAGGTTCACAAGTATAAACCTAGCCTGCCAAAATACGGTGTCAACAGTAGCCATAGGTGGTTTTTAGTACTTCATCACTTTTGCCGATGGCTTTAGTAGATATGGATATGTCTACTTAATGGGCACAGGTTTAAACCATTTAAAAAGTTTAAAGAATTTTAGAATGAGGTGCAAAATTAGTTGGACAAAATAATCAAGTTTCTGCAATCGGATCATGCAGGCAAATATTTTAACCATGAGTTTGGTGAACATATTAAACAACATGGAATTGTTCCATAGTGGACCCTGCCTGACATTCCTCAGTGGAATAGGGTCACTAAGCGAAGGACTAAACTTTGTAGGGCATGGTTCAATTAATGATGAGCCAAGCTGACCTTCCATTGTCCTTCTAGATATATGCTCTTGAAATTGTTGTGTGTACACCAAACAAAGTTCCATATAAAATTAGTGGAGAAGACACCATTTGAGATATGGATCGGGAAACTTCTTGGACTGTCTTTCCTCAAGATATGGGGTTGCGAGGTTTATGTGAAATGTTTGACGTCTAATAAACTCTATCCCAAATCTGATAAGTGCTTCTCTGTAGGGAATCCTACAAAAACCAAACGATATTATTTTACAACCGGGGAGAAGGCAAAGTGTTTGTTGTCTAGAATGGTGTCTTTTTTGGAGAAAGAGTTCCTCTCAAAAAGAGTTAACGGGAGCAATGTGCAACTTGAAGAAATTTGAGAAGCATTTGAAATTTTTTCAGCCTCCACTGGTGTAAGGTCGAAATGGAGGACTTGAGGGGGCTGAACAATCCTTTCTAAAACTTAATCAACTAGCTAACCAAAACAAATATGGAATTAAATCTGTCAGTCTAACCAAGGCAGGTTTTTTTAGCACCCTACAAAGATCCTAAAAATGAACTAAGGTGTTAGGCTATCAAGAGCTCACCTAACAATTTTAGCTTGCAAGGTTACACAAATATAAGCAACTAGTATTTCAAGCAATCGGGGAGCTCCTACACATTCTAGTTAGCAAAGTGCACAAAGCCTAAGCTAACTAGCACTACTCAATAACAAGGCTAGACAAGTCAAACTAAAGAGCTCAACACTTACTTGGCTATATGACTAAGCAATGTAACTAGCAAGGCAACTCAAGCTAACTAGTTACCCACAAGAGATACTTCTATGCTACACAAGCAAAGAAAGCAACTTGCAAGCTACAGAAGGTAACAAGAGGCACAAGAGCAACTACACTAGCACAATTATATGAACAAATAAATACAAGCTAGTGAATGGAGATAACAAACCATCGAGAGGATGCACACAATATAGACTTGGCGATTTTTCTTTGGAGGTTCACTTGGCTGCCACCAAGCTAGTCCCCATTGTGTCAACCACACACTTTCGTGGTTCAGTGGCCAATAGGCACCACACATAGCCTGTCACTCGAGCACCGCAAGAACCTACCCACAAGTAAGGGTAACTCAATGACACGCTCTCCTAGTGTTGCACAACACTTCTCACAATCATTCTCTAGAGCCATGCACAATCACCACGAAGGCTTCATGACAAGGGCACAATCACCAAGCCATCTAGGAGGTGACAACTTCCAAGAGTAATAAGCACCACTGGCTTGTAGCACGAAAATCTAGTGCCATACCTTGCAATCTCTCAATGCAACACACTAGAATCACTCACGTCTTTATTGATTCACACACTAGCAAACACAAGTGAGTTATGAAGGACCAAAAGTGCTACCAGAAAGCGACCAGAGGGGGGGTGAATGGGAGCTTCAAATTTCTTTTCAGAAACTTGTTACCACTGTCCCGAGAATCAACCCCAAGAGCAAACCTAGAGCTTGCTAGTGTCCATGACCCTAGATGTAGGGTGGATGCTTCCAAGAAGCACAGCGGGACACTACACAACTCTAGAAACCCAACGCAAAAGCCAGAAATCAAAACCGACAATGGACGAACAAACTGCGGACAAAACAGCGCAGAAACACCTGCATCGAACGCTGGCCTACGTCTGATGGTCAGGCGTCGGAAGCTTCTGATGCAAAAACAGCAAGTGTGGATCCTTACTGGACAGGCATCAGATGCTGATTACAGTGGAGCCCTAGCATCCGATGTTCGACCCTCGGACGCACCGATGGCAACGGACGCGCCGATGGTTAGCGTCCGATACTCCTTAAAAACGCTGTCAGATGACACGTGGCATCGGATGCTTCCGATGTGATGAACACAACATCTGATGCTCCCGACGTCAGCGTCTGATGCCCTCGAAACTGCACTGTTCTTTCGTGGATTCAACCCGATCTCCTTCGAATCAAAAGCTCTAAGGCTTAGACTTGGTATGAGGAGTTCCAAGGAGGTTAGTGAGATATCCCAAAGAGATCATGGCTCGAACCTAAATCCAAATCGGTGAATCGGAAGAATTCTGGGCAAAGGAGGAAAAACTTGATCCGAAACGAAAATCGACCGATCTACTAGCTCATGAGGTTAGATGTAAATTCCTTCGGTGGAAAGATGTACGTCACGACCTAGAACAACTCAGTTCAAATGGAATCGTAAAAGATGCACTGAGTGAAGAGATCGATCAACGGGAAAATCATGGAGAAAAGCAACCCGCGAAGAACAACAACAAAACGCGAATCACAACCACGAATTTGCAACCGTGTGGCTACCACACACTACAACAGTGAGATTACGGTCTCACTTCCTCAAAATCTCACGAACACAGAGGTATGATTGTCTTCTCTGTGGATCTCAGTTTGCTACAGCAGGGGATAGGGAGAGCAGGAAAACCTAGAAGGCAAAGAGCAAATGACTGAGATAGGATGGGAGGTGGGTGTCTCCCTCTACTTATCCTAATTCTAATTCCCACTCTACCCCTAACTACTTACAGAGCGAACCAGCTAAACCCTAGGGTTATTTTGGACCAACTCGTGGTAGGTGGTGATCCGACGGCCACGCCCGCACAACTGGTAGCGTTGCCTCGACGCAACCTCACCGATTGCCGCCACGTGCCGCCACCGCTCTACTTGTCCTTTTCCCGGACTTCGCCCCCGGTTTTGAGGCCCAAACCGGGAAACCAACCTTCACGATCAACCTCCGGTTTTGAGGCCCAAACCGGGAAACTAGCCGTCCATCGCCTGAGTTTTGTGGCCCAAACTCAGAAACCCGCAGCACCCAAGTTTTGAGGCCCAAACCTGGAAACCGTCCTCAGCCCGAGTTTTGTGGCCCAAATTCGGAAACCATCAGCGCCCAGGTTTTGAGGCCCAAACCTGGAAACCATCCACTCGGTGGTTTTTCTGTGGCTCAACCACCAAACCGAGCCGTAGAGGGGATGCACCGCCCGTGCACCCCGTCCACCGACACGTGTCCCCAGGTCCTCGACCCAAGCAACACCGTGCTCGCAAGTCTTCGCTCATCGCTGTCCCAGGCTGTCAGCCACCACAGCTGATCCTCAGGCCACCGGTCCCTCAGTCCAAGCCTTACGTCCGCCCTTCGCCACTCTCGGTCCATCGGCACGACACGTCTCTACTTGACCTTCACCTTGCCTTCGATCAATGTATCCGTGCCAGACACCCGCACAACACAAGCCAAAGAACATGCGCATTATCCCAGTTGACAATCACTCATCACTCGAGACTCGGCATACACCCATGTATCCGCATTCCGCAATCTCCCCCTTGATGAGTGCATTGTCAACTACTTACACAAATCATAATGAAATAGAGGAAGGAAGGAAGAGAGAGAACTCGACCAAATGACCCAAAAGCATAACAAAGCCGAAGAAGGTCAAGTGGAAAGAGCAAGACAACTTGGTCCCCAAAGACATGGGCAACGGCTCGACGCAACCAAGCAAAGCAAAGCTAGCCCTCAAGAAGAGGTAGAACAGGCTCAACACCACTAGCGAGAAAACTCGACACCAATTGAAATACCAATTGAAAGTCAAGCAGAATTGAGCTAGCCCTCAAGAAGAGGCAGAACGGTCTCAACACCGCTAGCGAGAAAACTTGATACCAACTGAAGCCAACTGAAGAGCACAAAGGCAAAAGTGCTAGTGCCTCAAGAAAGAGGCAAAGGCTCAACACAACTAGCTACAAAAATGCTCCGAACCAATTAGAGACTTCAGAAAAGCTCCGAATCAATTGGAAAATCCAAAATCCAAAAAATCTGAGCCAGCTCAAACTCCCCCTCCAATAGTGCACACAACCAGGAAATCTCCCCCTTAGTTGATCTTATGATTTGAGAGAATTTCCCCCTTATGATTTGGCAAATTTCTCCCCCTTAGTTGAAAATGCACTATCAAGAATCTCTCCTCCAAATGCATATGAGTCAAAATGCAAGTTAGCAGCTTCAGGAATATAGTCGATAGAATATGAAGATGCTAGACAAAATGCTGATCCGATGACTCATAAAATGCACAGAATGCTAGCAAAGGCTCAAGCTGATCACTAAATATGAAATCTGATCATTAGAGCAAAATGAGCAGTTTTCAGCCAAAAAGGTATTCACCATCAAAATAGCACTAAACATGTATAGACAGGAAGTCAAACAAGTGCTAAACATGTATACAAGGTGAATTACCCCTAGCAAGGTTCAATCATCATGCTACAGAATGAAACATAGACTTGTGTATTCAAATTTTATCGGAGTTGCAGCGGTTAAATTACACAAGTTCAAATTTCAGCATGTGATTGCGAGAGGTTGAAAGTTTGTCGTTGCCTAACTTTTCAACTGTGCGAAGCCTATGCAGAAGCAATCAGAAGCTTAAAGCAACAGTTTCGATCATGCACTACACAGCTCAAGTTTAACTCAAAGTGCAATGAGAGACAGTCTCGATACTGTGATGTGCTGACAAGCAATCCCATCTCGATCTTTCCAATTCACTTAACTTGGTTCAATTTGAAAGCAGAATGTGAACATACTGCGGATACATGGGTGTATGCCGAGTCTCTGAGTGATGAGTGATTGTCAACTGGGATAATGCGCATGTTCTTTGGCTTGTGTTGTGCAGGTGTCGAGCACGGATACAGTGATCGAAGGCAAGGTGAAGGTCAAGTAGAGACGTGCCATGCCGATGGACCGAGAGTGGCGAAGGGCGGATGTGAGGCTTGGATTGAGGGACCGGTGGCCTTAGGATCAGGTGTGGTGGTTGACAGCCTGGGACAGCGACGAGCGAAGACTTGCGGGTGGACGGGGTGCACGGGCGGTGCATCCCTTCTACGGCTCGGTTTGGTGGTTCAGCCACAGAAAAACCACCTAGTGGACGGTTTCCAGGTTTGGGCCTCAAAACCTGGGTGCTGATGGTTTCCGAGTTTGGGCCACAAAACTCGGGCTGAGGACGGTTTCCAGGTTTGGGCCTCAAAACCTGGGTGCTGCGGGTTTCTGAGTTTGGGCCACAAAACTCAGGCGATGGTCGGCTGGTTTCCTGGTTTGGGCCTCAAAACCGGGGGTTGGCTGTGAAGGCTGGTTTCCCGGTTTGGGCCACAAAACCGGGGGCAACGTCCGGGAAAAGGACAAGCAGAGCGATGGTGGCACATGGCGGCAATCGGTGAGGTTGCGTCGAGGCAACGCTACCAGTTGTGCGGGCGTGGCCGTCGGATCACCACCTACCACGAGTTGGTCCAGAATAACCCTAGGGTTTAGCTAGTTCACTCTGTAATTAGTTAGGGGTAGAGTGGGAATTAGAATTAGGATAAGTAGGGGGAGACACCCACCTCCCCATCCATCTCAGTCATTTGCTCTTTGTTTCTAGGGTTTCCTGCTCTCCCAATCCCCTGCTGTAGCTACTGAGATCCGTAGAGAACCATACCTCTATGTACTGAAGATTTTGAGGAAGTGAGACCGTAATCTCACTGTTGTAGCATGTGGTAGCCACACTGTTGCAGATCGATGACTTGATTCGCGTTTTGTTCGTGTTCTTCGCGTTCTTCGTTTCTCCACGATTTCCTGTCACTCGATCTCCCTCTCTATTGCGTCTTTGCGAAATCCGTTTGAATCAACTTGTTCTTTATAGTGAGGAGATCATTTCCACCGAAGGAATTCATCTAACTCCTCACGAACAAGTAGATCGGGTTGATTTCGTTTTCGTGACACTTTTTCGTTCATACTCCTCCCCTTTCGATTTCCCAGTGATTGAATCGATTTGAGCAGATGATTTCTTGGGGATAGTCTCCTAACTACCTCGTGATCATTCTCTCCAAGTTTGGAAACACGGGATTGTGATTTGTTTCGGATTTGGGAAGAGTTGTGTGTGGGGCGACCGAAATCGCCCTCACTGGGTGGTCGCGGACAGTCCACCGTTCCTCCCGCAGACAGTCCGCGCGTCGGGGTCGGCTGGACCAGTAGCCTGACTCCGCACTGTTGGACTAGTTCTTTTTGAACCGCGGACAGTCCGCAGTTGGGACTCGCGGACAGTCCGGGAGCTATCCATGGAACTTCAGCAGCAGTGCGTTTTTGCACTTTTGACCAGCAGACAGTCCACCATCAAACCCCGAACAGTCCGCCGTTGGGTAGACAGTCCGCGAACTAGGCCCCGGACTGTCCGGGAATCGACTGAAGCCTTTGGTTTAGTGCGCTCGCTCTCCCGGCTTCTTCGCTTGATCTCCGGACTTCTCGTTTGACCCTAGAGTTGACCAAGGAACCTCTCTAGGTATCTTTGCTACTTGTTAGCATCGGTATTTGAGGATTTCTCGACGTAGCCTTCCATCAACGTTCGGGACTTGGTTTTTGAGGGTCGAACTTGTGCCGGTGTTTTTGGCGTTTGGTTCGTTTATGCTTTGTGGTGCATCGCTGTGAAGGACCGAAGATGCTAAACCAAGGCGACCAGAGGGGGGTGAATGGGAGCCTAAAAATTTCTTCTCGAAATTATGGCCTCGGTCCCAATAAAATCAACCCCGAAAGCTTCGGACTCAAACGTGGTGCCCACGACCCTTGGAAAGAGGGTGGATGATCCCTAGGATCACAACGAGGCACCACACAAGAGAGCGAACCAAAAGCTCTCAAAACTCCGAGTCAAGTTCGTGCCTAAAAGAACACTCCCAAACGTAGATAGAGGGCTACGTCGGGATTCCTCCAAATACCGATGCTAACGCGTAGCAAAGATATGTAGAGAGGTTCCTAGGTGAACTCTAGAAGCAAACGAGAAGTCCGGAAATGAACCGGAAAAGCCGGGAAAGCAACCGCACTAAACCTCACCCTACAGCCGACTCCCGGACTGCTGATCCCGGACTGTCCGGTCAAGGGCGGACTGTCCGCGCCTGGGAGTCCGGACTGTCCGCCGGCAAAAGACCTAAAAACAAACTGTTCTGAAACAGCCCTCGACAGGTCCCGGACAGTCCGCGGTTTGCACACCGGACTGTGCGCGGTTCACGTGAACTCTGTGCGTCCGGTGCTTGCCCTGTGCAGCGTCCGATGAAGACCCCGGACTGTCCGCGGGTCCTGGCGGACTGTCCGCCGGCTATGAAGCCAAAACAGCAACGCTGCTGCAAAGTCCCTGCTCGGGCCCGGACTGTCCGCGCCCAACACTGGTGGACTGTCCGCCGGTCACCCGAGGGGAAAGGAACCGAGGAAACCAGCCACTGCTCCGGCTGAACCCGCGATGCGCGGACTGTCCGCGGCCAATATGGCGGACTGTCCGCGACCTCCCAGAAAGCGCAAGAACAGTGCGGGACAAACCCAAAATCGATTGGATCTTCACCAAATCGAACGAGGCTGAAACCAAACTTCTCCCAAGTGTTCTTCTATGTGTTGGGAAGCTAATCCTAGGATATCATCGCTTCAACCCAACTATAACATGAGAAATCCGAAGAACACTAGAAAAGGGGAAGAGTGAAGAACGAAAACGATTTCGGCCCGATCTACTTGTTCGTGAGGGTAGAGATGAATTCCTCCGGTGGAAATGTTCTCCTGACATCAAAGAACAAGTTGATTCAAACATAATCGCAAAAGACGCAGCGTAGAGGGAGATCGGGAGAGGGGAAAATCGTGGAGAAAAGAAGAACACGGAGAACAAATTCAAAACGCGAATTCAACCACGAATTTGATCCTTGGATTCAGATGAATGGATGATTGATTAATCACTTGGTGTCGGGCTACAAGCCAATCCTAGCAACACAAAGCTTGGATGGCAAAAAGCTCAAGAACAAGAGCCAACTCTCCCTAACCCTAGCCTTCTCTCACAGGAACAAAATGAGAGAGACACCACCTAGAATTCCCAAGGATACGGCTGCCCTAGCAGCCCTCGTCATATATATAGGCGCACGTCCGAAGACCAAAACGCCCTTACATTAAGCACTCGACCCAAAATACCCCCCAGGGGTAAAACCGTCCAGTCCGGTCAAACTTCATCCGACGGCCACGCCCGCACATCCGGTAGCTTCGCCTCGACGCGACCTCCGTGATGCCGCCACGTGCCGTCATCGTCGACCGCCGCGCCTTCTCACCTATAGCTTCGCCGCAACGCAAGCCTCTCGGTGCCGCCACGCGTCGACCGTCCTTTCAGACCAACCCCCGGTTTTGAGGCCCAAACCGGGAAACCGTCCACCCCGAGTTTTGAGGCCCAAACTCGGAAACCCGCACGCCCAGGTTTTGAGGCCCAAACCTGGAAACCATCCTCGCCGAGTTTTGAGGCCCAAACTCGGAAATCGGCCACCTCGAGTTTTGAGGCCCAAACTCGGAAACCGTCGATGGTAGCTTTTTGAGGCTCAGCTACCGAACCCGCACCGTAGACGGAGTGTGGTTCTCACACCCCGACCATCGGCACCGATGCCGATGCATGTCCAGCCTCCATGCCAGGCACAACGCCTTAGCCTTCCTTCTTGACTTGGCCGACGGCACTTGCGCCGCACGCAAGCCCGTGTCCGACCTCCCGCCAAGTGACACGACTCCAGCGCCTTCCTCCCGACTCGGCCGATGCACCGCACATCCCCATGTGCTCTTGCTCGCCGATGCCACGTGCCAGCTACCACAGCTAGTCCTCTGGCCTCTGGTCCGTCAGTCCAAGCCTCACGTCCGCCCTTCACTGCTCTGGGTACATCGGCATGGCACGTCCGCCGCACGGCACGCCCATCCTTCACCGCTCCCGATCCGTCGGCACGGCATGTCTCTACTTGACCTTCACCTCGCCATAGACCACTGTATCCGAGCTCCACACCTGCACATCAACACAGCCAAGAGACACATGTCGCACACGCACACCAACACAGAAACACAACACAACTCACGCCACCGGTTTGTCATAAACAATAAGCGCATAGCGAGATATGGACTAAACCGGGTAAAAGCCTCAAACCTTCCTTATCAATGTCAATCATTCATCATATGTGTTCTCAATCTCCCCCTTGATGAATGCATTGACTAAAAATAAACCACAAAGGAAGGGTTTGAAGGCAAGCCTCATCCAAGTGCCCAAAAGCCAAGAAAAAGCGAACACAAGGCTACTTGAGATGAGGAAGGGTCATGAAAACTCCAAATAAAAGCTCTCGGTCCCGAAAGAAACGGGAAAAGCGGGCAAAGCCTCCACACAACCGAAGAGTCAAGATAAAACAAGAGTTTCATGAAATCCCAAAAGGTACTCGAAAACCAATCTCAAATAAAATTGTCAAACAGTCATCACAAAAGAGAGACCAAGGTACTTATCCACTTGGTTGAGACCAAGGTACTTATCCACTTGGTTTTGGGTCAATTTCTCCCCCTTTTTCTGACCAAGGTACTTATCCACTTGGTTGAGACCAAGGTACTTATCCACTTGGTTTTGGGTCAATTTCTCCCCCTTTTTCTCTCTCTTTCTCTTTCTCCCCCTTGATGATTGAATTTGACAAAAACTTGGCACAGGAGATGGTTTGAGATACCATAACCGAAAATCTCATTCAAGTGATCAAAAGCCATCAGAGGGCAAAGAACAAAATCACTTGTCATGAGACATAACTTGGTCCCCAAAGACATGGGCAACGGCTCAACGCAACCAAGTAAGGAATTGGAGCAACAACTCAACAATGAGCAAAACTCGATCACATAGAGCAAAAGACTTGGTTCCCAAAGACATGGGCAACAGCTCGACGCAACCAAGTCAAAAATGAGCTAGTCCTCAAGAAGAGGCAGAAAAAGCTCAACACCACTAGCTCAAGGCTCAACACCAAATGAGGCTGAAACAACGCATAAGAGCGCAAAACTGATCACAGACAGCAAAGAATTGGTGAAAACAGCTAGTTCCTCAAGACAGAGGCACATAGGCTCGACGCAACTAGCTGAAGGGTCCATACCAATCGAAAATACCAAGCAAAAACTGCTAGTCCCTCTAGACAGAGGCAAAAATGGCTCAACACGACTAGCAGGCTCGATACCGACTGAGAAAAACCACAAGAGAAGCTCAACACTAAATGGAGCTCAAACACTCGGAGCACGCGGAGAAGTAGCAAGACAAAAGCGACTCCCCCTGAAAGCAAACCTACATACAAAGGCTATGCAACAAAGCTCATGACAACAATTGCATTCCATACCAAAAGATGGATACCAATTGAGACACATAAAAGAGCTATGCCGAGTGAAGAAAGACATAAAAGAGCTAAACTCCCCCTAGCTCAAAGCTCTCCCCAAGATGCATGACTCTCCCCTTTGTGCCAACACTCAAGCTCCCCCTTGTAAACAGCTTCTCCCCCTTGACAAAAGGGAACATGCTGAGGGGTTTTGAAATTTCAATACAAAGTTGACACAAACAAAAGACAAGTCACCAACCAAACGCATATGGGGGCTGAGAAAAGCAACGAAAGTGACCATGAAGTGTATCGGAGCTGGGGGTATGTACACTAAGCTAAAATGCATGATATGTGCAATGCAACAGCTTCAAGTGTATAACAATCAGAATGAAAAGATGCTCAAAAGGGTGCTGCCCTGAAACTTTAGCAACCAATACAAATGCTAGCAAAGGCTCAAACTGATCAAATGAATACGAAATATGAACAATTAAGCATATGAGCAGTTTTAAGCCATTTGAAAAGGAGTTCACCAATAAAATAGCACTTAGCATGAGTAGACAAAAAATCAACCAAGTGCTAACTCAAGTATACAAGGTGAACTACCCCTAGCAAAGTTCAATCATCATGCAATAGAGTGAAGCATAGACTTGTGTTATTTTCAATATTTTATCGGAGATTGCAGCGGTATTAACACAAGTTCATATTAAAACATGTGATTGCGAGAGGTTAAAAACATGGTCATTGCCTAACTTTTCAACCGGGCTAAGCCTATGCAAGAAAAGCAATCGGAAGCTTAAAGCACCGGTTTCGGTCTTACACTACACGGCTCAAGTTTAACACAAATGTGCAACGAGAAACAGTCTCGATACCGTGAGGTGCTGACACATGCAATCCCATCTCGATCTTTACATTTCACTTAGACTTGGATCAAATTTTAAGCACAAGGTAAATATGACCAATCCAAGCAAGTGAATGACTCAAAGCAAGAGACATAACAACCTAGCATACAAAAGATAGTACAAGTGATCTCAACACATCCTACCCATGCTAGTTGCCACTCTCAATGGTGAACAAATTAAAAGTTTCATAGTCGATTAGTCAAGTTCACCATTTGCAAAAATAGCTTAGCTCATAATATGTATCAAGTGATCAAAAAGAGCCTAAGCTACACGCATCATCATGAATCAATAGGGCATACCAACAAGAGCATAGTCTCATTCTCATTGCTCTATACATGAAGCTCTAAAATGCAAGATATACATGATGAAATGCATGCAAAAGCTAGTCTATCAAAGACAAAACAAAACTAGCCTAAAAAGGAAAACCCAAAACAAAAGGGTATCGGAGAAGCCCAACTAAGATACAACAAGCAAAATGCTTCCCCAACTAAAAGGGAAACACGCACCAAAGACACAAATAAAGAGCCAAGAAATGCTCAAGCGACAGCCAGCAAAATCCACATCGAAAAGACCACACAGCAGAAAGGGGTCGGAGAAGAAGAGTACCAGAAACCAAACTCAGAAGTGTGTCAGGGTACTTCATGATACGCATGACCGCCTGCTGATGTGATACTCGAGGGGACGCCTGAATGTGCTGAAATCTTCGGGGCACCTGCCTCGCCGAAGTCGTCTCCCCCTCGCCTGATGCTGTCGCTCCCACAGATGCTGCTAGTGCTCGCTGGAGAGCTGCTCGAACGGAACCCCAAGTCGTGGAAGAAGTGGGAATGGGTCCGTGAGCTGAAATGCTCTCTCCAGGCTCCTGTTCTCCTGCATACTCAAAGGCAGAAGAAACACACGGCGTTGTCTCATCCAGTGTGACCTCAAGGTCTCCACAAAATGGTTAGTCACATAATAAGCATAAGGTGAACTCTCAACAAAAAGAGATCTACCTATGAATGATACCGCAAGGAGATCTGAACTCAACCTAGTCAAGACTACCATGCAACAGGATAGAGCACTGTATAGCAAAATGCAGCCTAAAAACATGATCAACCCAACCACAGCCTAAACCTCAACACATGCCACAATGCAAGATAATGATAGCAATAGATCCAAAAGCATGTAACATGATAAAATTGTGGAAAGGCTAGTGCTCAAGCTAAACATATCAACAGGGTACATGTAGCTACACAAAACTAGCACCTGAAAAATGACACCTAATGAACATCATGCCTCTACAAGTAAAGCTCATGGATAGATATGGTAAAGCATGGCATAATGTTCATAAGGATCACAGACTAGCATGAAAAGTGGATATTCCACAAAAGCTATACACAAAGCTAGCATGTCATATGATACAGAAGATAGCACATGCTAGACTAAAGCAAAACATGATACAAAGGAAAATGTACATGCAAGAACTATACAAGTGAGCACATGAAGAATCATCTCATACCACAAGACATAGATCATGGATGTACAAGGTATGAGTGTAAAAGAAAGCTCACCGAACTGCAAAAGCCTCTTTGGAGACAAATCTAAGCGGGGTGTAGAGAACCATCAACTCTTGATCACATCTAAAAGATCAAGCTCCATCAGGCGCATGTTCTCCACCCCGTGTCCTCATATCTACACACAAGAGGACAAAGTAACCCGAGTCTTAGATCCCGAAGGGTTAGCAAGCATGTACTTGGGAACCCAAGACTTGGTCACAAAACTCAACTTATCTTGTGGGTTAGCATGATGCAAATGTTGGTTCAAATGCAATTGTGAAACACCCTTGGAAGCATTCCTCAAAAGGACAACTCGAGGAGAAGAACGAGTCATACCACGGGAAAAGAGGCAAACATCTTCCAAGGATTTTGTAGAAGAACCATTAGAAGCACCATGAAAAGCATGACGTGGACCAAGAGAAGAAGCACTAGAAACATGTCCACGACCATGACCTATCCCACTAGAAAAGGAGTCATAAATCCCATCAACAAAAATGGGCTTCTTACTAGGAGCACAAGTGTTCATGCCATGAGAAGGGCTATGAATCACCATCTTCCTAGAAGAGCGAGCTTGGCGCAAGCGTTTGGCATGCCGATAGCAGAAGCTTTCTTGATGCCCATCTTTCTCACAAAAAGAGCAATGGTACAAAGGCCTACTGGAAGGCACACCATTCTCTGACAAGTGAGAAGTCCCTTGGGACTTAGAACAAGAGGCATCAACATTCAACTTGGTGCCAACACTAGGAGCACACGTGCCATGGGAAAGGCTACGCGGCTTCCTAAAAGTCTTAGCTCAAATTCGCCGCTCGTGCTTGATACGGCGAAAACAAAAATCGAGCGAATGTCCCTCCTTCTTGCAAAAGGTGCAATGAAAAACCGGATTGGGAGCACGAGTCCCAAAAATATGAGAAGCACCCTTGTCAAGAGAAGTCCCTTGGACATCACTCGAAGAAACAGCAAGGTTAGGAGTAGCTATGAAAGAGCTATCCGAAACCTTGACACTAGTGCTTTGGTCAAAAGACTCACGCGCAACACAAGAACTCAACTCCGGTTGCAAAGATGCAGACTTGGATATACCAACATCGGAGTTGCAAGAAATACGTGAATCAAACGACTTAGCACAAAGGCTCTTGCACCTTTTGGATAAAACCTCATTCTCAAACATGAGGCGATCACAAGTACCACAAGGAGTGTTTTTCAGATTCTCCATCTCCTCTTTTATGCACTCGGCATATGTGGTACACAAGAGTTCATTTTCTTTTTCAAGGTTGGCACTCATATCATTGTGCTCAACCAACTTGGCGCTCATATCATCGCGCATTTGCTTCAAAACCAAAACTTCTTTTTCTAAATCAATGCATGATGTGCAAATGAAATCGGTGGAAGAAACATCACCATTCACATCAAGCAAAGAATCATGAGTAGCACAAGAAGTAGGGCAAGCATTTTTATTCAAAGAGCATGAGCTACAAGGCCTAGAATTTATTTCAACAATTTCAGCCTTAGCATGCTCAAGTTCATCTACACATGTGGTGTGAGTCAATTTTAGTTCATCAATTTCAGTACACAAAGACTCATAATAAACACATGGTTCAACAGCTTTTGATCTAAGCAAGGCAATTTCAGATTTAGCACAAACAAGATCCTTGTGCAAGTCAAAGCATACAAGACATGGTATGGAAGCATTTGATTTTAACATTTCATTTTCAGATTTTAAGCTAGCAAGAGAAAAGCATAGCTCATCATTCTTCCTAACCATGTCACTACAAGAGGTGCAAGGTAAAGACGCACTAGACTTCCAATGAGAAAGACCACATCTCAACCTAGCAACAGAGCATTTCAACTTCTTGATCTTTCTATGCAAGGTATCACAAAGCTCATCATATCTACTGTTGTCATCATGACAAGCATTAAATTGTAGAGACATAATCCCAAGACAAGCATAAAGTGTACCTTTCTTGGCCTTGCCAAGTTCACGTATACGATCCTCCGTCGAATGCTCATCATCTCCTAGAAAGTCCAGCAAAACGTCCACCTCACGTTCTGCCTCCAGAGCCTCACTCCTCCTTCTCGCAATGTCATCCTCGATCATATGTCTATGATTCGAACCTGAGGACAAAGACATGCAAGAAGAGGAACTTGGTGCCATTTCACAAAGCACTGTTAGTGTTAGCAAGACAAAAGCTCAACACCTTGGCAAACTATGTCGGAAGCAAAACCACTCTAAAAAGGTCGCCTTTGCGGATCCGGAACCGGTTAAGGTAGAGAGATCCTTAACCTTGCTCTGATACCAATTGAAGGACCGAAGATGCTAAAGCAAGGCGACCAGAGGGGGGGGTGAATGGGAGCCTAAAAAATTCTTCTCGAAATTATGGCCTCTGTCCCAATAAAATCAACCCCGAAAGCTTTGGACTCAAACGTGGTGCCCACGACCCTCGGAAAGAGGGTGGATGATCCCTAGGATCACAGCGAGGCACCACACAAGAGAGCGAACCAAAAGCTCTCAAAACTCCGAGTCAAGTTCGTGCCTAAAAGACCACTCCCAAACGTAGATAGAGGGCTACGTCAGGATTCCTCCAAATACCGATGCTAACGCGTAGCAAAGATATGTAGAGAGGTTCCTAGGTGAACTCTAGAAGCAAACGAGAAGTCCGGAACTGAACCGGAAAAGCCAGGAAAGCAACCGCACTAAACCTCACCCTACAGCCGACTCCCGGACTGTCCGGACTACTGACCCCGGACTGTCCGGTCAAGGGTGGACTGTCCGAGCCTGGGAGTCCGGACTGTCCGCCGACAAAAGACCCAAAAACGAACTGTTCTGAAACAGCCCTGGACAGGTCCCGGACAATCTGCGGTTTGCACACCGGACTGTCCGCGGTTCACGTGAACAGTGAACTCTGTGCGTCCGGTGCCTGCCCTGTGCAGCGTCCGATGAAGACCCCGGACTGTCCGCGGGTCCTAGCGGACTGTCCGCCGGCTACGAAGCCAAAACAGCAACGCTGCTGCAAAGTCCCTGCTCGGGCCCGGACTGTCCGCGCCCAACACTAGCGGACTATCCGCCGGTCACCCGAGGGGAAAGGCACCGAGGAAACCAGCCACTGCTCCGGCTGAACTCGCGAAGCGCGGACTATCCGCGGCCAATATGGCGGACTGTCCGTGACCTCCCAGAAAGCGCAAGAACAGCGCGGGACAAACCCAAAATCGATTGGATCTTCACCAAATCGAACGAGGTTGCAACCAAACTTCTCCCAAGGGTTCTTCTATGTGTTGGGAAGCTAATCCTTGGATATCATCGCTTCAACCCAACTATAACATGAGAAATCCGAAGAACACTAGAAAAGGGGAAGAGTGAAGAACGAAAACGATTTCGGCCCGATCTACTTGTTCATGAGGGTAGAGATGAATTCCTCCGGTGGAAATGTTCTCCTCACATCAAAGAACAAGTTGATTCAAACGGAATCGCAAAAGACGCAGCGTAGAGGGAGATCGGGAGAGGGGAAAATCGTGGAGAAAAGAAGAATGCGAAGAACAAATTCAAAACGCGAATTCAGCAACGAATTTGATCCTTGGATTCAGATGAATGGATGATTGATTAATCACTTGGTGTCGGGCTACAAGCTAATCCTAGCAACACAAAGCTTGGATGGCAAACAGCTCAAGAACAAGATCCAACTCTCCCTAACCCTAGCCTTCTCTCATAGGAACAAAATGAGAGAGACACCACCTAGAATTCCCAAGGATACGGCTGCCCTAGCAGCCCCCCTCATATATATAGGTGCACGTCCGAAGACCAAAACGCCCTTACATTAAGCACTTGACCCAAATACCCCCCAGGGGTAAAACCATCCAGTCCGATCAAACTTCATCCGACGGCCACGCCCGCACATTCGGTAGCTTCGCCTCAACGCGACCTCCCTGATGCCGCCACGTGCCGTCATCGTCGACCGTCGTGCCTTCTCATCGATAGCTTCGCCGCAACGCAAGCCTCTCGGTGCCGCCATGCGTCGACCGTCCTTTCGGACCAACCCCGGTTTTGAGGCCCAAACCGGGAAACCGTCCACCCCGAGTTTTGAGGCCCAAACTCGGAAACCCGCACGCCCAGGTTTTGAGGCCCAAACCTGGAAACCGTCCTCGCCGAGTTTTGAGGCCCAAACTCAGAAACCGGCCACCCCGAGTTTTGAGGCCCAAACTCGGAAACTGTCAATGGTAGCTTTTTGAGGCTCAGCTACCGAACCCGCACCGTAGACGGAGTGTGGTTCTCACACCCCGACCATCGGCACCGATGCCGATGCATGTCCAGCCTCCATGCCGGGCACAACGCCTTAGCCTTCCTTCTTGACTTGGCCGACGGCACTTGCGCCGCACGCAAGCCCGTGTCCGACCTCCCGCCAAGTGACACGACTCCAGCGCCTTCCTCCCGACTCGGCCGATGCACCGCACATCCCCATGTGCTCTTGCTCGCCGATGCCACGTGCCAGCTACCACAGCTAGTCCTCTGGCCTCTGGTCCGTCAGTCCAAGCCTCACGTCCGCCCTTCACTGCTCTGGGTACATCGGCATGGCACGTCCGCCGCACGGCACGCCCATCCTTCACCGCTCCCGATCCGTCGGCACGGCACGTCTCTACTTGACCTTCACCTCGCCATAGACCACTGTATCCGAGCTCCACACCTGCACATCAACACAGCCAAGAGACACATGTCGCACACGCACACCAACACAGAAACACAACACAACTCACGCCACTGGTTTGTCATAAACAATAAGCGCATAGCGAGATATGGACTAAACCGGGTAAAAGCCTCAAACCTTCCTTATCAATGTCAATCATTCATCATATATGTTCTCACGCTGTGATCCTAGGGATCATCCACCCTCTTCCAAGGGTTGTGGGCATCACGGTTTTCATTCGTAGCTTTTGGGGTTGATTTGTGGGTCAAAGGCCAAAGTTTCGAGAGAAATATTTGAGCTCCCATTCACCCCCCCTCTGGTCGCCTTGCTATTGCATTCTCGGTCCTTCAATTGGTATCGGAGCGGGTTAAGGATCTTCCACCTTAGCCGGTTCCAGATCCACAGAAGGCGACATGGATCGCGGCGTGGGCAAACCGTCGTTTTTCGATGGGACAAACTATGCGTATTGGAAGATACGCATGTCGGCCTATCTGCATAGTATTGGTGCTTCCATTTGGGATATTTGCAACTCTGCTGATTACGTGGTCTTGGCTGCTCGTGTGACTCAACATCAGATCGATGAGCACGATGCCAATAGCCGAGCCCGTAATGCTCTTTTTTCTTGTTTGAGCATGTCCGAGTTTGATCGCGTTTCTCACCTCGCTACGGCTCGGGAGATTTGGGCTACCCTCATGCGTTTCCATGAGGGAACCACTCAAGTCAAAACCCGTCTCTATGAGTCGTTCAAGCGAGAGTATGAGAACTTTTGACATATGCCTGGCGAGAGCATAGAGAGTTTATTCGCTCGCTTTCAGGTGATTGTCAACAGGATGAGGGCTAACAAGGAGCTGTTGCCTTTCGACGATCATGGGAGAGCTTTGAAGCTTTTGCATACTCTTGATCGATCGGTGTGGGACTCAAAGGTTCAGGCGATCATCGAATCACCTAACTATGAGACCCTCACATGCAACGAGCTCTTCAGTAAGCTCAAGTTCAGTGAGATTGACGCCATGGCGAGGGCTTCTTATGAAAATCCTTCTGGCCCGTCAATGGCTTTGGTTTCTGGTTCTTCTGCTAACCCCTCTAGAGGCTTTGCACTCTCTTCTCTTCTTTCTGTTACAGAGGAGCAGCTGGAGTTCATGGGGGATGACGAGTTGGCATTGCTCGCCAACCAGTTCTTGCGGTTTCACAACAACCACATGAACCGTCATCGCGGAGGAGGACGCTCGGGATGTTTCGAGTGCGGCGACCCCAACCACTTCATCGCCAATTGCCCGAAGAAGAACAAGCAGACCTTCGGCAAGGCGGATCATGGGCACAAGTACGACTCCGGCAAGCGCAAGGAGAAGTACGTCCCCACGAAGCACAAGCGGAAGAGCGGCTTCGACAAGGAGTACATCAAGACGAAGTACTTGGAGAAGGCCCAGGCTGAGCAGCGTGCGTTCTTCGCCACGCTCAGCGACGTTGACGACTCGGATAACGACTCCGCTTTCTCAAGCGACGACGAGTCCGAGAAGAAGAAGAGGATCGAGGACAAGCTGAACGGCCTCTGCTTCTTCGCCGACGATGAGGGCTTCTGCACCATGGCCCTCGGCAAGGAAGTCGACGATGAGCTGGAGGACACCCCTCGAAACGATGACGACGATGATGACACCTCCCAGGTATCTCAGACCCCCGACGGGCTTTCTGCTGAGGTCGAGAAACTTACTGCCGCGCTCCTTAGTCAGGATAAGTTGCTTAGGCGTGCTGCTAGAGAGCGCAAGGAGTTTAGACAGAAGTGGGAGGATACGGTGAAGGAACTTGAATCTGTCAAGTCCACCGTAGTTGTTACCGATGAGGAGGAGTGTGAGATGTGCACCACACACATGACTGATCTTCTCACTTTGAGAAGCAAGTATGTTGTGTTGGTAGGAGAGGTGGATGAGATGAAGGCTAATCCTCGCTGTTGGGTGCGTGCAAGTCCTGTGCGGGCTTGCAATCCGAGTTGGCAGAGAAGAATGTCAAGATTGTGTCTCTTGAGAAGGCCGGCTCGGATAGAACGTGTGTGACCAGATGTGTTCTTTGTGAGGGTTTGAAGATAGAGATTGCAAACGTGAAGCATGGCAAGATGCAAACCGAGGAGCAAAACACATACCTTCAGACCATCTTGTCATGGGTGTCTAGTGGTGTCGACGAAATATGGTCGATAGCCCACCTAGGGGTATGCCCGAGGTGGTAGATTAGCGGGGAAGGCGCGTGGAACGACGATCCGGATGTGACACAGGGACGAAACTAGATGAACACGAGGGTTTATCTAGGTTCGAGCCGCCGAGTTCAGCGTAATACCCTACGTCCTACGTCGAGTTGTCTACTCTGTATATTGATGAACATGTTTTTGAGAGGGGGTCCCTGCTCGCCTTATATAGCTGCGGGGAGCAGGGTTACAGATCCTAGTAGATCGGATCTCACGATAGAATAAGGAAACCTAGTCGATTACAATCCCATATCACGGAGAACACGATATCTTTCCTAACCGACTACGCTTCCTTGTCTGAGAAGGATCCCGCGCCGTCATCCGATCAGCTGGGCCGCTTGCTCAACCAACCGGGCCTTAACGCCACGGTCCTTCGCAGTGAGTTGGGCCGTCCTTCATGAAGCAGCCCAAGTCTAGCCGTGAGGATACCTGGGTTTATACCCCCACAGCTAGTCCCCGAGCACATTGAATCTTGAAGCGGTGAAAAAAGATTTTGGACCAAATCTCCGAACAGCTTCATCCTCTCTTCAAAACCTGATCTCCGATCAAGTTATATTCTGTTGACTATCGTATCATGAACCCGCAAGATGCGATGTGCTCTTAAAAAAGAAAAAACGACTTCTGGAAGTCTGGTCAAGTGTGCCCACTTTATGGTGACATAACAGCAACAACGATCTGGTCTTGAGGTGAACCATGCTAGAATTCACCTGCATACTCACCGACCAGGTGAAGTGTGCCCACTTAGTCCCCGAGCTCGGCAACAGATGACTCGGTTATGTGATGCCGAGGTCAGAAAATAAAAGCAAGAAAAAATATACATGCGCGACCAAGCGCCATGTATACACGGTAGTCCCCGAGCTTGGCAATAGATGACTCAGTCATGTGATGCCAAGGTCAGAAAATGAACGGCAAGAATAAAAAATATACATGCGCGACCAAGCGCCATGTATACACGGTAGTCCCCGAGCTTGGCAATAGATGACTCGGTCATGTGATGCCAAGGTCAGAAAATGAACTGTAGATCCGTGACCAAATGCGGACAAAAACATCAACTTTTACTGCAATGCCTCTCTTTAAAGTGTACCCTTCCTGTCCTTTCTTCAACTTTCTCCGTACGCCGTCACAGTCAGTAGCCTTTACTCTGTTGAACCCGTGACTTAATATGGTCTGCTTTATGGATAGTCATGGTCCACGAGCTTGTACATCTCGACTATGGCTTTTGTTGTTTTCCGCAACTGCGAGTTTTGTCGTTGTCTTCGTGAAGTGCGGCGGAGAATCAAATCCACCACCCATAGCAGACTTCACATGTGACACAGTACATAGGTTGAATTATTGATCCCTCAGTCACTTTTATTCATAGACAATGTCTATAGACCAGGAAGGAACCGCCTATAAATACCCTGCCTGAAGAGCAGAGAACTCACGCCTTCTTTAGCATATGACTTCCCTTAGTCCGATGAATATTTCGATATCTTTGGTAGAGATGGCCAAATCCCCGGGTATCTTGCTTTTATAAGATAAATGAGGCGTCCAGAAGAACTCTTGTGAATGGATCATCCATTAGGATGGTTTCTAAGTAGTCGCTAGCGGAGGGATACAGAGGTGCGCCTAGAAGAACTCTTGTGACTACCACTCGTAGATAACCTCGGAGTCGCAGGTTGTCAAAAGGGCGGCGAGGGTGATGGTCTTGCCTAGAGTTCCTTGAGCATTTGGGCGGTGCCTGAGACCTACCTTGGGGCGAACTGAAAAAGCTCATGTGTCTACCCAAGGTTCTGTATCTGCTTTGCTGCGTCTCACTATACTCAGTTCTTGGTGCATTATGCATCAAGATTCTGTATCTTGATTGCACTAGAGTAACGTTTTACATCTTGATTGTACTTGTACTGGTGACTGTTGTATGTCAAGAAGTTTCCACATATCTATGTTGTAAGTTTTGTAACTCGTAGTTTGAACAGTCTTCAGCTTTGCTGAGGGTGTCGGCGAAGAAGCCGACCAGTCCCCAGTATAACTGGAGGAGCTGGTCGTGAAGCCGGCGCAGCTCTGCCACGTGTGTGCCTGTAACTGGTCATCTGACCAGTCCCCAGCTTTGCTGAGAAGACTGGCGGAGAAGCCAACCAGTCCCCAGTATGACTGGAGGAGCTGGTCGTGAAGCCAACGCGGCTCTGCCACGTGTGTGCCTGTAACTGGTCATCTGACCAGTCCCTAGCTTTGCTGAAAAGGTTGGCGGAGAAGCCGACCAGTCCCCAGTATGACTGGAGGAGCTGGTCGTGAAGCCAACGCAGCTCTGCCACGTGTGTGCCTGTAATTGGTCATCTGACCAGTCCCCAGCTTTGCTGAGAAGGCTGGCGGAGAAGCCGACCAGTCCCCAATATGACTGGAGGAGCTAGTCGTGAAGCCAACGCAGCTCTGCCACGTGTGTGCCTGTAACTGGTCATCTGACCAGTCCCCAGCTTTGCTGAGAAGGCTGGCGGAGAAGCCGACCAGTCCCTAGTATGACTGGAGGAGCCGGTCGTGAAGCCAACGCAGCTCTGCCACGTGTGTGCCTGTAACTGGTCATCTGACCAGTCCCCAGCTTTGCTGAGATGGCTGGCGGAGAAGCCGACCAGTCCCCAGTATGACTGGAGGAGCTGGTCGTGAAGCCAACGTAGCTCTGCCACGTGTGTGCCTGTAACTGGTCATCTGACCAGTCCCCAGCTTTGCTGAGAAGGCTAACGATTATTATATGTATTATTAATAAAAGAGATAGATTTTGCTTATTCATAGAAGTCTCGGCTATTGGGCCGACGAAAATGGGCCGTAGAAATTATCGTGGTACGAAAAAGCCTGTTTCGCGGTGGGAGAAATTCCCGAAGGGTCGCGCATTAGGTTATAAAGGTACGCGCCGCACAATCGAAAACTTACCCTGACCGTTGCCATTCCCCACTTCCTTTCCTTCCGCCGAACCTTGCACTGTAGCCCTAGATCCAGAAATGCTCAATCGGCAGCAAAGCTTGCGTTTTACTGGCGAGATCGATGGCGCGGAAGACAAAAAAAGGCTGCGGCGACGACGACTTTGAGGTTGGATCAGGAATGGGTTCCGTCGAGGAGCACGGAGGAGAGTGTCGGTCGCCTCATCCCCGGCGGGCTGCTGCCGGACAAGGTGACCGGCGGATGGAGAGCACCCACTGGTGAGGCCTATCCTCAACCCAATGCCGATGAAATAGTTGTTTTTGAAGATTACATTATTAGAGGATTTGGGCTGCCATGCCATGCTTTCCTCCGCGGTTTGCTTGAGTTTTGGGGGATTGGGCTTTGCAATCTCGGGCCGAACTCCATTTTGTCTGTGGCCGTTTTCATCCACCTGTGTGAAGCATTCCTTGGAATACAGCCGCATTTCAATTTGTTCCGCTATTTCTTTCAATTGAAGAAGAATAGCCGTGGTTCACGTATTGCGGGTAGCGCGTATATCCTGCTGCGTGAGGGAATGGCATCCAAGTATATCAGCGTTCCGTTGCAGAGTAATGTGGGCGGCTGGCAACAGAAATGGTTCTATATGACGCAATGCCAGACTCCCGCTCTGAGCTGTGATGTGGGGAAGGTGGTTGCTTCTAGTTGGACCTGGTCGTCCAAGCCAGGTGACATGGAGCAGGTTCAAGAGCTGCTTAGTTTGTTGAGGGAGATAACTTCTGACGGGATCCAGATTACGGCCAATTTTATGCACCGTCGGATACAACCGTGCAAGGAGAGGGTGCATCCCGGCTTTGAGTATGCTGGTCGGTCCGACGCGACCCGTGAACGCGCCGAAGACTTGGAGTCTAAGGAGCTGGAAAGGCGTGTTCACGTGGTGCTCCAATTCACCGAATGGAAAGAGCCGAAGAAGGTTACACAACCCTTTAGCCTGGCGAATCCTGTTAGAGATGTGAGTAGTCTTCCTAATTTGCTTTGCTGATTATATCCTGTCACAGCGTTGTTGATGCTTGTCTTGGTTGTTTTGTAGGATCGCTCTGTTGTGTATGTATCGAGCGTGCCGTCGACCGAGTGGCCGGAAGGTGTGGATAAGGGCTCTCCGACCAGCCGTCCTCCACGCTCCTGACCTGATGAATCAGCCACTGAAGCGACAAGAAAGGATAAGGGAGCTGCGGGCGCGACGGACTCGTCAGCTCCGAGTTCTGCGGGTGAGCGCGTGGCTTCTGGTCGGAGGGCGGCCACGAAGTCGTCGATGCGAGCTGAGGGGCCCTTAGAAATTCTGGGAGGAGTGGCTCCCAATATCGCTGACTCCATTCGTGACTGGGAAGATGATGATGACGATGAAGAGCCGTCGGCACCCAAACGTATCCGGGTTGAGGAGCCGACGAGGAACGCACAATCCTCGCAAAAGCCCAAGGGGCTGAAGCTAAAGGGTGGTCTCCGGGTCAGCGACCTGTAAGTATCCTGCTACCTTTGTCACAAATTGGTGGCTTATCAGCGTGTTCGTGACTTCGTTCGCTTTTTCCTATCGTAGCGATCCCGTGCCAGAGGTTGAGACTGCAGGAGATGACATGGCCCCCGAGCCGACTAGAGCCCCAGGTGCTGAGTCCGAGCAGCCACGGGAGGAAACGCCCGTGAGTGGGGCGCCGGGTGGAGGAGCGGAAAGGCCACCGATGATGGCTGGTGCCCGGGAGACCAGGTCGGGGAGCGGGAGGTCCCCCGACCTGGGGTCGTTGGGTGGTCATGAGCCATTAGACTCTGCTCAAGCACCCCCGGAGGCACCACTCCCTCCTCCGGAGGTAAACGCGCGTGGCGCAGTTGGCCGTGCTTTGGGTCCCGTGGGGGGTGGAGATGTGCCTGAATCGCCCAAGGATGATGTCGTCGAGATTGCTCGTCCGCCAAAATCTCCAGAGCAGATAATCAGGGTGGCTCGCCAGCGGGCTGGCGAGTGGGTGTTCCATGAAAAGAACACCGACAACCGCCCGATGAAGAACTTTGACCGGATGCTTAGTCAGCTCCATAAATATGCACAGGTAAGTCTCCATAATATTCGATGCTTGTGAAAACGAATCACGAGAATTTAAACGTCGAGTACTGGTATTGACTTGCAGGGGATATCTGATTTGTCGGAGGAGCGCCGTAAATGCTTCGAATCCATCGGTCCTTTGCTCGATGCTAAGGAAAAGCTTGAAGAAGCATGCTTGCGTTACCGAGCAGACCTTGATAATGCTCGGCAGACCGAGGTCGAGCTACGTGAAGCTGCGGAGAGGCAGGCGTCCGAGCTTGCATAGCTTCGTCGTGAAAATGAGGGTAAGAACCAAACAACCCCCTCCCCCTTTTTTTTGAATGACTTGTGTTTGACAAATTTTGTTGGACACAGAGCTTGCCTCGCAGGTTGCTGTAGAGAAGATCAAGGTGCAGGATAGCGAAGCCGTAGCTGCCAGGGAAAAGGCACGAGCTGATGAGCTGGAGAAGGAGCTGGGAGGTTGTTGTTGAGTCCTTTTTACTTCAGTGCATATTCCTTTCTGGACATCCATGACTTGTTGCTGTTGTTGATTTGTTGTAGAGTGACGCCGTTCTTGGCAAAACCAGATTGCAATGGTTTGCCAAGACAAGAAGACGTGGGAGGCGCGATGCCACGCCATGGTGCGAGGAATCACTCCGGTGCTGAATGCCGTGTACGGGGCTGGAAGCCACCTACCCCGACCAGATGGCATGCTAGAGCAGTGTGTTGGATCGTGGGCAGCCATGAAGAAATTTGTGACTGATGCTGGTGAGCAGGTTGGTGCCTATGTCCTGGCTATTGCGCGAGCCCATTATCCAGGGATTGACATGAAGAGATTGGAAAGTGGCTTTCCCCGGAACACTTCAGAAGCCCAAGCGTCGGAGTTGAATGAAGGATCCCGGATGACGGCCGTTGCTCTTGTTAAAGACCTGGACCTGTTTGAGGAGCCTGGGGAGCCCAGCGCTCCATAGGACCATGAAAGTATTGGATAAGTTTTTGTAAATAATTAATCGTTATGGATGTAACTTGGTATGTTTGAACTTTATTTTGCTTGCTAAGTTAGCGTGTGACGGTAGAAGGAACGAAAAAGTCTGGACGAAAAGACGACAATATTTTATTCATAATATGCTATGGAAATACAGAGTTGAGTACATATCTTTTTATCCCCATGTAATTATGCATAAAAACGGCGAAGCTGGTCGATATGCCAGGAGTTTGGGACGTCAGTCCCATTTAGGTCAGTCAGCCTGTAGGAGGTCGGTCTTGTAACTTGTTTGATGATATAGGGGCCTTCCCAATGAGATGATAGTTTGTGCAATCCAGCGGTATTTTGAATCCGTCTCAGAACCAGATCGCCTACGGCAAAGAATCTTTCTTTGACGTTTCGGTTGAAGTATCTTCGTAACCCCTCGACATATTTCGCGGTTCGGATGCATGAATCCAACCTTCGTTCCTCAATGCAGTTGACTTCTAGTTCTCTGGCCTGGTCGGATTTGTCCTGGTTGTATTGCTCCACTCTGGGCGACCTGAAAAGTATGTCTGCTGGCAAGACCGCTTCTGCGCCGAACACCATATAATATGGTGAGGCACCTGTGTTTCTGCTAGGCTGCGTTCGGAGGCCCCAAACTACTGCTGGCAGTTCCTGCAACCATCGACCAGCTTTTTGGTCCTGGTCATTTGCCCTGTGCAACCTTTTCTTTAATGCATCGAGTATCATACCATTTGCTCGCTCCACCTGGCCGTTGGCTCTTGGGTGAGCGACAGAGACGTACTTGACAATTATGCTTCTTTCATCGCAAAAATCCCAGAAGTCCGAGCCGGTGAAAGTTGAGCCGAGGTCGGTGATTATACAATTGGGTAGGCCGAAGCGGTGGATGATATCGTTTAGCAGCTCTGCTGCCTTTTGGGCTGTGGGTTTGACCAACGGCTTGTACTCTATCCACTTAGAGAACTTGTCATTTATAACGTAGACGTACCTGAAACCGGCTAGTGCTGTTTGGAATGGCCCAATCATGTCTAGACCCCAGCACGAGAAAGGCCAAGAGGCTGGTATGGCCTGGAGATCATGTGCCAGAACATGAATTTGTTTGGCAAAAAACTGGCACCCTTCACAATACTTGACCAGCTTCTCTGCGTCCACGACGGTAGAGGGCCAATAGAAACCTGCTCGGAATGCTTTCCCGACCAGCGTTCGGGAAGCGACATGGTTACCGCATATGTCGACGTGAATGTCTGCTAGGATTCGGGTGCCTTCTTCTTGACAAACGCACTTTAGGAGCAATTCTTCTTTTGCGTTCTTGCGCATAAGCTTTCCATCTACCAAAATGCACTGCTTGCTGCGCCAAATGAGGCGCTCAACTTCAATCTTATCTTGAGGAACGTCCACGCTAGTGAGATATCTTATAAACTGTTCTCTCCAATCATCTCCTGTTAGCTGGACGGAAGCAACGGTCTGGTTGGTCAGGGGCTGGTCGGCGGCCCCGGCTGTTTCTTGCTCGATGGATGGCTTAACCAGGTCCTGGACGAACACGCCATGAGGGATCTGGGACCTGGACGAACCTAGTTTGGAGAGGGCATCAGCTGCTTGGTTGTCTGCCCGTACCACATGCTGAAATTGCAAACCATAAAATTTTCCCTCAAGTTTTCTTATCTGGGCGACGTAAGCATCCATCTTTTCGCTGGTGGCATCCCAGTCCTTGTTAACTTGGTTTATGACTAAAGCGGAATCGCCCAATACCTCCAGCCTTTTAACTCCTAGCTCGACCGCGATTCGAAGGCCGTGTAGGCAGGCTTCATATTCAGCTGCATTATTGGACGCTTTGAAATGGATCCGGAGGACATAGCTCAGCTTGTCTCCGGAAGGTGATATGAAATGTATGCCGGCTCCTGCTCCTTCGAGATTTAACGATCCGTCGAAGTACATTGTCCAATGCTCATTGCTGGTCGGGGAGACTGGGGTAGTCATATTGGTCCATTCAACAACAAAATCGACGAGCGCCTGGGACTTGATGGACGTACGGCTGCGAAACTCGAGGGAAAATGGGGATAATTCTAGAGCCCATTTGATTATACGACCATTGGCGTCCTTGTTGCGTAGAATATCTCCTAGTGGGTACTCAGTAACCACCGCAATAGAATAATAGTCGAAATAATGCCGCAATTTGCGAGATGTGATTAGTATCGCATATAACAGTTTTTGCACCTGAGGGTACCTTGATTTTGAGTCGTTGAGCACTTCACTGATGTAATATACCGGGCGCTGTACCTTGTAGGCTTGTCCTTCTTCTTCTCGTTCCACGACCACGACCATGCTTACAACCCGATCGGTAGCCGCTATATAGATGAGGAGGGTTTCGCCGTCCCTTGGCGCGGCTAGCAAGGGCGGTGTTGTCAAGAGTTGCTTGAGCTCTTGAAAGGCGACTTCGGCGTCCTCTGACCACTCAAACTTCTCGGAGGCTTTGAGTAACCTGAAAAACGGGAGGCCTTTTTCTCCGAGGCGTGAGATGTAACGACTTAGGGCCGCCATACAGCCGGTTAACTTCTGGACATCTTTTACGCTTTTAGGAGGCTTCATCTTTAGAACGGCTTGTATTTTTTCCGGATTTGGCCTCAGGCCATCTTTACTTACTATGTTGCCTAGCAAGATGCCGGAAGGGACCCCAAAAGTACATTTTTTAGGGTTAAGTTTCCATCGGAACTTGTTTAGGGCTGCAAAAGTTGCGCGTAGGTCATCTACCAGTGTATGGGTCGATTTCGTTTTTACGACAATATCATTGACATAAGCTGCCACGAGCTCTGCTCGGATTTCCTCATCTAAGCATTTTTGTATGGCCCTTTGGTATGTGGCCACTGCATTTTTAAGACCAAAAGACATCGTTGTGTAGCAATATGTGCCAAAAGGGTGTGATAAACGATGTTTTGGGCTGATCTTCTTCTCTCAGAGAAATTTGGTGATATCCAGAATAGCAGTCTAGGAAGGATAAGAGTTCGCATTCGGCTGTAGAGTCGACGAGTTCGTCGATGCGAGGCAAGGCAAAGGAGTCTTTAGGGCAGTGTTTGTTAAGATCGGTATAATCAACGCACATTCTCCATTCTTTATTCTTCTTTTGAACTAAAACCGGGTTGGCAAGCCACTCCGGGTGATACACTTCTTTTATAAAACCGACCGCTAAGAGCTGGGTGATTTCTACCCTAATAGCCTCCTTCTTGTCGCGAGCGAACCGTCGTAGCTTCTGTTTGATTGGCTTGGCAGTCTTCGAAACGTCCAAGGAGTGCTCGACCAGCTCCCGAGGGACACCGGGCATGTCCGCGGGTTTCCACGCGAAGACGCTTACGTTCTCCCTCAGGAAGCTGATGAGCGCGTTTTCCTATTTGGGGTCGAGGTCGAGCCCAATGCGCGCCATCTTGCTGGAATCTCCTTCGACTAGCTCCACCTCCTTGAAGTCCTTGCTCCTGGTCGCGGCACGTTTAGCTTCCTTTACTGGGATATACTGCTCCTCTGGAGCCACTCTTACCGCATCCACGCGGGTCTCCTCCATGCGGATTGACAGGTCATGGGCTTGAGCAGTTGCAAAACTTTCCTTCTCGCACCCATAAGCTGCGGAGATGCTTCCCCTAATGCTTAAAACGCCGTTCTCAGATGGCATTTTTAGCAGGAGGTAAGTGTAGTGTGGAATCGCCATGAACTTTGTAAGAGCGGGACGACCTAATAGTGTGTGGTAAGATCCTTCGAAGTCGGCCACGATAAAGTTGATGTAGCAGATGCGATGACGCTCCTTCGTACCGAACTGGACTAGCAAGTTGACTTGACCCAAAGGCTGAGAAGCCTGTGATGGTAGGATCCCCCAGAAAGGGGCATCGTAGGGCTCCAGGTCGCCTATCGCGATGCCGAGCTCTGGTAACGCATGCTTGAACAGTATGTCGAGGGCGCTGCCGCCGTCGACTAGCACCCTCTCAAATCGTACTCCATCAATAGTCGGGTCAACAACAAGTGGAAAGCGACCAGGTTCGGGAACCCTGGCCCACTGATCAGCTCTGCTGAACGAAATTTCTTGATGTGACTAGGCTAAGTAATTGGGGTCGGAGATCCTTTCGTCGACTCGGTCGATGGAGTAAACTGCTCGCTCCATTAGCTTGTGAATTCTCTTGTCAGCTAGGATTGCCTTGCCACCGAATATGGTTCTAATGGACTTCTTGGCCTCTCTGAAGCTGCCGTGTTTTGGGTTTCTTCCTGGGTCCTAGTCGTCCTCATTATCTTCTTGAGGGCCTTTTCCTTCACGTCGTGTCGGGGGTCCGTCCTCAGTATCGGGACGTTGCTTCTTCGAACCATTGCGAAATATGGCATTAAACCCCCCCCACATTCCTCCATCGTATGTCCTACGCTGGGGTGCGCCGGACAGTCTTGCTTCAGGATCTTGGAGTAGGCTGAGTCATAATTACGCTTGCCTCCCGCCTTGGTGTTATTAACCTCGCTACCCGGTGTTCGACCAGGATTTGGTTGTCTTCTCCTCTCGTCACGGTTGTCATACCTTCGGTTAGGGCAGCGGTTATCCCTGAACCTTTCTCTTCGATCATCGTAAGTTTTGTCGTGTCGGTCGCCACGATAGTCACTGCGTTGGCGGTCGTCGTGCGGAGGCCTCGGGTCCCGGCGATCACCCGCGAGCTGAGTATTATATTCCTCTGCCCGGGCCCAGCTCTGGGCTATGTTAAGGAGTTCCTCGACTGTTCGTGGTTCTATACGTAGCAGCTTATTCCTCAGCCCTTCATGATGGTGTAATCCCCTAATAAAAGCTGAGATGGACTCATCGTCCGTGACGTTGGCTACCCGAATCCGCGCGTCGGAAAATCGTCGGATGTAGTCTCGCAATAGTTCACCAGGGCGGTCTTTGACACGCTCCAGATCGTATTTGCTGGCGGGCTGGTGACAGGTAGCTTTGAAGTTGGATATGAACGCCTTTTTTAGGTCGGACCAACTATCGATGGAGTCGGGAGGTAGACTTAGGAGCCACTGGCTTGCAGCTTGGTTGAGGACCATGGGCAAATAGTTGGCCATGACATCTCCTCCTCCTCTGGCTGCTCGAACCGCGGTTTCGTACAACATGATCCATTGACGGGGATCCGCCTTGCCGTCGTACGACCTCAGGTCATGGATCTTGAAACCTCTAGGCCAAATGACAGACCGTAATCTTTTCGTCAACTGTCTTGGACCAGTAAGGGTTTGATCTAAGAGGCCCTATTCTCGATCCCATCTGTTACGCCTTTCCATCTCTTGACGGAGCCTTGTATCTTTGGAATCCTCGATGTAGATGCGCAGATCGGACCTCTCGGTAATGTGCTCGCGCAGGTCCCGGGGCCCGGCACTTGGATTATTTCCAGCACGCTGGTCGGGGATGCCACCTTGGCCGCCTCTGCGGTTATTGTGGTCGTTGCGGTGGTCCTGGTTGCTGCTGGACTCTGGGTGGGGGTCCGGTTCTCTGTGACTTCTCCTGGATCCAGTTGGTGCAGCATGGGATGGTCCTACCACCTGGTCTTGGACTTGAACTAGAGATGCCTTCAGATATGCTCCGAGCTGCTCGAGTTGAGGTGTTACTGGGAGGTTTTCGACCAGGTTCATGTCCATGGCAAGGTTGGCTTGCGGGGTCCTGTGAACTTGATGATTGTTACATATGTCGAATGCATCGTTTAAATTGCGCTGTATGTGGTGTCCTCCATTAGCCTCAGCCGCTCTCTGAGTAGCTCTGTCAGCGTTTCTGGCTAAACGCTGGGCTTTGGCCTCATCTGTCTCGCCGTCCACTGCCGGCTCATCGTGACTTACGGCGAATACTGAGCCCCCGTAGCGCAGTGGGGGCCCGAAGCCTGGGGGATAATCCGGCGTCTGATCCGGTGAGTTGGATCTGGTCGATCCAGCGCCTGATGCCGAAGCGGTAGCTGCAACAGCGGTCACAACTGCCATGCAGGTATTGGCACCAGATTGCTTGAAGTTAGATGGCTGCTGCTCAGGAGAAAAAAAGGCTATGTTTCGCCTTGCTCAGTTCAGAATCCTGGGGAGGGCGGAACAGGACGGAGCGACCCTCAGGAGTGGAGGTAACGACCAGACCGGTTTGAAGCTGTGCATGTCTCCTAGCATGAGCCGGTCGTCGAGGTTGTTGCCATTCTCCTTCGTCATGCTCGTGCTTAAGCGAACGATCTCCGATCGATTCTGCCAAAGCGAGAGTTTCAGAGATGCCCGCCGTGACCCGATCGATGGATTCGATCAGATCAGAGTTATCGAGGCGCCGTCCTTGGTAGCGAGGAGGCGCCGCTTTGCTCGGGGGCTCCGACCTCGACGTCGGGGCTCCCGGTAGTTGAGATGCTTGGGGCTCCGACAACTGGGTCACCTCCGGTAACCCATGAAAAAGACCCGACGGTGAACATCAGGCCTACCGGAAGATCCATGGAAGCCGGGAAAGAAACCGTCCGAGCCGTCATGACGTCCACACGTACACTCCCCACGGTGGGCGCCAGCTATCGACGAAATATGGTCGATAGCCCACCTAGGGGTATGCCCGAGGTGGTAGATTAGCGGGGAAGGCGCGTGGAACGACGATCCGGACGTGACACAGGGACGAAACTAGATGAACACGAGGGTTTATCCAGGTTCGGGCCGCCGAGTTCTGCGTAATACCCTAGGTCCTGCGTCGAGTTGTCTACTCTGTATATTGATGAACGTGTTTTTGAGAGGGGGTCCCTGCTCGCCTTATATAGCTGCCGGGAGCAGGGTTACAGATCCTAGTAGATCGGATCTCACGATAGAATAAGGAAACCTAGTCGATTACAATCCCATATCGCGGAGAACACGATATCTTTCCTAACCGACTACGCTTCCTTGTCTGAGAAGGATCCCGCGCCGTCATCCGATCAGCTGGGCCGCTTGCTCAACCAACCGGGCCTTAACGCCACGGTCCTTCGCAGTGAGTTGGGCCGTCCTTCATGAAGCAGCCCAAGTCTAGCCGTGAGGATACCTGGGTTTATACCCCCACAAGTGGTGAGCCACAGCTCGGGATGATGATCTCCCAATTCAAGCGAGCTGCTGGATGTCCAGGTGTTGGTTTTGCTCCGGGTGTTGATGTTTCGTCTTTTGGGAAGATTGGAGAGTCGAGTGGTCTTAACCCATGTGAGAAGCCCAACTCCACCACTACTCCCAAGCTTACCAAGATTCCACCCAAATAGCCTCTCAAGCCTAACACCAAGGATGGGGTCTTTGTTGAACCTCCGAGAGCTCCATCCAAGAAACAATCATGGGCTCCCAAACCAAACCACCTCAAGAACAAGCTGGACACCATGCCACCCATTCAGGAGGAGCTTATGCCACAGAAGGGCAAAGTGATCCATACCCACTACCGTGAGTACCAACAACCCCCTATGAGAGCGGTGAGGTACCATTGTGAGTACTATGGGAGAGATGGACACTTGAGTGAGTTTTGCTTTCAGCGCAAGAGAGAGGCGCGCCGTGCAAAGGAGATGAACAACACGGACATGTACCATCCGTTCCATGATGTACATGTGCCGAATGTTCAGAGGCGTGCTGCTGGGCCTAGAGGTCCAAAACCTCAAGTTCCTAGGCCTAGGCCGCGAAGAGAACGTGCCCGGCGGGAGCCTGCAGTTGTAGGCTATGGACCCCGTGGCGGTGGCTTTGTAGTTGAGCGTTTTCCCCCACAGCGTTTTGAGTATCGCGATGGACGCTCCTCCCTTAGCAGACCACGTTTTCCTCTATTGTGATCGCTCTTCCCGTAGGTGTGCTAGGAATGGTTTTTACACTGACCGTTCTTTTGAGTAGCCGGCCCAACACTGGTATTCTCCTTACTTCACTAACCCCAGTGTTGGACCGTATGCTCACCCTATGTCTTTTTATTGATGTAGGTAAAACGATTGGAGAACGTTTGGTTGGTGGATTCCGGTTGCTCGAGGCACATGACCGAAAACGCCAAGTGGTTCTCCAGTCTTAGTCCGGTCGCCGGAAAGGAGTATATCACCTTCGGCGACAACAGCAAAGGTAGAGTGTTGTCTCGTGGGTCGGTGCGAGTTAATGAGCACTTTGTGTTGCGCAATGTTGCTCTTGATTCTAACTTGCATTTTAACCTTCTTTCTGTTTCGCAACTCTTTGATGACGACTATGAGATTTGTTTTAAGCCGAATCTCAGTCGCATTTTGGACCCTCAGGGCAATCTTGTTTGTGGGATTTTGCCCTTTGGGAAAGTCTTTCGTGCGGATTTCTCAGAGTCGTTTGGAGTTTCTCGTTGTCTTATGGCTGGACCTTCTTCTTCTGATCTTTAGAAGTGGCATAGGAGACTAGGACATTTGAGCTTCGACTTGCTTGCAAGACTTAGCTCACTTGGCCTAATCCGAGGATTGCCCAAGTTATCCATGGAGAAGGATCTTGTTTGCCATTCTTGTAGACATGGGAAGATGGTTGCCGCTCCCCACCATCCAGTGACTCAGGTCATGACCAAGCGCCCTGGAGAGCTTTTGCACATGGACCTGGTTGGTCCGGCTCGGGTGAGCTCGGTTGGGGGGAAGTGGTATGTACTTGTCGTTGTTGATGACTTTTCGAGATATTCGTGGGTCTTCTTTTTAGTTGAGAAGACCGAGACTTTCTCCTTTGCTCGCAATCTGATTTTACGTCTTCAGAATGAGTTCCCTTTGAACTCAATGAGAGCAATTGGGAGTGATAATGGTTCCGAATTCAAGAATTCAGATTTTGAGAAGTTTTGTAACTCTTTGGGCTTGGAGCATCAGTTTTCTTCCCCCTACACACCGCCACAGAATGGTGTTGTAGAGAGGAAAAATCGGACCCTTGTAGAGATGGCCAGGACGATGCTCGATGAGCATAGGACTCCTAGGCGATATTGGGCCGAAGCTATGAGCACTGCATGCTATATTTCCAATCGCATTTTTCTTCGAGCTTTCTTGAAAAAGACCTCTTACGAGTTGCGTTTTGGAAAACTTCCCAAGGTGAGTTATTTTAGAGTTTTTGGTTTCCATTGTTTTATACTCAAAAAGGGCAACCTGGACAAGTTTGAGTCTCGTTCTTCTGACGGTGTGTTTTTGGGTTATGGCAATCACACTCGAGCTTATCGTGTACTTAACCTTGACACTAACCGAGTCATGGAGACATCCGATGTCACCTTCGACGAGACCATGGTTTGTCCTTCTTCTCGTTTTGAGCGTGCAGGTGATCATGAGGTTGGCGAGCCTCTTTTCGATGATGAAGAAGAAGGTGCTGAAGGCATGGATGACCAGCACCTCCTCCTCCACCTGCTGTGCCGCAAGGAGCGGCTTCTACGATGACTCACGGCCCCGACACGTCTTCTTCCTGGGGGACGTGGGATCCGCCACCCCGAGCGGTACCCGTTGTACCCGGGGAGGCACCAGCTGCTGTTGAGGGGGAGGCCACTTCGGCAAGGGAGGCGCTACGACACATTCAGCGCCAACATCCGCCTCAACAGATGATCGGTAGCATCGACGAACGCGTCACCCGGTCAAGGCAAATCTCCCACTTTGCTCATTCTGCATTCGTTGCTGATTTTGAACCCCGAGATGTTGGACACGCTTTGACAGATCCGAATTGGGTCAATGCCATGCATGAGGTGTTAGAAAACTTTGAGAGAAATCGGGTTTGGGTTCTAGTGTCTCCACCTTCTGAGGGTCATCCTATTGGGACAAAATGGGTTTTCAAAAACAAACAGAGAGAAGATGGCCATGTTGTGAGAAACAAGGCTAGACTCGTGGCCCAGGGAAATAGTCAGGAGGAGGGGATAGACTATGAGGAGACTTTTGCTCCTGTAGCACGTTTGGAGGCTATTAGGATACTCTTGGCTTTTGCTGCATCCAAAGGTTTCAAACTTTTTCAAATGGATGTCAAGAGTGCCTTCTTAAATGGCTACATAGAAGAGGAGGTATATGTTAGACAACCCCCCAGTTTCGAAAATCCCAAGTTTCCAAACCATGTCTTTAAACTTCACAAAGCTTTGTATGGTTTGAAACAAGCCTCTAGAGCCTGGTATGATAGGTTGAAAACCTTTTTGCTTGCTAAGGGTTTTAAAATGGGATGTGTAGATAAAACGCTCCTTCTCCTCAAGCAAGGCACTGATACTCTCTTGGTCCAAATTTACGTGGATGATATCATTTTCGGTGGTTCTTCTCACGCCTTGGTTGCCAAGTTTGCAGACACTATGAGCAGGGAGTTCGAGATGAGCATGATGGGCGAGTTGACGTTTTTCCTTGGGTTGCAACTCAAGCAATCCCGGGAAGGAACGTTTGTGCACCAGGGTAAGTATACTCGCGACATTCTGAAGAAGTTCAACATGGGTGAGGCCAAGCCTCTTCTAACACCCATGGCGACCACAACGGCCCTGGATGCGGACAAGGAGGGAGAAGCAGTGGACCAGAAGGAGTACCGGAGTATGATCGGGTCGCTGCTGTACCTGACGGCGACACGCCTGGACATCCAGTTCGCGGTGTGTCTTTGTGCACGTTTTCAGTCTTCGCCGCGCACTTCTCATCGTCAGGCGGTCAAGCGCATTATGAGGTACTTATCCTTCACTCTAGAGTTTGGGATTTGGTATTCTGCTTCCTCCACCCTTTCCCTTTGCGGTTATTCCGATGCTGATTTTGCTGGTTGCCGGATGGATCGCAAGTCCACTTCTGGGACTTGGCAGTTCATTGGTTCTTCTCTTGTATCGTGGTCCTCTCACAAGCAGTCTAGTGTCGCCCAGTCTACCACGGAGGCTGAGTATGTTGCTGCGGCTAGCTGCTGTTCCCAGTTGGTTTGGATGATGGCCACTTTGCGTGATTTTGGTCCGAGCTTTTCTCGCGTTCCTTTGCTTCGTGACAGCACGAGTGCTATTAGCGTTGCTAAGAACCCCGTGCTGCACTCTAAGACCAAACACATTGATGTGCGCTTTCATTTTCTGCGAGACCACTATGAGAAGGGTGATATCGACCTTCGCCATGTCGATACTCATCATCAGTTGGCTGATATTTTCACCAAGCCTTTGGACCAATCAACTTTTAATTGGTTGAGGGGTGAGCTTGGTGTGTGTTTCCCCTTTTAGATGGGGGAAACATTTTGGTTCTTGTACAATAGACTGACTCTTTTTCGTTTGTCTTTGATTTTCTTTTGCATTTCAGCATACGCTATTACATTCTGAGCTTCATGTATATATTCTGAAGAATGTCACTATGCTCTGTGCAGTCTTTGCTCTGATGCTTTATGTTGATGTTGTAGCTTATGCTCTTTCTGATCACTGATACATACTGAGAGCTGAGCTATTTTTGAATGGTGAATTTGATAATGAACTTAGAACTTGAAAATGTTCACCATTGAGATATGCAATTAGCATGTGTAGGATGTGTCGAAGTCACTTATGCTATTTATGTATGCTAGGTTGCTATGTCTCTAGTGTTGAGTCATTCACTTGCTTGGTGTGTCATAATCTGTTTAAAATCTGAACCAAGTTAAGTGAATTGAAAAGATCGAGATGGGTTTGCTTGTTAGCACTTCACAGTTTCGAGACTGTTTCTCATTGCACTTTGAGTTAAACTTGAGCTGTGTGGTGTATGACCGAAATTGTTGCTTTAAGCTTCTGATTGCATATGCATAGGCTTCGCACAGTTGGAAAGTTAGGCAATAACAAGCATTCAACCTCTCGCAGTCACATGCTGATTTCTGGACTTGTGAATTTTCACCGCTGCAACTCCGATTAAAATTTGAAATCACAAGTGTATGCTTCATTTTTCAATTGTATCAGCATGATGTTTGAACTATGCTAGGGGTAGTTCACCTTGTATACATGTTTAGCACTTGTTTGACTTCCTGTCTATACATGTCTTGTGCTATTTTAATGGTGAATACCTTTTTCGGCTACAAACTGCTCTTTTTGCTCTCATTTTAGACTTAGTGATCAGTTTGAGCCTTTGCTAGCATTCTGTGCATTTTTCTGAGTCATCGGATCAGAACTCTGTAAAGCATCTTTGCACTCTTTTGAGTATACTCCTGAAGCTCCTAACTTGCATTCAGAATCATATGCATTTTGGAAGGGGAGAAATCTGCGTGTTGGCACTTTTTGATGGTGCATTTTCTGAGGGGGAGCATTGTTTCTTGATAAGTGCATTTTCAACTAAGGGGGAGAAATCATTACCCTCCGTTTGAACTAAGGGGGAGCCTGGTTGTTTGCACTATTCGAGGGGGAGTTTTGCTGCTTCCTGTTGGCCGTAAGGTTTTGCTATCGAGCTTTCTTTGCTAGTTGTGTTGAGCCTCTGTGCCTCTATCTTGACGGACTAGCATTTTTTTTGTCTTGATTTTTCAATTGGTATCTGCTAGCAGTGTTGAGCCTGTTCTACCTCTTCTTGAGGGCTAGCTTTGCTTTGCTTGGTTGCGTCGAGCCGTTGCCCATGTCTTTGGGGACCAAGTTGTTTCGCTCTTTCCACTTGACCTTCTTCGGCTTTGCTATGCTTTTGGGTCATTTGGTTGAGTTCTCTCTCTTTCTCCTTCTTCCTTCTTCTTTCCATTATGATTTGTGTTGGTAGTTGGCAATGCACTCATCAAGGGGGAGATTGCGGATACATGGGTGTATGCCGAGTCTCTGAGTGATGAGTGATTGTCAACTGGGATGATGCGCATGTTCTTTGGCTTGTGTTGTGTAGGTGTCGAGCACGGATACAGTGATCAGAGGCAAGGTGAAGGTCAAGTAGAGACGTGTCGTGTCGATGGACCGAGAGTGGCGAAGGGCGGACGTGAGGCTTGGACTGAGGGACCGGTGGCCCGAGGATCAGCTGTGGTGGCTGGCAGCCTGGGACAGCGACGAGCGAAGACTTGCGGTCATGTGTTGCCTGAGTCGTGGACTTGGGGACACGTGTCCATGGACGGGGTGCACGGGCGGTGCATCCCATCTACGACGTCGGTTTGGTGGTAGAGCCAGAGAAAAACCATCGGGTGGACGGTTTCCAGGTTTAGGCCTCAAAACCTGGGTGCTGAGGGTTTCCGAGTTTGGCCACAAAACTCGGGCTGAGGACGGTTTCCAGGTTTGGGCCTCAAAACCTGGGCGCTGAGGGTTTGCTGAGTTTGGGCCTCAAAACTCAGATGCTGGTGGGCTGGTTTCCCGGTTTGGGCCTCAAAATCGGGGGTTGGCTGGAAAAGGCTGGTTTCCCGGTTTGGGCCACAAAACCGGGGGTGCAGAGCGGTGGCGGCACGTGGTGGCAATCGGGAGGTTGCGTCGAGACAACACTACGAGTTGTGCGGGCGTGGCCATCGGATCCACCTACCACCGAGTTGGTCCAGAATAACCCTAGGGTTTAGCTGGTTCGCTCTGTAATTAGTTGAGGGGTAGAGTAGGAATTAGAAATTAGGATAAGTAGAGGGAGACACCCTCCTCCCTTCTATCTCAGTCATTTGCTCTTTACATTTAGGGTTTCCTGCTCTCCCAATCCCCTGCTGTAGCTAGCTGAGATCCGCAGAGAACCATACCTCTGTGTACTGGAGATTTTGAGAAAGTGAGACCATAATCTCACTGTTGTAGCGTGTGCTAGCCACATGGTTGCAATTCGTGGTTGTGATTCGCGTTTTGTTCATGTTCTTCGTGGAATCCTTTTTCTCCACGTTTTTCCCGTCGCTCGATCTCTTTGCTCGGTTCATCTTTTGCAAATCCATTTGAACCAAGTTGTCCTAGGTCGTGAGGCACTTCTTTCCACCGAAGGAATTCACCTCTAACCTCACGGTCTAGGACATCGGTCGATTTTCGTTTCGTGTCAAGTTTTTCTCCCTTTCCCCGAAGTTCTTCGATTCATCGATTTGGAGATAGGTTTGAGCCATGATCTCTTAGAGATAGCTCATTATCATCCTTGTGACTCATCTCTCCAAGTTTGAACCCTAGAGGTATCGTTTTGGAAGAGTTTGAATCAAATCGGTGGACGAACAGTTCATTGTCGGGGTGACCGGACGCTTGACACGTGCTGACCGGACGCACGGTCAGAGTCCGGTCGTTGAATGCGTTGACTGCGCGTGTGTTTCAACTTGACCAGACGCGGGATCTTGAGACTGACCGGACGCGCAGGTTCTCCTGTTCATTTGTTTTGTTTCGAGTGACCGGACGCTGAGTGCCTGACCGGACACACCTTCTCAGTGAGTCCGGTCCAACTCAGAGAGGTCCGAAATTGGATTTTGCCTGACCGGACGCGTCCGGTGCCTGTTGACCGGACGCCGGGTGAGTCCGGTCAGTACTGTCTTAGCGCGTTCTCGTTCGCGGTTGGCTCGATCATTGTTGGTTTTGATTTCCGTCTTTTGCGTTGGCTTTCTAGAGTTGTGTAGTGTCCCGCTGTGCTTCTCGGAAGCATACACCCTACATCTAGGGTCGTGGACACTTGCAAGCTCTAGGGTTTGCTGTTGGGGTGATTCTCGGGACAGTGGCTACTAGTTTCCGAAAGGAAAATTTGAAGCTCCCATTCACCCCCCCCTCTGGTCACTTTCTGGTTGCATTCTCGGTCCTTCACTGCCTCTTCTTGAGGGCTTGCTTTGTTTTGCTTGAATTTCAGTTGATCTTTCAATTGGTTTCAAGTTTTCTTGCTAGCTGTGTTGAGCCTGCTCTACCTCTTCTTGAGGGCCAGCTTTGTTTTGCTTGAATTTCAGTTGATCTTTCAATTGGTATCAAGTTTTCTTGCTAGCGGTGTTGAGCCTGTTCTACCTCTTCTTCAGGGCTAGCTTTGCTTTGCTTGGTTGCGTCGAGCCGTTGCCCATGTCTTTGGGAACCAAGTTGTTTCGCTCTTTCCACTTGAGCTTCTTCGTCTTTGCTGTGCTTTTGGGTCATTTGGTCGAGTTCTCTCTCCTTCTTCCTTCCCTCCTATATTTCATTATGATTTGTGTTGGTAGTTGACAATGCACTCATCAAGGGGGAGATTGCAGATACATGGGTTATGCCGAGTCTCTGAGTGATGAGTGATTGTCAACTAGGACAATGCGCATGTTCTTTGGCTTGTGTTGTGCAGGTGTCGAGCACGGATACAGTGATCGAAGGCAAGGTGAAGGTCAAGTAGAGACGTGTCATGCCGATGGACCGAGAGTGGCAAAGGGCGGACGTGAGGCTTCGACTCAGGGACCAGTGGCCTGAGGATCAGCTGTGGTGGCTGACAGCCTGGGACAGCGACGAGCGAAGACTTTCGGGTGGACGGGGTGCACGGGCGGTGCATCCCTTCTACGGCTTGGTTTGGTGGTTGAGCCACAGAAAAACCACCGAGTGGATGGTTTGCAGGTTTAGGCCTCAAAACCTGGGTGCGGATGGTTTCCAAGTTTGGGCCACAAAACTCGGGCTGAGGACGGTTTCCAGGTTTGGGCCTCAAAACCTGGGTGCTGCGGGTTTCTGAGTTTGGGCCACAAAACTCAGGCGATGGTCGGCTGGTTTCTCGGTTTGGGCCTCCAAACCGGGGGTTGGCTGTGAAGGCTGGTTTCCCGGTTTGGGCCACAAAACCGGAGGTGACGTCCGGGAAAAGGACAAGCAGAGTGGTGGTGGCACGTGGCGGCAATCGGTGAGGTTGCGTCGAGGCAACGCTACCAGTTGTGCGGGCGTGGCCGTCGGATCACCACCTACCACGAGTTGGTCCAGAATAACCCTAGGGTTTAGCTGGTTCACTCTGTAATTAGTTAGGGGTAGAGTGGGAATTAGAATTAGGATAAGTAGGGGGAGACACCCACCTCCCCATCCATCTCAGTCATTTGCTCTTTGCTTCTAGGGTTTCCTGCTCTCCCAATCCCCTGCTGTAGCTACTGAGATCCGCAGAGAACCATACCTCTGTGTACTGAAGATTTTGAGGAAGTGAGACCGTAATCTCACTGTTGTAGCATGTGGTTGCCACACGGTTGCAGATCAATGACTTGATTTGTGTTTTGTTCGTGTTCTTCGCGTTCTTCGTTTCTCCACGATTTTCCCATCACTCGATCTCCCACTCTATTGCGTCTTTGCGAAATCCGTTTGAATCAACTTGTTCTTTATAGTGAGGAGATCATTTCCACCAAAGGAATTCATCTAACTCCTCACGAACAAGTAGATCGGGTTGATTTTGTTTTCGTGGCGCTTTTTCGTTCATACTCCTCCCCTTTCGATTTCCTGGTGATTGAATCGATTTGAGCGGATGATTTCTTGGGGATAGTCTCCCAACTACCTCGTGATCATTCTCTCCAAGTTTGGAAACACGGGATTGTGATTTGTTTCGGATTTAGGAAGAGTTGTGTGAGGGGCGACCGAAATCGCCCTCACTGGGAGGTCGCGGACAGTCCGCGCGTCGGGGTCGGCTGGACCAGTAGCCTGACTCCGCGCTGTTGGACTAGTTCTTTTTGAACCGCGGACAGTCCGCAGTTGGGACTCGCGGATAGTCTGGGAGCTGTCCAGGGAACTTCAGCAGCAGTGTGTTTTTGCACTTTTGACCGGCGGACAGTCCGCCATTGGGCAGACAGACCGCGAACTAGACCCCGGACAGTCCGGGAATCGGCTGAAGCCTCTGGCTTAGTGCGCTCGCTCTCCCGGCTTCTTCGCTTGATCTCCGGACTTCTCGTTTGGCCCTAGAGTTGACAAAGGAACCTCTCTAGGTATCTTTGCTACTTGTTAGCATCGGTATTTGGGGATTTATCGACGTAGCCTTCCATCTACGTTCGGGACTTAGTTTTTGAGGGTCGAACTTGTGCCGGTGTTTTTGGCGTTTGGTTCGTTTTTGCTTTGTGGTGCCTCGCTGTGGTCCTAGGGATCATCCACCCTCTTCCAAGGGTCGTGGGCATCACGGTTTTCATTCGTAGCTTTTGGGGTTGATTTGTGGGACAAAGGCGAAAGTTTCGAGAGAAATATTTGAGCTCCCATTCACCCCTCCTCTGGTCGCCTTGCTATTGCATTCTCGGCCCTTCACATACCAAACAAGTGAATGACTCAGAACTAGAGACATAGAAACCTAGATATATATGAAAAGCACAAGTGATTTCAACACATTCTACAAATGCTAGTTGCATATCTCAATGGTGAACAATTTCAAGTTTTTATGTTCATTAAGCAGGTTCACCAATCACAAAATAGCTCAGCTCACACCATGTATCAGTGATCAGAAAGAGCATAAGCTACAAGCATCATCATAAAGCATCGGAGCATACACTAAACAGAGCATAGTCACATTCTAAAGATTATATACATGAAGCTCTGAATGCAAATATGCAAAGAAACGATACCAATTGAGAAACACAAAGTCAGTTTATAATGCAAGAGTCAAAATGTTTCCCCCATATAAAAGGGGAAACACACACAAGCTCACCTCTCAACCTAGCAAAAGTTGATTGGTCCAAAGGCTTGGTGAAAATATCAGCCAACTGATGATGAGTATTGACATGGCGAAGGTCGATATCACCCTTCTCATAGTGGTCTCACAGAAAATGAAAGCGCACATCAATGTGTTTGGTCTTAGAATGCAGCACGGGGTTCTTAGCAACGCTAATAGCACTCGTGCTATCACAAAGCAAAGGAACGCGAGAAAAGCTCAGACCAAAATCACGCAAAGTGGCCATCATCTAGAGCAACTAGGAACAGCAGCTAGCTGCAGCAACATACTCAGCCTCCGTGGTAGACTGGGTGACACTAGACTGCTTGCGAGAAGACCACGATACAAGAGAAGAACCAATAAACTGACAAGTCCCAGAAGTGGACTTGCGCTCAATTCGGCAACCAGCAAAATCGGCATCAGAATAACCGCAAACGGAGAGGGTGGAGGAAGCAGAATACCAAATCCCAAACTCTGGAGTCAAGCATAAGTACCTCATAATGCGCTTGACTGCCTGACGGTGAGAGGTGCGCGGCGAAGACTGAAATCGCGCGCAAAGACACATCGCGAACTGGATGTTTGAGCGTGTCGCCGTCAGGTACAGCAGTGACCCGATCATACTCTGGTACTCCTTCTGGTCCACAGCTTCTCCATCCTTGTCCGCATCCAGGGCCGTCGTGGTCGACACGGGTGTTGGAAGAGGCTTGGCCTCACCCGTATCGAACTTCTTCAATATGTCCTTGGTGTACTTGCCCTGGTGCACGAACGTCCCCTCTCAGGATTGCTTGATTTGCAACCCGAGGAAAAACGTCAACTCGCCCATCATGCTCATCTCAAACTCCCTACTCATAGTATCTGCAAACTTGGCAACCAAAGCATAAGAAGAACCACTGAAAATGATATCATCCACATAAATCTGGACCAAGAGAGTGTCAGTGCTTTGCTTGAGGAGAAAGAGCGTTTAATCCACACATCCCATTTTAAAACCCTTAGCAAGCAAAATGGTTTTTGACCTATCATACCAGGCTCTAGGGGCTTGTTTCAAACGATACAAAGCTTTGTGAAGTTTAAAAACATGGTTTGGAAACTTGGGATTTTCGAAACCGGGGGGTTGTCTCACATACACCTCCTCTTGTATGTAGCCGTTTAAGAAGACACTCTTGACATCCATTTGAAAAAGTTTAAACCCTTTGGATGCAGCTAAAGCCAAGAGGATCCTAATTGCCTCCAAACGAGCTACAGGAGCAAAAGTCTCCTCATAGTCTATCCCCTCCTTCTGACTATACCCCTGGGCTATAAGTCTGGCTTTGTTTCTCACAACATGGCCATCTTTAGCGATGAAAACGGACGGAAACGGACGGAAAAACCTCATTTCTACTTCCATTTCTATATTCTTTGGCAGAAACGGGGGCGGGTTCAGAAATAGAATCGGGATATACGGATCTTCGGAAACGAACGGATACGGCAGTAAATTCATCGGAAACGGTTGGAAGCCGGAAAATTAAACCGGAATACCGTAAATCTTTATACTCATAAATACAATCACATACAATGACCGTGATAATGCAACATATGTAGAATAGAATATTTCGACAACGACATGGATATATTTTTCACAAATCACAGCTATGCCTCATCATCCATGTTGTCGGAATCACTTTCGTTCTTATCTTTTTATATATATGTAGATATATTTGCTGAAAAATAAATTAGTACTTAATATTGAGAGTACACCAATGTGAAGAGCTCGTCGAGCCGATCGAAACGGATATATTATTTGATATATTTGGAGCTAGGAATAAAAAGATATTAATTTTTCAAATAAAAGAAGTCAATCCTATGAAATCTGGTAAAATTCTGGATTCAAATCTGGAAAAATTCCGACCAAATACGGAATTCCGAAAATACGGACGGAAAAACATCATTTCTACTTCCGATCCGATTCCGGAAAACCCCATTCCGGATTCCGTACCGTTTCTGAACTTTTCCGAAAATATGGAAACAGACGGGTCAAATATGGAAAAACGGTCGGTTCGGAACGGGAAAAATTCCGTCCGTTTTCATCCCAAGCCATCTTCTCCTTGTTTGTTTTTGAAAACCCATTTTGTCCCAATAGGGTGACACTCAGGAGGAGGAGGAGGAACAAGAACCCAAACCCGATTTTTCTCAAATTTCTCAAGCTCCTCATGCATGGCATTGACCCAATCCGGATCAGATAAAGCATGTCCAACATCTCGGGGTTCAAAATCAGCAACAAATGCAGAATGAGCAAACTGAGAGATTTGTTGTGACCTTGACCAAGTGACACGTTTGCTGATGCTGCCGATCATCTGTTGAGGCGGGTGTTGACGCTGAATGTGTCGTGGCGCCTCCCAAACTGATGTAGCCTCCCCCTCAATAGCAGCTAGTGCCTCCTCGGGTACAAATGGTACAGCCCGAGGTGGCGGATCCCACAGCCCCCAAGTGGTCGAAGAAGGGTCGGGGCCGTGAGTGGTAGTAGAGGCCGCTCTTGGCGGCACAACAGGTGGAGGTGGTGCTGGATCATCCATCCCTTCAGCACCCTCGTCCTCATCATCAAAAAGAGGCTCGCCAACCTCATGATCACCTGCACGCTCAAAACGAGAAGAAGGACAAACCATGGTCTCGTCGAAGGTGACATCGGATGTCTCCATGACTCGGTTAGTATCAAGGTTAAGTATACGATATGATCGAGTGTGAGTGCCATAACCCAAAAATACACCGTCAGAAGAACGAGACTCAAACTTGTCCAAGTGGCCCTTTTTGAGTATAAAACAATGGCAACCGAAAACTCTAAAATAACTCACTTTGGGCTGTCTTCCAAAACGCAACTCATAAGAAGTCTTTTTCAAGAAAGCTCGGAGAAAAATGCGATTGGAAATGTAGCATGCAGTGCTCATAGCTTCGGCCCAATATCGCCTAGGAGTCCAATGCTCAACGAGCATCGTCCTGGCCATCTCTACAAGGGTCCGATTCTTCCTTTCTACAACACCATTCTGTGGCGGTGTGTAGGTTGAAGAAAACTGATGCTCTAAACCCAAAGAGTTACAAAACTTCTCAAAATCCAAGTTTTCGAACTCGGAACCATTATCACTACGAATAGCTCGCATTGAGTTCAAAGGAAACTCATTCTGAAGACGCAAAATCAGATTGCGAGCAAAAGAGAAAGTCTCAGTTTTCTCAGGTAAAAAGAAAACCCACGAATATCTCGAAAAGTCGTCAACAACAACAAGCACATACCACTTCCCCCCAACCGAGCTTACCCGAGCCGGACCAACAAGGTCCATATGCAAAAGCTCTCTAGGGCGCTTGGTCATGACCTGAGTCACTAGATGGTGGGGAGCGGCAACCATCTTCCCAAGTCTACAAGAATGGCAAAGAAGATCCTTCTCCATGCACAACTTGGGCAATCCTCGGATTAGGCTAAGTGAACTAAGCCTTGCAAGCAAGTCGAAGCTCAAATGTCCTAGTGTCCTATGCCACTTCCAAAGATCAGAGGAGGAAGGTCCAGCCAAAAGACAATGAGAAACTCCAAACGATTCTGAGAAGTTCGCACAAAAAAGTTTCCCAAAGGGCGAAATCAAACAAACAAGATTGCCCTGAGGATCCAAAATACGATTGAGATTCGGCTTAAAATGAATCTCATAGTCATCATCAAAGAGTTGCGAAACAGACAGAAGGTTAAAATGCAAGTTAGAAACAAGAGCAACATCGCGCAACACAAAGTGCTTATTAACTCGCACCGACCCACGAGACAACACTTTACCTTTGCTACTGTCGCCGAAGGTGATAAACTCCTTCCGACAACCGGACTAAGACTGGAGAACCACTTGGCGTTTCCGGTCATGTTCCTCGAGCAACCGGAATCCACCAACCAAACGTTCTCCAATCGTTTTACCTACATCAATAAAAAGACATAGGGTGAGCATACGGTCGAACACTGGGGTTAGTGAAGTAGGAAGAATACCAGTGTTGGGCCGGCTGCTCAAAAGAACGGTTAGCAGAAAAACCATTCCTAGCACGCCTACAGGAAGAGCGATCACCACGTAGAGTAAAACATGGTCCGCTAAGGGAGGAGCGTCCATCGTAATACTCAAAACGCGGTGGGGGAAAACGCTCAACTACAAAGCCACCGCCACGGGGTCCATAGCCCACAACTGCAGGCTCCCACCGGGCACGTTCTCTTCGCGGCCTAGGCCTAGGGACTTGAGGTTTCGGACCTCTAGGCCTAGCAGTACGCCTCTGAATATTCGGCACATGTTGCGGATACATGGGTGTATGCCGAGTCTCTGAGTGATGAGTGATTGTCAACTGGGATGATGCGCATGTTCTTTGGCTTGTGTTGTGCAGGTGTCGAGCACGGATACAGTGATCAGAGGCAAGGTGAAGGTCAAGTAGAGACGTGTCGTGCCGATGGACTGAGAGCGGCGAAGGGCGGACGTTAGGCTTGGACTGAGGGACCGGTGGCCCGAGGATCAGCTGTGGTGGCTGGCAGCCTGGGGCAACGACAAGCGAAGACTTACGGTCATGTGTTGCCTGAGTCGTGGACTTGGGGACACGTGTCGGTGGACGGGGTGCACGGGTGGTGCATCCCTTCTACGGCGTCGGTTTGGTGGTAGAGCCAGAGAAAAACCATCGGGTGGACGGTTTCCAGGTTTGGGCCTCAAAACCTAGGTGCTGAGGGTTTCCGAGTTTGGCCACAAAACTCGGTCTGAGGACGGTTTCCAGGTTTGGGCCTCAAAACCTGGGCGCTGCGGGTTTGCTGAGTTTGGGCCTCAAAACTAAGATGCTGGTGGGCTGGTTTCCCGGTTTGGGCCTCAAAACCGGGGGCTGGCTGGAAATGCTGGTTTCCCGGTTTGGGCCACAAAACCGGGGGTGCAGAGCGAGGGCGGCACGTGGCGGCAATCGGGAGGTTGCGTCGAGGCAACGCTACGAGTTGTGCGGGCGTGGCCGTCGGATCCACCTACCATCGAGTTGGTCCAGAATAACCTTAGGGTTTAGCTGGTTCGCTCTGTAAGTAGTTAGGGGTAGAGTGGGAAATAGGAATATTTAGGATTAGGTTAAGTAGAGGGAGACACCCACCTCCCTTCCCATCTCAGTCATTTGCTCTTTGCTTCTAGGGTTTTCTGCTCTCCCAATTCCCTACTGTAGCTAGCTGAGATCCGTAGAGAATCGTACCTCTGTGTTCTGGAGATTTTATGGAAATGAGGCTGTAACCTCAGTATTGTAGCGTGTGGTAGCCACACAGTTTCAATTTGGCAGTTGTGATTCGCGCTTTGTTTGTGTTCTTCGCGGAATCCTTTTTCTCCACGCTTTTCCCTTCGTTCGATCTCTTTGCTCAGTTCATCTTTTGCAAATCCATTTGAACCAAGTTGTTCTAGGTCGTGAGGCACTTCTTTCCACCGAAGGAATTTACCTCTAACCTCACGGTCTAGGAGATCGATCGATTTTGGTTTCGGGTCAAGTTTTTCTCCCTCTCCACGAAATTCTTCAATTCATCAATTTGGAGTTAGGTTCGAGCCATGATCTCTTAGAGATATCTCACTATCCTCCTAGTGACTCCTCTCACCAAGTTTGATCCCTAGAGGATTCGTTGTGGGTGAGATAGAGTCGAATCGGTGGACGAACTGTTTAGTTTCGAGGTGACCGGACGCTCACTTCGGGCTGACCGGACGCTGGGAGTGAGTCCGGTCGTTGAACATTTCTCTGTTCATTTTCGTTCCTTGACCGAACGCTTCATTCGGTGCCTGACCGGACGCAACAGAGTCACTGCTCACTGCTGTGTTTGTGCTTGAACGGATGCTACAGGGTTGTGACCGGACGCTCCTCTCTATGAGTCGGGTCCAACTCAGAGAGCTCCGAAATCTGCTTTCGTCTGACCGGACGCGTCCGGTGCTCCCTGACCGGACGCAGGCCAGAGTCCGGTCAGTACTGTTTTGGGCTGTTTCGTTCGCAGTTTGCTCGTTCGTTGTCGGTTTTGATTTCCGGCTTTTGTGTTGGGTTTCTAGAGTCGTGAAGTGTCTCGCTATGCTTCTTGGAAGCATCCACCCTACATTTAGGGTCGTGGACACTTACGAACTCTAGGGTTTGTCTGTGGGGTTGATTTTAGGGACAGTAGCGACAAGTTTCCGAAAGGAAAATTTGAAGCTCCCATTCACCCTTCTCTGGTCGCTTTCTGGTAAGGATTCTCGGTCCTTCAATTGGTATCGGAGCGGGTTAAGGATCTTCCACCTTAGCCGGTTCCAGATCCATAGAAGGCGACATGGATCGTGGCGTGGGCAAACCGCCGTTTTTCGATGGGACGAACTATGCGTATTGGAAGATACGCATGACGGCCTATCTGCAGAGTTTGGGTGCTTCCATTTGGGATATTTGCAACTCTACCGATTACGTGGTCTTGGCTGCTCGTGTCTCTCAGCTTCAGATGGATGAGCACGATGCCAATAGCCGAGCACGTAATGCTCTTTTCTCATGTTTGAGCATGAGTGAGTTTGATCGTGTTTCTCACCTCGCTACGGCTCGGGAGATTTGGGCTACCCTCATGCGCTTTCATGAGGGAGCCTCTCAAGTCAAAACCCGTCTCTACGAGTCATTCAAGCGAGAGTATGAGAACTTTCGACATATGCCTGGCGAGAGCAGAGAAAGTTTATTCGCTCGCTTTCAGGTGATTGTCAACAGGATGAGGGCTAACAAGGAGCTGTTGCCTTTCGACGATCATGAGAGGGCTCTCAAGCTTTTGCATACCCTTGATCGATCGGTGTGGGATTCCAAAGTTCAGGCCATCATCGAATCACCTAACTATGAGACCCTCACGTGCGACGAGCTCTTCAGTAAGCTCAAGTCCAGTGAGATCGATGCCATGGCAAGGGCTTCTTATGAGAATCCTTCTGGCCCGACTATGGCTTTGGTTTCTGGCTTTTCTAACCCCTCTGGAGGTTTTGCTCTTTCATCTCTCTTTTCTGTCACAGAGGACCAGCTGGAGTCCTTGGGGGATGACGAGTTGGCAATGCTCGCCAACCGGTTCTCGCGGTTTCACAACAACCGCATGAACCGTCGCCGCGGAGGAGGACGCTCAGGATGCTATGAGTGCGGTGACCCCGACCACTTCATCGCCAACTGTCCCAAGAAGAAGCATTCATCTGGGAAGGGCGATCATGGGCACAACTATGACTCCGGCAAGCGCAAGGAGAAGTACGTCCCTGTGAGGCACAAGCGGAGGGGCGGCTTCGACAAGGAGTACATCAAGAAGAAGTACTTGGAGAAGGCCCAGGCTGAGCAGCGTGCGTTCTTCGCCACGCTCAGCGACGTCGACGGCTCAGATGATGACTCCACTTGCTCAAGCGATGACGAGTCCGAGAAGAAGAAGAGGATCGAGGACAAGCTGAACGGCCTCTGCTTCTTCACCGACGACGACGGCCTCTGCACCATGGCCCTCGATGGCGAGCTGGAGACTCCTCGGAACGACGACGACGACGATGACACCTCCCAGGTATCTCTCACCCATGATGAGCTTTCTGCCGCCTTGCTTAGTCAGGATAAGCTGCTTAGGCGTGCCGCTAGAGAGCGCAAGGAGTTTAGGCAGAAGTGGGAGGATACGGTGAAGGAGCTTGATTCTGTCAAGTCCACCGTTGTCGTTACTGATGAGGAGGAGTGTGAGATGTGCACCACGCACATGACTGACCTTCTCACTTTGAGAAGCAAGTATGTTGCGTTGGTAGGAGAGGTGGATGAGCTGAAGGCTAGACCCTCGCTGTTGGGTGCGTGCAAGACTTGTCCTGTCTTGCAATCCGAGTTGGCAGAGAAGAATGCCAAGATTGTGTCTCTTGAGGAGGCCAGCTCGGGTAGCGGTTGTGTGACTAGGTGCGCTTTGTGTGAGGGTTTGGAGATGGAGATTGCAAATGTGAAGCATGACAAGATGCAAACCGAGGAGGAAAACACATACCTTCGGACCATCTTGTCATGGGTGTCTTGTGGTGAGCCGCAGCTCGGGATGATGATCTCCTAATTCAAGCGAGCTGCTGGAGGCCCTGGTGTAGGTTTTGCTCTGGGTGTTGATCTTTCTGCTTTTGGGAAGATTGGAGAGTCGAGTGGTCTGAATCCGAGTGAGAAGCCAAACTCCACCACTACTCCCAAACTTACCAAGCTTCCACCCAAAGAGCCTCTCAAGCCGAACACCAAGGATGGAGTGTTTGAGGAACCTCCGAGAGCTCCACCCAAGAACCAAGTGTGGCATCCGAAACCCAACCACCTAAAGAACAAACTGGACACAATGCCACCTATCCAGGAGGAGTGTCTGCCACAGAAGGGCAAAGTGATCCATACCCACAACCGTGAGTACCAACAACCCCCTTTGAGAGCGGTGAGGTACCATTGTGAGCATTGTGGGCGAGATGGACACTTGAGTGAGTTCTGCTTTCGGCGCAAGAGAGAGGCGCGCCGTGCTAGGGAGATGAACAACATGGACATGTACCATCCTTTCCATGATGTACATGTGCCAAATGTTCAGAGGAGAGCTCCGAGGAGAGCGGCTAGGCTCAGAGGTCCAGAACCTCAAGTTCCCATTCCTAGACAGAGGAGAGCTCCGAGGGGAGATGCTAGGCCTAGAGGTGCAGAGCCTCAAATTCCTAGGCCTAGGCTCGTAGAGAGCGTGCCCGGCGGGAGCCTGCAGTTGTAGGCTATGGACCCCGTGGCGGTGGCTTTGTAGTTGAGCGCTTTCCTCCACCGCGATTTGAGTATTGCAGTGAGCGCTCCTTCCCCAGCGGACCACGTTCTTCTAAACATGGTGATCGCTTCCTTCTTAGGTGTGCTAGGAATGGTTTTTTCGCTAACCGTTCTTTTGAGCAGCCGGCCCACCACTGGTATTCTCCTTACTTCACTAACCCCAGTGTTGTCCCGTATGCTCACCCTATGTCTTTTTATTGATGTAGGTAAAACGATTGGAGAACGTTTGGTTGGTGGATTCCGGGTGTTCGAGGCACATGACCGGAAACGCCAAGTGGTTCTCCAGTCTTAGTCCGGTCACCGGAAAGGAGTATATCACCTTCGGCGACAACAGCAAAGGTAAGGTGTTGTCTCATGGGTCAGTGCGAGTTAATGAGCACTTTGTGTTGCGCGATGTTGCTCTTGTTTCTAACTTGCATTTTAACCTTCTTTCTGTTTCGCAACTCTTTGACGACGACTATGAGATTCTTTTTAAACCGAATCTCAGTCGTATTTTGGATCCTTAGGGCAATCTTGTATGTTTGATTTCGCACTTTAGAAAAGTGTTTCGTGCGAATTTCTCGGAGTCTTTTGGCATTTCTCGTTGTCTTGTGGCTGGACCTTCCTCTTCTGATCTTTGGAAGTGGCATAGGAGACTTGGACATTTGAGCTTCGACTTGCTTGCAAGGCTTAGTTCACTTGGCCTAATCCGAGGATTGCCCAAGTTGCATATGGAGAAGGATCTTGTTTGCCACTCTTATAGACATGGGAAGATGGTTGCCGCTCCCCACCATCCAGTGACTCAGGTCATGACCAAGCGCCCTGGAGAGCTTTTGCACATGGACCTTGTTGGTCCGGCTTGGGTGAGCTCGGTTGGGGGGAAGTGGTATGTGCTTGTTGTTGTTGATGACTTTTCGAGATATTCGTGGGTCTTCTTTTTAGCTGAGAAGACCGAGACTTTCTCCTTTGCTCGCAATCTGATTTTGCGTCTTCAGAACGAGTTCCCTTTGAACTCGATGCGAGCTATTAGGAGTGATAATGTTTCCGAATTCAAGAATTCGGATTTTGAGAAGTTTTGTAACTCTTTGGGCTTGGAGCATCAGTTTTCTTCTCCCTACACACCGCCTCAGAATGGTGTTGTAGAGAGGAAGAATCGAACCCTTGTAGAGATGGCCAGGACGATGCTCGATGAGCATAGGACTCCTAGGCGATATTGGGCCGAAGCTATGAGCACTGCATGCTATATTTCCAATCGCATTTTTCTTCGAGCTTTCTTGAAAAAGACTTCGTATGAGTTGCGATTTGGGAAACTCCCCAAGGTGAGTTATTTTAGAGTTTTTGGTTGGCATTGTTTTATACTCAAAAAGGGCAGTTTGGACAAATTTGAGTCTCGTTCGTCTGACGGTGTGTTTTTGGGTTATGGCACTCATACTCGTGCATATCGTGTACTTAACCTTGATACTAACCGAGTCATGGAGACATCAGATGTCACCTTCGACGAGACCATGGTTTGTCCTTCTTCTCGTTTTGAGCGTGCAGGTGATCATGAGGTTGGTGAGCCTCTTTTTGATGACGAGGACGAGGGTGCTGAAGGTATGGATGAACCAGCACCCCCTCCACCTGTTGTGCCGCAAAGAGCGGCTTCTACGACGACTCACGGCCCCGACACTTCTTCTTCTTGGGGGTCGTGGGATCCGCCACCCCGAGCGGTACCCTTTGTACTTGGGGAGGCTCCAGCTGCTGCTGAGGGGAGGCCACTTCGGCAAGGGAGGCGCCACGACACATTCAGCGCCAGCACCCGCCTCAGCAGATGATCGGCAGCATTGACGAACGCGTCACCCTGTCAAGGCAAATCTCTCACTTTGCTCATTCTGCATTCGTTGCTGATTTTGAACCCCGGGATGTTGGACACGCATTGACGGATCCGGATTGGGTCAATGCCATGCACGAGGAGCTTGAGAACTTTGAGAGAAATTGGGTTTGGGTTCTAGTGTCTCCACCTTCTGAGTGTCACCCAATTGGGACAAAATGGGTTTTCAAAAACAAACAGGGAGAAGATGGCCATGTTGTGAGAAACAAGGCTAGACTCGTAGCCCAGGGATATAGTCAGAAAGAAGGGATAGACTATGAGGAGACTTTTGCTCCTGTAGCGCGTTTGGAGGCTATTAGGATACTCTTGGCTTTTGTTGCATCCAAAGGTTTCAAACTTTTTCAAATGGATGTCAAGAGTGCCTTCTTAAACGGCTACATAGAAGAGGAGGTGTATGTTAGACAACCCCCCGGTTTTGAAAATCCCAAATTTCCAAACCATGTTTTTAAACTTCACAAAGCTTTGTATGGTTTGAAACAAGCCCCTAGAGCCTGGTATGATAGGTTGAAAACCTTTTTGCTTGCTAAGGGTTTTAAAATGGGATGTGTAGATAAAACGCTCTTTCTCCTCAAGCAAGGCACTGATACTCTCTTGGTCCAGATTTACGTGGATGATATCATTTTTTGGTGGTTCTTCTCACGCTTTGGTTGCCAAGTTCGCAGATACTATGAGCAGGGAGTTCGAAATGAGCATGATGGGCGAGTTGACGTTTTCCTCGGGTTGCAAATCAAGCAGTCCCGAGAAGGAACGTTCGTGCACCAGGGCAAGTACACCCGCGACATTTTGAAGAAATTCGACATGGGTGAGGCCAAGCCTCTTCCAACACCCATGGCGACCACAACGGCTCTGGATGCGGACAAGGAGGGAGAAGCAGTGGACCAGAAGGAGTACCGCAGTATGATCGGGTCGCTGCTGTACCTGATGGCGACACGCCCGGACATCCAGTTCGCGGTGTGTCTTTGCGCTCGTCTTCAGTCTTCGCCGCGCACTTCTCACCGTCAGGCGGTCAAGAGCATTATGAGGTACTTATCCTTCACTCCAGAATTCGGGATTTGGTATTCTGCTTCCTCCAACCTTTCCCTTTGCGGTTATTCCGATGCTGACTTTGCTGGTTGCCGTATTGATCGCAAGTCCACTTCTGGGACTTGCCAGTTTATTGGTTCTTCTCTTGTATCGTGGTCCTCTCGCAGGCAGTCTAGTGTCGCCCAGTCTACCACAGAGGCTAAGTATATTGCTGCGGCTAGCTGCTGTTCCCAGCTACTCTGGATGATGGCCACTTTGCATGATTTTGGTCTGAGCTTTTCTCGTGTTCCTTTGCTTTGTGACAACACGAGTGCGATTAGCGTTGCTAAGAACCCCGTGCTTCACTCGAAGACCAAACACATTGATGTGCGCTTTCATTTTCTGCGAGACCATTATGAGAAGGGTGATATCGACCTTCGCCATGTCGATACTCATCATCAGTTGGCTGATATTTTCACCAAGCCTTTGGACCAATCAACTTTTAATCGGTTGAGAGGTGAGCTTGGTGTGTGCTTCCCCTTTTAGATGGGGGAAACATTTTGACTCTTGTATGATACACTGACTTGGTGTTTTTTAGTTGTTTTTACTTCTTTTAGTTTCTTCTTGCATCTTTGCATTTCAGCATACGCTTTTACATTCTGAGCTTCATGAATATAATCTGAAGAATGTATCTATGCTTTGTGTAGTTTATGCTCCGATGCTTTATGTAGATGCTATAGCTTATGCTCTTTCTGATCACTGATACATACTATGAGCTGAGCTATTTTTGAATGGTGAACTTGATTAATGAACTTAAAACTTGAAAATGTTCACCATTGAGACATGCAACTAGCATGTGTAGAATGTGTAGAAGTCACTTTTGCTATTTATGTATGCTAGGTTGCTATGTCTCTAGTGTTGAGTCATTCACTTGCTTGGTATATTCTGTTTCAAATCTGAACCAAGTTGAGTGAATTGAAAAGATCTAGATGGGTTTGCTTGTTAGCACCTCATAGTTTCGAGACTGTTTCTCATTGCACTTTGAGTTAAACTTGAGCTGTGTAGTGTATGACCGAAACTGTTGCTTTAAGCTTCTGATTGCTTATGCATAGGCTTCGCACAGTTGAAAAGTTAGGCGATAACAAGCATTCAGCCTCTCGCAGTCACATGCTGATTTCTGGACTTGTGTAATTTCACCGCTGCAACTCTGATTAAAATTTGAAATCACAAGTGTATGCTTCATGTTTCATTTGGTTTCAGCATGATGATTGAACTGTGCTAGGGGTAGTTCACCTTGTATACATGTTTAGCACTTGTTTGACTTCCTGTCTATACATGTCTGTGCTATTTTGATGGTGAATACCTTTTCGGCTAAAAACTGCTCTTTGTGCTCTCATTTCAGAGTTAGTGATCAGTTTGAGTTTTTGCTAGCATTATGTGCATTTTCTGAGTCATCGGATCAGAACTCTGTAGAGCATCTTTGCACTCTTTTGAGTATACTCCTGAAGCTCCTAACTTGCATTTTGACTCATATGCATTTTGGAAGAGGGAGAACCTCTCTTATTGGCACTTTTTGTTGGTGCATCTTCTGAAGGGGAGCCGTGTGACTTGACAAGTGCATTTTCAACTAAGGGGGAGAAATTGCAAATCATTACCCTCCGTTTGAACTAAGGAGGAGCTTCCTGCTTCCTGTTGGCCGTAAGGCATTGGTATCGAGCTTCTTTGCTAGTTGTGTTGAGCCTCTGTGCCTCTATCTTGAGGGACTAGCATTTTGCTTTGATATTTTCAATTGGTATTTGCTAGCGGTGTTGAGCCTGTTCTACCTCTTCTTGAGGGCTAGCTTTGCTTTGCTTTTGTCGCGTCGAGCCGTTGCCCATGTCTTTGGGGACCAAGTTGTCTTGCTCTTTCCACTTGACCTTCTTCGGCTTTGCTATGCTTTTAGGTCATTTGGTCGAGTTCTCTCTTCTCCTTCTTCCTCCTTCTATTTCTATTATGATTTGTGTTGGTAGTTGACAATGCACTCATCAAGGGGGAGATTGCGGATACATGGGTGTATGCCGAGTCTCTGAGTGATGAGTGATTGTCAACTGGGATGATGCGCATGTTCTTTGGCTTGTGTAGTGCAGGTGTCGAGCACGGATACAGTGATCAGAGGCAAGGTGAAGGTCAAGTAGAGACGTGCCGTGCCGATGGACCGAGAGTGGCGAAGGGCGGACGTGAGGCTTGGACTGAGGGACCGGTGGCCCGAGGATCAGCTGTGGTGGCTGGCAGCCTGGGACAGCGACGAGCGAAGACTTGCGGTCATGTGTTGCCTGAGTCGTGGACTTGGGGACACGTGTCGGTGGACGGGGTGCACGGGCGGTGCATCCCTTCTACGGCGTCGGTTTGGTGGTAGAGCCAGAGAAAAACCATCTGGTGGACGGTTTCCAGGTTTGGGCTCAAAACCTGGGTGCTGAGGGTTTCCGAGTTTGGCCACAAAACTCGGGCTGAGGACGGTTTCCAGGTTTGGGCCTCAAAATTTGGGCGCTGCGGGTTTGCTGAGTTTGGGCCTCAAAACTCAGATGCTGGTCGGCTGGTTTCCCGGTTTGGGCCTCAAAACTGGGGGTTGGCTGGAAAGGCTGGTTTTCCGGTTTGGGCCACAAAATCGGGGGTGCAGAGCGAGGGCGGCACGTGGCGGCAATCGGGAGGTTGCTTCGAGGCAACGCTATGAGTTGTGCGGGCGTGGCCGTCGGATCTACCTACCATCGAGTTGGTCCAGAATAACCTTAGGGTTTAGCTGGTTCGCTCTATAAGTAGTTCGGGGTAGAGTGAGAAATAGGAATAGTTAGGATTAGGTTAAGTAGAGGGAGACACCCACCTCCCTTCCCATCTCAGTCATTTGCTCTTTGCTTCTAGGGTTTCTTGCTCTCCCAATTCCCTGCTGTAGCTAGCTGAGATCCGCAGAGAATCGTACCTCTGTGTTCTGGAGATTTTGAGGAAGTGAGGCCGTAACCTCACTATTGTAGCATTTGGTAGCCACACGGTTGCAATTTGGCAGTTGTGATTCGCGTTTTGTTTGTGTTCTTCGCGGAATCCTTTTTCTCCACGCTTTTCCCTTCGTTCGATCTCTTTGCTCGGTTCATCTTTTGCAAATCCATTTGAACCAAGTTGTTCTAGGTCGTGAGGCACTTCTTTCCACCGAAGGAATTTACCTCTAACCTCACGGTCTAGGAGATCGATCGATTTTGGTTTTGGGTCAAGTTTTTCTCCCTCTCCATGAAATTCTTCGATTCATCGATTTGGAGTTAGGTTCGAGCCATGATCTCTTAGAGATAGCTCACTATCCTCCTAGTGACTCCTCTCACCAAGTTTGATCCCTAGAGGATTCGTTGTGGGTGAGATAGAGTCGAATCGGTGGACGAACTATTTAGTTTCGAGGTGATCGGACGCTCACTTCGGGCTGACCGGACGCTGGGAGTGAGTCCGGTCGTTGAACATTTCACTGTTCATTTTCGTTCCTTGACCGGACGCTTCATCCGGTGCCTGACCGGACGCAACAGAGTCACTGTTCACTGCTGTGTTTGTGCTTGACCGGACGCTACAGGGTTGTGACCGGACGCTCCTCTCTGTGAGTCCGGTCCAACTCAGAGAGCTCCGAAATCTGGTTTCGTCTGACCGGACGCGTCCGGTGCTCCCTGACCGGACGCAGGCCAGAGTTCGGTCAGTACTGTTTCGGGCTGTTTCGTTCGCAGTTTGCTCGTTCGTTGTCGGTTTTGATTTCCGTCTTTTGCGTTGGGTTTCTAGAGTCGTGAGGTGTCTCGCTGTGCTTCTTGGAAGCATCCACCCTACATTTAGGGTCGTGGACACTTACGAACTCTAGGGTTTGTCTATGGGGTTGATTTTAGGGACAGTAGCGACAAGTTTCCGAAAGGAAAATTTGAAGCTCCCATTCACCCCCCCCCCTCTGGTCGCTTTCTGGTAAGCATTCTCGGTCCTTCACATGTACATCATGGAAAGGATGGTACATGTTCGTGTTGTTCATCTCCTTTGCACGGCACTCCTCTCTCTTGCGCCGAAAGCAAAACTCACTCAAGTGTCCATCTCTCCCACAGTGCTCACAATGTTACCTCACCGCTCTCATAGGGGGTTGTTGGTACTCACGGTAGTGGGTGTGGATCACTTTGCCCTTCTGTGGCATAAGCTCCTCTTGGATAGGTGGCATGGTGTCAAGCTTGTTTTTCAGGTGGTTGGGCTTAGAAGACCATGTCTGTTTCTTTGGTGGAGCTCTTGGAGGTTCCACAAACACTCCATCCCTGGTATTAGGTTTGAGAGGCTCTTTGGGTGGAATCTTGGTCAGCTTGGGAGTAGTGGTGGAGTTGGGCTTCTCACTCGGATTAAGACCACTCGACTCTCCAATCTTACCAAACGATGAAGCACACTCAACACCCTAAGCAAAACCAACACTGGGGCGTCCCGCGGCACGCTTGAATTGGGAGATCATCATCCCAAGCTGCGGCTCTCCACTAGACACCCATGACAAGATGGTCCGAAGGTATGTGTTTTCCTCCTCGGTTTGCATCTTGTCATGCTTCACGTTGGCTATCTGAGAACACAAGGTTGATATGTGCCCTTGTGGTTCCCTTCCTGAGTGATGAGTGATGGATCAACGGGCAACATGTCTCTTGGCTATGTTGATGTGCAGGTGCGGAGCTCGGGTAGTGGTCGAAGGTGAGGTGAAGTTCAAAGTAGGGACGTGTCGTGCCGACGGACCAGGAGCGGTGAAGGGCGGACGTGGAGCTTGGACCGACGGACCAGGAGACCTGAGGATCAGCTCTGGTAGCTGGCACGTGGCGTTGACAAGCAAGAGTACATGGGGATGTGCGGTGCATCGGCCGAGTCGGGAGGTTGCCCGGCGTGGAGGCTGGACATGCTCCGGCATCGGTGCTGGGACTCGGGGTGTGCGAACCACATCCCGTCTACGACACGGGTTCGATAGCTGAGCCTCGAAAAACTACCCTCGACGGTTTCTGAGTTTGGGCCTCAAAACTCGGGGTGGCCGGATTCCGAGTTTGGGCCTCAAAACTCGGCAAGGAAGGTTTCTAGGTTTGGGCCTCAAAACCTGGGCGCGCGGGTTTCTGAGTTTGGGCCACAAAACTCAGTCTGAGGACAGGTTTCCCGGTTTCGGCCTCAAAACCGGGGGAAGGCCCAGCTTTCCCGGTTTCGGCCTCAAAACCGGGGGGAGGTCCGCAAAAAGGACGGTCGACGCGTGGCGGCGTGGAGAGGCTGGCGCGAAGGCGAGGCTATCCACGAGGTAGGCGCGGCGGTCGACTGGGCGGCACGTGGCGGCATCCTGAGGCTTGCGTCAAGGCGAAGCTAAGGATGAGGAAGGCGCATGGCCGTCACATCAACGATCAGTAGAGTTGGATCGGGATACCCCTAGGGTTGGTCGTTTCGCTCATGTATCTAGGGGTAGTAAGGGGATTATTATTTTAGGCTATAAATAAGAGAGGCACTCCTCCTCTCTCTCTATCCTTGCAGTCATTTGTTCCTGAGCTCTCTCTCTCTAGCCCTCGCTTAGGTTCTAATCATACCTCGCTGCAAGCGATCTGCAGAGACAGGAATCATACCTCTGTGTATTTGGATCTTTGAGGAAACGAGACCGTATTCTCGTTGTCTCCTTGTGTGGAGGAATTTTGGCTGAAATTGAATCGTGTTTTGTGTTCTTCACATTTTGGTTTTTCATCTCTTGGAGATTTGCCTCGTTCTCCCTCTCCACGAGATGATTTTCGATTCCACTTGAATCAATTTGTTCTTGGTCGTGAGCCCCTTCTTTCCACCGAAGGATTTCTCTCCTAACCTCACGAATCCATAGATCGGGTTGATTTCGTGTTTGTTCTTCCTTCTTTCCCCTTTCCGGTGATCCTTGGATTTCTCTCAATTGACTTGGATTGGTGCGATGATTTCTTAGGATTAGCACCCCAATACATAGAGGAACACCTGGGAGGAGTTTGATCGAAGTCCCTTTTGGATTGGTGAAGTTTCAATCGAATTGACTCTTTTTCCCGAGCGTTTTTGTGCTTTCTGTTCATCCGCGGACAGTCTACGCCCCCAGCAGCGGACAGTCCGGGGATCGGACTTGCACAGGTCAGAACTGCGCAGCGCGTTACTATTCCCAGTCTCGTGACCGGCGGACAGTCCGCCAGTAACCCGCGGACAGTCCGGGGTTACATCGGACGCAGCACAAGGTTAGCATCAGACGCTTGTGAGGTACTGTTCACGAGACCCGCGGACAGTCTGGCGTTCAAACCGCGGATAGTCCGGGACTCGAACAGGGCTGGTGCAGAACAGTTCTATTTCTGGTTTTCTTGCCGGCGGACAGTCCGCACTCCCAGTGGCGGACAGTCCGGCGTTGGGCGGACAGTCCGGGACTCTGACCCCGGACAGTCCGCGAACCTGCAGTTTGTGCAGTTTTGTTCCGTGGCTTTGGCAGTTGGTTTTGGGGTTTCTCCGGAGGTTCCGCTGTACCACTAGGACATCTCCTAGGGTATCCACCTACTCGTAGGTCGTGAACTCTCCGGTCATTTCGAGTCTTCGCTTGTGGGGTGATTTTCTGGGACAAGGGCTATAGAATTCACAAGTTGAATTTGAAGCTCCCATTCACCCCCCCCCTCTAGTTGCTAATCCAGTCCTTCAATTGGTATCGGAGCCGGTTAAGGATCTCTCCTACCTTAATCGGTTTCGGATCCTAAGGGCGACATGGAACGAGGGAATAGCAAGGCTCCTTGGTTCGATGGAACGAACTATCCCTATTGGAAGATTTGGATGCGTGCTTATCTCAACAACATCGGATCTTCTGTCTGGGAGAAATGTGAGAACGCTGAGTACGTAGTCCTTGCGGCTTGTGTGGGTCAGATCCAGATTGACCAACACGAGGCCAACTCCAAGGCTCGTAATGCTCTTCTGGCCAGCCTCTCCCTTCCTGAGTTCAAACGTATCTCTGAGCTTGAGACGGCACGAGAGATCTGGGTGAAGCTTCAAAGCTATCACGAGGGGACCGCTCAGGTCAAGACCAGACTCTTCGAGACCTACAAGCGAGAGTAGGAGAACTTTGTTCAGTTGGAGGGAGAGACAATTGACACCATGTTCGCACGTTTACAAACGATTGTGAACAAAATGCGTGCCAATCGGGCCAACCTACCCTATGACGATCATGAGAGGGCTCTCAAGTTGCTATACGACCTGGATCGGAGGGTATGGGAGGTGAAGGTGTCGACCGTCATTGAGTCTCCTGCTTACGACACCCTCACCGTGGACGAGCTGTTCAGCAAGCTCAAGTCCACTGAGATTGATCACCTGACTTAGGCCAAGCTGAAGAATCCATCTTCACACACCATGGCTTTGGTCTCAGGCACAGGTGGATCGACTTTCTCTGCTGACGCTTCAGCTCCTCTTGTTGCTTTGTCTTCTTTGCATACAGTCACGGAGGAGCAGTTGGAGGCGCTGGGAGACGATGAGCTCGCCCTCGCCATCACCCGGTTCTCGCGGTTTCACAACAAGCGCCTGAATCGTCGGCGTGGTGGCGCACGCGAGGGCTGCTACAAGTGTGGTGATCTAGACCACTTCATGGCGAACTGCCCCAAGAACGACAAGAACTTCCCCGGCAAGAACCACAACTTCAGGCGCAAGGGCAAGCCTGAGAACAAGGTCGGGAGGAAGAACAAGAATGGCTTCTACCGCCAGGAGGACATGGAGAAGGCTTTCGACACTGGCAAGCGTGCCTTCCTCGCCACTATCGGCGATGGCGAGAAGACCTCCGACGGAGGCTCCAGCGACGACGAGTCCGAGCACAAGATGGAGGATCGCTTCAACGGACTCTGCTTCTTCGGCAAATCCTCCAAGGGCTTTTGCACCATGGCCTTGGATGAAGAGGACCGCAAGCACCAGGTAGAGGACGCCGATGACGCTCACAACGACGACGACGACAACGCTTCTGAGGTACCAAATTCTTCTGAAGTCGATCGTATCACTGATGAGCGGGATAGGTTTGTGGATCTGGTCGATGTCTTGGAGAAGAGGCTTACAGAAGTTTTCCAAGAGCGTGTTGAGTTTAAGGCTAAGTTGAAAGAGGCGCGTAAGGAACTTGAGATTGCTAGGTCCGAGGTGAAGGTGGTCGATGTGGAGGAGTGTGAGGAGTGCACGATGCATATGACAAGCTTTGCCACCCTGCAAACCAAGTATGCCTCTTTGATTGAGGTGTATGATGAGCTGAAGAGTAGGCTAGACTTGGTGGGTGATTGCAAAGAGTGTCCCTCCCTGAAGGAAGAGCTGGAGGAAGTGAAGGCTAGGTCTTCTTTGCTGGGTGCGTGCAAGCTTTGCCCTAGCTTGCGAACTGAGTTGGTAGGAGTTAATGCCAAGCTTGCTGAAGCCTTGAAGGCCAGCTCAGTTAGCACCTTGTCCGCTCCATGTGAGCGATGCGTGGGGATGGAGCTTGAGATTGCCAACTGTCGACATGATAGGATGCAAACCGAGGAGGAAAACACATACCTTCGGTCCATCCTGAGTTGGGTGTCATGCAGTGAGCCGCAATTGGGCATGATGATCAGTCAGTTCAAGAGGGGAACTGATTGCTCGGGAGTAGGCTTTACTTCAGGTGGGAAGGGCGCTAGTACCTTTGGTAAGATCGGTGAGTTTAGCGGAGTGAACCCGAGTGAGAAACCATCCGCCATCCCTAAGCTTACCAAGATCACCCCACCTGAGCCTCCTAAGCCTATCACCAAGGATGGCATCCTTGATGAACCTCCCAAGGCTCCACCTCGCAAGCAAGTGTGGGCTCCAAAACCTAACCATCTTAGGAACACACTTGACACCTGTAACATCTCGGCTCAGGGCTTAATAGGATTAATAGAATACTCATACCAATAAGTTGCAACTTCTTTTCCGGAAGCCCATCTCCTAAAAACTCCAAAGTTAAGCGTGCTTGGCTTGGAGCGATGGGTGACCGACCGGGAAGTCTTTCCCGGGTACGCATGAGTGAGGACAAAGTGCGCAGAAAAGACTGGTGTTGGTCTGTGGGGATAGTCTAGGTCCTATGAAAGCTGCCAGATGTAAGCGGGCCCGGCCGCGTGGAGGCGGGACGTTACAGAATGGTATCGGAGCCGACTCTCGCGGTTTCACGGGCGCGTGTGTCGCAGGTGCGCAGGCATAGTGCGCATGGCTGGTGTGGATCCGGAGTGGTCACACAGCATGGCATATGCGCTGGCATTGGGCATACGGACGTGGCCAAGAGAGGACGTTCCTGGCCTGGGATTGATCGACGAGGACGTCGATCTCTTAAGGGGGTGAGATTGTAACATCTCGGCTCAGGGCTTAATAGGATTAATAGAATACTCATACCAATAAGTTGCAACTTCTTTTCCGGAAGCCCATCTCCTAAAAACTCCAAAGTTAAGCGTGCTTGGCTTGGAGCGATGGGTGACCGACCGGAAAGTCTTTCCCGGGTACGCATGAGTGAGGACAAAGTGCGCAGAAAAGACTGGTGTTGGTCTGTGGGGATAGTCTAGGTCCTATGAAAGCTGCCAGATGTAAGCGGGCCCGGCCGCGTGGAGGCGGGACGTTACAACACCCTTCCTGACATCTCTAGTGATCCCCTTCCGAGAGGCAAGCAGCCAGCAAGAGTGAACAACCCTCGCAACAATAGGAACCAACAACCCAAGAGAGTGGTGAGGTTCGAGTGCGAGTATTGTCACTGCGAGGGTCACCTAGCTGAGTTTTGCTATCGGAGGAAGAGAGACGCTAGGAAGGAGTTGGAGCTGAACAACCAGGCCAGGCACCACCATCTCCATGGTGTGCAAGGTCGGGGAGTTCAGAGGCAGGGTGCTAGACCTGGAGGTGCACCCCCTCAGGTTGCTAGGCCCTAGGCAGCGAGACCACAGGGTGGTGGTCGTGCCCGTCGCGGTTCCGGTCGTTCTCTATACGATCATGAGCCGAGTGTAAGAGGTTTTGCTGCTCAGTCCCATAGCGGACCACCTTTTCAGTATGGTGGTGATCGCTTTGCTCAGATGGGACAGGTAGGTCAGTTTGGAGGTTTTCCGTTCCATAGCGGACCACCCTTTCAGGTTGGTGGTGATCGCTATCCACCCATGGGACGAGGACAGTTTGGTGTTGCTTCTAACACTTTTTCTGGGCCTATGACACAGCACTAGTATCCTTCTCAGTATACTAACCCCAGTGTTGTGCCATATGCTCACTTCTTGCCTTTCTATTGATGCAGGAACTTTGGTTGGAGAACATGTGGCTCATGGACTCCGGGTGTTCGCGCCACATGACCGGAAAGAAGGAATGGTTCTCCAGCCTTAGCCCCGTGATGCACAAGGAGTACATCACTTTCGGGGATAATAGTAGAGGTAAGGTTGTTTCTCAGAGAGCTATTCGGCTCAATGAGAACTTTGTCCTGAAGAATGTTGCCTTGGTTTCTAATTTGCATTTCAATTTGCTTTCTGTCTCGCAACTTCTTGAGGATGATTGTGAAGTGCGCTTTAAGAAGGATTTGAGTCGTGTTTTAGACCCTCGGGGAGATCTTGTTTGTCGGATCGTCCCTTTTGGCCGTGTTTTCAGAGCCGACTTTTCTCAGTCTTTCGGCTCTGCTAGGTGTTTGATGGCTGGTCCTTCTTCTGATTTGTGGAAGTGGCATAGGAGGCTTGGTCATTTGAGTTTTGACTTGCTTGCAAGGCTTAGCTCACTTGGCCTAATCCAAGGATTGCCCAAGCTTAAGTTTCAGAAGGACCTTGTTTGCCATCCTTGTCGTCATGGGAAGATGGTTGCTGCTTCCCACCCACCTGTTAATCAGGTGATGACAAAGCGACCCGGCGAGCTCTTTCACATGGACACAGTTGGTCCAGCTCGGGTTTGCTCAGCGGGTGGGAAGTGGTACGTTCTAGTGATCGTTGATGATTTTTCGAGGTACTCTTGGGTGTTCTTTATGGAGGGTAAGGATGAATCTTTCTCTTTTGCTCATAACTTGATTTTGAAGTTGAAAACTGAGTTTCCTTCTGATACCATTAGAGCTATTCGTAGTGATAATGGTACTGAGTTTGATAACTCTCAGTTTGCTTCCTTCTGTTCTTCTAATGGGATCGAGCATCAGTTTTCTTCTCCTTATGTCCCTCAGCAGAATGGTGTTGTTGAGCGCAAGAACCGGACCCTTGTTGAGATGGCCAGGACGATGCTCGATGAGCATAGGACTCCTAGGCGTTTTTGGGCCGAGGCGATCAACACCGCTTGCCATGTTTCGAATCGCATCTTTCTTCGTGCTTTAATGAAAAAGACTTCTTATGAGTTGTGTTTTAGACGGGTACCCAAGGTGTCTCATTTTTGGGTGTTTCGGTGTAAATGCTTTATCCTGAAGCAAGGCAATTTGGAAAAATTTGAATCTCGCTCTGCCGATGGGGTGTTTCTTGGTTATGCCTCTTATTCACGTGCTTATCAAGTTCTTAACCTTGAAACTAACCGGATAGTGGAGACCTGCGAGGTCACATTCGACGAAACTATGCCTTGTGTTTCTTCCGCTTTTGAGGTTGCAGGTGAACAGGAGATGGGAGAGACCATTTTTGTGGAGGAGGAGCAGGAGAATGCCGATTGGGGTGATCCCGAGCCAACTCCACTGGCTGCCCCCGTCGACCCTGCGACGTCTACTTCAGCTCGAGGACCTGATCCCACGACGTCTTCTTCTTGGGGTCCTCTAGAGCCACCTCTCCAGCAAGCACCCGCTGCACCTGAGGGAGCGACAACATCTGGCGAGGGGGAGGCGACTTCGGCGAGGCAAGCACCCCGAAGCGTTCAGCAAGTTCACCCCCGCGACAGATGATCGGCGGCATCGACCAGCGAGTCACGCGGTCGCGAGCGTATGAAATCTCTCACTTTGCTCATTCTGCATTTGTTGCATCTTTTGAGCCCAAAGATGTTGGACACGCACTTTCTGATTCTAACTGGGTCAATGCCATGCATGAGAAGCTAGAAAACTTTGAGCGAAACCAAGTTTGGACCCTAGTTCCACCTCCACCACAATGTCACCCTATAGGTACCAAATGGGTTTTCAAAAACAAAGAGGGTGAGGATGGGATGGTAGTGAGGAACAAGGCTAGGCTAGTAGCCCAGGGTTTCTGCCAGAAAGAGGGTATAGACTATGATGAAACCTTTGCCCCTGTAGCCCATTTAGAAGCCATTAGAATCCTTCTAGCCTTTGCTGTTTCGAAGGGTTTTAAGCTTTACTAGATGGATGTCAAGAGTGCCTTCTTGAATGGGTATATAGAGGAAGAGGTTTATGTTAGGCAACCCCCTGGTTTCGAGGATCCCAAGTTTCCAAACCATGTTTATAAACTTTCAAAAGCTTTGTATGGTTTGAAACAAGCCCCGAGAGCGTGGTATGATCGTTTGAAAACCTTTTTACTCTAAGGGTTTTAAAATGGGAAGGGTTGATAGAACTTTGTTTCTCCTCAAGCAAGGCAATGATACCCTGTTAGTCCAGATTTACGTGGATGACATCATCTTTGGTGGCTCTTCTCATGCGCTTGTTGCAAAGTTTTCGGATACTATGAGCAGGGAGTTCGAGATGAGTATGATGGGTGAGTTGACCTTCTTCCTCGGGTTGCAAATCAAGCAGACCCGAGACGGGACGTTCATGCATCAAGGCAAATACACGAAGGACATCCTGAAGAAGTTCGACATGGACGAGGCCAAGCCTCTTACGACGCCCATGCCGACGACTGCGGCGATGGATGCGGACCAGGACAGAGAGCCGGTTGACCAGAAGGAGTACAGAAGCATGATTGGCTCACTTCTGTACCTGACGGCGACGAGGCCGGATATACAGTTTTCTGTGTGTCTGTGCGCTCACTTTTAGGCGTCCCCTCAGACTTCCCATAAGCAAGCAGTCAAACTCATCATGAGGTACCTCCGATACACTCCTGAATTCGGACTTTGGTACTCTTCTTCTTCGACTCTTTCGCTCTGTGGTTACTCCGATGCGGATTTTGCCGGTTGCCGTCTTGAGCGCAAGTCTACTTCTGGGACTTGTCAGTTTATTGGCTCTTCTTTGGTTTCATGGTCTTCTCGCAAGCAGTCGAACGTAGCCCAGTCTACTACTGAAGCCGAGTATGTTGTCGTTGCTTCTTGTACATCGCAGCTTTTATGGATGGTTGCTACATTGCGTGATTTTGGTCCAGATTTCAGTCAGGTCCCTTTGCTTTGCGACAACACTTCTACCATTAGTGTAGCAAAGAACCCTGTTCTTCACTCCAAGACCAAGCACATCGATGTTCGCTTTCACTTTCTTCGTGATCACTATGAGAAAGGCGACATTGATCTTAGGCATGTAGACACCCATAACCAGGTTGCGGATATTTTCACCAAGCCTTTGGATCTCTCAACTTTTGCTAGGTTGAGAGGTGAGCTTGGTGTGTGTTTCCCCTTTTAGATGGGGGAAACATTTTGCTTGTTGTACTAATCTGACTTTCTGATCCTTTTTGTTTTTGGGTCTTGAGTCTTTCTGTTTTTTCTTTGGCTCCGATTCTGACTTCATCATGCATACCTATTTTACTTCAAGCTTCAAGTCTATATTCCTTAGAATGAATTTATGCTCTGATTAGTGTATGCTTCGATGATATATGATGATGCTTGTAGCTTAGGCTCTCTTTGATCACTGCTACAATTTGTGAGCTAAGTTATTTCTTTCCGAATGCTGAACATGTTTAATGAACTTAAAAAACTTGATACATGTTCACCATTGGGTTTGGCAACTAGAATGTGTAGGATGTGTTAAAGTCACTTGAGCTATTTCATATATGCTAGGTTGCTATGTCTCTAGTTCTGAGTCATTCACTTGCTTGGACTGTTCATAATCTGCTTAAAATGAACCAAGTTTTAGTGTATTGGTAAGATCGAGATGGGATTGCTTTGTGAGCACATCACGGTATCGAGACTATTTCTCATAGCACTTTGAGTTAAACTTGAGCCGTGTAGTGTAAGACCGAAACCAATGCTTTAAGCTCCTGATTGCATATGCATAGGCTTAGCACGGTTGAAAAGTTAGGCAATGACAAGCTTTCAACCTCTCGCAATCACATGCTGAATTTGAACTTGTATAAAAACCACTGCAAAAATCTCCGATAAAATCTAGAAACACAAGTTTATGTTTCATTCTATAGCATGATGATTGAACTGTGCTAGGGGTAGTTCACCTTGTATACATGTTTAGCACTTGTTTGACTTCTTGTCTATTCATGCTTAGTGCTAATTTGATGGTGAAACTCCTTTCTCAAATGGCTTAAAACTGCTCACTGGGCTTATGCATTCATATTTTGTTTTCGGTAATCAGTTTGAGCCTTTGCTAGCATTCATGTATCATGCTATGAAGTCGGGTCAAGCACTCATTAGAGCATTCTTTCACTCTTTCGAGTATATACTTGAAGCTGCTAACATGCATTTTTGACTCATGTGCATTTTCTTGACTCCGATAGGCATGTCCTAGCACCGTTGTCTTCTCTTGAGTCTTTTTCCCCTCTCTTTTGTTTGCAAATTGCCCCCAAGGGGGAGAATGTTTTCGAAGATGAGATTTCGATTTTCTGTGGTGACAATTTGCAACTTATGCTTCACTTGCTGAGGGGGAGTTCTTTGAGTGAGGGGGAGTTTTTCTGCCTGTTTTGAGTTATGGGTTTACTGCTGGTTGTGTTGTGCCTCTGTGCCTCTATCTTGAGGGACTAGCAGTAGTTGCTTCTTATACAGTTTTCTTGTGGTTTCGAGCTTTCAGCTAGTGGTGTTGAGCCCATTCTGCCTCTTCTTGAGGACTAGCTTGTTTCTGACTTGGTTGCGTCGAGCCGGTGCCCATGTCTTTGGGAACCAAGTCTTGTGCTCTCATTTTGATCGAGTTTTGCTTCTGATGAGTTGTTGCTCCGATCTTTTTGCTTGGTTATGTCGAACTGTTGCCCATGTCTTTGGGGACCAAGCTTCGCTTATCTCGAATTGTTCTTCTTTGGCCTTTTTCTCTCGCTTTTGGACATTTCGAGTGAGTTTTTCTCCTTCTATCTAATTCTGCTTACTTCTATTCTGGTTACGGATACTATGAGTTGACGATACACTCATCAAGGGGGAGATTGAGAACACAAGATTGATATGTGCCTTTGTGGTTCCCTTCCTGAGTGATGAGTGATCGATCAACGGGCAACATGTCTCTTGGTTGTGTTGATGTGCAGGTGCAGAGCTCGGGCAGTGGTCGAAGGTGAGGTGAAGGTAAAAGTAGGGACGTGTCGTGTCGACGGACCGGGAGCGGTGAAGGGCGGACGTGGAGCTTGGACCGACGGACCAGGAGACCTAAGGATCAGCTGTGGAAGCTGGCACGTGGCGTTGACAAGCAAGAGTACATGGGGATGTGCGGTGCATCGGCCAAGTCGGGAGGTTGCCCAGCATGGAGGCTGGACATGCTCCGGCATCGGTGCTAGGACTCGGGGTGTGCGAACCACATCCCGTCTACGGCACGGGTTCGGTAGCTGAGCCTCGAAAAACTACCCTCGACGGTTTCCGAGTTTGGGCTTCAAAACTCGGGGTGGTCGGTTTCCGAGTTTGGGCCTCAAAACTCGGCAAGGACGGTTTCCAGGTTTGGGCCTCAAAACCTGGGCGCGCGGGTTTCTGAGTTTGGGCCACAAAACTCAGTCTGAGGACATGTTTCCCGGTTTCGGCCTCAAAACTGGGGGAAGGCCCAGGTTTTCCGGTTTTGGCCTCAAAACCGGGGGGAGGTCCGCAAAAAGGACGGTCGACGCATGGCGGCGTGGAGAGGCTAGCGCGGAGGCGAGGCTATCCACGAGGTAGGCGCGGCGGTCGACTGGGCGGCACGTGGCGGCATCCTGAGGCTTGCGTTAAGGCGAAGCTAAGGATGAGGAAGGCGCGTGGCCGTCAGATCAACGATCAGCAGAGTTGGATCGGGATACCCCTAGGGTTGGCCGTTTCGCTCATGTATCTAGGGGTAGTAAGGGGATTATTGTTTTAGGCTATAAATAAGAGAGGCACCCCTCCTCTCTCTCTATCCTTGCAGTCATTTGTTCCTGAGCTCTCTCTCTAGCCCTCGCTTAGGTTCTAATCATACCTCGCTGCAAGCGATCCGCAGAGACGGGAATCATACCTCTGTGTATTTGGATCTTTGAGGAAACGAGACCGTATTCTCGTTGTCTCCTCGTGTGGAGGAATTTCGGCTGAAATCGAATCGTGTTTTGTGTTCTTCACGTTTTGGTTTTTCATCTCTTGGAGATTTGCCTCGTTCTCTTTCTCCACGAGATGATTTTCGATTCCACTTGAATCAATTTGTTCTTGGTCGTGAGCCCCTTCTTTCCACTGAAGGATTTCTCTCCTAACCTCATGAATCCATAGATCGGGTTGATTTCGTGTTCGTTCTTCCTTCTTTCCCCTTTCCGGTGATCCTCGGATTTCTCTCAATTGACTTGGATTGGTGCGATGATTTCTTAGGATTAGCACCCCAATACATAGAGGAACACCTAGGAGGAGTTTGATCGAAGTCCCTTTTGGTTTGGTGAAGTTTCGATCGAATTGACTCTTTGTCCCGAGCGTTTTTGTGCTTTCTGTTCATCCGCGGACAGTCCGCGCCCCCAGCGGCGGACAGTCCGGGGATCGGGACTTGCACAGGTCAGAACTGCGCAGCGCATTACTGTTCCCAGTCTCGTGACCGGCGGGCAGTCCGCCAGTAACCGGCGGACAGTCCGGGGTTACATCAGACGCAGCACAGGGTTAGCATTGGACGCTTGTGAGGTACTGTTCACGAGACCCGCGGACAGTCCGGCGTTCAAACCGCGGACAGTCCGGGACTCGAACAGGGCTGGTGCACAACAGTTCTTTTTCTAGTCTTCTTGCCGGCGGACAGTCCGCACTCCCAGTGGCGGACAGTCCGGCATTGGGCGGACAGTCCGGGACTCTGACCCCGGACAGTCCACGAACCTGCAGTTTGTGCAGTTTTGTTCCGTGGCTTTGGCAGTTGATTTTGGGGTTTCTCTGGAGGTTCCGCTGTACCACTAGGACATCTCCTAGGGTATCCACCTACTCGTAGGTCGTGAACTCTTCGGTCATTTCGAGTCTTCGCTTTTGGGGTGATTTTCTGGGACAAGGGCTATACAATTCACAAGTTCAATTTGAAGCTCCCATTCACCCCCCCTCTGGTCGCTAATCCGGTCCTTCACTATCTCCATCTCTAAGCCCTCACACAAAACACACCTAGCCACACAAGTGCTATCCGAGCTGGCCTTCTCAAGAGACACAATCTTGGCATTCTTCTCTGCCAACTCGGATTGCAAGCCTGCACAAGACTTGCACGCACCAAGCACCGAAGATCTAGCTCTAAGCTCATCCACCTCTCCTACCAACACAGCATACTTACTTCTCAAAGTGAGAAGGTCAGTCATGTGTGTGGAGCACATCTCACACTCCTCCTCGGTGACAACAACGGTGGACTTGACAGATTCAAGTTCCTTCACCGTATCCTACCACTTCTGCTTGAACTCCTTCCTCTCTCTAGCAGCGTGCCTAAGCAGCTTGTCTTGACTAAGGAGAGCGGCAGTAAGTTTCTGGACCTCAGCAGAAAGCTCATCGGGGGTCTGAGATACCTGGGAGGTGTCGTCGTCGTCGTCGTTCCGAGGGATGTCCTCCAGCTCGTCGTCGACCTCCTTGCCGAGGGCCATGGTGCAGAAGTCCTCGTTGTCGGCGAAGAAGCAGAGGTCGTTCAGCTTGTCCTCGATCCTCTTCTTCTTCTCAGACTCGTCGTCGCTTGAGGAAGTGGAGTCGTCATCCGAGTTGTCGACGTCGCTGAGTGTGGCGAAGAACGCACGCTGCTCAGCCTGGGCCTTCTCCAAGTACTCCATCTTGATGTACTCCTTGTTGAAGCCGCCCTTTCGCTTGTGCTTTGCGGGGACGTACTTCTCCTTGCGCTTGCCGGAGTCGTACTTGTGCCCACAATCCGCCTTGCCGAAGACTTGCTTGTTCTTCTTCGGGCAATTGGCGATGAAGTGGTTGGGGTCGCCGCACTCGAAACAACCCGAGCGTCCTCCTCCGCGGCGACGGTTCATGCGGTTGTTTTGAAACCGCGAGAACTGGTTGGAGAGCAAAGCCAACTCGTCATCCCCCATGAAATCCAGCTGCTCCTCTATGACAGAAAGAAGAGAAGAGAGTGCAAAACCTCCAGAGGGGTTAGCAGAAGAGCCAGAAAGCAAAGCCATCGACGGGCCAGAAGGATTTTCATAAGAAGCCCTCGCTATGGCGTCAATCTCACTGGACTTGAGCTTACTAAAGAGCTCGTCGCATGTGAGGGTCTCATAGTTAGGTGATTCGATGATCGCCTGAACCTTCGAGTCCCACACCGACCGATCAAGAGTGTGCAAAAGCTTCAAGGCTCTCTCATGATCGTCGAAAGGCAACACCTCCTTGTTAGCCCTCATCCTGTTGACAATCACCTAAAAGCGAGCGAATAAATTCTATGCTCTCGCCAGACATATGTCGAAAGTTCTCATACTCTCGCTTGTGCGACTCATAGAGACAGGTTTTGACTTGAGTGGTTCCCTCATGGAAACGCATGAGGGTAGCCCAAATCTCTCGAGCCATAGCGAGGTGAGAAACGCGATCAAACTCCGTCATGCTCAAATATGAGAAAAGAGCATTACGGGCTCGGCTATTGGCATCGTGCTCATCAATCTGATGCTGAGTAGCACGAGCAGCCAAGACCACGTAATCGGCAGAGTTGCAAATATCCCAAATGGAAGCACCAATACTCTGCAGATAGGCCGACAAGCGTATCTTCCAATACGCATAGTTCGTCCCATCGAAAAATGGCGGTTTGCCCAGGCCGCGATCCATGTCACCTTCTGTGGATCTGGAACCGGCTAAGGTGGAAGATCCTTAACCTGCTCCGATACCAATTGAAGGCCCAAAAGTGCTACTAGAAAGCGACCAGAGGGGGGTGAATTGGAGCTTCAAATTTCTTTTCAGAAACTTGTTACCACTGTCCCGAGAATCAACCCAAAGAGCAAACCTAGAGCTTGCTAGTGTCCACGACCCTAGATGTAGGTTGGATGCTTCCAAGAAGCACAGCGGGACACTACACAACTCTAGAAACCCAACGCAAAAGCCGGAAATCAAAACCGACAACGGACGAACAAACTGCAGACGAAACAGCGCAGAAACACCTGCATCGGACGCTGGCCTGCGTCCGATGGTCAGGCGTCGGAAGCTTCCGATGCAAAAACAGCAAGTCTGGATCCTTACTGGACAGGCATCGGATGCTGGTTACAATGGAGCCCTAGCATCCGATGTTCGAACCTCGGACGCACCGATGGCAACGGACGCGCAGATGGTCAGCGTCCGATGCTCCTTAAAAACGCTGTCAGATGACACGTGACATCGGATGCTTCCGATGTGATGAACACAACATCCGATGCTCCCGACGTCAGTGTCCGATGCCCTCGAAACTGCACTATTCTTTCGTGGATTCAACCCGATCTCCTCCGAATGAAAAGCTCTAAGGCTTAGACTTGGTATGAGGAGTTCCAAGGAGGTTAGTGAGCTATCCCAAAGAGATCATGGCTCGAACCTAAATCCAAATCGGTGAATCGGAAGAATTCGGGGCAAAGGAGCAAAAACTTGATCTGAAACAAAAATTGACCGATCTACTAGCTCGTGAGGTTAGAGGTAAATTCCTTTGGTGGAATATGTACCTCACGACCTAGAACAACTCAGTTCAAACGGAATCGTAAAAGACGCACTGAGTGAAGAGATCGATCAATGGGAAAATCGTGGAGAAAAGCAACCCGCGAAGAACAACAAAAAAACGCGAATCACAACCACGAATTTGCAACCGTGTGGCTACCACATGCTACAACAGTGAGATTACGGTCTCACTTCCTCAAAATCTCATGAACACAGAGGTATGATTGTCTTCTCTGTGGATCTCAGTTTGCTACAGCAGGGGATAGGGAGAGCAGGAAAACCTAGAAGGCAAAGAGCAAATGACTGAGATAGGATGGGAGGTGGGTGTCTCCCTCTACTTATCCTAATTCTAATTCCCACTCTACCCCTAACTACTTACAGAGCGAACCAGCTAAACCCTAGGGTTATTCTGGACCAACTCGTGGTAGGTGGTGATCCGACGGCCACGCCCGCACAACTGGTAGCGTTGCCTCGACGCAACCTCACCGATTGCCGCCACGTGCCGCCACCGCTCTGCTTGTCCTTTTCCCGGACTTCGCCCCCGGTTTTGTGGCCCAAACCGGGAAACCAGCATTCACGACCAACCCCCGGTTTTGAGGCCCAAACCGGGAAACCAGCCGTCCATCGCCTGAGTTTAGTGGCCCAAACTCAGAAACCCGCAACACCCAGGTTTTGAGGCCCAGACCTGGAAACCGTCCTGTTGGCACAAAATGTGGCGCACTGTGCCTCACACACAGCAAGCCGGAAAACGTGGCTTCAATCGGGTGCCCGGACGATTTGAAATCCGAAGACGTGCCGGTCGGTTTGACCTGAAAACCAACAAGGGATAAAACTGTGAGAATAAAACTGGAACATGCTGGGTGAGACCAGACAGTTCCATATTTACAGCCCTGAAGCCACTTTCGACGACATACAACTATAGAAGCTGTCTGCCAAGCATGTTTATAGAATTATTCGGCTAATATAGAAGAAAGCATATGAAAGCATTGATTGCCGAATACACGTATAAGAAAAGACATGCTTAAACAAATAAGAATAAAATATGAATCGATGTATAACCAAGCTCGGCAAACTAGCCGAATTGGGGTCGATGAAGAAGGAACATGCAAACACAAACGATCAAACTAATCTAAAACTTGCATCTGTCGCGCGATACCTAGTTTTATCAAAGCTCAAGCATGATTGACATGTATGAACCCACAACACGTAACAATCTAGATTAGAAGTTAATTCGGCCATTATGATCATGCAATCTATAAGAGATGTCACAAAAACAATGATTATTAGAGCATAAGTAAACTTGTAAAGAAAGGCTGAACACAATCAATCTAGATTGGGCACAAGAGTGTTACAAAATTAATTAAATCATGCAACACATAATAACTTAATGAATCTATTAGATCTTGCCAAATCTAATAGAGCCGATAACTATCTCGCTTTTGCTAAACATATCAAATAAACGCCTGCCGCACGGTATTTACTCATAAGCATAGCATAAGCAAAGACTTCTTGATTGTTAACATAGATCCGCGACACGATCTTTGGAAACAAACAAGACTACTTGCATCACATCTAAATCCACCGCATGATACTAGATATGATAACAAGGTTGTCGGGACTTACGGAGGTCGACGGATCGATGATTCCTCTCGAAGAACTCGACGACACGACAAAAGACTCAAAGATGGCACAGGGCCGATTTGTATTGATATGGTTGTGAACCCTTTTTACAATAGCCAATGGTTTATATTTATACCCTGGACACGATACAAGTTCTAAGAGGACACGATTATGAAACATTAAAGGAAAATACTACATTTTTGGCCTTCAACTCCCTTCAGAATCTTCATCGCCTTAATTGTCGCAATTTTGTTGCCCGATCGGCTCTTGCTTCCGTCGTTTCAACGGAAACTCCCTTTTTCTCAGAATAGCCGACCGCATAAGCAGTTGCCGAATCCTTGGAAACTAGCCGACCGCATGGACACTTGCCGAATGCCTCATACGCCCATCTCTCGCACACTAGCCTATCTGTCATCTCCTTGTGCGTGCAAAAATCTGGTGTTAACACATGCCCCCTCAATTTCGGGATAAAAGTCATTTTATTTCGAAATTGTCCACAAACTTCTTCCCTCTTCTAGGTTTACACTTTTCGACACCGTAGCCGCCGTGTAACACCCTGTGTTTTGCTTCATTTAAAATTCACTAAAAATTTAAACTTTTTAAATTTACAACAAAATAAACTTGACTATTTATTTTCCGCAAAACCGTTTTAAAATAATTTCCAAAACTCTTGCATCAAAATTCACCATATGCATTTTTTCTAGAATTAGGAGCTTCGCTTTTAAATGGTATTTGCTTTTGTGCTTGAAATGTTTGTCTGCAAATCTGTTTGACTGAATGCTTGTTTGATTGTTTGAATGCATGTGCGTTGTTTTCTAGAATTTATTTGTGGCACCAGAAATATTCCTTGAACTTTTCATCCTATTCCTTGGCCCAAATAAAATTCGTTCAAAACCTATTTACCATCTCAAATCTCTTTTTCCCATAATTCATCTCGTTTCCTAGAAATACATCATCTACAGTTCTACACAAAATATAATATAGTTATTATGGTTTCAGTGGACTTGTGTCTCTTCCTCTATCTTCCTGAACGCACGGGCCAAGCCCAACTCGACCGAACTGAGCTAGCGCAGCGACCGACCTTCTCGGTCGTCGTCTGGCTCCCACGCACACCAGTCAGGCAGCACGCGCACACACATGGATGAGGGCCCAGTGTTGCCAGCACTGTGCTCTGCCGCCATTGAAGGTTCCAGACCTGAGATATTTTACCAGGGACACCATGCGTGCGTCGCACCGCCTTTCTCCCTTGGCAGGTTCTCGCCGGCGTCATTCGCGTCTCCTAGCCTGCACAGTTGCATGCATCTTTAGGCATCTATGCCAGATGCCACCAACGCTGCAGATATTTAACCACGCCACCGCCTTCCCGTGGGACACCTGCTGCTATACGACAACGAGAAACGAGATATTTCTCTCGGCCACCATCTACTGTGCAGCACCGCCTCTCTCCATCGTCGTCTTCTCCGTGCAGTGATTCCCGTTGACATGGGCACTGCTGCCTCCACACGCATACGCGAGGAGCACCAAGGCACGCTACTGGCAAAAAATCTCCATCACCACCTTACCGTGTGTGGCCTCGCCGGCTATAAATAGTCATGGTAACCTCGCCGCGGATGCGCCGGTGCTCGGACCCGCTCGGCCTCCGGAGCACCACTGGAGCCCCAGCCACCAGAGCCGAGGACGCGCCGACACTCTGGGCCCTGCTCTCTCCGTCTTCTTGTGCTTCCTCTGCGACGGACACAGAAGCCACCGTCGCCGAGCTGCTCGGACAGCCCGCGCAGGAACCAAGCGCAACCAGAAATGGGGAGCTGTCACCAACCTGAAGAAACAGCTGTATCAGGAAGTAGGAGATGCTGATGGCCCAAGACCACAGCGAGACAGGAAGCCCAACAAGAAGTACTTTGGTTCTGAATGGGCTTGAGCCAGCCCATCTAGCCCATGAAACGGGCAGGCAATTGGCCTTGTAAGAGAGGGGAGACAGGAGAGGAAACCTAACTTTTGGTTGATTACGAACATCCCAGCCAGAGGCTGCGGCGATGGCGGCGTCGTGCTGATTGCCGGCGACCGAGGAACTAGCTACCGATAAATTTCCCTATCGTTCGTCACTAGATTCAGGTGACAACTTGGTATCGGAGCTCGACCCTGGCGTACCACCCCTACTGCACGCGGCGTCAGATGGCGACTGCGACTCCGGAGGAGCAGTTCGGGCAGATCCTCGCGCTGCTGAATCAGAACTCGAAGGGGATCTCCGAGCTCAAACAATCAATGGAGGAGATGAAGTCGGCAAAGATGGAGTTCGATCAGTGGAAGCCCGAAGTCAGCAACCGTGTGACAGAGCTGGAGCGCGCGGTGAACTATATTGGGGAAAAGATGGAGCAACTGTTCGGCGAGCAATCGAAGCACGCTCCCTCCGACGGCGGCTTCCCGTTCGAGCACCCCGAGCCGGAATCCAAGCAGGCTTCGGGGAAGAAGGTGATGGGCTCCGCTCAACTGGAGCCAACCTCGCACGAGGCGTCACCTGGGCAAACTGGCCACCGCGAAGAATTTCAGTACCGGGGGACCGGATTTGGGATGGTATACACCACCCCAGATCCGCCTCCGGTCACAGGTGCGAACAAATTTCACTCTGGCTCTTCGTTTCCTCGAGGGGGTGAAAATTTTAGGCACCGTGATCTGAGTTTCAATGAACCCTTGCCTTCCGGTGCTCTGCCTAATTATGATTTTCCCAAATTTGATGGATCTAATCCTAAATCATGGGTCCAGAGGGCTGAAACTTATTTTGATATCTACGGAGTATATCTTAGTAGATGGGTTAGAATAGCCTCGATGCACTTCGTTGGTTCAGCAGATCTTTGGCTCCACACTGTCAAACATACTATTGCATCTATGAGTTGGGATGAGTTTACCACCGCAGCATGTTATCGATTTGACAAGGATGAGCATAACCACCTTCTTAGAACCTTTTTCCACATAAGGCAGAGTACCACAGTCTCCGAATACATTGAGCAGTTTGGTGACATCCTACACCAGTTACTTGTTCATGATCCTAGTATAACCTCATCTGTTATAACCAACCGTTTTGTTGATGGGTTGAAAAGGGAAATCCGTGTGGTTGTCATGGTTCATCGGCCAAAAGACCTCGATACTGCTAGTGTTAGAAATAAAGGCAATTTCCATGTCATTTTAATTCCGTAAATTAACATTATGATGACGACATAATAGAAATAATATAAAAAGTGATTTCATAATATCACATATGACCATAGCAGTACGGAACATATGTGAAACAAACATGTGAATCATATATATGATGATAAAACATAATATATCATCTACTGCAGAAAAGCATGTGAAACAATATAACAGGCTTACTGAAACATATATGCAACAACTACTGAAACAACGAATCAGAGCTACTGCAACATTCAGGAAATATGTAACAGACAGTAGACCAGAATATATAGCTGACAGCAACACTGCATAACTTACGAAACAATAGAAGACAACTACTGCAACATATTCAACAGTACTACTGAAACAACATGACGGAACAAAATACTGAGTTACGAAAAACAAAGAGAAGATGAACAGTTCATACTCGCCCATCCTTAGCGCAGATCCAGATCCTTGTCCAACTTCCTTGGTCATGTCGCAGTAGATGAAGACGAAGACCAATCACCGGGAAGAAGACGAAGATGAAGACCAATCACCGGGAAGAAGACGAAGATGATGACCAATCACCGGGAAGAAGACGAAGCTGAAGACAGTGATCCTCCTGAAGAAGAAGAACAGCGACGGCGAAGAACGTTCGGGCAGTCGCGTAGTCGCTCCCCAAAAACCTAATTGCCGATCCCTCGTGCAAGGTCTCGATCGACACCGGCTCCGGAGGCACCTGCCCTCTCGCTCCTCCGTGCGCGCGGATGAACGAGATGGGAAAGCCTTTCCTGCAGCGGAACTGAGCTCTGGAATGTGTTCGGGTTGGAGAGGAAGAAGGAAGGGCATTCAGCCTTGCGCACAGGAGGAGGCGTTGCTCCTTTTATTCCCGTACGGGCGCAGGGAGAGCGCAGGAGATGAGGAGACAGGCAATTAAATGAGTTAAAACTTCCTTCATCATGGTGAGATAAAGAGTTGTAACTCCCGTGATTAAGGCATGGTTAGTGCGGCGTGATTATTGCGTATTAAAACAAAATTAACACGCCACGCCCACCTGCCTGCCTGCCTGCCTGCCTGCCTCGCCACGCCACGCCACGCCACGCCCCGGCCCGGCCGGCCGGCGGCGGCGGCGGCGCGCGCGCGCGTGTGGCACGCCTTGATCCGTTTCACAACTTCTCAAATTAGATGGAATAAATCCCACCATATAAGTTGAGTCAACGTCCCTTTAAATTCCAATCCGGTACAAACAATAATTCTCACAATTACACCATAGAGTTATTGATTTATTAAATATATTAATGGGCCTGGCCCAAAATAAATCTAACAATCCCCACCAAACTCTAGGGTTAATAACTGTGAAATTCCAGAATCTCAATTCTTTGATATATCAGTGTTTCGATGGAGACTGTTAAGTTGAACATCCACCTAGAGCAAGAGTTTTACTCAGTCACAACTGAACAATGGACTATGCCTTGAATTGACAGTTTTGCGTGAGGTGAGATTCACTCAAGTCCTTTGCTGGTACTAGGCTGCAACAGACATCCCCGCTGTTTGAAGCATATAAGTCACACTTCAGTGCCTTTCATGAGTATTTAGGGACCGCCCAAATCCCATAGACTGTGACTAGCAGTCTGACTCATATAGGTGTATTCCTCATAAGATGTTTTGTAGGACAACATCTCATCTTTAAAAGACTCTCGGAATACATTAAGGTAAATACCAACCTGCCTTACAGAAGGAAAGTTATGCATCAGAGATGGGTTCGAAAGGGAACTTTCCTCTCAATCTACTCATAGCTTGTTTCACCACTCTACTTCACGGGATCTCCGATCACATAGAGCAGGTTACCACTATAGTAGATTTTCATATGGGTCTCATACCCATCTCCCTCGATGCATTTTCTATCACATTTCGTGACAATCCCTTAGTGAATTGATCTGCCAGATTATTCGACGTGTGGACATAATCCAACGTTATAACTCCGGAGGTTTTCAGTTTTCTGACAGATTTCAATCTTCTCTTTACATGCCTTGTAGACTTCGTGTTACTCCTGGAACTGTTGACCTTCGCAATCACAGTTTGATTGTCACAGTTCATGGAAATAGCCGGAATCGGTTTTTCAACCAACGGTAAATCCAACAGGAGTTCACGAAGCCACTCGGCCTCAGCCCCAGCAGTGTCTAACGCTGTGAGTTCTGCTTCCATGGTAGACTTCGTAATGAGAGTCTGCTTGCAAGACTTCCAGGAAACAGCGCCACCTCCAAGCAGGAACACATATCCGCTTGTGGCTCTAAGCTCATCAGCATCAGAAATCCAGTTGGCATCACAATAGCCTTCTAGCACTTTTGGGTGACCGGTATAGTGAATACCGTAAGTCATAGTACCTTTCAGGTACCGCAACACTCTCTCAAGAGCGCGCCAGTGATCATCTCCAGGTTTGGACGCAAACCTGCTCAGCTTGCTCACAACATATGAGATGTCAGGCCTTGTTGCACTCGCAAGGTACATTAGCGAGCCAATGATCTGGGAGTATGTCAATTGATCCCTTGCTATTCTTCGGTTTTTCCGTAATAGCACGCTAGGATCATAAGGTGTAGGAGCAGGGTTACAGTCACTATAACCAAAGCGACTTAACACCTTTTCCACATAATGGGACTGCAACAAAGTCACCCCACCATCACCTTCTCTAATTAACTTGATGTTCAGAATAACATCAGCTTCTCCCAAATCTTTCATGTCAAAGTTACTTGACAAGAGTTTCTTAACTTCCTCAATCACATTGAGGTTTGATCCAAAGATCAATATGTCATCAACATAAAGGCATAACATAACAGCCTCACCCCCACCATACCTATAATACACACATGTGTCAGCTTCGTTCACAACAAAGCCAGCAGCTAGTAGAGTATTATCAAATTTTTCATGCCATTGCTTAGGTGCTTGTTTCAGGCCATATAATGACTTTAACAACCTGCACACCTTGTTCTCTTGACCATCCGCAATGAAGCCCTCTGGCTGATCCATATAGATCTCCTCATCCAACTCTCCATTTAGGAAAGCAGTCTTTACATCCATCTGATGAATGATAAGACCATATGAGGCTGCCACGGCAATCAAAGTGCGAATTGTAGTCAAACGAGCAACTGGTGAATAGGTGTCAAAGAAATCTTCACCCTCCTTTTGGGTGTATCCTTTAGCCACAAGCCTTGCCTTGTACCTCTCAACGGTACCATCAGGCCTAAGCTTTTTCTTGAATATCCATTTGCAACCTATAGGTTGACAACCATAAGGACGGTCAACGACCTCCCAAGTTCCATTAGACATAATAGATTCCATCTCACTCCTGACAGCTTCCTTCCACAAGTCAGCATCAGGAGAGGAATAAGCCTGTCTAATGGTGGTTGGTGTGTCTTCCACAAGGTACACTATATAGTCATCACCAAAGGATTTTGCAGCCCTTTGTCTCTTACTCTTTCGAGTAACTATAGTGTCATCCTCCTCAGGTATGTGCACATGAGTATCCTCAACATGATCTATTTGTTCTGGTTCATAGGGAATTATAGTCTCATGACTTGTTTCACTTGTTTCACTAGGTGTATTCTTCATTGGAAATTCATTCTCAAAAAATGTTGCGTCTCTCGATTCCATGATTGTATCAACATACACATCAGGAATATCAGATTTAATAATTAAGAACCTATACCCAACGCTGTGAAAAGCATAACCTAGGAAAATACAATCAACTGTTTTAGGTCCAAGTTTACGCTTCTTGTTGATTGGCACATTCACCTTAGCCAAACAACCCCAAGTGCGTAAATATGAGAGATTTAATCTTCTCTTTTCCCATTCCTCGAATGGTGTGATCTCTTTGTTCTTTATTGGAACCCTGTTCAGGACATGACAAGCTGTCAAAATCGCCTCACCCCACCATTCCTTGGATAATCCCGCTGTACTCAACATTGCATTCACAAGCTCTGTTAGAGTGCGGTTTTTCCTTTCAGCAATCCCATTGGATTGTGGTGAGTATGGTGGTGTCCTCTCATGAACAATCCCATGTTCCACACAGAACTCATCGAACACATTAGAGAAATACTCTCCACCTCGATCGGACCTTAAACGTTTTATTTTCCTCTCAAGTTGGTTCTCTACTTCAGCTTTATAGGCCTTAAAATAATTAAACGCTTCATCTTTTGATTTTAAGAGATACACATAGCAGAACCTAGTGGAGTCATCTATAAAGGTGAGAAAGTATTTTTTACCGCCTTTAGTCAAAATTCCGTTCATCTCGCATAGATCGGAATGCACAAGTTCTAGAGGTGCCAAGTTCCTCGCCTCAGCAGCCTTGTGTGGCTTGCGAGGTTGTTTCGATTCAACACACACATGGCACTTAGACTTTTTGACTAAATTAAATTTAGGAATTAAATTCAGATTTGCTAACCGCATTAAACAGCCAAAACTTGCATGACAGAAACGTGAATGCCATAAATCTGACTCATCAGAAATATTAACAGAATTCACCAGTTTATTACACACATCATGCAACGATAAGCGGAACAAACCTCCGCAATCATACCCTTTACCAATAAACAAACCATGTTTAGACAGAACACATTTGTTCGACTCAAGAACAACTTTGTAGCCATCTCGGCACAACATGGAAGCACTAACAAGATTTTTCTTGATAGAGGGCACATGCTGCACGCTCTTCAATGGCACTGTCTTTCCCGAAGTAAACTTCAGAATGACTGTACCAACACCAAGAACATGAGCACGTGACCCATTTCCCATCAACAAGGCGCCAGACCTCCCGACCTGGTAGGAGGAAAATAGAGATACATCAGCACACACATGTATATTTGCACCACTGTCCATCCACCACTCAGGTGAATTACAAACGGAAAGAATGAATGGTAAAGAATTACCATACCCAGATGTTCCTTCACCATTGTCAGTAGTAACAACATTTGCTGATTTATTGTCCCGGTGGTATTTGCGATCAGGACACTCACTTGCCCAATGCGCATCACTACCACAGACAAAGCATCCTCCCTTCTTGTTGTTGTTGTCCTTTTTCTTAAATTGTGTTGTCTGATTGGTCTTAGGAATGTTCTGTTGCTTGTTCTGGTTTTTCTTCTTTTTGTACTTGCGGAATTTGGAGTTTCTCTTCTGCACCACATTGGCAGTAGAGGTCTCAACATCTTTTCCATTGTCCTTTGCTCTCGCCCTCTCCTCAACATCAAGAGTGCCAATGAGCTCTTCCACATTGAACTCTTGTCTCTTATGTTTGAGAGAGAGGTAGCAAAGTCCTTCCATGACGGTGGCAGCTTAGCGATAATACCGCCAGCCACAAACTTGTCAGGAAGAGGACAAGGAAAAAGCTCAAGTTCCTTTGCTAGTGCCTGAATCTCATGAGCCTGTTCCACAACAGATCGGTTCTCAACCATCTTGTGTCATACAGTTGCTCCATAAGATACAGCTCGCTACCAGCATCGGTAACTCCAAACTTTCCCACAAGTGCATCCCACAGCTCTTTACCCGTGGGAAGTATGATGTAGCTTTTCTGGAATTTTGCATCAAGTGCGCTAATCACTGCTCCTCGAAAGAGGTTGTCATCAGCCTTAAACTTAGCCTCATTCTCAGGAGACAAGTTATCAGGCTTGCCCTCAATCACATGAAAGCATGACATAGCAATTAGCCACAATTCCATCTTAGCTCTCCATATCAACAAGTTTTTCCCATCAAAAGCATCAGGTTTTAACACGGCAGCAAAACCACTGACACAAAAATGCCTATAATTAGGTTTTTGGATTGTTAGAAATAAAGACAATTTCCATGTCATTTTAATTCCGTAAATTAACATTATGATGACGACATAATAGAAATAATATAAAAGTGATTTCATAATATCACATATGACCATAGCAGTACGGAACATATGTGAAACAAACATGTGAATCATATATATGATGATAAAACATAATATATCATCTACTGCAGAAAAGCATGTGAAACAATATAACAGGCTTACTGAAACATATATGCAACAACTACTGAAACAACGAATCAGAGCTACTGCAACATTCAGGAAATATGTAACAGACAGTAGACCAGAATATATAGCTGACAGCAATACTGCATAACTTACGAAACAATAGAAGACAACTACTGCAACATATTCAACAGTACTACTGAAACAACATGACGGAACAAAATACTGACTTACGAAAAACAAAGAGAAGATGAACAGTTCATACCCGCCCATCCTTAGCGCAGATCCAGATCCTTGTCCAACTTCCTTGGTCATGTCGCAGTAGATGAAGACGAAGACCAATCACCGGGAAGAAGACGAAGATGAAGACCAATCACCGGGAAGAAGACGAAGATGATGACCAATCACCGGGAAGAAGACGAAGCTGAAGACAGTGATCCTCCTGAAGAAGAAGAACAGCGACGGCGAAGAACGTTCGGGCAGTCGCGTAGTCGCTCCCCAAAAACCTAATTGCCGATCCCTCGTGCAAGGTCTCGATCGACACCGGCTCCGGAGGCACCTGCCCTCTCGCTCCTCCGTGCGCGCGGATGAACGAGATGGGAAAGCCTTTCCTGCAGCGGAACTGAGCTCTGGAATGTGTTCGGGTTGGAGAGGAAGAAGGAAGGGCATTCAGCCTTGCGCACAGGAGGAGGCGTTGCTCCTTTTATTCCCGTACGGGCGCAGGGAGAGCGCAGGAGATGAGGAGACAGGCAATTAAATGAGTTAAAACTTCCTTCATCATGGTGAGATAAAGAGTTGTAACTCCCGCGATTAAGGCATGGTTAGTGCGGCGTGATTATTGCGTATTAAAACAAAATTAACACGCCACGCCCACCTGCCTGCCTGCCTGCCTGCCTGCCTGCCTCGCCACGCCACGCCACGCCACGCCCCGGCCCGGCCGGCCGGCGGCGGCGGCGGCGCGCGCGCGCGTGTGGCACGCCTTGATCCGTTTCACAACTTCTCAAATTAGATGGAATAAATTCCACCATATAAGTTGAGTCAACGTCCCTTTAAATTCCAATCCGGTACAAACAATAATTCTCACAATTACACCATAGAGTTATTGATTTATTAAATATATTAATGGGCCTGGCCCAAAATAAATCTAACAGCTAGTTCCTTGGCTTTATTGTAGGAAGAAGCCCTGATGGACTCTTCAGTAAGAGATACGAGAAGATGGGATTCATCTGGGAGTATGAAGAAGAATCTGACTGGAGATGGAGCCAAATATCAGCAGTCCGGTTCCTTTTTGGGCAAGACTGTGCTGTCTGGCCATGAAGACAAGAAAGGCACTGATCAAATCAAGGCCAAGACTCATGAAGACAGATTATCTAATCTCAAGTCCTATAGAAGAGCAAAAGGGTTATGTTTCAAATGTGGAGAGAAATGGAGCCATAATCATAAGTGTCCACTCACTGTATCCTTGCATGCCATGGAAGAAGTCTGGCAGTTCCTTACAGATGAAATTCCTGATCCCCATACCTCTGAACTTGGAGATCAAGATTCTGGCGATGATTTAATGGCATTGTCTGTTCAGGCTTTACAAGGCACTGAAGGAACTCAAACAATAAGGTTCAGGGGATTTTTGGCTGATAAGGAGGTATATATGCTTCTGGACTCTGGCAGCTCGCACTGTTTTATTGATCAACATCTTGCTGAGAGTCTAAAAGGAGGCCAGACCTTAGTGCAGCCTGTTAAGGTTAGAGTAGCTAATGGTAGTGAGCTCCTCTGCACTAGTGAAATACCCAATGCAATTTGGAGTTTACAGGGTCATTCCTTCCAAGGTTCCTTCAAGGTTCTTCCTCTGGGATGTTACGATGTAATTCTAGGAATGGATTGGCTTTCAAGGCATAGTCCTATGAAGATTCACTGGGGTCACAAATGGTTACAGTTCCACTATCAAGGCCAAGATGTTCAACTTCAAGGCATCCAACCTGTGACTAACTGGGGGCCTCCCATTTCAGCCTATCAGTTGCAGGCCTTACAGCGAACTGAATCAGTTCTCTTTTTGGTGCAAGTCTGTGCTATTGAGGTTGACTCTTCCAGTACCCAGCTAATACCTCAGGCCATTCAGGGAATTATTGACAACTTTAAGGAGATTTTTCAACCTTTGCCTCACCTTCCACCGCCAAGAATTAGTGATCATTCAATACCTTTGATCCCTGGAGCACAGCCATTTAGGCTCAGGCCATACAGGTATAATCCTTCACAGAAGGATGAGATTGAGAGACAAATCAAGGAATTGATGCAAAAAGGGCTTATTCAGTCTAGCTCCAGTCCTTTTGCTTCTCCAGCCCTCCTAGTAAAGAAAAAGACAGGTGATTGGAGATTGTGTGTGGATTATAGAAGATTGAATGCCTTAACAGTCAAGAATAAGTACCCTCTGCCTGTAATTGATGAGTTACTTGATGAGTTGTATGGAGCCAAATGGTTTACCTCTTTGGACTTATGTTCAGGATTCCATCAAATCAGAATGGCACAAGGAGAAGAGTTCAAAACTGCCTTTCAAACACACCATGGGCATTATGAATACAAGGTCATGCCATATGGAGTTACTGGGGGTCCAACCACCTTCCAAGGAGTCATGAATGAGATTTTGGCTCCTTTCTTGAGAAGGTTTGTTGTGGTCTTTATTGATGATGTGTTGATTTACAGCAAGACCTGGGAAGAGCATCTTTCCCACATTACTCAAGTTTTTCAAGCCCTTCAACAACATCAGTTCTATGTTAAGCTGGCCAAGTGTTCCTTTGCCAAGCAAAAACTTAATTACCTTGGTTATGTTATCAGTTCAGAAGGGGTAGCTACAGACCCTGGCAAGATCAAGATCATTGCTGATTGGCCACCCCCAACCTCTGTGAAGGAGTTGAGAAGCTTTCTTGGCATGGCAGGGTACTACAGAAAATTTGTTAGGCAATTTGGTTGGTTAGCCAAACCACTCACTACTCTGTTAAAAAAGGGTGAGCAATATATTTGGACACCTTCACATCAAGAGTCCTTTGAAGCCTTAAAGAATGCTTTGATTTCTAGTCCAGTCTTGGCTCTACCAAATTTCTCTAAACCTTTCATTCTGGAGACTGATGCCTCTGACAAGGGCATAGGAGCTGTGTTACAACAAGATGGACACCCCATAGCCTATGTGAGCAAGGCTTTGGGACCAAAGGCTCAAGGGCTATCCACTTATGAAAAGGAATCCATGGCAATAATTCTTGCAGTTGATCATTGGAGACCCTACTTGCTTCAATCTCAGTTCACTATCAAAACTGATCAAAAAAGTCTGATTCATCTTGATGACCAAAGATTACATACACCCTGGCAACATAAGGCCCTTACCAAACTATTAGGGCTTAATTATCAGATTGTATACAAGAAGGGCAAGGAAAACAGAGTGGCTGATGCTCTTTCGAGGACTGCTCATGCTGATATCCAAGAGTTAGCAGCAATCTCCTTTGTTCAGCCTACCTGGCTTTCTGAACTTCAGACTGCTTATTCTACAGATCCTAAATCAAGCCAGCTATTGAAGGAATTGGCACTCCAGTCCCCTTCAGGTCCCTATAGCCTCAAGGATGGAATCATATATTTTAAATCTCGAGTTTGGGTGGGCAATTCTACTGAAGTCCAACAACAAGTGTTGACAGCATTACATTCCAGTCCAACAGGTGGACATTCTGGTATGGAAGCTACTTACCACAGAATTAAAAAACTTTTCGCTTGGCCACAGCTTAAACAATCTGTCAATCTATTTGTCTCCCAATGTTCAGTCTGCAAACAAGCCAAATATGACAGATCAGCATACCCTGGTTTGTTAGCACCCCTGCCAATACCAACTGGTGCTTGGCAAACTGTTTCCTTAGACTTTATTGAAGGTTTGCCCAGATCTTCTAAATACAACAACATCCTAGTGGTAGTAGACAAATTCTCCAAATATGCCCACTTTATTCCCTTGTCTCACCCATATACTGCCTTCCAAATAGCATTAGTCTATATGACTCAAATATATAAACTTCATGGGTTGCCCAAGGCTATAATCTCTGACCGAGACAGGATCTTCACTAGTCAAGTCTGGAGAGAGCTGTTTAAACTACTCAAGGTTGACTTACTCATGAGTAGTGCCTATCACCCACAAACTGACGGTCAAACCGAGAGGGTGAACCAGTGTCTAGAAACTTACCTACGCTGTTTTGTTCATAGTTGCCCTACAAAATGGTCCTCATGGCTGCCATTAGCCGAATTCTGGTACAATACTTCGTTTCACTCTTCACTGGGCTTAACTCCTTTCAAGGTGCTATATGGTCATGAACCCACAGAAATGGGTATTACACTTGATGATGCATGCAACAATGCTGATCTGCAGCAGTGGTTATCAGAAAAGGACCTTGTACAACAACTAGTGCAGCAACATCTCCAACGTGCTCAGCAGAAGATGAAGTATCATGCTGATCAGAAACGGTCCTTTAGAGAATTTTCTGTGGGTGATTCTGTATACGTCAAGCTTCAGCCTTATGTCCAAACATCCTTGGCAACCAGATCTTCGAACAAGCTCTCCTTCCGCTACTTCGGACCATATGCTATTACTGCAAAGATTGGTCCGGCTGCTTACAGATTAGCATTACCTGAAGATTGTGCGATCCATCCTGTTTTTCACATCTCTCAATTGAAATCAGCAGTGCCACCCCGGTCACAGGTATACTCTGAATTACCTGATCCTGAATCCCACTTTCAAGTACCTATGCAGGTATTGGACCGCAGACTCCATCAGTACCCGACTCATACTACTCCACAAGTCCTGGTGCGATGGTCCAATCTACCTGCTCAGTTATCTTCCTGGGAAGATGAAGATGCCCTGCGTCAAGAGTTTCCCCGTGCACCGGCTTGGGGTCAAGCCGTGTTCCAAGGGGGGAGGGATGTCACCAACCTGAAGAAGCAGCTGTATCAGGAAGTAGGAGATGCTGATGGCCCAAGACCACAGCGAGACAGGAAGCCCAACAAGAAGTACTTTGGTTCTGAATGGGCTTGAGCCAGCCCATCTAGCCCATGAAACGGGCAGGCAATTGGCCCTGTAAGAGAGGGGAGACAGGAGAGGAAACCTAACTTTTGGTTGATTACGAACATCCCAGCCAGAGGCTGCGGCGATGGCGGCGTCGTGCTGATTGCCGGCGACCGAGGAACTAGCTACCGATAAATTTCCCTATCGTTCGTCACTAGATTCAGGTGACAGGAGCCTTTGGCGGAGCCGAACGCCACCAGTACCCGGGGCTCACTGCTGCATTCGCTCCCTTCCTCTGCTGCTCCGCTCTTTTCCCCCTCTCTCCATGAGCACGAAGAGAAGGCCCAGTATGGGAGTCGTACACACCGATGGCATCCAAGGCCATCCGGTTTGGGGCACTCGCCACGTCACAGCACCAATGGGGATGCGCCACATCACCCTTTTGGGGCCCACTCGTCAGCTGCAGTAAAATTCCTAGGCACACACGGAAACGTACACGGGAGAATAAGTAAGCCTTTTTTTTCCTTTTCAAAAAAATTCCCAGAAAATTGCTAAATAAACTAGAGCCACCCTAGAGTACGTCTACCCAAGCTGCTGAAACTCCCTTGCCATCATCCAAGAAATATTTTTCATGTTTCATCTCATTCGCGTTTCGCCTGTAAATCGAGAAAATTCATATCTCCATCATCCCATCTCCAAACCCCATAAGCTCTCCACCAAAAATCTTCCTAAATTCAACCCTACACATTCATATCCATATACTAATTTTTGGTGCCCATTTAAGTTCTAGTTATGTTGTTGCTCTGTTTCTTTTATAGTTTTGCTAACTCGTAATTACATCCACCCAAGCACCGTATATTCGAATAAGCGTGTACACTATGACACATACACGAATACTCGAATATATATACACTCTCTCACATAAAATAGTAGTAGTAGTAATAATAATAATAGTAAAAATAATAATAGGGTGATAGTCATAGTCTAAATAATAAAACCTGATCACGCTCTTAACCCCGTATATTTGTGTGTCCATGAACACCTGTCACGTACATGGGTACTCAAATATATACACACGTAGTTATAATCTTGCACACGTATGTGGACATATGCTTATTCGTATATAGTCCTATATATATTAGTATGTGATATATCGTCATACGTCAAACCCTCTCTTGCTAACCCCTGAGGCATATACATATGCATGTGCGTATATGTCGCTAACCTTAACCTCATATCCCTCTCTATCTTAACCCTAGGTGCATACATATGTGTATGCGCTGCTAATCTTAATTTGATATAATAATGACATAACTAAAAGAAACTCACCAACCCAAATAAAACCAAACCTCTTGCTTGATCATGCTTGTTTTGCTTGTTGTGTTTTTCTTGTTTGTCGACGCTAGATCGCGTAAGATAGAAGACATGAGAAGACCCCGACGAAACCTGAAGGATGGAGAGCAACCGGAGATCGAATGAACAAGGATCAAGATTACGAGATAAGGATGCATCGACTGCGAGTGCAGGCAAGTCCTAATTCCCTTTCCCACCTTCCACCAAATCTTCCTATCTCTACTCTCCTCCTACCACTCTAGCCAAACCATACACCACACACATACTACCCCTACCATACCTTACCACATAACCTAATCCTCCCCTCCAAATGCCACCACTCTAAAACACTTCATTTCCACCAAACACCATATTTAGCCACCACAACCATAAAGCCTATCCTATCCCATCCACCCAACTTGCCACTCCTAAACCACCCCTTATCCACCACCTCCACCATATAAACCACTCCCATCTTCCTTCCATATATTTAATATGCTTAATTTATATTATTAATATTATTGTGGTAAATATGATTTAATGTGAACATGATAATATGACTATATGAACCATGATGCTAATTGAACTGGATGACAAAACTGTTTTTCCGACTGAGCAAGTGGGAGGTACTTCACGTGGTGTGAAACTATACTATGTAACACCCCGATTTTCAAATAAATAAAATAAATTAGAATTTAATTAGGAAATGACCAAAATCCTAGATGGAGGAAAATTCTAGCCAGATGTTTGTTGCATTCATGCCGTTGCATAATTTTTATTGGGTGAAAAAGAATTTATTAAACCCGTATAGAGCGAATCGGATTTATTCTATTTAAGAAATAAATAAAATATTTATGAAATTTTATAAAACTTTAAAAACTCAAATTTTACTTTTAAAACCTAGGGAAAATATTTTCAAAACTTTCAAAACTTATTTTGAATTCAAACTGAGTTGATCTTGTTTTCCAAAATAATTTGCAAAGAATCTGAAAAAAAAGGAAAAAGGAAAGGCAAAGGGCCTCATTCCCTCTCCCTTTTCTCCTTCACCCCACCCTTGACCGGCCGACCCGCCAAGGCCCAATCGGCCACCCTCCTCTCTTCCCCACTAGGCTCGCTCCCTCCACTCTTCTCTTCTTTCCCCTTCCGGCCGGCTCCCTTCCCTCCTGGGCCAAACTCGGTGCTGGCCCAACTCCCTCCTTCGGCCCAGCTCCCGCTCGGCAGGCTGCAGCGCGCCCGCCGCCTCCCTCCCTCTCTGCACACCGTGGCCCGCCTGTCATCCTCGCGCCCTCGCTGACTGGTGGGTCCCGCAAGTCGGACTCATCCCCTCCGAGAACCTCGCTCCACCGCGTGCCTGTCGTGGACAGCCGCCGCTCCGCCCCAACCCGAGCCGCTCCCTCCCCGCATATCTCGCTCAACGCGCCGAACAAACCACCGCAAAGCCGCAGCGATCCCAATCCACGCTCGCGAAGTCCTTGCCAGGCGCAAGAGCCGAACCCCTCCTCTCCGTTTCGATCCGCTCGGCAGCCGCCATAAGCTGGCGTCCCGAGCTCGTCGCCACCTCCATCTTGACCCTAAAAGAGATCCCGTTAGGGTTTCTCACCGCATCACGCGCCGCCAACATATTACTCCCTCTCCTTGCCTCCTCTCTCTCTCCCGTGACGATCTCAGGCGCCGCCATTGACGAAGCCGACTCGAGCTCCGGATCTTCCCCCTCTCTGGCCTGACCAGTCACTGGGGAGTCCTCTGTCGGGTTCGTATCTGGTGCCTCCAACCACACCGCGGCTGCCACGCTATCCCCGTACACTCTCTCCATCTCCGGCGCGTACACCACCCGACCAAAGCACCGCCACCCAATGCTTCGCGTCACCGCCGCCCTTGAGCCTTCTTCGACGCCGAGAAGACCGCAACGAGGTCGAGGTGAGCTCTGCATTCTTTTTCTGCTCTTCCCTCGTTTTCCCGTGCCCTCAGGGCCGTTCCAGAACCAGCTCCGGCGAGCCTCCAATGGCGCCGCCGTGTTCATCCAGGCGCCGCCGCGTCGTAGCCACCGGCAGCCGCCTCCCTCCCCTCACGTCGAACCCCAGCCGTCCATCTCTGAGTCAGCGGCCACGATTAAAACACTTAACAAACCGGTATACACCGGCTGTGAACCAAGTTCACCACACCCGCGCGCCCTGTCCACACGACCACGTGGTGCACCGCACCAATCGGGCCATGCCACGTGGCGCCAGCTCAGCAGTCAGCACGTCCACGCCGACCGGCCGTGGCACTTTTGCAGAAAAGCCCCTCGGTTTTCCCCGAATCAACCCGCGATCCGATCTCCCTGTTCACTGAGTCTTGCAAAAGTCGCATCTTAGCCCCTGCACTTTCAATTAAATGAGGCCCGGTCCATACGCATTTTCTTTTCAGATTTTATTTATTTGAAAATGCAAAATGAGTTCCAACTATCTACAGATTTGCCACTGAAATTCAAATGTCCATAACTTTTGCGTTTTAAGTCCGATTTGACCCGTTCAACTTGCGTTAGATTCGTCTCGTCGAGCTCTACGCAGTAGATCAGTTTATTTCCTATTTTCATACTGTTGATGTACTGTTTCTTATATTGCTTTGTTTGGGCCATGTTTGGTGTTTGATCCAGCGAGTGCGAGCTACGTGGAACCCCTGGATCAACCTTGTGCCTTCGTTGCTCCAGATCCTTCTCGTGACCCAGTTGATTCGACCCAGCCCACAGGCAAGTGTCCTTGAACATCTTGCACCTACTCTTATTTTACTTTTGGTATTAGAATAGTTAGATCCAATAGTTGCATGCAGAGTCTAATATTGAATCCCATGATATGGTTTACTAGATCTTGTACTATTTTCCTTGTCACCTGGTTGGGATGATATGGGTAGAAGTCATGCTTAGCCCTGCTGTCTTGGGATGGGACGATAATAATTAATTCTGATTAATGATCTATGGAACATGTGGCTGGTAATGTTGTAGTATGGTGAGTAGGTAAATCCGGCAGGATGGACCGTTGGTGGTGTGGTGCCATGTGACTTGGCGTACGGTTGCCGTGTGACTCGGCGTTACGGTTTGCCATGGGACTTGGCGTTGGTTTGGGTTTGTGGTTTGTTATCCAGCCTGGATCCCTAGGACCCGGTTCTCGAAGCCTGTAACCCGGCAAAACAGCGCAAACCATGAGGCATATATGGCTCTGGAACTGGCTAATTAATTAGAGAAGCCTTATGTCGTTATTAGTTACATATGGACATGGGACAGGGCTTCTTCTATGCAGGATACTGCTTGGTACGGGAGTGATTCCTAGGCTCGGGCGCCAGACCTGGTGTTATTACGGAAGGTAGCTCTACGTCGTGACATATGAAACTAATAAGCATAGGAGGACTCTTTGTAATGGCCTTGTAGTGAACCCTGCCGACTCACCTTGGAAGTGGGTCAAGAGGCTAGCTACCTCGGGCACAAGGGCAACACGACTCATGGGTAAAGATGTGCAAACTCTGCAGAGTAAATAAACTGATATATCAGCCGTGCTCACGGTCACGAGCGGGCTTGGACTTCTTCGAGATTAGTTGGTTACTGGTTAATGGTTCGGGTCATCTGATGGACTTCAGGTGTGGTTTGCCTGATGGACTTCAGGTGTGTGTTTGCTTGGTGTGATTCCAAGTGCGGTTGCTTGGTGTGACTCCAAGTGTTGGTTGCTCGGTGCGACTCCGAGTGTGGTTACAGTTACAGATGTAGACTGTGGTTATAACCTAGTAAATAGGTGCATAGGAAATAGGATTTAATAGGATGTGTTGCTTTAGGCGCTTGAGTCAAATAGAGTCAGCCTACCTTTGTTAATAGCCTCATAAGCATATATTTCCTACACTTGTGGAGTACATTTCGATGTACTCACCCTTCCTCTTTGAACCCCCTGCTACCCCACCCAGACGTTGGAGTCTACGACGCAGAGCAGGAGTACCCAGAAGACGACGGATACGACCCCGACAACTTGTACCCAGAAGACGGTGGATACGACCCAGACGTCTTGTACTAGGATGGCGCAGCCCCCGGTCAACCTTCCTGTGGAGATGGCGTCCAGTTTCCGCGAAGACTACATTAGAGTTAGACTGAGAGTCTGTACTTTTCTTTTGGACCCGAGGGTCATTTTTGTAATAAAGTTCGATATATTAATAAAGCATTGTTTTGATATTTACTATGATGTGGATATATGTATGAAAATTGATCCTGGCATACATATATTGTGCTCCAATTTTGTTCTTAAAATTGGGGTGTCACAGAGTGGTATCAAAGCTGTGTTGACCGTAGGACGCTACCCTAGTCAGTCTTCGAGTTTACGAAACTATTTTTAAAAGTCTCACCTCATTTCCCACTTCTGTAGACCCTTTCTCTGCTGAAAATTCAACTTTATTTAAAAGTAGGTCCTCCAATCCTAGGATGCCCACCATAATTGTTTGATGTCGTAGCACGTTGTTTGACATGTATTTGTGCACATGTTTTGATTAGGTTCTTTGTAATGATTGTTGGTGTGTTGCGATTGTCAGGTTGCAATGACATCATTTGTCAAAAGTTTTATTAATAAAATTAACTAACTTGGGGTCTTTCTCTCTCCCATCTCAACCCTCTATTCACCTATACCAGCTGATGGATCTACGTCAATGGGAAGACTGCAACTTGAGCGACGAGGCTTATCGACTCTTTCAGATAACACCTTACGGAGGCAAGAAGGACAAGTATCGAAAGTATGTCGCGAACTCTTCTCATTTTAGAGCTACACCTCAATCGCAAGTCCAGAAGCCCCCTGAGGTCCCACCTGCAATCTCCAGTGAAGCTCCTCCTCAACTCCACCGAACAGAAGCACCTCCTCAAGTTCCACAAGAAGACGACAATCAAGTGATATCCACCAGAAGAGATATCAAGGCAAAAGGACTATGTTTCTACTGCAAGCAAGCTGGACACTTCATCAGCAAATGCCCGAAGAAGCGTGAGGATCGCAAAGGTAGAGCCAAGAGAAAAGCTCAAGTACAACACCTCGGAACCAAAGATGCCAATCGGGTGATGAACAAGAAAAATGCAAAGCGCCAAAAGTTCCATGGTATGTACCACGAGCTCCCCACCCACCTCTCTTGCTAGCCCGAATCTCGGGACGAGATTCCAGTTAAGGGGGTAAGTTTGTAACACCCCGATTTTCAAATAAATAAAATAAATTAGAATTTAATTAGGAAATGACCAAAATCCTAGATGGAGGAAAATTCTAGCCAGATGTTTGTTGCATTCATGCCATTGCATAATTTTTATTGGGTGAAAAAGAATTTATTAAACCCGTATAGAGCGAATCAGATTTATTCTATTTAAGAAATAAATAAAATATTTATGAAATTTTATAAAACTTTAAAAACTCAAATTTTACTTTTAAAACCTAGGGAAAATATTTTCAAAACTTTCAAAACTTATTTTGAATTCAAACTGAGTTGATCTTGTTTTCCAAAATAATTTGCAAATAATCTGAAAAAAAAAGGACAGAAACGCTTCTGGACAGAAACGTGTCCAGCCACACGCCTATATGGGTATGTCCAAGCTCACACCCCGATAGGAGAAGTATAATACCTGCCTGGAGGTCGGGTGACAACGGTTTGACAGGAGAAGGCACGACTGCTAAGTGATCTCTCGTGGTCCAGTCGGTGTGGTTGCTAAGTGGTCTTCCACGTTAAATTCTTGTTTGGGCCGTGTGCGAGCCCCCTCTATTGATATTATTATTTTGCTAGCGTTAGACCATGTGTGGTCTGTTTCCGACCCCTGTGTGAACCGTGGTAAGGGTTATATGGAACCTATGGATGCGTCCTCTCGGGTACGAGTGCGGATTGGGACAATCTTGGCCATTGGCCATGGTTGAGGTTGTTTCATTGTGTGGGGAAAATTGGACAACTGCTGCAGTAGTATAACTTCAATCCTATTCGAATAGCCACGTCCTTGGTTATGGGCAACCTCCTGGAATGCGGACACCAATGATTAGATATTTTCAAAATGGAACTTGTGATAACCTGGTATGTTGCTATAATAACTTAATCTCTGGGAACTAGCGAGAAGGTAGACTCTCTCCTAGGGTCCAACCCTTAATTTATTTATAACTTAACTATACTCCTTTCACTGTCCACCATAACCACCTCCACAAATAACCTTATCTTTCCCTTAGCCTGCACCCCAAATTAGGACTTGTTGAGTACGTATGTACTCAACCCCTTCGCTACCATGTTTTTAGGAGTGAAGCCACAGGGGCACTCGCAAGGATGAAGCTGTCGATTCACTCGCAAGGAAGGAACCATATGAGGATACCCGAAGACGAAGCTGGACGACCGCAAGAAGGAGCTACGCAAGGACGACGACATAGGAACACACATAGGATAAGGTTTACGTCCACACTCCAAGCTGCCTGTCGGAATGGAGCCACGACGTCATAGTATCGCTGTGTTAGACTCTGATGTTTGCTATAAGGCCCGTGGCCCAAGTCTTGTAATATGAACCTTGTAACATGTTTTCTTCGTTAGCAATAAAAGTATGGATTTTTGGATATCAATCTTGTTGATCTGTGCGTATCAGCAACTGATCCAGGGACTGATACGATGCACAGTGGACCCTCTAGAAGGGGGGCCCTCACACGCCGCTCAAGAAATTCAAACCCCGGCGCAACCTCGAATTCACCTTGAATTCCTAATGGCGACTCAGGACGAGATCCCAGAGGTAAACCTCACTCATTCTCACACATTCGGTAATTTCCTGCCAGTTTGTCCCTCTTTCGGTTCACTTTCTTCCCAAACTTTGTCGTTCTCCGAAGGAATACAAGAACCAGATTCTGATTCCCTATGCTGCCAATCCTGACTCCTATCTTCTTGGCCCAACGGGAAATCCCGACCCAACGAAGATTATCGAGAAGGAAACCCAAAGAATTCCTTTCAAATCTAGAATTACTCCGCCGAACCAATGGCCGAGCACCTTCAAGAACTGGCCGTTTCCCCCAATTGCTGGGTGACGAAATTGGTACCGGAGGATGTTGGAAAAAAGTAGCAGCCACTGGGAGAATCAAGACATCAGCCATTGCCTGGAATTATCTTTATCAGAAACACCCAGAAACGACTCTCTTCTGATAGCAGCTTCCCACTTTTGGTCTGACGCCATCAATGCTTTCATCTTCGGCCATGGTATGATGACTATTACCTTAGCCGATGTCTTTATGATGACTGGCCTGATTGTGACACTACCAGTGTATCCTTACAAGTATAAGAACAAAAGCAACCAAAGAGCCGTCAGCTCTGGATGTGGATGGGCTAAATACATCCAGACTTATATGGAGTCGTCTGGCACTATCTCTGACAAAGAGCTGAGAGCCTTCATGAATATGTGGCTATGCAGATTCATCTTCTGTGGAAAATCCAATGAACCCACTCTGAATCATATGGTAATGGCTGAAGATCTATCTGCAGGTACCCAAATCCCACTAGGCAAATGTCTCTTGGGGTCTGTCTATCATATGATGCATCAGATCACTCTTCAGATGCGCCTAGGTGGAGAAATTTCCTGCGTAAATGGTCCCTGGTGGTTGGTTCAGATGTGGCTCCAACTATATATGCATCTCATAGCTTCCGTGAGCCTCCTTAATCTGAGTTTTCCTTCAATTAACTATGCTGAAGGCAGCGCAGCAAAGGTCAAAGCCTGTCAGACTTACGGAGAAGCAGCATCATCTATCAGTATCGACATAGACATTGGTCATCTCTTTAAACTGTTCTTCAAAGGTTTTAACAATGTACTTTGGTTTCCTTACAGAGAGAATAAAAATCTGACTCTTCCTTGCAAATTTAGCTATGAATTCGGCTGTGTAGACAAAGTATCCATTGATATCTTCAACTCTTTCATCAAACCTTGCATTCTACCAGCCGAATTTCATCATGGAAGATTAGTGCAGTCCACCTATGAATTTTATTATCCAAACATGGTGGCCAGACAATTAGGATGTGGTCAATTACCTCCAAGACCTTTCTTCTCAACAATAATAAAGCCCAGGGAAGTAATCACAGAAGGGATGGCCGAAAAAGTCTTTGAATTAGGATGAGAGCTGCCAACATACGAACCATCTCAATTTGGGATAGTAGATACTGCTCATCCTTCCTTTACTTCTTGGTGGAAAGAATGGAACGCTCATATCTTCAATGTATCAGTCCACTCCTTATGTCAAGACTTGCAACCTGATTTTGCTTCTGATAGTGACGTAATTTCATTATACTCATCATTTTCCACTCTTGAATTCATCTTTCACCTTAACATTCGGTTATGCACAGGATTTTGAGCCTACACCCCCAGTTAGAGTAATCCAATATTATTTGGCTGGTCCCAATCTGTAACACCCCGATTTTTAAATAAATAAAATTAATTCGAATTTAATTAGGAAATGGTCAAAATCCTAGATGGAGGAAAAAAACCAGCCAGATATTTGTTGCATTCATGCAGTTGCATAATTTTATTGGGTGAAAAAGAATTTATTAAACCCGAATAGGGCGATTCGAATTTATTCTATTTCAATATTAAATAAAAAGGTTTACAAAATTTTACAAAACTTTTAAAAATCAAAATGTTATTTTCAAAACCTAGAAAAAATATTTCCAAAATTTTCAAACTTGTTTTTGATTTCAAATAGATTTGAATTTGGATTTCAAATGGAATTTGGAAAAGGATTGTAAAAATAAAAAGAAAAGGCAAGGGCAACACCCTCATTCTCTCCCTCATCTCGGTTTCGGCCCAGCCCACTCCCCTCCCTTCTCCCGCCTCCCTCGCCCACCCTTTCGCTGACATCTGGGCCCACGCGCTAGAGCCGCTGACATGCAGGACCCAGCTGTCGGCGCATTCGTCTTCTTCCCGTGACGCGCGTGTCCACTCGCCGGTCCGCACCGCCTCATCGTTTGGACTGCTCCGATCCACGCGAACGGATCATTTCGGCCGCGTCCGAACGGTCCCCCCTCCCTTTCCGCTCCTCGTCCCGTTCGTTTGCACAGATCCTACATCTGCGGCCGCTATAGCGGCATAGCCGCGGAGATCTCCTGCGCCCCAGCCCTATCCCTCCCTGTCCATCCTATGAGATGATCACCAGCACCCGCGAGCGCCTCAGCCCTCCTATCCTCACCCTAGAACCCCCACGCCACCTTGCCATAGAGCTAGCCCCGCCGCCACCAGTCCAAGCTTGGCTCGCGCCGGCCTCCTCCCAAGACTGTCGCCGACCTCCCTCTGCCAGCCAGCTGCACCCAGGAGCCCCGACCTTGGTGATCCAGCGCCTGGGTAGGTGCCTCCTCGGCCTCGCCGGCGAAACCAATCGCCCTGCCGTCGAGCTCCTCCAACCGGGCCGCCACCGGCGACAGGGACGACACCTCCGCTGGGACCACTGTGAGCTCCTCCTCCCTTTTCCTCTGTCCCTGATGTTTCCCGAGCTACCTAGATCGTACCCGAGATGCGCCGCCGAGCTCGGCATCTCGGCAATGGCGCTCGACCGCCGCTACCGCCGTCTGATTTCCCCGGCCGAACCGTTCTAGCATCAGTTGGGTTCGCACTGATCCTCTCCACCTCACCGCGCCGCACGAGAAGCCCCTGTTGTATAACCCAAGCTCGGTCATGCTCCGTTCTTTCAGTTAGCAGTCAGTTAGGAGTCAGTTAGCTGAATAATGAGCTCAAATTGAGCGCGTCCTGTAAAGGCCAGACGCATGCTCCGTTCATGCAGCGGTCTTCCTTCATTCTAGCATCTAGTGGTGTGCGTGTGTGCGTCGTTCTCGTCCGTGGGATGGCACGGGCCAGTCGGAGTTCGTGGCGCACTTGCAGGAGTGGCGATCGGCATGCATTCAGTCGTGGGATGGCGCGACAATGGCGGGTGCATGGTCGACGCAGCGTCGTGGCTTAGAAGCCGCATGTAATCTGCTGTTTATATGGCAATAGAGTCAAAAAAGCGTCGCGGTTGTTAGCGGCACCAAACTCTGTGTCTGTGTTCTTGAATTCCACCGTGTTCGCGTGAGTTTTTCAGGAACGCACTGTTCCTCTTCTCCATCTCCGGCGACGGGCGCCGGCGATCCGGGGACAACAACTGGTATCAGAGCGAGGTTCCGACGGTGGACGCGCGACCGCGCGATCGCTGCTGCGTTCATGGGCGACCGGAGGAATCGCTCGTCCTCGCCGACGCGAAGGAGCGGCGGTTGGAGCAGTTCGGGCAGCGGCGGCACAAGAGGGGAACGCGGCCTGGTGATCAACTGGGTCGTGCGTGATGGGGGGAAGGACAAGTATCCTCTCCTCACCAAATCGAACTACTACTCGTGGGCGGCTCTCATGAAGCTCAAGCTCCAGGCGCGGGGCTGGTGGGAGGCGGTGACCATCGGCACCGTCGACTTCATGGAGGACCGCAATGCCCTGGAGGCCATTGCGCTAGGTCTCCCGGAGGAGTTGCACGGGAGCATCGCCAGCAAGCCTTCGGCGAAAGCAGCGTGGGAGGCGCTGAAGAAGATGCATCTCGGTGTCGACCGTGTGCGCCAGGTGAAGGCAAACACGTTGCGCCGGCAATTTCAAGACCTCAAGTTCAAGGATGGGGAATCGGTGGACGAGTTTGGCGTTCGCATCAGTGATCTCGTCAATCAACTGGAGGTGCTTGATGCGGCGTACCCAGAGCCGGAAGTCATCCGCAAGTTCTTACAGGCCACCCCACCGAGGTATGCACAGATTGTGATGGCAATCGAAACCCTTCTCGATCTCGATCAGATTTGTCTGGAGGAGTTGATAGGGAGACTCAAGGCCGCCGAGGAGCGTTATGGCCTGAATGGTGGTGGGGGAGGTGGTTCTCTGGCCCGCCTGAATCTCACCGAGGATGAGCTGGTCGCGCGCGTCACCGCGCGGCTGCAACTCTCGGGTGAGGGCTCAAGTGGTGGCAATGGCAAGTCGTCGTCATCATCAAGTCAGCGCCGGGGCCGCGGTGGCCGTGGCCGTGATGGAGGGCGCGGTGGCAGTTCCAGACCACCCGGCTCCAGGCCACCTGCAGGCAACAACGGTGGCGCTGGTGCGAATAAGAAGAAGGGACGGATGCTCGCCAGCGACGAGTGTGCCTATTGTGGCAACACGGGTCATTGGGCCCGCGAATGCCGCAAGAAGAAGAAGGATGAGGCGGCACATGCCGCTCAGGCCGAAGAGGAGGAAGCTGCGCTCAACCTCGTCGTGACATCGCTCGACGCCGAGGGAGCTTCGGGGGAGCTGTACACCACCCTGGAGGAAGGAGAAGGCGCGGGACACGCACGCTGGGTGTTCGAGGAGGGAGACTCACACCTGGCGTCGTTCACTCGTCCAGAGGTGAACTGGGTCCTGGAGGAGGAAAGTGCTCCGACGCCGTTCATGGGCGTGATCACGGCGAACATCACCGAGCCGGAACTAGTCCACATCCGAGAAGACAAGTTGTTCGTACAGCTCGGCGAGAAGACTGAAGGGGGAAGCACTCGCTGGATCCTCGACACAGGAGCCACGAACCATATGACGGCCGTGCGCTCCATCTTCTCCGAGCTGGATACTGCTGTACACGGCACTGTCCGATTTGGGGATGGCTCCACCGTGGCGATCGAAGGACGGGGCACGATCCTCTTCAAGCTGAAGAACGGCGAGCACCGGGAGCTGGCTGGGGTCTACTACATTCCGAGGCTCACGACAAACATTGTCAGCCTTGGCCAGCTCGACGAGGACGAGTACAAGATTCTCATTGAACATGGCGTTCTGAGAATTTGGGACCAACACCGACGCCTGCTTGCCAAGGTACCCCGTTCGGCGAACCGTCTGTACCTGCTGGATCTCGCAATCGACCAGCCGGTGTGCCTCGCCGCACGGTGCACCGAGTTGGCATGGCAGTGGCATTCCAGGTTCGGGCATTTGAGTTTTCAGGGACTGAGGGAGCTGTCCAAGGGGATGATGGTGCGAGGACTGCCGCAGATCGATCACATTGAGCAAGTCTGCGACAGCTGCATGGCAGGCAAGCAGCGACGCCGTCCGTTCCCAGCTGCGAGCAAGTACCGCGCCAAGAACCTGCTCGAACTGGTCCATGCTGACCTGTGCGGGCCGGTCACTCTGGAGACGCCCGGCGGGAATTGCTTGTTCCTTCTCGCCGTCGACGACAAAAGTCGCTATATGTGGCTTGTGCTGCTGAGCTCGAAGGACCAGGCGGCGGATGCAATCATTCGTCTCCAAGCACGCGCCGAGGCTGAGGCGGGGCGCAAGCTCGGCACGCTGCGTACCGATCGCGGCGGCGAGTTCACCTCGCACGCGTTTGGGGAGTATTGCGCCATGGAGGGAGTCCAGCGTCATCTCACCGCGCCGTATACACCGCAACAAAACGGCGTGGTGGAGAGGCGTAACCAAACCGTACTGGGCATGGCACGCAGCATGCTCAAGGCTATGCGCATGCCTGGTCGGTTTTGGGGAGAGGCAGTGCTCACGGCTGTCTTCATCTTGAACAGATCACCGACGAGGAGTCTGGAGGGGATCACTCCATTCGAAGCTTGGTATGGTTCCAAACCACCTGTGCACTTCTTCCGCACGTTTGGTTGTGTTGCACATGTGAAGGTAGTCGGCGGTCACCTCAAGAAGCTCGATGACCGAAGCACTCCTATGGTGTTCATCGGTTACGAAGTGGGGAGCAAGGCGTACAGGTTCTACAACCCCAGGTCCAAACGAGTACACATCTCGCGGGACGCGGTGTTTAATGAAGGCAGGGCGTGGGACTGGACAGAGAGCGACGGTGGCGCTCTCGCGACGGACATGGAACCGTTCCACGTCGAGTACACGACGGTGACGTACCGCCGTGCTGATCCAGCTGCGCCAACTCAAGAAGATGGCGGTCCAGGCAGTCCAATGCTTGGTGATGCTTCGCCGACCACTCCTGGACCAACGACGGCGGGCGAGAGCATGCCAGTCAGCGCGCACGGGAGCAGCGCGAGCACGCCGGGTGGCGCGCACTGGAATGGTGCGAGTACGCCAGGCTGCATTCACAGCAGCGGCGCGCCGGGAACATCTGCATCACCTGCGCCAGTTCCTCAAGTGGAGTTCGCGACACCACCCTCAGGTGCACTGGACCTCGATTGTGAACAAGACGACGATGCACCGCTCCGGTTCCGCACTGTTGACAATGTGCTGGAATTTGGACCGGCCAAGGCGAGGAGTATGGGGGAGCAGGAAGTCGAAGTTGATGGAGACTTGCTCCTGTCCGTGGGGGAGGAGCCAGCGACATTTGAGGAAGCTCGGCAAGAGGAGTGCTGGCGTCAGGCCATGAAAGAGGAGATGGTTTCAATCGAGCAAAATGGGACTTGGAAACTGGTGAATCTGCCTCAAGGTCATCGACCGATTGGTCTGAAATGGGTGTTCAAGGTGAAGCGAGATGAAGCTGGTGCCATTGTCAAGCACAAGGCACGTCTCGTTGCAAAGGGTTATGTTCAGCGGGAAGGAGTTGACTTCGATGAAGTGTTTGCTCCTGTTGCTCGGATGGAATCTATTCGGATGCTGCTTGCTGTTGCTGCCCAAGAAAACTGGCTTGTACATCACATGGATGTTAAGTCAGCGTTTCTGAATGGAGAGCTCAAAGAGGAGGTATATGTCAGACAGCCTCCAGGTTTCATAGCTGCTGGACATGAAGGAAAGGTTCTGAAACTCTACAAAGCACTGTATGGTCTTCGTCAGGCCCCTCGTGCGTGGAATGTGAAGTTAGATGGGAGTTTACTGAAGCTCGGCTTCACGCGGTGTGCAAGTGAACATGGCATGTACACTCGAGGCTCGGGGAAGACACATGTTGTTGTGGGAGTTTATGTGGATGATCTGATTATCACAGGTGCAAGCCCGACTGATGTTGGCGCGTTCAAGGAAGACATGCGTCGGCTCTTCCGGATGAGTGACCTTGGACTTCTTTCATATTATCTGGGTATTGAGGTGAAGCAAAATGCACGATCAGTGACATTGGGGCAATCAGCTTATGCCAAGAAGCTTCTGGTGAAAGCAGGAATGGAGTCGTGCAATCCGTGCTCAACACCGATGGAGGTGAGGCTCAAGTTGTCAGCCAAGAGCACAACACCTGAAGTTGATGCAACAATGTATCGCAGTCTGGTGGGCAGCCTGCGGTACCTAGTCCATACCCGCCCTGACATTGCTTTTGCGGTGGGGTATGTGAGTCGATTCATGGAGAAACCCCGGCAAGAACATCTAGCTGCTGTCAAGCATCTGCTGCGTTATATCGCCGGGACAGTGGATTTCGGGCTGGCGTATCCGAAACTTCAGAACGGCGACAACAGGCTGACGGGGTACAGTGACAGCGATTGGGGGGGAGATGCAGATGAGCGAAGAAGCACCGCAGGGGTCTTATTTTTCCTGGGACATTTGCCGGTCACCTGGCAATCTCAGAAGCAGAAATCGGTAGCTCTCTCTACCTGCGAAGCAGAATACATGGCTGGGGCAGTGGGGGCATGCCAAGCCATGTGGCTGATACAGCTGCTGAGTGACATTACCGGAAAACCAACTCAGCAGCCTGTACTGAAGATGGACAACCAGTCCGCGATCGCCCTAAGCAAGAACCCTGTTCTACATGATCGAAGTAAGCACATAGATACGAAATTTCATTTCATTCGTGACTGTGTGAACAGCGGGAAGATCAGTGTGGAGTATGCAAGCACCCAAGAGCAGCTTGCTGATATCCTGACGAAGGCTCTTGGGCGTGCGCAGTTCTGCGAATTGCGTGACAAGGTGGGCGTCGTCAAACTTCGATGAACCGAGCAAGTGTTAGGGGGAGATTGTTGTATAACCCAAGCTCGGTCATGCTCCGTTCTTTCAGTTAGCAGTCAGTTAGGAGTCAGTTAGCTGAATAATGAGCTCAAATTGAGCGCGTCCTGTAAAGGCCAGACGCATGCTCCGTTCATGCAGCGGTCTTCCTTCATTCTAGCATGTAGTGGTGTGCGTGTGTGCGTCGTTCTCGTCCGTGGGATGGCACGGGCCAGTTGGAGTTCGTGGCGCACTTGCAGGAGTGGCGATCGGCATGCATTCAGTCGTGGGATGGCGCGACAATGGCGGGTGCATGGTCGACGCAGCGTCGTGGCTTAGAAGCCGCATGTAATCTGCTGTTTATATGGCAATAGAGTCAAAAAAGCGTCGCGGTTGTTAGCGGCACCAAACTCTGTGTCTGTGTTCTTGAATTCCACCGTGTTCGCGTGAGTTTTTCAGGAACGCACTGTTCCTCTTCTCCATCTCCGGCGACGGGCGCCGGCGATCCGGGGACAACAGCCCCTAGCGCCCTGGAGCACCGTCCCGGCCAAGCTCCGAGGTGCCGAACATGGCGGTCGCATGCCCAGCACCCTCCAACGCCTCTGTTTGGCCCTAAGGCACCGCAAGAGCACACCGCCGCCACCCATATATTTTTTTCCCAGCACTAGTCCGTACGTACAGCGCCTTCTCCCGGAGCACGCCCGAGTTCCAAATCGATGGCCGAGAATTCCCCTCTCGGTTTCTTTTCTTGGTGAGTATCTGTATCCAATACACTTGTTTGTGTAGTATTTTTAGCCCATCAGTAATTCAGTACCGAGCTTCCCTTGTGCCGGCGAGGCTCCACCGTGTCAACCATGGCTTCGCCGTGCCGCCGTGCCCCAGCGCCTGACCTCCGGCTCCCAGCACCCCATACGCAGCAAGGCATCCGCATAAGCAGGCAGCCAGCCATGCATCGTGCACTCTCTTCTCTTCCATTGCCTTGTTAGCTTGATGACATCATTGATGACATCAGCATGACTTCATCACGTGATTTATGGCCGTTTTTCTTCAGAAAAACAATTCCACAAATACATCAATATGCATCGTAGACCTGGTCCATGGTACACAACCTCACACTCCACCATGGGTCTATGGGCCACGGACCTAGTCTACAGCATAGTACATGAGCACTTTGTGTTCTAGCCCCTCTATTTTCTTCCCATCAAATCACTATTCTCTGAGTCTAGCGCAAACAGCCTTCTACCCCCTGTCATCTTGATTTAATTTCAGAAAGGTCCCAACAGCGTTTTCTTTTTATAAAATGAGTTTCAACTAATTACAGTTTTGCCATCCATATTCAAACGCTCATAACTTTCACGTTTTAACTCCGTTTTGACCCGTTCAACTTGCGTTAGATTCGTCTCGTCGAGCTCTACGCGTTAGATCCATTTACATGTTGTTTCCGTACTGTTGATGTACTGTTTCTTATATTGCTTTGTTTGGCCCATGTGATGATGCTTGATCCAGCGACTGCGAGCCACGTGGAACCCCTGGATCAGCCTTGTGTTTTCGTCGCTCCAGACCCTTCTCGTGATCCAGTTGATCCGACCCAGCCCGCAGGCAAGTGTTCTTGAACATCTTGCACCTATGATTTATTTTACTTTTGGTATTAGAGTAGTTAGATCCTGTAGATGCATGCAGTGTCTAAATTTGAATCCCATGGTATGGTTTACTAGCATTTGATTATATTTTCCTTGTCACCTGGTTGGGAACATATGGGTAGAAGTCATGCTTAGCCTTGCAGTCTTGGGATGGGCTGGTTAATATTTAATTCTGATTAATGATATATGGAATATTTTGGGCTGGTAATGTTGTAGTATGGTGAGTAGGTAAATCCGGCAGGATGGACCGTTGGTGGTGTGGTGCCATGTGACTTGGCGTACGGTTGCCGTGTGACTCGGCGTTACGGTTTGCCATGGGACTTGGCGTTGGTTTGGGTTGTAGTTTGTTATCCTGCCTGGATCCCTAGGACCCGGTTCTCGAAGCCTGTAACCCGGCAAAACAGCGGAAACCATGAGGCCTATATGGCTCTGGGACTGGCTAATTAATTGGAGAAGCCTTATGTCGTTATTAGTTACATATGGACATGGGACAGGGCTTCTTCTACGCAGGATACTGCTTGGTACGGGAGCGATTCCCAGGCTCGGGCGCCAGACCTGGTGTTATTACGGAAGGTAGCTCTACGTCGTGACATATGGAACTAATACGCATAGGAGGACTCTTTGTAACGGCCTTGTAGTGAACCCTGCCGACTCACCTTGGAAGTGGGTCAAGAGACTAGCTACCTCGGGCACAAGGGCAACACGACTCATGGGTAAAGATGTGCGAACTCTGCAGAGTAAATAAACTGATATATCAGCCGTGCTCACGGTCAAGAGCGGGCTTGGACTTCTTCGAGATTAGTTGGTTACTGGTTACTGGTTCGGGCCATCTGATGGACTTCAGGTGTGGTTTGCCTGATGGACTTCAGGTGTGAGTTTGCTTGGTGTGATTCCAAGTGCGGTTGCTTGGTGTGACTCCAAGTGTTGGTTGCTCGGTGTGACTCCGAGTGTGGTTTGCTCGGTGCGACTCCGAGTGTGGTTACTGTTACAGATGGAGACTATGGTTATAACCTAGTAAATAGGTGCATAGGATTAATAGGATTTTAATAGGATGTGTTGCTTTAGGCGCTTGAGTCAAACAGAGTCAGCCTACCTTTGTTAATAGCCTCATAAGCATATATTTCCTACACTTGCGGAGTACATTTCGATGTACTCACCCTTCCTCTTTGAACCCCCTGCTACCCCACCCAGACGTTGGAGTCTACGCCGACGAGGAGCAGGAGTACCCAGAAGACGGCGGATACGACCCCGACGACTTGTACTAGGATGGCGCAGCCCCCGGTCGACCTTCCTGTGGAGATGGCGTCCAGTTTCCGCGAGTCTACATTAGAGTTAGACTGAGAGTCTGTACCTTTTCTTTTGGACCTGAGGGTCATTTTTGTAATAATGTTCGATATATTAATAAAGCATTGTTTTGATATTTACTATGATGTGGATATATGTATGAAAATTGATCCTGGCATACATATATTGTGCTCCAATTTTGTTCTTAAAATTGGGGTGTCACACAATCCTGCCCTGGGTTTTAATGCTCCAAAATTGAAAACTTTCATGAAAATTCCTGCAACTTCATCTACTGCACCTTCAGGAGGAGAGGGTAAAAGAAAAGCACTTGAGAGTATCCCTTTACCCAGGAAAACAAGGACCAAAAGGGCTAAATTATCCCCTAAGGTATGAATCCTTCATTTAGTGTCAAATTAGTAACTTCATTCGGCAATAAACCTGACCACCTCCATATTCCATTGCTTCTATTGCAGCCACAGGTTAAAACCGTCAAATTAGGTGACACCTCATCCACTGTAGAGCCATCTCCTGGATCTTCTACTGAAATCGAGGAAGTTCAAGATGCTGAAATTTCAAAAAACCATGAAGCTGATGATCCAACAACTCCTGAAGGCTCAAAAAATCAAGAAGCCGATGAGACTATAGGTAATACATTCGGCTAATCTCCCTTTTGTTGCTACATCTCTTTCCACTCATATTATTCTTTGAAACAGATGAAATTCTAAATAAGCTGGAAGAAGAACCTTCCTCTGATCATGCTCCAAGCTCACCTCCTTTGAATACTCAGCCAAACCCTCAAACAGGCCAGGATCAATCAGCTCAGTAGGTAAAGTTTTGTCTCAAACTATATTATTTCAACAAATTCATTCAATCGGCTAACACTTCTTTCCCCTTTCCTAGAAGAAAACCACCGAGCCGACCACGAGTTATTCCTTCCCCGCTGAAGATTATATCACCGAGAAGGGTGAAGAAAATACTTCTCAACATACCCTATCAATGGAAAATCAAGCTCGGCTGAGGGAGGTGACCATTCTGTTGAATAAAGACACCGTTAATTTGGTTCAGGACGCAAATCAGATAAGGGACATTCTTGAACTTATTGATGAAGATATCCTTCCTGCTCTTTTAAATCCCCTAGAGTCTACGGCCTGCCTTGATAACTTCGTGGGCATGGTGAGAAGGGCAACCAAGAACATATCATCTAGGGTTGTCTTGCAGAATGATAGGTCCTCAAAGAAGCTGGAACTTAAAGATTTGCATTCTCACATCCAAACTGCAAGAAATTCCCTGGCAACCCTGGAGCCCGAGTTGAAGGCCATAGAGGAAGAAAAGGACAGGTTAGAAGCTCAGCTAGCCGAACTGAATGCCAAAATTCAATCTCACAGGGTTCATATAGCTGATTTACCGAAGAACATAGAAGCGGCTTCACTAAGGATGACTTCGGCCCTCAAAGAAGATCGACAAATCAAAGCCAAGCTATCCAAGATCCAAAGCTCTGAAGATGAAGACCAGAAAGTACTTGACAACGTTAGCCGAATCAGGTCCGAGGCTATAAAGGCAATTAATCAGCTTCTGAATGAGTAGACATTGAACTTGTAATAAACTAAGTGTAATATACTCCGTCTCCGCAAAACTATCTTTGTGCTTCCATGCCTTTATTTGTCTGAGAAAACAATCGGCATTTTCCTTTAAATTTTCCTATTAAGACGTAGTCGATTGTCCTTATCTTTCTGATAGCCGAATGAAACCTGACTCAAAGAACCAAGGATATAGCCGAACGGTGTTCAACTTAACCGAGCCTAGCCCAGTCCAGTAACGGCCCAGACGAGAGGGAAAAACCCTACTTCATCGCTTGGCATTCTTGCCCCACTACTCTGTGGAACTCGCCACGACTCCTTTTTTTGGCTTATGAATAAATCCCTTTCGTCAGTCTCGATTGCCACCTACAGCTAAGCATTCTTGCCTCCGCCTCTTCATTTTTTGCTCGATTCAATCCAGAAGAAAAACCCTAACTTCCATAACAATGGCGAACGGTGATGACCGCGGCAAGCACCCGCCGAAGGAGAAGCAGAGGGAAGCAGAGCACCGCAACGCCGGCGCCGATGGTGAGAATCGGTTCCTTTGCCCCCTTGCAGTTTTACTTCCGTCTGGATTTTGATTTTCTTCTTACTTACTAGGATAAGATTCATCTCCAGCAGCCAAAGCCATCCTCAACCAGGAACCCCGTCATCTGGTTCCTCTAGCCCCTCCGATTCCTCAGACTCCTACTACTCCGACTGGTGGAGTAACCGTGACACCTGCCGCTTCAAGGAGGACAGGGACAAGGCCCGAGAGGAACTGGGTGAAGTTTCCAAGCAATACGGCATCGACCAGCTTGAATGGGAGGATCAGCGGAAGCAGCTCTGCAATGCTATCACAGGTCAGTGAAATCCTCGCCCGATTCCCCTTCTTCTAATTGAACTTGCTTGTCTGACGCATCTTTTCTCTTGCCAGCATTGTCCGCAGAGGTCGATCGCCTGAAGATTGCGGCAACCAGGGTGGCCGACAAGGTGAACGCCCAGGGGGAAATCGTGGAGGCGCGCCTTGATGATGCGGACAGCCGCGTCGATCAAGCCGTTATTCACGGCGTACACCACGGCGTCGCTTTAGGGCTGGCGGCGATGTCCACCCAGGTGCGTGAGGACTTCCCCGTCATGCCAACCGGCTTCCGCGGCAGCGAGCTTCTAGAAGACATCGAAGATCTTCTGGAAAGCTACAAGGATCATGCGACCGTACTCGCCCAGGACACTGACGCCCAATCTGTCTTGAACAAATTGATTGATGAATAGTCTGTACTTAGGAACTTCTGTAATAAAACTGCTCCTTTTTGTGAAACACTTGCATTTGTGAAATATTTGCTTGTCATTCCTGTTTTTCCTTCTCTGAATTACCGAAAGCAGAATCCCGGCATGAAAAACTATCCTTATTCGGTTAGATTGATATTTTGCTCTAAAGGCGACACATGTCATGTCGTCTATTCTCCAAACTCTTGGAGCATTTTTCTGCTAAAGGCGATGCTTTGTATCGTCTATTTTTTGCATACAAATATTCCTGAATCTGCTCATGCGCCGATTTCCACACTGGGATGAAACTTCTTAAGAAATCTCCCATTAATAGCTTTAGAAAATTCTTCTTCCAATAAAGTCTTCAAAATATATGCATTGCCAAGCACATGTCTTACTACCCGAAAAGGACCTTCAATTTGGAGACCATTTACCGAATACTTTGTCCTTCATCCCGATCGGCAATACAACCTTCCAAACTAAATCCCCTTCCACAATAAGTAGTGCCAAAATTTGGTACACGAGTAATAATACACACATAAACAAAGTTTCTCCGTAGCCGAATACCTCGTCTCTGGGTCTAAGAGCTTTCGGCTAAGGTAAGCTATTACTCTCTCTTTTCCCCCAAATTCTTGTATAAGGGCCGATCCTATTGTTAGGCTATTGGTCGCCATGTACAACTTGAAAGATTTACCAAGTTGTGGAAGTACCAACACCGGTGGTGCCTTCATGTATTCTTTAATTTTATCAAAAGCTTTTTGTTGTACGTCACCCCACACGAATTTTTGATCTCTTTCAAAAGGTTTATCAATTTCAATTTATACTCTGGATCCAAATTTGTACTGACATATATTGGTCTTGTTTCGGCTTCGTTACCAATATTCACTTCTTCTAATTTATCAGCCGACATGAAACCTCGCCCCTACTTTCCTTCGTTACAATCAATTGGATTATCCATTCAAAAATTGCTCTGAGAGCCGACTGCTTGGATCGATTGTTGGTCCTTGTCAAAAACATTTACAGGACTTTCCAAACCCTTCCAGAGAAGCACTCGACACCATCGTATTCCCAGTAAACGGGTTCTGCAGTAGCAACACTCACCGAATCATCGGCATGGACAATTTCGACGTCATCTCCAATCCACTGGATGAGGATTTGATGCATAGTTGACAGAACGCAGCAGTTTGCATGTATCCAGTCCCTTCCTAAGAGAAAACTATATGCCCCCTTGCCATCGATGATGAAGAAGGTAGTAATCAAAGTTTTTGACCCGATCGTCAACTCAACATGAACTGCTCCTCGAGTATCAGAAGGATTGCCAGCAAAGTCCCTCAACACCATGTCAGTTTTCAATAATTCCTCACTTGCCATCCCAAGTTTCCTAAAGGTAGTATATGGCATGATATTTATGGCAGCTCCCCCGTTAATAAACATTTTGGTTAACGGCTTGCCATTAATGTACCCTTTCACATAAAGTGGCTTTAAGTGTCGATGCTTGGCTGGTTTATCAAAAACTGCCCGTTGAGTCAGAACGAGCTGAGCCATCAGATCTTGGTATTCGTCTTCGTCAAAATCCGAATACACCTCTTCTTGGACATTTTGATCTCCGGGGGCCATGAATTCTGATGGAAGAAAGAATGCTATGCATGCATTAGCCGAACGATCACCTTCATCAGGCTTGTCTTTAGGACGCCAAATTTGCTTTGTTTTGGCGCCTGCTTGTGCCAATTCTCTGTTCCTTAGGCGTTGCACTCTTCTTTTCTGGCTCTTTCTCAACCCTGGTGGACACCACTGTCCTTTCTGCCAAACATATTCATGGTATTCTTCTTCCTCAGCGCGAGCCCAATCTCGATCGGCAAAACTTTTCCCTTGCCGATTTTCGGAATTACCCATTTTTAAGCGCCGATCATCCTTAAGGGATTGCATCCCATGCCTTTCATGGACCGAATGGCAGTTGACTCGAGACTGCTTGTATTCAGAATATTGACAACTGCATTCAGGGCAATTGTTCTTAGCATGCAGCTTCAAGCCTTCATTCCAACAATATTTGAAGAATGAGCACCCCCAATGAGATTGCTCTTGCTCTCTCATATATTCTTGTTCCTCTCAGTACATCTTCTCTTCGTACCTCCGTTGCTCCTCTATGAACTTTTGTTCCTCATAAAACTTTTGCTTCTGGTGCCATTCCTGCTCCCGACGCCATTTGTTCAACAAAATACGTGTTGTGACCCTGGGCCTGGAAGTTTCTCCCTTTTCAGTTCGGCTATTCTGGAAACGAACTTGTTGCCGAAATTCTTCATTTGTGATCTTTCGATCGGGGTCAACAACGCCGGTCTTTCTTGCTCTATCGGAGGTTAATACCTTCATCTTGCTTTTGCCCCTGGGGTCATCTGCATTAACCATGTTAACGGAGAAAGATACGGTATTCTGTCCAAAAGGGTTACCATCAATTTTCATTTTTCCATTGAACTTCAAATGCCCTTCCTGGATAGCCTTCTGGATCCGCACTCTGAACACTCGACAATCATTTATAGAGTGAGATCTGGTGTTATGGAAACCACAATACTTCTTGTCTTTAACTCCTTCAGGGTGCAGCATGGGATGGCCTTCCGACAGCTTGATGCGTCCTTCTTTCAACAACAATTCAAATAGCTTATCCGATTTGGAAACATCAAAGTCATAGGTACCCTTTTGCTGCCTTAGCCATCGTTGATTGACTTGAGTCGGCTCTTTCGCCCAGACTAACTCAGCTGCAGCTACCTCATCTTCGTCATCATACTCCATTGCTTCTTCTAAGAAAGCCTGATACATTTCACTAGCCACATAGCCTTTCTGGAATTGGTTGTTTCTCCTAAACCCCTGAGCCTGACTATTCATCATTGCCAATCGTTGTGATAATTGCCCAAGATCATCAAACTCCATACCGAATAGCTTTTCCCTGATATTCGGCAACATGCCAGCTATAGCTATCCCTGGCAATTGATCATCTAGTAAATTTAGGGAATAGCAGAGATTTTTAGTCTCCCTGAATCTGCGCAAGTATTCTTGCGACGTCTCATTGCCCCTCATTTTCAAACTCAGGAGGTCAACCAAATTCTTCTCATTAGTACCCATAAAGAAATACGCATGGATTTTCTGCTCCAATTCCGCCCATGTTCCAATAGAATTTGCCGGCAGAGATGCGAACCATGAGAAGGCTGGTCCTGTTAATGATAACGGGAAGTATCGAATCCTCCAAGCTTCATCTGCAGATGCCTCTCCAAGTTGCATCAAGTAACGACTGATGTGTTCTATAGTACTAGTGTCATCTTGGCCTAAAAACTTAGTAAGATCAGTGGGAGGTTTCACCCTTAGAGGAAGTGCTACTCAGTTGTACCATTCCGGGTAAGGAGATTTATAAGCGTAAGACTGATTCTTTGGGTTCAGGCTGAATTGATTTTGCATCATGTCGGCCATCCTATGCATGATAAGGTCAATATTTGAATCTGGAGCCGCATGCGTTTGGCCTCCAAGAAACGCTCCCGTTGAGTTTTTATAGCCCGGATTCGGGAAAGCATCAATCACACTGTAATCAACGAACTCCTGATATCCATCTCCATACATGTTCTTTTGCAACCTATTTGTTGCGGGAAACACCCTGAAGGCAGATTGTGGGACGTTTCCCGTCGTGCCGAATGTGAGTTGGCCATGAGTCGTGGGAGGTTGCTGCTTCTCGTGAGGGACCATCTCACCTCTGCTTGTACCAACTCCGCCGTCTTCAGCAGTTTTCTCTGATGCTGGGGTACGGGGAATAACATTGGCCCTTGTATCGGGCCAGCAACTTCCTCAAAACATTTATCAATTGACGGGCCGAAAGTACCAACCAAGATGGCACGAAAGGTATTTAAGAAAGCGGATTGATGATTTGTCATGGCCTCTGCTATAGCCTTGTACACCAGTTCGGATAGTTTCTGAGCATCTTCCTCATCAGTGCTATCAGATTGATGAGGAAGGAGAGTTCTTGGGAGTGACTGCTTCTGGAAAACCTTGTTACTCTTATTCTTAGAGAAGGACATCAAGCATTTGTGCTGAAACTTATTGCATGCTTGTTGAACTAAATTTCTCAAGTCTGGTGGCAACTCATCCATGGTCACGTTTAGAACTTGATTGTTCTCGAATTCAGGCATCTCAGAATGTGATGTCCCACCGGGCGTGCCAAAAAGGGTGTTGGCACAAAATGTGGCACACTGTGCCTCACACACAGCAAGCCAGAAAGCGTGGCTTCAATCGGGTGCCCGGACGATTTGAAATCCGAAGACGTGCCAGTCGGTTTGACCTGAAAACCAACAAGGGATAAAACTGTGAGAATAAAACTGGAACATGCCGGGTGAGACTAGACAGTTCCATATTTACGGCCCTGAAGCCACTTTTGACGACATACAGCTATAGAAGCTGTCTGCCAAGCATGTTTATAGAATTATTTGGCTAATATAGAAGAAAGCATTTGAAAGCATTGATTGCCAAATACACGTATAACAAAAGACATGCTTAAACAAATAAGAATAAATTATGAATCGATGTATAACCAAGCTCGGAAAACAAGCCGAATTGGGGTCCATGAAGAAGGAACATGCAAACAAACACGATCAAACTAATCTAAAACCTGCATCTGCCGCACGATACCTAGTTTTATCAAAGCTCAAGCATGATTGACATGTATGAACCCACAACACGTAACAATCTAGATTAGAAGTTAATTCGGCCATTATGATCATGCAATCTATAAGAGATGTCACAAAAACAACGATTATTGGAGCATAAGTAAACTTGTAAAGAAAGGCCGAACACAATCAATCTAGATTGGGCAAAAGAGTGTCACAAAATTAATTAAATCATGCAACACATAATAACTTAATGAATCTATTAGATCTTGCCAAATCTAATAGAGCCGATAACTATCTCGCTTTTGCTAAACATATCAAATAAACGCCTACCGCACGGTATTTACTCATAAGCATAGCATAAGCAAAGACTTCTTGATTGTTAACATAGATCCGCTGCATGATCTTTGGAAACAAACAAGACTACTTGCATCACATATAAATCCACCGCATGATACTAGACATGATAACAAGGTTGTCGGGACTTACGGAGGTCGACAGATCGATGATTCCTCTCGAAGAACTCGACGACACGACAAAGGACTTGAAGATGGCACGAGGCCGATTTGTATTGATATGGTTGTGAACCCTTTTTACAATAGCCAAGGGTTTATATTTATACCCTGGACACGATACAAGTCCTAAGAGGACACGACTATGAAACGTTAAAGGAAAATACTACATTTTTGGCCTTCAACTCCCTTCAGAATCTTCATCGCCTTAAATGTCACAATTTTGTTGCCCGATCGGCTCTTGCTTCCGTCGTTTCAACGGAAACTCCCTTTTTCTCAGAATAGTCGATCGCATAAGCAGTTGTCGAATCCTTGGAAACTAGCCGACCGCATGGACACTTGCTGAATGCCTCATACGCCCATCTCTCGCACACTAGCCCATCTGTCATCTCCTTGTGCGTGCGAAAATCTGGTGTTAACACGTCCTCAGCCCGAGTTTTGTGGCCCAAACTCGAAAACCATCAGCGCCCAGGTTTTGAGGCCCAAACCTGGAAACCGTCCACTCGGTGGTTTTTCTGTGGCTCAACCACCAAACCGAGCCATAGAGGGGATGCACCGCCCGTGCACCCCGTCCACCGACACGTGTCCCCAGGTCCTCGACCCAAGCAACACCGTGCCCGCATGTCTTCGCTCGTCGCTGTCCCAGGCTGTCAGCCATCACAGCTGATCCTCAGGCCACCGGTCCCTCAGTCCAAGACTTACATCTGCCCTTCGCCACTCTCGGTCCATCGGCACGGCACGTCTCTACTTGACCTTCACCTTGCCTTCGATCACTGTATCCGTGCTCGACACCTGCACAACACAAGCCAAAGAACATGCGCATTATCCCAGTTGACAATCACTCATCACTCGAGACTCGGCATACACCCATGTATCCGCAAGTTAGAAGGCTCCCAATAAGCACATCAACAAGAGCCACAAATGCTTAGGGGTTCTCCCTTGGCTGGCCAAGACTACCCACCACTTCTATTTATAGCCCGAGTCAAAATGCACCTTCACTATGTAGGCAACACACTGATTGGACTCTGCTACAGTGACTGGAACTGTCTGGTCACCAGCGTATGATCACTCTAAGGTTGCGACACGTCCTGACCATTTAAAGCTAGCTGTTGGCACCCAACAACTATTGCTTCATGCATGGATGCCACCACCTGACCAGACTCATCGGTCACTGACCGTACTCGCTTTCTACATAGCATCCTATCATGAATAGATAGCTCCATGAGAGGTCTTTTCTTGATCACTATTGACTCGACGCACCTCAGCGTCCAATCGCTCAATGAGCCACAACCATGTGCCACCTCACATTGGTCAGATGTGCGCACAAGGCACCAGGCGCATCCGGTCGCCACTACAACACAATGGCTAGTCATGCCACCAAGACTACCTCGCCTAGGGTTAGCTACCGGACGTGCCTGGTCAAACCAAGGGTAGTGTCCGGTCACTGCAATGCTGCTGCCACTACCAGCAATAACTAGTCGGACACATCTACTCACTTGTGACTAAGCGTCCCATCAGATGTAGTGACCACCACTTCACCTCATACTTTTTCTCGTTTGCAAATGTGTCAATGCAAACAAGTGTACACCACCTTGTGCATACGTGTTAGCATTTTACAAACATTTTTTAGAGGAATTAGCACTTGCTATTTTCTCGACACTCGATCCTAGCAACACGTTGCAAAGTTAGATCGCTGAAGTGGCACTAGATGATCGATATGCAATCAAGTTTGCCTTCTTGATAGTACAACCATCTATCCTAAACCCGGTCATAAAATTCTCTACACACCTATGATCAGTGAAATGAAATTCCCTACAATTATATTTTTGCCTTGCAAATTACATTCCATCTCCTCGGATGTTGATGCAACACATACACTAACCTTGATCAACAAACGATATGATCCACTTCGTATCATCACATGTCCTCGATGGTCCATCAACCTTGATATCACTTGCTCTTCACCATTGCATTGGTCCATCCGCACCAAGTCTTTACACAAGCATCCCACCATGTGATCCAACCTTCAAAGGCTCCAACTTTTCCTTCACACTTGCAACCGGTCCATAAAGCCAAATCTTGTTTTAATCTTCTGTATCTAGCCACATGACTCCATGTCATGTCTCATATGCAATAAGCTCATTCATTGCACATTCACCTGTCAACTTATCTCCTATGTATTTCACTTAAACACTCATTAGTCCACCTTGGTCGTCACTCAATTACCAAAACCAAAGAAGAACCTTTCAACTAGCTATCCATAAGAAGTACAAGATGTTGTACAACTAGTTGTTGAGGCACCATCCCTACGTAGGTTAGTGAGGGCATGTCGCACCACTGATAGGATGTCGTTCCTAATCACGGGATAGCTTAACATATTATTGTTGCACAATGATGAGCCCTTAACCTACGTGGAAGCAATTATGGGGTCAGATTCTGAGAAATGGCTTGGAGCCATGAGATCCGAAATAGAATCCATGCATGATAATCAAGTTTGGAACTTGGTTGATCCACTAGATTGTGTTCAAACCATTGATTGTAAATGGATTTTTAAGAAAAAAAGATATACATGGATGAAAATATTCACATCTATAAGGCATGACTGGTAGCAAAAGTTTTAAGCAAATCCAGTATGTTGATTATGATGAAACCTTTTCACTCGTCATTATGCAATTGCAGCCCATTTTGATTATGAAATTTGGAAAATGGATCCTCCTAGCAATTGCAGCCCATTTTGATTATGAAATTTGGAAAATGGATGTCAAAACGGCTTTCCTGAATGGAAGCCTAATTGAGGCCGTGTACATGACACATATTGAAGGTTTTGGCCATCCTAAAAATGTTGGGAAAATATGCAAACTTTGAAAGTTTATCTATGGACTGAAGCAAGCATAACATCTATGATTGGAGTTCGAATCTTTGCTTTGATGAAGAACTCGAAAGGTTTGGCTTCATTAAGAATGAAGAAGAGCCTTGTGTATACAAGAAGGCTAGTGGGAGCGCACATGTATTTCTGGTCGTATATGTAGATGACATATTGTTGATTGGAAATGCTATTCCTATGCTACAAGTTGTCAAGTCTTCATTAAGAAATAGTTTCTCTATGAAAGATCCTAGACAGGCAGCTTACATATTGGGCATTAAGGTCTATAGAGATAGATCAAAAAGGCTAATTGTAATAAGACAAAATATGTACATTAACAATGTATTGAAACAATTAAATATGCAGGACTCCAAGCAAGGTTTCTTGCCAATGTCACATGGTATTACCCTAGATGAGCAAAAAAGGATGAGTGTGATTCATATGCCTCCACAGTCGGATCCTTCATGTAAGCCATGCTATGTACATGCCCAAATGTTGCTTATGCTCTAGTGTTACGAGTAGGTAGCAATCTAACCTTGGTGAGGCTCATTAGGTGGCCGTAAAGAATATCCTGAAGTACTTGCGAAGATCTAAGGATATGTTTCTGATTTATGGAGGTGAGGAGCAACTCATTGTAAATGGTTACGTAGATGCTAGCTTTGAAACTAACAAAGATGATAGTCTACTCTGCCTCAATGGAGGAGCAATAAGTTGGAAAAGTTCCAAGCAAGATACGATGGCTAATTCTACGATACAGACTGAGTATATCTAGCATCAGAAGCTGATAAGGAGGCTATTTGGATTAGAAAGGTTGTTTCTAAGTTGGGTGTGGTTCCTAGTGCACCAAATCCTTTGGACCTTTATTGTGATAATAATGGTGCCATTGCATAGGACAAGGAGCCTAGGACGCACCAAAATCCAAACACATACTTTGGTGCTATCACCTTGTTCGCGAGATTGTTAATAGAGGTGATGTGAAGATTTGCAAAGTGCACACAAATTTGAATGTTGCTGAGCATTGACGAAGCCTCTTCCATGACCAAAGCTTGAGGCTTACACGAGTGCAATCGATATTAGATACCTGCATGACTGACTTTAGTGTAAGTGAAAGATATTTGTATAACGTCTTATGTTTATGAGTGTTGAATAAAATGTTATTCAGTTCCTTGAATTATAATTATTACATTGATTGACAAGTATGTGACTTGTTTGGGAAACTCTATGTTTTTCTAATGTTATTCAAAATTATACCTAGTCTTATTTCATTATATGGGACAATAATGATTTTACAGACTAGCAAATGGACTGATTGATGATCATGTTTCACAAATCATTGATATAGAGATATCAAATCAATAATGTGGACACATGATAGAGATCATGGTGTTGGATTGACCCACTTGACTTGAGATAATAATTGTTTCACAATATGTGTAGTGTTGCATTTTGGGGCTGCCAAATGGGTAGTCATAAAAGCAGTTTTGGGGTGTGCCATGACACATAGGATGGGAAGTGAGCAGATCAAGATGGAATTTGACCCTGCTTTTATAATGGTAGAGATACCGCTGGACCCCTAGATGTGGTTGGATTAAGAAAGCGCATGGCCATGCCAATATGATTAAAGATTTAATCGTGATGTGACTAAAGAATTACTCGTAGATTTAATCCACTACAAGATCGGGTGAAGTGTTGAGCTTTCACATGGTTGGCATAAATCTTTCCTTGAGTTCAACAGGTATCGTGTGGCAAAAGGGTTAGACATGTATATATTAAGGTTTGGTTGATATGATCTTTATGTATATACATGATTCAATATGTGTTGCTAGGTGCCACTATTGACTAATGGCTCCAAAATGGTTTTGATCATGACCGTCTACACATAAAACTAACGGGGCACACACCTAAGGGGATTGGAACAATTGCATAGATGATTATCTCTAGTCCATGTGGGAGACTATTGATTATATGCCCAAGAGGTAATCATGATCCATAAGGGGCAAAAGCCCATTAGTAGGGGTCTATATATATTAAGGGGCAAGGGGCTAGGGACCGATTGAGAGCTTTCATAACCTAGTCGCCTCTACCACCGTTGTCGCTTCCCCCCTAGGGTTGTGGGCACCCAAGCCACAGCCACCCCTGATCTCGCTACCTCGCTACTCATGTTGTGCTAGCACATCGACGTTGCTAGTGTTTTTTGCCAATATGTGTGGATACATGGAGACATTGCTGATGTTGTTGTGGTGTTGGTTGCCAACGAGTTTGAGCAAGAAGAATGTGTCATCGCTGCTGCTGGTACATGAGGACGTGTGACTACTTCCACTAAATCGACACTCGTAGTTTTGTTAGTCTATAGCGTACCCGTTTTGCTTCATTATCAGTCTTAGTTATCAGTATTGGTACAATATTTTCTTACACCACAACAATAACAACATGAGCCACAGACACATTGTTCGTTATGTCCTGCCGAAAAACCTAGAACATATAGAACTCTCTTTCCTTGAATGATTACAAATGACCTTGTAGCCTATGGCATGGTAGCCTGGTACAAAGCCTTGTTTTCCTGTCTGGGCCAAGCACGACGACCCCGCGGCCTGGTTGTTAGCAAGGCCAGGTCAACTCGACCCAGTAGCTAGGGCCATGCTTGGCATGCTGCCCAAGCACATCAAATTATACGGTCTGACTCAGTATTTAAAGGGAGGCACGATGAGGCTTGCTTTCATATATAACCTCTCAAGTAGGCACCGACAACTAATCCCAACTTATTTCTCCTCCTTGCATCTAGCTGCCACCCTCTCCTATCACATTCCAATCTAACGAAGACAACTTTCCTTGAGCACGGGCATGGATGCCCCTTCGCGGCTCACATGGCCACACGACACATGTGGATGCTCCCCTCATGATTCTCGTGACCTTGAGATGTGCCAATGCTGTGCGAACACCCTCGCCCATCTCTTCCAAGTCACGCGACCTCGCGATGCCATGCGGACGGCTCCTCCATCCCCACTTTCAACCTCTCTGCCATCAAGCATCCCATGGGTGAGCTCACAGGCGGCTAACACCACCTTCCCCTTCCTTCTCTCTAAGGTCTTTCCCGTCATTTAGTGGACCTCGGGTTAGCCCTACATGTCATATTTTTATTAGCACCGGCAAAGCCCGACCAATGGCCTATAGTGTCGTGTCTGGGACGTTGCTCAAGCCCGTGGCCCTATCCGACAGGGCTTGGTGGCCTAGTCCTAGCGGGCCATTCTTTGACCGGGCCTGTTGAAAGGTCCGAAATGGCTAGAGGGGGGTGAATAGCCTAATTAAAAATCTACAAAATAACTTAGGCAAACACTATTAGTATAACAAATGGCGAAGCTTTTTGCGCTAGCCTAATAGTGTGTTGCAAGCCACCTATCCAACAATTCTACCTAATAAAACTATGTCACTCAATCAATCTAGAGCCAGTATCTATTATGATCAAGTGAAGGTATGAAAGCAATTCTAGTGAACTAATCACAACTAGCTACACAAGGTATATAACAAGAGAGATGTACAACAAGTGAAGATAACTACTGTTGACGGTCCTTAAACACCTGTTTTACCATCAACATTTTACCCTAAAGTCCACCAAAAAGGCATGAAATGTAGTCAAATAGGTTTCAAACTAACCAAATTCCACATGTCCATAGAATTTTATTTGAATGCAGGATTTGAACCAAATTTGGAAATATGGACCCACCAGAGGCCAAGCCCACTCAGCAGGGCCCAAATGGGCCTAAGGAGGGTGGCGCCCGCCACCCCTAGGTGGCGCCCGCCACCTCTAAGTGGCGCCCGCCACTTGGGTTGGCCCAAGTCACACTCCCTGCCACGTCACCGATCCGTGTAACCTCCTCAAGGCCAAATCTTGGCCCTTGGTCACTAGGTCAGTGGCATCCAATGGCTCAGGATGAAGTGGCATGGATCAAGGCTGAATGGCGGTTGCTAGGACATGCAACCGACTTCCAAACCGCCTTGGACAAACACCTGGAGGCCGTTGGATCAAGGACGGTGCATCCAGCGGCCAGGACACTGGCGGCCGCCAGTAGGGGGTGGCGCCCGCCACCTGACCTAACCCTAGGTCGGCTGGCTGCCCCCTATAAGTACCCCCCTCACACATTTGGGCTATAAATACCCCCCTGGTGGCACCTCTCCACACCACACCATCACATCCCAAGAGAAACACAAGCAAGAGAAGCAAGTGAGAGTTAGGTTAGAAGCTTAGAGAGCTTAGGCAAGTAGGTAGCTAGTAGAGCAAGGCATCTTTGCCCTCGCGGTAGCGCTGCTCAAGGCTTAGCTCAAGAGTAGAGACGTGCGAGTGATCGGTCCTGGAGCAGGGAAGAGTCTTCCTTCATCTCCAGTTCAGGTTTTGCTCTTGTTACTCAAGCATTTACTATATTCTAGTTCATCATTTCAAGTATTACTTTATTCTACTTATCAGTATTGAGTGGTATACTTGATTGATTGCTTGAGTGCCTAGCTATCCTACAGATCAATTCACTTAGCAATAGTAGTTAATCTCTAGTGAGCTTAGTGTTTGATCTTTGCCAATAGGTTGCTTAGTTAGTTTAGTGTTTATCTTATTAAGTCAAGTATTTGCTCTGACGTCCGCAAGGGTGTCTCTATTCAAAGCTAGGGTAGAGATAGTTAGAATATAGTTAAGCGTGGTGCTTAGTTATAGACTTACCTTCAGATACGGCTGGACCCCCGGATAGCTGTGGTAGCAAGCAGGTGGTGACAGCCCTGTGCGCCATGAATTCCACCACGTAGTTGGCCCAGTTTAACAGTAAGGCTCGTTGTGCTAGCGTTCAACCTAAGTAAGTGGTAAAGGCTAGTACGCCTCGATACTTGACAAGATAGGAATAAAACTATACTCAACTTAGTTGCTTTATTGTCTTTTGCCTGCCTTGCTTCGAAACTATCTTGCTTTGTAGTTATCTTGCTTGCAGTTATCTAGGATTAGTTATTAGGACTAGTTAGTTATCATTAGTTATCCTTAGTTATCATATTTCCCTTCAACTACCTATCTATCCACCTTACCTTAGCCATCCATTTCATCTTTACCTATCCACCCATATATTCTTTCTAGCCTTTCGTCTTCCCTTCTCCCCTTTCCTTTTTCTTATTTCTTCGACTCTCATCCCCTCCTTGACTCAACTCATTCACCACCCTAGCCTTCCCTTGGGATCAAATAAATCGACACCTGGTACTCCCAGGCGAAGTGCTACTACGATAGTTCTGTGCGCTTGCAGAATCTCCTCCTGGTAGATTGCATTCTCTCTAGCTAGCTCCTACTAGTGTCGGGATTGACAACCCCGCTTGGCATTAGTAGATAGCTGCTTTAGCTCCACTCCTTTAGGTATAGTGACCGGTCATGCTTCAAGCATTTCTGACGCCGTTGCCGGGGATAGACTCCATAGTCTACTCCTAGTAACAACGTTAGCGAGTGCCAACAAGCATTCCCGAGCCGTTACTGGGGATAGTTGCCTAGCTCTATCTTTAGTGAAGCTAAGAACTACCAACAACTACATAAAAGAAATAGCTCAAAGTAAATGCACAAAGTAAATGAGCTAGATAGAGGTGGTTTCACCGAGCCTTCGGGATCGCCTAGTAGAGAGCCAATCACCGGTGAAATTCACTCGTGAAGCCAATCACCAAGATGGATGCACAATCACAAATGAGCACACGGGACACCAATATTTATCTCGAGGTTCACGTGCTTGCCGGCACGATACTCCTCGTTGTGTCGACCAACACTAGGTGACCCCAAGGCTAATCGGCACAAAGCCAAGCTCACACAGAGCGCCACAAGAATCTACCGCTAGCGAGGTAGCTCAATGACACGAGCAATCCACTAAGGATGCCTCTTGCCTCTCCGGCGAGGTGAGGTTCCAAAACCTCTCACAATCACGAACTGTGGTGGCCAAGAACAATCCTTCTCTTGCCAACTCCACCTCAACGCCTCCAAGCCGTCTAGGCACCGACAAATGCCAAGAGTAACAAGCAACTCAAAGTCGATGCAAAGAACTAGTGCCACTAGACTGAACTCTTTCAAATCTTAGCACTAATCACTCAAACTCGCTTAGTTTGATCAAATCAACTCTAGAGATGAGTGGGGAGGCTTGGCTATGCTCCCAAGAATGCTTAGGGATCAAAATGTGCAAGAGCAAAGCCATGTGAGCCGACCAAGCCACTTAAAATGGTCCCTCAAAATGGCCTAGCCGTTGAGTTGAAATCGCGACCATCGGACGCTCCGATGCGCGATCATCGGACGCTGCCCTAGCGTCTGATGCTCCGAATGGAGCCATGTGTCCCCCTGATACGAATTCAGTGCGTCAGATCCCAACAGTCATATCTCTTCGTGCCACGGTTAATGTGACATTGGACGCGCCGATGCCAGGCATCGGACGCTCCGATGCCACTGCTCATCTCAGCTATTTTCTGCGTCGCATCGGACCCGCCGGCACTCTTACATCGGATGCTCAACCCCTGCGTCCGATGACCATGCATAGAGGTTCCAGAACGCCCCAAACACATCGGACGCGTCAGATGGTTTGGCATCGGACGCATGCCAGCGTCTGATGCTCCCTGCAAAGCTTGCTTGCGCCACATCATCACCATCGGACGCTGCAACAGTGTTTCCTCAGCGTCCGTTGCGAGCGTCCGATGCTTCTTCAGCATGAATCTGTAGCTAGGGTTTGCCATCGGACGCTCAGCCCAGCGTCCGATGTTGTCGCCTCCAGCGTCCGATGCTGCTAACTCAGCACCTTTCACTTTCTAACTTCTACCCTTGCTCCCATGTGCCAACATCAAAGTGTTTCACCACTTGTGCACATGTGTTAGCATTTTACAAAGCATTTTCAACGGTTTAGTTAGTCACTCACTAGGTCTATAGCATTGATATGTTAGAGAACTCCTAGTGGCACTTGAACACCACATAAGCTGTGAATTAACTCCTCTTAATACTACGACTGTATATCCTAAATGTGATCACACTCGCTATGTGTCTGGATCACCAAAACAAAGAGCCCTATAGGTTATACCTTTGCCTTCGGGCTTCTTTGCTCCATCTCTTCCCTTCTTCTCATGTTTCACCAATGGTAGAGCACTTGATCACTTAGTTTCATGTGGCCATCACCATCCTCCATGGTTGCCACGTTGCTAGCTCCACCACTTGGCTTGGTCCCAATCCTTTCTCATAAGCTACACACATGCTTAGCAATAGGATTAGACCAAATAGGTTTCATCAATTAACCAAAACCAAACTAGGGCTTTCAATCTCCCCCTTTTTGGTAATTGATGACAACCTATACAAAGATATGTGATTTAAATTTGAGTAACCACATTGATATTATTAGCTCCCCCTACATATGTGCTATAGAGTTTGGTTCTAAAATTGGCACATTTGTATGGATATGAAATGTGGGTGAGCAACATTATCAATGATGATGCTAAGGCATAAGAATGGACCTTTGAAGCATGATACCAATCGGAGTGCACATATTATACCATCCTTAGCACCATTTGACACTAGACATACAACAAAACTCAAGAATCTAGTGAGATCCACATAATAACAAGGCTCTTGAATCACTTGAAATATATGTATGTCTAGTTGCCATTCTAAACATGCTAGAGAATCAATTCATCAATCAAGTCCTTTCACTAGCATTCACCACATAAGCATGAATATCAAAATAAAATAGCTTATGGAATGCAAACAATCATATCAATATGCACATTTCAAATGCATCATACATGTTTATGAGCTTGCTCCCCTATTTGTATGCTTCGATCCCAGTTTGAAAACTACTAAGGCTACTTAGCAACTTAGCATATCTCTTTTATCTTTGTTATCTCCCCCTTTCACTAGCATATCTTTGTTGCATTTTCTCCCTCTTTGTCAACAATTATCACCAAGATGGGGCAAGGTTTAATGAAAAGAGACAACTTTTACCATGAAATTCACATGAGGGGATCATACTAAGTAAAGTTGTGGCTTAATCTAGCTCATGAGCATAAGACATTTAACACAGTTTGCTGTAGAGTAAGCTTCTTCACACATCTTGCAATGGTTATCTTACTCACATTGGTTAAATACTTATGACACACTTACTAGATTAAACACAAGAGTTACAAGCTCACAAACAAGTTATATGCTACAACTAGAACAAGTCAACCATAGAAGCAATAGTGGTACCATACATACTTCAAATTCATTTGATTTACCATGAATGAGCCTAAATAAGCAATGTGATGGCTATATGAACTAGAGCACAACCTAATAAGAATGAATGCACATGCCAAACAATTTCACCTTTGCTTTCTTGGAGGAGAGGCATGTCATAAGTGGGGGGTGCATTCAACTCATGTTGGAGAAGTCTAGGATATTCAATTCATTCCTTAGCTTGCAAAACCTTCTCTCATCAAGTGGCTTGGTGAAGATATTGACAAGTTGATCATCGGTACCCACACTTTCAATATATATGTCTTGCTTTGCTTGATGATCTCTAATGAAGTGGTGCCTTATGTCAATGTGCTTTGTCTTTGAGTGTTGAACCGGGTTGGTGGCTATTTTGACGGTGCTCTCATTATCACATAGCAATGGGACTTGTCCAAACTTGACCCCATAATCTTGCAATGTTGCTTTCATCCATAGCAATTGTGCACAACAACTACCCACGGATATATATTCGGCTTTGGTGGTAGAGAGTGCAACACTATTTTGGTTCTTTGATGACCATGAGACAAGTGATCTTCCAAGCAATTGACAAGTGTCCGATGTGCTCTTCCTATCCACCTTGCATCTCGCATAATCAGAATCCGAGTATCCAATCAATTCAAATTAGAGCCCTTGGGATACCATAGTGAAAGTCCCTGTTTGGTTTTGGATAATTGATGTCACCTAGAGTACTAACCTTTGTCATGAAGTGTTCATAAGCTAGGTTGGTACACACCAAGTGTGGGAGCTAGATGATGACCGCGGTGTTGGTGGTGATGACCAAAAGATGGATCAAGTGCTCCACATTTGGAAGGAGAAGAAGAGAAAAGCAAAACCCTATGGAGATCAAGACAAAGGTATAAATAGGTATTTTGTTTTGGCACTCAAGACACCATAGGGGGTGTGAGTGTGTTCAGGATCGATAGCCGTACTATTAAGAGGGGACTATCTCGGTGATTGCGGTTATCAAGTGCCACTAGGTGAATTCATACATGCATATGCATTAGGACCTAGTGTGCTAACCTCTAATCCTTTGAAAAATATTTGGAAAATGCTAACACGCTTGCACAAAGGTGATGTACACTTGGTGGTGTTGGCACATTTGCAAAGGAGAAAAAGCCAGAGTTGAAAACGAAGTTTTTAGGCGCGACCAGACGCTGTTGAAACATTCGTCCGGTCACTATTGAAACAGCGACCGGACGCTATTGAAATAACTGATTGGACACGCCTGTAACACTGTTCATGAGAGGCAACAAATGAAATGGAGTGATCAGACACTAAGTGAGTCCGGTCAATAGTGATCGAACGCGTCCGATCGATGAAATCGTCTCTGGAACCTCTCTGTTCGTGACCGGACGCTCAGTGAAACAATGACCGGACGCTAGTGAAACATGAGTCCGGTCACTACTGAAATAATGATCGGACGCTAGTGAAACAATGACCGGACACGTTCGGTCGCTATGTAAACAGCCCATTCGAAGGGGTAATGGCTCTTTTTGTTTGAGGGGGTATATAAATATGAGTTGATCGGCTTTGGGAGCTCTCTCTCTTGGCACTCTAACATCTTGGACATCCCTTTGAGCTAAACATACTCCCTCCACTCATCTCCTTGCTTGATAGCGCGAATCAAAGTGAGATTGAGTGATTCCAAGTGCATTTGCTTGTGTGTTTGCATCTAGTGGCACTTGGGGATCGTTGTTGCTGCGGTTTTCTCGTTACTCTTGGTGGTTGCCGCCACCTTGATGGCTTGGAGCAGCGGAGGAGCATTGGCACGAGTTGGTGATTGTTCGTGGCCATATCCCGGTGATTTGTGAGGGGTATTGTGCCTTCCCCGGCGAAGAACCAAAAGGTAACTCTAGTGGATTTCGCGTGTCATTGAGTTACCTCCATTTGTGGGTCGGTTCTTGTGGCGCTCAAGTGTTGAGCTAGGTTTGTGAACACCTATTAGCCACCGAACCACCAAGTGGTTGGTCAACACAACAGGGAGTAGCGTGCCGGCAAGCACGTGAACCTCGAGAGAAAATCTTTGTGTCCATTGTCTATTTGGCTATGTCCCGGACTTCATTGATATTCATATTGTGGTTAATCATCCCTTACCGGCGTCGGTATATCTCTCAATCATTGCATTACATTCTTTATTTCTTGTGTAGAGATAATTGTTGCTAGAAGTAGCTTTCTAATTAGAAGTAATTATTTTTTGCTAGCTCACTAGTTTAGAAAGTAGTGACTTAGCCCTTGTGTGACATAGAGATCATAATATACTAGACTTGCTTGGATAGGTGGCTTGCAACACTTGGTAGAGCTAGAGCAAAAAGCTTCGCTTCATAATTGTCTAACTAGTTACTCTAAGTGTTTTGTAGAAATTTTATTAGGCTATTCACCCCCCTCTAGCCATTTAGGACCTTTCACATAGTCCAACATTAGGAGTGCACTTCAAATATCTCAATATTCTTTTGGTTGCCTTCAAATGACTTTCTCTTGGTGAAGCTTGGAACCTTGCACACATACACACACTAAACATGACATCCGGCCTTGATGCGGTCACATAGAGTAGGCTTCCAATCATTGACCGATATAGCTTTTGATCCACCATGTCACCACTAGAATCACTATCCAAATGTCCATTTGTGCCCATGGAGTGGTTATTTCTTTTGCTTCATCTAACCAAAACTTCTTGAGCATGTCCTTGATGTACTTGCCTTGACTAACAAATGTGTCTTTCTTCATTTGCTTGATTTGTAGACCAAGGAAGTAACTAAGCTCTCCAATCATAGACATCTCAAACTCCTTAGCCATCATCTCTCCAAACTCTTCACAAAAGTCTTGGTTGGTTGGTCCAAATATAATGTCATCCACATAGATTTGCAACACAAACAAGTCACATCCAATCTTCTTGGCGAAGAGAGTGGCGTCAACCTTCCCAATCTTGAACCCTTTGGCTAACAAGAAGTCTCTCAATCTTTCACACCATGCTCTTGGTGCTTGCTTTAACCCATAAAGTGCCTTCTTGAGCTTGTACACATGGTTGGGCTTCTTTAAATCTTCAAATCCGAGAGGTTGCTCAACATACACTAGCTCATTGATGAATCCATTGAGAAATGCACTTTTGACATCCATTTGATAGAGCTTGATGTTGTGAGAACAAGCATATGCAAGTAGAATTCTTATGGCCTCCAATCTAGCAACTGGTGCATAGGTTTCTTCAAAGTCAATGCCTTTCATTTGAATGTACCCTTGTGCAACCAATCTTGCTTTGTTCCTTACAACAATGCCATCTTCATCTTGCTTGTTTCGGAAAACCCATCTTGTGCCAATTACATTTGTGTTCTTTGGTCTTTCCACTAACTCCCAAACATCATTGCGGGTAAAGTTGTCTAGTTCTTCATGCATTGCGTTTACCCAATCAACATCCATCAAAGCTTCATCAATCTTGGTTGGCTCAATAGATGATACAAATGAGTAGTGTTCACAAAATGAAGCCAATCTTGATCTTGTTTGCACACCTCTTCTTATATCACCAACAATTTGATCCAAAGGATGATCTCTTGCAATATGTGTTGGTTGTAGCACTTGTTGCGGTTGGACACTTGCACTTGCACTTGGATGATCCACTAGAGAGCTACTAGCATCTTGTTGATCATGGGAACCACTAGAGCTTGCAACATCATTTCCATGCATGGTTGGAGGAGAGAGCACTTGATCTTTGTCATCTTCAATGTCAATCACTTGTTTTGGCCTAATATCACCAATGTCCATGTTCTTCATAGCTTCCACCAATTGTGTTCCTCTCACATCATCTAGGTTGTCTTGTTCCTCATGAGAGCCATTGGTTTCATCAAACTCAACATCATGGACTTCTTCAACTATTCTTTGTTGTGTTCTTCCACACTCTATGCTTTGCTTGTAGTCGAGTAACCAAGTAGAAACCCTTCATTACACTTCTTTTCAAACTTGCCAAGTCTTGTGACTTTCTTCAATATGTAGCATTTGCACCCAAAGACTCGGAAATAAGCAATGTTGGGCTTTCTATCATTGAGGAGCTCATATGGTGTCTTCTTTAATAGAGAGTGACAATAGAGCCGGTTGCTATAATAGCATGTCGTGTTGATTGCTTCAGCCCAAAAAGAATGACTCACATTGTATTCACTAAGCATGGATCTTGACATGTCAATGAGTGTTCTATTCTTTCTTTCAACTATCCCATTGGATTGAGGTGTATATTTGGCCGAGAATTGATGTTTGATTCCAAACTCATCACATAGTTCATCAACTCTTGTGTTTCTAAACTCACTTCCATTGTCACTTCTCACTTTCTTGATTCTTCTATCAAACTCATTTTGGCTTCTCTTGACAAAGGTTTTGAATATGCCAAACACTTCACTTTTCTCAACGAGAAAGAAGACCCATGTATATCTTGTATAGTCATCCACTATCACAAAGCCATACTTGTTTCCTTCAATGCTTGCATATGTAGTTGGTCCAAACAAGTCCATGTGCAACAACTCAAGTTCATGTGTAGTGCTCGTCATTCCTTTGTTAGGATGAGTGTTTCCAACTTGCTTTCCCATTTGGCATGCACTACAAAGCTTGTCCTTCTCGAAGTGAACATCTTTTAGCCCTCTCACCATGTCATGCTTGACTAGCCTCTTTAGTTACTTCATTCCAACATGTCCCAAGCGCCTATGCCATAACCAATCCATACTTGATTTGGTGAACAAACATGTTGTCAATTGAGCTTCACTTGCATCGAAGTCCACCAAATAAAGGTTCTCATATCTAAATCCTTTGAACACCAAGTCACTTCCATCAACACTCACTATCTCCACATCATCCACACCAAATATGCATTTGAATCCCATGTCACACAATTGTGCCACATACAATAGGTTGAAGTTGAGAGATTCCACTAATAGCACATTGGAGATGCTCAAGTCATTGGATATTGCAATCTTGCCCAAGCCTTTGATCTTGCCTTTCTTGTTGTCACCAAATGTGATAGCATCCGCATGATCATTGCCACTAGTGTTGATTGATTTGAACATTCTTCCATCTCTGGTCATGTGTTGAGTGCACCCACTATCAAGCACCCAATGCCTTCCTCCCGCTTTATAATTTACCTACAAAGAGATCAATTATTTTTAGGTACCCAAATCTTTTTGGGTCCTCCAAGGTTAGTTACCAAGCTCTTGGGCACCCAAATTGCTTTCTTTTTTGGGCCAACCAAGGGTGCACCAATATACTTAGCCTTCACACCATTAGTCCCCTTTGTAAGCATATAACAACAATCAAGTCTAATAGATGAAACATGAGCATTATTCTTGTTAAAGCAATTTTGCTCGATCTACATGCCCAGATTGCTTGCAACTATTGCAAAACCGAGCATTGCTCTTCACAAAACAAGTCTTGTGAGTAGCAAAGGCCACCTTGCCCTTCTTGGGGGTATAGCCAAGTCCCTCCTTGTTGAGTGGACACCATTGGCTACCCAAGCACTTAAGCAAGCGGGCATCTCGACCATAGGCATTGCCTAAAGCATGAGTGAGCTCAACAACCTTGTTCTTAAGGTTCTCATTCTCTACCACTAATGATGAATCACAAGTAGTAGAAGTAGGCATTTTAGTTGAGCTAGATGATGATGATGCATTTGTGGGAGCAACAACAATAGAAGCATAAAAAGATTCATCAATAATATCACAAGTTACTCCTACATTGCATGTCTCTACAACATCCTCAATCTTACTTTTATCAAGGAGGGAGGAGTGGGCTTCCTTAAGCCTAGTGCGAGCTTGGTCAAGCTTCTCATGTGCTTCCTCTAGCCTCTCATGAGTAGACTTGAGCTCATCAATGGATTGCTCAAGAGCCTTATTAGCCTTGCGCAATTCTTTGCACTCCTTCCTCTTAGTCTCAATGTAAGAGTGAGCATCTTGTAGCATGCTCATGAGGTCCTCCTTTGAGTACTCCTCATCATCATCACTCTCACTCTCACTCTCACTCTCATCGGATGATACCTTAGTGGCCTTAGCCATGAAGCATGTCGATGGAGTGTTGAAGATAGAAGGCTTGCTTGAAATAGCAAGACTAGCCATAGCCTTCTTCTTGGTGGTCTTCCTCTCATCATCACTAGAATCATCATCATCGCTTGAGGAAGCATCACTATCCCATGTCACAACATAGGAGCCACCCTTCTTCTTTTCCTTCTTCTTCTCTTTCTTTTCCTTCTTTTCTTTCTTGTCTTTCCTCTTGCTCTTCTTGTGATCATCATCTTCATCACTAGAATATGGACAATCCGCAATGAAGTGATCGTTGCTCTTGCATCTATAGCACCTTTTAGTTGTGCTTTTGGTTGCATCTCTTCTCTTTCTTGTTGCATAGCCCTTTTTTTCATGAACTTGCCAAACCTCTTGACAAATAGAGCCATTTCATCATCATCCATCTCACTAAAGCTTGTACTAGCTTCATCATCACTTTCCTCCTTCCTTGCTTTGCCCTTGCTCTTGCTCTTGGAGGATGAAGCCTTGAATGACACGGTCATCTTCTTCTTTTCTTCCTCTTGGGCTCCCCCATCCCTTTCCACACGGTATGTGTCTTGAGTGACCACATCACCTAGTACTTGGTTTGGGGTTACCGTATCCAATCCTTCCCTCACTAGGATAGTCACCAAAGTATCAAACCTTGGTGGCAAGCATCTCAAGAACTTGTGAGAAAAGTCCTTGTCCTCAACTTTCTCTCCCAAAGCCTTCAAGTCATTGATAATCACTTGTAACCGGTGAAACATCTACGGTATGCTTTCATCATCTTGCATCTTGAAGGTAGCAAGCTTGTCTTTGAGGATGTATAGCTTGGCACCCTTGACCGCATTGGTGCCCTCATAGGTCTCCTCCAATCTCTCCCATATGTCACTTGCTCTTTCAAGGTCCTTGATTTGCTCAAACACCTTTGTCTCAAATGCTTCGTAGAACAAGTTGATTGCCACATCATTCCATTGAAGCTTCTCTTCTTCTCTTGGAGTGGGACTTGCAGTCTCAATTATCGCAAAATCATGCTCAATCACTTCCCAAATCTTTCTATTCATTCCTCTTGTGAATGCACACATCCTCCTCTTCCAACAATCAAAGTTGGTGCCGTCAAAATGTGGTGGCTTCCCCATATAATTGATTTGAGTCATTATAACATCAGAGGATGTTAAGCCTCAAACAAATGGTGACCACGGCTTTGATACCACTTGAAAGGTCCGAAATGGCTAGAGGGGGGGTGAATAGCTTAATTAAAAATCTACAAAATAACTTAGGCAAACACTATTAGTATAACAAATGGCGAAGCTTTTTGTGCTAGCCTAATAGTGTGTTGCAAGCCACCTATCCAACAATTATACCTAATAAAACTATGTCACTCAAACAATCTAGAGCTAGTATCTATTATGATCAAGTGAAGGTATGAAAGACAATTCTAGTGAACTAATCACAACTAGCTACACAAGGTATATAGCAAGAGAGATGTACAACAAGTGAAAATAACTACACAAAAGAAATAGCTCAAAGTAAATGCACAAAGTAAATGAGCTAGATAGAGGTGGTTTCACCGAGCCTTCGGGATCGCCTAGTAAAGAGCCAATCACCGGTGAAGTTCACTCGTGAAGCCAATCACCAATATGGATGCACAATCACAAATGAGCACACAGGACACCAATATTTATCCCGAGGTTCACGTGTTTGCCGGCACGCTACTCCCCGTTGTGTCGACCAACACTAGGTGACCCGATGGCTAATCGGCACAAAGCCAAGCTCACAAAGAGCGCCACAAGAATCTACCGCTAGCGAGGTAGCTCAATGACACGTGCAATCCACTAAGGATGCCTCTTGCCGCTCCGGCGAGGTGAGGCTCCAAAACCTCTCACAATCATGAACGGTGGTGGCCAAGAACAATCCTTCTCTTGCCAACTCCACCTCAACGCCTCCAAGCCGTCTTGGCACCGGCAAATGCCAAGAGTAACAAGCAACTCAAAGCCGATGCGAAGAACTAGTGCCACTAGAATGAACTCTTTCAAATCTTAGCACTAATCACTCAATCTTGCTTAGTTTGATCAAATCAACTCTAGAGATGAGTGGGGAGGCTTGGCTATGCTCCTAAAAATGCTTAGGGATCAAAATGTGCAAGAGCAAAGCCATGTGAGCCGGCCAAGCCACTTAAAAAGGTCCCTCAAAACGGCCTAGCCGTTGGGCTGAAATCGCGACCATCGGATGCTCCGATGCGCGATCATCGGACGCCGCCCCAGCGTCCGATGCTTCAGATGGAGCCACGTGTCCCCCTTATACAAATTCAGTCCGTCAGATCCCAACGGTCATGTCTCTTCGCGCCACGGTTAATGTGACATCGGACGCGCCGATGCCAGGCATCGGACGCTCCGATGCCACTGCTCATCTCAGCTCTTTTCTGTGTCGCATCGGACCCGCCGGCACTCTTACATCGGATGCTCAACCCCTGCGTCCGATGACCATGCAGAGAGGTTCCAGAACGCCCCCAAACACATCGGACGGGTCTAATGGTTTGGCATGATGCTCCCTGCAAAGCTTGCTTGTGCCACATCATCACCATCGGACGCTGCAACAGTGTTTCCTCGGTATCCGTTGCCAGCGTCTGATGCTTCTTCAGCATCAGTTTGTAGCTAGGGTTAGCCATCGGACGCTCGGCCCAGCGTCCGATGATGCCACCTCCAGCGTCTGATGCTGCTAACTCAGCACCTTTCGCATTCTAACTTGTACCCTTGCTCTCATGCGCTAACACCAAAGTGTTTCACCACTTGTGCACGTGTGTTAGCATTTTACAAAGCATTTTCAAGGGTTTAGTTAGTCCCTCACTAGGCCTATAGCATTAATCTGTTAGAGAACTTCTAGTGGCACTTGAACACCGCATAAGCCGTGAATTAACTCCTCTTAATAGTACGGCTATATATCTTAAATGTGATCACACTCGCTAAGTGTCTCGATCACCAAAACAAAGAGCCATAATACGGTTATACCTTTGCCTTCGGGCCTCTTTGCTCCATCTCTTCCCTTCTTCTCATGTTTCACCAATGATAGAGCACTTGATCACTTAGTTTCATGTGGCCATCACCATCCTCCATGATTGCCACGTTGCTAGCTCCACCACTTGGCTTGGTCCCAATTTTTTCTCATAAGCGACACACATGCTTAGCAATAGGATTAGACCAAATAGGTTTCATCAATTAACCAAAACCAAACTAATTAACCAAAACCAAACTAGGGTTTTCACTTGTGTCGTGCTAGGCTGGGTGACCGTTTGCTTGGCCATCTATACACAGGATGGTGGTTTTAACGAATTTTCTCTATTTTTGTGGCACAGGTTCTTGGCTGATGGTGTGGTAAACTTTAGAGGCGCACGAAAGGGGGTAATGGGATCCACCACTCATACCAGCAGAATCCTTTTGACAATACCAGCAAAAGCATATTCTTTGCGAAATTGAGGCAGGTGCTCCTCCGAAATGGGAGAGTATAGTGAGATTTGGAGGTAAGTGAACTTAGCCGGGACATCAACGTCATGCCCATCCCTGCGGTCCAATGCGAGAAGGTGGGGCTAGGGTAGTCTACTAGTCTTCATGATCCAAAGCATGCCAAATTGCCAATTGCACGGCCAGGGCCAGATCTTGGTCCTACATGACTGATGTCCATGTCGCTGATGTGGACACGCTTCTCGCCAAAGAGAATTTACTAGCTGAACTTGAGGTCAGTCAAATAGTTATTAAACATTTGTCGAGCAAAAGAGAATGCTATAAACATGCACATATTATTATGGAATCGGACCGAACTAGCTAGTCTTAACAGTTGAATTCGACTGTCTGAGTATATTCCTGCTTTGCATAATTAAAATAAATCAAAATTTAAAGTGAAATGGGCCGTTAATAAAAACGATTACTTAAACATGGAGGAATATGACGGCTGCGCAAAAAAGCCAGATTTGTAATTGTCAACTGGTGGGGCTAGTGTTTATCCACTTGATCCATTCGTCCTTGTGAAGGAACCTTTTTTCCAACCATCTTTTGTCTTCGCATGTATACTATATTCCACTTTGGATACGAAATAAACGTTACGGAGAATTACTGCAAACTATATTTGTTTGCATGACGGGACACGTGTCGACGTGTGACAGTGTGAGGGCTGTAGCCTATTCGCTGCTGTCCAATTGCGCCGCTGCTGTGCCTGCACCCTCTACTCTGCTTCAGTTATAGCAACAATGTGATTAGGAGAATAGGAGTGGAGGTTGCAGTTTTTACTGAATTGCTCAAAAGTCAAGGTAAATTGAAAGGATGTATTGACAGTAAAAAGTGATCAACGCGTGTAATGGACTGCATCAGAAGGTCATGGGAATCAAGAAAATAAAAAACAACGTTTGGATCGTCGCGTTTGAAGCCTGAGGCAAGAAAAGAGGGTTTTGGAACCCGTCAAACCTGATCGAGCTGCTTTCTCTTCGGGGCTTGTTCAGTTACTCACGAATAAAGCCTTGAAATAATAGCTGGTTGGAATGGTTCACTACTTTATACTCTCTCTCATATTACAATAGAAGTTGTTTTGGACAAAGTTTGGGTCAAATATTGAAAATATAAATCATTAATAACTTTTAAATTGTTAAGTTTAGAGAATTTGTCTTGAAAAGTACTTTAATAAAAATATACATATATCACTTTACAACAAATATTTTTTTAAAAAATAAGTGGTCAAAGTTATGCTTTGGAGACCGTGTCACCATCCTAAACGACTTCTATTTTCATACGGAGGGAGTACCGATTTTGAGAAGCTAAAATTATTCCGGATTTAATTCAAGATAACTGAACATCCCTTAATCGGCATCGCCGGTGTCAGGATCTGGTCCGGCCGGTTTACATGGAAACACACTCTAGACCAATGGTAGCCATTAGATAGATGTTGTGATTTCTCTCTACGACCCAAAAGTGGCCTCACATGGAATGAAGGGCACAATTCATATACTGAAGATCTTTTTTCAGAAGGAAATAAAAACTTATATTAAATCTTGGCACAATATATCCCCAAATTACATATAAAAAATTTGAAGTAAAAAATGCATAAAATTCTATCCAGAATCTTCCATCGTCTTCTTCCCCTATGGCTTCTCTCAAATTATAGAGCCAAAGTACACTCCTTATGCCAAATTCAACGACTAACCCCAAAACATCTAACATGCCGCAAGATGCAGTGCTTCAGAACCAGTCCAAAATGCATCCAAATCGCTGAAAGAATATCATCACTTGCAGTGTTGGGTACGGCATAGGATACAAATTCATCACCTTGAGATCTTGATTTCCCCTGTGGGACATCGACAATGAGATCCATGAACTAGAGTCATTGTTCTTATAGGGCTCCCACAAGCAACCCTCCTTACGAATAAAGGCCACAAATTGGTCGTCTAACAATGAAATCGATGCCTGCAATGACGACCTCGTCATTGCAATTACCAAAGTCATCATAGGACACACGTCCCAATCGAAAATCATCTGTTTTTTATCGAAAATTTATTTGGACTCAACGCTAAGATACTAAAAAAATTGCAGGAAAAGGATGGGTCCCTCCCATTCTTGCCTCTAACATACGCATCGGATAGGAAGAAGGAGAGAGGCCCTGGCATGGTAGCTATGGTGTCGGAGCAAGGAGCAGGCATGTCGGCGACTCTCTTTCATGACTTGCGAAATTAGGGTCCAAAAGGAAACATTCCCACAGTGAAGATCTCCATGTGGCTCCACCAAATAATATGGAAGACCTATTTGAAGAAGATTGACATCTTCTTAAAGGGCACACCTTCGATTGGAGTTGTATCTCTCTTGTTGATCTTTCCATCCTTTTTCTTTTTACCATAGGCGACTTTGATGCTCTTCGCCATGTTAAGCACGTAATGCCTATCACATCTATCTGGCACATGCTCTGTCTCAATAGAACTACCAATGAAGTATTTCATCGTCCTCTTGCTTCGGTACCTATGTCCTTCCACTAAGAAGTGTCGGTGACACATGTATACTACCTTCCGGGATCCCTCTAGGAACTAAGTCGTAGTGGTAGTCAAGCATTCTGAGCACCATAGGAATCTTCTGATCTGTCCTGAAAGCAAAAACTGTCCTAGGTAGTCAGTGATGGTAACAAAGATGATGGCTCTCAATGTGAAGGCACTCTTTGCAAGCTCATCCCACATTTTCACTCCCTCCTTCCATAGTGTCTCCATCCCTTGCATCAATGGTTCGAGAAAAACATCTATGTCCATGATTGGTGCTTTCGGTCCAGAAATTATCATAGTCAGCAACAAATACTTTCTCTTATGGCACAACCATGGAGGGAGGTTGTAAATTGACATGATAACTGGTCACGTGCTATGTGTGCTAGTCCTGTCACCAAATGGATTCATTCCATCCGTGCTCAAAGTGAACCTTACGTTTCTGGGGTCTTCTTGGAATTCTAGGTACTTCACATCAAAGTCCTTCCACTGTTGTGCATCAGATCGGTGACGTAGAACACCATCGCCCTTCTTGCGTTCATCCGAAGCCCACCATCGCATGAGCTCTGAGTCCCTGGGGTTTGAGAATAAATGCCTCAAGCGATCAATTGGCGATAGATACCACATAACCAATGCTGGGATTCTTCTTTGGTTAGTATTATCTATCGCTAGGGTGCTGTTATCCCCTTCAGCATTCTGTGTAGCGTCTTCTTTCTCTTTTGCCTAGAGGTAGGACCCATGTTTTCCTCAGTACAGTTGTCGTTCCTTTTGTATCGACTTGCACCACACGTCGGATAATTAATTAGGCCTTTGAAGACCCCACAATAAAGGATACAATGGTTCAGACATGCATGTATTCGTTGCACACCTATTGTAAGTGGACTGATAAACTTCTTTGCTTGATTTGTGGTGGTGGGCACAAAGTTTGGTTTAGGAAGCACAACAGCCAACAGAGCCAATAGGTCGTTGAAGCTCCTATCGGACCATATGTACTTGGCCTTTACAACTTGTATGTCCAGCTGTGGGGATATTACCTCCGTATACCCCCATAGACCCACTTGGGTCTTTCGTCAAGGACAGCCCAGCTCGAAGGCCCTGCAGCACGCGACCAGGCTGTCGTGGTCGCCAGGGACTCTCACGAAGCCTTGCTCGCCAAGGAAGATCCTAGAGTTAGATCTGGATTCCTTGCCATAAGGAACCATTTGTAATCTGTTACGAACTATAACCCTGCTCCCCAACTATATAAGGCGAGCAGGGACCCCCTCCAAACACACGATATTCAATCTGCGATACAAACCAGCCACCAGAACACAAGGTGTAGGGTATTACGGTGACTTGTCGGCCCGAACCTGTCTAAATCGCCGTCTCTCGTTACTGTGTTAAAGCTTGTGTAGACGTCTCGCACGTCTCCTCAAACTAATCTATTACCTTGGGCATACCCCTCGGTAGACTGCCGACCGTATTTCGTCAACAGTTGGCGCGCCAGGTTGGGGGTGTGTGCTACGACACCATGATCTGCCAAGCAATCATCATCCTCGACTCCATGATCCTCCTGAGCTCGGCGTCTCCTTCCAGATCGGATCTATCATCTGGACCATCGGCAATGCCATCCTCGCTCCAGAGATCGTGCAACACGCGCAGCTTCCTGCGCTGGACGCCTCGCCGTCCACCCATCGCGCCATCGCGCCGGCGCCACGTGCGCCAAGATCCATCCGCTGCGACAACCTGGTCGAGGCCATCAACCGGGCCAACAAGAGGATCACCGACTGCATCAACGTCGCCGACCAGGCTCATCGGCGCCTTCACTCGTCGCCACCTTCGCTCGTCGTTGACCAGGCTCGTCGCCGCCTTCGCTCGTCGCCGACCGGGCTCGCCACCGCCTTCACTCGTCATCGACCAGGCTTGTCGCCGCCTTCGCTCATTGTCGACCGGACTCGTCGCCACCATCGCTTGACGCTCGTCATCGACCTAGCTCGTCGCCGCCTTCGCTCGTTGCCGACCGGGCTCGTCGCCGCCTTCACTCGTCGTCGACTAGAATCGTCGCCGCCTTCGCTTGTCACTGGCCCGACTCGTCACCACCTTCCCTCGTCGTCGCCTTAGCTCATCGCCGCCATCGCTCGTCGTTGACCCGGCTCGTCGCCACCTTTGCTCATCGTCACCTTGGCTCATCGCCACCTTCGCTCATCCTTGACCTAGCTTATCGCCACCTTCGCTCATCATCGACCGGGCTCGTTGCCACCTTCGCTCGTCATCGCCTTGGCTCGTCGCCGACCGGGCTCGTCACCGCCTTCGCTCGTCATCGACTAGGATTATCGCCGCCTTCGTTCGTCGTCAACCAGGCTCGTCGCCGCCTTCGCTCATCGCCGACCCGCCCGCCGCCCAAGATCAGATCTACATCCGGCTCCTCACTTTGCTCCACGGCTCGCCAGACGCGCTTCATCGTCGATCTCCATGCCCTACGGGCTACGCGGCGCGACGTCCACCTTCCAACACCAGACGCTCCGATGACTCTCTGACAAGGCTGAATTCTTTAGCTCCGACCAGATGTTCGCCGACCTCTCCAAATAATTCACCGACCTCTCCAAGCAGCCTGGCTGACGCTGAAGGGGCCTCAGAGCCGGGGCTGCTATCACCGCCGGACGTGTGCATGAGCGCCTGCCCTCTGCGCTATGGCGGCCAGCAGTCCTCCCGAGTGACATCCTGACCTCTCTGCGCGTGCATGAGTGTCTGCCCTCTGCGCTACGAAGGGAAGGCTAAGCTCGGGCTGAGACCTCCGAGGCTACACGCCCAGTGCCTGTATTTGCGCTATCCACGCGCTCGCCATGCGATCTCCATGCGATTGTAATCTGTTTGGATTTGATGATTGTAACCCTGCTCCCCGACTATATAAGGCAAGCAGGGACCCCCTCCAAGCACACGATATTCCAATATGCAATACAAACCAGCCACCAGAACACAGGACGTAGGGTATTACGATGACTTGCCGGCCCGAACCTGTCTAAATCGCCGTCTCTCGTCCCTGTGTTAACGCTTCTGTAGACGTCTTGCACGCCTCCTCAAACTAATCTACTAACTTGGGCATACCCCTCGGTGGACTGCAGACCATATTTCGTCGACACCAGCACAAAACATAGCAACAACCATCTTTTCTCACAACCCTTTTCCTCCAGGTATAAGCGCTCTTTCCTTGCCTTCTTTACTGTCTCCAAGTTATTTAGCCCTTTAATCAACTATTCTTGTCCCACGTTTTATAGCATCTCTTCTAGGAAGTCATCTTCTTCTTCTCCTTCTTCATTGTCTTCACCATCTAATCCACCATATCCTTCCCCATCACCACAACCATCATCTCCACCACCATCATAGTCTTCTCTCGCATCATGCATCATGACATTGTCATCATCTCCCTTTACTTCTGATGCATTTGTAGCTCTTGCCTCTGTACTTCTCTCACCATGATGATCCCAAATCTTGTAGTTCTCCATGAAACCCCTTCTTATCAAGTGTGATCTTATTGTATTTGATCCCCACACACTATACGGTTTCTACAGTCAAAACAAGGGCAATATATATCCTTTGTCTGCTTAATCACAACATGTCTTTTAGCGGCTTTCTAACACCTTGAAAATCAATTTTTGGAAATTAGAGTTAAACATGATTTTATTTATTTATTTTTCATGAAACACATAGGTCAATTAATAATTTTTGGTGAATTAATGAATTAAGTTGGGGCTTAGAAACATTTTTGTTGCAATCATGCTGGAGCATAAATTTTTGTTTGAGTGTAGGGCTAGAGTTGTGTGGTCTAAACTCAAACTGCTTTTGAATTTGAATAAAAATCCTTTTTGAAATAAAAGAAAAGGGTTTTTCTTTCTCCCTCTCCCTCCACCCACCCTTCTGGCCCAGCCGGTGAACCGGCCTAGCCCGCGCCCCTCTTCCTTTTCCCGTCCCCGCATTCGCACCGGCCTGGCTTGGCCCACGCCCCACTCGGCCCGCGTCTGCATCCCTTGCCTCCGCTCGCATTGGCCTAGCTCGCTTGCGCCGGCCCAACCTCGCGCAGCGCCGCCGCATCCCCGCTCTCCCTCACCAACACGCTTGCCCCGTGTGTCAGCGCCTGTGCCCGCACCGCCCCACCGCTGACTGCTTGGCCCCACCTGTCAGCCTACCGCACCCCTTCACATACCTCACGCTGCAAGCGTCAGCGCCGCCACCGCTCGTCCCTCTCCCATAACCGCCCCATTGAGTGGCCTTAATGGCCACCCGTCCATCAATCGGCCCTAGTGGAGCGTCCGCGATGCCTCGCCACACCCCCGAGCCCTATAAAAGTTAGGCTAGAGCCCTAGCTCCTCTCCCCCACACGCTCGCTCTCACCCCTCGCCTCTGCCGCCGTCGCGAAGCCTCGCTGACCGCTTTGAGCCCCAGCCGAGCCCCCCCAGGTGAAGCCACGGTCGTCGGAAGCACGCCCGTGCTCATGCTTTGCCCTGTTCGTGTGTCTAGGACCTCACCGGAGCTCCCTTTTTCTTTGCAGATCCACTCTGCCGCAGTCCTCGTTGTGGTGAACCTCTCCGCAGGTGCCGAGACCCCCACCGTGTCCGCCTTCGTCTCCACAACCTCCTAGTGCCACCCGTTTAGCCAACCGAGGCCTAGAGCGCCCTCTAGCGAGCTCCAGAGACCGCGGCAATGGCGTGCCGCTGCTCGTCGGCGAAATCCGCCACCGCCCTGCCGCCGCGTCTCGCCCACCAAGCCTCTGGGCTGTCCGATTGGCACTGGACGGTCCAGAGTAGGACCCGCATCCCGAAGGGGTATGCGTCGGGTCCATAGCCCCGTGGACCCGAGCCAAGCCACGGTCCATCTGCCAGATGGTGGACCGAGCCAACCGCATCACGCCGCGTGGCGCCGCGTCAGCGCCCGCGCGGAAGCTGCCGCTGTTTTTGCAAAAGGCCCCTGTGTTTTGTTGAAAATAACCCACAGTCCTAGCACAGTTCAAAATAATTAGATTTCAGTCATGTTTTCTTATGTTTTAGACCCGTCCAGAGGCGTGTTTTTCGTGTGCTAACCCCTGCAGTCTATGGTTATTTATGTTCTAGTCCTCGATTTTCGCAGGCTAGCCCTCAAGAAAGAGTTTTTATTTACAAAACAGCCCCTGAAACTTGTTTTCTTCATAATTTTCTCGTTTTTAGTCCAATTAGAGTGATCTTTATGTTCATGTGATCGTATCGATGAGTAGAATAGTTTTATATGTTTCTCTAACTATTTTTTTATGTTTGGTGTACTATTCTAATAGAAGTATATTTTATTTGCATGTAATGAATGATTGGATCCTGTGTTTGGTGATTGTTCATGAGTCTAGACAGTGACGTGTTCGAGGAGCAAGAGTTTCAGGAGCAGCACCCGTACCAAGCTTGTGACCAAGGAAAGTATAACCTACGGATTCTTTGTTACCTAATAACTGCAAAACTAAATATTCATTATGCATGTGATGTAATTTTGATGAACCATAGGACAAACCTAGATTCACTTGACCTTATTACCTTGTACCTATGGGAGGGTTTTGCATAATATGTTTAGAAATGTTATGTGCTATTAATTGCTAAAATGTTTAATATTGATTAATGACTATGGAACAAATGTTAAAAGTGGCTTTTAACCACATTTAGGGTGCTAGAGCATGCTTTTTGCTCAGTAACCCACCCAGGGACTATCTTTTAAAGTGGCTACACGGAAGAACCCGTGCAACCTTGGGAATTACATGGCTATGATCTTAGCTAATTACTTAGATTGTTCTAGCTCATCTGTAGCTTACCGAAAGGGCAAGAGGGGTGTACCATTTAGCTTATTGGCCCTGTCTTGCTAGGGTGAATGCTTTTGTGGATGGGTGTTACCTTAGTGGGAAGGTGTCTGTAACTCTTGGGAGACTAAAACCTTAGCGGCTATGACTTGTTAGACCAACTTTGGAAAGGCTTCATAGTGAAACCCTACCATACTTCCACAGAGGAGGTGATGTGGGACTTGCAAACCCCGACATATGGGAATCACGACCTAAGGTGAAAGTGTACAACCTCTGCAGAGTGTAAATATGATATATGAGCCGTGCTCACGGATACGAGCTACTCAGATCCTTTTTAAGTAGTTCATGGTGGGGTATGTTGGTGGTTGGTTGCCTACCTCTTTTTAACATAATAATTATCACTTATCATGGGACAACAGGGTTTGTAGATCTAGTAATATAAGGTTAAAATAAAATATGATCAACTTAAAATGCTAATCACAGTTAACCGAGTCAAACCTTTGAGCCTTGCATCCCCATAGTTGTACTTGCAGAGTATGGTGAGCTGACGCTTGTCGTTGGTTCACACAAAAATTCAGGTGGGTACCAAATGGAGGAGACTATGAGGAGTATCTCGAAGATGTACCAGACTACTGAGGATGGCGTACCCTGAGTCGGTGTCCCTGTGGAGAGTCTACGCGCTACCATTGTAATAATGGGCCGTTGGCCGATGTGATGAACACTTCTCCTATGATGTAATAAGTTTAATAACGTTTTGTTCATGCTGTAATGATATACATTTTGTGGTTTATGTGGATTTGGGACTCCGTGGGCCCACATATGCTTTACTTGGTTTTATTTGTAAATCCGGGTGTTACAAATTGGTATCAAAGCCGAACTGACTATAGGACCCTACCCTAGATAGACTGGATACCCCTTTTTCATAGGATTAATTCCGAAAATTTTGTTGCTTTTCTAGTACTCCTCTCTTATTTATAAAACTTGTAGATAGCTCGGACCAAGCAGACTGCCCGTAAGAGCACCGGAGGACGCGCCCCCACCAGTGCTTCTTACCGACAGTTGTTCTGTCAGCAGAGGTGGGAGGCCAAGGAGGAGCCAAAGCCAGAGCAGCAGGCAGCTGGAGGTACCCCAGCGACGACTCCGAAGACTTTGATGATGACCACTCCTCCGACTCCTTTGATACCTTTGACGACCAGTCCAACGACCAGTCTAGCTCTGACTCCAGTGACCCGCACAACGACGACAGTGGTGTGAAGACCCCGGAGTACCACATCCAGGACGAGGAGCCCACCTGGATTCGGGAGACCCACACCACTGAGGAGGGCAACGACATCTACCACCCCAAGCTCTTGAAGGTTATCGACCTACACTTCGGACCTCTTCGCATCATGGTGGAGTACCGCAGCAGGTCGTACACCCACCCCGAGCACACCGGCTACTGGACGACAAAGGCGTTCGCGAAGACCTGGGTCGAGGAGGAGAAGACCTGGAGAGTCCGCGACGTGATCTACGCTATGAGCCCAACCCTCACCCGTGAGTTTGGTGTGGAGGACGCTGCTAGGCAGGCTTGCCTTGTTTTCCATGACAGACAGTTTCCGACCATCCAGCAGGACGACAAACGCTACTTCCCTCGTCGTCGTACTCTGGACGACAGTTGTGTGGTAGGCAGGGTGCAGGAGCACGAGAGTGCCAGGATGATTGAGACGGTACCCCTGGTAGTCGCTCTCAACACTGCCCTAGACCGTGCCATGATGGATCAGAGGACCCTGTGGATCGAGACGAAGAGGATGCTGCGTCGGATCGACACCCTTGAGCGCCAGGTGCGACGTGGAGTGCATGCTCGGGACCCCCTCCCAGCCACTATAGTGAGGGACCCTACTATCATCGCTCATGGCAAGAGGCACCACCCGAGTGGCACCTCCCCTGCACGACCTACAACCCATAGGAGTCCCATCCTAGCTTCGATCGATCTTAGTGCGAGTTTGAGTCATCGAGTCAGTGAACAATTGAGTTTAATAATGTGTTTTCATGTTTATTATTATGTTGATGATATGAGTTGTCTCTTTGCATGATTGTGATGAGTGTGGGGCATGTCCACACCATCCCGTACTCTTAATGTTGGTGAATAATAATATAGTTGGGTTCCTTATCATCTTTATCTCAGATCAGTGCGGATACATGGGTGTATGCCGAGTCTCTGAGTGATGAGTGATTGTCAACTGGGATAATGCGCATGTTCTTTGGCTTGGGTTGTGCATGTGTCGAGCACGGATACAGTGATCGAAGGCAAGGTGAAGGTCAAGTAGAGACGTGCCGTGCCGATGGACCGAGAGTGGCGAAGGGCGGACGTGAGACTTGGACTGAGGGACCGGTGGCCTGAGGATCAGCTGTGGTGGCTGACAGCCTGGGACAGCGATGAGCGAAGACTTGCGGGTGGACGGGGTGCACGGGCGGTGCATCCTTTCTACCGCTCGGTTTGGTGGTTGAGCCACAGAAAACCACCGAGTGGACGGTTTTCAGGTTTGGGCCTGAAAACCTGGGCACTGATGGTTTCCGAGTTTGGGCCACAAAACTCGGGCTGAGGACGGTTTCCAGGTTTGGGCCTCAAAACCTGGGTGTTGCGGGTTTGCTGAGTTTGTGCCTCAAAACTCAGGCGATGGTCGGCTAGTTTCCCGGTTTGGGCCTCAAAAACTGGGGTTGGCTGTGAAGGCTGGTTTCCCGGTTTGGGCCACAAAACCGGGGGTGCGACGTTCAGGAAAAGGACAAGCAGAGCGGCGGTGGCACGTGGTGGCAATCAGTGAGGTTGCGTCGAGGCAACGCTACCAGTTGTGCGGGCGTGGCCGTCGGATCACCACCTACCACGAGTTGGTCCAGAATAACCCTAGGGTTTAGCTGGTTCGCTCTGTAATTAGTTAGGGGTAGAGTGCGAATTAGAATTAGGATAAGTAGGGGGAGATATCATCCATCTGTTGTAACTACTGAAATCCGCAGAGAATCATACCTCTATCTCAGTCATTTGCTCTTTGCTTCTAGGGTTTCCTGCTCTCCCAATCCCCTGTTGTAGCTACTGAAATCCGCAGAGAATCATACCTCTGTGTACTGAAGATTTTGAGGAAGTGAGACCGTAATCTCACTGTTGTAGCGTGTGGTAGCCACACGGTTGTAGATCAATGACTTGATTCGCGTTTTGGTTCGTGTTCTTTGTTTCTCCGCGATTTTCCCGTCACTCGATCTCCCTCTCTATTGCGTCTTTGCGAAATCCGTTTGAATCAACTTGTTCTTTATAGTGAGGAGATCATTTCCACCGAAGGAATTCATCTAACTCCTCACGAACAAGTAGATCGGGTTGATTTCATTTTCGTGGCGCTTTTTCGTTCATACTCCTCCCCTTTCGATTTCCCGGTGTTTGAGTTGATTTGAGCGGATGATTTCTTGGGGATAGTCTCCTAACTACCTCGTGATCATCCTCTCCAAGTTTGGGATCGTAGGATTGAGTTTTGATTCGGATTTGAGAAGAGTTGTGTGAGGAGCGACCGAAATCGCCCTCACTAGGAGGTCGTGGACAGTCCGTCGTTCCTCCCGCAGACAGTCCGCGCGTTGGGGACTTGGACAGAGCAGTGGCCGCGAGTCTCTGCTGTTTGGGTCTTGGTTGACCGGCGGACAGTCCGCCGGTATAAACCGCAGACAGTCCGGGACTGTCCAGAGGTATTTCAGCAACACTGTTGTTTTCCTCTTTTAGCCGGCGGACAGTCCGGGATCGGCTGGCGGACAGTCTGCAGTAGCCGCAGACAGTCCGGGACCCCAGGGCCGGACAGTCCGGGATTCGGCTGCTTGTTGCAGTTTTGTGTATTTGCTCTCCCGGCTTGTCCGCTTGGTTTCTGTGACACCCCAATTTTAAGAACAAAATTGGAGCATAATATATGTATGTCAGGATCAATTTTCATACATATATCCACATCATAGTAAATATCAAAACAATGCTTTATTAATATATCGAACATTATTACAAAAATGACCCTCGGGTCCAAAAGAAAAGTACAGACTCTCAGTCTAACTCTAATGTAGACTTCGCGGAAACTGGACGCCACTCCACAATAAGGTCGACCGGGGGTTGCGCCATCCTAGTACAGGTCATCGTAGACGAAGCCACCGTCTTCTGGGTACAGGTTGTCGGGGTCATATCCACCGTCTTCTCGGTACTCCTGCTCCGCGTCGTAGACTCCAGCGTCTGGGTGGGGTAGCAGGGGGGTCAAAGAGGAAGGGTGAGTACATCGAAATGTACTGCGCAAGTGTAGGAAATATATGCTTATGAGGCTATTAACAAAGGTAGGCTGACTCTGTTTGACTCAAGCGCCTAAAGCAACACATCCTATTATTCCTATTAATCCTATGCACCTATTTACTAGATTATAACCACAGTCTCCATCTGTAACAGTAACCACACTCGGGGTCGCACCGAGCAAACCACACTCGGAGTCACACCGAGCAACCAACACTTGGAGTCCACCAAGCAACCACACTTGGAGTCACACCAAGCGAACCCACACCTGAAGTCCATCAGATGACCCGAACCAGGCCGTTACAAGGAGTCCTATGTGTATTAGTTCCATACGTCACGACATAGAGAGCTACCTTCCGTAATAACACCAGGTCTGCGCCCGAGCCTGGGAATCACTCTTGTACCAAGCAGTAACCCGCGTAGAAGAAGCCTCGATACCCATGTCATATGGGACTAATGACCACATAAGGCTTCTCTAATGAACCGGAACCAAACCACCAACTAATCCTGAAGAAGTCCAAGCCCGCTCGTGACCGTGAGCACGGCTGATATATCAGTTTTACACTCTGCAGAGGTTGCACATCGTTACCCATGAGTCGTGCAGTTTCCGTCACGCTAAACACTGCCAAGGTGCATAGCGAGTTGCACTGCAAGGCCTTTACAAAGCCCCTCCAAGCCTGTGTTACAAGTACTCTAAGGTTTCTCCCATGTCTTTAAGTCAATGACCCCAAGGGACCCCTCTTGATCCACTATACAACCCCCGTGTAGCATAACTTGGAGGAAACTAATTAATTAGCTAGCCCCAGCCCATCCAGATCTCATGGTTGCGCTGTTTTGCCGGATTACTTGTCCAAGAATCGGGTCCTAGGGATCCAGGCAGGATAATCTAGCACGAGCGCAGAACCAAAAACCAAATACAGCTGTCGAGTCCCACGGCACAAAAACCACCAGTACGGTCCATCCTGCCGGATTTACCTACTCACCATACTATTACCAGACCATAGTGTTTAATAGATCATTAATCAGAATTTATTATTCACCACTCATCCCAAGACAGCAGGGCTAAGCATGATTTCTACCCAATCCATCCCAAACCAGGTGTCAAGGAAAATATAATCAAGTGCTAATAAACCATATCATGGGATTCAATTTAAGACTGCATGCATCTACTGGATCTAACTACTCTAACTCAAAATAAAATAAATACAGGAGCAAGATGTTTAAGGACACTTGCCTGCGGGCTGGGTCGAATCTGCAGGATCACAGGAATAGACGGGAGCGTCATCGTACTCCGCACTATCTGTCCCAAGCAACATACATGACACAATACATCGAAAATAAATAATAGTACACCAAACAGCAATAAAATAGTAAACAAATAGATCTACTGCACAGAGAACGAAATTATGAAACTAACGCAAGTTGAATGGGTCGAATCGGAGTTAAAACGCAAATGTTATGGGCATTGGAAGCTGGGTGGCATAACTGTAAATACGTTGAAGTCATTTTCGTATTTTAAATAAATTAAATCTGAAAAGAATAGGCAACAGGACCGGGCGTCATTTTCCAAAAAGGTCAGGGGCTAGGATGCGATATTTTCATGACTCAGTGAACAAGGAGATCGGACGGCGGGTTTATTAACACAAAGTTGAGGGTCCTTTCTGCAAAAGGCGCAGGGACGGTCGGCGGCGCCGGCGCTGGTGACACGTGGCGGCGTGTCACTGGTGCTGTGCACGGCTGTGCGGTGGATCAAGTCCACGGGCAGGGGCGCAACGGTCCACCGTGGTCCGCTGGAGTGCGCCTCGTTTATTCGGAAACGGAGGGACCTGGCTGCAAGTTTCGCTAGACCCGGCGAATAGGAGATTCGGACTGTGGGTTTATTCCCCAAAACTTCAGGGATTCTTCTGCAAAGGAGCCAGAGGTGTTGGCGCGGTGCTGACTGGGCGCCACGCGATGCTGACGCAGCGCCACGTGCTCGCTCTCTATTGGTGCGATGCACCAGCTGGCCGGTGATCCAGCTGACACGGCTTGTGTGGACTGGGTCCATGGTGCTATGCACCCGGTGCATACCGGTTCGAGCCCAGACCTAATCTGGACCGTGGGTTCCCAGATGGAGGGTGCAGGGAGGGCTTGGGTGCTGAGACGGCCGCCGATGGTGCCAAGGACGACGACGCCACGAGCTGGCACGGCGGCGCCATAGCCGAGCCACAGCTAGGAGCTCGGGGGTGGCCCTAGGGACTAGTAGACACTACGGGACGTAGGGAAAAAGGTTCGGGGGCTCACCGCGGGTCCGCCGGACGGGTTGGTGTCGCCGACCGTGGACTAGAGAGGGAGGACGAGGGCGGTGGAGCGTGTGTTGCGGACGGAGCTCCGGCGTGGTTAGCTGGAGGTGTTCCCGGGCACGGCTTTCACCCGAGATGCGTCTCCTGCACGCGGCGTGACTTCACGAGATCGATGGAGGGTAGAGGAAGAGCGGTGGCGGCGCTGCGGTCTCGGTTGAGATCTTACCGAGCTCGGCAGTAATGGTGGTGGTGCGGTGGGAAAACAGGTGCTAGGCCTTGGGGAGGGGTTCAGCGGAGGCGGTGCGGTGTAGGGTTTCGGGATAGAGAGAAGGGTGGCGGCTGGGTCTTGTATCCGGGTGCGCACAGGGCATGGGGGAGGGGGCCTGGCGATCCGCGCGCGCGAAGGGCGGGGAAGATGGTTGGACATGACGACTGACGGCGGGGCCCAGATGTCAGGGAGAGAGGAGGAGAGACGCGGCGGGGCCGCTTGCCAGTGGCTGCGCGAGGTGGACGCGCTGGGCCGTCCGGGGCGAGCACGAGCAGCCTGGCTCGGCGCGGGCCGCAGGCGGAGAGTGGAGGGGAAGTGGGCCGAACTTCTGGGCCGAGATAGGGGAGCAGCCCGAGTGGGAGAGGGGAGCGGAGCAGGCCGGCGGGTTGGGGAAAAGGTAGGAGTCGGTCCGGTGGGGAGAGAATGGGAATGGGCTGAGGGAGAAGAGAGAGCCCAAGCCATTGTCCTTTTCCTTTTTTTTTCTTTTTCAACTTTGCAAAACCATTTCAAAATTCAATATGAAAACCAAATTTAATTCAGTTTGAAACGAAAACAATTTGAAAACTTTGAAAATATTTTTCCTAGGCTTTGAAAATAAAAGTTTTGAGTTTTTAAAGTTTTGTAAAATTTCATAAACCTCTTATTTATTTCTTAAATAGAATAAAAGCGATTCGCCCTATTCGGGTTTCATAAATTTCTTTTTCACCCAATAAAAATTATGCAACGGCATGAATGCAACAAACATCTGGTTAGATTTTTCCACCATCTTGGGTTTTGGCCATTTCTTAATTAAATTCTAATTTATTTTAATTAATTAAACACCCGGGGTGTTACAAACTTACCCTCTTAACTGGAATCTCGTCCCGAGATTCGGGGAGACTACAGTCAATACAAAGAAGCAAATCAAACAAGAGCACAAGCACATGTCAATCAAGCAACGTACTACGAGTTTAAATAATTATGGTGGGCATCCTACTATTAGAGGACCTACTTTAAAACAAAGTTTGAATCTTCAGCAAAGAGAGACTACAGAAATGGGAAAATAGGGTGAGGCTTTTAAAAATAGTTTTGTAAACTCGACGACTGACTAGGGTAGCGTCCTACGGTCAACACAGCTTTGATACCACTCTGTGACACCCCAATTTTAAGAACAAAATTGGAGCACAATATATGTATGCCAGGATCAATATTCATACATATATCCACATCATAGTAAATATCCAGACAATGCTTTATTAATATATCGAACATTATTACAAAAATGACCCTTGGGTCCAAAAGAAAAGTACAGACTCTCAGTCTAACTCTAATGTAGACTTCGCAGAAACTGGACGCCACTCCACAGGAAGGTCGACCGGGGGTTGAGTCATCCTAGTACAGGTCGTCGTAGACGAAGCCACCGTCTTCTCGGTACTCCTGCTCCGCGTCGTAGACTCCAGCATCTGGGTGGGGCAGCAGGGGGTTCAAAGAGGAAGGGTGAGTACATCAAAATGTACTCCGCAAGTGTAGGAAATATATGCTTATGAGGCTATTAACAAAGGTAGGCTGACTTTGTTTGACTCAAGCGCCTAAAACAACACATCCTATTATTCCTATTAATCATATGCACCTATTTACTAGATTATAACCACAGTCTCCATCTGTAACAGTAACCACACTCGGAGTCGCACCGAGCAAACCACACTCGGAGTCACACCGAGCAACCAACACTTGGAGTCCACCAAGCAACCACACTTGGAGTCACACCAAGCGAACCAACACCTGAAGTCCATCAGGCAAACCACACCTGAAGTCCATCAGATGACCTGAACCAAACCGTTACAAGAGTCCTATGTGTATTAGTTCCATACGTCACAACATAGAGAGCTACCTTCCGTAATAACACCAGGTCTGCGCCCGAGCCTGGGAATCACTCCCGTACCAAGCAGTAACCCGCGTAGAAGAAGCCTCTGTACCCATGTAATATGGGACTAATGACCACATAAGGCTTCTCTAACGAACCAGAACCAAACCACCAACTAATCTTGAAGAAGTCCAAGCCCGCTCAGGACCGTGAGCATGGCTGATATATCAGTTTTACACTCAGCAGAGGTTGCACATCGTTACCCATGAGTCGTGCAGTTCCCGTCACGCTAAACACTGCCAAGGTGCATAGCGGGTTTCACTGCAAGGCCTTTACAAAGCCCCTCCAAGCCTGTGTTACACGTACTCTAAGGTTTCTCCCCTATCCATAAGTCAACGACCCCAAGGGACCCCTCTTGAGCCACTATACAACCCCCGTGTAGCATAACTTGGAAGAAACTAATTAATTAGCCAGGCCCAGCCCATCCAGATCTCATGGTTGTGCTGTTTTGCCGGGTTACTTCTCCAAGAATTGGGTCCTAGGGATCCAGGCAGGATAATCTAGCACGAGCCCAGAACCAAAAACCAAATACAGCTGCCGAGTCCCACGGCACAAAAACCACCTGTACGGTCCATCCTGCCGGATTTACCTACTCACCATACTATTACCAGACCACAGTGTTTAATAGATCATTAATCAGAATTTATTATTAACCACCCATCCCAAGACAGCAGGGCTAAGCATGATTTCTACTCAATCCATCCCAAACCAGGTGTCAAGGAAAATATAATCAAGTGCTAATAAACCATATCATGGGATTCAATTTAAGACTGCATGCATCTACTGGATCTAACTACTCTAACTCAAAATAAAAAAAATACAGGAGCAAGATGTTCAAGGACAATTGCCTGCGGGCTGGGTCGAATCTGCAGGATCACAGGAATAGACGGGAGCGTCCTCGTACTCCGCACTCTCTGGCCCAAGCAACATACATGGCACAATACATCGAAAATAAATAACAGTACACCAAACAATAATAAAACAGTAAACAAATAGATCTACTGCGCAGAGAACGAAATTATGAAACTAACGCAAGTTGAATGGGTCGAATCGGAGTTAAAACGCAAAAGTTATGAGCATTTGAAGCTGGGCGGCATAATTGTAAATACGTTGAAGTCATTTTCGTATTTTAAATAAATTAAATCTGAAAAGAATAGGCAACAGGACCGGGCGTCATTTTCCAAAAAGGTCAGGGGCTAGGATGCGATATTTTCATGACTCAGTGAACAAGGAGATCGGACGGCGGGTTTATTAACACAAAGTTGAGGGTCCTTTCTGCAAAAGGCGCAGGGACGGTCGGCGGCGCCGCCGCTGGTGACACGTGGCGGCGCGTCACTGGTGCGGTGCATGTCTGTGCGGTGGATCCAGTCCACGGGCAGGGGCGCAACGGTCCACCGTGGTCCGCTGGACTGCGCCTCATTTATTCGGAAACGGAGGGACCTGGCTGCAAGTTTCGCCAGACCCAGCGCATAGGAGATCCGGACTGTGGGTTTATTCCCCAAAACTTCTGGGATTCTTCTGCAAAAGAGCCTGAGCTGTTGGCGCGGTGCTGACTGGGCGCCACGCGATGCTGACGCAGTGCCACGTGCTCGCTCTCTATTTGTGCGGTGCACCAGCTGGCCGGTGATCCAGCTGACGCGGCTTGTGTGGACTAGGTCCATGGTGCTATGCACCCGGTGCATACCGGTTCCAACCCAGACCTAATCTGGACCGTGGGTTCCCAGATGGAGGGTGCAGGGAGGGCTTGGGTGCGGAGACGGCCGCCGATGGTGCCAAGGACGGCGGCGCCACGAGCTGGCACCGCAGCGCCATAGCCGAGCCACAGCTAGGAGCTCGAGGGTGGCCCTAGGGACTAGCAGACACTACGAGACGTAGGGGAAAAGGTTCGGGGGCTCACCGCGGGTTCGCCGGAGGGGTTGGTGTCGCCGACCGTGGACTGGAGAGGGAGGACGACGGCGGCGGAGCGTGTGTTGCGGACGGAGCTCCGGCGTGGTCAGCTGGAGGTGTTCCCAGGCATGGCTTTCACCCGAGATGCGTCTCCTGCACGCGGCGTGACTTCACGAGATCGATGGAGGGTAGAGGAAGAGCGGTGGCGGCACTGCGGTCTCGGTTGAGATCTTACCGAGCTCGGCAGTAATGGTGGTGGTGCGGTGGGAAAACAGGTGCTAGGCCTTGGGGAGGGGTTCAGCGGAGGCGATGTGGTGTAGGGTTTCGGGGTGGAGAGAAGGGTGGCGGCTGGGTCTTGTATCCGGGTGCGCACAGGGCATGGGGGAGGGGGCCTGGCGATCCGCGCGCGCGAAGGGCGGGGAAGATGGTTGGAGATGACGACTGACGGCGGGGCCAGATGTCAGGGAGAGAGGAGGAGAGACGCGGCGGGGCCGCTTGCCTGTGGCTGCGCGAGGTGGACGCGCTGGGCCGTCCGGGGCGAGCACGAGCAGCCTGGCTCGGCGCGAGCCGCAGGCGGAGAGAGGAGGGGAAGTGGGCCAAACTTCTGGGCCGAGAGAGGGGAGCAGCCCGAGTGGGAGAGGGGAGCGGAGCAGGCCGGCGGGTTGGGGAAAAGGTAGGAGTCGGCACGGTGGGGAGAGAATGGGAATGGGCTGAGGGAGAAGAGAGAGCCCAAGCCATTGTCCTTTTCCTTTTTTTTTTCTTTTTCAACTTTGCGAAACCTTTTCAAAATTCAATATGAAAACCAAATTCAATTCTGTTTGAAACTAAAACAATTTGAAAACTTTGAAAATATTTTTCCTAGGTTTTGAAAATAAAAGTTTTGAGTTTTTAAAGTTTTGTAAAATTTCATAAACCTCTTATTTATTTCTTAAATAGAATAAAAGCGATTCGCCCTATTCGGGTTTCATAAATTTCTTTTTCACCCAATAAAAATTATGCAACGGCATGAATGCAACAAACATCTGGTTAGATTTTTCCTCCATCTAGGGTTTTGGCCATTTCTTAATTAATTTCTAATTTATTTTAATTAATTAAACACCCGGGGTGTTACAGTTTCTGAACGTCTCGTTTGGTTCTAGAGTTCACCTAGGAACCTCTCTAGGTATCTTTGCTACTTGTTAGCATCAGTATTTGGGGATTTCCCGACGTAGTCCTCAATCTACGTTTGGGACCCGATTTCTAGAGTCAAACTTGCTCCGGTGCTTTCGGGGTTTGACTTGTTATCGTCTTGTGGTGCCTCGCTGTGATCCTAGGGATCATCCACCCTCTTCCAAGGGTCGTGGGCATCACAGTTTCGATTGAAGCTCATGGGTTGATTTCGAGGACAAAAGACCAAAGTTTCGAGAGGAATTTTTGAGCTCCCATTCACCCCCCCTCTGGTCGCCTTGCTATTGCTTTCTCGGTCCTTCAATCAGTTTTCTCGAGCAGTTTCCTTTTGTTGATTCTCTATCTTTGTCAGTACCTTATCATACAATATAAAAGAGCTTCTAAGGCATATATGTTACAGATGGTTGACACCAGGAGATCCACTGGAGGAGGAAACCCACCACCACCACCTCTGCCAATGTCAATCGAGCAACTCCTAGCCATGCAGACCCAACTGATGCAGCAAATGGCTAACGCTATCTAGAACAACAAGAACAACCCACCCCCACTTGTACACCAAGTCAGAGATAGGAGAGGCGAGTTCCTGAAGGGACACCCACCTACTTTTGATCACTCACGAAACCCACTCCAGGCTAACGACTGGCTTCGGACAGTTGAACGCTAGTTGGAGATAGCACAGTGCAATGACAGAGAGAAGGTGTTGTACGCAGCAGGGCAGCTACAAGGATCACCTCTAGATTGGTGGGAATCCTACCAACAAGCTCACCCCAACCCCAACCAGATCACTTGGCAAGTGTTTTGTGACAGTTTTTGCTTGCATCACGTGCCAGCGGGAACGATGAGGATAAAGAGGAAGGAGTTCCTTGCACTGAAGCAGGGAAGCATGTCATTTAGTGAGTATCGAGACAAGTTCACCCAGCTCTCACGTTATGCACCCCACGACATAGAGGAAGACTTAGACAAGCAGGAGCTTTTCATGGAAGGCTTGAATGACAATATTCAATACCAGTTGCTCTCTCATACCTTTGCCAGCTTTCAGATTTTGGTTGATAAAGCATTGGTGATAGAAGGAAAGAGGCGTGACATGGATGCCAAGAAGAGGAAGTTCCAAGGTCAGCAGTCCGGAAGTAGTAGCCGCCCGCGCTATGCTTTGGGCTATGGAAACCAGCAGAGGTCTTCGGGCCAGTCAGGCTCTGATAACTGCAACCAGAACTAGCAAGGGACCCCTACATAGACTCCTCGCCAAGGGCAGACTGGTGGAACACCAGTGAAGAACTCCACCAACACTCTGTCCACACCCAACAACAACAAGTGCTATGTCTGTGGTGAAACTGGGCATATCTCCTACCATTGCCCCAAGAAGACAGGCCAAGGGTCCCAGAACAATCAGAAGCTCAACACTCACACACCAAGCAGACAGGGGCAGCAGAACTATGCCCGTGGAAAGGTGAACCACGTCACCACCAAATCTGCACAAGGCGCCATAGACGTTGTGATCGGTACGTTTCCAGTCAACTCTCTTTCTGCCTCAGTTTTGTTCGACTCAAGAGCATCACATTCTTTTATATCCGCTCATTTTGTCAAGTGGCATACCCTACTCATGTATACCATGGATAAATCCATGCTTGTTAGTTCACCTGGAGGTGAGATGAGAGCAAGTTTGGTTTGCCCAAAGGTTAAGATTAACATAAGGGGGTAGACATTGAAACTGATCTTATGGTCTTAAACACGTCCGGGATCGATATCATCTTAGGCATGGATTGGCTGACGACACATGAAGCAGTTATTCATTGTGTCTCTAGAATCATTCAGTTGAAAACCCCAAAAGGAGAAGTAATAGAGTGTAAGGCAGTATCTCCTACCCTTGATGTCTGCCAAGTCAATCATGTAGGAGATCAGTGGGATAGACACTCTGAGGATGAGGCCACTTTGGAAAGAGAAGAAGATTTGATGTCAGAGTATCCATATCTCTCTCAATCTTTCGAATCCGAGGACGAGATTCATCCTAAGGGGGGTAGATTGGTAACACCTTGAAAATCAATTTTTGGAAATTAGAGTTAAACATGATTTTATTTATTTATTTTTCATGAAACACATAGGTCAATTAATATTTTTTGGTGAATTAATGAATTAAGTTGGGGCTTAGAAACATTTTTGTTGCATTTATGCTGGAGCATAAATTTTTGTTTGAGTGTAGGGCTAGAGTTGTGTGGTTTAAACTCAAACTGGTTTTGAATTTGAACAAAAATCCTTTTTGAAATAAAAGAAAAGGGCTTTTCTTTCTCCCTCGCCCTCCACCCACCCTTCTCGCCCAGCCGCCGAACCGGCCCAGCCCGTGCCCCTCTTCCTTTTCCCCTCCCCGCGTCCGCACCGGCCTGGCTTGGCCCGCACCCCCGCTCGGCCCGCGTCCGCATCCCTTGCCTTCGCTCGCATTGGCGCAACCTCGCGCAGCGCCGCCGCATCCCCGCTCTCCCTCACCGACATGCTGGCCCCGCGTGTCAGCGCGCGCACCCGCGCCACCGCGCCACTGACCGCTTGGCCCCACCTGTCAGCCTCTCGCACCCCTTACCCTACCTCGCGCCGCAAGCGTCAGCGCCGCCGCCACTCGTCCCTCTCCTGTAACCAGGGCTTTAATGGCCACCTGACCATCAATCGGCCCTAGTGGAGCGTCCGTGATGCCTCACCGCACCCCCGAGCCCTATAAAAGCTAGGCCAGAGCCCTAGCTCTTCTCCCCCACACGCTTGCTCTCACCCCTCGCCTCTGTCGCCGTCGTGAAGCCTCGCGGCCGTCGGAAGCACGCCCGTGCTCTTGCTTTGCCCTGTTCATGTGTCTACGACCTCACCGGAGCTCCCTTTTCTGTGCAGAACCACTCCGCCGCAGTCCCCGCCGTGGTGAGCCTCTCTGCCGGTGCTGAGACCCCCACCGTGTTCGCCTTCGTCTCCGCAACCTCCCGGTGCCACCCGTTTAACCAACCGAGGCCTGGAGCGCCCTTTGGCGAGCTCCAAAGACCGCAGCAATGGCGCGTCGCCGCTCGCCGGTGAAATCCGCCGCCGCCCTACCACCGTGTCTCGCCAACGAGCCTCTAGGTCGTTCGATCGGTGCTGGACGGTCCAGATTAGGAACCGCATCCCGAAGGGGTATGCGCCGGGTCCATAGCCCCGTGGACCCGAGCCAAGCCACGGTCCACCGGCCAGATGGTGGACCGAGCCAACCGCATCACGCCGTGTGGCGCCGCGTCAGCGCCCACGCAGCAGTCGCCGTCGTTTTTGCAAAAAGGCCCCTGCGTTTTGTAGAAAATAACCCACAGTCCTAGCGCAATTCAAAATAATTAGATTTCAGTCCTGTTTTCTTATGTTTTAGACCCTACAGTTCCTAGTTTTAGAACCCGTGGTCCAGAGCTGTGTTTTTTGCGTGCTAACCCCCGTAGTCTACGGTTATTTACATTCTAGTCCTCGGTTTTCGCAGGCTAGGCCTCAAAAAAGAGTTTTTATTTACAAAACAGCCTCTGAAACTTGTTTTCTTCATAACTTTCTTGTTTTTAGTCCGATTAGAGTGATCTTTACGTTCATGTGATCATATCGACGAGTAGAATAGTTTTATATATGTTTCTCTAACTATTTTTGATGTTTGGTGTACTGTACTAATATAAGTATATTTTATTTGCATGTAATGAATGATTGGATCATGTATTTTGTGATTGTTCGTGAGTCCAAACGGTGACGTGTTCGAGGAGCAAGAGTTTCAAGAGCAGCACCCAGACCAAGCTTGTGACCAAGGCAAGTATAACCTATGGATTCCTTGTTACCTAATAACTGCAAAACTAAATATCCATTATGCATGTGTCGTAATTTTGATGAACCATAGGACAAACCTAGATTCAATTGACCTTATTACCTTATACCTATGGGAGGGTTTTGCATAATATGTTTAGAAATGCTATGCACTATTAATTGCTAAAATGTTTAATATTGATTAATGACTGAAACAAATGTTAAAAGAGGCTTTTTAACCACATTTAGGGTACTGGAGCATGTTTTTCGCTCAGTAACCCATCCCAGGGACTATATTTTAAAGTGGCTACCCGGGAGAACCCGTGCAGCCTTAGGAATTACATGGCTCTGATCTTTGCTAATTATTTAGATTATTCTAGCTTGTCTGTAGCTTACCGAAAGGGCAAGAGGGGTATACCATGTAGCTTATGGGCCCTGTCCTGCTAGGGTGAATGCTTTTGTGGATGGGTGTTACCATAGTGGGAGGGTGTCTGTAACACTTGGGAAACTGAAACCTTAGCGGCTATGACTTGTTAGACCAACTTTGGAAAGGCTTCGTAGTGAAACCCTGCCATACTTCCACAGAGGAGGTGATGTGGGACTTGCAAACCCCGACATATGTGAATCACAGCCTAAGGTGAAAGCGTACAACCTCTGCAGAGTGTAAATCTGATCCTTTTTAAGTAGTTCATGGTGGGGTATGTTGGTGGTTGGATGCCTACCTCTTTTTAACATAATAACTATCACTTATCACGGGACAACAAGGTTTATACATCTAGTAATATAAGGTTAAAATAAAATATGATCAACTTACTGCTAATCGCAGTTAACCGAGTCAAACCTTTGAGCCTTGCATCCCCGTAGTTGTACTTGCTGAGTATGGTGAGTTGACGCTTGTCGTTGCCGTTGGTTCACATAAAAATCCTGGATGGGTACCAGATGGAGGAGACTATGAGGAGTATCCCGAAGATGTACCAGACTACTGAGGATGGCGTACCCCCAGTCGGTGTCCGTGTGGAGAGTCTACGCGCTACCGTTGTAATAATGGGCCGTTGGCCGATGTGATAGAACACTTCTCTAGTGATGTAATAAGTTTAATAACGTTTTGTTCGTGTTGTATTGATATACATTTTGTGGTATATGTGGATTTGGGACTCCCTGGGCCCACGTATGCTTTACTCTGTTTTATTCATTAATCCGGGTGTTAGAGGTTTCAATGAAACCATTCACATCTTGTATGTAGGTAGCTTCAAATCTTCGTTTTGTGTACATCCATGACTGGTCCATATTTACCCTATATATATGTAAAGAAAAGATAAAAATATGCATGAGAAAACATATCATTTACATACATGATGAAGCATTTAATGTAATTTATTTATACAAATATTAGAAAAGGTATCAATTAGATATATATATATATATATATATATATGAAGCTAAAAAAATTAGTGTCCAAATTGCTTCTATATAAAAAAAATGACATCTATGCCTTGTCTTTTCTACAGATCTCGGTGTGCTGCAAAGTCAAAAACATGTTTCTGCAAAAATTAAAAAGGGTTCACGGTTTACAGAAGCTCACCCCATAATCCCAACTCATTTGAAGATTGAAAAGGCAAAACCTCCCCCACCCCTCTATTCTTGCTATTTCTTGCCTCCAAGAGAGTTGAATGAACAGCAGTGTCAGCTGCTTTTGTCGCGAGGAAGAAGAAAGGGTCTTGGAGCATTTTTTTTCCGGGGCGGTTGACTAAAGAAACCGCCTCTGATAACTCATTCACTGGGGCAAATCTCTTAAGAAACTATTTTTAAAAATAAGGCTCTTTAGTGTCAGTTCACCAAGAATGACCGCACCTCAAAAATGATCTTTAGATGCGGTTCACTTAAGCAAACCGCTTTTCAGAGGCGGTTTTCTTAAATTAACCACCTCTAAAGATCTTTTTTCAGGGGCGGTTGATAATTTGCAGTGCCCAACCATTGAGGCAGTGTGCTATTTGAACCGTCTCTGTTAAAAATGGGTGACGTCGCTGAAAACATTTTGTGTACTAGTGAGAGGGTGTTGTGGTAGAACCGCCTAATTTAATCTAATCCAAAGTTAATTTGCTAATAGTGCATCATTATATTCAAAGTTTAATATATAGTCACATCAAGACCATTACTTTCATGGTAAGCATCTTGGTAAGCATCAAGTTCAATACTTTCAAAGTTCTCACAGTCACATCAGGCCATATGTAAGCATTTATACTACTTTCAAGCATGTGGAAAGCAATCAGAGTATATTTCATGCTTCGACAGTAGCCTCGTCTTCATCTCCATATTCCAGTTGTTACTACGCTGATAGTGAAATTACATCTGGTATCCATATCCAACGAGGGCAGAGATTGTAATTGATGTTCAAACACACAGCTCCTACTTCTCAAAAGAGTATGTATAAGGCAATTGTTCCCAATGTACGCGTTAGGCCTTGAATGACCAGACCACCCAAGGGAACTCACCCTAGAGGTCCGTCTCAGACGAGTTTTCCCAAATTTTTCCACGAACGTTCCCGCCAATAAACAACTACCCAGTGGCTAGAGAAACACTCCAGTGAACTATTTAGGAAGCTTAGGTGAAACAAGGTACTAGGCTCATGGTCAACTATAACTTATTAGATCCCTGCTATGTGTTTGATGCAATGTTGAGAATGCAACCTTCTCCAACAAATAACTCAACAAATAATTTCTATTTTGACACCTTTAGGGGTGTTGATTTACCTTAGGTGTATGGTCGTAATGTTTTCAAATAACATCACCCCAAAATTTGTTATGTGTTTTAAAAACCAAACACCTTCCAAATAATTTTGGCCCCTAAACCTTCACTAAACATCACAAGAGTTAACTCAAAAAATAACATACACCTAAGTCTTTTGTTATGTGTTTGATTTGAAAACCAAGTTGCAATATCTTGATGCAGTGTTGTCACACCCCAAAATTTCTATTTTGGGTTGTGAATAGTTTTCACTAAACATAAATAAATAATTTTATGAATTTTCTAAAATTTCCCAAGATTTAATTAGGGTTTTAGCAATTAAAATAGTGCAAAATAATTTTTTTAAAAAACTATTAGAATTAATTTGATTTATTTGTTGCACTGATGCCAATTGCATTTTATTGGGTGAGAAAAAAATAAAATTAAATTTATGAAATAAATAGATAATTTGCCAAATATTGTGAAAATAAACCCCAAATGTTTTTTTCCAAAACTCAGAAAATATTTTAAACGTTTTTACAAAAAAGTTGAGTTCAAAAGATTTTGATGTGAATTTGAAATGAGTTTGCAAAAGAAAGAAAAAATAGAAAGAGAAAAGCTTCCCCCTACCTTTTGGCCCAATCGGCCTCTCGACCCGCCCTCTCCCTCCTCTCCCCTGGCTCAGCCTGCTCCCTTCGCACCCCTCTCCATCTGGGCCCGTGGCCCATTACAGCGTGCATAGGCCAGCTAGTGCCGCTCCCTCCTCTCTATTTGACAGTCAGGCTCAGAAGCCTCTCATCTCCTCCAGATTCCGACAGGTCGGACCCGCCCGTCAGTCCCATCCCCAACCTCCATCTTCCCCTTCCTTCCGCCATCACCGGCACACCATGAACCAAGCCTCGTGCCTCTCCCGCGTCCATCACACTCCGTGGGGAACAAGCTGTGCCTCAGGCCAACCCTTGCAATACACCACTCGTTGATTCCGGTCCGCCTCGATCTGCTCCAACCACGCACACCCGCTCAACAAAGTCCCCGATCGCCATTGACGACCTTCATCCCAAGCTCGAGACCTAGCCTTCCCGTCATCCCTCTCTCCTATAAGATCCCTCTTCTCTGGACTGCATCCTCTTGCCATCCCACTCCACCTCCCCCCATGGCCTCACCCTCTCCAGCACCCCAACCCGTCGTCAAAGTAACCATACTTGAACTGCTCGCCTACACCACATCGATCTGCCCCTTTGGGTTGCATCTGGCGCTGAAGACACCCCTGCTCGACTCGCGATGACTGCCATGCTCCCTAGCTCAAAACTAAGGCCATGTTTGGTTAGACCCCCTAAAGGTTAGTGTCCACTAAAGTTTACTGCTCCCTAGAGTTTAGTGACCACGTTTGGTTATATAGTGACTAAAGACCACTAAAGTTTAGTGACTTTTACCTACCTCTTCATGACTAAAGACCCCTAAATTTTAGTGGCCCCTAAACTTTAGTGGGGTGTTTGGTACTTTAGGGACTAATTTTAGTGGCTAAACTCTAGTGAGCTTTAACCAAACAGGCCCTAAGTCATGTCAGCGAGGTAACTGCCATGAATGGCATGTCGTCGCCGCTCACTGCCGTCATCGCCGACATCCATACCCCTCTTCCCCTGTAGCACCGTCCAATCTGAGCCAACCAGATTTCTAGGGCATGCCCCTTCGTTCCACCATGGACCATTGACCCCAGCTCCACCTTACCACACCCACACACGCGTACTACACTGCACCAACCCGAACACACCATGTGGCACTGCATCAGCACCACGTCGATAGCCGCGATCAGCTTCAACAGTTTTTCAAAAAAAAACTAATCTTTTTGATAATCAACCTGCCATCATTTTGCACTATGCACTGTGTCACACATTTCTTCTATTTTGGCCCTAAACTTTTGGATAAATGAGGCCCGGTCCAAACGACTTTTACTTTAAGTTTTTGATTTATTTTAAATGCAAAATGAGTTTAGTTTATTTATAAAAATACCACCCAACTTCAAAAGCCCATAACTTTCATGTTTTAACTCCGATTTGACCCGTTCAAGTCACATTGGATTCATATCGATGAGTACTATGCGTTATTATACACCATAGCATGCTTTTTCACTATTTGGTTATTCTCTTGTACTTTTTGTGGGCCATGTTTGGGTTTTGTCTTTAGGAGGTACTGAGTATGAGAAGATCTAGGACCAAGCGTTCGATATCCTCGATCAATCCTAGCCTAAAGGCAAGTTTCCTTGACCATACTTGTTCATACTTTTGTTTTATTTTCAGTTAGTTTAGATAGACCATTAGTTTGCATGCAAAGTCTTAAATTGAATCTTAAGCTAGGGTTTACTAGAACTTGTTCATATTATCCTTGAAACCCTAGGTTGGATGGGTAGGTGTCAGCCTGAGCTTTTGCAATCTCGAGGTGGGAAGTTTTATTATTAATTTTGGCAAATGATCTATGCAATGGTTACTGGTAATGTCTTAGCAACATGGTGACTAAGAAATCTAGGCAGGATCATTGGTTGTGTTATATCCTATTTTGGATCCCTAAGGACCTGTTATTGAAGCATGTAACCCAGCGTAATAGTGCAGTCATGAGGGCTAGATGGGACAGACCTGACTAATTAATTAGGGGATCCCTATGTGGATATTAGTTTCTTAGGAACATGGATACAGAAGAATGCTTCTATGTAGGATACCACTTGGTACCAGAGATGGCTCCTAGGCTGGCCCAGTAGTTTTTACGGAAGATGGCTTCCATGGCATGACCTATGTGAACTAATACATATGGGAGGACTCTTTGTAATAGTCTTGCAGTGAATCTTGTCGATCTATCTTGGAAATGGGTCAAGAAGCTAGCTACCTCAGGAAAAAGGCTAACACGACTCATGGTGAAAGTGTGCCACCTCTACAAAGTGTGAAATTGATATACCAGTCGTGCTCATGGTTACGAGTGACTTGGACTTCTTCGGGATTAGTTGGCTCTGAATCGGTTCGGAGGCTTGGATGGGATTTAGGTGTGGTTTGGCTTGGTGGACTCCAAGTGGTAGTTGCTTGGTGGATTCCAAGTGTCGGTTGCTCGGTGGACTCTGAATTTGGGTTTGCTTGGTGGATTCTGAGTGTTAGTTCTTCGAGGAAACTTTGGTTTAACTTAGTAAATAAGTGCTAAGGAAATTAAGGTACAATAGGATGTGTCACTTAGGTGCTGGTGTCAAACAAAGTTAGCCTACCCGACCTTTTGTTATAAGCCTCATGTTATATTATTTTCTACACTTGTGGAATAGATTTTGAAGCACCCTTCCTATTTGCCCCCCGCTACCACACCTAGACACTAGAGATGACGAGGAGTAAGCCGAAGATGGTGGCTTCGACCCTAATGACGTGTATTAGGCTGGTGATGTCCCAGTCAATCTTCCTGTGAATATGGCATCCCGCTGAAACCCCTATTTTGGTTTTGGCTAATTGATAAAACCTATTTGGTCTAATCCTATGGCTACGCATGTGTGTAGCTCATGAGATGGAATAGGACCAAGCCAAGTGGTGGAGCTAGCAAGGTGGCGACCATGGAGAAGATAGTGATGACCACAACCACTCAAATGATCAAGTGCTCCACATTTGGTGAAATAGAGAAAAGAAGAGAAGGAACAAAGAGACCTGAAGGTAAATGTATAACCTATTGGGCTATTTGTTGGTTTGGTGGTCAAGGCACTTAGTGAGTGCGATCACATTTAGGATATATAGCCATACTATCAAGAGGAGATATTCACATAGTTTATGCGGTGTTCAAGTGCCACTAGGTGTTCACTAACATAATGATGCATTAGACCTAGTGAGTGACTAACAAAACCCTTGAAAAATACTTTAGAAAATGCTAACACATATGCACAAGTGGTGAAACACTTTGTTGTTAGCACACGGATGCAAGGGCGGAAGTTGGAAAGCAAGAAGGTGCTGTCCTAGGGACATCACAGGCGTCCGATGGCATACCCTAGGTGTAGGCTATAGCTCAGCCTACATCGGAAATTGCACCGGATGCATAGGTGGAACTGTGCGCGTCTAATGCAACTAACGTGGCATGAGTAGACGAGTTAATGGAGCATCGGACGCTCGGGGCATCCGATGGCCATCCATCTGACGTGTCTGATGGCCTAGAGACGGTTTTGCAACCTCTCTGGACACCCATTGGATGCTAAACCAAGCGCATCCGATGCAGGTCTAGAGAGAGCTAATCTTGCTCAGAGCGCATTAGACACGTCCGATGGGTTGGACAATCACGTCCAAGGGAACATTAACAGTGCGTGAATAAAAGTGTCGGATGGGATTGAGCGGATCTCATTTGAAAGGCTTAGACATGTGGCGTCCATTAGAGCATCAGGCGCTCCTAGTGTGTCTGATACCCCTGACAAGACGCAATGCTCGGCTGAAAAGCCCAATAGTTAGCTCCATGTGTTGGGGGGCTAGGGTGCTCTCTCTTGCACTTTTTGATACTCTAGCATCCTTGTGAGCCTTGGCAACCTTCTCCACTTATCTTTAGACTTGATTTGTTGATTCCAAGTGAGATTGAGTGATCTAGTGCTAAGATTTGAAAGTGTTTCATTCTAGTGGCACTAGTTCTTCGCATCGGCTTTAAGTTTCTTGTTACTCTTGGAATTTGCCGGTGCCTAGGCCGCTTGGAGGAGTTTCAGTGGAGTTGGCAAGAGTTGGTGATTGTTCTTGTCTGCCACCAATCACATTTGTGAGGGGATATTTGGCCTCATCCCCGCTGGAGTGGTGAAAGGCACCTCTACTAGATTGCTCGTGTCATTGAGCTACATCTCTTGTGGTAGATTCTTGTGGCGCTCTTGAGGAGCTTGGCATGGTGCCAATTAGCCACCGAATCACCTAGGGTTGGTCAACACAATGGGGACTAGCGTGCCGGTAAGCCCGTGAACCTCAAAATAAATCGTCATGCCTCTTGTGTGTTTGATATTGTGGTGATTATCTCCTGGCTTTCTTGGTGATGGATCTTTTAACAATTAATCGATGATTGCGTCTACGTAAGGTGTTCACCGGTGATTGGTCTTCTACTTGGTGATCCGGAAGGTTCGGTGAAACACTTCTCTTACTAGCTTATTTACTTATAACATTTACATTCAAGTTGAGCAAGTTAACTTGTGTATCTTAATTGAGCTATATATATATATATCTTGTGCTATCTACTTTTTGTAGCTAGGTTGTTTAATTGCTCTCTAGTTTATTTGTTGTTGTTATTCTCCTCTCATATTTAGCTTTTGCCATAGTTGTCCTAGAGCCTTTTACTCTCTTTCATATTCTAGTATAGCTCTAGTTAATTGAGTGACATAGAGATATTAGGTAGAATTATTGGATAGGTGGCTTGCAACACAAATATAAAAAGCTTCACTATTTGTATTGCTAATCTTTTTTTCTAAGTGATTTTGTAGATTTTTAATTAGGCTATTCAGCCCCCCCTCTAGCCAATTTGGACCTTTCACCCGTTCCGCTAGATTTGATAAGAATTGATGTAATTTTCTTTTGGACCCATGTGTCATTTTGTAATAATATTTTCGTTATGTAATCAACATTGACTTATTTCATACTATTATGATGTCGATATATATATATATATATATATATATATATATGAAAATTGATCCTTTCATACATATATTATGCATTTGATTTTGTCCTTAAAATCAGGTGTGACAAATGTTGGAGGGCCATCTGAACTTGAAGGTTGATCATTTGATTGAACCACTTGACATGGATTAGCACACTTGTACTCTCCACTTGTTGAACATGATCATGAAAACCACTCGTGTTAAGTTGATCTTCATTTTGTACACTTGTTGGAGGCATAACTCTAGTTAAATCATCATCTTCATCTTGCACTTCCGTGGTCTCACATCACCAATTTCCATATACTTCATAGCTTCATTTAGAGCTTGGCACTTCTCACTGTCTCAGATGATCCAAATTCACATTCTCTACTTGAGATCCACTAGTTTCATCAAATTTCACAACATCCACTTCCTCAACTATATCATGTTTCTTGTTGTAAACTATATCATGTCCATCTTTTGCTTATTGTGGAGTATACTTCTTCTCAAACATGCTCAACCGAGTGCCTGTTGAGAATGTAACATTTGCGACCAAATACTCTAAAATATGTAATATTGGGCTAAAAGAAACCATGCCCAAATTAACAACCTGCAAAATTCAAGCAAGTAGCCACCAAATCCAACTGTGTTGATAAAATGACCAGGTGTCGTCCAAACTTAACACCGAAGTAAAAGATGTTCCCCAAGGCTTTTTAGCGACACATTTTATTTGCCAGTTGCCACAGATCGTGCAGATATATGTTCCCAACTACCAGCTTCTTTTTCAGCCCCATCGGCCAACAAAATTTTAAGCTACCACCATGCTAACGTACAACCAACAATTTTAGTATTAGTACGATCTCCGGTACATGCTGTTGGCACTTTGCAGAAGTTTTCTTATCTAATCTAAGATATATCGCAATTCTTCAAATCCATATCTATATCTGTCTAAATTTAAACCTAATATTAAAGAGCTAAAATTTCGGCCATATGTTTTTTGGTCCAACTCTAATCCCCTTCCCCTTTCCAATTTTTGTTCAGTTTTATGTCCCTGATCCTCTTTTCGGTATCCGTCCAGTTTGGGTCTAAAAAAATTCATTTTCCTGTGTTCCTTTGTGCGGGCTTCAGTTTGCGTTTGATTTTTTATATTTTTTTTTGTTGCATTCGTTATCCGCTTAGGTGATTTTTTTCTTCCATTGAATTTTCTTTAAAAATAAATATTATGAACCTCTAAACCATTGATTTTTCTCTTAGAAATAAGGATTTCGACTGCCAATTTGTTAACGTAACTTCATTAGAAATACACTTTAATTGATATCTACATCAGTCTCGATGGTACATGGATAGAATCAAAATTAAAATTATGCTCCCTCCATTTAAAATTATAAGTCATTTTAATTTTCTTAGAGTCAAAGAATCTTAAGTTTGACCAAAATTGTAAAGTAAGCTACAAAAATTTGTGATATCGAATAGGTATACTACAAAAATATAATTGATAAAGAATCTAATGATACTTATTTGGTATTATAAATATTATTATTTTATTATATAACCTTGGTCAAACTTGAGAAGCTTTGACTCTCTAAAAAAGTTGGAATCAGAGAGAGTAATATATTTACATCCAAATATTTATGGGCTTTGCAATAGAAGAAAAAAGTATCAAAGATTGTATTTTAATTTAGGCACAATAATGCCCTATCATATTGTTAACAATATTAACTTAAGTTTTGATTTCATGATTATCACAAATAAATTATAAATTTTGAGTTTTACAAATGGCGAAACATAAACAATATGTACCATTTTTTAGCGTCGTTTCCATGAACACAATAAATTTTAAGGTTTACAAATGGCGAAAACGACCTCACATGAAGAAACTATCAAAATAAAAGTTATAGATCTCAAAAAAGTTATGAAACTTTGTAGTTGATAACTTTTTTATTCAATTTGTTTAGAGCATCAAACAAGCAATTTACACTCAGTTTAGTATAATATGTAGGGAACAAACACATAATCTAAACACAAGTGACAACGTGGTGCATTGGTAGAGGGGTACATAAGAGTGAGAGATCGTGAGTTCGGAATCAATGGCAAAAAAAATACCACCACCTACGACTGAGATGGACAAGCGTTGGCTGGTGGGGGCCTCCCCTATTAAAAAATATTTTGCTATTTTTTTGGGGGTTTTTTATTCAAATTTTGCCGGGATTTTTATTTACCAATGGTCGATTCAGTAACCATCGGCGAACGCTTTGTCGAGTGCCCAATAAAAAACACTCGACAAAGAGTTATTTGTCGTTAGAGGGTTTGCCGAGGACGGCACTTGGCAACAGGGGCGGATCCAGGCCCTAGGCTGCAGCGAATTTTTTTATTAATAACCCAATTAAATAAGATATTTCAAAAACAACGTTGTCCATTTTTTTTCAAAACTAACCCTTTTGCCGCGCCGCCCCGCACGCCATGCATGGCGGCGCGGCAAAAGCGTCACCGTGGCATCGCCCGGCCACGCAGGTCCGGGTGGGGCCCGCTTGTCAGTTTGCCGCGCCAGGCGGGCTGGCGCGTTCAACGGCTTTGCCACGCCAGGCGGATTGACGCGGCAAAGCCGATCTAGATCTGGCCGCTGCGCCCAGCAGCTTCCTCCTCTTCATTCCTCTCTTCTCCTCCCAATCCAATCCAATCCAATCGAATCCATTCCATTCCTCCTCACTTCATCTCCCTCAGTCAAACTTGTTCTCTCTGCATGCAAGGTATGTTGATCTATATTCCTATTCTTTATCCATATTTGTAGTGTTTGATTCAACCATATTTGTCTATGTTAGGGTTTATAGACACTATTTAATTTGAAATTGTCTTCATGTTAGTTGTTAATTAATGATGGATTCGTTCATGTATTACACCTCTTATATGTGTTTTGTTTAATATTTTGTTCAATTTGTGTACATTTATTTGTAAAATATTTGTTAGAACAGTATGTAGATTTAGAATTAATCATGAATATCCGTTTAATGTTGACATATTTTTTATTGTTAGAATGCCGTGGCGTGGCAAAGCTAGTAAGGCAAGGTAAGATCGGTACATTGTTTATTTATTTATCGGTTAAAATGAACTAATTTTGCGTTACGTTCATTTGCTATTGCGTTGATGATTGTAGGCAGCCGCTGCCTTTGCCTGTTTGCCATTGCCTAGTGGTGTTCCGGTGCCCATGTGCTACTGCGGTGATGATTGTAAGGTCGCAATATCTGATGAGGAGCACACATACGGTCAGATGTATTGGATATGTGAGAATTATGCTTTTGACCCTACACCTAAACAGATCCGCATTGGATTGATGGTGAGAAGCTGATGGCTTGTTCTAAACATGAATGACAAATCATTTATATTTCATTACTTAATTGACTTAGCCGTGTTTTGCAGGACCTTCCACCACTATGTGACTTCGAGCAGTAGATCGACACTGAGATGAAGCCGGAGGACAAGAAGCACGTAGAGATGATGAAAAAGTGGGCTGCGGAGGACAAAGAGCATTTGGAGAAGAGACGCAAAGAAGAAGCAGCACAAAAGCAGCATGAGAAAGAGGAAAAAATGAAGCAAGCAGCTAAGCGTAGGGGGGAGAGGGAGAAGAGGCTTGAGCGTATGCGCCGTGCCAAGGCTGCCATAGAGCAGGATCCGGATGCTGTGAGGAAGGGAAAGTGGCCTCGTTGCAGTCAGTAGTTTGGTTGGTTGAGTAGTTATTAATGAGTAATGAACATTGTTGTTATTTGGTGGACTTGTTAGTCTATTGTACTATTGGCATGTACTTCACTGTACCGTTTATTTCGGATCCTCGATAATGTAGTCTTGAACTGCACTTTGTTTTTTATTTTATTTTTGTTGTATTGTTTGTCGTAGTTCATGTGTCATCGATTTTTTCTAGGATAAATCATGAGAAATAGAATATAGCAAACTAGTACAAGTACAACAAACTAGTACATGGCATGTGAGGACCTTTTACCCTAACTTGGTTAAAAGGTCCTAGACTAATCCTAACATGCCTTAGGTAATTGATTGGCACAACACAACACACACATAGTAGTCTTAGTAGTTCTAGAAGCGGTCCCACAGAGCAAACTGAGTAGACCCTTCTCCGCAATAGCCTCCCATTGCGGGTGGTGGTGGTGGTGGCGGCGGCGGTGGAGGCCCCTTGTTCTTGTGATACGGGTAGTTGCAATATGGATCAAGGCATATTGCTTCATCTGAACCGCCTGCCTCGCTGCCATTGTCATCATAGTCCTTGAGCATGCTTTTAACTTCTCTTTCAAGATCATCGATACGACCCTGCAGATAATAGATGTATTGCTGATGCGGCCATATTGGAGGAGGATCCACCCACCTGGTGATGCCACAGTTTTTTCGGAAATAGAAGACTGACATTCACAAAATGACTAAGTATTAGCAAACATGAGAGGCATAGCAACAACAATGATATAAAGTTACCCATGCTCAAGGGCATTTGAAGAAACGTCGCCCTACCTCCAAGTCATCGTGGAGCATCTGCACCAAACAACCCTCGCCATGGCGGTATTTTGGCCAGTTGTTGGGGCGGCGCCCAGACCGCAGGCGCCTCCGACCCGCATTTTACCGAAAGATGATGATGCTTTCGTGCGGAAGGGAGCATTCGCGCGGAAGCACGCATTTCGGCCTGCGGACCAAGGGGAGGCGGAGCTTTCGTGCGAAAGGAAGCATTCGCGCGGAAGCAGGCATTCGCCTCCGGTCCGCATGACCGGAGTAGGAAGGCGGAGCTTTCGTGCGAAAGGAAGCATTCGCGCGGAAGCACGCGTTTCGGCTTGCGGACCAAGGGAAGGCGGAGCTTTCGTGCGAAAGGAAGCATTTGCGCGGAAGCAGGCATTCGCCTTCGGTCCGCATGACCGGAGTAGGACGGAGTTTTCGTGCGAAAGGAAGCATTCGCGCGAAAGGAGCCCAGCGTTTCCGGCGAGAGTTTTCGTCATTCATGACTTTGGTTTTTCTTAGGTTTTCGCAGGTCGACGGAAGCCTGGGTCAAAGGGAGCGGGCCCACCGGCCAGGAAAAGGAGCCGGGGGACGCTGGGCCCACCAGAGGGCGAAGTTACGATGATGCCCCTCGCGCCGGAAAAGGCGGCGTACAACCATGGAGTAGTTGAGCAGGGCATCATTGTAATTGTAGCAGAGTGGTTGGAAGGGCATTCTTGCACTTTCAAATTGATCTGGATTAATATAAAAAGCTCCCAACCTCCCAAGGGAGGGGGGGAGGAACACTGTTCACTTCAACTATTTTTCCGTTTTACCGTTCGTTTTCCGCTTTCGCTTTGGCCTTTCGTTCGTGCGACAACCCGCTGTTTTGGGATCTCGGTCCCCGAAACAACATTGGCGCCCACCATGGTTGTCGCCCGAGCTTACCATGCCACCAAGGAAAGCGCCGAAAGCGGTCGACAATCTGGAGACTATCGCCGCGAGAAAGGATGCTTTCGGCACCGTCGCGGTTCCAGTCCCAACTAGCCAGGTTCCACCAAACGCAGCCGCAGAACCGCCACCTTTCGGCGGTGCTCTGTCGATAGAAGTGCAGCCACCGCCGGGAGCATCGACGAGCCAAGGCGTGCGGCCTCTGGATCAGCGGACTTTGGGCAGAGACGGCACGCCGGAAGGGCACGTCGAGGACGAGTTCGATGACGAGGATGAAGATGCTGACGAAATCACAAGACACGCCCAAGCAATCAAGACGTTGGCACAACAGCAAGACGAAATAGAGAGGCTGTTGTCGCAAAGAGATCAGCTGCAGCAGCGGTTAGCAGCAAAAGCAAGAGAGGACGAAACTCGCAACGCCATTCGGCGAGCTGAGGCGCAGAGAAGGCAACTCGAGAGGGAAATTCAAGAGCTGCAGAGGGCTGGGGCGGCCCCAATCCCGATAGCCCAGGAAAATACATTCATACCAAGGCAAGAGCAACTGCCAGCTTTCGGCAACGCCATCGATGAAACCTCTCCGCTTTCGAGGGAGTTGCAAGCCCATCCGTGGCCGCTCAGCTATAAGCCGCGCATTCCGACTTTCGACGGTAAAGCGAATCCACGCAAATTCTTGGCAAGCTACGAGACAGCTGTCTTTTCGGCAGGCGGGGACAATCAGGCCCTAGCAAAGTCTCTCATCTTGGCGGTCGAAGACGTGGCTCATGATTGGTACACCACTCTCAAGCCACTGTCCATCTATTCGTGGGCCCAGTTGAAAGCCGAATTGCTTGCTACCTTCCAAGGATTCCGTCCGGATATCAAGACCACGAGGGACCTCATGAATTGCACCCAGCAAGACGACGAGCCCCTATCTGAGTACCTCAAACGCTTCATCCAACTGAAGGCCCAAGCGCCGAATGTGCCGGAAGCCGCGGTGATCGCAGCAGCCATCGAAGGCTTGGGGACCGGACAGTGCGCCGCTCACCTATCCAGAGAGCCACCGAAAGATGTTAAGGAATTGTTTGATGTGATGAATGCGTACGCGAGGTCGGATGACGACTTTCGGCGACGTAAGGCTGCCCGAATGATGCAGAGGCAAGCGACGAAAGCAAGTCGACCACTGCCCGTGCCAAATCAAAGAATTGTTAGGCCCTTTCGGTCAATCAACAGTCTACAGGAGGAACCAGCACAATCAGCGGCAGGCACGGTGAGGCCCGATGTGGCCGACTTTCAGCCCTAGAGAGGGTTTGATCAGCCTTTCCGCGGAGGACGCGGCGGAAGGACAGGACGCGGCGGTCGAGACGGCAGAGGCCGCGGAAGAGGACCCAGGCCACCATATTGCGTCATTTGCGATGGCAATTTTGGTCACACCACCCGTGACTGCAAATATAGCAAGATGGCGAAAGAGCTGAAAGACAAAGACCAAGCCTCAGCCTCTGCCGAAAGCTCCAAGCATGTCTTCCACAATTCCCAAGACCCGGCAGCAGCGGCAGCAACACGCGGCAATTACGCAAGCACGCCTGTGCACCCCCCGCAGTACATGCATCCCCAAAACTTGCATTGGTACAATCCGGCGTATCAGAGTTACCAGCTTCCGGTCTTCGCACCACAGTCGGTGGCAGTTTCGTCACCTATTCACTACCAGCGTCAGCCAACGCCGCCGCCAGCGCTTCCGGTTCAGATCCAACCTCAGGGGCAGCAAGCACAGCCGGGTTTCCAGCAGGTGCAGGAGATGGAAAATGAAACTAGCGCAATCAACAACATCCTTCCGTCAAGAGGGCACATTTTCGCTATCACGGGCGGATCCAACTTGGAGCACGAAAGCAAAAGGGCGAGAAAGGACTATCATCGAAGGGTCCAGACGGTATCACCAAGGCTTCCATTGAATAGGCCAGCTTGGTCGCTAGCGCCGATATGTTTTGATGAGTCCGATTTCAAAGTCCGCGACTACCCGCATTGTGACGCTTTCGTCGCCACGGCCAATGTGGCCGGTTTCACCTTGCACAACATTCTGATTGACACCGGAAGCTCAGCTGACATCTTATTCGTCAAAGCTTTCGAAGCAATGGGATTCGACAGGCGCAGTCTGGACCCCGCCGGCAATTCACTGTATGGGTTCGGAGGAAGGAAAATTGACGCTATCGGCAAAAAGCAAGCCCCTGTATCTTTCGCCGAAGGAGAAAGAGTCCGCACCGAAACACTGACATTCGACATAGTAAACATGGACTATCCATACACTGCCATTTTCGGTAGAGGCTTCACCAACAGGTTTGACGTCGTCATTAAGCAAAGCTACCTGTGCATGAAAATGTCATCTCCTTTCGGCATCATCACTGTACACGGAGACCAGCAAGCCTCTAGAAGAATAGAGGGAAGGCCAACCCCAGGCTACAGCCTTATCAATGAGGTGGCGAATAAAAACGAATCGCAAGCAACCGCCGAAGAGCACGCTATCGTCAGCCCGTCGGAATGCAAGGTTGGGGCAGCCGAAGAAACGACAAGAATTCCGCTCGCGGCCTCCAGGCCCGAAAGAGCCGTGCACATTGGGTCAAGCATGCCGGAGGAAGAAAGGAACGCTTTGGCATCCTTCCTCGCGAACAACGATGACATTTTCGCTTGGTCCGCAAGCGACTTGCAAGGCGTTAGCAGGGATCTCGCCCTGCACAGTTTGAACATTGCAAGCGGCGCTAAACCCAGAAAGCAAAAACTGAGAAAGATGTCAAACGAAAGGGCTGACGCGGCGAAAGCCGAAGTACAAAGATTACTCGACGCTGGAGTAATTCGGCCAGTCCAGTATCCCGAATGGCTGGCCAATGTCGTCTTGGTAAAAAAGAAAAATGGAAAATGGCGAATGTGCGTCGATTTCACCGACCTCAACAAATGCTGCCCGAAGGATCCGTATCCTTTGCCTCGTATCGACAAGCTTGTCGACATTGCATCTGGTTGTGAAATAATGAGCTTGCTAGATTGTTTTTCAGGCTATCACCAGATTTGGCTTCATCCCGACGATGAGGAGAAAACCAGTTTCATCACCCCTACAGGCACATACTGCTACCGGCGAATGCCGGAAGGGCTGCGGAATGCAGGCCCTACTTTCTCGCGAATGACTGACAAAGTGTTCGAAAGCCAGAAGCAAAAGAAAAACTTGTTGGCTTACGTTAACGATATAGTGGTCAAGAGCGATAGACAGGAAGATCATCAGGCAGATTTGCTCGAGACTTTCGGCAATCTCCGGAAGAGCGGTTTAAAGCTAAACCCTGACAAGTGCATTTTCGGCATCAAGAAAGGCAAGCTCCTCGGTTGCCTGGTATCGGCAAGAGGAATTGAAGCTAATCCCGACAAGATAGCGGCAATCATCAACATGCAACCGCCCTCAAAACGAAAGCAAGTGCAAAAATTGACAGGAAGGCTGGCTTCTTTGAACAGATTTATCGCAAGGTCCGCTGAAAAAGGACTGCCTTTCTTCCGAACTCTGCGTAGCTCCGACCCTTTCGATTGGGGGGACGAGAAGCGGCAGGCCTTTCAGCAACTAAAGGAGTATTTGACAAAACTGGCCACGCTATCCAAACCTTCGCCGGAAGCGACACTCTTGCTGTATCTCGCAGCATCGCACACCACCGTAAGCGCAGTACTGGTGGAAGAGAAGGAGCATGAAAACAGGATGACGCAGTTCCCAATCTATTTCGTCTCCGAGGCCCTTTCGGGTGCAAAACTGAACTACTCAGAGCTGGAGAAGATAGCTTACACAGTAGTAATGGCCTCTAGAAAACTGAAGCACTACTTTCAGTCCCATCACATCATAATACTTTCGGCCCAGCCATTGGAAGCCTTGTTCCGCAACAACGAAGCTATCGGCCGAATCGGCAAGTGGGCGGCGGAACTGAACAAATACGTGATCGACTTCTAGCACCGATCCGCAATCAAGTCGCAGGCATTGGCGGATTTCATCGCAGACTGGACTCCTGCCGCTTTCGACACAACGCTCGAATTCGAGGAGCCCGTGTGGACAGTGAATTGTGACGGCGCATGGGGAATGGCCGGAGCCAGAATCTCAGCGATCTTTACGCCACCAAGAGGACCGAAGGTCAGGTTCGCCGCGAGGCTGCAGTTCCTCACAACCAACAACACTGCCGAATACGAGGCCGTGCTTCTAGGTTTACGAAAGCTCCGAGCAATCGGAGCGAGAAGGTGCATAGTCAAGTCGGATTCCCAAGTCGTTGTTGGTCACGCCGAAAAGGATTTCACAGCAAGAGAGCCAGAGTTAGCCAAGTATCTGACAGCAATCAGAAGAATGGAGAAGTATTTCACTGGTTTCACCCTGCGTCACATTCCAAGGGCCGAAAACGCAGAGGCAGACGAACTGGCCAAAGCCGCAGCACAAAATTTACCACTTCCACCAGACGTGTTTTATCAAGTCCTTTCAGCCAAGGCAGTGAAAGAGGAGGAAGATCATCCAAGTTCGGTACACGCTATCGTCAGTGACGACTGGAGGTCGCAGATATTTGCATATCTGGCCGGGACCTACGAGCTGGAGTCCAGGAAGGATGCCGAAAGGATGGCCAGTAGAGCGAAAGGTTACTCGATCATCGGAGATCAACTGTTCAAAAATGGGATAACAGCCCCTCTTCTGAAATGCATAAGCAAGCGTGAAGGCATTCAGCTACTCGAAGAAATGCACGCCGGAATGTGCGGAGCGCACAGGGGGCCCCACGAAATAGCACACAGAGCAATGAGGCAAGGTTTCTACTGGCCGTCCGCCGCGTCAGACGCCAGAGCGCTGGTCAAATGTTGCAAAGGTTGCCAGATGTTCGCCAAAAACCAGAAAGCCCCAGCAAATGAAACCACGCCGATAGTGCTAACTTGGCCCTTGCAGAGATGGGGCATCGACATAGTAGGTCCGCTACCAGCAGCTCCGGGCAACCTGCGTTTTGCAGCGGTCGCCCTCGAGTATTTCACCAAGTGGGTGGAAGCAAAGGCCCTCGCAAGCATAACTTCCAACTCTTTAACCAAGTTCGTCTGGCAGAGGATAGTTTGCCGTTTCGGCGTTCCTTCCTCTATCACCTGCGACAACGGGAAGCAGTTTGACTGTGCCGAATTCAGGAGCTTCTGCGATGAGCTCAGCATCCAGCTTAATTTCGCCTCAGTAAACTACCCGCAAGCAAACGGGGCCGTCGAGAGAGCGAATGGTTTAATCTTTTCGGCAATATCAAAAACCTTGTATGATTCGCCGAAAGGTAAGTGGGCTAACACCCTAACAACAGCTGTATGGGGACACAATATTTCACGATCCAGAGCTACCGGCTTCACTCCGTTCCGATTGCTTTACGGTGAGGAAGCAGTCACCCCGGAAGAGGTAAAGCTGGGTTCCTTTCGAACTGAAATGGCTCCAAACACCGAAGAGAAAAGACAACTCGAGCTCGACACTATCGAAGAAATAAGATCGCAGGCTGCAGAAAACCTCGAGAAGTACCACGCCGAAACGAAGCATCACAGGGACAAGACGATAGTCCGAAAGGACATCAAGCCTGGAGACTTGGTCACCATTCGGCAGCCAGACAAGCAAGGCAAGCTGCAATCGCAGTGGCAAGGACCTTTCATCGTGGCAAGCATGGCAGCGCCAGGTGTATTCCGGTTGATGAATGACAAGGGCGAAGAATCAGCCCACACATGGAACGCGAGCAATTTGCGCCGTTTCTACCCGTGATTTATCCCTTTTTCAACTTTGGTGTAATTTCTCTTTCTCTTTCACCATTTTTGTAACCAAAGGTCGGCTGCGCTCTTTTTCCTTGCCGGGGAAGCCCTTCATCGGGGTGCGAGGTTTTTTAACGAGGCAGCCGAATGTAACCGCTACATTACTAAAGTAGACGTAATTCCCCCCCAAAAAAAAAATATGTGTCACGCGACTTGGTAGAAGACGAAATCAACCAAACATAAGGTTGAGACATTCGTCAACAAAATGTGATAAAAAGAGAATGTCGAGGAGGTAGGGCAAAAGAAACCCCATCCATCCAACGACAATCTCGAAAGCCTGCGGGCTATGCGAAAACCGACCCTCCGACAAAACGAGAGGGCGGAACAAAAGCCTGCGGGCTATAAAAAAAAACCGACCCTCCGACAAAATGCGAGGGCGGAACGAAAGCCTGCGGGCTATGTGAAAACCGACCCTCCGACAAAACGAGAGGGCGGAACGAAAGCCTGCGGGCTATATGAAAACACCGACCCTCCGACAAAACGAGAGGGCGGGACGAAAGCCTGCGGGCTATGAAACAAACCGACCCTCCGACAAAATGCGAGGGCGGAACGAAAGCCTGCGGGCTATGAAAAAAACCGACCCTCCAACAAAATGCGAGGGCGGAACGAAAGCCTGCGGGCTACAAAAAAGCCGACCCTCCGACAAAATGCGAGGGCGGAACGAAGGCCTGCGGGCCACGAACAAACCGACCCTCCGACAAAACGAGGGCTGAACGAAAGCTTGCGGGCTATGCAAAACCAGCCCCCCATCACCGAAAGGGGAGAATGGTAGCGGAGGCCAAGCCCATCAGCCCTAGTAGGGCAAAACAAACGACAGCTGGCAAGCATTTACAACCGCTAAAACGTAAATGTTGTATTAACCTTTCACCTACCAAGTGATCACAAACACAGCCAGGTGAGTAAATGCGGCCATCCTGTACCATGGGCAAGGCAGTATAAATAGGCAACAAAGTGCAAGCCTCCCTTCCATCCTAAACTACCGAGGCTCTTCAAAATGTTAGTTCCAGGTAGTCAGCTCATTATCGAAAATGCGAGTAGGAAGCACCAGGAGCTACGCTTTCGCTTTTATGATTGTGTCATCGGCATCGCGTCCACCTATCGTCACCAATCTGGTAACTGTAGGCGGTAGTACTATCGAGTGGCTCTCCCATCTCAAATCAAAGACAGGAGATGAACCAAGCCGTGCATGCGGCTGGACAGCAATACGAGCAATATCATAATCATAGTCAATTGTATGCTCCCCATGTTGCGTTCATAAAGACATTTTCGTCAACCGAATTATCAAGCGCCTTCGCGCGAATGCTAACGCCCCTCGCCTAAGTGTGTGGGGGCGGGCGCGTCTTTGCTATCGGCCGAGGGGCTCGCACCGAAAGCTCCCTCGCGCGAATGCTACCGCCCCTTGCCTAAGTGAGTGGGGGCGGGCGTTTCTTTGCTATCGGCCGAGGGGCTCGCACCGAAAGCTCCTTCGCGCGAATGCTAACGCCCCTCGCCTAAGTGTGTGGGGGCGGGCGCGTCTTTGCTATCGGCCGAGGGGCTCGCACCGAAAGCTCCCTCGCGCGAATGCTACCGCCCCTTGCCTAAGTGAGTGGGGGCGGGCGTTTCTTTGCTATCGGCCGAGGGGCTCGCACCGAAAGCTCCTCCGCGCGAATGCTAACGCCCCTCGCCTAAGTGTGTGGGGGCGGGCGCGTCTTTGCTATCGGCCGAGGGGATCGCACCGAAAGCTCCCTCGCGCGATTGCTAACGCCCCTCGCCTAAGTGTGTGGGGGCGGGCGCGTCTTTGCTATCGGCCGAGGGGCTCGCACCGAAAGCTCCCTCGCGCGAATGCTACCGCCTCTTGCCTAATTGAGTGGGGGCGGGCGCTTCTTTGCTATCGGCCGAGGGGCTCGCACCGAAAGCTCCCTCGCGCGAATGCTACCGCCCCTTGCCTAAGTGAGTGGGGGCGGGCGCTTCTTTGCTATCGGCCGAGGGGCTCGCACCGAAAGCTCCCTCGCACGAATGCTACCGCCCCTTGCCTAAGTGAGTGGGGGCGGGCGCTTCTTTGCTATCGGCCGAGGGGCTCGCACCAAAACCTCCCTCGCACGAATGCTACCGCCCCTCGCCTAAGTAAGTGGGGGCGGGCGTTTCTTTGCTATCGGCCGAGGGGCTCTCACCGAAAGCTCCCTCGCACGAATGCTACCGCCCCTCGCCTAAGTAAGTGGGGGCGGGCACTCCTTTGCTATCGGCCAAGGGGCTCGCATCAAAACCTACCTCGCGCGAATGCTACCGCCCCTCACCTAAGTAAGTGGGGGCGGGCGCGTCATTGCTATCGGCCGAGGGACTCGCAACGAAAGCTCCATCGCGCGAATACGCCGAGAGGCCCGCACCAAAAAGCACTATCGCGCAAACTAGCAAACCGACAACAGCTAAATCATTCGACCGATTAACTTCAACCGTCAAGCGAAATAATAAAAAATCATACATTCGCAAATAACGATTAACACCGAAAGGTAGAACACACTGCGACACTTCTCATTACACTGGGTTTAAGATAAAGGTTGTACATTACAATTCAGGGCCGCGAACTATTTTCGCGGCCAAGGAAAATGCTATAGCGCCTTTCGTCCGGCGAAGGCACGGCATCTTCGGGCTCCAACTTAACGAATGTGGCACCCTCGAAGCCTGGTGGCGCGCGCGAAGCTTCACGCCTCATTCGCCTCGACTCAAGTTCGCGCGAGTCGAAGCTTTCATAAAAAGCTTGTAATCTTTCTTCCGTGCGTCTAAGTTTTTTAGCACGTTTTCTCATGTAAGCCGAAAGCGACGCCATCGGAAATCTAGAGCGATAGCTCCTCCACAAATCACCACCAACACAGATACCGCCAGATCTAATCATTAACGGGCAGATGTCGAGAACGTCCGGCGTTCCCACATCCGCGCCCTGTTCAAGATACAACATCCGAATTTAAGTTCCAGAGCTTTACACGAGGTCCAAACAACAAGTTGCCAACACATTAAAAGCGGGCCCTAAGAAGGTCACTCGTCTACCGCTGCGTCTTGGGGGGCGTTTGCGTCGCGGGCAGCAGTAGTGGCCGAGCTTTCGGGTGCCCCGTCATTCGGCTCGGGCGGACTCGCCTCGTCTTCCGGCTCGTTTTCGCGCGCCTGCTTTGCGGAGATATACTCCGAAAACAACTGCCGGATGCGCGTTTTCTCCTCAGGAGTCTGCACAAAAAAGCGATAGCCCAGGAAATTTACTACTCAAACCACAAGGCACCGCATAAAAAAGCGATACCTCCAGCAGAAGGAAGCAAATACCTTTCCGCGACCCACGGCGGACTGCATCAGTGACATGTCGTTCCCACCCGCAAGCCAGAATTCTTCAAAAAAACTTTTGCCCAGAGCTTTCGCCGCCTCCGGAGTTCGCTAATAATAATCCACCTCTTTGACCGAAAGGTCAGCGATGTGGGAGCATCCGGCGTCGACCAGGCTGTGGCCGATCGCCTTGATACCGGTCACGGCAGCGTAGTCTCGGCCCAGAGCCATGTGGTTTTCAAGTGACTCCATTTCGGAACAAAGCCAGCGGACAAGACCGTTAGCAGTTCGCTCCGAAGGACCATCCGTTTCGACGCCAATGCTGCGAAGGCTTTCGCGGAAGCGAGTGACAGCTTCTTCAGCAGACGTCTTCAGGGCCTCGTCTTTCTCGGCCTGGGCATTTCGCAGCTGCGAAAGCTCCCGCTTGAGGTCTTCTGCTTCGCGTCTTAGCTTTTCAGCCTCCTTTTGGCTTGCTCTCCGCGAGGCGCGCTCGTCCTCGGCTTTCTTCGCCTGAACCTCCAGGTCGGTTGTAAGCTTCTTTGCCAGAATGTCGAGATCCTCCTTCTCACGCTCGATCTTGCGAACATAAAGGTCGTTTTGATTGTGTCGGCTGCGGGCGAGAATGGCAGCCTACGAATAGCATTAAATCAAACGTCGAAAGTCAGTACACTCCGAAAGACCCATACCCCAGTTGCGGAAAAGCGAACACCAATCACGCGACAAAAAGCAATCTGAGCAACTCACGCTAGCTAAGTGAAACGACAGAGCGTCATCAAGCTTTACGCTGTCGACCTTGAGCAGGTCCCTTTCGACCTCCGGCGCAGCGAAAGCCTTGTGTGAAAACTCCACAAGCTTGCTGGCGTCATCGCTTGCGCCGGGGAGGATTCCTGCGCGGCGAAAGTCTATCCGACACGCAAGCTGAGCTTCGGAAGCTGCACCCAAAGAACGTGCAATCCGATAAGACTCTTCTCTTGCTTCGTCAGTCTCGCCCGACGAGCTCAAGCCAGTGTAAAAACAAGGGTTCCTGTAGTCCGACGGCACTCCATCGATAATCAATCGCCCGTAGCCAAGAAGCTGACCTTCCACCATCTCCTGTGATAGACGAATGCGTCTCGGCGAAAGGTGTGACTTACCTTTATCCACAGTAGGAGCCGACACTCCCTCGGATCCGGCCCTCCTCTCGCGTGGGGCAGCCCCTCCGGTGGAGACGCGAGTAGCAGTTTCGGCGGAGTTCCGAGCCGCGGGCTCAACGCGAGGCGCTTTCGGTCTCTTCATCGGCCGATCGGTATCCGCAAGGGCCTTTCGCGAACCAGGTTTAGCGAAGGTCGGAAGGTCAGCCACCGACACCTCGTCGTCGAAAGCCGATGTCGAAAGGCGCGCCTGCGGTTTCGGCTGCGCCATCTCAGCAGCGAAACTGGCGCTCTGCAAAACAAAACGGCAAAACAAAGACAAGTCAAGTCAAAAAAAACCGTCATTACCATAGAAATAATAGTAAAGAATTCCATAAAAGGAAAAACGAAAACAACGGCCAAAGCAAACAAAATTAGAAAAAGGCAGAAACTAACCACCCTCGAATGATCGAAAGGATCAACATCGGGGGCCGACTCCAATGCCCCCCCTCGGCTTGCAAGCAAAGGTTTGGCAATCAACCGCCCAATGCGAATGTCCCCGGCTTCAGCGACCTTTCGCCGGGAGATCACACCACTCCGACCGCCACGGCGAACCATCTCTTTCCCCTTACCTTTCGAGCTTTCGGCCTCATCTTTGCTTTCGTCAACTAACGGTCTTTCGGCATATTCAACGCCCATTGCATCGAAAGCTCGGTTCAGACGCCGATTACGGCCGAGATTGCCGAGTTGAAACTCGCTCTCCTTGCGTAAGTACGGCCCACAAATCTTTCTGGTCTCCTTTTCGATATGTTTGACATATTCGCTGTCATCATGGTAATCCGCGGGCCTCTCCAGCAGCAGCGTGGGCCCCCAATACCCTTCTCTTTCAACGAAACCCTCAAACGAAGTGGCGCCGCATAGTGGATTCATGCCAATGGCCATCCACTCCTCAACCAAGTCCCGGCTAATCTGAAACCGAGCAGTGAGCGCAAAAGCATCGCCACACCGAATAGCATTCGGGTCGCTCAGAACGACGGGCGGAAGATGCCTCCCTGGATATTTCTCCAACACTGACACGAGCGGACACTTTTTTCGACCCTTGGCTTAATTCGATAGCAACGGTCTCGTCCGTACAGACACGATAGTAAAACCAATAGCGGTTCCAGTCCGGCCATTTGTTCTGATATGTAAGCGAAATTGAAACAGTCCCTCGTGTTTTCCGCGGAACGAAATTGATGCAGCCAATCTCGCTGGGCAGTTTGCTCCCGAGAAGCGGGTCGTTACCTTTCGTCGGACGGCGGTGAATGTCATAAAATCGCACGAAGACATCCGTCCGCGGGGTGCAGCCCAACATCTTCATAGAATGCGCGAAAATACTTAGTCTGGCGACTGCATTCGGCGTCAGCTAATGAAGTTGTATCTCAAACCCCAACAAAACATCCGAGACGAATTCTTCGAGGGGAAAATCAAGGCCAGCTACAAAGTAGTCAAGAAAGACAACGGCCTCGTTCGGCCGAGGAATAGGAACCTCCTCGTCTCCAGGGACATGACAATTCGCAAGATGATCTCTCCTTAAAGGCCCTTCTTCAGCCATTGTTTGCAAGCGTGCAGCCGTCATTCGCGATACGCCAAGGTAAAAAGAACAATCCGTCGGGACCGAAATCAAACCGGAGTCCCCATCATTCGACACGCTCCCGCTGTGCTCTGGAACTCGTGGAGCAACCCCCGATCCGATGGACACTTCCACGCTAGGCTCGCGATGGGACGACCCGGTGGCATCGGTACTTTCGCTAGTTGAGCTCGAGGTCGACGTCGAGCTGGAAGACGCCATCTAGCATTGGCGCGAAAGATAAAATAAACAAACAAGGCAAGCGAAAGCTAAAAAACAAAGAAAAAACGCGAAAATAGAAGCGAAATTAAGCAACCTCAAACAACCAAATTCGCAAGACTTAAGTCTAAAGGAAACAAAGACAAGGGAAGTGACACGCGTACCACGAACTATCGCCAGGCGAATGATGAGAATCAAACAACAAGCAGCTATCGCCAACAAGAGCGAATGGCGTCAAGCGAACAGCGAAAGGCTTCGCGAAAGAGGCGGCGAGTGAAGGGAGGCGTTCAATGATCAAGCCCCCCCAGCTGAAGCCTCAGCTTTTATATACGATAAAACTCGACACGATTTCCGAGGGAGACGAAGAGGCGCCTGGGCACAAGATTCGAAGCGTCGCAGAGGTTTTACATCATGACACACAGTTTTCGAGGAAGACGAAAAGGCGTTTGCGACGCGACTTAAAACAAAAATATAAATAATAATAATAATAAAAAATACATACCTCTATATTCAAAAAAAAAC